>OX101753.1:154544418-157035414 GCA_944452675.1 Tachina lurida | reverse complement strand
AAATCCCAGAATTTTTAATTATGAATTATATTTCCTTTGCTTTAACTGCAGCTTTTAAATACAAACTTTAGAATGAAAAAGAAGTAAGTTTTTTTTTAACACGAGAACTCATTTTGTCCTTCGCTTTGCTGGTATATTATCAAAATAATATTGCCTTAATGAAATTAAACTTTCTTTCTTTTGAAAGAAAGTTTTCCCTTAACTTTTTTTTAACAATAGATATAAATACAATTAAACGGAAACTTTGTTTTGTCTGTATTTTTTTTTTTTGCATCTAGCAATTGTAAAAGTGCAAAAGAGATGTAATCAGTATAAAGGATAAAATTTTTACAGACTTTTGTTAAAAAAAAAACCTATGTATATAAAAAAGGATAACGAAGGGTATAAAGTGATAAAATATATATATAATTTGGCTTTTATATGGTTGTGTGTTAACAATAAAGTCAAAAGAGTCATCAAATTAAGGATTTAGGAGGTTCAGAACATTTTATCAATAGTAAATTTTATTTTATGTGTTCTCATTCTTATAATGATTATTTTTTGCTGGGAATATAAATATAAAATTGACACCAAATAAATGTAGTTATCAAGTATTTTTTTTTAATTTCTTTATCAATTTATTAATAAGCTAAGCACTAAATATTTGCTTATAAGAAATAAAAGAACCTTGGTCAGAATTTGAACTTGTCATCGATACATTTCCACATATTTTTTTTTTACATTTATGTACTGCGATTTGTAAGCGAGTAATGAAATTTTGCAATCAGAAAATCTAATTTTTTGCTGAGTACTACAATGGAATGTGTTCTGATGAAATTAGGGAAATTTTTCCCAAAAACCCACAAATTTTTACGCACAACAAGTGCTTCATTCAGGTCGCATACTTTTATGGGCAACAAATCGCACGAAGCATTAAGAGGAAATTCTATTTTTTAGCCCAGCTGTATGTATGTGGAACAAACTACCTTGCGAAGGTCTTCCCTGTCACTTGCAACGAGAAAAAGTTCAAATAAAATGACCACAGACACTACTCCCTCTATCATTCTACCCATAACCTAGTTTACTAGTTCTAGCAGGGGTCGTCCTTATTATTATTAAAAAAATATATACATACATATATACCTTACTTAATCATAAAAACTTTTTTTGATTTATAAAACGTACAAGCAGAAAATTTCACTATATAATTTGTTCTTGAAAATTTTGCACATGTAATTTAATAAATTTCTTATGAGTAATACAATTTATGTTCTATCGTTTAATTTTTTTTTACTTTTTGCTTCTTGTTTAAAACAGGTTTAAGCTAAACTGCAGGATAAAAATCATATTATCAGCTGCAGTTTTGCCATAAATTTGAAAGTGCAAAAAAAAAAAAGAATTGTAAAATTCAATGGCCTCATACTCACTAAAACTGCTGAATATATAATAAAATCAGTATAAAAAAGCTGCTTAAAAGACACAATTACTGATATTATGAAAAAAAAATTATATAAAAAAATTGGTTTCACATTAATGCAGTGATAAAAAAAATATATTAAACTCATTTCAAGTTCATTTAAATTTTTTGTGAATAAAACACGAGTTTTTGTGAAGCACAAATTAATGTTATACTAATGCGACTCAAAATGATTTACATTCATTCCATGATATTTAAAACATTACGAGCTTGGTGGCTTGTAGCCAATGTTAAATATATTTTTGGCTGCATCTGGTAGGAAAAAAAACGTTTTAAAAATACTCATATTAATTTTTTTATTTAAAAAATTTAGTTGTTTATCTTGCTTAAAATTGCCATTAAGCTTAACTTAAAATTCAGCATGACATTAACATTTAAAACTTTGATTAATAAGTTTCTATCTAAAGAGATTATAATACAAAGAAATAATAAATTCAGTAAAGTGCGACTTTGACTCGCGCACGAAGGGTTCCGTACGTTGGGATTTGAGCATTTTTTTCAATACAGTGTTTTATACGCTTTTTCAGCTGAAATGAGTTTGTTTTGATTATTTTTCGTTTTTTTCTAGTTTTGGCGATTTTAAATTTTGGCGATTTTTTTTCATTTTGGCGATTTTTTTTAAATTTTGGCGATTTTTGTTCATTTGGCGATTTTTTTTCATTTTGGCGATTTTTTTTTCATTTTGGCGATTTTTCCGGTTTTTGGCGATTTATTTTCGATTTAGAACTTTTTTTCAATATGGTGCTTTTTTCGTTTTGGCGATTTTTTTTGGATTTTGGCGATTTTTTTCGGTTTGGCGATTTTATAATTTTGAGTTTTTTTTTGTTTTACCGTTTTTGAAAATTTCAAGAAGTTTGCTCTTACGGTTTCCAAGATACAGCAAGTTATCAAAATTACATAGTCGAAATTACATTAACTGATGGTACACCCTTTAATTAAAATTTTTTAAATTTTAGTGTTAATTGTTGTAGTCTGTATAAAAATACACTAACTTTACAAATTTCAAG
Source organism: Tachina lurida (assembly GCA_944452675.1). NCBI lineage: Eukaryota > Metazoa > Arthropoda > Insecta > Diptera > Tachinidae > Tachina > Tachina lurida. Next base: position 157,032,951 of record OX101753.1, on the reverse strand, counting down.
TGCATATACATACATACAATTGTATGTATATTACATGGGATTTTAAAATTTTTCGTTGCTCGTTTTGGCACATCCTTTAATTCCAACTCTCATGTATTTGTTGTTGTAGCGGCCAAGGGTCTACACACTCTGTCCAAATTTCAGGTCCGTAGCTCTTACGGTTCTCGAGAAAATACCCTGCGACGGACAGACGGACAGACGGACAGCATAGCGAAAACAATAGGCTTCCATTTTACCTTTGGTGTACGGAACCCTAAAAAAGGAATACATGTTTGTAATCTTTTGGTTTATATTAACATCTATACATGTTACCCCTGAATATGAAAGTGCTTTAAGTCACATAAATATATTTTTTGCTTCTATTATACAAATACAAATATTTAAGCAAATTAAAAATATATTAACTGCGCTGCAAAAATTTTGCACAAAAGTGTATATAATCTCTAGTCGTAAGCATTAACAATTTTAATGAATAGCCCAATACTTTTTTTAAGTTCAAAAAATATAAAAATATTGGCTGCCCTTTACAAATTTACCTTAAAAACTGCAGTTATATTATTAAAAGAATGTATTATATTTTGCCTACAAATATTTAAATTTTTTAACAAAAATTATTGTGAGTTGAATGTAAAATCAAACTCATGCTCTAGTTTGGTAAGAAGACTTAGGACGTTTTTGTTTGAAAACATTTTTACTGAAATGGCCGCGATCGGGGTTAATACAAAATGTTGTTTTATGAAAAATTTTTTTTGATCACTTGGCTAAAGGACAACAGAGATGGTAACGTGCGCATAACAGCAACATCTTTTTACAGCAATACAGTTTCTTCTATTTGGCTTTAGTAAGTGCACACATTTCATTACGATATCTATAAGCATATGGCAAACATTCTAGAACCGCTCCCTGTAATATAAAAGGCAGTCAGTGCAAATCAGTTAATAGTGGAGTTAACATGGGGGAAAGTAAAGACATCGTGCGGTCGATAATAACGATTAGAAGTAATTAAGTAAAGCCAATGAGTGTCTAGGATTGTATAAACAGTGAAAATCAGGACCTTGTGTATGACAGACAGCCAAGTGGAATTTTTGCTACAAGAACAATGCAGTCAGTGGTGTCAGACGTGTGTATACAACAGCGGGGAAGACGTAGTGGTAACCAGTTGTGTTATATTTAAATAATCTATGTGTGTGTATTTAAACTATGGAATTGGATTAGTTTAAGTGTATTTAATGGTAAATATAGTGTCAATCTTAACCCTAATTAATAGACTGGGGTCTTTTATTAATTTTCAAAACATCGAGTCCATGGAAAAACGTTTTTTGAGAATTAAAACGTAACAATATTTTTGAGTATATACACGTTTTTGAACTCTCTAATACTGCATTAATGTAGTACTTACGAGACAGTGTTAAGGCAAAAAAAAAATTGTTTTCTTCAAAAATGGTTGTTGTCTTTGATAATTAAAAATAAATATGTCATTACCAGGTTTTTAGAATGCAAAAATTAAATTAATACTGAATTTACACTGTCTCAAAGTCCACTAGCTTTGATTTGATATCTTTACCGCAATCTATATTGTTTACACTAAGCTTTGTTGTAGAGCTGGGACCAACTCGTTCAGTCTTTAATTTTTGACACAGAATTGTAATCAAAAACCTATTTAAATTACATGGGTTTGATTATAGTTTATATCTTTACTTTCAACGATGTTGACTTCACATTAACTGATTTACAATGACTGGCTCTCAGATAGGGTATCATCTTTTATATTACAGGGAGCGGTTCTAGAATGTTTGCCATATGCTTATAGATGGCGTAATGAAATGTATGCACTTACTAAAGCCAAATAGAAGAAACTGTTTTGCTGCATAAAGATGTTGCTGTTATGGGCACGTTACCATCTGTGTTGTCCTCTACTAGTGGTAGCCAAGTGATCAAACAGTCTTCTAATTTATGTCTAAACTGAACCACTGAAGAATTTGGATCCAGCTGTAGTTTTTAAAATTTTTCGTATCCAAGACAAAATCCTTTGTCTAAATATTATCTTAAATTATAACTCAAAGGTGCCGAATCACCTTATTCATACAAATTTAATGGAACATTTTGTTGAGCAACATTACAGGGTAGTACGAAAATATTAAGAATATTAGATTTTGAGTAGATTTTGCACAAATCTACTGACAAAGTAGATTTTGTTTTGTATAAATAGTTATACGATAGTTCGAAAAGTACTTAAAAAAATATGTGTTTGGAAGAAAAGTGTAAAGCATATACACAAACCTCTTAGCACAGACAATATACAATAATTGTCTTCAAGAATCACAACTGCGACTTTTCATCGTCCATAGACAAGACGACACAATTGGCAAAGAGAATTAGGGCATTAGTTTATTAAATGATAAACTACCTAGTTGTTCTGCTTTCAAAATTAGTTTTTCCAGGATCAATAGATATGTACGTATGTATATATATATGTAGTCTCGTCTATCTGACATATTTCTCACATGGGCATAATTTGCTTTTCATCAAAAAAGTTTTCAGACAAATTTAATTTTGTCATAGAAAAAAAAAATTATAAGAAAACTATGTCAACATGATGAAAGTTTAATTTGAGGAGTTTGTACTGAGTATCGTTTTATTATTGAGGAATTGAATCAAATGTACAATAAAATGCAGAAATAAATAAAAATGAGATTTTTTATTTATAAACTTTTATTCTCATTATTTGGTTTTGGCAAATAAGATACACTTTTATGGATACAAAAAAAAAAAGGTTTGTTCACTTTACTACACTCAGAAAAAAATACCAATGTAAAATCAAATTGCAAACATTTTATTAGTCTTGCAGTTAAGTAGTCTCAGGCTCAAATCCTGCAGACAAGCAAAAGTAACTCTATATCTTAGGGGATTTTCTTAAGTATATAATTAATTTCATATAAACTTGGTGTTAAATGATGTACTAAATCAGGTTGAATTAAAATTAATTCATGCTGGTATTAATTTAGTGTGTATCTGAAGAATATTGAAGGTCATTTTGGCTTAGAGTTGTGAGTTAGAAATCAAAACTTGGCCCGGGAATTCAACAACTATTCGTACAATACATACACAGTTTACTGATGCCTGAGCAAGTCCACAAAAAAATCACTTAAATTAAATAATTAATAAAACAGTATGACTACATTAAATCAAGTTCATGTTATTTCAACTTGAAATAACTTTAATTTAACATGGTTCGTATTAATTATGCTTAAAATTCACGTTGTTTCAAATTGAAATAAATTTGATTACTCATTTTTTTAGTGTTGTTTTAGTAACCAAGTCCCGTTGCTTCTACCTGAAATCATTTTGATTCAACATGACTGTACATTTTGATTTAACTGTACTGGAATGTGAAATTAACAGGAAATAACATTTTTTCAAAATTAAAAATTTTCCTTAAAGATTACTATAAATCATGTTGAATTAACATAAAAGACATATAAAGCAAAATTATTGCTAAAAAATCTTAAATTTTTTTTTCGTAGACTTTAATGTGAAGTTTTTCGGTGTGTACAAAGACTAAGCAAACATTACTACTTTACTGTCTCTTAAAGTAAAATAGTATTGATTTTTATTATAAAAAACTTCGTAAACATTTCGTTTTAGCAAAGCTACTAAAGTGTTATCTACTTTAAAGCTTCCGGGTTATAAGGATGAAAACACACTTATTTAGTTTTTTTTCTCTTAAACTTAAAGATATTTTAAAGGCAAACAAAATAGCTTTGTATGATATTAAATAGTTTTGTGTTTTATTTCACTAATCAAATTCATTTTAAGTAGGGCCTAAATATATACTAATCAAATAAACTGTGATTTCATTATTAAGTTGTCTGTATTCGCTTATTATTATTATAAAAAAAAAAACATTGAATGAGTAAAAAAATCATTTATTTATTTTCAAGCACATTGTAAGGAATCTTCATGAAGCTTCCAAGTTCGCTGCTCTTAAATAAGTTACCCAAATTTTGCTAAATAATTATACGTGTGATTATTGTTGTATTGTGTTAACTCTCTACAAAAATTTGCATATATTGATAACTTGTCTTAAGTATTGCCTCAGAGATTAAGGTAAAATATTGATTATTTGTTCTCTTTTTTTACGTACTTATGCAAATATTTTTCCACAGATTATATAAAAAGTATAAAGCATAAAGTAAATAAGATTTTTTATGGCAAAACTATAATGTATTATTGCAGCTTCCTTTTATCTCTCATGAAACACGCCCCAGTTGACATACCAATGTAAATAAATGGGTTTTTGAAAAACTTAACAAGATGCGTGTGTGGTGGTAAGACCTTAACCTCTTTTTTATTAGGAAAAATTATCCTTTTTTTATGATGAGCTTATTAACCCATTCAATGACAGTACATAAAGAATATTGGTAATGCTTCGAAGTTGTATTGATGAAAGTGAACAATGGCAAAAAATTTATATTTTACTAAAGCACCATCTTTATTTGAGCCTTTAATTTTCAAAGTAAGGCAAGTAAATTTTAGGAATTGCCTTACTTTAAAGATGAATTAACTATGAAGGAAATATGTCCACTTAATGGCGATCTCCACTTAGTGACGATCTCCAATAGTTCCAGTTATATTTTTGGGATATTCAAACGGTAGTCTTAAGTGTCATAAGGTCTTAATATTTTAACATAGTTTAACAAAATGTATGTTGTCGCCCAAACAAAAAAGTCATAAAATAATAAGACTTTCTCAGCTATGTTTATAACTACAGGAAGAAATGTGCGGGAGTTTACAAAAGGAATTGAGAGGGAGTAAGAGGGAGATAGGGAGAGAGAGTAAGAAAATGCACAAAGGTGCTAAAGCCGTGAACGCCGATTTAAGGTCGCCGCGCCCTTTAATATACTCTTCTATTACGTATAGGTACACACGCATTGCTGAGAACAAGCTATGTGTATCGCATACTGTTCAGAATCAGCGTTGCCAGGGAAAAAAAATCTGTCCCAACATATGAAAATATGTGTGATGAAATTTTACTAAATTTGTTTATTTTTAGAAAACTATTTAAGCAAACCAGAATGTTTGGTTTGTCAACGTTCATTGTCATGCATGAAAAAACGCGATATACAAAGGCATTTTCAAGCATGTGTAGATTATTTTTAAGAAAATTTTCTACAACTTATATTTTTACTCACCATTATATTGACATAGCAACAATAAAATATGCCTGTCTTTATAAAAAACAACTTGACTGATCATAATAAAATCAAGTTGGCCTTTGGAGATCTAAAATTTAAAATTCGGTATATGAGACAAACTTTCACTGGCAATACTGGTTCGTGGTGAGAATATAACGCACACTATCGTAAAATGTAATGTTATAGGTTTCCGACCACTGTGCAAATAAGTACCTTATTTATACATAATTGTAAATTATGAAGGGTGCCTCACATCAGTCATATTTTTTTCGTGTTTTTACTTTAAAATATTTTTTTTATGACTACCATTTGAAGAATAAACTCAATAAAAAATATATAAAATATTTTTAAGACAGCATTGATGAAACCGCAGAGTTTGACAGGAAAACAAAAAAAAAAGCTTTAAAGAAACAGTCTGCACAAAATATGTCAACTGCAGGGTTTGCTTGAAAACAACCCTGTCGGAGAATGTTTGGTTGCCTACATAAATAGTTCACTTATAATTAAGTTTTCTTAGACTGACTAAAAGCTATTGCAAAGTCATCCAGAACAAACCTAAAATTAATTCTTAAGTTGAGTACGTAATCGAATTTGATGAGAGCCAATAAGTTTATTATCAGCTACTTTAAAACTCATTTCAGTTTTATATTAACATTTTGCTGTTATTATTTTAGATGGCAGCCTAGCCGATTGGTAGCGCGTTGAGTACACAACGTGTGATGTTACATATTCGAACCGCAGAAAATTTTTTTAATTTACTGACTACCAGTTGATTTAAAAAAGTCAACTTTAAGTTAGCTGAAAGTAGTGCAGAGTGAGACAATTGACTACCGCCTAGGACATCGCAATGTTAAAATAGTCAGTTGATTACATTGCAAAGTAATCCTAGTGTCGTCAGTCAGTACTAGTTGCGAAATAGTTAGCTTAAAGTTAGTTTAAAGTTAGCCGAATTTCCGACAGGGAAGGGTCTGCAATATTAACTTTTAGCACTCAGGTCAATGATAAGCAAACACATGCATATATAATATAAAAGAGAGTAAATAAAATACATGCTTCTACGAATGTACGTGTCAAAAAGAGCATAACAAAGTGCCAACGGGTGGCCTTTTGCTTATCACTGATTTAGATAGATACATCTATCTTAGATATAGGACATGCAAAGTTCGGACGATTTGAATTTTCATGTATCTCCCTAATATTGTGATAACAAGTCATAAGAAAAATCATTATTTGTATAGCTATGCTATTTATAGCGCGAACAGGAGTAAGGTTGTGATTTTTGTAACAAAAATAATTGACACTATTGCAGTTATAAATTTATTTCTGATTTGATTTCTTTGTACTTAAAGGCAGAGTACGAAAATAAACGAAACAAATTGTTTGATTTTGTTTTCCTTCGTTCTTTGAAGTAAGTGAAACAAAAACAAAAAAAAAAAAAAAAACAATGAGAAGGATTGCTCAATTAATTTTTGTTTTGTTTTTGCACATGAACACAAACCAGAGAACACAGCCGATTGGCTGTAAGCCGGCTAACAGCATTAATTCAATCGTACGCCGCTTGAAAAGAAAATAATGGGAGGTAAATGGAAACACTTTGAAATATTTGCATGAAATTTGTTTTATATTTATAGCTAAGCAGCATAGCTATAACCGGGTGTCCTAAGACACCTCTTTTTTAAAATTTTTTTTTTATTTTTTTTTAATTCAGTCAGTTATTTAAAGTCCATTTATATCAATCTCAAACATTAAGCCAACAGAAATTTTAATTTCCTTTGTTTTAATAGATTACCACAATATATCATAAATTTATGATTACAAACCCCTGAATTGGCTCCCCATGCATTTTTGTTAAAAAAAAACAGTCTACATCAGTTGTTTACTTATTCATGAATGAAGAACTTTCAAAGTTTTAAAACGACACAGACTACATTATAATTGTGCCAGATAAAGACGTTAATATATAAAAAATAATACAAAACTTGAGCTAATTTTTTTAAAGTAATATTAAACGGTTTTAGCATTTAAGTTTTTATTATCTATCATTTCTTTTTAATAAGTTTGTTAAACTTGTGTGCTTTTTCAAACATAATCTAGACGTTAGCATAAGCTGCTTGTGCCGCAAAGTAAAAATAAATAAAAAACAAACTCATCACTAACTGCAACTTAAAAACTTTTCTTAATGCGTTTTCTTTTCTTTCGCTAATAATTCTATATGTGACAGCGCATAGAGAAAGGAACCTAAGGGTAAAAATATAAATTTTCACTTTTTTTTTGATGTGGACAACATGTGGGCATCGAATGAGACCGATCCCATGCCCCAAAAGTGTTCCGTCCCAGAAATATGCGCATTTTATGAAATTGAAGTCGACGATTCTAAGGTTATGTGAAAAAATGTTCGTACTAAAAGAGTGATATTCACGATTTAAAAGAATTATAAATGAGTATTTATTATAATTCACAATTAATAATTTCAGAAAATAAACCTGGATTCGAAAAAACGCGAGCAAAATTGATATCCAACTCATGGAAATAGCGCGCTAGGTAGAAAACAGTAAAAACCAACTACACAAAACAAGAGGTAGGGACGATCTCCGCGCGTTTTCAAGGTTGACCAACACGTTCCTGACGTCATGAGATGTGTCGCTTTCAAATGACACCAATACCAACACGCTCAGTGATGGTACACCAAAGATACACGTATTTAAATATTTAAAATGGCTCTCCTGAACAAAACCGGTTTTTACCCTTAGGTCCCTTTCTATTTTGGGCGTCGCATATGCATAAATCTGTATTAAAAAGTTTTATATCGTCCGCTTGGAGCATAAACCTGCTAACTCACTTCAACCAAAATTTTATAGGAGCGACAAAATACTGTTAGCATTTCCCATACATAGCTTAAGAATTTTTTTCTACATGTAGAGTTTCAAATCAGAATAAATATTTTAGGCAATCGATGCGGTATATTTTTCTCTATTGAACGGCATTAAAATGTCATATCTTATATAAAGTGGATTTAGCAGGTTAATCCTCCAAGCTGACGATATTTGATTAGTTATTTAGCTAGTTAAATAGAAAACAAAAATATTTATGCATTATCATATTTTATTTACTTCCAATTTAAACAAACACTGCTAAAAAGCTTTTAACATATTACCTTATTCTGTACACGATTTAATATAATATGTGTCAAATATTATTCTTCAAATATTCATTTCCCCTTATGTAGTTACATGTTAATATTCATAAGCTTTTAAAGGATCAGCTAAAATTGTATTTTATTTTGTTTTAATAAATTTTAATTCAATAAAGCCATGTATAAATATTTTATTTATTCAGTCATATACGCGCATGTATCAGCTAACACGTGTGCAGAGGCCTAAAAGTTAGCAAATTGTTTGTATGAAATTGCTAAAAATTTTAAAATAATCAAATATTACATTCAAGCCATCAAAATTTCAAAATATATGTGTATAAAGGTATGTTTTAGCTACAATTTTATAAATTTTTTATATAAAAAAAGTTATTGCTGAATTCACAACAATTTGTATCGCCTAAATTGTATTTATTTTTATTGTGCTTTATTTTTATTGTGTACACCGAGTGTGAAGTGTATTAACCCTCTCAAGGTTAACTCACATTGTTGCTATTTTAGGATTTTCACTGCTAACTTTGATATATTCTTTCATGGTTTTTAAACAACGGCTTTTAAAAACCTATATTAATTAATGGCTTTATTTATAAAAGTTATTAAAGCTTTCTGAAGGGTTTTTAAAACAAATTTCCATACAACATTTTTCTTATTACGCCTTAATAATTTTTATAAATAAGGCTGTAAGAATCTAGCATTCTATTTTTTCTTCTGAAGAACATTTTTGCAGATATTTTTAACAGATTTAGTATTCTTCCTTATAATAACATTCTGGCAACACTGGTATTAATCTAGTTTGTATTTCAAAAAGAAGAACAAGCTACCAGCGATGTCAACCAGGACTGTCAGATATGGCGATTTCTCGCTAAACGTGGTGACCTTTCAACTCGTTTGGCGTCCAAATTTTTGGTTTGGCAATATGGCGATTTTCTGGCGATAATTAATTTTGTAGGCGATTTCTATGGCTACTTTTTTTTAAACAAAATTGAACTTCAAAATTTTTGTAATTCAGGAAACTAGTTTGTTGTTGTTAAAAAAAATAAATCCTACCAAAACTCGTCTGCAAGAAATTAAATAAATTTGATTTCTATGGATTTTCTTATATTAATTAAAAAAATTAATGCGTTTTGAGTTTGGGTGAGAAAAATTTACAAGAAATAATTTTTGGCGATTTTCTGCTAAACTTTTACAGGATATTTATTTATGTATATAAAAACAAATTTATTATCAAATATATCTTAAGGAAAACTATATAATGCTGATTTTGGCGACTTTTGGCGATATTTAGAATCAATGTGGCGAAATAGGTCGGAAAAAATCTGACAGCCCTGATGTCAACTACAAAAACGCGCGAAACGCGCTAAATTGGCAACACTGCCATCTACATAGAAATACTCTCAAAGAGTCTATCTCTCTTTCTCTCTCTATCTCTCTAAACCCTGAAGCAAATGTCGATGGTGAAAATATACTGAGTTGCTTTTGACTTTCTCACCAGTACTACTCTATAATTAATCCCCATACAATACTTTGTGCTATAGACATTTAGCATGTGCTTGTCATTGAAAATCTACTAGTAACACTAAAACAATTGACTAGGTAGTGACTACATAGTTCTTATGGGAACATGGAGACATACCAACCAGACTTTTAGTGGTACATTTCTATACCTTACGTACATACAATTATATGAATATTGACAAGTTGTTGCAAAACCCACCAGAAATACACCACATCTGTTTTCTCTCTTTCTTTTGTACTGACGAATAGAAGAGAAATTGTAGACAATTGGCCCCAGTCTGACTGCAGGGAATTAATTGTCGGCAACCTATAACTACCATTACATATTGCGATTGTGTGATGCTAGGAACACAACTGGGACGAACGACGAATTTTTCGGTGCGAATTTTCGTCATAAAAAATAAAACACATGTGTGCATATGAAAATGAACACAACACCGCCGTACAACGAAATTCTTCGTGCGTGACGAATTCTGAGATTATTATTTATTTCTAATTTGTACGCCGACGAACGACAAAAAAACAATTTTCTCTCTCTCACTCTCTGTCTTTGTACACACAACAACCAACTTTATCAAATATAAGAGAGGAATTCTTTGCGTAAATTCGTCGTTATTGTGCTTCACACGACGAATTTACGCAGCGAACTCATATCGACGAATTCGTCGAGGTGGACGAAATTCGTCGTTCGTCCCAATTGTGTTCCTAGCATGAGTTGTACTCTCACCAAGAACCGGTGTTGCCAGCAAAATTTCGTCTCATTTCCCTAGTTTAAAATTTAAAACGCAAACCTGATTTTATTATAGTCAGAAGAAAGGCTATGTAAAATTATGTTTATAAAGAAAGGAATATCTTTTTGATGCTGCGTCAATGTAATGGCGCATAAAAAGATAGTTTTTGGGAAGTTTTCTTAAAATAATCTTGAAAATGCTTTTGCATGTCATGTTTTTTTTCTCGCGCGATAGCGCACGTTGACAAACTAAACATTCTGGTTTGCCAAAATTATTTTCTGAAAATAAAAAATTTAGTAAATGCTCATCACAAACATTTTCTTATTGTTGGGACAAAATTTTTTTAGCTGGCAACGCTGATTCTCAACAGTATGCGATACACACAACTTGTTCTCAATAATGCGTGTGTACACATGCATAATAGAAGAGTATATTAAAGGGCGCGGCACCCTCAATTTGCCGATCACTGCTCTAGATACAAAATGAAATAAAAGTGCAAAAGTGAATTTTATATTTGTATGAATATAACCAACAACAATTTAACACTACTGTATTTTAAAAGACGATACAATGATACAACGAGCATGTGAATTGTACATAAATATGTATGTTTATCTAAATTGATGTTGAAAAATTAATGTTACTACGTTTATACGTGCACTATTTGCAAATTAAAAATATTTGCAAGTAAATTAACTCATTGTTTATACGGCATAGAAAAAGTACATAGACTTGGCAGCACTTCTAAGGAAAACTTACTTATGTTGACAAATAAAATAGTAAAAAATGTACAAAGTATCACATATTTATTTATTTTCATTGTCATTATTTGCTGCTATCAATGTTTTTTGTGCAATATTTATCCATATAGTGTTTTTTATTATTAAACATTTGTAAGCGTGGCAACCTCAAGCATTTTATTTGTGAGTTAGCTATTTGCAAATAAAAAAATTAATTCGCCGTTTAAAGTAAAAATTTTATAAAATCCTACCTTCTGCTAACACCCAGTTTGTATTAAAAGCTCTTAAACCCGAAAAACTACTCTACTCGTAATTGCTTTAAACATATATAAACAACAATCAGCAACAATTTGTGTTTTTTAACTCTTTAAAAGGCAAACATTTCTATTAAATCGAACAATTAACAACTGCAAATAAATTTAAATTTATATCATCATACGGAAACCAATATAAATCACTATTTTTGAAATTTTTATCGTGAATGTGTTATTGATCCTTTGCGTTTAATTTTGTGCTTCGTTAAAAGTTGCCCCAAGCTGAAGTTTTATGCAATAAAAATAAAATGGCATAAAACTAAAACATACAGAAATTTATAAAAAAAAAAATAAAATGTATTCATTTTATAACTAAAATAAAGAGAAATTTTATATAAAAATTTTATTCCATTTTATCTGATTATCGCTTTAAATCAATATAAATTTATAGCACATATTAAATAATATTTAAAAATATGTGTTTTTTTGCATATTAAACTTTTATTTAAAAATCATTTAAGCCAAAAGACATTTAAAATTTTTTTTCTAAACGCTTATGACGCCGGAAACTAAATTATTTATTTTATTAGATTTTTTTTGAAAGAGGTCAAACATTAAAAAACAAGGCAGTTATAATTCATGAACAATATTGAGCCTTATTTTCGATTTTATCGTAAGCGACAAAAATAAAAGTTTTCAGGAGAAATTTTTTTAATGCCCTAATTCAGTAAGAAGATTTAGGAGGTTTTTGTTTCAAAATGATTCTGAGTTCTTGTCTTTGAAGTCTCTAAATTATTTTCTTCAAAAATGGTTGTTGTCTTTGACAATGAAAAATATAAATATTATTGCCATGTTTTTAAAACATAAAAATTCAATTAAATTATTATACAATAGTTTGAAAAATATATGAAAAAGTATGTGTTGGATATAATGTTTGGAACAACATCATAAAGCAAATACACGAACCTTCTAGCATACACAATAAATAATAATCGTTTTAAAGAATCAAAACTGCTTCTTTTTTTCGTCCATAGACAAAACGATACATTCGTCGAACAGAATTAGGGCATAAATATTCAAACATGGTTTTGTACGTAAATTGTCGCTTGCGATAAAATTGTACAACCTGTATCTTAAAAGTTATCGACAATTTTGGCATTTTGATAATTCTAAACTATAGATAGGCCCATAAAATTTTAATTTCAATAAAAAGTATATATATTTTCGATAATTTTATTTATTTTATTTTTTCTTCCTTTTGATTATCACTACTTATGTATTATTTATAACTATCTCTAAATTTATGTCCGACAGTGGTCGGGCCTAATAATTATATTTTAGATTTAAGATTTGAATACTTATTGTTAGTTCATATTTGAAGATACAATAAATAAAAATATGTATTAAAAAAAAAAAAAAAAAAAAAAAAAAATATTTTCGATAATATGTCACTTACGATAAAATCGAAAATAAGGCTCGACCCGCAAGCCATACCACAATTGTGGACAACAAAATAACACAGATGCTTATGCTCTTTCATTTAGTCGCCACTGAGAAAGCGACGAATGATGTTGTGCACGAATGTTCGAATTTTTTTCTTGTTATTTGTTTAGTTTATTTGAGCACACCAAACGAAATTAAAGTTAACATTTAATAAATTTAAACAGCAAAAAAAAAAAGTTTAAATAATTAACGAAATTAAGAAATATTTCATGTTAAAAAATGCTTTGCGCAATATGCAATGCATTTTATGTTATGAAACATTTCAAAATAATAGGAAATATAGTCTAAAAAGGGATTTTAATAGTATCCACTTTATTTTACTCTCATTTTTCTCACCAATACAAACATATTTTAATTTTGCGGGACACTGATTTAAAATATTGTATTAAGAGAGAGATCCTCTCTGAGAGAATTTGCTTGAAGCTTGTTTTTCTTTTGGCATTTAAACCAGAGAAGGAAAATGACTTCTTGGATTTTGTACTAACTGTGAAAACAAAATGTACTTTTTGGACCATGACGGTACCATTTTTTTAATATTTCTTAATAAGAACGGAAACGTAAAAAAATGTGTAAAAATTCAGAAGTAAACAATAAAAAACAGAAACTTAACAAAAATGTGTTCAGTATAAAAAATAAAAAACAACATAAAAAATATTCCTAAGGGTACATTCGTAGATTAGACTTGTTAGAGATGGGTTATTTTACAAATGTTGCTTATTAACAGGCTTGCTATTTTCTAAGTTATGCGAATAAAAAATGCGCGTTAAAATCTAAAACACACTATTGAAGTAAAGGAGCGATATGTAGTTAACAAAAATAAATATAACCACAGCCAAGGCGAGTTCATGTACGAGGTGCTGTCAAGTTAACAGGTACAGTTAAAGTACTAGACAGATTCCTTTATTGCAGACTTGACATCAGCTGGTACATGAATTTGCAACAAAAACAGAGAAGCTGACCGTCTAAAATAAAATACACACAAAAAAATTAAAGACAACATAGGCAAAATTAATGTTACCATATAGTGAAACATTGGCATTTTTAAATTGTACCAAGTAACTCGCGGTAGTACCACGTTACAACGAGGTCAAAAATGTACCATAAGAAGTACAATTGTACCATGATTTCCATCCGTGATTTAAACTATAAAATACATGAATCCACCATACAGTGGGTCCTCCCAACAAAAAAAAAAAAAAAACACAAAGCTTATTGGATACAAGATACGCGATACAAGTTGTTGTGAATTCAGCAAATATGCTTTATCTTTTCATATTTAAATCATTAATAATTTATTAAAAAATTATATGTGCTATCAATATAAACTAAAAGTCTTTTTAAAGCTTTTAATTTTGTATTACGTATTAAATAATTTCTTATTCCATAAGTCAATAAAATAATGCAATAAAATAATTTAACTCGTTACTCAGTTTAAGACCGCTATCGCTATTTATTTAAACGTTTACACATGATTGAATTAAATGATACACATTAACTTTATCGATGGACATAAATTAAACGTGATAGTTTTATTGATATAGCCCTTGTAATCCTTCATTGAAATATATTTATGTATGCATTTTATAAAAATTTTTTGTAATTAAACTTAAAGTAAAAAGTTAGTGGAATCATTTAAATATTTTTGATAAAATTAGCTCACTAATAAAAAAATCTAAAAATATATACAACAAATAATTTTTAAAATATTATTAGTTTTTTTTTTATTAACTACTGTGTGTTTTGTTGAATTCAAAAGAGTAAAAGCTTTTGAACATTCATATGTTTCTTTAATTAATGCCCTAATTCTGTTCGACAATTGTATCGTCTTATCTATGGAAGAAAAAAGCCACAGTTCTGATTCTTTTAAACAATTATTATGTATTGTCTATGCTAGAAGGTTCGTGTATTTGCTTTATGATTTTGTTCCAAACATTATATCCAACACATATTTTATTTATATATTTTTCAAACTATTGAATAATACTTTAATTGAATTTTTATAATAATATTAATAATATTTTTAGTTTTCATTATCAAAGACAACAACCATTTTTGAAGAAAATAGTTTAGAGAATTCATAAACATGAACTGAAAACTATTTTCAAACAAAAATGTCCAAAATCTTCTTACTACTGAATTAGGACATAAGTTTAACTCATTTTACAACTCTCCTATTGTTCGGTTTAATAATTTTTATAGCATCGTTGGTGGACTTATGGTATAAAATAAGTAAAAAAGGCCTTTTGATTAGTTATATTACTTTGCTACATTATTAACAAAAGACACTAATGCATTTCTGAAAAATCTATGATGTTGACATGTCTTAGCCTTGAACTAGAGCTCTCGAAGACGATGATTCATTTAATTTGTAGTCAACTCATTGACGACTTGTAATTATTTAAAAATTGCCAGCAGAATTGCAGCAGCTACAAAAAATTGCAATCACAGTCTCTTAAAAAAATCAACTTAATTGTGAGGAACAAACTAAATAAGATTCTGTAAGCAGAATAATTTAAATATCAAACCAAATTCAAGATATACTTTTATATACTAAAAAGTTTTGAAAATTTTACAGGTCACATTTTTTGCTATATTAGTAGATATCAATATCTAACTTAATGCAACTTAATATATAAAATACGAAGGATACGAGTAGTACTACAACAGACAGGTTGAAAAAAGTCTTAATGCAATTTAAGTGTAAAACAGGCATCTTCAAGACACCTCATGTTCGGTTTTGCATACACTCATTACCACTATTATAATAAAAAATTTAACTCAAACCAAATAACTTTCATATCAAAATAATCATCTCTATTTACATTCCCATATGGTTTTATAAACAATTTTACAAAAAAATTTATACAATAAAAAATAAATGATGTAACATCCCAGCAAAAAATTTTCGAAATTTTGTAATGGGTAGTACTCTTTTAATGGCTTACAAAGTAATGACTGATACTTATTTATGTAATTATTTTATGTGCATAATAATGACTGCCCTGTAATGAATAAAACAAGAACTTCTTTATATCATTACGTGAAAGTACTTATTGTAGTGCTTTCCAGTTAATAAGGAAATATATCTAGAAAAAAATTTATTGATCGGGAAAATTATTTTAATTAGAAAAATTAGCAAATTAATTTAGAATAAGTTTAAGCAAAAATTAATATATAAAATTTTGCATATTTGTAAGCAAAAAATAACCCATTAAATTTTGAGTACTTTTAGGCAATCAGTAATATATTAACTTTTGCATGTTTGTAGGCAAAAAGTATATGGTACCGCATACTTTTTGAACTTCTCAAACAAAAATAATGGGTTATTCAGTCAAATTGTATGTACTTACGACTGAGGAGTACATACACTTTTTTGCATTCTAGTAGGCAAAGGTTTTTGCTGGGATCAATAGTTATTAGCTAACGCAAATAATGTTAATGTGGAAAATAAAATAAAAAAAATATGTATACGAGGTGTGTTCAGAAAATAAGGGGAATTTTGAGGGGTTGCAGATCCGATTGTAAATCTTTTCTTATATTTTATTATGTTGGTATATATCAGTGTCGGGCAGATTTTTGAAATCCTATGCACGCGTGTATATTAAGCACATATGATAGATATGAAAGTGTATTGTGTCTGCCCCACACTGGTATATATACATCAGGGGTTTCCACTAAACTCCTTTCCACGATCCGCTTGCAAATGTTTATTTTTGCCGCGCACCCGCTTTAAATACCAGGATGTACATACAGGCAAATTCTGGCCCATTTCTTATAACGAAAAATTAGTTTTATCGCAAAGGTTTTTAAGTATTTTTTTTTAAATTATTATTTGAATAACAAGAAAGATAATCCTATTTAAAAAATCGCTGAATAATGTTTCTCTTTGGCGAATTTATTAGTTTTTGAACAGATTCTTCCTCAGTTTCTATCAAGACCAACGATTTGAAGAAATCAATATTGATTGATTTTTTCATATTTGTTTCTTTATTGATGATTTTGGTATTCTGCATTTTATTGAGTTTTCACAAAGGCTTGTTTTGTACTTTTCTTGCATTCGTCGAACACAATAACACACATTCACAAACTTCATTAGGTTAGCTATATTAGGCTAATAAGGTGTTGAGATGAAACAAAAAATTTCAGCTCACTTGGGTCCAAAAAACTGCTAATTTTATAGCCTGTAGTGTTTAGCTTTGTAAACATATATAGTACAAGGGCGGTTCGGAAACTTCTTAGCCTATCAATGAAAGAGAATAGTTAGTTTTTCAAAAATATTTTTATTTTTCAATATAATCTCCTGAAACTTCAATACACTTAGTCCAACGCTTTTCTAGCAATTCTATCTCTTGATTAAAACAGTTTTCCTCAAGGTCTTCAAAATAGTGGTTTACAACTGTAATTGCATCTTCATTTGAGGTAAAACGCTTGCCAGCAAGGAATTTTTTTAGATTTGGGAACAGGTAAAAGTCACTGGGAGCCAAATCAGGAGAATAAGGTGGGTGGTCAAGCAACTCGTACTTTAATTCGTTGATTTTAGCCATTGTTAAAATACTCTTGTGCGCTGGTGCAAGCCAGGACGATTTTCTCGAATTTGTACATTTAATTGATCCAAAAGGTTGCAATAGTACTCTGAATTTATTGTTTTACCCTTTTGCAGATAGTCAATCAATAAAATACCTTTGAAGTCCCAAAAAACCGTTGCCATAACCTTACCAGCCGATTGTTTGTTTTTGCCTTCTTTGGGGCACTTCCTCCAGCTTCAGTCCATTGTTTGGATTGTTCTTTTGTCTCTGGAGTATAGTGGTGGATCCATGTCTCATCAACAGTTATGAAACGACGCTTAAAATCCATTTTATTTCGCTTAAAACGATCCAAACAAGCTTGAGAAATGTTCATTCTTATGCGTTTTTGGTCGACTGTTAACAAATGCGGCACCCATCTTGCAGAAAGCTTTTTCATCTGTAGTTCTTCATGCAAAACTAAATGGACTCGATCATTTGAGATGCCCATGATATTAGCTATTTCACGCACTTTTATTCGTCGATCATTTAATACCATATCATGCACTTTGGCTACAATTTCTGTTGTTGCTGCTGTTTTTGGACGTCCACTACGTGGTTCACCTTCAATGCTTGTACGACCACGTAATTAAAATAGCAACCCAATTTTTTACTGTTGCATATGAAGGAGCACTTTCACCTAACACATTCACCATATCATTATGAATTTCTTGTCCCGATAAACCTTTTTTATATAAATATTTAATGACACCACGCATTTCTAATTTTTCCATTGTTAAAAAATCGCGGATGCGTCTTTTGTGATCACCTGTTTCTATATGAAGGAGTTGCCAGATCGAAACAAAATTTAACATGTGTTAATAGCAGAGATGGAAGTTTCCAAAACACTTAACTTTTTTCTGTTTATACCGCGCTTTTTGTGCTAGGCTAAGAAGTTTCCGAACCGCCCTCGTATATAGTAGATATTTTACTTCACCGACCATGCGTTTGCTACTTGGGTTCATTTGCTTTGTAGGCAATGGATTAATTAGGTCTCGTGAAGGTTTAATAAAAGCAATACTGCAACGATGCGCTGCTTCCATTATTATCCCAACATGGCTTTTTGTGTGAACCTTTCCTATTTTGAAGAATAAAAGCAGTCGCTTAGATAGACAGTTGAACGCACCAACAGCTGTGCCCAAAATCTAGTTTGAAAAGTATTGGAGGGGAATTGGAAAAAATTGCTGGCATTAATGCATAATATCTAATGGGACTATTTTACAGACAACAGCATGAATGTAAGCAAAAAAATATCTTTAAAAAAAACAAACTAACCTCCCATTAATTTCTGAACACATCTCGCATACAAATTGTTGTTATACGTCTTCTATTGCAATATTTGCCATTCAATAAAAATTTACGTTATGGCAAATTTAAACGCAAAAATATTGCAATTGTCAATATTTTTATAAGTTTTCAGAACAAAATATATACTTTTTGGCAATAACAGGAAACCTGATAATAACGTCATCTCTAATGTACTGAGAATAAAATTTTATATCAATGTGGGTGGTTTGTATATTAAAAAAAAAGAAAGAAGATTTAAAGTTTGTTTATTTAACAGTCAATTATATTAAAGCAAAAATATTTTTTTTTGATAATAATACATATTTGAGGTGGCGTTGGCTGAATTAGTTAGCACGTTGACTATAAAATCGAAGGTCCTGGGTTCAATCCCTGTATCCGACAGTAATTAAAATAACAACACCACGCATTTTTCTGATGTGCATTAGTTTCTCTTTGTGTCAGTTGTTGTAGGAAAGTTCAAGTGGTGAAGGCATAGTCACTGGTCACTGAACTATACCGACTTCAGCAGATACTAATCCTAATGCAACATCAGAGCCCCCTGCTTCGTTGTGTAGCAAAATCAACGGCGAAGTAAAATAATCAATTAAATGGCTACAAGACACAGCTTCAAAAAATTAATACGCCCCATTTAACATCAGAGTACCGCTGCAACACTGCATTATTAAAAACGTGCGAAAAGCAGAGTTGTAAAAGAATGAAGCTTTGCTCTATCTTTTCCTTCACCACCTGTCTTCTGTCTCACTATCCCTTTCCTAAAGAAGGTAACACCTAGTAATAGTAGTAGGCATTAATTGCCTGAGTGTTACTTCTCTTAAAAAAAAAAATATCTGTAGTTGTTTAAAGACATTTTTTGGTTAATGATTCTCTGGTGATATGCATTGTCAATAATAAAATGTGCATTGGATCTAGCTTAGCCCTCAATAATAATATTTAATATATTTTTTGGAAACCATTAAAGACCCTTATTATGAGTAACGTATGTCTAGTTCAATTACGATGATTTTATAGTAGAACAAAGACTATTTTTTTTTATTGTCGTAGTCAAAGTTAAAATACAAAACTCATACTATTTTAATGAAGAAGTGCAATAAAATTAAAAAAAATGCTAATAAACCACAAATTATAGAAAATTTTGTTACAAATAAAATTCTGTGATATCTTTATGCATAATAAAAAATTAGTTTGTTCTCACTGTATGGCTCACACATTCAGTCCCAAGATCTTCTTCTATAGCTTATCATTGATGAAACCAGAAGTGGCAATGGACATATTGCATTCATTTACTTTGTAAAATTGTCAGTGACAATAGCGCACTTTTGAAAGTATTTTATTTTAAATGTTTAAAGTTTAAGTCTTAACGAAGCCTTAACTGAAGTTCCAGATTTATTGAGTTCTCTTCTCTATTGCAACATATACATAGTATGTATGTATCTCAAAAAGTTTCGCCTTGGACTTAATAATGCAAAAAAAAAAGAGAAATGTCTTAGCACACCCGGCTATAGCTATGCTGCTCAGCTATACAAAACAAACTCAATGGGTAATATAAATAAAAAAAGTATTTGCTTTTTACTTGAAAATTTATTTTAAAACACCAAATATGTGTGTGTTTTTTGTTTTTTTAAACAAATTTTTAAGTAAAAGGCAAATACTTTCTTTTATTCATACTATCCAATGTGTTAAATAACAATGCAATAAAATTTTAAAAAATATAAAATATTTCAAAATATTTCCATTTGTTTCCCATTATTTTTGTTTCTAGCGGCGCACTATTAAATAAATGTATTGCTTGTCGCCGGTGGCGGCTGCTAGCCGGCTTACAGCCAAGCGGCTATTTTCCCTGGTTTGTGCTTACGTGCAAAAACCAAACAAAACCAAATTGAACAATCCGTCCCATTGTTTTTGTTTTACTCACTTCAGAGAATGAAACAGAAGAAACTAAAACAATTTGTTTCGTTTATCCTGTGTTGTGGCATAAATAGCATAGCTATAAGAAATTATAATATAAAATCTTCTTTTAAAAAAGTCATTAAAGAATACTTTTGTTCTCTATTGAGGTTGTAAAGTAAAACCTTAAAACTTAATTTCTGCAAATTTAGGTTTTTTGAGTTATGCTTTTGTTGCAGTAAAGAATTGATATGTTTTTATTAACTTTTTTGGAATTATTCGTGAGGAAAGAGTATCAGTAAAATTAAGGGTTATTCAATAAAAAAGCCAAACTAATAGAAGCAAAGCTATATTTATTTATTTACCCATATCCATACCAAGTCTAAAAGAATTTTTCTTTATTTTCTTTTTATTAACATCTGCACATTTCAGTTTATTTAAGAAAAATAATATTTACGTACTTCATTATATGTGCAGCTCTTTTTTAACAGAAGAAAATCCGTAAGGAAGCTTAAAAATTTTATCACGTAGAGAAAGCAAAACTAAATTTTATGCTTTATACAATAGATGATAGAAAAAAGCTTAAGCAATAACAACATGCAGACTTTAGAGCAAATATTTTTTTAAAGCTTACACGCTGTGCTTTAACTGCTTAAGTCGGTAAGCATTAAATCAGGAAAAAAAATTATACTTAAAGTGTAAATTTTTATTAGAAAATAAAAAGAAATATTTATTGTGCGTATATAATTTTTTTTGTTATATTACAAAAATTATATATCTGTGGTTGTTGTGTTTAGAATAATATTCATTTTAGTATTTGCGAAATAGAAATGCATCACCATAAATCATTAATCTAGGTAGAAATTCTAAGACAATATTTTTTTAAATAAATTATTTTATGCATGACATATTAAACTTGAACACAATATTTTGCCAACTCAAGCAACCTTTTTGATTATTAGGAAAGTCTTGCTGATTTTTTTATTTTTCTACCGCTTTATGGCTTCAATAACCCTGCTGTTCTTTAACTGGCTCGTATTTTAAGCCTACACATTTATTTTATATAACAAAAATAATTTATTTTTCTGAGCTTTGCATCTTATGGATGAGTTTGCCAAAAAATATTACTACAGTAGCACATTTGAAATTATCAATTTTTCTGTATTCGAAAATTATGCGAGGAAAATCAAAGACTTCACAGTTTTAACAGATTTGAAAATGTATAAAATAATGTATAATGCAAACCATGGTAGTAATATAAATAAAAGTCGGAAATAAGACAGGCTTACCTCAAAAAATATTATAATTCTGCCACTTATAACTCAAAGATTAAACAATTATGGATCGATTATTGATAGAAAACCGCTGTAGTGATATATTCAGTTTCCGGCAACCCAAAACCCCAAAAAAAAATATTGAAATCAAGAAGAAATAATTACATTTTAGAAACGAAAACTTTATAAAAAAGATTAAAGCACTAATTCTGTTCGACGATTGTAACGCCTTGTCTATGCTAGAAGGTTCGTGTAGTTGCTGTATGATTTTTTGCCAAAAATTATATCCAACACATACTTTTTCATATATTTTTCAAACTATTGGGCGATTATAATGCTTTAATGTATGCCCTAATTCAGTAAGAAGATTTAGGACGATTTTGTTTAA
The DNA here is from genome assembly GCA_944452675.1 of Tachina lurida. Classification (NCBI taxonomy): domain Eukaryota; kingdom Metazoa; phylum Arthropoda; class Insecta; order Diptera; family Tachinidae; genus Tachina; species Tachina lurida. The sequence continues at coordinate 157,010,446 of OX101753.1, read as the reverse complement.
AAACGCTTCTGAGTTTTTGTCTTTGAAGTCTCTAAATTATTTTCTTCAAAAATGGTTGTTGTCTTTGATAATGAAAAGCATAAATATTATCATGCTTTTAAAACATAAAAATTAAATGAAAGTATTATACAATAGTTTGAAAAATATATGAAAAAATATGTGTTGGATATAATGTTTGGAACAAAATCATAAAGCAAATACACGAACCTTCTAGCATAGACAATAAATAATAATTGTTTTAAAAAATCAAAACTGCTGCTTTTTTTCGTCCATAGAAAGGACGATAGAGTTGTCGAACAGAACTAGGGCATAATTTAATTGAATTTTTATGTTTTAAAAACATGGTAATAATAATTTTAATTTTCCTTATCAAAGACAACAACCATTTTTGAAGAAAATAATTTCGAGAATTTAAAAACAAGAACTCAAAAGTATTTTCAAACAAAAACGTTCTAAATCTTATTATTGAATTAGGGCATAAACTCCATGTATTCTCATTTTAACAAATTTATCTCAAAAAGTATTATTCATCAAACTTGGTAACAAATAATGCGAAATATTTTCAATTTAATTGGTGCGTATACGTAATATTATTTTTTTTTATAATTACATATAATGTATACGCATAAGCATACTCATATTCTATATGAAATACTAACTAACCCCCATATTCATAAAATTTAAAACGAATTTGTAATGTTTTTTATTTAAAATTTTTCATACAAAATTTTCCTAAAATGGGTTAAAAATTTATTTTATTTCTTTATGTATACGGGGGTAATGTACACTTACAAATCGAAATTAAATTGAAAATATGCTTTACCATAGCACCGAATTTACTGATTGAATTATTTATCAATTATGTACTAGTTTTATAATTTTTTTTTCCCTATTCATAATTTCTAGCACAGTACATATTTAATATTTTCCCCCACAGTGCACTGCTTATTGTATCGCTACAAGTTACGCGTACTTATATGTCAAGCTACTACTTCAACATTCAATTTATTCATATTGAAGACGTGCTCAATATTTAAATAACCATAAACCCCCCACCGCCCCCCCCTCCACACCCAAAAAAAAAATGTGAAACAATATTCCTAATCTGAGAACAAGTAAAACCATCATTGTGCCATATGTGTCATATTTTTACCATTTACATCCATGAAAATTCTGCTAAACTTTTTCTTTTTATGACTTTAGTTAAAAAAAAAAAAACAAATTCATTGCTTTTTTGAATGTGGAAAATTGTGGTTTTAGGTATTGTGGTATTTGTTGTTGCCAAAGTTTGTTTATTTGTCATAAAATATTATTCTTGACATAATCATCTAGAGAAATGTTCTCGTAAAGTATATTTTTAGTAGTTAATAAATTTGGTTTTGAATGACAGATATAATTCAAGGAATTTAGATTTAAAATATCACACAAACAAAAAAGCAAATAAAATATCTAAAGTAAAAGTTGTTTCTTTCAACTATTTATAGATTTAAGAACAAATACTTTGTAGTTAAAACTGATTGATTTTTTTCTCAGTCATTTGCAACTATTCTGCCACATTAACTTGAAATAAAACTTTTATTATTTAAAATTGTTAAATTGTATAGTTTTATACAAAGAGTTAGTAAATGACATCATTTAGTAAATATTTGAGTATGAATATGCTTTGATAATGATTTAGTAATTGCTTGATTTGTTTTTTTTATAGAAAGGTAATAAAATGTTAAAATTTTAAAGACTAATATCCTAATTCTGTTCGACAAGACGATACAACGTCTTGTCTGCGGACAAACAAAAACCTCAGTTGTGATTCTTTAAAACAATTATTATTTATTGTCTATGCTAAAAGGTTCGTGTATTTGCTTTATGATTTTGTTCCAAACATTATATCCAATAGGGCATTTACATTATATCAAAATCTAGTACTTACGAGATTTCCATCTAAATCTAGCTACTTTGTACTAGATTTCCCATACAAAACAAAATCTAGTTTGAGAGTAGATTTGTAGAAAATCTAAATAAAATCTATTAATTTTATTTTATTTCCACCACCCTGTAGATAATATTTTTATAAAGGATAATTGAATTAGCTATGGTCTGCTTGAAAAGGTAAGTGAATTGGCTAAATTGCAATTGTTTGGTTGTAGTTTAGGACATTTTTCAATTTTGTTTTAAGAACATGTCAATAATATTATTATTATTTCTCATTATCAAAGACAATAACAATTTTTGAAGAAAATAATTTAGAGAATTCAAAAACAAGACTTCAAAAGCATTTTGAAACAAAAACGTCCTGAATCTTCTTAATGAAATAGGGCATAAGAATCAGTAAATTGTATTTTTGGAAATTTTAGCCAATTCTTCACAGTTAAAAATTAAAGGGTTTTCTAAAGCAAGCAATATAATAATATACAAACAATTTGCAATTTTTAAGATTACTACTGTGTTTTCATGCAGACTACGCCAATTCAAATTGAATTAAAAAAAAAGTTAATGTTATTTTGAATATTAAGTTTTGGCAACTTGCTGTATCTTGATAACCGTAAGAACCTTCTCTTGAAATTTTCAAAAACCCTAAAACTTGAAATTTCCAAATTAAAAATAAAATGCTGAAAAGTAAAATCGCCAAAATCAAAAACCTTTTAAATGAAAATTATCACCAAAGATAAAATAAAATGTAAAAAAATTGTCAAAAGTAAAAAGGTGGCCAAAAAAATTAAAAATAATTGTCAAGAACCGAAAAAAAATCGCCAAAACGAAAAAACCGCTAAAACTAAATATCGCCACAAACAAAACAACAAGCGAAAAATAAATCACCAAAACCGAAAAAATGGGAAAACTAAAAAAAACGCCAAAACTAAAAAATCTCTTTAAATAAAATATAACCGAAAAAATCATCAATTATTCTGGAAAAAAAACCAATCGAAAGATCTGAAAGAACATTTTCTAAAAAAAATGTATGGCACCAAAATGGAAGTAATCTCTGAAAAAAAATCTTAAGTTGTTAGTTAAGAAGTAGTGTATGTGATATATAAAATTTAATTTTAGTGGGCGTGCCTCCGCCTTTTTTTTAAATCCAGGATTGTGTTTTTCAGAGCTCAGGGTGTGTATTAAGTTTTGCAAAAATCGGTAAAGTAAAATTACCGATTAATTAAAATAAAATACTAGATTTTAGTGGGCGTGACTCTGCCCACTTTTTTTTTAACGAAAGATTGTGTGTGTTTTAGTGACCAAGGTGAGCGGTACATTTTGTAAAAAGAGATTTAGTAGAACCCGGTGAAATATAATAATAAATTTTAATGGGCGTACCTCCGCCCATTCTTTACCCTTAAATTTGTATAATTACAAGAACTAAAGGTGTTGCTAGGTTTCGCAGTAATCAAATAAATAGAATAACATAAAATCAAATAAATAAATAAGGGTGTTTCCGCCCACTCTTTTACAATGGGACCAAGTGGAAGCTATACCCACGCAGACAAAACAAGAGCTTTAGCAATCGGTCTAAAGTGTACCAAGTTATGAAGTTATAATATAAAAAAAAAAAATCAGACGAATCTAAAAATCGCAAAAACAAAAAAAAAATTGCTTAAATAAACAAAAAATTTTAAATGTCTTCATCAAGTAAGATATTCGATTATATAGATTAAAGTTCGTATAGTATTAACTATATACGTAGTGTCTCTACGGAATCCATCGCACGCGAGTAAAAATCGCACTTTACTGAATTTATTTTAACCCTTAATATCCTGATATCTTGTTTTTTGTTGGAAAAAAGTTATAAAGTTTGCGATTCTGAACAAAGTTTGTTCTACGGTTTTATTTACATGAATTTCTTACTTAAATGAGATAGAAAAAACTTGGTTGGTCCCTTAAGGAACTACCAGACACTATAGGATCAAGTAAATTATATATAACTGATATAATTTATATTGAAAATAAAGAAATTTTATTGCCAAATTAGATCGACTATTAATACATAAATTGTTTACAAAAGATTAATGCCCTAAAAATATCCAAATATTCAAAGAACCACCAAAGTAACGTTTTTATGTAATTTCCCATATAAACAATTTTAACCATAAGCTCCTGATGGTTCCGCAAAGGACCTTGTAGAAATATGACTACAACAACAAGTAAAAAATACTCTTATTTTAATGCCTACAACTTTTTTAAAACACTATAATGAAAACGAAAATAATTTTTTTTTCAACACTTGCAATGTATTTTACATAAATTTTTTTTTTTATATAAAGCATTAGAGCACAATTGCTCTTTTGTGAAGTTAAACAAGTCCAATTGACATACAAGTCTAAATAATGTTATTTTCAAGTAGGGATAAACGAAAACTGCAGCATTTGCATCAGCGAACAATTTACAGAAAATAGATACATCACTTAAGAATAATCGTTTAACAAAATCTTCAGTATTGTTAGTTAGGTCCTTAAGGTACCACCAGGCTATTAAGGGTTAATATAAAAATTTTTTTATTGTATTATATGATACTTTCTTCTTATTTTCCAACTCCCTATTCACACACTTTTAATTTAATTCGATTATTTGTACGTCTTTCCTTATACATATATGAATATAAAAAAAAGTTAATTGTTAAAAAATTTTCCTCAGTTTAAGCTTTTTCCATTAAACAGCAAAAATCACACTGAACTTCATTGAACATTGAAGTGGCACGTTCAAATAATTAGAAAAAATAGAAAATAAGTTTTGTGTTAAATACTTTCCTGTTTTAACTCACAGCTTTCCAATTTAATTTCAATTAGTAATAAGTTTTTTTCTTTTAATCCCATTATTTGCATAAAATTAAAATTCTAAAAGTTCATAGACAAATGTGTGAATTGAAGCGATAAAGTGAAGAGCGCACGAATTAAAGTTAGCGCAAATTGCCGAATATAATAAATTTAAATGCAACTTACGTGCTATGCTTTTAAAAAATAGATTTAAACTTAAATTGTGCACTTAGCTTAAATGTATTGGGCACTTAACGTTTTTATATAAATAATGCAAGAGAGAAGATGAAGCTAAGTAGGCTCTCGATTGGTGTATTTTTAAGTTAAAAGGTTTTGGTATTAACAATTAAATAATTATTAGTATCCAACTGTTAGGCGAGAAATCAAAGGGCGTCATAAAGTTGTCTGAGTTTTATATAAATTTCGGCCTCTTCCATAGGATTAACTTTTCAAGAGTATTGTGTGTTTGCTAAAACAAATTACCTATTTGTAAAAATTAATATATATATAACTCTTCATATGAATAAGATAAAAAATACCATTTAATATGTATATCAAAAAATATTATTATAATTTAAGCATAAACTAAGTTGAAAATTCATATTAAGGCTTCATGGTATTTTTAACAAAGCACATTGAGTGTGTGTTTTGTAAAAGATAAATAAAACGTTTGCTCAAACTGTTGAACTAACAATTCAATACAATTGTTAAGGCCTGGAGTGCTAAAAAAATTTAAATACAAAAAAAGACAATTTTATGCAACTGTGTTCCATGAATTTGCAAATTTATTTGCAAATATGAATGCAAGACTTATTTATGTATGAAGTTATGTTTGTACTAAATAAATAAAAGCTTGTAATTTTTTGTTACACAGCTAAATACATACATATCGTCAGCCCATTATTGGTTTGACCCACCGACCATTTAAAAAAAAATGGTTTAGGTATGGAGTATATATATTTTGAGTATCCCCTTTCTGAATCCAAAACAGTTTTTGCGAAATTATTTATGGTTTCCGAGATATTTAGCATTAATTTTGCGCCATATCAACTATTTTAAGGTTTAATAAATATTATTTTGTCGTTTTTCTCCATTCTGACTTTTTGGCATATGCTCCAAACCAATAATGGGCTGACGATATATAAAAATTTATGTCCTTGAAAGAAAAATCTGTTTGAGCAGTTAATTATTTCAACAACTACAGATTAAATAATTTTGTAATTTAATTTACAGTTTATATGAATTATTATTGGCATCTAACTTAACCAAATTATAGCTACCCTGCAGGAAATGGAACTGACACAAGACTAGTCACGTGACCGGTCCCCAAGTGATAGGGACCAGTCCGAGTTCTAACACTTCCTATGAAGCGGACCAGTCACTTTTACATGGGAATGGCCTAGGATGGGGTTAATTGATACTTTGTATGCACCTTGTGATCAGTCACTGAACTATCCCATAAGGACCTATTCGATGTATAATAATATAAATATAAATTATTTATAAATGTAATTTCGACATTTAACTGTAAAAATGCAATGAGATTTTATTTTTAATCTAAAATTTTTTTGAGATTCGAACCGACAACCTTGTGAATGACAGGCTGGCACACTACCCACTCGACCACAGGGCCACTCACATTTCAAAAGTATAAATACCATTTAAGCTTAGGTTAATATCTAAGTATAGTTACGGGACTGATCCCAGAGCCACATTGAAGGGTGCAATTAACATTATATTTACACTATTTGATAGGTCCTGTGTTCGACCACATCGAATATGTTCAGTGCAGTTTACTACAATACTAGACCGAGTCCGAATTAAATTGGCTCAAGATCAAGACGATACACCACGAAAATGGTCAATATGCCACCATTTAAACGTTATGACTTTTTTCACCATACACTACTACGTACTTTTGATAACACCCACATTATCTCCAGTTATAGGACGAGTACATTTGGATCAATTGTTACCAAATTTTCTGCAGGGTAGTTAATCTAACTAATTTGGATTTGTTATTTTTCCTTTAATGCAAATTTAGATAAACAAAAAGGTTCTTTGCTTGAAATAATTGCTGAATCTATAATATTGTTACGCTAAATATTTGAACAGAGGTAATGCAAATGTTTTTCTAAATAAAAAGAACTATCTAGAAGTATTTAGCTGTAACACTAAACGTACACACATACACAAAAAAGTGCAAACACATGGTAGAAACAACTCTGTATTAGCAACAACACATGGTATTACCAACATAGAAGTCGTTGCATGGTAACACTGAAATTTAAATTAACGGCCAATCGAATTATCTACAAAAACATCTAGAAACAGCAACATGCATTTTCCAGATTGTGTTAGAATACTGTTTGATCACTTGACTACCAATTGTAACCGACAACGCAGATGGTAACGTGCAACATCGTTATGCAGTAATACAGGGTCTTCCATTTGGCTTTACTAACTGCAAACATTTCATAACGCCATCTGTAAGCAAATGGCGAACATTCTAGAACCACTCCCTGTTGTATAAAAGGTGGTGGTAGCCTGTGTGAGAGGCAGTCAGTCTGAATCAGCTGTCAACATGGTTGAAAGTCAAGAAAACTTGAGTAAGTAATTAAGTAATTAACTAAAAGCAGTGAGTCTGCATACAGAGAAAAAACTGCCTCATAGAATCAAGAACATTTTCTCTTTGAAACGTTTTTAGGCTAAGGGGTATCCCAGCAGAAGGAAGTGAAAATTTTTTCATAGAGATTCCTTATTGTTTTTATGCGGTAAATCTTATTAATTTTATCAAGAAGAAAACCACATAAAATCAAGAAGAAATCTTATTATTCACAACTTTTTTTACACAATTTTCGTTATTTTTGGCACCCAAAAAACAAAACAAAACAATAGAGAAAAACTTCTTGATTCTATTAGGTTTTCTTAAAAATTGTAAACTATAGGAATTTCTTATTGATTTTATTAGGTTGCCTTATTGATTTTTTTAAAAAGGATTTCTTCTTGATTTTATTAGGTTGCCTTATTGAGTTTTTCAATTAGGTTTTCTTCTTGATTTTAGTAGGTTCCTATATGATTATGTGTAAAGCAACTTATTGATTTTTTTTAATAAGGAAATCTTCTTGATTTTATGAGGTGTCTTGTTATTTCATATCTCATCATAATTTTTTTATGATTTTTTTGATTTTTACATAAGAATGTTTGTACAATTATTTCAATGGTTATTAAGGTTGCTTGTTAGCATATTGGTTAGGGTGCTTGTCTATCAGGTAGAAGTTTGCTGGTTCAATACTTGGTGAGTAAGTTAGTTAAGAGTATAACATGATGTGTATGCATGTATGTATAAATAAATAACATCTACAACATACTACATACATACATACATATGTATATGGTATAGAATTTAAATGAAAATACATAAGTACAGAGAATAAAGGCGCAATTTTTATTTTTTATGAGGTCGCCTAGTAAAAACAAGAAGAAAACCTTATTGAAAAAAATCAATAAGATTGCGTCATAAAAACTACAACATTTCTTCTTGATTTTTTCAAAAAGGTTTTCTCTATGAAATTAATAAGATTTCCTTATTGAAAAAAACCATAAAGATTTCTTATTAATTTTGTTCTATTTTATAAGGTATTTAGTAGGCACTGTTTTCTCTGTGTAGTGTTGTATAAACAGTGATTATCAGCTGAATAAGTCATATGTGTGACAAAGCCCCGAGTAGGAGTTTTTCTACAAGACCAGTGCAGTAGTGGTAACCAGTTGTGGTAGTTATATTTAAATAATCTATATGTGTGCATTTAAGCTCTTGAATTGGATTAGTATAACTGTATTTATTAGTAAAAAAGTGTCATTCTTAACCCTTATTAGTTTTTTTTACCGCAGACTATAAACTTTAACGATGTTTGAATGAAATGAACTGCTTTAAACTGCTTAATTTAACTAACTTTTATTTTGAAACAATTCATAAATTTTTTAAATGATATGAGTGTTTAACTATGTATATGTTTACTACCGCAGAACATTACCTGTAACAAGTAATTGAAATAATTTTTTTAACTGCTTTACTGTGGTTAGTTAAACCAACTTTGTTGGTTGGTTATTTCCCTACATCTATAAGACTAAGTTTGTTAAAGATAATTTGTGTATTTAGCCAAGACCCGAATAGTGAACCAAAAAGTTTCTGTTAGCAGTTGCAACAAAGAGTTATCAAGTTTTTAAAACAAATAGAAAATTTAACAATAAACATGAATATCTACATTTTTAATTCAGTTGCTTTAACACAAAATCCTCATTATTCATCAACAATATCTAAACAAAATTAATTACGCATAGTGAATCATTCAATGGTTTGTGGCAATAGAAGATGAAAAATCTGCTCCAAAATGCAAGTATTATTATACGAGAATCTATGTGTGTTGTATCTTTGAGCATCTGTGCACAATTTTTTATTTTTTTTTTTTTGCTCAACCGCATTTCTCTTTTGTAAACTATTGTTTCATATTATTTTAAGCAATTGTGAACAATACTGTTGCATATTGAAATGTTTCCATATCAGTTTTGTCATTTATTTCATTTGTTTTTTGTTGTCGCATATTTTATGCTTCAAAACAGATTTGTTTGTACTTGAACTTCTATTACGTATGCTATGCTACGCAAAAGCATGATTCGCATCCCATCATACTTTTAATATAATTGGGTCAATGCTAAACTAAAAAAAAAATAAAATAAAACATGAAACGTGAAACATAAACATGAAAAGAAATCAATTATTTTGCTATATTTTGATTAAGAGTAGTGAATAATATTCATAACAGAAATTCATTGTTAAAAATGCTTTCTGGCAAAGCAAGATAATACTAACAAAGAAATATTGGATATTGTTAAGTGATGGCTAAAAAATTGTGTCAAATGTAGATATGTATGTATGTATATTTTTATATAAAAGTATTTATTTTTCACTAACAACGAAAGCGTTTATCAAAACGATTTAAAGAGAAGATAAACTCATTTCAAATGCTGTATTTAAAACTTTTTACGCAAAATATATAATTTGTGCTAAATATATATTATTTATTTATTTATAATTTCTATTTATATAAATTTTCATGCTGGTAAATAAGTATTATAAAGAATACCAATTCCTTGTAAAACTGTTCTACGCAGGAAAAAAAATTCTTTTGAATAGAAATCCTTCAAGTTATATTTACAAGAGAATGATAACACTGTGCTACAAAAGTTGAGAAAAAAAATATTCAGGGATTCTAATGTACCAATTCTATTTTGTTGGAGTCCATGGATGACGAAAATACCGTTGGTTTTTTAGGTCACTTCATAAAGTGATTTTATAACGGTAAATGTAGTGAAAAACGGGGTTTCTTAGCTTTTCAGTTTTAAACAGTTGTAACTTCTTTGTTTCGTAACGGATTTCTTTTAACTTTTCGTTGGTTAAAAGGCTCAAATATTATCTTTCAATAAAGATATAGTTTTTGTAAATCGACTAAGAAATGGCTAAGTTACAGTCGTTGAAGTGTACAAAAAACCAACTAAAAAAGTATTCTTTTGTTTTCCTCAGGCTATAAGTTGCTTATGAGTTACAAAAGAATACTTTTTAATGGATTTTTTGTACACTTCAACGACTGTAACTTAGCCATTTCTTAGTCGATTTACAAAAACTATATCTTTATTGAAAGATAATATTCGATTCTTTTCACCAACGAAAAGTTAAAAGAAATCCGTTGGGAAACAAAGAAGTTACAACTGAAAATCTAAGAAACCCCGTTTTTCAATACATTTACCGTTATAAAATCAGTTTATGAAGTGACCTAAAAAAACCAACGGTATTTTCGTCATCCATGGACTCCAACAAAATAGAATTGGTACATTAGAATCCCTGAATATTTTTTGTGTATCACAGTGTAATTATGGACAAATTAAAACAAAAAACAAATTTTTATATTTTTATAAATAATGAAAGGCTTTAAAATGAGCACTCTACTCTTCCTCATTGCATGTTTGGTTTTTATTTAGCCGTTTCATTTATAGAAATAGTTGTATCCGAAAAGACTTTAGTAATTTTTGCTTTTTCTTGAAGCTTCCACTCTCAGTTTTACGATTTATGTGATATTTGGTCACACCCGTCACAGAAAAAACTGAAAATGTTCAATAAGATTGTTATTGTTATAAAATATAAAATAAAAGATACTTTCCAACAAGAACAAAGTAAGCGTACTTAATAATAGAATAAATATTGTAAACCTTGATTTTAAAACTCGGGTCACACCCGTCACATCAACCCCAAGGTGCTAGTACTTAAATGGAAGTAAAATATTACAAAGCAAAACAATCGAAGAAACTTAAAAAAGACAAAGACAAAATATGAACGGAATTTAGCTTTAGAGTGAGAAAGGGAGAGGAGAGTAAGATATGCGTCGAAATTTATGCTGGATAAATAATTTTTTAAAACGAGAACGAAATAGCAGACAATGCAAAGAGCACAAAAATCAAATTGTAAGCGTAAAATTAATATTATTAAACCTCAGTTTTTATTGAAAAATCCCAGTAAAAAAACTTTCAAGGAAGTCAATAAGGTACTGAACTATTAATACGGCAGTAGTGCAAATTTGTTTAATATCTTATAATTTTTATATAAAATCGTCATTGGACCAAGATTTTTTTTTGCTATATATTTGGTAAAACCAAAATCAATTTTATTGTGTAAAGTAAATCCGATTTTTTTCAATGTTCTTTTTCCTTCCTTAAATTTCTTCGAAGACACGGAATTTTTAACCCTCGACCAAAAAAAAGGGGTGTTATAAGTTTGCAGTGTGTGCCGGTGTATCTGTGTATCTGTGCATCTGTGTATCTGTGTGTCTGTCCATGTCCACGTAAAGCCCAAACGGCTGGTTTGAAAGGTGACTTGATCGAGATGGTTCTTAACCATGTTTGAAAAAGCTCTATGATGCCTCCTTTAAGCATAAGAATCAAGGCTCCTGCTGGTGTTTTCAATATTTTCTTAAAGTTTTAATACCAGGTTACACCCGTCACATAAACAGGACACAACTGTATTTATTTCTTTTTGAGAGAAATTTGTTTTTTCAGGCAGAGGAAGATTTTACAGAATATATCGCACTAGTTCCTCCATAGAGCTTCAACTCAGAATCTTGCAATTTTCCCTTTTTTTTTACCAGAAAACAATAAACACTGAACATGTTTGTCCCACTCACTCCAAAAATACTGCATCAAATGCTTTACTTTTTCGAAAAAAAAAATATAACTTTATCTCTGTTTTTAATATAAAAGTATATGAAATTAAAAAAAGTTATTTGGCTGCCTCTAATGATTGATGAGATTCGTATGGTCACACCCGGATTTCGATAGCTATTCTGAGCAGAAGTCATTTTCTTTTATTCTCTAGCTATTGTTAGTTATTTTTAGGATTAACAACCTGACTATTTTTGTATGCGTTGTAATCTAAAAATAAATAAATAATTCTAACAAAAAAGAAACGGCTTCAATGCAAAGATCTGATAGAACATTTTCGAAAAAAAAAACCTATATGACCAAACTCAAAGCAAAAATAATTTTTGAAAATCTGTTGGTTAAGAAGAAGTATGTGAAATATAAAATTAAGTTTTAATGGGCGTGCCTCCACCCATTACTTTTAAATGCAGCTTGTGTCTATTTTAGAACTCAAGGTGTGTGATAAATTTCGTAAAAGTTAGTTAAGTAGAACCACATGATATATAATAATAAGTTTTAATGGGCCTAGCCACGCCCATTCCTTCAAACTTTAAAATTGTGCTATTACAAGAACCAAAAGTGTTTGCTGGGTTTCGCAGCAACAAAATAAGTACAATATCACAGAAACAAATATCAAAAAATTTGGGCATGTCCCGCCCACTTTTTCTTACAATTGCACTAATTTGAAGTTATAGCCTCTCAGAAAAAAAAAGAATGTTTACTATCGGTATAAAATGTACTAAGCTTGTGAAGTACGAGTAATAATGTCAAAAAATATAAAACGGGGAATTGATAATCTGCTTCATTTTCTTAAGTCAGTTAAAAAAGCAAATAAAACATAAAACAAGTATGTGCAAAGAAAATTAAAACTTATGTTATTTCTAAGAACAATTTTTTTAGGCTCCTTATACGGAAGCCTTGGATGATTGACAAAGACTCACAAGGCTCAATGAGTCACCGTTTGGTAGCATTTATTTGAGAGAAACTAGTGCAATTATCTAAAATTAATATCTATGTAAAAACTATTTCATAATGTCACACCCGTCACAACCTTTTGACAGCCATTCAGAAGTCTTGCGCTTTCTTATTATTAGGATTATTACCCTTGGGAGCCGCACTATTTTTTATATAATAAATTTTATGTTTTTGAATTGTAATAAAAAAATTTAATATCATGGTCACACCCATCATAATGAAATTACGCCTCTCAACCTAAAAACAAGTTGATAATCATATACTATATATACAAAAGAAAGAAATTAGGCTTATCTCGCGACATATTTGGTTTATAAACTTACCGGTTTCGGCTTTGACCCATATTCAATGTCCAAAAGAACACTGACGAAAAATCGTTCCAATTAAAAGTACAACCCCTATATGTAAAAAATATAATTACTTGAGGTTGAAGTATACGTTAAAACAAAATTTTTATAAAAACTTTAACTAGAGCACACTTGAAGTAAAAATTTTTTAATTTTTTTTCATAAGGGGTTAAATAAATATAATTATCCCTTAGTAATTTTATATCTAACAGCATAAAATTTATTAATGAATACAAGTTGTATTCTCCTGTAAATACTTTTACTTACTTTAAAAATTTATTAAATTAAGTTATATTCATACTTACTTGCTTAATTCACAACCTATTGTAGGAGTCGTAGTTCGCACAGACGTTGTTGGTAAAATTTCTATGTAAACATATGTATATAAACCATCAGCCTTATTTATAAAATTATTTATGTTTTATAATGGATTTTTAAGCAAAATTTTACGAACTACGACTTCCACAATAGGTTGTGAATTGAGCAATTCTTTTAGTTGAGAAACAATAATTAATAGCGTATGCGCTGTGTATAAAAAAATACGTTTATATAAAGTTTAGCTTGTCTTTCTGCTTTCGTTCGACTAACAATTAAAAAGTTCAGCATAATAGTTAGTATCCTAACGCAAGGAGTATAGAGAAACTTTCGCAGTAATTGTTTTTGCTTAAAGCTATGAAAGCAATTTTAAACTTATATTATAATATAGAATTAAGTTATTTACGAATCGTTTAACACGAAGAGATCTTATGCTTTATGCATTTTCCGCTAATAATCAATTATGTAGTTACAATGTGTTTCAGTACCGCAAAATACTATAGTAATTTGTAATATAACTAAAGCCATTTAGTTATAAATTTTTTTTAGTTGTAATATATGCACACAGAAGAGTTTCCATCATTTTTATACACTGAAAAAAATGTTTGATTTTTTCCATGTGTGATCAAAAAAAATTTTTTGAAATAATTTTTATTTTCCCTAATGAATTTCTAAAAAATATTTGAATAAAATATAGGTTTTTTTTAATACTTTTTTAAAAAATTATCGTTTGTTAAATATACACTTTTTTCAGTGTATGGCCTTATTTAGTTGTTGAAGTTTACTTTAACCAGGGAATCATAAGATTTCTCAACAGGAAATATAATTAAAATGGAATTCTTGCTTCCTAAGTATTTATATTTTTGTAGTAATATAAGAAAATAACAGAAATCGAAGAACCTCAAAATCAGATTTTGTAACACTAAATGTGAAAAATTAAAACAATTCACACCTTTTGCTTTCAATGAAGGTGGAATATAGAAAAAAATTGGTATGTCTATCAACTAAATTTGATAGGAGATGACGAAAAGTCGTTCCAAATTTAAAACAATTCCAAACAAATTCAGCGTCTCTTCCTAGAAAATGGATCTTCATGTAATCATGATTTTCTAAGCTTTAACAAATTTAAAGTTGATATCCCCTCCTATTTTAGAACAAACTATTAAAAAAAAATTCAAGGCAAATGGATGCATTTAAAAAACTCACACACATACGAACAAATAATGGGTTGTTTTTACCCACTTGATCTAACATTTAATATATAAAATTAATCACTATATTTGTTGGCGAATCAAAAAATTCCAATTTTAGCCAAAGCGAGCTTTTCTCGATAGTTTCTCGAATTTAAGACGATAGCCTAGTGTATATGTGCTAGTCTGTTACCCTACAGATACCGTGCTAGAGTCCAAAGACTGCGTAAGTTAGAGAAATAAAACATAAATGAAATAAAGTAAGCTAAAATAAATAAATTAAAAAACAAAAGATAATAATCTTAAAAACTAAAATTTTCTGCTGGTTTTTGCACTATTGAAAAAATTTAGATATTTGCCTACTTTTCATATTGCTAGTGAAACTTCGAAATTAAATGTTTTTTGAAACAAAACTCAGCAGCAAGCAAACTTTCTTCGATACATTTTTGGGTGAAATTCTCTTTAGATTTACTCAATATGCTCGAGATATATTCGAGATATATTCGAAATCGATATCATTAACGAATGACTTGGTCAAATGGGTGCTTACAACATTTACAAAACTTTACAAAGGACACACAACTAACTACCCTAAAATTTATTTCCCAACGAAACAGACTCTTCTTTTAAATTAATAATTTGTTAAAGTGAGGCTTTAATTAAACTCTTTTTTTTAATCATGTCACTAACTGACATTATTGCAACATTTCATATGTTACAAACAAGAAAAAAAAAACGAACTGAAAATGAAGTAAACAAGTAAAATAAAAAAATTAAACTAAAAACATTTGCAGTCATTAATTATTGAAAGCAAAAAAAAAAAAGAGAGAGAAAAACAAACCACAATAATGAAAAAGTCAACGAAAATATATATTGTGTTGCCTGTAACCCAACAACATGTTTTACTTTCAACTGTAATGTCATGTCAAGTAAAATGCCAGAACAAAATGTCCAGTAATATTTTGCTGGTATATGTTAAAATGTGTAATGCCACAACACATTGAAAAACTCAATTTGTTAAAGCGTATGTTAACCCCATTTTATTTTATTTTTTGCCAGATGTCTGTCAACAATGTTGCAATATGTAACTGAAGTGGTCACTTAAAATACCATGAGCAAAAAAAAATTCATTTTTAAAAATAAAACAAATAGAAGAGAACGTAAAATTTTAAAAATGAGTTATAAAAATCACTTTTAAAGGAATGTCAGTCAGCAGTTAAGACTGGCAAGTTCTAGTCAATTTATTATCGCTGCAGAATTGAAAAGATTTTCTTTTTAAATCTTTTTTAAGTAAAGTGGACGCTGAAATTATTTCTAGTGTTAGAAGTCTACGGTTATATTCAAAATATTTTGAAGATTTTATGCTGATGGAATTTCAATTACATGTAACTAGTGCAGAAACGTTTAAAATTCTTTTTTTTTATATGAATACAATTTATTGTAAAAGAGAAAAATTAACACACACACCCACGCTCACATACAAACATGTACATAAAAACAACTAACTATTTCAACACTGCGTTAGTTAACTATCTCACTCTACTCAACTAACTTAAAGTTGACTTTATTTAAGTCACCTGGTAGTCAGTAAATTTACACATAATGATGCTGGGGTTCAAACCATGTATCATTACACTTTTTATAGTTAGTCAACGCGCTACAACCCAGCTATGGTACCATCTAAAATAATAACAGAAATATATTCCCTGTCGGAAACTAAGTTAACTTTAAACTAACCCTAAGCTTACTATTTCGCTACTAGTGCTGACTTGCATTACTTTGCAATAAAAAGAAATAACTATTTCAACATTGTGATGTCCTAGCCGGTAGTCAGTTGTCTCACTCTGTACTACTTTTCAGCTAACTTAAAGTTGATTTTATTTAAGTCACCTGGTAGTCAGTAAATTTACACATAATGATGCTGGGGCTCGAACCATATACCATCACACGTTGTATAGTTAGTTAACGCGCTACTACCCAGCTATGGTAAAATCTAAAATAATAACAGAAAAAATTTCGCTGTCGGAAACTAAGTTAACTTTAAACTAACTTTATGCTAACTATTTGGTAACTAGTGCTGGCTGTTACTTGCATTATTTTGCAATAAAAACAAATAACTATTTCAACATTGTGATGTTCTAGCCGGTAGTCAGTTGCCTCACTCTGCACTACTTTTCAACTAACTTAAAATTGATTTTATTTAAGTTACCTGGTAGTCAGTAAATTTACATTAAGTGATGCTAAGGAGCAAAAAACGTTATAAAGTCAATCCGCTACTACCCAGCTAAGGTACCGTCTAAAATAATAACAGCAAAATGTTAATCAGTGTGACCAGATTTTAAAATAATATTAAGCTAAATCACGTTTGAAAAAAAGCTAAAATAAGCTAAAAAGTTACATTTTAGGCTAGAAAATAAAGCTAAACTTTTTTCCACTTCTTTGATCACTTTTCAATAGTTTCTTATTGCTAACGTTAAATATTACACAAACATATTTTTTTATTATACATATAGAATATTTGCTTAATGAAATTATTTATTAATTATTATATTTTATATTTAATGAAGAACAAAACAAAAACTTCCCCAAAATAATCTTAAAAAGTTTTTAAAAATGTAAAAACATTTATACTAAAATACCAAAGCTTATTAAGTGAATTAATGCTATTTAAGGTAAAGCATGGATCACACTATCTGCACAATGTACCGAGTTTCGTCAGATCAGTGAAATAAAGTCATAAGTAAAGATTTTGCTCTAATTTATCGACTACTTGAAATACAAGGACATAATTGCACCACACTGCATTGGTAATAAGCCCATATAGACTTATTCCAGAATTAATTGAGTAATAATGCCATTTTGGCTTATTACTTATGACTTTATTGAGGTGGCCCGACAAAAATCGGTACATAGTGTTATCCAGGCTTAAGGCTATTTCAGGTTTTTGTTTTAAGTTAATTGATGCCGCTGAATGAACGTTCAACTCAAGTCAAATAATTTTATACCCAAAAAACTCAAAAAGTGTTTTGGCCACTAATATGAATTTAACTTTTTCCATTGAAATTCTAACCATTCTGCCATTATCTACAATTTTTCTTCTTTCCATTTCTGTTATAAAATTGTCGTATAATTTACATTTGTATTTTTTGTAAACTATTTTACAATGCTAAAAAATTATAATTTTTATAAGTTGTTTATGTTTTTAATATATTTTTAGAGAACACGCAATTTAGACTAAAAAAAGGCTAAAAAAGCTAAATGAGTTTTTAAAAAAAGCTAAAAAATAAGCTAAGAGCTAAATGAAAATTTTAAGGCTAAATCTGAAACAAATAAGCTAAATTTAGCTCAAAATAAGCTAATATGGTCACGCTGATGTTAATATAAAATTGAAATGACTTTCAAAGCAGCTGAGAGTGAACTTGTTGGTTCTCACCAAATCTGATTACGTATACAACTTAAATGATCAAACAGAATAAGTTCGCAACTTCAGGAAAACTTGTTGTCAAACTAACAAAGCCCATAATAAAATCTACGGCAGTAACTTGAAATTCTCTCTAATATTTGCTTATTTTTCTTTATAGTTTTATTTACAAAATGTACGAAATTGATTAAAAGTATGGTAGCATTGTTGAGAGAATATTTATTTATAAATGAGAGCATAAGAAAAAACGCTCTCAAAATAAAATAGATTCCATCTCTCGACTACTTTCTAGGTCAGCTTTTTTATGTCAGTTTGTATGGAAAATGTGTTTATGCCGCAATTCTGTTTTATCATTAAGAATTGATTTTGCGTCACTTTTCCATGATATTGTAGTTAGCTTTCAGTTAGTGTGAGAAAGTTTAACTATAAGTTGATTATTTTTATAGCCAACCACACATTCTCCGACAGGCTACAGACTTCAGTGACATAAAAATATTGTTCTATTTTTTTTTAAATTTATTTTAGTTTGGCTGAGTTTAAAAAAATCCCTATGTGAAGTCGTATGTTTTCTAAAAAAGTAATGTTTACTATTAGTTTAACTTAAAAAAAAGATTTGTTACTTGTCCCTATTGTAAAAGAAACATATTCACACATATAATAATGCAAGTATGTATGTATGTATGTATGTGTATTAATGCATGTGTATATGAGCATCAGCAATGATATGACGACTTAAGTGCCACAAAACTAAATCATATAAAGGCAGAAAGTGGATACAACACCCCCAATGGTGAACCTACCCACAGCAGCTTAATGGCAAATATGTATAAATACACACACACACACACACATTTGCACATACACTTACATACACTTACACTCATTGGCATTGAAGTAAATTTAGTGCACACATACAAACACATTTACACTGTGCATGTTATTTGGATGAATTTTCTTATTTGCATATAAAACAAAGTGAAATATATTTTCATCTCATATACATACATACATAATGGAACATCATTTCAGTTGTTTTTATTTTTTATTTTTTATTTTTTATTTTTGTTGTAATTTTACTGATGTTACACACTTTCGTCATGCCACATCCCAATTTAATTTAAACTTTGTAATTAGTAAATGGAAAGCCAAATAAACAACTGACCAAGCGACCAAAACAAGTGGTGTACTCTTTCATTTTACTTTTATTTTTTTTTTCCTAAGCCAAAGTAAACGTATAATAACTGTCGTCGTATTGTACGCCCAAATAAAATTAAAACTAAATTCACACATACATAAATACATGCATACATACATGAGCTTACATATGCATTTCCATATATAAAAGTATGCAAGTTTGTGTGTGCTTTTTGCAATTGTCAATACTATTATTATCCCACACAATGTTTTGTCGTACACGTTTTCGGTGTTGCCGTATTCGTGTTTGGGGAACTTCGGGGATTTTGAGCACTGAGAGTAAAAATTATATTTTCCATATTTAGAGAATTAAAGGCGTTTTAAGGGTGTAAGGAGTTTTCACATTTTTGATTTTTTTTATAACATCCCAAAAAAGGGATGTTATAAGTTTTTATAGTGTGTGTATGTGTAACTGTGTGTCTATCCACGTACATACCAAAAGGCTGGACCCATTTTGTTTAGTTTTTTCTTTTTGAAAGGCGACTTAATCAAGAGTGTTCTTAGCTACGTTTGAAGAACATCGGTCTAGCCGCATCTTTTCTAGATACATATATCGGGGGGGTTTAAAAATTTTTAATTTTTATATAATTTGAAAATTTCATTTGTTTTTATGGTTAAGCAACTGTCTACATGCATTTCGTTCCCGCTTTTGAAACTCATCCGTAGACTTCAAACCAAAAAAAATTTTAATGTAGCTAAGTCTACTGATGAGTTCTAAAAGCGGGAACGAAATGCATATAGACAATTGGTTAACCATAAAAATTTTCAATTTAAATAAATAATAAAGACTCTATGTAAAATAAATATACTTCGGTATTTTATGTATTTTTATTTTTTGTTATTCAACTATTCAATTTAAAAAAATTTAATGATGCAAAATTTTTGAATATGAAATACATATGTATTTAAGATTTTTTATGTGATATTATATTTTATTTTTGAAACAATTAAAGCAAAATTCACCCAAAAATTCTAAGCAAGGAAGGACTTATAGAGAAAGCAAAATTCACCCAAAAATTCTAAGCAAGGAAGGACTTATAGAGGGTGATATTGTAAAACCTTTCGGAATTGTTAAAAAAAATAAATAAAAATTTAGAAATATGTATAAAATTTTTATTTGAGTCAGTAGAACGATCATTCAATATTGAAATATGATTTGAAAATTTGAAATTTGCAAATATTGACCGCGGTTACGCCTGAAATGTTTCATACGCTGGCTCCTTTTTTGGCATACTCTCGCCAACATATCAGCCGGTATGTCACGAATAAATTCTTTAATAATATCTTCAAGTAGGTCATCCGATGGGGAATTATACCTACAGACATTAGCCTCACAAAAAATAGTGTAAAGCTGTTAAATCACACGATCTGCTCAATTGGCCACCTAGATCACCGAACTCGCTTCTCAATTGGGCCATTGTTTCGCATGCTGCATAAGATGTAGCTCCGTATTGCTAAAACTACCTGTCAGCCAAGTTGGGTAAAAAAAGTAATAGAGGGCCAATTGCTGCAAATGGCGTCGAATCGATTATTCACTGACGGATACAGCTGCGTTATTTTCTTTTCTACACACTTTACCTATGTGTGTTGGTAGTTTAATGTTCAAAAAAGTAGTTTTGGTGAGAAATTTAGTCACAAATAGTCCGAATAGCCGCCCCAGAATTTCGCCCAAATTGGCCATAAAATGGATGAAGTGCATGCACGCGAGCATTAATTTTGTTAATATATTTTAACAATCTGCAAGCGTTGCTTATTTGTATGTTGATTCATGGTTAAATTATAGACCAAACTGAACATGTTTAACAGTAACATGTTATGCGAAAACAACTGAGTTGCCAGTGATGCCACAAAGAAAATTGTAAAAAATCACCCTTTATTCCCAGATTTTCATGATAATACCATTTGGAAACTTTTGTGTCACGGCTTAGCTTTATAAAGTCCTCCGAAAATGCTTGATTAATTTTTATAAATTTTTTTATTTTTATTCATTAGGTGTGAAAATAGCTCTTAATCTATTTTTGATACCCCTAAGTGGGCGCTACCACGCCCATACGAAGAAAATATCTTATATCTTGAAAGCTGTAATAGCAAGAATCTTGAAATATGTCATGGACTCTTTTGAGAGAAAGATGGGAATTTGTTAAAAATATTGGTAGAATAGCACAATGGGAAGAAGTTTCCCCTTACAAAGTCATTTATAATAATTTTATATTTTGAAAGCTATAAAAGCAAGAGTTTTCAAATTTGCCATAGACTATTTGGAGAGTGAGATGTGAGGTAGTTCAAAGTATTGGTGGAATATGACCGTGGTAAGGGGCTTTCCTCATGCAAAGTAATTAATAATAATCTTATATGTTGAAAAAATTATAATAAATAAGAAGCTAATAAAATCTAGTTTAATTATACCCTTTACCAACAAAAATGGTAAAAGGGTATATATAGGTTTGTCATTCCGTTTGTAATTTCTATAATATCAATAAGCGACACATAAAATATATATATTCTGGATCCTTATGCATAGGGAAGACGAATAAGCGATGTCCGTCTGTCCGTCTGTCCGTCTGTCCGTCTGTCCGTCTGTCCGTCTGTCCGTCTGTCCGTCTGTCCGTCTGTCCGTCTGTCCGTCTGTCTGTACGTGAAATCGGTTTTCCGAAGCTCCCAGAAGAGCTAGAGACTTCGTTCTTGGACTGGTGTGTCAGAAATTTTCCAAAATAGATTGGTATTGAAATTCAGCAAAATCGGACAGACGATTGCAGAGCTGGAAAACTGAAACTTGATTTTGCCATATAAAACTAACTAGATAACACAATTTTTTTAATTTTTTTGTTAAATAAACTTATTTTGCACTTCAGTATGACTAAAATTGGAATTTTAAATTAAAAAAATTAAAAAGACGTTTCCAGGGTTGGAAAACTGTAACTTTTTGTGTTATGTAAAATTAACTATGTCTAAAACTATATTAGTATTTTCTCGAGAACCGTAAGAGCTACAGACCTGAAATTTGGACACAGTGTGTAGACCCTTAGCCGCTACGACAACAAATACATAAGAATTAGAAATTAAAGGGTGTTCCAAAACTAGCAACGAAAAATGTTAAAATCCAATGTAATATACATACAATTGTATGTATGTATGTATATACACTTGAAATTTGTAAAGTTAGTGTATTTTTATACAGACTACAAAAATTAACACTAAAATTAAAAAAAAATTAACTTAAAGGGTGTACCATCAGTTAATGCAATTTTGACAACTTGCTGTATCTTGGAAACCGTAAGAGCAAAACTCTTGAAATTTTCAAAAACGGTAAAACTAAAA
Organism: Tachina lurida; assembly: GCA_944452675.1. NCBI lineage: Eukaryota > Metazoa > Arthropoda > Insecta > Diptera > Tachinidae > Tachina > Tachina lurida. The sequence continues at coordinate 156,987,699 of OX101753.1, read as the reverse complement.
AAACTAAAAATTATAAAATCGCCAAACCGAAAAAAATCGCCAAAAACAAAAAAAAATCGCCAAAACGAAAAAAAGCACCAAATTAAAAAAAAATTTCTAAAGCTAAAATAAATCGCATAAAACGGAAGAATTGCTAAAATGAAAAAAAATCGCCAAAATGAAAGAAAATCGCTAAAATGAAAAAAATCGCCAAAATAAAAAAATCGCCAAAACGAAAAAAATAAAAAAAAACAGAAAAAAATCGCCAAAATGAAAAAAAACCCCAAAACAGGAAAAAATCGCCAAAAACAAAAAAAAAAAAATTCCAAAAAGAAAAAAAAATCGCCAAAATGAAAAAAATCGCCAAAATGAAAAAAAACCTTAAAAACAGACAAAAATCGCCAAAATGAAAAAAAATCGCCAAAATAAAAAAAAATCGCCAAAATGAAAAAAAAAAAGAAAAAAATCGCCTAAATAATAATAAACCCAAAGACAATAAAAAATCGCCAAAATGAAAGAAAATCGCCAAAATGAAAAAAATCGCCAAAATGAAAAAAAAATCGCCTAAATAAAAATAATCCCAAAAATAAAAAAAATCGCCAAAATGAAAAAAACGTCAAATGGGAAAAATCTGCAAAATGAAGAAAAGCCCAAAAACAGAAAAATATCGCCAAAATGAAAAAAACCTCCAAAAACAGAAAAAAATCGCCAAAACGAGAAAAAAGCGACAAAACTGAAAAAACAAAAAACAGGAAAAAATCACCAAAAACAAAAAAAAAATTGCCAAACTAAAAAAAAATCGCAAAAATGAAAAAAATCACCAAAACGAAAAAAACCTAAAAAACAGAAAAAATCGCCAAAATGAAAAAAAAAATCGCCAAAATGAAAAAAAAACAAAAAAAATAAAAAAATCGCCTAAATACAAATAAACCCAAAAATAAAAAAAAAATCGCCAAAATGAAAGAAAATCGCCAAAATGAAAAAAAAATTGCCAAAATGAAAAAAATCGCCAAAATGAAAAAACCCCAAAACGAAAAAACCCCAAAAAAATCGCCGAAATCAAAATAAACCCAAAAACAAAAAAAATCGCCAAAATGGAAAAAAATCGTCAAAATGGGAAAAATCTCCAAAATGAAGAAATTTATAAATTTTTTACAAAACAAATATGTATGTATGTGTCTGTATACTATATATATGTACGTACGTTGGTAAAGGGTATATAAGATTCGGCACAGCCGAATATAGCACTCTTACTTGTTTTTCTTCTCTTCTTTAGATACTGCCATTAATTAATAAAAATATTTCATTCAATAAGAATTGAAATTACTGAACTCAAGCCTGATTAAGAAATCATTTCTGATTAAAATTCACTACAGTTCAATTAAATCTAAAAATGTCTCAATTATAATAAATTTAAAACAATAATATCCATATTCACAAAATTTAAAATGAATTTGATATGTATTTTATTTAAAATTTTTCAAACAAAATTTTCCTAAAATAATTTTACTTCTTTAGGAATATGAGGGTAAGTGTTTGGTGTTTTGTTATCTTGATATTCCATCATTGTTCACAACACTCCTATCTCCTATCACTCACACACTTACCGTGAGTTATTTATTATTTTCTACCATAGAAATTCCCCGGCAAAACAACGTTTGGAAGGTCAGTTAGCTAATATATGTAAAAAATATAGCATATAGTGCAACCTTGACTCGCACACTAAGGGTTCCGTATGGACACTACATACATATATAGTACCATGTAAACATTAGCTTACATAATCGAATATATTGATGTAGACATTAAAAAAAAATTAATTACCAGGTAAAATTTTTTCGGTTTTAGGCTATTTTTTTAGTTTTGGCACTTCTTCACGCAAAGAAAAAATATGGTTGAGGCAACCATAATCAAACAGCAACGTACTATGATTGAATTATATGGTTGCAGTCAAATCATATTATTGTCAATGGAAAAGCAAAGTTTAAATAATATTATTTTCGGAGTTAATAATAATGTTATCTACAAAAGCAATTAACTTTGCTATACCTAATCTTATTATTGTAAATAAGACAGCACTATTGTTAGATATGACTAAAATATAATTGATACTTACCATACCATGTTCTAATATAATAATAATATTGTTAAATATGACCATAGTATTATTTTATATAATAATAATATTTTGTTTTTTAATCATATATTTATTGGCAAATCTTTTGTTTAAAACAGCTGTGCGGTAAATCCGTAATAAAAATAAATTAATATTTTTGAAAGAAAATGTATGTATGTATGTATAGAAATGTATACTTACATATATGTGTGTACACGAAATACAGACATATCTGTATAAAGAGATATAGATACATACATATGTATGTACATATTATTTTTATTTATCTACCCTTTTGTTTATACTTTTTTTATTTACTTAACACCACGCGTGCACTACCGATAGCTTACAAACGAAACACTGAACTGACAGAAGATGTTTGTGAAAAATATTTTTTTAAAAACTTAACATAATATGGTTTTGGATAACATTATATTGTTATTTACATCATATTATTTTTACACAATAATACAAATTGTATTGTAGTCATAAATTTTTAACAAAACTATATTGTTAAAGTCTAACCATATCGCACTTTCTATGAATATAATAATGTAATTATTAAATTCAAACATTACTGTGTTTATCGTAACGAAATTAATGTTTAAAACAACAATAACTAGTTTTCAGCGACCACACATTTGTTTTAGAGAACATAATATTGTTTTCTCAACCATTTTACAACCATATATTTTCTTTGCGTGTTCTTAGTTTTGGCGTTTTTTTTTGTTTGTTGCGATTTTTTTTTTAATTTTTGGCGATTTATTCTAATTAAAGGGAACCATTTTTTTGGCGATTTTTTTTTTGTTTTTGCGATTTTTTCGGTTTTTGGCGATTTTTTCGTTTCGACGATTTTTTCGGCTCTTGGCGATTTATTTCTTTTGGCATTTTTTTAATATTTTAATATATTAGTTCTAACGTTTTTGAAAATTTCAAGAGCTTTTCTAAGATACAGCAAGTTGTCAAAATTACATAGTTAAAATTACATTAACTGCGAGAATAGCCTAGAATAGATTTTTTTAAACACTAACTGGGCAAATTTCAAGTATCTATAATTAATTGTATGAGTATTACATTATGATGTCAAAATTTTTCGTTGCTCGCTTTAGAATACCCTTTAATTTTTAACTGCCAAATTTTTACATGCTCTATGAAAATTTCAGGTCTGTAGCTCTTACGGTTGTCGAGGAAACAGACGGACATTATAGCGGAAACAATAGGGTTGCTTTTTACCTTAAGTGAACACAACCCTAATAAAAATCAGGGTATATAGTTTGTTGTGACCAAAAATATATTTAAGTTCCATTAAATGGAATCATTTATTTTACTTTATCTTATTGCCGCATATTTTCTAGTCTCACATATAAATTTCTCAGAGTCTTACATTTGTTTAGCTTTCTTAGATACAAGTAGATCAATGCTTTACACTATTTACATTTATTTATTTAGGAAAACACAGCCTTGTTTGTAGTGCTTAAAGCCTTCATACACATACACGTACACTGTAATTAAAGTCTAACAAATTTGCTTTGGTGATTTAACAATATATAACTTATACTTCAACTAATAACATTTAATTTTTAATGTCATGCCTTTTAAATAATACCCATACATTACAAACATATTCATTCACATATGCTTGCAGTTAAACTTCTAAAATCCATATCAATTTAATTAGTAAAATCCAACAAGTTTGACGCAAAATGTAACCAAAACATTTATATACGTTCAGTTTGTACATTTAACAAATGATATAATACATGCAATTTAACAAAAACAAATTACTTTTCATGTTAAATATGCATATAGTAACCGATTCTAGCACATTTGTGCATACATTGTCAAAGGAAAGGAGAATTTGAAATATTACACCACTCCCTCGATCACGCACAATATGAGTTGAATATTTTGAAACGAAAAGCGGACAAGATGGTGATTTTGGAAGAGTGTCTAACAAGAAAATATTATAAATAATTTTTTATTTATTTTTATTATGCAGGAAGGTTTTGGTATCGAGGTATTAGTTTTTGATATTTTTTTTACCTAAAACTCACACTAGATGGCGCTGTTACAAAATACAGATTTTGCTATTTCTTGTAGACTGTTATAAAAAACAGTGTTTTTACTTTTATTAAGGCTAAAATATTAGTTTTTGATGTTGCTGTTGTAAAACATATTGCGAATGATAAAACGTAGTACATTTTATTATTATAACCAGTAGGCCTGCATTAACAGTCCAAGTCAACATTTGTGTACGTGTGATTTTGTATCTTTGTCTAACTAATTAAAAATATCTACTATGGAACATATATGTATATCTGACCTGCTTACTCTGCCGTATTATTACTAGTCATTGGTGATGCATGCGGTAGTCATGTCTGACTGGTCATACTTGGTGTATATAACCATCATAGTAAACTAGTCAAATTTTAATTGCACATACCGCACGAATTATATATTTTACAATAAAATGGGATGTTTTAAAATGTTTTGCATATTATATGTTAGAGTGGAGCAACCTTTAACTATAAAATGTATGCATCATCACTACCGGTAAAATGACCAGTTGACCAATTGACTGTCATTCTTGATGTCAATACAAAATTGTTGCAAATTAAATTAAATTAAAAAATTTATTATTGCAAACTCCAGCTAAGTTTTATCGTTTTATGTACTCTGAGTATTGGCCGTCAAACAAGTTAAAATAGAAACCATACTCATATGGAAACATTCTTATCAAGTTTCAGCTGCATACACGATATTTTCATACACATTCCTCAAATTGCGCAAAACAAAACGACCATAATCAAATTTTTATAAGCTACAATCATATGCATAAGAATAAAAATACCCTGAGTATTTATTCGGCTACACATGAGTATATATAGCAGTATTTTATTTTCATGTACTTTAAAAAAGTGCTGCCAAAAAAACTAATTATGAAAACGACAAAAAGGCAATGGTGTTCAACTGATTGCACGGGAGGGATATAAAGTGCGTTTTAATGATTCTGAAATATTAAGTGATATAAATTTACTATTTCATTAACGATATTAGTCTGCACATTTTATGAAACAAATTTAGGAGTTACATCCATTGTTTAATGGTTATATTTATTCCTAATTTTGCATTCTTATTGTCCGATTAATAAAGGGTGTTTTTTTTAGAGTGTCACAACTTTGAGTTGCCATCACTGCTTTATTTGAGCGCTCATTTAACAACTGATAGTTGCTTTTTGTTTGATTTGCTTTGAAATTTCATTATGAATCGACTTACATTAATTGTTCTATTCGTCAAACTGATCGTGCACTTCTTTCACTTTACGATGAAGCCCATTTCTGGTTGAATGGGTACGTAAATAAGCAAAGTTGTTGCATTTGGTGAAACGAGAATACACAAACTTTTGTCGAAACACTATTACAAACCACAGATTACACAGAATTACTGTTTGGCGCGCTTAATTGGCTGGCGGAGTCATTGGCCCATTTGTCTTCAAAAACGATGATGGTCAGAATGTTATACGAGTATACACGAGTAGGAACATGATTCGAAATTTTTTCGTACCTCAATTACGTGAAATTAATCTTGCTGATATGTGGTTTCAATAGGATGGACCCATATGCCACACAGCGGGTGCTATAATTGATTTACTCAAAGAAACTTTTGAAAAAATTATTTCACGTAATGGCCCAATTAACTGGCCACCAAGGTTATAGCTATTGTAGGACTTATTACATAGGACTTATTAAATTTCAGAAAACTTAGTTATTTTTAAAGCTAAACAACTCTTTTCATTAACGCAGTGATTCTTTTTATTTTTATTTGTGCTTAACTTTTTTAAATAATTTAATGAAGTATTAAATTATAAAATTTAATATCATATAATCTATTTATTTCTCACCATTTAATTCCTATTTAATTCTTAACACCTTCAATTATTTCACCCGCATACATCTTTTGAAAAAGCCTCACATTATGCATATCAAATAATTACATTAAAACATTTACATCTGAATACCTACTTGAGTAAAATAAACACAATATTACCCTAACACTCTTAAAGACAATTATGTATATGAGATGAGGAGTAGTCGTGTCATGTCAAAATAGCAAACAATGTTGCAAAACACGTACTTAAAAGGAAAAACATGTGATACATACACAAAAATAGACACAAAATAAATGTACACACATTTTCATGTATTTCATGTCTTTCCTTTTCTCAAAAAAAATAATATGTATGTGAAATTTTTGCTGAGCATGATGGAAAAGGAAGCAAGTGTTTACGAATTAAGATATTAACTTTTTAACTTTCCCAAACGTTTAACGTACAAGCAAAATTTGAATGAAATTTTTTCATCAAACATTTCTCTTTAAATTTGTGATTACTTTTATTTCTGGTATAATATTTTTTTGTAAAATAAAAAAAAAACAAATCTTTAAGTTCCAGTAACTCCTCAATCCTTAGGATACGAGAATGTTAATTTTTTAACTTCAGTGAAGCGGGAAAACAACTGAAAAAATATCTCGGGGTACTCACAAGTAACAATAAAAATATGCGAATATGTACATAAATATTTGCTGAACATGTGGAAGGGTTTTATTGACTACGACTGCAACAATTTTGTACTTGATTAAAGAATAAATTCAGTAAAGTGCGACTTTGACTTGAGCCCGCAGGGTTCCGCATTAATATGGCGTTTTTTTTGGAGTTTTTTCAGCTGAAATGATTTTTTTTCGCTTTTTTCTCGTTTTGGCGTTTTTTTAGTTTTTGGCGTTTTTTCCATTTTGGGAATTTTTTTTTAATTTGGCGGTTTTTTCCATTTTGTCGATTTATTTTTTCATATTGGCGATTTTTTTTCCTATAGGAGATTTTTTTAATTTTGGCGATTTTTTTAATTTTTGGCGATTTTTTTAATTTTGGTGATTTTCCGGTTTTTTGCGATTTTTTGTTTTAGTGTAGCGATTTTATAATTTTGGGATTTTTTTATTTTGCCGTTTTTGAAAATTTCAAGAGTTTAGATCTTACGGTTTCCAAGATACAGCAAGTTGTAAAAATTGCATACTTAAAATTGCGTTAACTGATGGAACACCCTTTAATTTAAATTTTTTGCAATTTTAGTCTTAATTGTTGTAGTCTGTATGAAAATACACTAACTTTACAAATTTCAAGTGTATATTACATGGGAATTTAACCTTTTTCGTTGTTCGTTTTGGAACACCCTTTAATTTTTATCTAATGTATCTGTTGTTGTAGCGGTCAAAGGGCTACACACACTTTCCAACTTTCAGGTCCGTTGCTCTTACGGTTCTCGAGAAAATAGCCTGTGACGGACAGACGGACAGACGGACAGCGTAGCGAAAACAATAGGGTTCCTTTTCACCTTTGTTGTACGGAACTCAAAAAAATTTTGCAATGTTGCAATGTTGCGTAGTCTAGTACAAAAGCATCGTAGAAGTTCGAGTTCAAATCTTGGCCGCAGGAGCCAGCATTACCTAATCAATGAATGCATGACATTAAATTCATATTGATGCAACTTGTACTAACATTGATTCAACATGGTTCCTTGTTGTTTCAATTTGAATTAACTTTGATTCAACATGATTTTTCATTTTGATTTAACAGTACTAGAGACTTAAATTAACATGAAATAAGGTTACTTCAAAAAGAAAAATTTTCTTTGAAGATTACTGCAAATCATGTTGAATTAACATGAAGCAAAATTATTGCTGCGAAATGCTATTTTCGTATATTTTTATTATGAAATTTTTCGTTGCAAAAAGCTTTTGTTACATAGCTTTCAGGTCAGATGTTATTATATAAACTTGCAATTTGTCTAGGAAATATAGCTGCATGAAATATCGCTCAAAACATTTATAAAATATATATATAATATAATCGCTCAAATTGAAAATTTGCCATGGAAATATAATAAATTAAATACTGCTCAAAAATTATGAAAAAAAGAAGAGAGGTGTCTTAGGACACCCGGTTATAGCCATGCTGCTTACCCATATAAAATAAACTTACGGCCCTTTTGACAATGTACAATTAAAAGATAACAAGGACTTTAACGGCAAGTTTTGTATAAAGAACCTGTAATAGTGTGGATTATTTTTGTTACCAATATCACGTCCTAGGTCCTGTATCGTGGGATAAATAGCAAAGCTTTAAAAACCAAAAATAAATGAAAATTGTCTAGTGTTAAAATAATTAAATAATTTAATAATTAAATTTAACTAAAATAAACTTAAATAAGTAATAAAATACACTGACTACATTTAAATTAAATTCATGTTGTTTCAATGTGAAATAACTTTGATTCAACATGTTTCATCGTGTTATTCAAGTATCGAGTGTACGTTGTTCCAACTTCAAATAACTTGGATTCCACGTGATAGTAGTACGGGAACGTTAAATCTACATGAAATAAAGTTATTTCAAAAGGGAAATTTATCTCTAAAGTTTAATTTAAACACATATGAAGCCAAATCCTTGCCAAAAAAGTTTAATTAACCAGCGGACCAAACACAGAGGAACGCTGATAATGAAGGTGTAGTGTCCTTCGAAAAAAGCTAGTTTTTCCATTCTACTAAGTGTTTGTCCGAATATTTACAATGAACTTTGGTATTATTTCTTCATTACTAATTATCCTATGTAATTTGGCTTACAAAGCGATACGAACTTTAGCCTGATCAAAACATAAATAAATAAACCTTCTTTATGTAGATTCTAAGTTTGTCTGTTTAAGTTATTTTAAATCTATGGTTTTAGAATATTCTTCCATCAATGCAAGTGTTTATATATAAATAAATTTTTTCCTTTTTTAACAAACAAAATATTGTTTTGGTCGATTTTTTATGCAGCCAGAAAAATATATATTTTTCTCTCTCCACACTGTAGCTTAAATTTAAAATTTATACTTTTTATATCTGCCATATATTCCTTAATAAATTATGCAAACCAGCAGGCTGTTAACAAGTGATTTTATATATACATACAATTATATGTATATATAGGCCTTAACAAATTTACATAATTTATTTCCTTATCTTTTATCTTCACGGTTAGCTGGAATATATTAAAAGTTTCACAACAAAATAAATATTAAAAGAGAAACATAATGAAATATTTGTTATAATTGACTACGTGTCAGCATCAGCAACAAACTCGTCACAGAAATCGATCAATATATTTTTGTTTTGATTTATATCATAAAAATTTATTAATAACAACAGCTTAGCTTCCATTCCGTGCATCGCGAAAAATTAAATAATTCTGATGGTTGTCCTATTTTTTTGCACTTGAATTAACCTACAAAAAATATGAACAAATATATTTTTTTATAGATATGCTATTTATGTCAGGACACAGTAGCTAGGACGTGATTTTTGTAACAAAAATAATTGACAGTATTACAGTTACAAATTTACTTTTTTTAATATTTTTTGTACCTAAAACCAGAGTACGAAAATAAACTAAACAAATTGTTTGATATTGTTTTTTTAGTTTTTTGAAGTGAGCAAAACAAAAACGGAACAAATATAATGATAACGATTGCTCAATTTGTTTTTGCACATGAGCACAAACCACAGAACACAGCGGATAAGCTGTAAGCCGGCTAACAGCCGCCGCCGGTCACAAACAATACATTAATTTAATTGAACGCCGCTAGAAAAGAAAATAACGGGAAACAAGGGGAAACGTTTTGAAATACTTTCGGCAAATTTGACATCATCATATAATATAATTTTATTGCATTGTTATTTAACACATTAAGTTTGTTTTATATAGCTAAGCAGCATAGCTATAACTGGGTCTCCTCAGATACCTCTCTTCTCTTTTTCAATATTCGGCAAATTTTTATATACAAATTTGTTTTAACCAAACACTCAAAATAAAATTTAAACTAAATCTAAGTTATACATGAATTGAGTTTTAGTTCATGAAAATAATTCCTTGAATTAAGTTCAAATTAACTTAAAACAAAGAAATAGTACTTTTCAGAAGTGTACGGAATTTTTTTTTTATATGTAATCACAAGGTTTCGTTGCTACCATGTAAAATATGGCCATCCATTAATTCGTTTTTACAATACTAAACTTATTTTAAGAATATCAAATAGTAACACTTTAATGGAACATCATGTGCTATCAACATAAGAACGATAGTATGAAGTTTTCCACCCCTGTCATGGAAACATAATTAAATGTAGTTCCTTTTTTTAAAAACAGCATTCATTAATTCGTATATGTAGATGCAATACTAAAATTATTTTAAGGATATCAAATAGTAACACGGTTTTTGAACATTATTAATATAATTACAATAGTAGCAAGTTTTCCACCCCTGTCATAGATACATAGTTAAATGTAGTCTGTCTTTTCAGGCAGCAGTATTTGATGCCCAAATTTTTGATTTTATGAGAAAGAAAAAAGCAGGTATACAAGAGATATACGGCCTGTCTCGAAATCGTTCGATTGACAGCTTGTATAGCAAACATGAAATAATATTAGAAAATTTGTTGTTGTTTTCAATATCAGTATTCGATGGAACGATTTCTGGTGACATCGTGGGACAGGCCGATATTGTTAATTTTTTATTCTTTAAAAACGGTTTGACTCGAAAATGTACACATGAATAAAAGACCACAGTGTACTAATTCGGGTTAAGAATAACACTTTATTGACCAATAAATACACTTATTCTAATCCAATTCCAGAGCTTAAATACACACACCTATATAACTTAAATAAAGCACAATTGTGCCTGTGTTCTGTAAGTTTTCGCGTCGAGAAAAGTTAAACAATTATATTGGTTGTCCTGTCTTCCACCGGCTGATTCGTATAAAACCTTAAATAAGCTTACAAGAAACATGAGCAAGGAACTAAGGTTTTTGTTACTCACCCTGTGTTTCATAGAATGATAACAAACTTCTCGTATGTAAAAGTTCTCACTAAAGTTACAGAACATAGGCACTGGTTACTACCACGTCTGCCCCTGTTAAATACACACGTCTCACTGACAGCACTGGTCTTGTAGCAAAACTCCCACTCGGCTGCTTGTAACACACAAAACTTATTTTGCTGATATTCACTTTTTATACAAAATTACAGACTCACTGCCTTTACCTAATTACTTCCGCAAGTTGCCTTCCCTTTCAACGATAATGTTTTCACTATTATATGATTTACACTGACTGCCTCTCACACAGGCTGCCTTCTTTTATACTACAGAGAACGGTTCTAAAATGTTCGCCATGTGCTTATAGATGGCGTACTATAATGTGTTCACTTCCTAAAGCCAAATAGAAGAAACCTTATTGGTCCACAAAGATGTTGCTATTATGCTCACGTTCCCATCTGTTTTGTTGTTTACTACTGGTAGCCAAGTGATCAAACAGTCTTCTAACACAATCTGGAAAATTCATGTTACTGTTTCTGGTTGTTTGTAGATAATTTGATTGGCCGTTATTTTGAATTGAAGAGTTACTGTGTATCGACTTTTATGTTGGTAATACTGTGCGTTGTTGCTAATACAGAGTTGTTACCATGTGTGTTAGCACTTTTATAAATACTTCTAGATAGTTCTTATTATTTACCAAATATTTTTTTAATAAAAACATTTACATTAGCTCTGTTCGAATGTTTTTGCTTAACAATATATTACTTCATATATATATATATATATATATCTCTCTCTCTCTCTTTCTCTCACACACGCAATCACACGCACAGCCAAGCCCTGAGTATCAAAAGGATGTGCATGTAAAAGGGCGCACTCTGAGCCGTTTTTGCAAATTGGGCGGCCAAAACAAGCAAAGCAATTTTTATGTTTAACTGTTTTTAGTTGCTTAAGTAGCTGTTTGATAGAACTTATTTTCTATACAAAAGTTTCAATTGTGAGCTAAGAATTTAACTCGTTTTTAAAAATTTAACAAGTTTTAATAAATTTGTGTTAATTTAAGCAATTAAAGGATTTTGTATAAATATCTTAACGACAAAACTTCCATCATATGCTCAAAAGTTGTAAGACATTTGCAATATGTAAATAAATTATTTTGCATCAGTGCCTGTGACAAGAGTTAAAACTTTGTTTGTTAATTTATTTGGTCTTGTAAGAAAATGAACAAACAATTAAGAAAACTAAAAACAACAACAGAAGATCTTACTTAGATTCTATGCAAATATTTATGCTTGTTTATAAAAGTACAAAGTGCCAAAAATTTACTTAAAAATATTTGCCAAAACTGTGTGTTATAACAGAGTTTTATTTATCGGCGTACATATGTATGTACGTGTTCATCATATACAGGGTGTTTTTTTAGAGGTATAGAACTTCGAATTGAAATAAAACACAAGAAAATCGTTTTAATGTCCATCAATTTGGCTTTATTGGAAGGATAATTTTATGCCATTAATGTTTAAATATGATTTCGGGCATGTGGCCGCCGCGGCTGGCTCGAATAAAGCCAATTCTACAGGTCCAATTTTCAACCACTTTTTCGAGCATATGGGGCCGTATGTTGGCAATAACGCCACGAATGTTGGCTTCCAAGTCCCCTAACGTTTCTGGTTTGTTGGCGTAGACGAGCGACTTCACATATCCCCAAAGAAAATAATCCAATGGTGTCAAATCACACGATCTTGGTGGCCAATTGACAGGTCCATTCCGCGAAATTATGCGCTCATCGAATGTTTCCTTCAATAAATCGATTGTGACGTGCGCTGTGTGGCATGTAGCGCCGTCTTGTTGGAACCACAACTCATCCACATTCAAAATCTTCAAAATCTTCCATAAAGTTGATGGACAAAGCTCCAATTGCTGTGCACGGTGGCGAATCGATTCATTCGGGTCCTCTTCAACACTTTGCTCTACAGCGGCAATTGTTTCTTCGGTGCGCACTGTTCGACGTCTCTGCGGATGCGTATTATCACATAGAGTAAACGTAGTGCGAAAACGATCCATGGTTAACCGAATTAATTGCTCTGATGGACGATTATGTCGACCATAAAATGGACGGAGCTTGCGGTAAACTTCACGAACTGAACCATTATTTTCGAAATAAATTTGCACGATTTGCAAGCGTTGTTCTTTTGTCAACCTGTTCATGATGAAATGGCAAACCAAACTAAATATTAATCACTTGACAGCTGACAAAATGGCCGCCAGTTAAAAAAGTGATGCCAACTTAAAGTTCTATACCTCAATAAAAAACACCCATTACATACATACATGAGTTTGCAAACTAAAAGCAAACGATATGTGTCATATGGGTAAACATTGTTATGTGCATGTATTACTTTTATTTTTTATTTTTTGCTTTTAAAAAACTTCCTAATAACAATAAAAAGCAGTTAAAGTTTAAAACGATATAGAATTTTTTTTTTGGTAAATTTAAATATGTAATTTTTGATTTGATTAAAATATGAATTTTAGCAGATATTTAAGTAGAATTTATATTATAACGAAACTATCTATGGATTACGAAAGTATTTTACATTTTATTATTCCATTGCAATTTGGCTTAAATTAAATAAAACTGGCCTAGATTTATATGTTATTGTAAGTGTTGTACGAGGCTTGTATTACATGCACACATATTGAAATGCTGGGTCAAGTGTTTCACAAGAGATTAAGGCAAAGAAAAAGGTAAATGTATCTTTTTAATCCGTTTACATTCATGTGCACTCAAACAACTAAATAAACAGAATAACAAATAAGTGCAAAATTTAAAGAAAGAAGGGTAGAAAAAGGCTAAAGCTTAAGTAAAATGATGAAGTATGTACGTAGCAGAGTCTTTTTATTATCTTTTTAAAACCAGACCAAAGAAATCAATTTAAGCTAAAGAATTTGAAAAAAAATTACCAGAAAATTGCAAAATTGAATCTGATAAATATATCAAAAGGAAAATAGAAGTTAACTAAAACAAAAAGAAGGAGTTGTCTAAGGACACCCGTTTATAGCTATGCTGCTTAGTTATATCAAACAAATTTCATGTGTGAAGTAACAGTGCGATACAAATATATTATATAGTGATGTCGAATTATCTGCAAATATTTCAAAACATTTCCTCTTATTTCCCATTATTTTCCTTTCTAGTGGCATACGATTAATTTAATGCATTGTTTGTGGCTGCTGGCAGCTGTTAGTCAGCTTACATCCAATCGGCTGTGGTCTCTCATGTGGAAAAGCAAAACAAAAACAAAAACAAATTGAGCAATCGTTCCCATTTTGTTTTGTTTTTCTATCAATCACTTCAAAGAATGAAACAAAACAAACTCAAACAATTTGTTTCGTCTATTTTCGTACTCTGCTTTTAAGTACATTTACATTAGCTCATTATAATGAGCTATAAATGAAAAGGTGTAATATATCATAAGCTCTGACTTTATGTAGGCCCTAAAAAATTTTGACACCCTTTGACCCCTTTCAAATTGAAAGTATAAATTAATTAATAGCCAATGAGTTATTTGCAATTTATTTCAAAGTGCAAGTGTACGTGTACTCGTACAGACACACTGTTACACAGATACACAGACACATACTACAAACTTAACACCCCTCAACACCCCTTTTTCTGGTCGGAGGTTAAAAAGAGTTATGGGGCTGATTCCAGAGTGGCTTGCCGGGGTCATCAGAAGCAAAATAAAATTTATATTTATACTATTTAGTAGATCTTAGATGGAACTTGTGACAATGCCGTTTACTACAATATTACACCGATTCCCAATTAAATTGACTAAAAATGAACAAAACAAATCATTAAAATCTTTAATATGTAACCTTGTACATGTTGTGTAGTTTTCCATCATACACAACTCCCTAATGTTGGTAACATTCTCATATTCTGAAGTCATAGGACAAGTACGTTTGGATTATATGTCAGCAAATTTTCCGCAGGGTATCTTTCTTTGTATTTGTCTGTCTGCATGTATATCTAAATAAAATATTTTATACTTATATCTACATAATAATATTCCATCTTTCAGACAAGCATAAATAAATGTTAAACAAGTATTTCTTAGTACACGTATCTTTTCCTTCATACAAAGTTACTTGGGACAGATGTTCAGCTGTTGAAGACTTTTAATAAAAGAATGAATATATGGAGCCATGACTGCCAAAAAAGCTTAACCGATACATTTTTTAAACTCGTTTTTTTTACGAAAATCGATTATTAACGACAGCAAATAATAAATTTTGGTCAAAAAATCAAGTTCATGAGTTATGTCGCTTAAGCTTTTTTGGCTGTTATGGCATGATATGTAGACAAAATGTCTGCGGTTTTTCTCATTTTCACGCATCTTGCATTTAAGCCATAAAATATTCTTACAAATTCCAAACAAAATGCCTTGAGTTTATGTTAAATAAACTACTTTTAATAAGATTCTTCAAAAAAAGTGACGAAATAAAATTGATATATAATAAGCAGTAGTTTTACCTCTGAAAATTTTATAAAATTTTTTTTTGTGTTTTAAACTTGAACTAGATGGAAATGAGACTCATTTTCTAATTTATACAAGGCTAAATAAGCACACATAATGAATGTGAATAATCAAATGTCTAGTAGCCGTTTTGAAGTTAAGATCTTCAAAAGTGGTTGTAATCAAAAACCATATTAGAAAAAAAAAAATAAGAACACTATTTACGAAAGAACTTGGTTCCGCTCATACGTTACCAAATTTAAATTTATTCCAGAAATTTAAGCGTAGTACCGTAGGAAATTTTACTCTTTTTATGGACATAATAAATTTGAGCCTAACGGCAGAGCTTATTCAAATGATTTTTTGAAATGAAACTTCGGAGGTTCCCTTCTTAACGCCCTGAAAGGTTTTATCATATAATTTCATGAAGAATTAATTTTTTTCTCTCATGCTTACGTTCTCTCACCCTCACTCTCTCTCACGCTCACGTTCTCTCACGCTTTATGCTAACTTCCTTCCATCCTCTCGTCCTCTTACGATTACGTCCGCCTACGCTCAGGTCACCTCATATTTAGGTCATCTCACGCTCACGTCCACATCCGCTCACGTCCTCACCTGCTTACGTCTCCTCAGATCCACTTTCATCATCCACGCTTTCATCATCTCACGCTCAGATCATCTCACGTTAACTTCCCCTCACACTCACTTCCTTTCACACTGATGTCCCCTCACGCGTGAGAAATTTTGACAAATATTAATAATACACACACCTTTCACATTGTTGTAAGTTTTTTTAATTTTCAAAACAGTAAATTTTTACTACACTCACAGAGAAAACAGTGCCTACTAAATACTAGGGGTGGAAAACTATCGATGGCACTATCGATAGTATCGATAGTTAATTTATTTTGTGACTATCGATGTTTTATTTCTGCAATCGATTAATACTTGAAAACTATCGATAGTTTTTAGTCACTATCGATAGTAAATGGTACACCACTAAAGGCAAAAAAATAGAAAATATGTTGCTTTTCATAAACAAAAATAACTGGATGACGGTAAATTGCTTCCACTCATCACACTTATTTATCATAAAAGTATTTTAGTTTTTTTATTTATTGAATAGACAAATAAAATTCTATTCTATTTTGTTTTGTTTTGTTTAAAAATACTGTGTTTTGAATTTTTAGTGTAAATAAATACGTAGATTATACGAGAACCATACAACTTCGATACTATCACGATAGTATCGTCGATATATCGATGGTTTTTCTAGCTTTCGATAGTCTTGAAACGATATATCGATAAAATTTTCCAAACTATCGAAAACTTTCGATAGTGACACTATCGATAGTTTTCCACCTCTACTAAATACCTCATAAAATAGAACAAAATTAATGAGAAATCTCTATGGTTTTTTTTCAATAAGGAAATCTAATTAATTTCATAGAGAAAATCTTTATGAAAAAATCAAAAAGAAATCTTCTAGTTTTTATTAGGTTATCTTATTGATTTTTTCAATAAAAAAAAATTGCGTCTTTATTCTCTGTACTTATGTATTTTCATTTAAATTCTATACCATACATATGTATGTAGTATATTGTAGATGTTATTTATTTATACATACATACATACACATTATGTTATTTTCTTAACTAACTTACTCACCAAGTATTGAACCAGCAGCAAACTTCTACCTGATAGACAAGCACTCTAACCAATATGCTAACAAGCAGCCTGAATAACCATTGAAATTATTGTGCAAACATTATTATACAAAATTGAAAAACTCATGAAAAAAATTGTCTCTATGTCTATTTATAGAAACGAAATAACAAGACTCCACATAAAATCAAGAAGATTTCCTTATTAAAAAAATAAATAAGATACCTTACACATAATCCTATAGGAACCTACTAATATCAAGAAGAAAGCCTTTTTAAAAAAATTAAGAAGGCAACCTAATAAAATCAATAAGAAATCCCTATACCTTACAATTTATAAGAAACCCTAATAGAATCAGAAAAACAGATTTTTTTTTGGTGCCAAAAATAACGGAAATTCAGTAAAAAAAGTTGTGAATATTAAGATTTCTGATTGATTCTATGTGGTTTTCTTCTTGATAAAATTAAAAAGATTTACCACATAAAAACAATAAGGAATCCCTATGAAAAAATCTTCGCTTCTTTCTGCTGGGATATCCCTTAGCCTAAAAACGGTTCATAGAGAAAATCTTCTTGTTTTTATAAGGTAGTTTTTTCTCTGAGCTCAATCCTTATTTGAAGTCACACACAAAACACTTAATAAAGTGACAGTAAATCAAAATTGTGGAAAAGATTTAAAAGGAGCTGTATTCTTTGTTGTTTTTCTATATTCAAGCTAACAAACAAAGAATATTTTTTCACTCAAACTCACTCATACTCAGGCGTGAAAATTTTTAAATAATTTTTTTTTAATTTAATTTAAAAAAACTTTTGTTTTAAACTGGATTTAAGAATAAATTGGTTCTTCTCTGTTTCTTCCCGGCACAGTAGATATTTGGTTTTAGTTCCCTAGAAAAAAATATTTTTTTTATTGCAAATATTTGCAAGTGATATATTTCAAGTTCGGAAGATAATCGATTACCCTAGAGAGCTGTGATGGTGTTATGGCTGGAATTTGCTATAATTTTTTTAAGTCCAAATGAAAAATTACTTTAAAGTTTTATTAGAGTACCTTAAGGTCACTTAAATAATTTCGATTTAATTCACCAAAATTTTGTTATACCCAAAAACAAAATAACAACTTATATTCGACATATTCTTCTATTTAATAAACTTTAGAATCTAAAAACTCTTATTGCTGAAACTTTCATCTGAAATTTGCACTGTATTCACTGTATACAGTTCCTACTTGTTAATTCATTTACAAACCAGATGCAAAATATAAAACATAAAACATAACAGTTGATAGCCTTTAAAAAATGTTTTTTATTTGGACTGGTAGATTTGCAAATAAAAAAAGACCTTAGTGTACTAATAAGAGTTAATAATTGATACTATATATACTAATGAACTTAAGTACATACAATTAATTTAGATAAATGCATTACAACTGGATAACACGACGTCTGGTCCGCTGTTGTATATACACGTCTGACCGACTGGGCTGGTCTTAAAACCATACTCCTTCTCTGCTGTTTTTCACAAAAGATTTACTCTGCCTACTTCCAGTGCTTATACATCAATTATTACTCACTGACTTTTTTTTACTTTTACATAACAATCAACTGCGCTGTTCACTTTACTCGTCACAACAGCAACTCAGCTGTTAGTGGAACTATAGAAAAAATGAGCTGCCATCAGATGCTTCCGCTTCTGATACTTCACACACAAAACTTCCAGAATATGCCAGAACCTTCTAGAAAATCTCAGCAGCAAATTTATGGTGGTTGTGTTTCTGTATGAACTGCCATGTGTGTGTTTGTTTGGATGTGTATCTCTTAACAAGCAGCAGCTATACAATTATTGTTGTTGCTATAGTTTCTATGTTTACTTCATAATATGCTTTTTTTCAGCGTATTTGTGTATTGGGTTCCTAAGCTAAATACTTCTCAATAATTTTTGTTTTGTTTACCAAATGTTTCTACAAAAACATTTGCACTAGGTTTGTTCGCGTTTATTTTCATAACAATATTATAATCTAGTGGTAAAGCAACGTGGTGAAAATATATAAACAGAGACGTTTAATTTATTATGTTTCAAATACACTAGAGCAAAAATAATTTCGAGTTTTCAATATTAAGTTTTTTAGTTTTGCCCAAAAAGGGTAAAATTTTTTCTGTAGGGCAAATTTTTACAGAAGATAAGAGTATAAAAGCCATTACTGAAAAGACAAAGAAGTTGTAGGTGACAAATGCAAGCCATGTTAGCGAAAAAGAATAAAGTAGATTTCTGTATTCTTAAAATTTTTTCTTTAATTTTTCGATGTACATACATACAAATAAATGTATACGACATAAATGTGATTTTATTGAGAAAACTTAATATAGACTTTACTTAATTGAATAAACAAATGTAAAAAGTAAATAAATTTATATATGACAAATTACTTAAAACTCTTGTCGTTGTTCTTTTTTGCTTTCCGTACTCTGTTTAAATATGTATGTGTGTATGTATGTATGTATGTATATAGTTGTTGACATGAAACCTGAAGGTATTATGTCATACATGATGGAGAAATAGTCTGACGTTAAAAACACACACACACACACAGACATGCATGCATGCATACATACCTACAAAGTATGGGTATGTAGAAAAAATAATTCGCACACTGACACACTATGGGGTCATGTGTATATTTTTTCTTCTAACGCACAGTAGATTAGATTTATAATACTTTAAAAATATATGATATACTAGCTGACCCCGGTCCGCGTTGCTGGCCCTAAGCAAACATTGGTGTTGTATATGGCATTGGTGGTACAATATGAAAGTTGGATTTGCGCCATCTGCCGGACGAACTTCAAACTACACAGAAACGCTCATCACGCCCCATAGAGCATGTATATAAAGTTTGGTCTAAATCGGTTCCGTAGTTCTTGAGTTACGGTGCAAAAACACAAAAAAACTAAAAATTGCGCCATCTGTCGGACGAATCTGAAAGGGGCGTAGCATTTACCGGGGTAGAATATATATATAAAAACACGCGCCGGTCTTTTAAAAATATTTGTGGGGTGGGGCATCGAAGAGTTCACCCCTAACAAATTAACGTGTTTTTGATTTTTATATATATTTAGATTGCAAGGAAATATAAATATGGGAATTACTACGAGAAATTCCACTTTTTTGTCGCGTGCGACAGCAATCAAATAAGTTTAAATTTTTGAACAATGTGACTCGAGTTTTGTAAAAATTTTACCTAAACTAGAGCTGCTGACGGCCTACACAAATATATAAAGAAGTAAAAAAGGTTTCATTTTCTTTAAAAAAAACAAGCATATTTGTTTGGTGTCGCACGCTACAAAAGGTAGACATATTTTTTTATTTTATTTCTACAATAAATAGATTAAAAAAACAATTTTGTTTTTGTAACTTTAATTATTTCGCATATAAAACTTGTCAAAGCTTGGCGTTGCGTTTCACACCATTAGCCCTTAAATGTACAACAAAATTTACAGAAAACTCAACTAAAGTATTTTTCCCAATTGGTATTTCAAGGTTTAATGATCGAATGAGAATTAAAAAAGCGATCGTATTTCGCCAAGAAAAACAATTAATTCCCATAGCAAAAATTCATAAATTGGACTATAAAATGCTACCTCCTCTGCCTTATTTCTTGGTTCCAATTCGAAATAAATGACTCTTGCCAAAGAAATTTGACTCCAACAATAAAACCATCACACAATCAAATATGTATTTCAATGACATCGATAAGAAACGTTGGACACAGAGTATAGAGCTCCAGAAACACTATGATTAAATAAAATAATTTTTTTCACAAACTTATTGACCTGCCCTCGCATTTTGGTTGTAAATTTTTTATTACAAAATCCATTTTACTGATGTAACACAGATTCCATCAAAATGAAAGTTTAAGACTTAAAATGTCAAGTTAGCAGTGACATTTTGAAGTTTATGTGTGGCATTAGTGTTGGAGAGATGACAAATTTTTTTACACAATAATATTTCCTGATGTCATAAAAAACAGAAATAAAAAAAAATTACAATGGCAATGCTTTGTTATGTATTATTTTTTTTTAAGTGAAAAATTATCAAATTTAGTTTAAATTTAAATTTTAACAAATTATTGCTTATCGCAATTTTTTAAGAAATTCATAGAACATATACATACCAACATACATATGTATGTATATGTTCGTATGTATTCACATATATTTATGATTTTAACATGACTGTTCTTTTTGTTTCTATTTCATAAAACTGCGTGTTAGTTGTCACTAAAGTTTTATTAAGTTATTTTTCTATGACCAAATATGCCTAATGTTCTAATTCAGTAAAAAGATTTAGGACTTTTTTGTTTGAAAATATTTTTGTGTCTTACTTACAAAGTATACTTTGTTTTGACTATGAATATGCCCCATTGTTTGTGTATTTTGTAAATCATATTCTTCAAAGATGGTTGTTGTCTTTGGTAGTAGAAAATGCAAATTTAAATATTACTCGTAAATCATATAAACGAACCTTCTAGCAAAGATAATAAATAATAATTGTCTTAAAAAATTAAAACTGCAATTTTTTTTCGCAAATAGACTCTACGATACAATTAGCGAACATAATTGCCACATGTCATTAAAAATATTCAGACACTGTCTTAAGAGCAATTTGGTTTTGTGGCTCTAAACCAAGAATTCCTCTGATGAATAAGGCTAATATCCTACATTTTGTTATTAAAAAACGTCCCAATATAGAATTCCTATAAATATAAGAACCTTTTATTTTTATCAGCACTGATATTAATAACTTTCTAAACACACAATTTTAAACATATTCACAGTTTGGATACCATGATGTTAACTTTGCTATTCTAAACACAATGATGTCCGTTGTTGTTGTGCAAGTATATTTTGTCGGTTTGTATCTATGGGAGTAGAAGCATTATGTGTCTTTCATCTGAATTGGCTAATGTCTTTGTGTTTTTGCTTATTTCTTTACAAGTGGAAGGTAAAACATAATAATAGTTGCTGCTTTGCTTCGAATTTGTACTTAAAAGATGTCGTTTTTTTGTGGCTTGTAAGTTGGTGTGTTTGTTTATTTTTTTTTAACAAGTTGCTGTTTGTTTGTATTTTTCATTTGTATCGGTTTATGTGTTTGTGTGTTTGTATATTTCTAAACAAGCAAGAATTATAACATAATACCCTTCTTAGACACGCGAAGTTTACTTTGCAAAATCTTAATTCAGCTGTGTGAAAGACAGAGAGAGGAGTAAAGTCTCTTTCTGTCTTTCACACAGCTGTTTTAAGACTTTGAAAAGTAAACTTTCCGTGTCTAAAAGGGGTAATAATAGTTGTTGTTATGCTTTAAATTTTTACTTCAAAGTCGTTCTGCATATTTACGTGCTTGTGTATTTCTGTTTATCTAATAATTTCTGGTACAATCATATTGTACATCATTTTTATAGCAATAGGTTCGTTCATGTATATTTTTATAACATTACTTAAGAAATTACTTGAACTTTTTTTTCTTTTTTTTTGTTGTTTTGACATGAATTTATTTAATATCAATGTATAATTTAAGTTTTTTGTAATCTCATACATATGTTTTCATATATTAGAGCTTATTATAAAAAACATCAGTTGTTTTCTTTACCTTAAAGTATTTAATATAACGTACAATGATTAACTACAATACGTACGCCTAGTGCCCTGAAGCATATTATAAAATTATCTTTAGATGAACCGTAAATTTAATTATGAAATTAATTATAAGTTTTTGATTACCGATGAACTGAATTATCCTTAAAGGTTTTTTTTACAGCTGTATCCTTTTTATATCTCTTTTGACATTTTCACAGTTTGCTTCAAAAAAAAAAAAAAAAAATAATAAAACCCAAATTTACAGCTTTTCTATAAATTTTTAATATAAGTATATTTCCCTATTTTCTTACAGCATAATAATAATAAGAAGATTAAAGTTCAGTTTAAGTTAAGGACTAAAAGAAATTAGTAACATACTAAAAAAGTATGGGATTACTTTTTCGTAACCTTAAGAAGTTTTATCGTAATTTGATTTTTATAACAAATAAAAAAAATAATATATTTAACATTGTGGCTTCTTATTTTAGCCTCAGTTAGACAAAAAATTCAAAAATAGAGAAAATAAATTTGTTGCTACTAATATTTAAGTCTTACAGTTTCTTACACTGAAGATGCATACATACATCAGGTGTTTGAGGCCAGTTTACATTTATTATAGGGAAAATAGGGTATTTAATGAATAAAAGAGTGGTTAAGAAGTAAGTAGAGTGTTAGTTTTGGAAGGGGGGAGGGGAGGGTAAGTGGTATAATATATTTTAGGAGTTTTTCATACCAAATGGGACTTGGGTTGGATTTAAATAAAATATAGAATTTAAAATTTTTATATTCTGAAAAACGCAGAACAATTGATTGATTGATTGATTTCTCAGTAATATTAATCAAGTCAGTTTCGAGAGAAATTTTTACATTACTATCACATTAAAAGTTATTTTTTTCCATATTGACTGTTATTCCCGAAGGGATGGGAGTATGGAAATATATCATCTTTGTGTGAAAGGAGAAGTGACAAAAATAAATTTAATAATACTACATAATAGAATATTTTCTTCTTTTTGGTGTATAACATCAACAAATTCGCCTTTATCCCAGTCGTCCTTCTCAACGTTGTCATCATTTTAAAGTTAAAATTACTTAGTTTCAACGTCAACATCAATTCAGTAACAATTTGACATTCTATAGAAAACCGGTGACGCCATTGATTGTATTATGCTAGTTCAAAAATGTAACAAGCACGGGACCCGGTGGGTAAACTCAATTTTAGTACGCTTTATCCAGTGGTACTAACCGTTTTTTAGGTTAGTTCTTTTTTAAAAAATATTTAACACTAAAATTTTAAATTTTTTAAATTTTTTAACATTTATTAATTTTGAAATCAATTAAGAGAACACATTATTGATTAACATGTGTCCTGAAGAATAAAAATCGAAAAATTAGCACAAATAAAAAAAAAATTGTCATAAAAAAAAATTTATTTTTTAAAGGTTAAATTTTTTTAAAAATTTTTCCTTAGGACACACGCTCATCAATTCTTTTTTTCAATCACTATACATATCGATATATGTATATAAAACAGGATGTGTGTATGTATCTATGTAACGTATGGACTCCAAAACGGCTGGGCCGATTTTGATGAAATTTTTCGGGAATCTTCAGAATATTCAGGCGGGCACAGCGGGTTAAGCTAGTATCAATATAAAAATTAATAATGGTATAAAACTGGGAAAAATCTTATTTTTTTAGGTACCTTTAACTATAATTATCAATTTTAATTATTTTTTAAGCAAGAGCTAAAAAAAAGAAAAGAGGTACCTTAGGACACCCGGTTATAGCTATGCTGTTTAGCTATATAAAACAAACTTAATGTATTAAATAACAATACAATAAAATTATATTAAATAGTGATGTCAAATTCGCATTATTTTCTTTTCTAGCGGTGTATGCTTAAATTAATTTGTTGTATGTGGCCGGTGGCGGCTATAAGCCGTCTGACAGACGATCGGCTATGCTCTCTGGTTTGTGTTCTTGTACAAAAACAATACAAAAACACATTGAGCAATCCTTCTCATTGTTTTTGTTTCACTCACTTTAAAGAACTAACGAAACAAAACAAAATCAAACAATATGTTTCGTTTATTTTCGTACTCTGGTTTTAAGTACAAAGAAATTAAAATAAAAATAAATTTATAACTGTATGTCGATTATTTTTGCTACTAAAACCACGTCTTAGCTGCTGTGTCGTGAAATAAATAGCATAGCTATATAAAAACGGTTGGCAGTTCTGGATTAAACGTACTCAAATTAAATAAAGTTCCAATTCGAGCACAGTGTTTTTTTAACCTTTATGTCATTATATCAACAAAACCACATTTCTAAATGCTTAAAATAAAATTTTTTTTAAATAAAATTTTATTAAAAAAGTATTGTTTTTTATATGAGATTTTCTTAATTTTGGACAAGAGCTTGGCTTGTTTTCAAAGTTATTTTTTCGGGAGGATACAAAATCTCAATTTACAGGTTTTTTTTTAATAATTTTTTATTGAGATTGTGATATGAATCAAGATATTTAAAAGAAAATAATAATACGAAATTCTGCAGGCATATTAAATAAAAATGAAACAGTAAACTTGTATGAGAGAATCATTCTTGGCTTAAAATAACTTTAATTATTTTTTTATGCAGTCGTTATGCAGTTCTGGGTTGGAGAATATCTCTCGCGTCATCGTAATTATTTCTTAAGTGCAATCAGGCTTGTGTGTGTTGTTTGGCCTTCGAGAGTTTTTCATCTCGCTCGAACGGGTTGACTGATCTGCCACGGATAATCGTATAATCTTGCGTTTTTTTGTGGAATTTCTTTAACAACTACGTTGCTACTTCCTATGTGAAGGCATATGTAGTGTACAGTCATTCACAAAACTTTTTTAAAATACTGTTAATAACATTTTGGGCATATGAATATTTGAAATTTTTTATTATTGAAAATCTAAAAATTTTAGTTTTCTAAAATTAAGTAAGAAATTTTCGTATCGAGTATCTAAGGTTATGGATAATGTTGAAGTAAAAATCATACCTTTTAATATCTTGAGTTAAACAAGCTTTTGGGAAATGTCTGCCTTTGATTTTGCTCTTCAAAATAAATCTCAACTTCGAGAATCAGTGACTGAGATGTTGAATGTTTTTTTTGTACTTTTAACTTTACAAAGTTATTATTATGTTTTTTTCACATTAAATTAAATTTATAATAGTTTAAAAGAAATAATCCACTAGGTGCCAATTAAATTGTAAATTCAAGCAAACAACCTGTTTACTTTCGAACTAGGTATTAATGTAGATCTGCTGTTTAGGCCACAATTTTCCACTTAATTAACAAATTGATTTATAATGTTTAAAAATAGTAACAAGAACACTTAAGGCTTTATTTATAAAAAATATGTTTGATACACAAAAGGTTCATAAAACAGATTTCGGAACTCATTTAGCCAACTCACAAGGCGTTTTATAAAGTCATATTGTCATGATATATTTTAAATTATTTCAATGTGATTGTTCTTGCTTTCAAACATAAGTTTTAGGATATTTCGACATTGTGATATAATAAAACACCCTTTGAATTGGCCAAGTTTTATAAAAGAGAAATATATATATTTTTTTTTTTAAATTAAGATAGTTTCCCAGCAAAAAAAAAATCGGAACTAGTTCCATAAACGTTTGCCCCTTTCATTGCATACTAATCACTACCGGTACTGAAATTAATACTCTTAAGTTGTTGATAGAACTACTTGGAGCTGAGTTCATCAACGCTGTAACTAATGATTTGTTTTGTAATTTTTTGCTGGGTTAGGTTAGGTAAGGTTGAAAAGAGGGGCATTCAAAATTGGCCCAATATAATTCAGATTACACTTATGCTTTTAAGTATACTAAGACACTTAAGGCATTATCATTTTTATAAAAAAACTGGCATTAAGAACGATTAACAAAATTGAATATGCTCTTAACGAGTTTTGCCATACAATTTTACATTAACGACCTGTCCAAAGATGATGACAAGAAACTTTCAATTGTTTGCTTATATTGAAAACAAATAAATTCAGTAAACTGCGACTTTGACTCGCGCACGAAGGGCTCCGTACGTTGGGATTTGAGCATTTTTTAATACCGTGTTTTTTACGTTTTTTCAGCTGAAATAATTTTTTTTTGATTATTTTTCGCTTTTTTTTCGTTTTGGCGATTTTTTTAATTTTGGCGATTTTTTTTAAATTTTCGTGATTTTTTTTTCATTTTGGCGATTTTTTCATTTTGGCGATTTATTTCATTTTGGCGATTTTTTCATTTTGAGATTTTTTTGTTTTACCGGTTTTGAAAATTTCAAGAAGTTTGCTCTTACGGTTTCCAAGATACAGCAAGTTATCAAAATTACATAGTCGAAGTTACATTAACTGATGGTACACCCTTTAATTAAAATTTTTTAAATTTTAGTGTTAATTGTTGTAGTCTGTATAAAAATACACTAATGTAAGGTGTATATACATACTATTGTATGTATATTACATGGGATTTTAACATTTTTCGTTGCTCGTTTTGGCACACCCTTTAATTTCCAACTCTCATGTATTTGTTGTTGTAGCGGCCAAGGGTCTATACACTTTGTCCAAATTTCAGGTCCGTAGGTCTCGGTTCTCGAGAAAATACCCTGTGACGGACAGACGGACAGACGGACAGACGGACAGACGGACAGACGGACAGACGGACAGCGTAGCGAAAACAATAGGGTTTCTTGTCAGCTTTGGTGTACGAAACCCTAAAAACTAATTTTCTTATTTAATTGCTGTTTTAAACACAAGTTGTCGATTGAAAGTTTCTAGTCGACATCGTAGGGCAGGCTGTAAAAATCATTCTGGAATAAGTTAAAACTAGAGTCCAGTTTTTCATTACAAAAATTTTTTAGTTTTATTATCATATTAGTCCATTAGAATTTTTTCTAATTTTTAAAAATACCTTATGTTTACCATCAAGAATTGTTTTAGAATATTGTTTTACTATAAATAAACATTGTTTTATAGATTTATGTAAATGACACTATAAAAACTTTTATTTATGCTAAAACTAAAATATCTGAGCGTTTTCAAACTATTTAATGTAATAAAGTTATCTAAATATAAACTGCTGATGCCAATAATGACCTAATTTGTATGATAAACATCTAAGAATTTTAACTGTGTGATTTTAACCTGCTGATCTAATATTTTCATCAGGAATTTCTGGAAATTTATTGGCAAAACTTTTACATTTTACGGCTTAATTAAATTAATTGGATTTTGGATTTAAATAATTTATTTTATTTTTATTAATTTAATATATTTTTGATTGGCACCATTGAAACATGTTTTTTAACTTCAATATCAGCTGCTTGTGATGTTCTTGTGGTTGTTAATACCATTAAGCAGCTGTTTAATGCTAAAGCTTTTAATTCATAATTGTTCTCTCGTGTGTATGAATATAATTCAGTGGAATGCACGCCATACCACAATTGTGGGTAACAATATCACACATATTCTTATGGCAGAATTAGTTGATTTGTATTGTGAGTTGACGGATCAGCTGACAAAATCTGTAACATAAATTAAACATGTTGCTGTTTATTTAATATGTATCGTAACGTATGCGAGGTAGAAATCTACAGAAAATAGATTTTTGCGTCAACTTCTCTCTTCCATACACACACACACACACGTATAAAGTCAAGGGAAATATAATAACAGTTGACACGTTCGCTGGCAGCCTCACGTCTTAATAACTAACATCCACATTTAAACGATATTACCACTTCAAAAGTAACACAATACGAAAGTTCTCTACCAGATTTAGTTAATTATCTTCTAAGTTAATTTTTTTTGATTTTTTGTTTTTATTAATTTTTATCTAAAACTGTATTTAATATTTTGCAAAAAAAAAATAAGTAAAAAAAAATATTGAAAAAATTTTTTTCTAATCACCCCACTGTCAAATGGGTTCTTAGATTTTCAGCTTCAGTTCTTAATAAATTGCTTATTTACAAAATATTTCATATCATAAAAAATCACAGAATATCTCTAAATTGCACAACTTTCCTCCCACTGCAACTTTATTTTACTCTCATTTTTCTCACCAATACAAACATATCTTATTTTGCGCATCGCTGACATAATTCCTTGCATATACTGTTAGGCTACGTGGTCCAACTAAGATGAAACAGACTAGTTACATCATGGTCCCATGTAATGCATTCTTGAATCATGTCGTTTTCACACAAGCATTCAATGGCTGTGCGATAAGTGTTCGTGTTTAAGCGATTATGATCGTTCTTCTTAAGCACTAACAAATTGTATGCGAGTAGTCTATAACTTTTCCATATGGGGTAGTTTTGGGAATGGTCCGATCTAATGCAAATTTGTACCATATGGTCCAAGCCAAGGACGTCGCAATGGTAAATCAATCATATTTCTTCCATACATTTTAATTACATTTGGACTAGTCCTTACATGCACGTCAGTGATCAGCAATGTATCGCTTTTTCGCTAATCATACTTAGTCATGACATCATTTACGCATACTCGCGATGACATTGATTTATAAGTATAGGTTGAAATAGATGTAATTGCAACGTCAACATCATATTCATACCATGATTTCGAATTTCAACATTCTTATACTACTTACATTGATTCAGCTCACTCAACTCATCCACATACATGTATTTAAAAGTTTAGTCATTAAACAGTTTGCAACTAGTTTATAATAGTAGTAAATAACGTTGTTTTCCAATTCATGCAAAAGAACAAAAAAAAAAAAAAAAAAAAAAAAGCAACAGAGCAAACACATAACCTCATAATGAGTATTTTGATATTCATCGAATCATCGAAACCAACAACGCACAGTGTCGTGAGTTCATAGAACGAGCGGCCAAAAATAGAAGGACTTATCGAAAAGAAATGAAATTTAAATATAATCACACATAAAATTTGGCCATTTAATTTCCAAGGATTCGTGTCCTTCCCATATATCCAGAAATAAAAAATTATCATAACAGTGAGAAAAATAATTGTAACTTAATGAAATTGTGTAAACACACTAATTTTAACACATTTAATCATTCGTCAAAATTTCGTTCAATTCAGAGAAAGGATACACATACCTCAAAAAAAGTCCTTTTTAAAAAAAGCAAAAAGCATCGAAACAAATTGTCCTCACTTATAGTGAGTTAAATGTTTAACTAGGCACAATATATAATATAAATCACATCTACAATTTGGTCATTTAAATTTCAAGGACTAGTATCCTTCCCAAATGTCCTGGAACTAAATAATATACTGAAAATATGCAAATTCTAACTTAAAAAATATTCTAAAATTAAATTGTAAGGGGGAGAAAGGTAGACAAGAGTACAAAAAATTTTAAATGTACTTACTTGTAGAAATATAATGTGAAAGTATGAAAAATATATTTTTTTATATATTTTTCTATAGACCACTTAACTCGTACTTTTTCACTCACAGATGGCTTTCTTTAAATTTACATTAAAAGCAACGGCACATCGCATATGAGTTACAGAATATAGAAAAAATTTATTGTAGCCATATTATAAAAATATCCCCTTTATGTTTTATTGGAAGTTGTAGTGCAATATCTAAAATAGTTCTTAATTAACCTGTTAAAGTTTGCATGTGTCTGTACCATATTTTCATATAATTGCATACTGGCCAAAAACTGTTGACTTTGAATCATTAAAACTCTTTAAAAAGTATACCTTTTTTAAAAAATTCTTTTTTATTGTACTTAATTAAAATATTGCACATTCAACAGAGTAATTTGTTTGTTTTAATTCAAAACAAACTTTTTTAATTTTTGACCGCCTTCGCGACAGTGTGCAACGTCACAAATGTTTCCAAGTATGAGTTCGATGCGCACTTCAAACTTTCGAGTGGATATGAAGTTGAACAACATTGCAATAAGTATACCTGTGCCTAAGTACAACAAATTATAATTCATAATTCAACTCTATTACTTTTTCGCTACTCATTGCTGCTTTTCACTCTTTCACTACTCATTGCTGATCACTGATGCATGTATGGTCTAGTCGCGTTATTGGCAGGGTTAGTACTCATATGAATTGACAGATACTCCCTCTTAGTTAATTAATTTTCTAGTTTTTTGTTTGTTTTTCTATTACATTTATTTTATTATTTGTCTTATTTCTTATTAAAATATTTAAGTGTCTGTACTTATATAAAATTTAGTTGTTATCGTATAAGCCCGATAATTTCATGACCACCATGGCCATGTAGATCCTCATAAACTACGTGATGACCACCGTGATGACCGTCATGCCCTACATAGCCATAATGCCCGCCAATTTCTTCGCTGCTAACTCCGTATCCACCGTGACCGAATTCTTCGTGGGAATAGGGGAAAGCCAGAGCAATGCCAAATAAGGCCACAAGAATAATCTGAAAATAAAACATCACATGAAATGTTTATAAAACTTCATAATATTTATTTTTTATATATTTTTTTGAAGAAATTTGGCAAACAATATTGTCTATAAGTAAAATTTTTATACATTTGACTTTCGACTCTGTTTCTACAGTCCAAAGGGTCGACCTGAGCATAAAATTTATATGGAAAGCACTCATTATTTTGAGTGGTTTGCATACAAAATTTGTAGACAAGTCGTCTGCTGGACTTGTGGAAACTGCACATTAATATCCATCCGTATTCCTATTACATGTTACAACGTTAAAACTAAAGAAGAAGTGAGGTAAACAACATTGATTGAAATTATGTTGATATTCTCAAAAAAATTTTTATTAAAAAATCTAACAAAATAGTTTTTTTCATGATATTTTCAAAAATTAGCCCTTTGATTCCATAACCCAGATGGTCGACTTGAGTAGAAAATTTATAGGAAATTGATTGATTTTTATAAAAAATTTCTAGAGGAGTAGATTGCTCGGCTTTTGGAAGGTTAAGAGGACTCTCTGCTTAGGCAACCCGATAGGCGGCTGATTTAAGTGGAAAATTTATATAAAAAGCACTCTTTTCCTTGACTGGTTTCTATACAAATTCTCTCTGCATGAGCCGATTGCCTGGGTTATGTAAACAAAGGATAATTTTATTTTAGATGTAATTTTGTCACAAAAATTCAGAATACGGATACATAAGACAAAAAACCAAACTTAATAATTCAAAAATATATATCACTTTTAATTAAATACCATCACTTTTGCCATTTTATAAATAAATGTATTTTATATATTTTTTTTAACAAACTCTTCCACTTGTCCGCAGCTTTGATTAACAACTTTTAACTAACTGAAATCAAATCATACCAGCTATAGGTATTTATAGTGAAATTAAATCCAAATCGTAAGTCTTACAATTTATTCCTAGAATATGTTAAAAAGAAAACAAATTCAAGTAAATATATTCACTTAAAAATACAATTCTTAAACTATTATTTAATAGTTTATCAGTTAAGCTCTATTTCAAGCTATTAAAGTTAAGATTAACAGCAATTCTAAAATTATATTTACCAGTTTATATTTGAAAACATTTGAGCACAAATATTTCAAAGAAGCATACTTTGGGAAATCAAATTAGAAGAAAATATCACATGCAGTTGCATGGTAGGGCGGCGCTCCAGCCCAAGCTCCAGCCTATGTACATAATATGTATAGTCTTACATAAAGCTTAGTGATAGGTTTAGTACCAAACAAGAGAATATTGTACCAAAGAAGTAGTTAAACAAGAATGCTGATGTAGTGCGTGGTGACACAGAAAAATGCTGTCATTTAACCCAGCTAAATTCTAGTTTAATTTATCTTCTTGTCTTCGCTAGAAAATGACATTATTTAATGAAAATATTTCAAACTATGACAGCTATGCCCAAGCCATATGTACAATGTGTGAGCTTTTACAAAAGAGCTTTGTGCTTTTACACCGACGAGAGCACAACAACCAATCAGATGTTGGCGACAACAAGGTTTGCTGCTTATGCTAGGAACACAACTGGGATGATCAACGAATTTTTTAATGTGAGCTTTCAGCTTAAATTAGACATGACATGGCCATAATGCCATAGCCATAACCAAACCAAAATTAAATTGGTTTCTATTGTTTCTCTCTCTCTCTCTCTCTCTGTCTTTGTACACACAACAACCAACTTTATTAAATATAAGAGAGGAATTCGCTGATTAAATTCGTCGTTATTTTGCAGCGAACTCTTATCGACAAATTCTTTGACATGGACGAAATTCGTCGTTCGTTCCAGTTGAGTTCCTAGCATTACTTTCCAAAAAACAAAACACAAAAACTAATTGGAAGAGCTTTCAAAGCTTTTTACTTCAAATTTAAAAAAGTGTGTGTGGAGGTAGCTGCTCTATTCCATAAAGGAATTATTCCTGTTTAAAATTTCATTCTAGTTCAATTAAATTTAAAGATGTATCAAAAAACTTTTTGTTTAAGAACTGCTGATTAACAGCCACACTTTAGACTGGTTATGTCGACAATAACATGTATTAACATACATTTACATACATATATTTCTTATATCACTACTTTTTCCAGTTTTAATTAATTCAATCTTTTTATATCTTTATTACTCCAGCAGAGTCTGCAAAGTTTTGTTTTCAAGACTCCGGTTTTAGGCTTTAGCAATACTAATTTTTATTGTTTTGAATTAATTTTTTGTTTGTTTTAAAATTACAAAATTAAAAAGTTTTGACATTCCTAACATTTTATATCCCTCCTTACTGCCAAATCGAACAATAACAACAAATAAATATCTGCAACAGCTTAATAAACATTAAATTTGTCTTTTGAACCCCATTCCATTCTTTTTTCTAACAAAACCAATTTCATTAATGCTATAATAATAGCATAAATGCTGCTACAAGTAGCCCCTTTCCTTACTCATTCATTCACTTAGCAAAGGAAAGAGAAATTAATACCCTTTAAGGACACAAGGAAAGTAAAAAAAAATGTATTAATAAAGTAGCAGCCCTGCAAAATTCATTATCGAAAAAAACTTATTTTCCATTATATTTTATTTGTTTTCGCAGTTTGTTGGCTGCAGCTTCGCGCACTCAAAGAAAATCTTGTATTACAATTGTATGGCTTAGCAGTATTAGAAAAGTTTTAATATGAAAACTTTCTTTGAGCGAGTAATAAAATTAAAAAAAAAGGAAATATGTACAGAGTATAATAAATGTATTAAATCAATATTGGAATTTAATATGAATTTATTATCTTTATTATTTAATAACAAATTAAATAGTAATAATGAAAATAAAGTGGGAAATGTTATTAACCCTCAAACTTTTATATATTTTTTTTTTTGTATCGCCATGAAGGAGGAGAGCAAATAATTTAATGATTTATAGTTGAATTTTCATAACGTGTTTTTTATATTAAAACTCCTGCTGAAAATGAATAATTGCACAATAGGCTTTTATTCATAAAAATAATAAAATGTATTTGATATATATTTTAAGAAAATTTTTTATGGAAAATTTATTTTACATTTCACGAATATGGAGGCTTTATTTTTAATCATAAGCTGTATTTGTTATACGAGTATTATCACGCAAACTACAGTGATTTTTATATATTTGGTTTCTAAACGAACCCTTGAGATTTTGTTATAGAAAATAAAATTATAAAATAAATCAACACTTTTAGTTAGAGTGGTAGACAATTTTTAAAAACTTTAAAACCAAAAAAACGCCAAACTAAAAAAATTTTAAAACTAAAAAAATCACCAAAAAACAAAAAAAGCGCCCAAAATAAGAAAATCGCTAAAACTAAACTAAATCTCCAAAAAAAAAGCTTCAAAAACGCAAAAACCGCCAAAACTAAAAAACGCCAAAAACCGAAAAATCCCAAAAACGAAAATAATGACCAAAAAATCTCAAAATTATAAAATCGCCAAACCGAAAAATATCGCCAAAAAGGAAAAAAAGCGCCAAAGTAAAAAAAGTTTTAAAACTTAAAAAAAGATCACCAAAAACCAAAAAAATTTCCAAAGTGGAAAAAAATCGCCAAAATAAAAAAATTCCGAGAATTAAAAAAACGGCAAAAACGAAAAAAAGCGCCAAAATTAAAAAAATCGCTAAAATTAAAATAAACCACCAAAACAAAAAAAAAACTTCAAAAGCGCAAAAAAACTCCAAAACTCAAAAAAAAAGCCAAAAATCGAAAAATCCCAAAAGCGAAAATAATGGTCAAATTCGTATAGTACGAGGGCGGATCAATAAGTCAGTGACTTTTCGAACTTCCCTCGTAGTTATATGAAATGTAACACTATTCCTATTAAGTACCACCTGTTAATAGACTACTGTCAAATTTTGAGCAATTGTCGTCATTTACTTTGCGTTTAACAGCTGCTCAAAACATACAATCTCGTGTTGAAGTGAAGGGATGCAAAAACTGGAGAAACGTTGGAATAAATGTATTGAGTTAAAAAAAAAACTATGTTGAAAAATAAATTTTTGTTTTGCATAAAAAAAAACTGTGTTTCATGCAAAAAGTCACAAACTTATTGATCCGCCCTCGTATATATCAAATTTGTAAAAAAAGTGTGTTTTCAAACCAATTTACTTGCTAGCCTTAAATTTGCCCACCTTTTATTATACACGAGGACGCATGAATAAGGCTGTGACTTTTTGAACTTCTCTCGTAGTTATATGAAATGCAACTCTATTCTTATCAAGTACCACCTGTTAATAGACTACTGTCAAATTTTTAGAAAGTGTCGTCTATTACATTGCGTTTTTCAGCTGCTCAAAACATACAACCTCGTGTTTTTTTCTAAAAATGAAAAAAAGTGAATTTCGAGTGCTCATTAAACATTATTTTTTGCGAAACAAAACCGTCAATCAAACCAAGAAAAAACTCGATAAAGACTATGGAAACTCTGCACCATCGATTTCAATGGTAAAAAAAGTGGTTTACTGACTTACCGTTGTGGTCGCACAAGTACACATGACAGTGAACGTTCTGGACTGCCAATTAAGGTCTGTACACCCGAAAATATCGAAAAAAAATCCATGATATGATGTTGGCCGATCGACGAGTAAAAGTGCGTGAGATTGTTGATGTCATAAGCATTTCATATGGCAGTGTGGTTTCGATTTTAAATGATCAGCTGGGCTTAAGAAAGTTGTCTGCAAGATGGGTGCCATGTGACCAGAAACGTAAACGTGTGCCAACTTCAAAGGATTGTTTGGAGTTGTTTAACCGCAATCCGAATGAGTTTTGTGGCGTTTTTTAACTGTAGATGAAATATGGATCCATTACTGTACTCTGGAGACCAAGCAGCAGTCTAAGCAATGGGATTCTCCGGGTGAACCTGCTCCGAAAAATTAGATGATGGCAACAGTTTTTTTGGGATGCACGCGAGATAATCCACATCAATTACCTTCAAAAGGGAAAAACAATAAACGGCAAATATTGTGCCAACTTACTAAACCGATCTAATGATGATTTAAAGAAATCGACCCCATATGGCCAATAAAAAAAATCTTTTTCATCAAGATAACGCACGAGTGTACACGTGTGCAGTCTCAGTGGCAAAACTCTATGAATTGGGCTACGAATTGGTACCCAATTAGCCGGACTTACCCCCAGTGACCACTTTCTATTTCCAAGCCTAAAGAAATGGCTCAGTAGAAAGATATTTAGCTTCAACGACCACACAAATGCCTATTTTAAGGACCTCGAAAAATCCTATTTTTTGGAAGCGATAAAAGGGATAAAAGAAGATTATGTTGAAAAAAAAGTTTTTCTTTTGCAAAAAATATGTGTTTCATTCAAAAAGTCACGGACTTATTGATCCGACCTCGTATAACATTTCTAGTGTCCGTACGGAAATATTTGTGTGCCACTCAAAGTCGCACTTTACTGAACTTATTAAAGAAAATACTCGCCACAAAATGGCAGCCTTCATACATTCTACCTGCTTTTATACACGATTACATCTTTTGTACAATTAGCTAATGTAAAATATTATCCACTTTTACTTTTCTATATTGTTTGCTTTCACCTTCCCATCTCTTTTTAATATATATAAATATATTTGAACGCATGTATCTCGATTGCTGATAAAATTCTTAACATTGCAAGTCTCTTTAATGATATTATTCATTTAATTAAGGCACTATTGTTCAATTTTAAACTATAATTAATTTATTGCGAAGTGAGATTGACAATTGTCAATTGTTTCCGTTGCTGCCACGTAAATCCTAAATACAGTTCACTAAGTTTTTCGGTCACCGCTTAACAATTAATCGAGCGCTAAAAAGTAAAACAATTTTTTTTTGTTCAATCGTTCCTTTTCGTTACATTTTGTTCTTTGTTTTTATATTTAACCAATTAAGCATGCAAATGAAAGACCAGAGAGAAATGAATCAAAATCAAATAGTGCAGATTTTGTATGAAAAAAAAAAATATGTTTAAAATTGAGTGCAAAGAAAAGCTTAACGTGCATTTATAATAGAAATAATTTTCTGCAACAGCTTTTATATACAAATAATTTTCTGCAGCGTTGAAACTAAATAATTAGAATTTAATTGAACTAGGCAAAATGAAGGGCATGCCAATAACTATATTGTTCAACTTGTTAATATTATTTAGATTTATGTCATTCTCTTAAATTTGAAATTATTTAACTAATTGCATGAATACAATCACAGCCAGAAACTAGCAATGAGTAGTCAAGAAAAAAACATAAACATACATAAATAAATAGAATTTTGGCTACCATATTTTCTCTCAACCAACTATTACTTGAGCCGATTTCCACATGCAAGAGTATCTGTACTTCATTTATGCAAATAACTAAAATACGCTACAACTAAAAATAAAAAGGCACGTGCGTAAATTCGGAGTATGCTTATACTCAGAATATGAATAATTAGTCGGACAGAAAATATATACGCATGATACTCGGGATATTTATTCATTATTTGCCACCGTGAACATAGACTTGTTTATATAAAGTGTCATAGAAAATGTGTTTTGGCTTCTTAAAATATACTTTATGTGTGTGTGTAAATAAAATAGTACTGTATATACTCAAAGTCTATCCAATTAATACTCAGGGTATATTTATACTTATTAGTATGATTTGAGCTCACATAGTCTATAAATTTTAGTTGCAATTGCTTGTGCTGCTTAATTTTAGAAATGTGTTTAAACATAGTTGTTGGGTTGTTTATAGTCATATATATTCGGTTTAAAATTTATGCGTGTTCTTACATATGAGCGTGTTTTTTTATTTTTAGCTAGACGCATTCACAGTTGTTTGACGATCAATACTTAAAGAGTACTTTAAACGATAATTTTGTCATTCCTGAACCGTGCATTTCCACATACATATAACGATGGATGTAAAATTTGAAGGACATTTTCTATCTACACAGAGAAAACAGTGCCTACTATATACCTCATAAAATAGAACAAAATTAATAAGAAATCTCTATGGTTTTTTTTTCAATAAGGAAATCTTATTAATTTCATAGAGAAAACCTTTTTGAAAAAATCAAGAAGAAATCTTGTAGTTTTTATGAGGTTATCTCATTGATTTTTTCCATAAAAAATAAGAAAAAAATTGCGCCTTTATTACCTGTACTTATGTATTTTCATTTAAATTCTATACCATATATTTATGTATGTATGTAGTAGATGTTATTTATTTATACATACATACATACATACATACATATACATTAGGTTATATTCTTAACTAACTTACTCACCAAGTAACCAGCAAACTTCTATCCGATAGACAAGCACTCTTACCCAATATGCCAACAAGCAGCCTGAATAACCATTGAAATTATTGTGCAAACATTCTTATAAAACAATGAAAAATATCATGAAACAAATTTATCTATGTCTATTTATAGATATGAAATAAAAAGACACCTCATAAGATCAAGAAGATTTCCTTATTAAAAAAATCAATAAGATGCGTTACACATAATCATATAGGAACCTACTAAAATCAAGAAGAAAACCTTATTGAAAAAATCAATAAGGCAACCTAATAAAATCAATAAGAAATCCCTATAGTTTACAATTTATAAGAAAACCTAATAGAATCAAGAAGTTTTTCTCAATGGATGGTTTTTTGGTCCTAAAAATTACGGAAATTGAGTAAAAAAAGTTGTGAATAGTAAGATTTCTTATTTTTTTATGTGGTTTTCTTCTTGATAAAATGAATAAGATTTACCACATAAAAACAATAAGGAATCTCTATGAAAAAATCTTCGTTTCTTTCTGCTGGGATACCCCTTAGCCTAAAAACGGTTCATAGAGAAAATCTTCTTGATTCTATGAGGCAGTTTTTTCTCTGCGTAAAGAGCTCTTGAAGTAAAAAAAATTGTGCATCAAACAATTAAAATTAATAAAAATCGACTTATGTCCTTATTTTTAAAAACTACATATATTGTTTACTTGGTTCAAAGCAAAAAGCTACTTTTGCATAAAAGATGTTTTAAAGTTTTCAATTTACTCACAACTTAATGAAGTCATGAAAAAATATTCTTCTCTCAGAAAATGATAGCAAAAGAAATTTTTCACAACAGGATAACATACGACATGATGTGTAACTCTGCATTATTAACTCAAAAAATACGTTTTATAGTTATGACACTATTGATGCAAATGAGTCATATGTATTTATGTCATATATGTCATATTTTGTAATATACATATTAAGGTAACGATATACTAATTTTTATTTGCGATGCTATAAAATTATTTATCTTCAAAATTAATCTAATATAGAAAAAAAAATTTTCATAAAATATTTGCTACAGTTGTTTGCAAAAAGCTAGCTTTTATCTTAACATAAGTTGTTATTGAAAATCTGTACCTCGTGGTAAGATATTTTGTTCTAAAGAAAATACATATATTCAGGATATTTAAAATTTCCTAACGTGGTTAAAATATTTGGGTTTTGGTTGTAGCAAAAGCTCCCACTTCAAATTGGTTGAAGATATTGGTTAAAATTAACAAAGTTACTGCTGTAAATTTCTTTACATCGTGTGTTGTTAAGCTTTTATACTTGAAGTTTAATATCAAGTTATAGAAGAAAGCTCTCCTGGTTTTAATTTTGGATATGAGTAACATTTGTTTTGTCATAGCTTTCTTATTATAAATACCACATTACTCGTGAAGCAAACCAGGAACAAATGCTTTTCCCCGAAATACCTTGATATTTCGCATAACTTTACTTCTATTAGATTTGAAGCGGTATGCCAAATATATTTTTGTATGATGTAATTTTTGTCCAGTTTCTGTTAGTCTTTTATTAGACGGGTCCCAGAATAGGGAAATGCCGGTAACAGGTAGTATCGAAATAAAATAAATACCCGGAACCAAAACTATCAAATCAACATTTGTACACCATCTTAGATGCGACTGAAGCGGGCATCGGACTTGCATCAAGCCAGTCACTATACAAATATTTATTGATATTTTTTGTAAGTTTATTTAAGGCTTTTTATGACCTATGTATAATATAATTATTTAATTTTTTCCCGATGCGGGAACGACGCACAGGTGATAGATAAATAATTTTTCCCCTCTTAAACCTTCTTGAAGCTCTATGCTCTTAAAAGGAACAGTGGGACTATATAACAATTTATATACAGTTTGTCAACAAATTCTTTTCAATGCTCGAAAATTCAAGTAACTTTATATTCAACATGAATTACAACAACAAATAAATTCCTTTTTGTTTGGTTTTTGCCCATACTGTTAGCTCTGCTTGTCTACGACAATATGGTGCCAAAGTTCTATAGACACAACCACTCATTACAAAAATACAACAGCAGAGACTAAACCATAAACAACAAATAATAATAAAATAATAATACCAAATAACAAAATTTCGCTATTTCATGGATATTTAAAACATGGTATTGTATGTAAAATACATTTTTTTAGGGTAGAGGTATTGCGTATTCGTCCACGAGAATTTTGTCATAGAATAAAGAGAACGTTCATAAAGTTTGTTTAATCAACTACAAAATTCTCGTAGTCGAATATTCGACTCGACATACGCAATACGGGTGAATGGCTTACTTATTACTTACAAATCATTTAAAAAATTTTAAAAAATTATATAAAAATTGCTAAATGAGGAGAATAAGTTTTTTAGATTTAATAGATTGCGTGAACAAGTTGCCAAATAAAAAAGTAGGTACTTCTCAAGAATCGATTATTTAAGTCTCACGCCTTGTTAAAATCATTAAGTTGGTAATCCAGTAAGGAACAGCTTCCACAAAAAATGCTTAATTCCAAACCCGATTACCTTTTTTTGCTGGGTTATTACAAAGGAAAATCCTGCAAAGTAATTGTTAAAAAATTTTCCTTTAATCTCACCACAGTTTATTATATCATTAATCGTGCTGAAAAAGAAGGTAGACTGGATCCAAAGCCTTGCTGGGCAGACCAAAAAAAAAAAGATTATTCGGCGTATTGAAACTAAAATGATTATAATTATTGTAGATAAATCGCATTTCAACACTAGAGGACTAGCACTGACAATGATCATTGCTGACTATGGTCCAAATGTATCACATGAAAGTGTTCAAAACGTGCTGAGAAGTCATGAATATGGAAAAAAGAGAACTCTACTGCCAGCACAAAACATTGAGAATGTTTGGAACAAAACTTCAAAACAATCATTTATTTGAACATTTTTTTTTGACAAACTGTATGTATATTTGTTGAGTTATGGGGTGGTAAATTGTTTTTGTTTTATAGGTTTTTTTTAATTTAAATTTATTTTAATTTAAATTTCGAACTAAAAAATAATATAAAAGAAATTAGAATAAGTGATTCTAATACAAAATAGTCTGATCTTTAAAATTTGTTTTTTTCATGTGCATCACCGGAAATGACCAATTGAAAAAAACATTTTTAAGCGACGAGTTGTTTTGTTCTGTTTTTTCTTCAAAGTTTGCCTGTGGTGTTTTTATTATAATGTACGCGTTTAATAGTGAGCTGGCCGTACGTTTAAAAGTTATACAAATTTCTGAACACGCATAGCGCAGTGAATTCGAAATTAATCCAAGTTTCTTTTTAAGTCCGAAATTGTGTTATGGTATAGTAATAATACACTTAAAGTTTTGAAATGGAATATCCATTATTTTAAAGGTTATAGAAATGTATGTATAGTTATCGTATCGTAGTCAATGTTTGTACCAACAAAATCCGTGTGTTTTTTGGTGTTGTCATTTCGTTGTACCATAGTCCATGGCCATAGACCATGGCGAACGATCCAAATCCAAGTATAGGGTGCAAAAATAATCTCAATCTAGTATTTTTTATAATGTTTTTTTTTTAAATAATCCGGCTGGAACCACATGTCGTCCTTTAGTCTAGGTGAGGAAACAGAATGTCTCTGTTGCACTCGCCGATCACAGAAGTCGTTTGCTGGTGGCACTTAACTTAAGGAGTGGTTAAATCCTTAAGCTCTAAGAGGAAGTGGTTAAGTCCTTAAGTTAAGTACTAAAGCCTACCATACCATAACTTCGAGCGGATGTAATAGCTCTTCGAGTGTTGCGCGAGGATTTTTGGTGATTTTCAAGGAAAAAATTTCTCAAGAATATCGAAAAAACTATAACACGTTTTTATGAAATTTTTACTTATTTTTTTGTTAAGTAACGTCTATATGCATTTCTTATATCTGTAAAAAAAAGGAAACTAGATTTAAGATAACAAGTAATATTGATAAAATAATTTTTATACGAAAATTTGTTTCTGTTTGTTGTTAAACTCTCTTACAAAATTTCAATTTAATGTCCTTATGTATGTATTTGAAACAAACTTTTGCATTAAAACTGTTATTTTAATTGAAAGCTTATAAAAGCTTTTCATTTTAGCCTTCCATTTAAAAACTTGTTCACAATTCCAACTGGTAACAATGTTTATGGATAAAATGATAAAAATTCTCTAACTAAAGCTTTCTGTTCGAACTTTGAAAAGCTGTTTAGGTGGAAATAAGCTCACACGAGCTTTAAGGCATTTGTTATATTCTTAAGTTCTACCAATTTGAGCTTTCAATTACACTGCCTTTGTTTTTCATTTATATACATTTATTTAAGTTTGTTTACAAAAGGCATAAATTCAACATTCATATCTCTTGTATTGCCTTTGCACCTTTTTGCTAAGCACGAAGAACGTAAAAAGCACTTAAAGGAATAAAGTTTTAAAGTGTTAAATGGTTTGGAAAGCATTTTTGTCATTTTTTTTAATACAAAGCATAGTTTTAACGAGTTTAAAAGAAAATAACTAAATGTCATTAAAAATAAACAATAACGAAAAACGATACACTTATCTGGAAATAATAAAATTATGTTAAAACTAAAAGGTTGCATTATTTAATGCTGCCATCAGGAGCTTGCAAGGAAACATTCAAGTGGAAA
Source organism: Tachina lurida (assembly GCA_944452675.1). Lineage (NCBI taxonomy): Eukaryota > Metazoa > Arthropoda > Insecta > Diptera > Tachinidae > Tachina > Tachina lurida. The sequence goes on along the minus strand of OX101753.1, from coordinate 156,944,447 downwards.
TATTTCTTTATTTATTTTTTTCAACATGCACTGATTGCCAACAGTGATGGTTACAACAAAATTAGAAAAGTGTTGGAGTTTTGTTATAAAAAGGGCGTGTGTCAAACCTTCTGCTGTGCCAAATGATATCTTTTTTAACAATTTAGAAGTTTGACAAATTTTAATTTTGAAAATTTGATAACCAGAAAATTTTAATATTTGTTTCAAATTTATGCAATTACCAAGATTAGTAGCAAATTGAACAATTTATAGAAGTATTACAACTTTATATTTTCTTTTATTAAATTAAACAACAAATAAAGCAGCTATTTATTTCTTATTGAAATTAATAAAAAAATATTTTAGAGCTTTACACTCGTATCTAAGAATAATTTTTTTTTAAATTTAAATGCTTTGAATAAAAACGAATAACTTATCAGAAAAATTGCAGATATATGCAAACATTTTTTTATAGAAACTAAAAATATTTACAGATATACATACGATTTTAACTTTAACTTCATCACAAGTCTTTGCTACACCCTTTGGATGTAAGTGAATTCAAATCCCATATTTTATACTAAAATATATATAAAAGTAATCTCTTTTTATAAACAAATCATTAACAAATTACCAAAAGGACATAAAAAATAAAAGCAACATTTTTTAGAAAAAAAATTTTTTCATAATTAATTCAGAATAAAAGCTGAATCATTTTTTTTTTACAGTCTACATCAGCTACGTCCACACAAACATACTGTGACATTTGCATTTAGGGTAAACAGCTTTGAAAGCTCTTACAATTTCTTTCGTTTTTTTTTTGCAAAGCCAGCAGCAGTCAATGTTAATGCCACCCACTGATTGGCTGTTGTGCTCTCAGCGGTGTGAAAAAACAAAAGCTCTTTTGTAAAAGCTCACGCATTTTACATATGGCTTGGACATAGCTGGTCTAAATAATAGTAGTAGTAGTAATAAAATAATAGCACTTTCGTCTTATTGACGCTAGGTTCCCGTCGTTCCTACAAGGATCATAGGGCCTCACGTTAACAAATTATGATTATGATGAAATAATTTTAAAATCAAAAGAACATTTTTTATAAAGACAAACTTGTATGTATAACAGTATAAAAATTGTAAAAATAAAATAAAATAAATTCGTATTTTTACTTCTTTTAAAACTACAAATAATCTGGAAACTTTCTTTGATTTAAAGCCAATTGAAAAAAATATATATAAATATAATTATTTAATATTAAAATACCCTGTTGCTCGAATATTATAACAGAGTAGTTAATTATTGTAGTAACCGGGAATTTTCATCACATTTGGTTGATCGTTTGGATTTATGGGGGCCAGTGCCACGAAACCTTCGGGCACTACCAAAGGCGTTGTGGTTTGTATCGGTGCTAATGCAACGCCCCCTTCTAAAGTGGTTAACCTTGCTGCTGTTTCTGCTGATGTTACTGCACTTGAAGCAGCAGTTGTTGTAGCGGCCGTTGCAGCAGTGGTACCCATAGAAGCTGTTGCCACAGCTGGAGTTGGAGTTAAGGTTTCTTGTGGTGGGGCTGGATAACAGGCGACTTTTTCAACTTCAATAGTCTTAGTGCTGTCATTTGGATCAGGTTCTGGTACTTTCACGGGTACACAAATTATTCCACCTGGTGCAGCTGCTTGTTGTGGGCTGGCTGCATTAGCTACAGCAGCTTGTTCAGCCGTCACAGCTGGTTGAGGAGTTATTGCAGATGTAGCGGCGGCTCCTGCTGCTAAACCGGCTACAGCACCAGCGCCAGCAGCAGCATTAGGATTAAAAGGGGAGAGTTGTGCTGGTTGCACTGCTGTTGCAGCCGGTGGTGCGTAAGATGGAATTGGTGCTGGAGCGGGTGCTCCTGCTACTGGTGAGAGACTTTGAGCTTGTGCTGCACCAGTATTAATTACAGTAGTTCCACTTCCCACATCGGTAGTTGATACTGAGCCTGGCGGACCATTGTTAATAATTATTATTTTGTCATTATTTTCATCTCTAGGGCCGCCACCATAACTTCCACCACCACCGCCACCATAAGACGGTGCATGTTCTACAACCCTGGTATGTGAAGGTGTCAAGGCATGCCCTAAAAGACCACCAGCCAGGCCACCAGCAAGCAAACCACTTCCTGCAATAAAAAATTATAACAAATCAAAGTACAAAAAGAGAAAAATAAAATTCTTAATTCTTAGCATACCAAAACCTAAACCAGACGATGATCTTTGCGGCTGTTGTATAAATGTTGCCCCCATTGGTAGGGATGCACCAGCAGGCAAAAATGTTGCTCCAGCTGGCAAAGCGGCGGCAGAGGGATAATATGCGGGAGCAGCAGCTACCGGAGATGAGGGATAATAGGTGGCACCTGGTGGTAAATGTCCAGGACTGTGATAAGAAGTACCAGCTGGTACGCCACCACTGGGATAATAGGTTGCACCTGGTGGCAAATGACCTGGCGAATGATATGTTGCCCCAGCAGGTGCATGGCCAGCAGGATGATAAGTGGCTCCAGCTGGCAAATGGCCAGCAGGATGATAAGTGGCTCCAGCTGGCAGTGAGGAAGAGGATGGGTAATATGTGGCGCCAGCTGGTGCCTGCTGCCGTGGATAGCTTGATTGCACATTGTGAGCATTGGTGGCTGTTATTGGTGTGTGGTAACCACCACTTCCAAAGCCTCCTCCACCTCCTCCAGTTGAGTTAAAACGATTACGATTATAGCTGGAATGTTGGCTATTGTAGTTTGTAGCTGCTGCCGGTCGATTCGCAGTATTAGTTGCTGATTGGTAACTGGGGGGCGCTGAGTAGCTGGGATTGTAGGCTGGTGATTTTTCATGAATGTTAGTTTTAGCTCCGCCTACCGGATTTGTGGCAGAATAGGCTGGTGGGGGACCTTGCTTAGCGGGCACATTCCATCCAATAGGTGCCGCTGTCTGAGCTGGCCGAGAAGCGCTCAATGTGCCTGAACTACTAGGACGCTTATTGGCCTGTTGGTTATAGCCCGCATAGCTCAATGAACTGAGACCCGTGTGTGACAAAGATGGATTAGAATGACTTTGAGCGGAATAGCTGTTAGTGGGTTTGTTATACGAATTGCGTCTAACACTGGAAGAAGACGACGAGGAAGTGCGACGACCGCTACTAGAGCTGTAGATACGTTTTGCTTCTACATTCAAATCAGTGACAATGGCAAAAACAATCAGTGCTACTAGCATATAGTTAGTCCTCTTATTGCCCATTGTGACCTGAGTTTTTTTTTTAGCTGAAATTGAAAAAAAAAAAAAAATATGTACAAATAGTATATAATTAAAGCAATAATTTTTATTTATTTTTGTAAAAAGAAGTAACACTCATACAATTAATGCTTGTTACTATTACTAAGTGCTACCTTCTTTAAGAAGACAGTGGGGAAGGAAGAGATATAGCCCCAAAAGAGTAACTTAATTCTTTTATTACTTTGCCTCTGTTTGTTAAATGATTCATATTAACTTTTTTTAAGCGCCTCTGGTGTCAATGAGGCGTATTACACTTCAAAATTTTGTTAAGTAGCCATTGTATTAGTTATTTTAATTAGCCGATGATTCTGCTACACAACGAGGGAGGGCGCTATGACGTTACATTAGTATCTTCTGAAATCGGTACAGTTCAGTGACCAGTGATTATGCCTTAACACTTGAACTTTCCTACAACAACTGATACAAAGAAACACTAATGTACATCAGAAAATGCATGGTGTTGTTATTTAATTACTGTTGGATACCCGGCTCAAACCCAGGACCTTCGCTTTTGTAGTAAATTTTTTCGGAATCATTATATTCTGGGGCCTGTTTCCCGAAGTAAAATAGTTGTGAAAATATATTATTTTCATGCAAAAAATTGTGGTATTCAAACAGTAGTCTAAGATCATAGTACCATGCAAAGAATTGGGGTATTCAAACGGTAGTCTTAAGTATCATAGTATCATAGTGTTTTAAATTATTTTATTATGGTTGTTTTTGTTTATATTTTTTTTCCTAAAAAAATTTTCAACATTAAAACACTTTGACACTAAAGAATACCGTTTAAAAACCCCCAAATACATTTCACAACTATTTTACCTGTGCAAGTTTAATATAATGGGCTTTATTACCAGTGTCGTATTAGGATTTCGATTACGGCGGTTTAGTTTAATCTGGTACAAAATTGTCGTAGTCGTAGTCGAAATACGATACTCATAATTAAACCCAATATCTCTGGTTGCTCTTAAAAATTTATACGTAATGCTTTCCTAATGATCAGCATTAGCAAAAGTGAAATGCGCATATGATCCATAGGATCCCTTAATAATCAATTTCGATTTATTTTTAGCAAAAAAAAAGTATTTTGCTGAATAAATAGACTAATAATTTGAGATTATAAGTGCATTAAAAAATATTAAACTTAATTGTAACAATTCCCGAAAAAAAACACTAATTCATATATTTTGATTTGTTTCTTTTAATATTTTCAGATTTCTTTAAACTAAAAAAAAAATAAAAACTGCAAGAGATTGTAAATATGTAGTCATTTCTTAATAACTCAATTATAGCAAAATTTAATATCTTTCACTTAATAAAATTTAATAAAAATATTTAAGTGGAAAACAAATGATGTTGGCGTTTCCAATTATTTATTACAGAGTCTCAGCTCGTTTTTGCTTACTATAATTTTTTTTTTTTCAAGCTGTAATCAAAACTTAAATTGTAATATGTAAAGAAATTTTTTAAGAATAAAAATAAAAACAAAATTATCTGAGTTTCAACTTGACATTTAGTGATCTATATTATCGCTATTGCGCGCTAGTTCTAATAGAATAAATAGCCGCATTCGTGCTCATATGAATGTAAGCTTTACAGACAGATCTTTTAGTGTAATAATTCTTGGAATTTTTATAATTATGAAAAAAAAAATTTAATTATAAAGCAGCAGCTTTCGTAGCCACTGAATTGTAACGTAAACATTATTGTAGTTATAATTGTATAAATGTACATAAAAAGCAGAGTTTCAAAGTAAATTAAATGCACAGAAATACATTATTTTTGTTGTAGTTGTTGCTTAGTTATGACTCACATTTCATGAAATGCAGCAGCTACACAGTGTTACAGTGTTACAGTGATAAAATACTATAGTGTAACCGGTAGGCCTACATGAGTAGAACATTTTGTCGCTTACAGTCTTGGGAATTTGTAAATAAAAATTGTTTCAACTGACACCACACACAGTGGACCAAACACAAAAGAACGCTGATGATGTAGGTGTAGTGGCCTTCGAAAATAGCTAGTTGTTCCGTTCTACTAAGTGTTTGTCAGAATACTTGCAATTAATTTTGATGTTACTTACATGTAATTTAGCGATATGAATTTTAGTCTAATCAAATCATACATATAGAAAGAAATGAAGTTCGTACAATAATAATAATAACAATACTAAAAAAATTGTTTTAGCTTATTCGTTTTTACACCGACTTTGAGGTTTGTAAATTGCTGCTTAGATAAGAAATTAAATTTAATAACAACATCTAAGCAATAAAAAATTTACCAACATTTATAAAAAAAAAAAATATTTAAAAATAATATTTTTTTTTATATATTTTATTATTGTGCAATTCAAAAGCTGGCATCAACGTCGTATGAATTGTCTAACCGTCTAATTATACAATATTGTACGAATAGTTTTGTTGTTAATAATTTTTCAAATAGTTGTACTGACGCCAGGTCTGGGAATATTCTCTATGTAATATTAGTTTATAAATATCTTTTATACCTGGCACCAGAAAATAAATACATCTTTGTGATGTACATAAATTTAGTTCATTTCAATTAAATTTTTAAGCTTTTTTAATCAAAACTGCTTATAAAAAAGACGTATAAGCATTTCGCATGAAATTAAAGTTCCCATACCTGGTTAATTTTCATGCTTTTAAATGGAATAAATATCAATTTTAATTTCTGATATTTAGATTGAAAAATGTTGTCATTTTTAGGGCCCGTACACCAAATGTGAAAAGGCACCCTATTGTTTTCGCTACGATATCCGTCTATCTGTTTATGGCCCTGAAATGTTCATAATATATGATAATTAAAAACTAAGGAGTATTCTTCAATGACCATTGACACATGTTGAAATCATAATGTAATATACAGACAATTTTATATACATATGTATAGAAACTGCCTGTCCCACGATGTCACCAGAAATCATTCGATCGACAACTTGCAATACAAGTATACAACAATAACATTGGAAAATTTGTTTTTATATTCAATATAAGTATTCGATCGAACGAATTCTGGTGACATCGTGAGACAGGCCGTTAGTGTATTTTTATGCAGAATAAACCATTTAAGACTGAAATTTAAGAATTCGAAATTAAAGGGTATTCTATCAGTTAATGTAATTTTGACATTTTGCTGTTTCTTGGAAACCATAAGCTGCAAACTCTTGAAATTTTCAAAAACTCTTAAATCCCATATTTAAAAAAAATAACGAAACGAAAAATCGCCAAAAATTAAAAAATCGCTTAAATGAAAATTATCACAAAAAATAAAATAAATCGCTAAAATGCAAAAAAAAAATCAATAAAAGTAAAGAGGTTTGCGAAAAGCTAAAATAATGCCAAAAACCGAAGAAATCGCCGAAACAAAATGGAACGCGAAAACTAAAAAATTCGACAAAACTAAAAAACCATCGAAAAAAATCGCCAAAAACCAAAGAAAAGTCCCGAAAATAAGAAAAATCAAAACTAAAAATTCGCTAGGGCTAAAAAACCTAAAAAAATCGCCAAAAATAAAAGAAGCGCTTAAGCTTAATTTATTTTTAAATATCTATATTAGGTTAGATAATCGATTATACAGGCCTTTGTTCGTATAGTTTTACATATGGGAATTTCTCCGAAAAATTCCACTAATTTGTCGCGTGCAATAGCAAGCAATTAACCTGGTATTTCTAAGCAAACATGGTACAAGTTTTCTTAAAATTTTACCTAACGTAGAGCTGCTGATGGCCTACACAAATATATAAAGAAGTAAAAAAAAGGTTTCGTTTGAAAAAAAAACAAGTATATTTGCTTGGTGCATTAGTTAAAACTCTATTTCTTTACTAAACCCTAATCGATGATTTCCATTTTTAACCAATTTCAAAAAAAAAAAAAAAGGAGAAGGTTAACAATTGCCCCCATATTTATAAAATTTAAAATGAATTAGAAATTTTTTTTTTAAATTTTTCATACAAAATTTTCTTAAAATGGATTTCAAATTCATTTTATTTGTTTATGAATATGGGGGTTAGTCTCTATTTTTTTAGGTGTGCATCTTCATAACTCAATACATTTTAGACAGATTGTAAAATTTTTTTTGTTGTCTGAGAGGGTATAGCTTCCCTCCCATTTATCTCATTTAAGAAAAAAGTGGGCGGAGACACGCCCAAAATAATTTTTAATAACATTTTATGATATCCTACTTATTTAATTGCTGCGCAACCTAAAAAACACCTTTTGTTCTTGTAGTTACACATTTGGAAAATTAAAAAAAATGGGCGGAGACACGCCCCTTAAAATTTAATACCATATTTTACAAGCTTCTATTTCACCGATTTTTGCGAAACTTGGCACACACCTTAAAATTAAATAAAGGCACAATCCTGCGTTCAAAAAAGTGGGCGGCTCACGCCTATTAAATTTTGTATAATATTTCACGTGCTTGTAGTTAACAAATATTTACGAAACTTGGCACACACCTTGAACTCTTAAATATACATAATATTGATTTAAACAAAATGGGCGTAGTTACGCCCCATAAAATTTAATACCATATTTCACGTGCTTTTGCTTAATCGATTTTAACGAAACTTGGCAACCACCCTGAGCTTTAAAAAATACTCAAGCATGTGCTTAAAAAAGGTGGGGCTAAGCCCGTGTAAAGGTATGCACTAAAAAGGCAAAAATAAAACTTAAAAAAAAAATTAAACCAGCTTCAAAAATAAGCACTAAAAAGCTAAAAATAATATATGTAGAACAATAAAATATTTTTATATATGTTACCTATAGTGCTGTTGGGAAATGGGAACATGCCCGGTAAAAAAAGTGCAATCACTTTTTATGTACATGTATGTACATATGTAGGTAACATATATAAAAATATTTTATTGTTCTACATATATTATTTTTAGCTTTTTAGTGCTTATTTTTGAAGTTGATTAAATTTTTTTTAAAAAGTTTTGTGTTATAATTCACTTCAAGAGTTATTTAAATTTTTTAAATTTTTGTTTACGTTATCATTTATTTATTATTAAACAGAAACAATTGACATTTGATCCCCAGTTTCAGATAAGACTAATTTATGATGTGAAACCATCTGACACCGTATACACTTTCTAATATAAAATTAACATATCTAATATAATAAAATATCGATGCATTTCTAAAGAAGTAAAGTCGTCACATTAAAGAATTAAAGCATACGTTACCGCTAAATAATTCTTAAACACTAACAATTAATTAATTTAACTTTCAAGTTATAATATCCACATTATTATTATTAATTTTTAGTGAAGTTGTTTTAGTGCACAAATAAATAAATATATATATACATATATATATGTACTCGTATATTCACTTAAATAAAAAAAAAACCTGCTTTAAGTTCCAAGCTTTTTTTTTATTTTTATGTGAACTAATATTATCACTGTATCTACATAAACTCAACAGGTTTATATTTTAATGAACTTGTAGTATTTTATTATGGTAATTTTTTTTTCATACATAAATTTTCGAGTTTTTACGTTTTAATATTTATTTATTTATTTATTTGTGTGTGAGTGTCACGCTCAAAAGGTAATAATTTTCAATTTATAAGAAATACTTTTTGAGCGGTTTAATTACAATTTATGTATGTATGTATATATTTATTCAATATTTTATTTTATTTGCTTCTCACTTGTATTTAAAATTCTTTAATTACTTTTTACGAGTAAACTGTTTTAAGTGCAAGTTATAAATACTAACCAAAATGATCGAGTTAATTTATTCAATGTATACGTTTGTTATATAATTCGTGTTATTTGTTCAACGTTTCACGGTACACTAAATTATATTGTAGTTGGTTGGGCGAGTTTTGTGTTCAGTTGAGTTTCTGTTGTATTTATTTTATGACGTACATATGTACATACACATATGTATTTGATTCCATTGCCTTCTATTTGTATAAAATATAGAGATGGTAAAACCAGGTTTGAGAGTGTTTGGTGACTAATGAATGAATGCAGGGTTATGTGTTTTATTTAATAAAATTATTTTTGCATAAATATGTACATATATGCATGTGTGTACGAGTATCTAGATGTTTTGGTTTAAATATTATTATTTTTTAGAATTTAAATTCAACAAATCTAATACCTTAAGAAAATAGCAAGCTAATAAAATAAACAAAAATACCCAACAAAAATAAAAATCGAAGATAACAAAAAAGTTTCTTCTTGAGCTTTTAAAAACAAAAAATTTTGCTTATGTATTGCTAACTTGTTTCAATTAAAAGACAAAAATTAATAAAACACATTTTAGACGAAAGTTTTTTCTAATATTCATGATTTGATTAGGCTGAAGTTCGTATCGCTCTTTTGGCTTAGCATGTCTAGAAAATGTTCACTTTAGTATTTTATTTTTACTTAAAAGCAACGAAATGCATCTAGACCTGCTGAGCCAACAACACGCAGCAAAAAAATACCAATGTAAAATCACCACGCAAAACGTTTGATTTTAAATCATATTAGCCCAATTCACAATCTTGTGCAAATGTCTTGCGTCGTAGCATGTGCAAAATGGTATTATACATTTATACTCACCACTTAACAATACTTAGTGGTGAGCATCAATATACTACATAATTTTGCACATGCTACGATGCAAGACCATTTGCACAAGATTGTGAATTGGGCTATTAAATTTAGAAGAAATAATAGCCCAATTCACAGTCTTGTTGTGCAAATAGCCCATTTCAAATAAATTGTAATTGTAAATGTTAAATAATGTTGAATTAACATTTTATTTATGATGGTATATATTTAGTGTATATCTAAATAAATTCAGTAAAGTGCGACTTTGACTCACGCACGAAGGGTTCCGTACATTCCGTGTTTTGAGCATTTTTTTAATGTGTTTTTTTTTTTTGCTTTTTTGAAGTTTTTTCAGTTTAAACGATTTTTTTAGTTTTGTCGCTTCTTTCTCGTTTTGTAGTTCATTTTTCTATTTTTGACGTTTTTTCCATATGCGCGTTTTTTTTTCGTTTTGGCGATTTTTTTATGTTTTTGGGGTTTTTTTCATTTTGTCGTTTTTTTATTTTGGCGATTTTTCAGTTTTTACAGTTTTTTTTCAATTTTGGCGAGTTTTTTTCCCCATTTTGGTGATTTTTTTCATTTTGGCTATTTTTTCCATTTTGGCGACTTTTTTAATTTTTGGCGACTTTTTTCATTTATGGCGATTTTTTTAATTTTTGCGATTTTCCAGTTTTTTTGCAATTTATTTTCGTTATAGAATTTTTTTTTAATTTGGCGCTTTTTTTCGTTTTGGCGATTTTTTTTTTAGTTTTTGGCGATTTTTTTTCGGTTTGGCTATTTAATAATTTTGGGATTTTTTTTTGTTTTACCGTTTTTGAAAATTTCAAGAGTTTAGCTCTTACAGTTTCCAAGATACAGCAAGTCATCAAAATTACATAGTCAAAATTGCATTAACTGATGGAACACCCTTTAGTTTAATTTTTTTTTTTAACTTTAGTGTTAATTGTTGTAGTCTGTATAAAAATTCACTAACCTTACAAATTTCAAGTGTATATACATACAATTGTATGTATATTACATGGGATTTTAATCTTTTTCGTTGCTCGTTTTCGAACACCCTTTTGTTGTTGTAGCGGCTAAAGGTCTACATACTCTGTCCAAATTTGAGGTCCGTAGCTCTTGTAGTTCTCGAGAAAATAGCCTGTGATGGACAGACGGGCAGACGGACAAACGGGCAGACGGACAGCGTAGCGAAAACAATAGGGTTCCTTTTCATCTTTGGTGTAGGGAACCCTAAAAATATTTAAAGTTGTTATGTTATGCAGAAGTAAGCAGTAGAGTTCATATTTTGGGTGGGGAAGCCAATTTATATGGAAACATTTTGCTGATATCTGTGCCAAACACACGCAAGTTAAATAATTAATAACATACAATAACTACATTAAATTAAATTCATGTTGTTTCAACTTGAAATAACTTTGATTTAATATTATTCTTCGTGTTATTTTAGTATCGAATTTACGTTTTTCCAAATTAAAAGAACTTAAATTCGACGTTATTCTCCATTTTGATTTAATAGTATGGCAATGTTAAAGCGACATGAAATAAAGTTGTTTGAAAAGGAAACATTTTCTTTGAAAAATACTATCAGACATGTGAGATTAACATGAAACACATAGAAAGCAAAATCATTGCCGAAAAATATTTAACTAACCTGGGTTAGTTAAATTTTAAGTTTAAATTTTTCTGTGTAAATAAATATTTTTTTTTTTGAATTCGTATTTATTTTGGCACGCGTTAATTATATAAAAATATAATACTAAAATGAGAATTTTTTTTATATATTATTAGCACGCCTTTATGTATTTCGTTGCTGCTAAGCAACACAATTTGAAAAAGCTTACAAATCCTCTTTATTGAGAGTTTTCCTATAAGCATAGGGATTTGGTAAGGTTTTTTGAATTGCGCTTAAAGTCTATTTATGTGTTGCTTAGCAGCAACGAAATGCATGTAGACGTGCTAAACCAACAACAGAAATATTTTTTTGTTAAATTCGTATTTGTTTTGAAATGCTTTAAATATAAATAAAATATTGAAATGAATTTAATTTTTTAGTTCGAAAGATGTTCTCCTCTACAAACGAATAAATGTGGTTCGCATGATAACCCTGGTATCAATACAATGCATTAACATATTAGTCATTTACTTAAACAACGTGATAACTCAAAAAATGGAAATTTTGAGGTAATGATGCAGAATTAATGCTCATATCATGCTTCATATTGTGTAAAAATTTCATACAATTATTTTGTTAGCTCAACTCTTGAAAGCAAAATAAAATTTTCCTTTTACATAAATTTACGTATAAATTGAAAATTTTAAATTCGTTTTCTGGCAAAGTAGTTTTTTTTTTGAGTTATGACGTTGTTTGAGTAAATGAACGATTATAATTTTTCGCTTACTATCTTTTTGTATCATACGCGTGTCCAATTAAAACATTGTTGTCTTTCATTGGTTTTGATGACGTTGATCTTATCTAAATTTACTGTTTGCTTACATGCCCCCGTTTTACCGTTTTACACACATACATACATATATACATACATGCATACATACATATATAATAAATAAATAAATCATATCAATGAGTATGGGCCAGCCGAGTGCTTACACTTCACACTTAAATCGTATTTAACTGCGTTGTTTGTATAAATTAATCAATTTTTGAGGAAAAAAACTTAAATACAAAATCAAATTTTCTAAAATTTTCGTAATTGTGAACATTACTCGTATGAAAATAATACAATAAAGTCTTTAATTTTAGAAAATGTGTGTAGCTGATAGTCAAAGAATAGATAAACCTTTTAATAAAAACTTATATATCGCATGGTATAGACATATACATACATACATATGTGTATATATGTATATATATATATGCACATACTTGTAGTTACCCAATAGTAAATAAAATAATCAGTTGAGAAAAAACACTAACTTATAAATTAATTATTTTGAAAGTGACTACAAATTGATTTAAATCTCATGCAGACATCAACCACACATATTCAATAGAAGCACACGTAAGAAATAAATAAAAACAAAATAAGTAAATGAAAAGAAAATAAAAAATCAAAAGAAGCATGCCATGAAATCAAATGCCAAATGTTTGTGTTGAAAAAAATAAAACTAAATAATTTCAATACTTAATATGTATAATATTTTCTAGGAGCGGTTCGTATGTATGGATAAATTTTTTACTATAATATTAATTAACTACAAATCGGTTGAAAAATAAGTAATTAGTAGTCAATTTAAAAGTCATGCAGAGATGGACAATTGACTACCGCCTATGACATGCCTATGTTAAAATAGAGCGTCGGCTACAAGGAAAAAGTCACTTAATCAAATACATGTGCTTAATTAAAAAACCAGTTTGAAGTTACTTATAAATGCGTTTGAGTTTCTATAGGGTAGTGTAAGTTTGTTTTATTGAGTTTGTGACTGAAAACTCAATTCTCTTATTATTGTAAGAAATAGAAAATCCTATTATTAAATTCTGAAATTAAATTAATTATAGTTAATTATTATTTTTCGAACTGTATTTGTTTCATCTACATCAACTGACACCACACCCAGTGGACTAAAACACAGAAGAACCCTGATGAGGAAGGTTTAGTGGCCTTCGAAAACGGCTGCCTGTTCCGTTCAACTATGTGTTGTTGTCAGAATATTTACAACTAACTTGATGTTATTTGTTCATGAATAATTATCACATGTAATTTGGTTTAAAAAGCGTTACGAACAGTAGCCTAATTCAATTCATAAGAATTTAAATTAATTATATTCTGAAACATGAGACATCAAGTTGTTCCATCAATCGCAAGGTAAACACACATAAGCAACAATGTTGCAAGAAAATAATTATGAAGGGGGTATGCTAACTTGGAAGAAAATGTTTGCTAAAATATTACAGAGAAGAAAAATAAAAAAATTCTAGATTTTTAAATTTTCATAGGAATTTTAAGTCTAGCAGTCAAAATACTGAAATGCTAAAACAATAATAACCAAGCAAACAAAATTTGTCTTAAACAATGCTACCCGTTCAATAGGGCAATTGAGCTGGTGATGTCCCACACATATGTTGTCAATCAGTAACCTTGGGCTCCACTTGTTCAATAGGTAATTTTTGAACAAAAACCTATGATCAAACCCAATCAAATTAAATGGATTTGATTTATACTTGGATGCTCGATCTGTTAGACTATTGAAGTCTTTTAGTAGCTAGTTCTAGATACACACAAACATTTGATCAAACCCATTTAAATTACATGGGTTTGATTATTGGTTTGTGCTTAAAACGAGCTACTGAAATAGTTCGATAGAAGTCTACTTTCAGTAGCTTGTTTTTGACACAATCAGTCATCGAGCCCATGTAATTTATACAGGTTAGATCACAAGTTTGTTTCAAAAACAAGCTACTGAAAGAGCTCGATCCAAATCTAGTTCGACCTAGTGAACGAGCTAGTTTTTTACTTAAGCTATATATTTTAAAAAGGTTTGATCATAACTCGTTGCAAAAAATTAACAAAACTCAAGACTCAAACTCGAACTAGAGCTATGTCTCCAACTTGTTCAGTCGTTTAGTTTAGATACAAACCTTTGATCAAACCCATGTAATTTAAATGGGTTTGATCAAAGGTTTTTGTTTAAAACGAACGACTGAACGAGTTGGACCCAGCTAAACTTGTATCGAACTCTTTCAGTAGCTCGTTTTTGACACAAACCAATGATCAAACCCATGACACAAACCAATGATCAAACTTAAATGGGTTTGATCATTGGTTTGTGTCAAAAACGAGCTACTGAAAGAGTTCGATACAAGTCTAGACCCAGCGCTGTCGTTCACCAGTTAGATTTGTGTCAAAAATAAAGTAGTGAATGATAGACCTGGGTACGACTCATTCATTTGTTCATTTTTGCCACAAACCTATGATTAAACTCATTTAAATTACAAAGGTTTGATCACAGGTTTGTTGCAAAAATGAACAAATGAACGAGTTGGACCCAGCTCTAGTGAATGAGTTCAACCCAAGTCTGATATGAACTAGTGAAAGAATTCTTGTCTAATGTGTACGTACTAAAGTTGTGTCAAACTCGTTCAATTAGTAATTTTTCATACCAGTCAACGATCAAACACACGTAATTTAAACGGGTTTGATCATAGTTTTATGTGTAAAAGAGCGACTGAGTGAGTACGAATCAAGTCTAATACAGAGTTATATACTTCAATCAAAATCTTTCTATAATCGTGCTCATAATTATATAGAAATAAAATTGTGTTGATATACTTACCTAAACATATCGATAAATATTTTTATTTTAATCTTAAGCGACAAAAATTAAAGTTAAAAATTGCCCACCAAAATCGTTAAACTGAGTATAGGGTTTTACTACTGTTTGGTAGTACTATCGAAACTATACTATCAATATCGTGTGGAATTTTCACTGTTGCACAGTGTAATTAGTTGCTACATGACAGACATAACATCATATAAATTTACTGGAGGATTTTTAAATACATAAAAAACGTAAAAAAATTATGAAAAGCATTACCTCAATTCTAAAATACTTTATCTGTGAAGAATTTCTCTCATACTCGTATTTATAAAAAAATATAAAATGTGTTTGAAATCCATTTTAAGAAAATTTTATATGAAAAATTTGAAATAAAATAAGTTTTAAACTAATTTTAAATTTTATCCCCCATATTCATAAAATTTAAAATGAATTTGAAATGTATTTTATCTAAAATTTGTCATACAAAATTTTCTTAAAATGGATTGCAAACACATTATATTTATTTTTATAAATATGGAGGTATTTGAAAAAAAAAATTAAAATCTTTTTGATTTTTTTCTTGTTTTATATATATGATTTTTATGCAGTGTGGTGTTGCATACGATTACACCTGAAGTAATTTTTTACCAGCTAATTCTCCATATTTTAGTTCCATTAAAGAAAGGCTTTGCATAGCTTTCTTTTGGCTCAGATTGGTTTTAAATTAAATATTATTGCACATGTTTGGTAATACTTGAGTTGGAGGTTTAAAAGATGAATAATATGATTAGCAAATATTTATTAAAACAAATTAAAAAAAAATTAACAAAAAAGAAATTATAATAATAATAATAAACATCAATTAATGGTGCATGATATCGCCAGCTATTTCAACTGGCTTGGATTTCATGTCCTTTTGTGGTGATGGTGGTGCTGGAGCAGGATAGCATACAGTTCTTTCATTTTGTACTGTTTTGCCCTCGGAATTTGTTTCATCCATTAGCATGGGTATGCAAATTATGCCATAAGGTGGAGCAGGTGGCTCTGTGACATTTGGAGTTGTTAAAAATGCTGCAGTTATTGTTGTATTTCTGACCTCATTGATGTTAAAACTTTCAGTTGTTGTGGTAAACTCAATCAAAGGAGCATTAAATGCCTTTTCGGTGCTCATTTCTGATTGAGCATTTTCAGCAACAAACTGCGAGGTATTCGTTGATTTCATATTAGTTTCGGACATTGCTGGGCTCTCTCGGTAAACATGAGTAATCTGATGATGAGGCGATGCAAAGCCCATGGTAAGAAGACGCCCGGTTAGATAACCGGTAAGAAAGTTACCAAATTCTGTAAGATGTAATTTTATTAAAGAAGTTTTTAAATCGTTTTTCAAGTGTTGCAAATCATACCAGCTCCTCTAGGTGGGGCTTGTGGTACATAAATCACATTTCCCGGCAAGGCGGCGCTATTCTGATAATACGATCCTCCAATTGGTAAGGGGTGGTGGCTGTTATAGCCATTGTAGTTAGGTTTTTGAAATTTTTCACTATTGCTCGACTTTTTATTGTCGTGCCAAGCTTTGGTTATGGGTGTATGTACCGGTGAACTGCTAACAATGCGGCGTGAGTTGCCCCCGCCACTGGATGGTTTTTTATACTTCCGCCAACTACCAAATAGACCGCCGAATGAACCACCACGCCTGCCGCCACGTGCCTCACATAGTGCCAGAAACAGCAACGCTATGAGCCACATATTCACTAAACTTTTTTTGCTATTCATATTGTAATTTTTTTTTCTTTCTTTATATATATATATGTATATATTCTGCGAAAATTTATAGCTTTTTTTCCTTTGTAAGAAATTTCTTAGTAGACCTTAGACTATTTTAGCGATCATTCCACTTTGCCGTCTTTGAATATAATGATCAAAGTAATCACATTTTATGTTCAAGTCTTTAGTTTTGAGGCCATTTGACTTAAATAAAATGATTGTTTCTGTTGTCGCTGTACCAGAAATGAGATACATAAGTATATAATTTAATTGACTTAAAGTGTAAAGGCATATAAATTCTTGGTCTACGTTTTACATACAATTGAACATAATAAACGAAAGCCTTTGATGCCCTACACGCTTATTAACCGTATAAATATGTATGTTAGGCGGAGGGGGGGGGGGGGTAAGCATTGAATAACCACCATATTATTATTACAAAATATCATATTTATACTTTAAGTTTTTTGTTCTCTAAAGTGCTAAACACTGAGAAGAAAATTGTCTAAAGATTACTTAATTGAATTAATTGAAAGTATGTTTGAGAGATAAATTAAATGTGTGGATAAATGCACACTTACTTATGTATGTCTGTAGTTTACACAACATTGCTCCTAATTTATTGTGTTGATATTATTCAATTTTACTTTAGCTTAATAAAAATGGAAAATAACAAACGGAATTTCCTCTTTTGAAAGTAGCTACAAAACATATTTATTTTCTGGTTTGATTTCAATGTAAAAGAGAAATCAACGAGCAAATATTGGAGGCCTGGTCTCAATAAATTCTTAATTAATAGGACGAGTAGAAAATTTATATGAAAAGCACTCATTTGTTTCAGTGATTTTCATACAAATTGTCTGCACGGGTCGGCTGCCTGACTTATGGAAACAGTGTATAAATTTAGTAAAGTGCGACTTTGACTTGCATACGTAGGGTTCCGTACAGACATTACATAAGTAATAATATATAATCTTACCTTATATTTTTTAGAAAAATTTAAGTACCCGGTAAGAATTTTGCAGTTTTTGGCTATTTTTCAAGTTTTGGCGCTTTTTCTTAGTTTTAGCGCTTTTTGTTGCCTTTAGAGTTTTTTTCGGTTTTTGACGTTTTTTTAGTTTTAGCGCTTTTTTAGTTTTAGCGCTTTTTTTTTGTGAGGATTTTTTTCGGAGTTCTTTTTTTGTTTTGGCCATTTTTTATTATGAGCTTTTTAAAAATTTTAAGAGTTTGCCTGGTACGGTTTCCAAGATACAGCCAGTTCTTAAAAAAAAAACAAGGTGAAAATAACATTTACTGATTGATAGAATATCCTTTAATTTGGTTTTTAAATTTCTGTGTTAATTGGTGCAGTTCGAATAAATATGCACTAACTTTTAAAATTTCAAGTGTCTTTATATAATTGTCTATATATTTTTTTTGAAGAGAAGTAACGCTCAGGGTTGTCAGATTTTTTCCGACCTATTTCGCCAAATTGATTTTAAAAATCGCCAAAATTGATTTTATGTGGTTTTTCTTAATGTACATTTGATAATAAATTTGTTTTTATATAACAATTTTTTTAATATAAATTTTTAAAAAATAATCGTATAAAAATTCACCAGCACAAATAAAATCGCCAAAAATTTTTTCTATTTATTTTATTAAATTCAAAACGCATTAGTTATTAATTAATATAAGAAAAATCATCAAAACTAAATTGCTTAACCGGGTATGTTCTGTATTCCACACCTTTTAATTTCACGTGGAATACAGAACATACCCGAATATCTTGCAGATGAGTTTTGGTAGGATTTACTTTTGAAACTACTCCTTTAACAAACTAATTTTCAAATTTAATTTTGTTAAAAAATAGCCATTAAATCGCCAACAAATTTATTTATCGCCAAAAAAATCGCCATGTCGCCAAATCAAAGATTTAGTCGCCAAACAAGTTGAAAAATCACCACGTTTGGCGAGAAATCGCCGTTTCTGACAACTCTGGTAACGTTCAGGCAATGAATGCCTGCTACTATTACTAGGTGTCACCTTTGTTAGAAAGGAGATAGTGATAGAGAAACTATGTGGTGCAGGAAGAGATAGAGGAGAGCTTCATTCTGTTACGACTCTGAATTTTGCATATGCAAATGCAGTGTTGCAGCGCTTCTGGTGTCAATCAGGCGGATTAAATTTCAAAGTTATGTTTAGTAGTCATTTTATTGATTATTCTGCTACACAACGAAGTAGGGAGCTCTGATGTTACATTAGGATTGGTATCTGCTGAATTCGGTGTAGTTCAGTGAGCAGTGACTATGCCTTCATCACTTGAACTTTCCTACAACAACTGATAAAAAGGGATACTAATGCACATAAAATAAATTCTGTAAAGTGCAAGTTTGACTCGCGCACGAAGGGTTCCGTATGTTCGGTGTTGAGCATTTTTTCTAGTGGCGTTTTTGGCGTATTTTCAGTTAATTTTTTTTTTAGTTTAGTCGCTTTTTTCTCGTTTTGGCGATTTTCGCCTTTTTTTAATTTTTCTGATTTTTTTAATTTTTCCGATTTTTGCAGTTTGTTGATTTTTTTTCACTTTGGCGATTTTTCCGGGTTTTTGCGATTTATTTTAGTTTTGAATTTTTTTTTAATTTGGCGCTTTTTTTAGTTTAAGCGATTTTTTTCATTTTGGCAATTTTTTTTTCTGTTTTTGGGGTTTTTTTTCATTTTGGCGATTTTTTCATATATGCGATTTTTTGCTGTTTTTGGGGTTTTTTTCATTTTGGCGATTTTTTCATTTTGACGATTTTTTTGTTTTTTAAGTTTTTTTTTTCATTTTGGCGATTTTTTTTAATTTTAGTGATGTTTTTCATTTTGGCGATTTTTTTTCTGTTTCTACGTTTTTTTCATTATGGCGATTTTTTTCATTTTGGCGAATTTTCCGGTTTTTTGCAATTTATTTTACTCCTAGAATTTTTTTTAATATGGCGCTTTTTTCGTTTTGGTGATTTTTTGTTTGTTTTTAGCGTTTTTTTTCGGTTTGGCGATTTTATAATTTTGGAATTTTTTTGTTTTACCGTTTTTGAAAATTTCAAGAATTTGGCTCGTACGGTTTGCAAGATAAGCAAATTGTCCAAATGGCATAGTCAAAATTACATTAACTGATAAAACACCCTTTAGTTTTATTTTCTTTAAATTTTAGTGTTAATTATTGTAGGCTGTATAAAAATACACCAACTTTATAAATTTCAAGTGTATATACATACATACATGGGATTTAAAATCTTTTTCGTTGCTCGTTTTGGAATACCCTTTAATTTTTAGCTCTCATGTATTTGTTGTTGTAGCGGCCGGAGGTCTACACAGTCTGTCCAAAATTTCAGTTCTGTTGCTCTTACGGAGTATGCGTATACTGAAAGTATGGATATTTAGTCAATTCATACTGAGAGTGTAAGCATACTCCGACTATAAGCATGAGAGAGAGTTAATACTCTTGATACGTATGTACCGTTTTATTTTTAGTTGTTGCGTATTTTATTGAAATCGGCTATAGTCATAGTTGCTTGAAGAAAAAAAATTTTTGCCCTGCATATATGATTATACACAATTACTACGATTAAGATTATTTACTTAGGTTCGAATATATTTTTATGGTAGATAGTAAATAAATAAATATCCAGAGTACAATGCTTATATTTGTTTTTGTTTATATTATCTCTCAAGCAAGTATAACTATAGCCGATTTCAATATAAAAGAGCGTCTCTAATACCACAGTAAAAAAAATTGGAAGTCATTCTAAAGGAACTACATTTTCATTGCTTCCAAAAAATCGATATTTTTAATTTGCCGATAGTTAGTAGAAAACCAAGTAGAATTTTATTTTAGTCATACAAAACCTTGTAATTCCTCTATAGTTTTAGAAACTACTCACCATAATTTTAAAAAAATCGATTTTTTTGAAGAAACTTATGAACTAATTTTGGTCTAAAATTTTAAAGTTATTTGCTTAAATTTACATGAAAATACTGTTTCGCGCTTAAATTCCTATAAAAAGAAACTAATTGTTAAAATAGGTAACTATTAACCATTTTTCCTAGATGAAAATATTATCATAGAACACAAAAAAGGTAATTTTTCTTAAAATCGCTTCCAATTCGGTGACCAGGCATCGAAAAAGAGAACTTCTTGCAATGACAACCCTATGTAAAAATCATTAGATCGGATCGAAATTTGCACTACTTCCAGATCGCAAACTCTACATTTTCATGACTTTTTTGGAGTGTCTTTTTTTACTGGGACGTTTATGCAAAAAAAAAAAATAAAGTACGCTACAGCTAAAAACAAAAGGGTATATGCGTATTAAGAGTATTAACTCTCTCATACTCTCTCATACTTGTAGTTGGAGTATGCGTATACTGAAAGTATGGATATTTAGTCAATTCATACTGAGAGTATAAGCATACTCCGACTATAGGTATGAGAGAGAGTTAATACTCTTGATACGTATGTACCGTTTTATTTTTAGTTTTTGCGTACTTTATTTACTTTCATAAAAGTAGTAGAGGCGCTCTTGTATGTTGAAATCGGCTATAGTCATAGTTGCTTGAAGAAAAAAAATTTTTTGCCCTGCATATATGATTATACACAATTACTACGATTAAGATTATTTACTTAGGTTCGAATATATTTTTATGGTAGATAGTAAATAAATAAATATCCAGAGTACAATGCTTATATTTGTTTTTGTTTATATTATCTCTCAAGCAAGTATAACTATAGCCGATTTCAATATAAAAGAGCGTCTCTAATACGTTTATGCAAAAAAATAAAGTACGCTACAGCTAAAGACAAAAGGGTATATGCGTATTAAGAGTATTAACTCTCTCCCATACTTGTAGTTGGAGTATGCGTATACGTACTTTATTTTCTTGCATAAAAGTAGTAGAGACGCTATTGTATGTTGCAATCAGCTATAGTCGTAGTTGCTTGAGAGAAAATATGTGAACGCACGAATTGTTTGCGCTGCATATATGATTATACACAATTACTACAATTACTATATACTTAGGTATATATTTTTATGGTAAATAACTTCTATAACTTATATAATTATATTATTTAATTATTTTTAAAAAAGTTTTGATCATCCACTGTATTTAGTGAAAATAACGTCATATTTATTTTATACTTAAAAAATTATAGACGAACTGCATTTTTTTTTATTATAATCCATCATTTGTTACAGATTAAGTGAATATTTACTGGCAATGTCAATAACAAGTCATTGCAAATGATACGAATTTGATTGAATTCTTTAGCAGCAGCAGCATTTTTTGTTATTGGAAATGATTGTTTTTGTTGCGCATATAAAAATCAATTCCTAGTTAATTCTTATCAATATTATTTTTTATATTTCATAAAAATATATTTAAGAAATATAATACGTAAAATATAAAAACACTTGTCGCTAATAATCATTTAATTAAGCAGCAGCAAAGTAAAAAGATCTTTATTAAAAAAAGTGGAATATAAAATAAACAAAAAATGAACAAAATTAAAAACGAGTTAGTTTTGGCCTTTATAATTTTACTGTTCTCAGCAATAGAAGCCAAGGGTGGTAGAGGTGGTGGCCGAGGTGGCAGAAGTGGGAGTAGGGGCAGCAGTGGAAGTGGAAGTAGTTGGGGTAGCAGTCGAACCAACTTTTTTGGTAGCGGCAGCCAAAACAGATATGGTGGAAGTAAAACTTTTAGTGGAACACATGCGGAGCAGCACAATAATGGTGGATGGTTTCATGGATTTTTTCAACCCACACCCTATCACTATATCCATAGACCAACCTACATAAGTAGAACTAATAATGTTCCAGCTACAGATAATGAAAGGTCATATAATAATGGTATGATATCTTAGTAAATGTATATCGCACTTTTTCCTCTCAAGAGGGTCAACTCAAAAGTAGAAGTAAAAGGACAGTTTTTTTTTAAATATAATCATATAACACAAAGTGGATTATAACATTTTGGCGAAAGGGTAAACGAAATTATAGATATAATTATATAATTTTTTTGTGTAAAAAATTTAATTTGCAATATTTTGAGTCGACCCCTTTTAGAGGAACAAGTGCAATATTCTTGAAAATAAAACTGGAATAATTATGCAGTTGAACAAAACAACAATAAACAAGTTGCATACATATCATAGAATGACAGTGAGTACTCAGAAAAAAATAAATGGCCTTAATTTTAGTAACTGCGTTTAATCATAATTATAGCGCAAACATTTTGTACGCTCATATATTTTATCTCGAGCAACCATGACTTAGACTATTCCTACGTAAAGGAGTATAAAAACTACAATATGGTACAACTAAAAATAAAAAGGCACATGCGCATCAATAGCATTGAATCTCTCTCATACTTATAGTCTGAAGGTTATAGTCAGGCTATAGATATTTAACCCGTAAGAAAATACGCTGATACTCGGGATATTTATGCATCATTCGCCACCGTATACATACACTTATGTACTAAAAATGGTATGGAAAATGTGTGTGTGTTTAAGAACATGCTTTATGTGGCTGTGTATATAAAATAGCCCTGTATACATGCATGTGCAGTCGAAAATACTTAAAGTATTTTTATACTCACATATATGATAAAAAAGTAAAACGGCTCATGCGCATCAAAAGCGTTGAATCTCTCTCATGCTTATATAAATATATGAAGGTTATACTCAGGCTATGGATATTTAACCCGTAAGAAAATACGCTGATACTTGGGATATTTATGCATCATTCGCTACCGTATACATATACTTGTGTACTAAAAATGGTATGGAAAATGTGTGGGTGTTTAAGAACATGCTTTATGTGGCTGTGTATATAAAATAGCCCTGTATATATGCATGTACAGTCGAGTAATACTCAAAGTATTTTTATACTCACATATACGATTGTAGCTCTTACAATTTATAAATTTTATTTATAGTTGTTTTTGCTGCGTAACTTAAAAAAGTTGTATAAAAATACCTTTTGAATGTTTTTTAGTTATACATATTCGGTTTAAAATTTAAGCGCGTATTTGCATATGAGCGTGTTTTTTTATAGTACTTTGACGGTCAATACTCAATACTTAAAACCATACATGTATCATTCTCTTAAATATACATACATATTTTTATACAAATAAGCAAGTATTTACTTGATTGCTCTATTTAACACATATTTCACTAGCAGACTTGCTACTCGGTTTTTAAGTTATTCAATGACTTACAAATTAGTATGTAAGTGGAAATTTAGTTTTAAAGAATTTATTTTCCAGGTATTGAAAATACTACGGATATGCCACCAGCTCCAATTACAGGTACTGTATATGCTCTGCTATATCTGTGTTAAATGTTAAATAATAAAATAAATACTTTCAGATACACACAGTTTTGCTGTTGGACTTGCCATCAATAAAGCACTAAGCAATGATTTCTTCTCTACTTTTAACATGGCTCATGATATTTCCAAATATTTGGAAGCAATTAAAAACCCCATAGCAGGATCTACAACAACACCCGCATCTACTAGTACTACAACAATAGAAACAACGACAACAACTGAAGCTCCTGTGCCAGTACCAACATATGATTCAAGTCATTACAACTTTGCTCTGGACTCAATCTCGAAGGATGACAGTAATTTCCCGCTTGATGATTTTCTGCATATTGTAAAATCTTTGGAGAATAGTTTTAAGCCTGAAAACTTTTTGTCTAGTTCGGAAAGATTTAATATGAACGAAATGTTCGATACAAATACTGCCAGCAATACAAATTAGAAAGATAATAAATGAATGTGTCAGATTTTCAAACGAATTCTGCTAAAAAGATCAAAATAATTTTTATTTGAGAGGCTAAAAAGTAATTTTCGAAACTGGTCTTTATATAAATATGGCTCCTTTATTGCAACAGATACATGTGAATAAGTCGGTATTTTTTATGTGTGTTACTTCATGACGAAGTTATTTTGACATCGATTTTTTAAGTTTTTTTTTTGTCCGAAGGAGTACAGCTTTCATTTTGTCCCATTAAAAACAAGTGGGTGGGAATACACCCTTTTTTTTGCTTATCAGAATTCTACAAAAGTTAACACACCTTAAGCACTCCTACTGACGCAATCTTAAATGTGAGAAATGGGCGCAAACACTCCCACTAAAATATAAAATTATATTTCATGTGTTTCTGCTAAAGCTGTTCTTGTGAAACTTGGCACTAATCCTAAGTTCTGGGAGTGACAAGATTTTGCATTTAAAAAAGTGGGCTGGACCACGCCCTATTTTTTATTGCTAAATTATACGTACTTTTACTCATATCATCCTTACGAAACTAGGCCAACGTTTTGAACTCTTGGATTAGCACAATCTTGTGTTCGAAAAAGTGGACAAGGCCATGACCATTATGAGTTCATATTATATTTCATGGTGATGGGGCTCTTTTTAGAAGTGAAAAGTTACTGATTGTCTCTCACTTGGGAGTGGCCAGAACGATTCCCTTGTTGAATTGTCCAACCAGCTAACTACTTCTGGTCCTTGACCCAGTATCCCCCGGGCAAAGGTAACCATTTTCAAAATAGCTACAGGTAGAAGGCTCTACAATCATATATCCTGAGTGTGTGAGATGTTTCAGGAAAGTAGGCAATAAGCCGCTGAAGCGTGGCAGCATCGTGGAATTGAACTCGAATATAGCAGCCATATCACTAATCAAGGGGACGGGGGCTAGCAAGCATCGTCTCCC
Organism: Tachina lurida; assembly: GCA_944452675.1. Classification (NCBI taxonomy): domain Eukaryota; kingdom Metazoa; phylum Arthropoda; class Insecta; order Diptera; family Tachinidae; genus Tachina; species Tachina lurida. The sequence continues at coordinate 156,918,816 of OX101753.1, read as the reverse complement.
CAAACCCCAAATTTTGCTAGAAAATCGCTATAGAAGTACAAGGGGCTACTCTATGCTGCTACTTGACCTATTCTTGTGAAACTTAACGCACACCTGGAGCTCTGAGAAATACTGAGTATGGCACTTAAAAAAGTGGGCTGCACTAATAAATCACACCACTTAAAATTTTAAATTTGCACTAAAAAGATAAAACTAAAACTTTTAAGAAACAAATGTAACCGACTTAGATTCAGTTAAACGAAAAATTTTTTAAATGCATTTCCCATAGTGCTGTTTAAAATTGTACTAGAGATCGACCGAAGACGTTTTTTTTTTGGCCGAAGCCGAAGCCGAACTTCGGCTAAAATCCTAAACTTCGGCCAAAACCGAAGCCGAAGCCGAATGTTTTAAGTTTTAAAAATGATACTTACGTTTTATATGAATTAAGAAAAAAGTTTGATTTTTTGAGATCACTGAAAGAGCTGTAATATCTATTGGATACATAACAAGAAAAATAAAACTATTTTGCAATTTCTAGATTGCTTTTTGATATGATCACTCACAATAACGTCTAGGTAAAAGAAAATAGAAAGCAACAGGGTTGTATTTCAAAGCAACCCTTTCAAAACGTTAAACACAATAGAAACTGTCGGCGAGCAACGACCAAACATAATTTTATTTTTCAAGCTTCGAATGAAAAATATTCGGCTTCGGCTAATCGGCCGATTTTTGCCATAGGCCGAATGTTGGCCGATTACCAATTTTTGGCCGAAGGCCGAAGCCGAAGCCGATTAATCGGTCGAACTCTAAATTGCACTATGATATCTAGGCAGATTTATATGGATTTTCTGCAATTTGTTAACCAGATTGATAAAATATATAAAAATATTTTATCTGTTTTTGTTATTTTTTTTTTAATTTTTTTAGCGTTTATTTATGAAGTAGGTTCAATATTTTTCAAAAAAAATTTTTGTTATAATAATTTGAGTGATAGAACACAGAAAAAAAATGGTTTTAATATTTGAATACGAAAATCATGGATACAAATAAAACAAAAAAAATTAGTGTTTTTATGGGAATTGTTATACCCTTTACCAACAAAAATGGTAAAAGGGTATATATAGGTTTGTCATTCCGTTTGTAATTTCTATAATATCAATAAGCGACACATAAAATATATATATTCTGGATCCTTATGCATAGGGAAGACGAATAAGCGATGTCCGTCTGTCCGTCTGTCCGTCTGTCCGTCTGTCCGTCTGTCCGTCTGTCCGTCTGTCCGTCTGTCCGTCTGTCCGTCTGTCCGTCTGTCCGTCTGTCCGTCTGTCCGTCTGTCCGTCTGTCCGTCTGTCCGTCTGTCCGTCTGTCTGTACGTGAAATCGGTTTTCCGAAGCTCCCAGAAAAGCTAGAGACTTCGTTCTTGGACTGGTGTGTCAGAAATTTTCCAAAATAGATTGGTATTGAAATTCAGCAAAATCGGACAGACGATTGCAGAGCTGGAAAACGTAAACTTCATTTTGCCATATAAAAGTAACTACCGAAAACAAATTTTTATTTTTTTTTAATAAATAAAATTTTTTTACACATCAGTACGATTACAACTGGTATTTTAAATTAAAAAAATATAAAAAAATTAAAAAGACGTTTCCAGGGCTGGAAAACTTTAACTTTTTGTGTTATGTAAAATTAACTATGTCTAAAACTATATTAGTATTTTCTCGAGAACCGTAAGAGCTACAGACCTGAAATTTGGACACAGTGTGAAGACCTTTGGCCGCTACAACAACAAATATATAAGAATTGGAAATTAAAGGGTGTTCCAAAACGAGCAACGAAAAATGTTAAAATCCCATGTAATATACATACAATTGTATGTATGTATGTATATACACTTGAAATTTGTAAGAATAGTGTATTTTTATACAGACTACAAAAATTAACACTAAAATTTCCAAAAATTTAAATTAAAGGGTGTTCCATTAGTTAATGCACTTTTGACTATGCAATTTTGACAACTTGCTGTATCTTGGAAACCGTACGAGCAAAACTCTTGAAATTTTCAAAAACGGTAAAACTAAAAAATCAAAAAAGTACAAAATCGCCAAACTGAAAAAAATCGCCAAAACCAAAAAAAAAATCGCCAAAACGAAAAAAAGCACCAAATTAAAAAAAATTTCTAAGACTAAAATAAATCGCATAAAACGGAAAAATTGCTAAAATGAAAAAAAAAAATCGCCAAAATGAAAAAAAATCGCCAAAATGAAAAAAAATCGCCAAAATGAAAAAAAAATCGCCAAAATGAAAAAAAATGCCAAAACGAAAAAAAACCTAAAAAACAGAAAAAATCGCCAAAATGAAAAAAACATCGCCAAAATGAAAAAAATCGCCGAAATGAAAAAAATCGCCAAAACGAAAAAAACCCCAAAAAACAGAAAAAATCGCCAAAATGAAAAAAACCAAAAAAAATCGCTTATATAAAGAAACCCAAAAACTGAAAAAAATCGCCAAACTGAAAAGAAAATCTCCAAACTAAAAAAAAATCTCCAAATGAAGAAAAGCCCAAAAACAGAAAAAAAATCGCCAAAAAGAAAAAAACCTCCAAAAACAGAAAAAAATCGCCGAAACGAGAAAAAAGCGACAACACTGAAAAAATCGTTTAAACTGAAAAAATCTTCGAAAAAGCAAAATAGCCTGCCTTTCGTGCGCGATTCAAAGTCGCACTTTACTCAATTTTTTAATATTAAAGGAATTAAATGAAACTAAGTTTTTCCTTATTTCGTTTTTGCTTTGTTCACTTAACATATTTTATGTATTTTTTTAAAGAACTAGATTGGTATCAATAATCAGAAAAATCCAAAATTATGACTCCAGGGTTGGAAAACTCACACTTTTTGTGTTATGTAAAATTAAATAGGTCTAAAAATTTTTTTCGTTTTCTTTATAAATTGAATATATTTTATGCTTCTGAAAGAAAAGTTTAGCGTATGAAATTTGAAAAATTAAAATTGAAGCTCCCAAGATGGAAACAAATATGTATGTATGTGTCTGTATACTATATATATGTATGTACGTACGTTGGTAAAGGGTATATAAGATTCGGCACAGCCGAATATAGCACTCTTACTTGTTAAAATTTAAGTTTAAAATTTTTAAACGCACTAATAATCCCAAATTATTACTTTACTTATTAAGTGAAATATTTTTTATTAAAAATACATTGAAATTGATTATTGAAAAAAAAATTTAATTTTCTCTGATGAAAATTTTTGCATATTTGATACGCAAAATTTATTTCAGTCACTTAAAATATTTAAAAAATCAACCAAGAAAGTTGTCGAGTAAAATTTCATTTTCAGAAAGAAATGTTCTTCCAATTAACAACTTTAATTGAAATGTTTACATACAAATTATTATTATTATTAAACATTCAATTCAATCAAATAAAGTTTTATTTAAAAATATAGTTGATTGAACATTTAATTAAAAAAATAATTAATTAATTAATGAATGAATTAATTAAAAATGTAACTAATTAAAAAGTTTAATTGACAAAATTTAATTTTTAATAAAATTTTGGTTTCTTTTTTCAATCAAAATGAAATTAATGGATGAAATATTTTTTTCTGTGGGTGGATAAATGCCTTATTTTATAACAACGTCTTCCTTGTATATACAGTTTAATGCTTGCTTGCAATTTTAATAAGAAATTTATGTTATTTAAACCAATACAGAAATTTATTGAATTATTTTCTAATACTAATTAAAACAGGTTTTTAAAATTTTTTTTTTGTGTGAATCTACTAATATTTTAATCGAATGTAGTATCGAGTTCGATGAAACAATTGCTTGGTAGAAAACAAACTAAAATTAAAAAAACAATGATTTAAGATTTCAATTACTTCTTTAAATTTACATACTCTATCAAACCGAGTTTTAATTGAAAGAAATTATGGTAAATCAAAACAAATCTGTGTACTTTTTTTTTAATTAAAATATCCTTTATAATCTGAGAAGATATTTTCTCTAATTATTTTTCAGCCATACAAAAAATTTAAATTAAAGCCTTTGTCTGGACTTATTTGGGCTTTAATATATATAAGCTTTTCCCCTTTAAAATATTATTGTATAAACATTTTCATGTAGCTGATAATTGTTGAAAACGAATATTATTTAAGAGCAAAAATTGGTAATGGTGAACTTGTTGTTGTTGTTGTTGCTTCTGCATTGATTTCATCACAATTAATAAAAGGATTTGTTTGCTCTTGATTTTTATTAATATCTGGCATTAGGGCATCATCATTCGCGAGTGGCATTCCAGTGCCGGTATTTATGCCAGAAGCTTTCTTACTAGTGTAATTTAAGACTGGATTATTTGTGGTGGTGGTGGCTTTTGTGGTGGTGGTGGTGGTGGTGGTTTTGGGTTGTGTGGTAGTTGTGGGGGCTGTGGTGGTTAATCTTTTTCTGCTTCTATTCCTACGCTTTTCTGCCGATGGTGAGCTGCCTACATTATATAGTTTAATTAATAAATAGAAATATTAAAAGATATTTAGTTCAAATTACCATTTCCGGAAGAATCCTTTCTTCGATGCTTAGTGTTACCTTGTATATTCGTATTAGACCCTGGCTGATGACTACTGTGTGAATCATCTTTATTAGAATTGGCTAAGTGCTTATCGTGTGTACCGCGATTTCCCTTCTTTGAAGAACTCCTATGGGAAACATGAGGATCGCTAGCATCTGTATGATGTCCAGCATCATTGTGATGACCACTGACCGCAGCACCATCATGTTTCTTACGACGCTTGCTTCTTTTGCTGCGTGCTTCCACACATGATGCACATGTGATTGCTACAGCTAACGTAATAAGAAGTAAAGTTTTAAAATTCATTTGAATTTTTCTAATTAATAAAATATTGTTTTAATATGTTTGGCGTCTTAAGTGAGATTGAATAAAACTACTGTGCTTCCATTGCATTTATATGGATTTATATAGCAGTCTTACGCAACTTTTGATAAGAATTTCTTTCTAATATTAAAAGGTTAAAAGAAATTACTATTAATCTAATGTTTATTAAGCTCATCTTCAAAACATTGAAAGATACACACAAGCAAATGTGTAAACTGGTAATTGGGTATTTTAAAGAATATTTCAACAAAAGCTCACATTTCACCTTGAATTATAAGTTAAATAAAAAAAAAATTTATACTAATTTGCAAGTAATTAAAAACATTATTTATAATTTCTTCGACTATGTCGCGTATTAAAAAAAAGTATTGCCAAGATATTATGGCAAGTAAATTGTGTCTATTACAGTCATATATATCAATAAAATATCACAAATAAAAAAACAAACAATTTAAATTTACAAAACCTTTAACAAACAAATTTCCTTACAAAATTTGTTTTGCAAACCTTTTGTAAAACCAAGTTAGCATTTATACATGCAAGTGCAAGTTTGCAAAACCCAATACACTCACACTTTTTCAATAACTTACAGGCCAACTTACAACACAATTTCATTTGAAGTAAATTTTTATAAGTAAAATAACAAACGATGAAACAGTGTTACCGAGTATGAGTTTTGTATAAATTTCTTAGTACTTCGTATAATACAACCAGAGCTGTTAAATTTCGATTACGATTAGTAATCAATTAGATTACATTTTGAAAAGAATTATAATGATTATATAATTGCCTTCAAAAGAATTTCTGATAAATAATTGATTACGATTACTAATAATCGAAAAGTAATCTGAATTACTTAAAATTACTAAAAATATTTAAAAAGAATTAAAAGTAATCAAAAAGTAGTCCGACTACCTTCAAAGATTACTTTGTATTCTTAATAAATAATCAAAAAAGAATCAAAAGTAATCCCTAAAAGTAATCGGATTATTTTTTGATTACTTTTGATTCTTTTTCATTATTTTTAGTAATTTTAAGTAATTCAGATTACTTTTCCATTATTAGTAATTGTAATCAATTAGTAATCGTGCAAAACTGAATATAATCGTAATTTAATCATTACTTCACCTTAAAAAAAAAAAAATCAAATTAGTAATCATTACGATTAGTAATCATTATTTAACAGCTATGAATAAAACTAATATTTATTGCAGATTTCCTGTATGCTTATAAAACATAAATAATAAAAATAACACAACTACACAACAACGCATATTAATGGTATAAAAAAAAAGTTGTTGAAGGAAATATTATTTTCAGTAATTTTATCATATCGCCAATACGGCAATACTGAATTCCGAAATTTTTAAATAAAACAAAGTTTTTTTTCATTCAAAATCAAAATTTTTTTTGGTAACACGTGTTCGCTGTGAAAACGTTTTGAAGTTAAACATACAACTGACTGTGTAAACACTCAAGCAAATTGCAAGACTTTCAGCTCTTTCTTCGAAATTATTATTTGATAATACGTATACACTATTTGAAAGTAATTACAAACATGTATATTTGCAGGGTTACATAATAAAAAATCTTAAATATAAATTGAAACTAGCCCATGTAATGGAATTTTGGTTTTTTAAAAAGTTATTGTTATGCTCCACAGATACAAAATCTCCACATGAAAAAATTAACTTGCAGAAAAATTAGCAGCTGAAATTTATTAGGTCATCCAGTATTATAATTTTAAGTTAAATTAATTCAGCCCTGTATAATGTGTTCGATTAAGCTAAAAATAACTTTAAATTTAAAAAAATTATAATTATTTTTTTTTGGTAATTTTTTTTAATCAAATATGTTTTTGAATTTTGTTTATTTTTTTATGAAAGATTTGCATATTATTTTCTGGATCAGTTTCCAACTGTCTAGAGCCCAATCTGCAAAAGTATGATGTATATGATGATGTTGGGGATTTAATTCATGCACAAGATGAATCTTAATCGGGTGTACTCAAACATCTTTCCGCAAAATTTTTGAACAGAGCCCTAATTCCTGCGACCGATAACAGAATCGATAAATTTTGGATTTGTTTCAGCGATTTCGTTTGTTTACTTCACCATTATCATAATTAAGCTTTCGTACATTGAAAGCAAATCAAATGATGGTCCTTGGAGCCCCAAGTCAATTCCAGGCCAGACTTTGACATACCAATATCATAGATTTTCTATGATATGCATAAATTTAATGTTAATGCATATCACAGCAAAGTTAAACAACTACATGGTGAAAGTAATGCGCCTGGCTAACACCAGAGGCGCTGCCTGTAGGGAATCCACAATGAGTATTTTAAAATTTTAGTGTGGCAACATTGTGGTGACATTTTAAAATTTTCATTGTGAGCAGGCAACGATATAATACACAGTATTGAAGTATTACAATAGCAAAATTATATTATCTTTAATATTTTTTTCCACACTTTTAAGTTTGGCAGTTGGTATTCAATTTGACTTAAATACAAAAAAAAGCAAAAAACTTGCCAACCCATATTAAGGAATTAACACGTTAACGTAACAATATAAAGACATATTTTAAAACACTCTTGTGAACTCCCTAATTATTACAAATTTAAGGGTACATTTTGTAAATACAAAAGATTTTATTTTGGTGAAATTTGCATGGAAAAAATATTTTTTGAAACGAATTTTCGCTATTTTTCATAAAAATTTGAAACGTTTTGAAACGATTTTTTTTTTACAATATCTGCCAATTAATTGAACTTAGCAGGTAGGAGAAATACACTGGCGTTTAAGTTATCGCTCACTTAAAGGTTAAAGTAAAGTTGCAATAATGCATACAATTTATATACATATATGCACATATATAATTTGTTTTAATGGCCCTAAGCAACATTTTGTTCAGTTGATAATATTTTACTTAAAGTAAATTTTTCTATCTGAAGCTGTTTTTGTTTTGCACTGCATGCCACAAAACGAAATTTGAACTATTTTTCATTTGCTAAAAAAAAAAAAGAACTTAAACCATAACAACCATAAATTATGAAGGAAAAAATTATTATTATGAACAGTTGGCAAAAAACGGGAAAAGCAAAAAAAAAAAAATAAACAAAGAAAAAAAATATATAGAATCTAACACCCGTCGTGTAATGAACACGATAGATACCCTTATAAACAAAAAATATGTATATATATAAAAAAAGGCCTCTTAATTTTCACTACAGCATCCAATGCTGAGCACACATTATGGCATTTTGTGACAATGGAATAGTGTGTGCCACAGAATGACAAAAGTATAGTTTTAAGTACTCCTTGAGTATTGACCGTCAAACAACTATGAATGAGTACAGGTAAAAATAAAAACAAGCTCATACACAAATACATGCATTAGATTTGAACATAAACAGCTAAGAGCTATGAGTTTATGCACACTTTTTTAAATTAAACATTACAAAGAACTATAACTAAAATGTATACACTATATGAGCTACAATCACGCACATGAGTATAAAAATACTCTGAATATTAATCGACAACACATGCGCGTGTAAAAGGGTTGTTTTGTTTACATACACAAATAAGGCATGTTTTAAAACAGCCACACACACACCCACACATTTTCCATTCCATTCAGAATACACAAGTGTTTGTATGCGGTGGCGAATGATGAACAAATATTCCGAGTATCAGCGTATTTTTCTTGTCCGATTATATATCCATAGGCTGAGTATAAATATACTTAGACAGTAAATAAACGAAGTATAGATGTTTTTGTATGTTGAAATATGCCATAGTCATAGGTGCATGAGGGAAAATATGTGAGCGTACTAATTGTTAGTGCTACAATTATGATTATACCAAGTTATATAAATTAAGGCTATTTACTTATGTATATATTTTTTGAGTACTCACGCTCATTCTCGAGTGTGTATTATTGGCAATCTTTTTCATTAAGAGGCATTGCCCGGCAAACAAAAAGTATAATGTAAACGGGATTGCACCTATTTTGTAAATGAACGCACAAAATGCCAAATGTGTAGTCAGCATAATGCTCAAATGTTCTACCCTCACCATCACCATCTTTTGCATCAGCACAAAAATTGTTGGGTTGGAGTTCCAACAAAAAAAAATAATAATGATTCTTGTTGATTAAGATTTGTTGGTAGTCTAGTGTTTGGTTCTCTTATTTTAAAGCCTGAAACGGTTTGGCTGGCTATTTCGCTGCTTGAGTGATGACAAATTACATTTGTCAGATTTATGACCAATTATGAGAGTGTCATATTTCACAGAGCAAACCATCAACACCATCACCTTTAAGTGCGGTTCAAATTTAAGGCTTGCATTTATTATTGTTCCTGTGACAGCTTGTACTTCGCAAATGAGAATAGGAAAGGAATCTCTACTAGAAGTATAAAAGGGAATGTGACATTTACATGAAGACAATAAAAATAATGCAAAAACTGTAGGTGAAGACAGAGGGAGAGGGTCATAGATGGCAAATGTAAAGAAACATTTGGAAATAAAATTTTTAGTTACACATAGAAAAAAAATTGCTTAACAAAATACCAAAATTTACATCTAGACGTTGTCAAAAGTGGAACAATGGCAAGGGAGAGTTTCAAAGAGAGCTTCTAGTTTTAGCAGCATATTTCCTTATTTCATGAATACAATTGTTCAATTCACAAGCTCAGTCGTATGTGTTATCGTTAAAAGAAAATCATAATCTCTGTGGTTTTTATAAATATAAAACCAATGTTATATATTTCTCATTGCGAGTTTGTAATGTGAATTTGTTATAAATTAAATGATTTAAAAAAAGTCTAAGAACATTTTTAAGACTAATGGCGTGTGTACATAAAATTTTTTCTAAGAAACATTACGCTTCTCATTTAAAAATAACCTTTTTTTTGGCTATACTGAAACAAATTTAGATTTTCGGACATGCGCTGTTGTTCATGAAAACCACAGATTTTGTTTATGTGCTGGTAAACAGAATGATTTATTTATTGTATCATCATTTTATCGTATTTTTTTTATATCTAACAATTAAAAAAACATTTCAGTGTAGTCAATTAAACCAGGTATGGGAACTTTAGCTTAAATTGCTATAAGTAATTTTGATTAAAATATTTTTAAAATTAAATTGAAATGAATTAAATGTATGTTTAGCATTAAGACGAGTTTATTTACAGCTGTAAGTTATCATATATTTAAAAACGAGTTTTACAAATTTATGTAACAAATAGAATATTCCCAAACCTGAACTTATTGCAACTTTTTGAAAAACATATAAAATTCAATCGTATCATTACAACACAATTTTGTAAGAACCTGAACTTATTGCAACTTTTTGAAAAACATATAAAATTCAATCGTATCATTACAACACAATTTTGTAAGAAAATTAAAAAAAAAACATTATTGTATAATTAGACGATAAGACAAAGCATACGATGCATAGTGGGGCAAAAGGCACTTTTTTGCGGATGAATTCACATCTTCACTTAATTTGATACGAGTAACTCGTAAAACAAACTGTTGCAATAAAATCTTGAAGGCAGAGGAGCGTGGCGACAGGGAACCTCCTGCCCTCTACAAAGTAATAATTACTTTTCCTATATCTTCAGCAGAATATAGGGAGGAACACTAAATTTTATATGGATAATTCTCTATACCTTGAGGGTATAGTAGTGGGGAGACGGATACCCTCCATACAAACTGATTATGAATTAACATAAACGTAATTGTTTTTTATATAATAAATACCGAAGTAAGAACGAAATGCATGTAAAAGTTTTTCAACCCACAAAATAAGCAAAACTTCATAATTTGTTTTATTCACGCACGCTCCTGAAGAATTCCCTGCCATTGATTGACTTTGGATACGAACTATGAAAAAATATATTATTTAACAAACCTAAGAAAGTTAGTTAAAATATATTTTTTAAATCATTGTATGTATAAATACAACCACAGAAACGCGTGACTCGCACGTGACTAGTGTGTGACTCACGCATAACAAATCATAACGTTTATACATCACTAGTGAAAGCACATAACATAACATAACAACAGCATTAAAAGTGTTAGCAGGAGCCGTTAAGCTCTTATTATTGGTAAACTCAATGCGTGAGGCGTTCATAACGCTCCGATGCGCAGCATAAATTTTTCTAAAATAACTCTTATTTGTTCAGTATTTAAAATAAAATTAAAATATATGCCTATTTGAGCCCAATTTATAACTTTAAGTCCACTTAAACTTAGAAAATTAATTTATTTTGGTGCATTTCCAATATAAACATTAAAAACAAAAGCACTTCCATAAACTTTGGACTTTGGACTTTTTGAACTTGATTGGTAGGATGCTAAGATTTATGCCTTTTTTCAATTATTTGAATCAAATAGGATTTATGTAAGACAAGCGTTTTAGCTTTTTCATTTTAACAACAATCGTTTTTGCTTTGAGAAATTTTATATATATACATATATATAATATTTTATTTTGAGAAGTATTACTCAGGCAATAAATGCTTTTTAATAATACTAGGTATTACTTTTTTTACAAAGGTGATAGTGCTAGAGAAAACAGTTACCTGGAAGAGATGCAGGAAAGCTTCATTCTTTTACAACTCTGCTTTTTTACACGTTTTTAATAATGCTGTGTTACAGCGCCTCTGGTGTCAATGAGGCGTATTAAATTTCGAAGGTGTGCTTAGTAGCCATTTTATTGCTTATTTTACTTTATTGATGATTCTGCTATAAAATGGCGACGAAATAGGCTGCTCTTATGTTACATTAGGATTAGTATCCGCTGGAACAGGTGTAGTTCAGTGACCAGTGTCTATGCCTCCATCACTGGAAATTTCCTAAAACAGCTGATCTTATGTTATTGATGTAATTGATGCAAATAGACTTGCAAAATATCGTTGCTTTTCCTTGAAATCCAACAAATAAAATACACACATAATCCACAGAAAAGCTACGATATTTTGCAAGACCATTTGCATCAATTACCGAATGCAGCCTTTATGTTTTTAGAAAATAGTATGTTACAATATCAATTTGTAGGATATAGCTATTAATTTTTTTTTTGATGGGCAATAGAAGGGAATCAGCATGAACCAAATTGGGTCTCCGAGTGGGGGTGCATTTTTAGCACCACTTTCCCTAACCTAACCTAACCTAACCTACTGATTTGTTCTGTGAAATTCTTAAGCTTTAAAACCAAAGTACGACCACCCTAAGTGCAGCACAAAAAATATTATGACATTATGACAATTGTTTTTCACAAGTTTTTTTTTAACTTATTTTATATTTTATTATGTATGTATGGTCTTTATTTGGTTTCATAAATTTACAATATATTATTTAAATAAAGAAAAAAAATTTTCAATATTCATTCTATTAAACTTCTATGAATTGTGGTATTCAATTTTACGAAATTTTGAACTACATAGGTCTTTTTTTTTAGTAAAATATGTATTTGTTGTTTTTTCTTCCATTTTGTAGTTAAATGCAAAATTAAATTTTTTCTGTTTTAATCGTAATCCAGATTTTGTGGTATTTCAATTAATGTTCATTAAATCTTTTATCCTAAGGGATAAAAGAAATATGTCCTCATAAAAAGATTAAATATTGAGTAATTTAAGTAGCACAATATCTCAAACTTAAGTTTTCTGCAACCCCCACCCCCCCCCACACACACACACAAGCACACGCACATAAACGGATTTATTATTTCCTATTAATGGTAAGATTTATTTGTACAATTTGTGGTAACAATATTTTTTTTGGTGGTTTCTTGATAATCTTTTAAATAATGGATTCTTTGTAAAATCAAGGCATTACAAATGGAATAAATATCTTAACCATAGGATGCTAAATGGCGGCAGTTGTGAAAAACATTTTTGGCAAACTGGAAAAAAAGTTCTAATTAAAAGGCAAATTTTGTAAATAGAAACGTTTTTTTCGTTTTGAAATTTTGTATGGAAAAAATATTTTTTGAAACGAATTTTCGTTATTTTTCATACAAATTTGAAACGTTTAGAAACGAAATTTTTTACAAAATCTGCCTATAAATTTTAGTCGGACTTTGAGAGACTTAAAATAAATATACTTCGGTGATACTTATACAAAAACAAATTATTTATAAAATGGTTTTATCCTGAAAAATATTTTTTTGAATTTTTCTTTGCTAACATAACCTTAAACGATATGATATGGCTTGAGAATTGAGCGATTATTTGATTTTTTAATGTAAAAATCACCTAAAATCCAAAAGACCATAACAGCCAAAAAATTCAAAATATATTTTTTGGTTGATTGTTATGTGTTTAACTAAAATAAATATTTCCTTGAAATTTTACTCATATATGTTCAAAAATACCGGTTTTATGCATTATTAAATTTGGCATCGAACAAATAAATAGTGTTTTGCTTCTCCTGTAAAAAAGTAAAAAAATGTACTTATGGCCTTTTGGATTTTAGGTAACTATATATACATATAAATATCTCATTTGTGGTTAAGAACTTATCTAAATTTTTACTTAGAAGGGAATTTCGAACTCTTATTGAACTTCAATCGACTCATTATTTAAATTGGTTTAATTCTACTCAGAGTTCATGTCCTTCGTTCCTTTTAAATTTGGCCAAAGGAAAAGATATTGCATATAAAATAAAATTTGGTCTGGCTAGACCAAGTGAAGCAACTGAGGGTTAAGAATAATTTTGTTTTTTGCTAATGTAAGACAAAACAAATATTAGCGCTATTTTGTAATTTTTCCAGGAGTTTTTTTTGTTATCCTCTTAGACACATACGCATAAGAAATTAATTCGAAACATTAAATATGGTGAATTATAGCCAAATTTTATTTTAATTCAAAGAAATATATGTATATACATATATGCTTACATATGATAATATTTATTTTCTTTTTTTTAATTCTAAAGATTAATTTGTCAAATAGTACCAACAAAAATAGCTTAAGTTTTCATTAAATTCTTTTAAACTGAATTAAAAAAAATAGAAGGTTTTTAATTCAGGGGGGTCATTGTGTAATTTGATTCGAAACGAAAACTGTTTGAATTTGTGTGTTATTAAAATTGCAATTCGAACAAATTTCCGTTCGATTCGGACTACATAATAAGCCCCCCAGTTGTTTTTTTTGTTACTTTATAGCTTCATTATTTGTTAACCATTACAAATTTTTTTTTTGTCTGAGAGGTTGTAGGTATTGTATGGTCCCATAGTGAAAAAAAAACTAAAGGAGCAATACCCAGTGGAATTTGTTTTATAACTTCAGATGGTTAATTTGATTTCAACAAACCTTGGCACGAACCTTCGACTCCTGCAATTATACTCGTATAATTTCACATTTAGAAAAATGGGCAGGGCCATACCCATTTCAAATTGCCATTCAATTTTATGAACTTCCACTAAATCCACTCCAATGAAACTTGGTAGAAACTATGGGCTCTTAATACGACAGTGACTTGCATTGAAGAAAGTAAGTGGGAGCACTTTCCTTAAATAAGATTTTCAACCGACTTAAAAAAAAGAAATAGGTTATCAATTCATTCCGCCTGTCAGCGGGAGACCGGGGTTTAATTCCTTTTTAAAATCACAATGGAGCTAACTGGGTCTCCGAGCAGAAGTGCATTATAGTACCACCCTTCCCAAACTATGTGGACCCGATCGATACGATATTGTCACAGTATTCCACAAAAAGGGCAACATTTCGGAGGCCATTGGCACTGTCTTGTTTAATTTTTCTGCAGTTTTTTATTTTTTGTGCTCTTTTCTTTGCAACTAACTCGGTACCTTTTACACCAATTTTAAATTAAATTTTTTAATTTTTTTTTTGTTTGAGAGGGTATAGCTTCCTCTTTTTGCCTTATTGTCAAAATATTTGCGGGGGGATACTCGTAAAAATTTTTTTCTTTGAATTTGTGTTATTTTACTTATGCGATTGTTAAGAAACTTTGCCCATTACATTAAACTCTCGTAAAAACACAAACTCAAAGTTGAAAAAATGGGCGAAGCCACGCCCAAGCAGACTTAATATTATATTTCACGTGCTTCTTTTTAAGAGATTTCTTCAAACCTTGTACACACCCTAAGCCTTAAAACACATACAATCTTATATTTCAAAAAAAGGGCGTGGCCTCGCCCATTAAATTTTAATACTATATATCAAGCGCTTTTACTTAACTTTTGTCGAAACTTAGCACACACTTTGAACTCTAAGAATGACACGATGTTTAATTTAAAAAAGTGGGCGAACAGTAATATTTGCCTGAAAAAATATTATGTTGGCACTCAAAACTTAAAAAAAAATTTAAACCCAGCAAAATATGGAAATTATATGAAGTTCTGCTAATACGACTCTAACCAAATTTGTCAAGGATTTTTGGCTCTTAAAATTGCATTATTTTGTGCTTAAAGAAGTGGGCGGAGCCATGCCCATTAAGTATTATATTTCAGGTGGTTGTACCTGTTCGATATTTACAAAACTTGTCTCACACGTTGAGCTCTAAAGGTGACACGATGTTGAATATAGAAAAGTGGGCGTACTGCCTACTTGGGACTGACGACGCCCCTTAAAGTATTATATTGACACTTAAGATAAAAATTAAAAAAACAAAAAGAAGAGAGGTGTCTTAGGAAACCGGGTGTCTTAGATTTGCTGCTTAGTTATATAAAACAAATTTCATGTGTTTAAAGTTTTAAAATGCTTAATAAATGCTGCGCACACATTTTGACATATACGAGATAATAATTCCGTTCAATTATGTTTGTTATATAAAAATATTGACCCATAAAAATGTTTTTCTATATAAATATAAGTATAAGACATTTTCATTATTACAATTATGTGATAATAATTTATTAGTTTTTACAAAAACTAATAGCTTAGCAATAATAGCTAAAACATGAGCATAAGCACCAGCATCACCTTGTTAACTAACAACGTTATTAAAACAATATGTTAACAAAATGGTTCGTGTTTTAAGATAATAAATAACAAAAATTTTGGGTGAAAATTTCTACAAATTATTTAAGTAACATTGGTTTCATAAATTAATACGATATTTAACACATGTTTCGTTCAACTGCCTGCTGTGCTGGCTATTGTTAACTCATTAAATATGAATTTATGTTTTCATTAATTAAAGAATGTAAACAACATTTTGCTATAGTTCAATTAGAAACAATGGAAAAAAAATATAGTTGAAAATGGATTTATACAAAAAAGGAGTTGGTGGACAAGGTCCATGTTATTAGACATTAAAATATATATAAAAAAGTAAATAAATGGATTCATATTGTACGTATATCGCAGTCGGGCAAAGCGGCACAGGAACGGCATCAATTGGCTTCTTATACAAATGAGTACACAAACACGAATGCCTTTCTCTCGGTAGTTTACAGTGATATATGCATACCCAGCGGTAAAACTCAGAAGACTCAGACCTTATTAAAGGACTCTTTCGCATAAAATATACGATACACATTCCACGCTCTCTTCTATGAGAAGGGAGAAGAGAAGGAGTAACAAGTTTTGTTTCATTTGAAGGCCTTACAGAATCTCTGGCCAAAGAAGCAAAAACAGAAGGCCTGCTCAGCAATGACAACGCGTGTAAAAAGATATGAGTATGGAATGTAGTGAGCAGGCCTCCTACATCCAAAACAAGGCGTACAGAGGCCTTCTAGAAGGCATCCTTACTACTTCTAGTTCGCGCTGGGTATAGATCAGAAGTCTTCATTTGATAGTCATGAGGGCCAACAATCTGCTTGATATTTATACGTATACAACACAATCACCAACAAAAAACTCTAAGTCAAGAGAAAAAAATATACACAAAATCAGGTTAAATTCTAGTTTTTTAATGAAATACATACACCAAGAATATTCAGCAACCCACTTCAAAAAAGGAGGAGGTTAACAATTCGTCTCTATTTTTTTTAGGTGTGTTACTTCATAACTCGGTACATTTTAGGCTGATTGTAAATTTTTTTTTTGACTGAGAGGGTATAGCTTCCCTCCCCATTGTAAAAAAAGTGGGCGGGGATACTCCGAAAATTTTTTTTTATATAATTTAAGATATACTTCCTATTGGATTGTTGCGAAACCTATAAAACACCTTTGGTTCCTGTAATTACACAATTTAAAAGTTTAAAAAATGTTCGGAGTTACGCCTATTAAAATTTATAATAATATTTCATGCGATTCTACTTAACTGATTTTTACGAAACTTACCACACAAATTGAGCTCTAAAATAAACACAATCCCTCAAATAAAAAAATGGGCGGAGTCACTCCCATTGAAGTTTACTATTATATTTTACGTGGGCCTACTTTACCGATTTTTACAAAATTTAACACACACCCTAAGCCCTGAAAAACACACAATCTTGTATTTTAAAAATGACCATTAAAGTTTAATTTTATATTTCACGTAGTTCTGCTTATCTTCTTCTATCAGATTTTTGCATTGAAGTCAATTTTTTTTTTGAGAGAAAGAATTACTTATTCTCTATGTTGCTTTTTAAAATAAATTATCGTACTTAAATATTTTTAAACTGTAATTTTTATTGCATATGAAAAAATAAAATATGTGGAGTAATAATATTTTATTTGTTTTAAATATTTTTAAGGACGCTAAGTATCAAAAATTTAATACATATAGCCTAAGGCGTCACTACATAAAAACCCTCATACATATAAAATTAACACATCAAAATATTATACATAAATACTCTGTCGGAAACTGAGTTAACCTTAAACTAACTTTAAGCTAACTATTTTGCAACTAGTGCGGACTGACAATTGGATTACTCTCCAATGCAAGCAACTAATTAGTTTAACATTGCGATGTCATAGGCGTTAGTCAATTGTCTCAGTATGCATTACTTTTTAAGTAACTTAAAGCTGATTTTGTTTTAGTCACCTGGTAGTCAGTAAGTTAAAAAAAAAATTTTGCTGGGCCTCGAACTTTGTATCATCACAAATTGTACAGCAGAGTGCTTCGAAACCCCCTAGGATTAAATATAATGAAAAAAAAAACAAATCCAAAATATTTATTTTTATTTTTTTGCCACGCCTACAAACACCGGCCTTTTAGTATTTTGTTCACTGTGCCGCCATTTTTAGTCCGATCGTAACATTTTGTATACCGCTGTTCATGGCTCTGTAAGGGCTACATTTCTGTCTTCAATAATTTTTTACTAACACATCATATTCTAGTCATGACTTTCAAAACTCGTTTCGTACACAACGTAGTGTTCAATATTTTTTAACGATAGGCATGAGTAGAATATGACTTGATAGTAAAAAAAGAGCCATGATCGGACTAAAAATGGCGACATAGTGAACAAAATACTAAAAGGGCGGTATTCGTTGGCGTGGCAAAAAATC
This sequence comes from Tachina lurida, assembly GCA_944452675.1. Taxonomy (NCBI): domain Eukaryota; kingdom Metazoa; phylum Arthropoda; class Insecta; order Diptera; family Tachinidae; genus Tachina; species Tachina lurida. Next base: position 156,900,502 of record OX101753.1, on the reverse strand, counting down.
AAATCAATGTCCTTGGAATTCTCTTTACATTATCTTTAATCCTAGTTGGTGACTGGCACAGTATGGAAGGCGAACCACTCCATTGTGCAGTCAACGCGCTGCTATCCAGCTAAGGTACCATCTAAAATAATAACACCAAAATGTCAATATAAAATTGAAATGAGATTCAAAGTAGCTGAGAGTAAATTTGTTGGCTCTCACCAAATCTGATTACATACTCAACTTGTGAATTAATTTTGAGGCAGTTTTGGATGTTATTGTAGTTAAATTTTAGTTAGTCTAAGAAAAGTTAACTATAAGTTGATTGTTCGACAGGATATATTCAAATAAACAATTACAAAAGGGATTTTTTTCAGTGGAACGGCACTAAAACATTCTAACTTTTAAGCATTTTCTCTTGTTGCTGACCACTGATACAGATATAATTATATGTAAATGAGTGTGTGTGTGTGCGTGTATGTGTGTGCTTAGAAGATCTTCTTACTTCATACTTTAATAAAGTCCTGCTTAGGATTTTTTTTCGATACATTTAGTAATCTTTTCTAATGAATGTTTTAAAGGGCACTGTTACACGTTCAATATATATATTGTGATATTTGGATCGCGATGCATTTTAATGGATTGATGGATCACGAGCGTATGCTACATGTTCAATATATATCGCGTTAGTATTTACGTTATTTTCTGGTGTGCGGATTGTTTATTAATAATAAATTTATTAATAAGCTTCAGCCGGCGAGTCCCACAACTCCGGCAATGCCTCCAAATCAAAAATTAAGTATTTCAAAATAATTTTTTCGGTCGTTAATTCCGATTAATTCACTGGCAGAACCCACTCGCTTTCACTATCTTCTGCCATTACCCTTTACTAAAACAAGCTTTACACAAATGTAATAAACTTTTTTATTTGTTTTATTTCAGTTTTTATTAACGTATCGCGGTCTAATATCATGAAAATGCTATGCGTTCAATATTTATCACGCGATCCACGATCCGTGATCTCGATTCCATAAATTAGGCCTTTCTGCGATATGGATCGCGATCCATCAATAATGCATGCTACACGTTCAATAAATATCGCAATACTGGATCACGTTCAATATATCGAGCCATAAGCGCTAAAATAGCTTAAGCGACACATTTTTGGACTTCGGTTTTTTGACGAAAATCGACTATTTACGATCGCAAATAAATTATATTATTTGAAGGCCTTTCAGAATCACTTGCGAACGAAGCGAAAACGTATTTAATAGTGGCTTTATTAAGTGTAGTAATTAACGAAAACATTGTTATTGACTTATCTTGAGATCAGAATATTTAGAAAATCTATGAAAATCTTAAGAAAAGTTTATTTCACTGCGCAGATTAAACTAAAATTGTTTTAATGCTTTAAATAAATTTAAACTTAGTCCAGATACGATAAGTTTCTGTTTACTTGCTTAAAAAGAGAATGGTTATCGATAAAAAGAAAACTATTTTCCAGTTTAACCTTTCGCTTACAAATAAATCTTTGTAAGGCAAATGTATTGTTTCTTACTTTTATATCCTTTAATGTTTTGTTTTTTTATACCCTTTACCAAAAAAATGGTAAAAGGGTATATATAGGTTTGTCATTCCGTTTGTAATTTCTATAATATCAATAAGCGACCAATATAATATATATATTCTGGATCCTTATGCATGGGGAAGACGAATAAGCGATGTCCGTCTGTCCGTCTGTCCGTCTGTCTGTACGTGAAATCGGTTTTCCGAAGCTCCCAGAAAAGCTAGAGACTTCGTTCTTGGACTGGTGTGTCAGAAATTTTCCAAAATAGATTGGTATTGAAATTCAGCAAAATCGGGCAGACGATTGCAGAGCTGGAAAACTTAAACTTCATTTTGCCATATAAAAGTAACTCGAAAACAAATTTTTATTTTTTTTTCATAAATAAACTTATTTTACACTTCAGTACGACAGAAGTTGGTAATTTAAATTAAAAAAATAAAAAAAAATTAAGAATACGTTTCCAGGGTTGGAAAACTTTAACTTTTTGTGTTATGTAAAATTAACTATGTCTAAAACTATATTAGTATTTTCTCGAGAACCGTAAGAGCTACAGACCTGAAATTTGGACACAGTGTGTAGACCTTAGGCCGCTACAACAACAAATACATGAGAATTGGAAATTAAAGGGTGTTCCAAAACGAGCAACGAAAAATGTTAAAATCCCATGTAATATACATACAATTATATGTATATAAACTTGAAATTTGTAAGGTTAGTGTATTTTTATACAGACTACAAAAATTAACACTAAAATTTCCAAAATTTTAAATTAAAGGGTGTTCCATCAGTTAATGCAATTTTGAATATGCAATTTTGATAACTTGCTGTATCTTGGAAACCGTAAGAGCAAAACTCTTTAAATTTTCAAAAACGGTAAAACTATAAAAACAAAAAATTAAAAAATCGCCAAACCGAAAAAAATCGCCAAAAAAAGCACCAAATTAAAAAAAATTCCTAAGACTAAAATAAATCGCAAAAAAACGGGAAAATTGCTTAAATGAAAAAAAAATCGCCAAAATGAAAGAAAATCGCCAAAATGAAAAAAAATCGCCAAAATGAAAGAAATCGCCAAAACGAAAAAAAACCTAAAAAACAGAAAAAAATCGCCAAAATGAAAAAAAAAAATCGCCAAAATGAAAAAAATCGCCAAAACGAAAAAAAGCATCAAATTAAAAAAAATTTCTAAGACTAAAATAAATCGCAAAAAACGGAAAAATTGCTTAAATGAAAAAAAAATCGCCAAAATTAAAGAAAATCGCCAAAATGAAAAAAAAATCGCCAAAATGAAAGAAATCGCCAAAACGAAAAAAAACCTAAAAAACAGAAAAAAATCGCCAAAATGAAAAAAAAAATCGCCAAAGTGAAAGAAAATCGCCAAAATGAAAAAAAATCGCCAAAATGAAAAAAATCACCAAAACGAAAAAAACCTAAAAACAGAAAAAAATCGCCAAAACGAAAAAAAGCACCAAATTAAAAAAAATTTCTAAGACTAACATTAATCGCAAAAAAACGAAAAAATTGCTAAAATGAAAAAAAAATCGCCAAAATGAAATATATAGCCAAAACGAAAAAAAACCTAAAAAACAGAAAAAAATCGCCAAAATGAAAAAAATCGCCAAAATGAAAAAAATCACCAAAACAAAAAAAACCTAAAAAAAAAATCACCAAAATAAAAAAAAATCGCCAAAATGAAAAAAATCACCATAACGAAAAAAAACCAAAAAAAACAGAAAAAAGTCGCCAAAATGAAAAAAAAAATCGTCAAAATGAGAAAAATCTCCAAAATGAAGAAAAGCCCAACAACAGAAAAAAATCGCCAAAATGAAAAAAACCTCCAAAAACAGAAAAAAATCGCCAAAACGAGAAAAAGCGACAAAACTGAAAACATCATTTAAACTGAAAAAAAACTTCAAAAAAGCAAAAAACATACATTTCGTGCGCGATTCAAAGTCGCACTTTATTGAATTTTTTAATATTAAAGGAATTAAATGAAACTAAGTTTTTCCTTATTTCGTTTTTGCTTTGTTCACTTAACACATTTTATGTATTTTTTAAAGAACTAGATTGGTATCAATAATCAGCAAAATCCAAAATAATGACTCCAGGGTTGGAAAACTTACACTTTTTGTGTTATGTAAAATTAAATAAGTCTAAAAATTGTTTTCTTTTTCTTTATAAATTGAATATATTTTATGCTTCTGAAAGAAAAGTTTGGCGTATGAAATTTGAAAAATGAAAATTACAACTCAAAAGATGGAAACTTTAAAAATATTGTAAATTTGTTCACAAAACAAATATGTATGTATGTGTCTGTATACTATATATATGTACGTACGTTGGTAAAGGGTATATAAGATTCGGCACAGCCGAATATAGCACTCTTACTTGTTTTTACTCAGCCGAACATACATACATATATATATATATTTATTTTTTGTTGGAATTTAATGTTCTTGACACTTTTAATTAAATTTATTGCTATCGATCTAATCTGAAACCTTTTGCCAAAAAAAAGAAAAAAACCATTTGTTCTGGTTGGCGAAATAAATAAAAAAAAAAGAAAATATAACAATAAAGTAAGCCAGTAAATTTATTTTTTAAGTTATTCAATAAAGTTGGTATGTCCTAAGGTTCTTTCCTGCACCCACACTCAAGCGAAATGTGTAATAAAATAAAAATGAAAGTAAAAAGAAAAAACATTAGAAAACTTAAACAGTTAGTAGAATATAAAAATAAATAAAGTGGTTTGAAATTTTCCACATAAATACATATGTATTATGTATTTATTACAGCTAAAGCAATAAATTTGATATTGGAAATGCTTAAACTCTAAAAACTATTTGCAAAGAAAATACCACTTCAAGTGTATTCAACTAAAAATTAAAAAAAAATATAAAACTTACAAGAAATATTTATTATTAATTTAGATGTAAATATAAAAAAAAGAAATACCAACAACTTTACAGCTTTTAATTCTAATAGTTTTTGTTTTCTTTAAATAAAGTTATTTTGCAATAACAGCTTTAAAATGGTAATTGTAAATAGCAGCATATACCCTTATAATGAAAAACTATATTAGCGAAATGGTCGGCATATCCTTTTTAACCGACTTAAAAAAAAGGAGGAGGTTAACAATTCTTCTCTATTTTTTTAGGTGTGTTACTTCATAACTCGGTATATTTTAGACCGATTGTAAACATTTTTTTTGTTGTCTGAGAGGTTATAGCTTCCCAAAGTAGGCGGGGATATGCCCACAATTTTTTTTATATAATATAAGAAATTCTACTTATTGAATTTCTGCGAAACCTATAAAACACCTTTGGTTCTTGTAATTGACAAGTTTTAAAGTTAAAAAAGTGGGGCTGAGTTACGCCCATTAAAATTTATTATAATATTTTACGCGGTTCTACTTAACCGATTTCTATGAAACTTACCACATAAATTGATCTCTAAAATAGACAAAATCTTTTATTTAAAATATGGTTCTACGTGGTTCTACTTTACCGATTTTTAAAAAACTTAACTTACACCCCCTAAGCCCTGAAAAACACACAATCTTGTATTTAAAAAATTGGCGGGGGGACGCCCATTAAAATTTTATTTTATATTTCACATACTTCTTTTTATCTTCTTCTATCAGATCTTTGCATTGAAGTCGGTTTTTTTGGCAGAAATAATTATAGTTAAATATTTCATCACTAATTAGCACATTTGCGGCTGTATATCCACACGAATCTCATCCTTGAGGTCTTGAATCGATTGCGGGCTATTGCATAGTCCTTATTTATCACATAGCTCCAAATATCCAGAGCTATAAAATCACTAGTTCTCGCTGCCCACTTACAGGGTCAGCAAATTGTTTCAGGAAAAAAGAGCGATGTTATCGTGGGATTAGTTTGGCAAACTGTGTGACCACAAATATTTTGCAATTTTTTAATGGATGATATTTTTAATTAGTTTTAAATTATTATGGCTGAAACCTGTTTATTTCTTCTATTTATGATTCCTTAGGCTGAAGTTTGTATTGATTTATAAGTCAAATTATATGCGAAAATATTTGACAAGCAAATTGCACTAAAGTCAATTGTAAATTACTACGAAAACTAATGGCAGAACGGAACAACATGCTGTTTTCCAATGCTATCACATATCCGATCTTATCAGCGTTCTTATTGTTGGTACACTATTTGTCGTATCAATAAATGCAATTTAGCTCTATTTATTTAAATATTTTTAATGGAAATATAATACGTGAATTGTTTTGATTTATCGTGCTACAATTTGTTGAAAGCTTTTTATGTAATAAAAGCTTTAATCTAACATCTTTAAAATTTACAACAGTCTTGGCGATGTGTTTTGTTTATTTGTGCTTTATACTAATTATACCTATGTCTACTAATTCGCAAACTTTTGTTATACTTTAAAACAAACTTTCATTGCTTATGACTTGCCATTTGTCAAGTATTTAGTTACAGCTTGTGTCAAGACAACTGTTAAAATAGCGGACTATTGAAAATGGAATGTTTTATGGACATAATCTCTAAATATTTGTGGACTACATATTTGTGGCCAAAAGCAAAAATGTGCTTAAGTCAAGATAAGCTAATTTAGAGTTAATGACACTGATTGAATCTCCATATTCAAAACTACCCCTGAGAAAAATCTCAATAAATTTAATTTAATTTTTCAGGAAGTTATAGCGCAATAACTTGCTGCTTATATACTTTCAACTTATAATCTCACATGGACAAAAAGCTTAATTTAGCTTATGAGTTTCATATATTTCAAATTGAATGTATTATTTATATTACTTAACACACATACACTGATTTTTTCATTTGAGGTAAACAGCTTTGAAAGCTCTTAAATTTGTTTTTGTTTCTTTGCAAAGTAAGAGCAAGCATTATATTATGTTGTGTTGTTGTTGTGGATGTTGCACTCTTTTCGGTGTGAAAGCACAAAAAGCTCTTTATAAAAGTTTGCACATTGTGCTTATGTGCTTGGACGTAGCTGGTGTATAGCGAAGTTTTTCTTTAATAATTTAAGTGAATACCAAATTTTCCAATTCAGCTGTAAAAGAAATACATTTCTGAAAATCGACTTTAAAGCTTAAAAGTGCTCAAATGCAAAACAATAAAATATGACTTAAGCACTTTTTCCTTATTGCCACAGATATATAAAATAATTCGAAATATTCGAAACCTTATTTAAATATTTAAACGTACATATCGCTACTTTAATATAGAAAGGCCCTAACTCATAATTTTTTGGAAATCGAGATTTTTGGATTTTTTGACACGAGTACGTTAAATGTTCTTCTATCGAATTATACAACAGAATCGATTTTAAAAAATTAATAAGTTAGGGACTCTCTATAGTAAGGTAACGATATGCAAGTTGAAGTTTATATGTACCTTTTGAAATTTTTAAATGGGACTCTGAAGAAATGTTTGTTACAGTTTATAAAACAAATTGTTCTTCCACAAAATTTAGAAAAATAATTCTTTTCTTAACTACACATATGTATGTTGCTCTATCTATATGAAGAAATAAACACTCCATTTACTAACTTATTTAAGAAATTGATTGTAATCTTTTGCTTTGAATAGCAAACAAGCTGATGTCAATGACTGCCTCTTTGGCCAGTACGTAAAACCATTTTTTGTTTTTTTATTATCATAAAACCAGTTACAACAATAGAAATGTGATGACTCTTATTTTACACTCTTAATGGGGTCAAATTTATCAAATGAAGTTCAACAATGAAAGGAAGCAAAGCAACAAAAGACATTCAAATATTTTTGATAATAAAAAGTTAAATGTTTTACAAATTCTAAAGATGTTATCAAAAAGTAAAAAAAAAATTCCAAGTTATAAGTGAAAATATAAAATTTTTATATCTACACTGGACATGACGTGAAAAAGAAAATTAAAAGAATATAAGAAAACTTGGAGACAAATCTGTTCAGTGAATATTTGGTAAAGATAAAAAATTATAGAATTTGCAAATTCTCTTAGAAATCCCTATATTAAAGTTATTTAATCATACACACAGCGAATAGTTTTTTTTAGCAAATTCTCTGAGAATCAACACGAAAATTCTGCACAAGATGCTGGGATCAAGTTACGGCATTCGATACGATTTGCGAATTTTAAAATATTTCCCTATAAATTCTATTGATATATTGGTTAACAAGTGCTGTAATTTGTTCCTTGGTTCACAAAAAATAGTACACAGCAAAAAGTATTTATACAATCAACTCTAAATTAATTGAAAACAATTAAGAGTGATATATGCGACTGAGCCGCATCTTATATACCCTTCACCAAAGTGCGTATATGTAGTATAGAGATACATATAAAAGCACATACATACATATTAGTTTTGTGAAAAAATTATCATTTTATCTAAATTTTGCTTATTAATTAAATTTTCCAACCCTGGAATCAGCCTTTTATATATTTTTCTGATTCTTTATACCAATCTAGTTCTTTAAAAAATATATAAAAAAATGTTAAGTGAACAAAGAAAAAAGGAAATAAGAGAATATTAGTTTTTTTTTAGTTACTTTAATATCCAAAACAAAGTTAAAAGTTTCCATCTCTGGAGCTGTGGATTTTATTTTTATAATTTTCTACATCAAATTTTTCTTTCCAAAACGTAATATATGTATATATAATTTATAAAGAAAAAGAAAAATATTAATTATACCTAGTTACTTTTAGATATCACAAAAAGTTTAAGCTTTCCAACCCTGGAATCACCCTTTTTTATTTTTTTGATCTCTTACACCAATCTTTTTCTTTTAAGAACATACGATATGTTAAATTTATAGCAAAAAAAAGGAAAAATTAGTTTTAGTTAGTTATCAACTTTTATATAAAAAATAAAAGTTAAAGTTTTCCAACCCTGCAGACGTCTTTTTATTTTGTTTATTTTTTCTTTACATTTGAAATACCAATTTTATTCGTACTGAAGTATAAAATAAGTTTATTTATAAGAAAAAAATTAGTTTTCGATGGTTAATTTTATATTGCAAAATAGAATTTAAGTTTTCCAGCTCTGCAATTGTCGGCTCGATTTTTCTGATTTTCAATACCAATCTATTTTGGAACATTTGTGACACACCGGTCTAAGAACGAAGTCTCTAGCTTTTACGGGAGCTTCGGAAAACCGAACAGACAGACGGACAGACGGACAGCGCTTCTTCGTCTTCCCTATGCATTAGGATCCAGAATATATATACTTTATGGTTTGCTTATTTATATTATAGACATTACAAGCGTAATGACAAACCTATATATACCCTTTTTCATTTTTTTTGGTAAAGGGTATAAAAAAAATTGCAAGCGAAAAGTCGCCAAAATGAAGAAAGCGCTTAAATGGAAAATAGCACCAAAAATAAAATAAATCGCTACAATACAAAACAAAATTCACCAAAAAAAAGGTCGGCAAAAAATTAAAAAGAAATCGCCAAAACGACAATAAAGCTCAAAAACTAGAAAATCGCTGAAATTTAAAAAATAACTAAAAAAAAATCGCCAAACGAAAAAAGCACCAAAACTTAAAAAAATCGCTAAGACTACAAAAAAAAACGGCATAACGAAAAAAATCGCTTTTTAATCAAATTTCTATATCAGGTAAGTTAAACGATTATATAGGCCAACGTTCCTATATAATTGCAAATGTTCATACGAGTATATAGTTGCATCGTGTTCGAGTCAAAGGCGCCTTTTGAATGAATAAATGAATTAAGTCAAACGGGAAGTACAGCACACTGCTACCAAAATATGTCTATTGTATCCCCTGCCAGGTGCTAGAGCATCTCATCCAGAACTACTCTTCTGATGAATCTCAAGATTGCCAGTGGGTCCAGAGTTGGCAGTTCCCAATGCTCCAATAGATGCTTGCCCAATTGGCTATATTTTGGTTATACCTTCCAATCATTCCCTATTACTCTTGATCTCCGTCGATATATCTTCCACAGTTCTGGTCCAACCATGGGTGAACTAGCCCCCTTCTGGCCATTTTGTCTACATTTTCATTTCCTAACATCCCGGCGTGTCCAGGAACCCAGTAGAGTGTGACCTTATTCATGTTGCTTAGTACTTTACTAAATTTATTGATCTTAATTGTCAGATCCTAATTTATTTATGGTACAAAGATTTCCCGCTTATGCTGATTAATTAAACAATAGTATTCCCATCATATCTTTTTTTCTTCTTTTTTTTAACAAACACCAATAAATACATTAAATTACATCTTAAATATTTCTTTGAAAAATAACTTCTCTATTGAAGTCATGAGTCGTCATAATTTATTTACTTTTTGGGTTTTTTTTTCAGTTTTATTTTTATTTTTATATAACAATTTCAGTTCGAGCAAGAAAAGGAAAGAAAGCATTGAAAGAAATATAAGAAGAAATAAAAGTTAAAACACGATATTTCAATTTTCCGCTACTATGGTCTTCAATAAAAATGTGATTACATGATTTAGTAGGTGCAAATTGCGAAAGCAGAATTTACAATTGAACGGCAAAATGAACTTCCATAAAGTATTTTTTTTTATGAATTAAAAATGACCTTTTGATTGAACGATTTCCTTTCATTTCTAAAGGAACATATTTTATTTAATTTCTTTTTTAATTTATAATTTATTTATGTCTTTTAAAGGAAAATATTTGCTACACTATGAAATGAATTATACTTTCTTGATCAAGTGATTAGAACCATATTAATTTGTGTTTTTGGTAGGCCATATAGATATTTTTAAATAATATTATTGTTATTTTTTTTTTTGGAATTGTTTTATTTTTTCGGCTTTGGCAGCTTATTTGATTTGCTGCAATTTTTTCAATTTTGAATTATTTTTTGTTTTGGCTATTTTTTCGTCCTTAGCTTTTTTTGTTTTGGTGACTTTGTTCGGTTTTGGCGATTTAACTCATCTTATTTATTTAGTTTTGGTGCTTTTTTTTCGAAAAGCGAAAGCGTTTTTTCTTTTGTTGTGGAGATTTCTATTCGGTTTTTGGCGATTTAGTTTAGTTTTAGCGGTCTTATTAGTTTTGTTGCTTTTTTCGGCTTTCGGCAATTTTCCCAAGTTTTTGCCAATTTTTTTAGCTTAAGCTTTTTTTTCGTTACGAAGTTATTTTCCGTTTTTGGCATTTTAGTTTTACCGATTTTATTAATTTTGGCACTTTTTTCGTTTTGGCGGTTTTTTTTCGGTTTTTGGTGATTTTTTTGTTTTCCCAATTTTATCCATTTTGGGATTTTTTAACTAAATTTCAAGAAATTTGTCAAAATTGTAGTGGGTAAAGTTTTATATATTCTGTGAAAATGTCATGTTTGTAGCTCTAATGGCTCTCGAAAAAATAGCCTGTGACAGACAGGCGGTCAACGTAGCAAAAACAATAGGGTTCCTTTTCACCTGCTACAAAAAAAATTTCATGTTAGAAACTCATACTTGTTTCAAAAATTGTTTGTGGCAAACATTTTGTTCTTGAATTCATAAACAATTTTATTATGGCTGAAAAAGAAATTTGTAAATATCATTTATTCTTCCTCATCGTTATGTAAAATTGATTTGAAACTAAAAGGCTGGAAGGCATATCCCGAACCTTCGTAGAATTTGCTCATAAATTCCACCCTGTAATAAAAATTTATATTTTATAATTAAAAAAACAAGAAGTATAAAATTAAAACAATTTCAGTATTACCAGTGTAAGCGCAGGGTATGCAAAAATGCAGATAGACCTTCAATTAAAACTAATATTGCAACTGTCAGTGGAGCCCAACATGCGAAAGTTATAAAAAGCAAGGGGAAGCTTAGGTAGCCAGGCAGAATGAATCCCATGTGCAGTATCTTGGTCCACAAAACCTCAGAGAGTTCTAAAATACACATGCATGCATATATAAAAAATTAGTAAGATGTATTTCATGAATGTTATACTCACGCGAATGAGCCAAGGACAGAGCCCACAAACGCAAATACGAGGCTGTATGAGAAATTGTACTCAATACATACTCAATTGTATGAATGGCTTGCAGAGTAAAAATTTCACTCATTGGTTCATTTTCAAGAGCGTGCTCTGCTTGCCCAGCAGCAGGTAAAGCCGATTCATGACCGTCTTCTGTTGTACTTCCAGTTACTTGAGTATTCTGGTATGCTAAATCACTTTTACGTTTCATCATATAGTAAAGAGGTTTTCCGAATAACATCCAGGGTATGCATAATAAAGCAACTACCACAAAGACAATTTGTAGAATCTCCTGGCCCTCAAACATGTATTCCTTGCAGCCATCCAAAGGCTTCTGATGCTTGAACAACATCATATTAATGAAAAGTATCAAAATGGAGGGAGCACAGCCAGGTGTTAGTTCCTGCCTATCCGCCGTTCCCGAGTACTTGACAAACTTAAAGAACATCATAAATGCCATGTAGCCAAACAGCAGAATGAGAAAGGTAATCTGGGGTATAAAGTCCATCAAAATATTTATGTGCTTTTTGAAATACGTGTAATTAACCAAGGACATAATAACGCCGAAAGTCATGTGAATGACGCCAAATATTATGGAAAGTTTCATTTTATAAGTGTTCAAGAATATAATTTTATTATCTGCTAGTTGCCAAACTGGATCCAAGCCCAAGGGATAAACACCCTCCACATGATATGTGGGATTCAATTGTAAAAATGGATTAGTTAAAACAGTACTAGTGTTGTAACGCACCCTCCAACTGGAACCGAAAATATTCATTGATATCGAAAATATATCGTTGTATATAAAACCCGTGTACATGGAAAATATACCCATCAAAAGCATAATATAGCGACCGGTAAAAAATATATTGAATATTTCACCCTTAACCTTACACAAACGGTCCTCCCTTAGCACCATGTATAAGGCACACAAGAATAGTATGAAACCATGACCCAAATCGCCAAACATTACAGCAAACAAGAAGGGAAATATAATTATGGTGTACAAAGCAGGATTGACCTCACGGTACGAAGCCACACCGTACGAATCAATTAAGTTCTGAAAGCCCACTGTAAATTTATTAGTTCTGGTAAAGGTGGGAGGCTGTTCTTTGGACTCAATAACATTCAAAAACGAAGCTATATCGCTTTGAACTGTTTTAGAGCCTAAAACCAAAGCGTTTTGTACAACCAACAAATCTCGAGCAGGTACCCAGCCTTCGCCAATCAAACACTTATGGCTAAGATCCATATTAAACATATTTAAAGTATGATAAATGCCCTTCATTTTTGTAATCATAACATGCCATCTGGATACATTATGAGCAGCAGCTCTTAAAACACGATTACGATGATCGTCTGTTGTGTTTAAAACGATCTTTAAGTCTTCTAGCCTGATACATACATCTTTAATCATTTCCTCACGCTCATTATGGGCACTAGGGCAGGGGTACACAGACGCATGGAAAGCCTGACATATTTTCCTTATTCTTTGCTTCAATTGTTCACCTTGGAAAAAAGCTACAAATATTATCTTTGGTACTGAAAGCCCGGTTTCGGCATCCTTTACCATAATACTGGAATCACTGCGTTTAATGAAAATATTACCCAGACCAATGCGCCACAACATGCGCTCAAAAACAAAAAATTTTTCCAATTTTATGACACCGGCTATAAAACCCAATTGACCGCGCGTCTGGTGTTGCTCCAGCTGGTCATTATAACGATTGCTATCCAAATTTAAAATTTCCTGGTCAGAAAAAATGTCAGCTGCATTTTCCAAAACTTGTTTCAATTCTATGATTTCTAAGAAATTTGCATTCAGATTAACCGCATTATTACTAAGTTCTCTCAACTCGGTTTCGATTGTTTCCAATTTAGCCTCTAGGTCGACAATTTCACGGGGATTGGGTGCCAAAGGCTCGCTGTCCTCATCTAGTGCAGGTAAAGTGATCTCATCTTTATCCAATTCTCTTTTAATAAAACGAATTTTTCGTTCCAATTCGTCGCAGCGTCGTACCTCGGAAACAAATTTTCGTTGAAAGGCATTGACATCAATGTTAAGCTTTAAGTTTATATAAAAAAAAAAATTAATTCTCATTTGCTGTTGTGGAAATATAAAATGAGTGTTGCACTTACATCACGAAATTGTACACAGCCTTTTTCGCCCAGTTCGGCTAAAGAGGCATAGGCAGCTTCCGGTTGTATAAACATTTGGCAGAGTGTCATTTTTTCGCTACGAAACATGTCACCCATGTTGCAAGCTGCAATAACAAACAAAATGCAATCAACCAAACAATTTGTCAACACTTAATTTAAATTCAAAGTATTCACAGTCATATTTAATCAATATAACAAATTAAGTTGTTGATACGACAATTAGAGAAATTTTTTGCAACAGACAGAACAACCCGACTTTTTTGTTATGCATGGCGCAAAAACTTAAAATTTTTTTTAAATTTTTTTATACCCTTTACCAACAAAAATGGTAAAAGGGTATATATAGGTTTGTCATTCCGTTTGTAATTTCTATAATATCAATAAGCGACACATAAAATATATATATTCTGGATCCTTATGCATAGGGAAGACGAATAAGCGATGTCCGTCTGTCCGTCTGTCCGTCTGTCCGTCTGTCTGTACGTGAAATCGGTTTTCCGAAGCTCCCAGAAAAGCTAGAGACTTCGTTCTTGGACTGGTGTGTCAGAAATTTTCCAAAATAGATTGGTATTGAAATTCAGCAAAATCGAGCAGACGATTGCAGAGCTGGAAAACTTAAACTTTATTTTGCCATATAAAAGTAACTACCGAAAACAAATTTTTATTTTTTTTAATAAATAAACATATTTTACACTTCAGTACGACTAAAATTGGAATTTTAAATTAAAAAAATATAAAAAAAATTAAAAAGACGTTTCCAGGGTTGGAAAACTTTAACTTTTTGTGTTATGTAAAATTAACTATGTCTAAAACTATATTAGTATTTTCTCGAGAACCGTAAGAGCTACAGACCTAAAATTTGGACACAATGTGTAGACCTTTGGCCGCTACAACAACAAATACATGAGAATTGGAAATTAAAGGGTGTTCCAAAACGAGCAACGAAAAATGTTAAAATCCCATGTAATATACATACAATTATATGTATATACACTTTTTATACAGACTACAAAAATTAACACTAAAATTTCCAAAAATTTAAATTAAAGGGTGTTCCATCAGTTAATTCAATTTTGAATATGCAGTTTTGACAACTGCTGTATCTTGGAAACCATAAGAGCAAAACTCTTGAAATTTTCAAAAACGGTAAAACTAAAAAATCAAAAAATTACAAAATCGCTAAACTGAAAAAAATCGCCAAAAACAAAAAAAAATCGCCAAAACGAAAAAAAGCACCAAATTAAAAAAAATTTCTAAGACTAAAATAAATCGCATAAAACGGAAAAATTGCTAAAATGAAAAAAAAAAATCGCCAAAATGAAAAAAAATCGCCAAAATGAAAAAAAATCGCCAAAATGAAAAAAATGCCAAAACGAAAAAAAACCTAAAAAACAGAAAAAATCGCCAAAATGAAAAAAAAAATCGCCAAAATGAAAAAAATCGCCGAAATGAAAAAAATCGCCAAAACGAAAAAAACCCCAAAAAACAGAAAAAAATCCCCAAAATGAAAAAAAACCAAAAAAAATCGCTTATATAAAAGAAACCCAAAAACTGAAAAAAATCGCCAAACTGAAAAAAAGTCTCCAAACTGAAAAAAAATCTCCAAAATGAAGAAAAGCCCAAAAACAGAAAAAAATCGCCAAAAAGAAAAAAAAACCTCCAAAAACAGAAAAAAAATCGCCGAAACGAGAAAAAAGCGACAACCCTGAAAAAATCGTTTAAACTGAAAAAATCTTCGAAAAAGCAAAATAGCCTGCCTTTTGTGCGCGATTCAAAGTCGCACTTTACTGAATTTTTTAATATTAAAGGAATTAAATGAAACTAAGTTTTTCCTTATTTCGTTTTTGCTTTGTTCACTTAACATATTTTATGTATTTTTTAAAGAACTAGATTGGTATCAATAATCAGAAAAATACAAAATTATGACTCCAGGGTTGGAAAACTCACACTTTTTGTGTTATGTAAAATTAAATAGGTCTAAAAATTTTTTTCGTTTTCTTTATAAATTGAATATATTTTATGCTTCTGAAAGAAATGTTTAGCGTATGAAATTTGAAAAATGAAAATTAAAGCTCCCAATATGGAAACAAGTATGTATGTATGTATGTGTCTGTATACTATATATATGTATGTACGTACGTTGGTAAATGGTATATAAGATTCGGCACAGCCGAATATAGCACTCTTACTTGTTGATTACAAATGTCAACTTAAGTTTTTGTTTAGAACTTGTAAAAAATATAAACAATCATCATTGTTAATATAACAAACTAAAATTTTTCTAGTCAATTAAATTGCTCAATAAAATTATTTATTAAATTATATCATAACGATCTCATTTAATAACAAGTTGCTCTTTGGCTGAATGGTGGCAACGACAAACGTACTAGAGATGGGTGCGTGTCAAATTTTTCCAACACGACACGACACGAACACGAACACGAATACCAAGTTGCTCAACACGTACAAAACACGCGCGCTAAAATTTTTTTGTCAACACGTTACTGCACAACACACACGAAGCCACCCGAACACCCACGAAATCAGTGTTGGGTCGTGCGTGTTTGTGTCACGAAAAAACAACATGACACGCGCCCATCTCTAGTATGTACTTGGCAATAGTCTATTATGGCGTTTTTTGTTCTGGAAAAGGTGTAACATTTTTGAACTTTTTATTAAAAAAAAAATACTATTTAGCGTTCGTTTAAAGAAAAAATTTAAGCTCGCAAGCATGGTACAATTGTTTCTAATAAAATGTATATATCAGGACATCATTTAATTTTGAATTTTCACTGAAAAGTGTAGTAAGTGTAACATATTTTTCCCCTGGTTACTGGTTCAATTCTGCTCAAAGTCATTTAGTGTTATTCGCAGACAAGCAAAACAATTTTATCGAGGGTTGTGATTGTATATAAAAAACCACCACCAACCAACCACTCTTCCTTATATAAAGGCTGAGGTTTTTGAGCCCGATTTCCGATAACTCGGATAAGCCACCAAAGGATACTCTGGCAAGGAGGTGCAGACAGACGTTGATCCTCCAGAGCGGGACAAAGACACAGGAGATGCAGAATACTTTCCTCTTGTTCCTCGTCATTGCAACTGTAGCAGTAGTCATTATACGAAAGACCCATACGTTTAGCAAGTGTTCCAAAGGTACAGTGACCGGTCAACGTGGCCATGATGTTCCTCAAGTACTTCCTATTGAAGTTCATGAGATTTTTCAGGCGAGGCCAGACGAGAGTTCTCGCTATTTTAACTTTTAACAAAATCATACGAATATATTGTATTGTAACTAATGTTTCAATAAATATTTTGCAAATTTATCAATTATTAGCGTTTCGTACATTAAAAGTGAAAAGAAACCCTATTGTTTTCGCTACGCTGTCCGTCTGGCCGTCTGTCCGCCTGTCCGTCTGTCCGTCTGTCCGTCTGTCCATCTGTCCGTCACAGGGTATTTTCTCGAGAACCGTAAGAACTACGGACCTGAAATTTGGACACAGTGTGTAGACCCTTGGCCGCTACAACAACAAATACTTGAGAGTTGGAAATTAAAGGGTGTGCCAAAACGAGCAACGAAAAATGTTAAAATCCCATGTAATATACATACAACTGTATGTATATGCACTTGAAATTTTTAAAGTTAGTGTATTTTTATACAGACTACAACAATTAACACTAAAATTTAAAAAAATTTTAATTAAAGGGTGTACCATCAGTTAATGTAATTTCGACTATGTAAGTTTGGAAACCGTAAGAGCAAACTTCTTGAAATTTTCAAAAACGGTAAAACAAAAAAATCTCAAAATTACAAAATCGCCAACCGAATAAAAAATCGCCAAAATCCAAAAAAATCGCCAAAAAAATTTCTAAATCGAAAATATATCGCAAAAAACCGGAAAAATCGCCAAAATGAAAAAATCGCCAAAATGAAAAAAAAATCGCCAAAATGAAAAAATCGCCAAAATAAAAAAAAAAAAAATTGCCAAAATGAAAAAATCGCCAAAATGAAAAAATCGGCAAAATGAAAAAAAAATCGCGAAAATAAAAAAAAATCGCCAAAATTAAAAAAAAATCGCCAAAATTAAAAAAATCGCCAAAACGAGAAAAAGCGAAAAATAATAAAAAAAAAATTATTTCAGCTGAAACAAGTAAGAGTGCTATATTCGGCTGTGCCGAATCTTATATACCCTTTACCAACGTACGTACATATATATAGTATACAGACACGTACATACATATTTGTTTTGTGAAAAAATTTATCATTTTTTTAAAGTTTCCATCTTTGGAGCTATAATTTTCATTTTTCAAATTTCATACACCAAACTTTTCTTTCAGAAGCATAAAATATATTCAATTTATAAAGAAAAAGAAAAAAAACAAAAAGTGTAAGTTTTCCAACCCTGGAGTCATAATTTTGGATTTTTCTGATTATTGTTACCAATCTAGTTCTTTAAAAAATGCATAAAATATGTTAAGTGAAAAAAGCAAGAACGAAATAAGCAAAAACTTAGTTTCATTTAATTCCTTTAATACTAAAAAAATCAGTTAAGTGCGACTTTGAATCGCGCACGAAAGGAAGGTTTTTTGCTTTTTTTTAAAGTTTTTTTCAGTTAAAACGATTTTTTCAGTTTTGTCGCTTTTTTCTCGTTTTGGCGATTTTGTCTGTTTTTGGAGATTTTTCTCATTTTGACGATTTTTTCTGTTTTTTTTTGGGTTTTTTTCGCGATTTTTTTGGCGATTTTTTTGTTTTTTTTTTCGTTTTGGTGATTTTTTTCATTTTGGCGATTTTTTTTCATTTTGGAAATTTTTTTCTTTTTTTTCTGTTGTTTTTCGTTTTGGTGATTTTTTTAATTTTGGCGATTTTTTTTTCATTTTGGCGATTTTTTTTCATTTTGGCGATTTTTTTCTGTTTTTTAGTTTTTTTTCGTTTTGGCGATTTTTTGTCTTTTTTTGGCGATTTTTTTTCATTTTGGCGATTTTTTTCTGTTTTTTAGGTTTTTTTTCGTTTTAGCGATATTTTTCATTTTGGCGATTTTTTTTCATTTTAGCAATTTTTTCGTTTTTTTGCGATTTATTTTAGTCTTAGAAATTTTCTTTTAATTTAGTGCTTTTTTCATTTTGGCGATTTTTTTCTGTTTTTTTGGGTTTTTTTCGTTTTGGTGATTTTTTTCATTTTGGCGATTTTTTTTATAATTTTGGCGATTTTTTTCTGTTTTTAGGTTTTTTTTTCGTTTTGGTGATTTTTTTCATTTTGGCGATTTTTTTTTCATTTTGGCGATTTTCTTTCATTTTGGCGATTTTTTATATCATTTTAGCAATTTTTCAATTTTTTTGCGATTTATTTTAGTCTTAGAAATTTTTTTTTAATTTGGTGCTTTTTTTCGTTTTGGCGATTTTTTTTCTGTTATTTAGGTTGTTTTCTTTTTTTGGCGATTTTTTTCATTTTGGCGATTTTTTTCTGTTTTTTAGGGTTTTTTTCGTTTTGGCGATTTTTTTTCATTTTGACGATTTTTTTCTGTTTTTTAGGGTTTTTTTCTGTTTTTTAGGGTTTTTTTCGTTTTGGCGATTTATTTTCATTTTGACGATTGTTTTCTGTTTTTTAGGGTTTTATTTCGTTTTGGTGATTTTTTTCATTTTGGCGATTTTTTTTTCATTTTGGCGATTTTTTTCTGTTTTTTTTTCGTTTTGGCGATTTTTTTTTGCATTTTAGCATTTTTCCGATTTTTTGCGATTTATTTTAGTTTTATAATTTTTTTTTTAATTTGGTGCTTTTTTTCGTTTTGGCGATTTTTTCTTGTTTTTGGCGATTTTTTTCGGTTTGGCGATTTTATAATTTTTTATTTTTTCAGTTTTACCGTTTTTGAAAATTTCAAGAGTTTTGCTCTTACGGTTTCCAAGATACAGCAAATTGTCAAAATTACATAGTCAAAATTGCATTAACTGATGGAACACCCTTTAATTTAAATTTTTTTAAATTTTTGTGTTAATTTTTGTAGTCTGTATAAAAATACACTAACCTTACAAATTTCAAGTGTATATACATATACAATATACTACATGGGATTTTAAAATTTTTCGTTGCTCGTTTTGGAACACCCTTTAATTTCCAATTATCATGTATTTGTTGTTGTAGCGGCCAAAGGTCTACATACTGTGTCCAAATTTCAGGTCTGTAGCTCTTACGGTTCTCGAGAAAATACTAATATAGTTTTAGACATAGTTAATTTTACATAACACAAAAAGTTAAAGTTTTCCAACCCTGGAAACGTCTTTTTAATTTTTTTGTATTTCTTTATTTTAAAATTCCAATTTTAGTCGTACTGAAGTGTAAAATATGTACATTTATTAAAAAAAAATAAAAATTTGTTTTCGGGAGTTACTTTTATATGGCAAAATGAAGTTTACGTTTTCCAGCTCTGCAATCGTCTGTCCGATTTTGCTGAATTTCAATACCAATCTATTTTGGAAAATTTCTGACACACCAGTCCAAGAACGAAGTCTCTAGCTCTTCTGGGAGCTTCGGAAAACCGATTTCACGTACAGACAGACGGACAGACGGACAGACGGACAGACGGACAGACGGACAGACGGACATCGCTTATTCGTCTTCCCTATGCATAAGGATCCAGAATATATATATTATATGGGTCGCTTATTGATATTATAGAAATTACAAACGGAATGACAAACCTATATATACCCTTTTACCATTTTTGTTGGTAAAGGGTATAAAAACGTAAAAAAACACTGTATTAAAAAAAATGCTCAAAGTCCAACGTACGGAACCCTTCGTGCGCGAGTCAAAGTCGCACTTTACTGAATTTATTTTTCTAATTGTTTTGCTATCCTTCCTCCTGCTATCATTTCGCTCAAGTTGTTTTTAGTATACACTTTTATATTGAGAAGTAATTTTAGTTATATTTAAATCAGGATCGTTTTTTTTACAAATAAAATCTTTTTTGCAAGTGCAATTTGTTTACAAATATTTTTTTTATTTTTTACCATTAATTTTTTTGTTTGTTTGGAGATCTAATAAATGTTATGACCAGCTCATTGGCTGGCAAGCACCTTAACTGTTTTTCAATTGAAACTAAATACAGTTAAATAGTGCTAATTGTGTTTTTAAACTCTCTTGATAATAATTATCTTTAATAATTAAGTTAATCTACAACAACCTAAGAAGTAAGTGTAATTAAAAGCAAACATATGACTTTATCAATATAAATAACAAAAGCAATAGCAATATAGAAATAGCAATAACTAGTAATCGTTATCTCGCTGGAAATCTCAATTGCGCATTTTTATTATGTGTGATTATTTTTTTTTTGGTAAATTGTTAGTAAATGTATTCTTGGTGCAATTGGTTATTTATCTATAACTTTAAAAAAAAAGTACTTAATTGTTTTTACGAATGCAGGCAAAGTCTGCAAGCACTTGAAGATTATCAATCATTTGTCATGTGCTAAAAAAAATGCGGAAGTCTCGTGATAACTGCTTGATTATAAAAAATATTAATTCTAACGTTGTTGCTTATCTCAAGTCATATGTACAATAATTTTCCAGTAATTGTTTTTATTAGAAAGTTTAATAGATAAAAATAGAAAAACAGCTCAATTTTGTCATATTATATCGCTTTTAATTAAATGCCTTATTATTTTAGAACTCTTTTATATTTCTGTGGTAAAAAGACGGAAAATTGCTTAAGTTGATCGCTCTCTCTCTCTCTCTCTTTCTCTCTCATATTCCATTTCATAAAAAAAAAATAATGTAAGTCCGATCATAGGGGAGATGTGTAAACATCTAGTAATGAATTTTTTTTCTTAATATTGGCTTATGGCAACTAAAATAAGCTATATAAAATTTTTGACTCTACTGTATATAAAAATTTATGGAAAATTGCATGTATAGTAGTGGAATTATTAGTTGTGGGAAACCGTCAAATAAAAATTTTGATAAAACTTGCGTCTGTGGGTTTGCAAAATTTGTATTAAAATCTCCATCCATAATAATTGGCATGGAGTGGAGATTGTTACCCAATTGTCGTGCACCGACTTCAGTGTAAGGCAACAGTACGTAACGAAAATATGTTATAATATAATATTATAAATTCTTTATAAATGCTGCTATATATCTTTAAAACAAATATTTGACATTTAAAATTAACGCTCTTTTATTTAAAATTTTATATGTATTTTATATTTTTCAACTTTTTAACAAAATTATCCCCACTGGCAACACTATTACACTTCACAAGCAATTTCTATTAAAATTAACATTGCTCCTGAAGGCATGCTTTAAAATTCGGTTGAGTGTAGTTCTATGCAGCTGTTAAGTTTCTCTGTACTTCTTGTTGTCCGTGTGATACATAGCTCACACCGATTTGATAACGCATCGCACATCTTACTCAAAATTTGTGATTGTATTGTGAATAAGTTTTTCACCCCCCCCCCCCCAAGCATATAGATGTTTACACATGAAAAACTTATGTCAAATAGCTAATGTTTGTAACTACATATATGTAGCTGCCCAAGTAGATAGACGTGGGTGCTGATGAAGTGGGTGGGTGCACAGAAAAATGCCGGTATTTCCCCCATCTAGTAAAGTCTAGTGTAATTTGTCTACTCTTCTTTAGAAAATCACATTAACTAATACAAATATTTCATTCAATAAGAATGGAAAATACTGAATATTAAGGAATATCAAATAGAGGTTTTTTATTTCCACACCAGATTAACTAATGATATGCAAATGTTATTCAGTGTACTGTGGTGTCAAATTGGCGACCTTAAAGCTTTTTGCACGCTCACTTCCATATTCAAAGCTTTTAGCTGCCTCTTACGCTTGTTGGAAACAAGTAGATGGATCATTGAGCTTTTCAGCACTCACTCCAAATATTCCCTGCATACTCTTCAGATTCAATGTCTCCTTACCCAACGTCTACACCTGATATATTTTTATCATAACAAAAGTCAAATTTTATATTGAAAAATAATTTTTTTATGTTAGCTCTTTTTTCAATATTGGATTTGACATTTGAAGGTTAGCCGCGAATAACGTTTTAAGTGACAAAATAATAATTTTTCAGGAGAGCCAAAAAACGTATTTTAAAGCAAGATTGATTTTTTCGTTTAAATTTTTTTAGCTTATCGAAAATAGTGATAACTAACATTAACTTTTCTTTTTGTATCTCTGCTACATTTATCAATTATTTTCGACAATTTCGTTTGCTTGATTTTATTATTTACTTACAAAGTTTTTCACAGACTGACTGATTGTAATTGTAGTTTGACGGCGATAAGATGCATAATTTTGGATGGTTTGATATTTGAACAACGCAAGAGAGTTATGTTAATGGTAATCTGTGAAAAAACTGGTTTTGTAAAAAATGTCTTTTACAACGTTATTCGCGGCTGTGCTTCATTTGTCATAAGAAAAATATATCAGGTGTAGACGTAGGGTTAGAAACATTTTGTTAATGGTATGCATATAAGGTATGGCCTTTTGATATAGAGGGAAAAAATATATAAATACAATAATTTTAAATGTTTTTAAGCTTAAAATACGTATATTTTAAAAAAACTGTTAATCGGTTTATTTATTTTTTAGGAATTTCTATTAAAACTTAATCCACTTTAAGCTTTATATGCAAACTTATGTATATTATTTATTATGCTCTTTACGATTTAATTATGCATTAATTTTCCATTCCCTACAATCACACAAAATTAAGGCAGCAGCCTCAAAATCCTTAATTCTGACTGTTTGAATGCGGTGCTATGTAATGGACCGAAAGTTGTAAATTTGTATTTATATAATTATAGTTATATAGCAATTCAAAAAGGGTTATTACAAAAGTATAATTTGCAGTTATATTCATTCAATTTAATGTGACCGCATGAGCATTTATTTAAAGACCTCATAAAAGTTATATGTATTATGGCCAAAGCAGAAGTATTAATTTATTAAAAGTATGTAAATATGTACTATATGCCTACTTATGGTTTAACACTCTCAAACTTTGTTGTTACATGCAATATTTGGTCCATAATATTAATTTAACACATTAAACGCAAAACCTTTCCTTTTACATTTTTGTTTAAAGTTTTTCTTTATGGGTTCTCCATTTATTTGCAGCTACTTTTGAAAAAAAAATATAACTACTTCTTAGTACAGTTCATTTATATAAAACGTTTAATTTAATATGTGTTTTAATACAATTTTGTAAATAATAGTACAACCTTCAGTATCGCAAATAGGTTGGAAGTAATTGAAATCCATTCATTCGCTGTTACAGAGACGTGATGTGGAGAAGCAGTTTATATGGTTTTTATTTTTGCAATCTACGCTTCAAAATGACTGAGAATCGCGCAGATTGAAAGGATTTTTTTTCTTCTTTATTTTATTAAAAAAAAAGAAAAGAGAAGAGTTCAAGGTAGAAAATATTCATGAACTATTTAACATATAAAAAAAGTTTAAGGCACTAAAAGAATTTACACAGTGGGTGGGAAAAGTATACAACTGCTTCAATAGATATCGTTTTTCAATATTTTGTTTCCAAAAAAAGAGCAGGGAGAAACTTTTTTCTAGGTAATAAATACTGCTACTGGAAGGTTTCAATGGACATAACTGGCATGCAAGTGAGAACGATGAGTTCTGCTTGCACTCAAAATATTTCATAGCTAAAACAAACGAGAAATGTGGTTCATTTTACGAAATTATTCGTTATTTTTGCGCTATAAAATGCTTTGTCGTAGATAGCAGAAATGGTTTTTGCTAATTTTACGAAACACTTTGTTGTCTGCAAATAATAATAATAATCTTACAAAGCGATACGAGCTTTAGCCTAATTAAATCATAAATATAGAAACAAATGAAGTCCGGACAATATTAATAAATTTAACTAAAACTAATAGCAATGGGCTTGTGGCAAAAAACTAGATAAAAATTTACTTAATAGTAACAAACCAAATAGTTTGTCTTAAATAGATTAAAAATAAGCCAATTAGCATGTGCATAATTAGTAAGGAACAAACGACAATGGCAAGACTGTTGCAAATTCGGAGATGGTAAAATTGAGCTTTCATTACAAAAAAGCTTTCAGCAAATTGTAATACGATGAATCAAAACAATTCATATATTCCATTTGCAATAAAGGTTGAGTATATAAAGTCGAAATCTGCATCAACTGACACAACACACACAGTGGGACCAAACTCAAAGAACGCTGATGATTAAGTAGCAGTGGCCTTTCAAAACAGCTCTTTGTTCCGTTCTGCTAAGTGTTTGTCAGAATTTTTACAGTTAACTTTGGTGTTATTTGTTCATTAATAATTATCACATGAAATTTGGTTTACAAAACAATACAAACTTAAGACTAATTAAATCATAAATATAAAAATTAATTTCTTATATTATATCTCTCTCTTATTTTATATTTTGTAAGTCAACTTTCATTAAACACTTTACTTGTGTATATTTAATCGAGATTGGCCAAACATTCAAACTAACTACTTCAACAGGTTAACAGTGTTTTGAAACTGTTTAATAATTTTACCATTTTCATTATATTATAGTTAAAAGCGTTGAAAGTTCATTTTAATGAAATTGAGCAGAAATCGATTGAATGCAGAAAGTTTGCCATATTTAATAAGAACGTGAACTAGTGGCTACTTTACATTTAAAAAAATTCAATTTAAGGCACATTTTGTATATTTTAATTAAATTTTTTTTATAGTGGCGAAATTTGTTATTTCATTTCAATAAATTCAGTAAAGTGCAATTTTGACTCGCACGCGAAGGGTTCCGTACGGACACTGCATATTAAATGCTATATAAAAGTAAGCCTTTATAACAGAATATCTAACCTGATCTAGAAACTCTTTAAAAAATTTGAAGCACACGGTAAACTTAATTTTCAGATTTTTTCTTATATTTGGGCTTTTTTTCGTATTTGGGATTTGTTTTTTGGTTATTGGCGTTTTTTAGTTTTAACGTTTTTTAGTTTTAGCTTTTATTTAGTTTTTAGAGTTTTTTTCGGTTTTTTGCCATATATTTTAGTTTAGCGATTTTTTTTAGTTCTGGCGCTTTTATTCGTTTTGGTGACTTTTCGGTTTTTTGAGTTTTTAGTTTTAACGTTTTTTAGTTTTGGCGTTTATTTAGTTCTTGGAGTTTCTTTCGTTTTTATTTTTTTAGTTTTTTTTAACGTTTTTTAGTTTTAGCGTTTATTTCGTTTTTGGAGTTTTTTTCGGTTTTTTGCAACATATTTTAGTTTAGCGATTTTTTTTTAGTTCTGGCGCTTTTTTCGTTTTGGCGATTTTTTCTTCGGTTTTTGACGTTTTTAAGTTTCGGCGTTTTTTCGCTATACGAACTTTTTGGTGATTTATTTTTATTATTTTTGCACTTAAGCGATTTTTATTTTTGGAGCTTTTTTCGTTTAGGCGATTTTTTTTCTGTTTTTGGCGATTTTTAGTTTTGGCTATTTTGTTTAGTTTTTGGCTACTTTTTTATTTATTTGTTCTTTTTGAAGCTTTTTTTATTTTAAAATTGTTCAATTTTAGCGTTTTTGAAAATTTCAAGAGTTTGCCTCATACGGTTTGCAAGATGCAGCAAGTTGTCAAAATTTAATGGTAAAACTTACATTAAGTGATAGAATACCCTTTAATTTTGAGTTTTTTAAACTATAGTGTTACTTGTTGAAGTCTGCATAAGAACACACTGGCTGTGAAAATTTCAAGTGTTCATATATAATTGTCTGTACAGGCAAATCTCGGTATAACGAATTTCGTTTTAACGAAAATCCGATATAACGAACGTCCAAATATTTTGCATTAACAACCTTATATAGCGAATAACATCCTAATTTTATACTGGATATAACGAATGATAAAGAAAAAATCGCAAAATAAAAAAAAAACTTGCATCATATAACGAATTTTTTGATAGTATGCTCCTTATAACGAATGGCAAAAAAAATATTAAACAAAATCTACAGCAGCATTTTTGGAAAAAAAATTGTCGTACCGTTAGTTTGTATTTGGTACCTTTGCCCTCATTATTTTTATTGTATTGTATCATGTCTACGAATTGGCCTGACATTATATCGTTCGTTATACCGGAATTTGCCTGTATATTAGTTTAGGATTTCAAAACATTTTTCGTTGCTCGCTTCAGAACGCCCTATACTTTTTAACTTTTATATATTTGTTGTTCTAGCGGGAAAAAAGTTTTCGCTGGTAGAGAAAACAGACTGTAACAAGCAGACGGACTTTGTAGCGATACTAATAGGGATCCTTTTTTACCTTTGGCGTACGTTACCCTAGAAAATAAAGATAAACGTGCACTGATTTAATTTAGTTTTTTTCTCTTGGTGGACCAAGGGGAAAGTGATGTGAATATAAATATTGCATTTGTTATATAGCCAATCCTCTCCAAATGTCAACCTTAGCCACTGCACACCCGAGATTTGGTATCCTATAATATGCTAAGGAGACTCTGACAACCGATCGGGGGCGGTATAACCTCACACGAAGCATGGAGTTAATAATACCTGCAGCAACTCAGCATGCCTGGATGTACAGTTGGTAGCGCCAACACAAGGATCGGACGCTATTGCCCAATCAGTCATTCGTCTTAAAAGAACTCGATTACCGAAATTGTAACAACAAGAAAAATTACGGCCATATGCTCCTTGCAGGAGTGAAAGGAATAAATATATATACTAGTATACAATAATATAATTAAGATTGGAATTTAAATTTTCTATGTTCGACAAATTTAAACCAATAATAATAATATGAAGCAAATAATTATTTTTGCAAATGCCTTGGCACAATTTACAATTTATGAATATGCTGCATAAGACAGTTATAGATATTGCAATGTATTGCAATATAAATGCACTTTATGTTCGATTTTCATGCAATCATATTATTTCCCTCCGTCTACATAAATATGCAGGGGTTTCAATTTTAATTTGCATATTATATGTTGTTTCTTGCGGAACATTATACTCATGCATTATACAAAATTCGAAACGTTTTGTGCAGTTAAAATCAACAAATTTTAAAGTTTTGCATTATTCATATAAATAAGCATGTACAAGGTATTGCATTTAACCATATTTCTACACAGAGAAAAATATGCCAATGTAAAATCAACATGCAAACATATTGATTGCAAATCATAATAAATTTAAAAGAAATAATATGTTGTTTAGTGTGTTGGTGTTTATTTGCATTACTTATAGCCGCAACACATTGTTGTAATTACTTATGGGACTTGTTTTTGGTTTGTTGTTGTTTACTTTGATGTTCTTAAATAGCCGGCAAACTATAGACTTGCTGCTTCTGGGTAGTAGGGATTGTACCAATCTTGTAGTTGGAGTGTTGCAGGTTTGAATCCTAGATATAACTCTAAGTAATTTCGCAGTTTTTGCTTTTTTTTTACTAACCATATCTTTCATTTCCAATAACTTTTTTTAAATGATCAACGAAATAATGTTGAGTTAAAATTTTATTCATGATGGTATTTAAGGCATAATTCATAAAAAATATTTTGGTTTAAATATCCATAGAAAATTTGCTTAATAAACCTCTTATAAAACAGAAATATTTTTTATGAATAAGGTAGTTAGTGTGCATATAAAAAATACTTAAGGTTGTTTTGGCTGCAGCAGTAAGCACGTTGACTACTCTGCAATGAGTTTCGTGTTTAAATCTTGACTGGGGCAGCTAATTTTATACATACAAGCATGTTACTGATACACACATAATTTAAATAACTATTAGTTAGTTACAATACATTCAACTAAATTCATGTTGTTTCAACTTGAAATATTTTTGATTCAACATGATTCTTCATTTTGATTTAACAGCACGAGAATGTTAAGGCAACAAGAAATAAAGTTGTTTCAAAATAAGCAATTGCCTTTGAAGATTACTGTAAATCATGTTGAATTAACATGAAACACATATGAAGCAAAATGATTGTCAAAAAATCTTAAATTAACCTTGTTTACGTAGATTTTAAGTTGACATTTTTCTGTGTGTATGATCGCTAAGATTGCCCAGGCATAGAGTATTTATGAGTAAAGTGTCTTAAAATAGGTACTCCCGAGCTTTGACAGCTATCACATGGAACTTTCTGCACTAAAGATTTAAAGGTCCGCTCATCTCACCTGGAGTTTATGCGAACTAAATACAAAAATTGTGATATTTTCTGAAGTTGCAGGTGCATTCCAATTAGCCATAAGCTACAGTGGCGCACATACTCGAGCCATCAATCTATGTGTCAAAGTCATGGAATTGATCGTTTGGTTACGCGCCACTCAACAAACCTTTGACGGACATTTATACGATGATGATTTTTATGCGTTTCTTTCAAACAAATAAAATATTTTTTATTTACATTTAAATATCTGAATCTCTTAATGAAATATCCTTTAGAAATGTAAATATAATGATTGAAATTTAATTTCAATTGAATTGCATGGAAAACCACTTAAGTGTCTGCTGCACGCAAATAATTTCAATGCCAGCTGCACATTAACTTATAGTTAACCATTTGCATGGCATGCGATTTAAAAAAGATAGAAGTGAAATGATTATAATGTTTTTAAAAAGAAAAAGAAACACAATCATCTGTGAAATGTATTAAAATAACAATTGCAACGTTGGTCTTAATAAGAATAAAAGAGCATAAGTGTTAATAAAAGAAATTCAAATCCTTCAACATTTTGTGGTCAAAGTTTTGTTATAATATATTTCAAAATTTTACTATTAAATAAGACATTTTTAATAATAAAAAAAGAAGAGAGCGGTGTCTTAGGACACCCATTATAGCTATGCTGCTTAGCTATAATGTAACAAACTTAATGTATTAAATAACAGTACAAAAAATAATATTATTCGCCGCAAATATTTCAAAACGTTTCCATTTATTTCCCATTCATTTCTTTTATAGAGGCGTTGGATTAAATTAATGTATTGTTTGTGGCCGGCGGCGTTTGTTAGCCGGCTTACATCTGATGGGTTATGTTCTCTGGCTTGTGCTCATGTGCAAAAACAATACAAAAATAAGTTGAGCAATGCATATCATTGTTTTTGTTTTGTTTTTGTTTCACTCACTTCAAAGAACGAAACAAAACAAAATCAAAGAACGTGGTTTGGTATATTTTTGTACTCTGCTTTTAAGTACAAACAAAACAAAATAGAAACACATTTATAACTGTAATAGAGTCGGTTATTGTTGTTGCGATAATCACGTCCTAGCTCTTCAGTCATGACATAAATAGCATAGCTATAATATACTAAATATGCTTCGGTATTTATTATAGACTGTGTTTTTTATAGAGATATAAAAGTTTAAGTTAGCAACACTTGTTCAACTGACGGCCGTTTTGTCAGCTGTTAGGTGATTCAGATTTAGTTTGGTTTGGCATTTTAACATGAATAGACTAGAAGTTGAATAATGCTTCCAAATTGTGCAAATTTATTTTGAAATGGTTCTTTTAGAAATAAGTAACAAATACTACGTCAATTCTACGGTCAACATAGTCGTCCATCAGAGCAATTAATTCGATTAGCTATATAATGTTTTTGCACCATGTTTACTCTAAATGATAAAACGCCTTCACAGAGACGTCACACTGGTGGAATCCCTACTCCTTTAAAGGCGATGCTGGTCAGAAAGTTAAAGTCCATGTTAACATATGCAGCAGAGGTACTCACAAGCTCTTTCTTCGGGGACCCCTTCAGAAATTTTAATAGTAGCACGGCCTACCGCAATGCGAAATATACGTTTTACATTTATTATACAAAAGCCATATTACTAAATCTTATTAATATTAACTTTTGAGGAATCATAACAATATTTGTTTAGCTTTTCGCGGACCCCTTGGAATTTTCTTACGGACCCCCAGGGGTCCGCGGACCCCCATTTGAGAACCGTTGATATATAAAGAGTCATGACTACTAACTTCTTTGTGCATCAGTTAAGCAACCATGATGTGTAGGAGTTGTGGTTTAAAGAGGACGGCACAACATATTACACAACTTTATGCCACAATAGATTTATTGAAGGATGATTTGAGATCATGCGATTTAATGCCGCTAGAATATTTTCTGTGGGGAAGTGTGAGGTTGCTGGTCTAACGCCGATAAGCCCAAAGCGCTTGACCACTTGGAAGAAAGCATTCACCACGTTATTGCGTTGCCAATATACGGCCACAAATGTTGGAAAAGGCCATCGAAAATTGGACCTCCAGATTAGACTACGTCCGAGGCCGGCGTGGCGATTATATGCAGAAGCCATATTAAAATTATAATGCCAGAGGATAGTCTTTCAAATAAAGTACATTTCACGTCAATTGAAAAAATTCACCCTTGCTTTATTCCATTTAAAATTTGCTTACCTCTATAAAAATACCCTTTATAAGAAATTTTCTTCAAATCAATCCCTGAGACTTTTTTATTTTCGATTATGTTTTATGATATTCGATCTAGAGCCAATTTCACCAACCTATTGAAATATCAATATATGATTGAAAATCGAAATTTTTATAGGAATTGCTATTTAAATAGAGTTGGTATAATAGGCCTTTAGTCTAGGTCAGTTCAAATATGAGTATATTTATTTTTCTTTTAAAAAGTAAGGCTAAATTTTTCGGCCTTGAAAAAGAAAGGATATAAATTTCATATTCCTTAGGAAGTCTAAATATATGAGGATTGAGCTATTATTGCCGGTAAAAGTATGTGTAGGCTTAACGTGGTTATTTTATATGAAAAAATCGGTTTGAGAATTGCTGTGACCTACTGCCAGAATTTAAATCATTATAAACTTTTTTTTATAATTTCTTTTACTTAAAAAAGGAAAAAAATTGCTTTTAAATATATTTATGCAATTGATAGCAATGGAAAAATATTTATTTATTCAATTCCAATTATTCTTTACTCAACAAACACCAGAAAAGTAAAGGTCATAGCTAAGTTTAAAGGATATCAAATTATAAAAACGACTACACTTGCCACAGAAAGCAAAATATATGCAACTGAAGGTGTTTCTTAACTAATATAGATTTTCTTGGCCACTTTTTTTAAACGATAGCATTATTACTAACTAATTTCAAATACTTTTCTTGTTATTTTCTTGGATTTTCCATTCCTTGGCGTGCTACTCTTTTTTTTAATACGCAGGTGAGAAAAACTATAAAATGAACAGCCAAGCTTATTTTATCATTTAACTTGCCTCGCTTAGAATTTCAAGGATGTTTCTTCTTAGTTTTGCTGCTTTTTCTCTCTTTTTTTTAGTTTTGGAATTGTTATAATTTTATTACAAGTTTTACTGATTTTCTCGTTGCATATAATAAGTTCGTTTTATTTTATTTTCTTTTCATGCACTCCACACAAAACGCATTAATTTTAAACTTTTCTTATATATATTCTCTTTAAAATTTTATTTGTTAGAAAACTTTATTTTTTACAATTGCATATTTGCGGTTTCCCTTTTAATGACCTTATACTTACTGTTCGAGTATAGTGTTGTCTTCTCTTTGGAAGGATATAAGTAGCAATTTTAATTCCATAAAAAAAAAATTATTGGTTATTGTCCGTGCTAAAAGGTTTATATGTATGCTTTACCCTATTTTTCCAAACCATTAAAGCCAGCACATATTTTTTATATATACATATATATGTATATGTTTGAAGTATCGTATAATATTAAAACTAAAATTTTCTATTTGAAAACAAGGCAATAGCGCATTTAAATTTGAGCAAAATATAGTACTTGCAAGATTTAGGATAAAATCAAGTGATTTTCCGTACAAAATACTATCTGTTTCGTTACTGGATTATGTCAAAATCTGTTTAAAATCTGTTAGATCAATGGTTTTTTGTTTTAAAAATTTTATTAAAAAAGACACCGCTGCACTTAAGAAGGTACGTGTAAATTACTTATATTGTAGTTTTTTGTTTTTAGTATAGACAAATATATCAGTCAATCGAAATCATGATATAAGCCACAAAAACTTGCTCTAAATGGGATAGACTTTACTAAATATTTCAATTGAAATCTACAAGGTGAGTGTAAATGTTTCTATTTCTATAATGATTCTATTTTTATTTTTGTAAGGAAAATGATTTATAGATCATTTATGAAAATCTAAACCGTTTACACCAACTTTTTTTTTACATATATCAAGATTATTTTATTCAAATCAAAACCCATTATTGGGGCATTTATTTACACCTGCACAAAATCTAGCAGATTTTGTGAAAATCTACACCGTTTACACCAACTTTTTTTTTTTTGACATTTATAAAGACCTTTTTTATCCCCAACAAAACCCATTAACTGAAAAATTTCCAAAGCTACAACCAGACAATTCCAATATAGCCAATTCACACACCTTTTCAAGCAGACAGTAGCTAATTCAATCACCTTTTAAATAAACATGTTATACAGTATAGTAAATATAAAATAAAATTATTAGATTTTGAGTAGATATTCTACTCAAAATCTAATAATCTAGGCTTAGCTCGAAATCTCGTAAGTACTAGATTTTGAGATAATGTAAATGCCCTATAATTGAAAAATTTCCAATACTACAACCAAACAATTGCAATTTAGCCAATTCACACACCGTTTTAAGCAGACCGGAACTAATTCACGCATCTTTTTAGTAGTAAAATCATTAGATTTTTAATAGATTTCCTACAAATCTAGTGACAAAATAAATTTCGTTTTGTAATTGAAATCTACTAAAAAGTCGCTAGATTTATCTCGAAATCAAGTAGGTACTAGATTTCAAAACAGTTCAAATGCCCTTTTAGAATTTAAAAATAAACACTGACAAATATTTTCAATTAAAAACGTCCTATATAATTTCTACTGAATTGGGGCATAAAATTGTGATAAGAAAACACAAACTTCTTCATAAAAGTTGAAGAAGTGAGTCTAAACTCTCTTTTGAGACTTTCCATGCCATTGAAAATGGCTTGCTAAATAAAGCAAAAGAGGATTATGAAAGTTTCTTTCAACATAAAGATCTAACAAATATGTTTATTTAAAAATTGCTGCTGATTATAATCAAAGTATTCCCTTATACAAGGTTTTGATCAAGTGATTTTTCCAACTAATATTTTTTTTTTTTGTAAAATCGTATTCAGTCATTCACCCTATTATTGGTCTTATTTTGTACAAATGTATGTATGTATGCGCATTTCTCTTTATGCTCATCTAACACGTTAGTGAAAGTTAAAAAATTATTCATTTGCAGCAACTTTCACGCTGTGAAAGGTTTTGTGTTATATCTAGAATATTGTGTTTGTTAAAATATTCGCATAAAAATGTACAAATATTTTCGCAATAAAAGTTATACAGTGAAAAGCAAAACTAGCAGGTTTGTTAAAAAAACTCCATGCCAACTGTCCTGATATTCAGAACAAATAATTTTAAAGCACTATTTTTAGTGTTTATAGGCGAACATTTCAGTAAAGAAAGGGGGGGGGGGGTGGAGGGGGTAATAACAAAAATCACATTTTCTGTTGTCCGTGTGTTTTTTAAATTTTTTTTTACAGATATCTTAATGTTTGTTATGTTGCTTCTTTATTTTAATTGATTCATTTACTGTGACAACTGCTTTTTATAATTTAAAATAGTCTTGCCAGAAGTAGAGGGAAATCACTACGCATATGTATTTATAGCAGTGTAGGGAATTTTGGACAAATATTTTTATTTTTTTGCCAAGATTTAGGCATTTATATTCTCAGAATATATATTTTTCAAAACTTGTCGTGGCCCACAATTACTTAGACCTTTAGTCAAATGGCAGGAATCCCAGGAAATAGAAAATGGGCATTATGATTTAATAATTAAAGAAATTAATTATAACTATCTAACTTAAATCTTAATAAACTCCATGTGTGGAGAAAACCCAAATCTAACATTTCTATTGTAAGATAATTTCTGTAAAACTGTAGAAATTATGCATTAATTTCGAATGCACATTTAATTCAAAAGAACTACATATTGTCATCTAAAATTCAAAAGGCCGTAGGTACACTTTTTACTTTTTTATAGGAGAAACAAATATAAGCCAAATCATTTGTTAGGTGCAAATTGAATAAAATGAATAAAAGCAGTATTTTTGATTATATGTGAGTAAAATCTTAAGAAAAGTTGAACTTTGGTTAATTACATCATAATCAATCAAAAAGTATATTTTGAATTTTTTGGTTGTTATGCCCTTTTGGATCTTAGGTGACGAATTGTTAAATTCTAAGCAACAAAATGATAAATGTTTCTAGTTTGTGTTCCTTTAAATTAACATGATATAAATCTTGTAAATTTTTCGTAGCGCAAGAGTTTTTAACATTA
Source organism: Tachina lurida (assembly GCA_944452675.1). NCBI lineage: Eukaryota > Metazoa > Arthropoda > Insecta > Diptera > Tachinidae > Tachina > Tachina lurida. The sequence continues at coordinate 156,865,444 of OX101753.1, read as the reverse complement.
AGGGAATAACGAGTTTTTTTTTTTAAATTTACCGGCAGCACTGATACAATTTTTGGAAGAAAAATCAATTTTAGAATTATGAATAAAATCATCGTACGGATATAAAATATTTTTGGAAGCAACTCTTAAAGAGAATTGAATATAAAATAAGAAAGTTAAATACTCGTTTGAATTTGGCCTGAATTTAAATTTTGTTATTTTCCTTATTTCATTTAATAAATTTATAGCTAATGCTTAAACAGAATAAAACCTTAACTTCAGGAAAAATCGCTGTCAAATTAAAAAAGCCATAATAAAATCTACATCAACATTTAAACTTATGCTCTCTAAATTTTTTTTAATTTTACTTTGTGGTAATTTTTCTTTGTAATGTGGTTTACAAAATGTATGAGATTTATTGAAAGTATCCCAGCGGCGAAAATGTCGATTACAGAAGCGATGATTCGAAGCACACATGTAAGACAGTAATGTACACCACCTCATATACGTACCTAGTATACATTTTGAAATGCAATGCCTTTCAATTGCACACAAAGTAAGCGAGATACGGAAGTGTGCATCCAATCAACATAAAAGCTCACTATTGCCTAACATACATTGTACGTTGGCAGTGGGCAGTTCGATTACAATCTAGCTTACTTTCGTACACTTTGTAAGCTAGCATTCATTGAACACAAAGTATGACAAACATCATTGAAGAGATAGATGTATTGTGGTATTCAGCATTCGCCGCTGGGAACGTTGTCAAAATAAAATAGATTATATCTCTTGACTTCTTTCTGGGGCTGATTTTTGTGTCAATTTGTATGGAAAATGTGTTTATGTTGCAATTCTGGCATTTTTACTAAAAAAATATATATGTTTTTCATTCCATTAACATTTTAGTTGTACAAATTCTATGGCAGATGATATTATTTATTTTTTTGAATTTTCTAATTAAATATTAAAAATAAGTTTTTTCTGTGCACATACATTTTAACGATTTGCTTAATATTTAAAAAAAGCTAACATTTTTACACATAAAAAAACTGCTACATTTTGATCTCCACTTTTTAAACACTTTTGTGTTTATAAGCAATAACGTCTTTCTTTATTTTTTATTTTTTTACTGTTCACCCACAATAGTTTTTATTTGAAATATAATAAAATCAGTGTGCACCTGAAAAGTATGCTGTGAATTTTGTAAAATACTGTTGCTGATATGCTAAAAATATGTTAAAAGGGGTGAAGATGTATGCATGCATACATAGTATATGCAAAATAAAGAAGAGCGAATAAAATTTAAATGGAAAATAATGTAAGTAAATAAATGTTAAATTTTTAATAAAAATAAAATGGTTTTTGGTTATCTAAACCACTTTTGCTTAGTAAATGGTGGGCTAAAAGTTACCATGGGGCTTAAAAATTTAATAACTTTTTCGTTTATATATTTTTTTTATTTTTATTTTTCAGATTATATAAATAACATTTGGAGAAGAGAGATTCACAACTGAACAAAGAACCAGAATAATAGATTTTTATTCTTTAAATCATTTTAACGTCAGAATTTCGCCCTCTGAAGCAATGATTCGTTACTTAGTTAATCGTCATCACCAACATGACACCCTAACAGATTTGGCTCGAACCGGTAGACCACTTTTAAGTTTCACTGCGGAAAATATTGAACGTTTACAGCAAAGCAGAAACATCAGCCAGAAGGCGTTCTGCTCAGCTAGGAATGTCTCGTACATCACTATGGCGCATTTTTAAAAAATATTTACATTTATAACCATATAAGGTGCAATTGGTGCAAGAATTAAAACCCGGAAATCATCGGCAACGTCTAAATTTGGCAGTTAAATTTCAACAGTTTGGCCAGAAATTAATTCAACTTTATTGCAAATTTGATTATGAGTCATGAAGCTTATTTTCATTTGAATGGCTTTGTTAATAAGCAGAACTGTACGTTCTGGGGTTGTGAAAATCCAAGAACCATTCATCAACGCCAATTTTACCCCATTAGGTGTACAATATGGTGTGTGATCACATCTCAAAATACCACTGAGCCTTACTTCTCTGAGAATGAAGATAAAAGTGCTGATATGATAGAATATTTTTACGTCCTGCTGTTGAAAACAGACCTGGTATATAGTTTCAATAGGACGAAGAGCCACTGCCCACACTGCCCGATATACAATGACGCTTTTAAGTAAAACTTTTGGAGAGCGAATAATTTCCAGAAATTCAGAAAATATTTGACCAGCGCGATCGCCAGATTTGACAGCACCCGATTATTTTCTTTGGGGGTTATTTGAAGAAGCGATTGTACGTAAACAAGCCAGATACAATCCTTGAACTCAAGGCAAACATTGTTGCAGAAATTCGAACGCCACAGCCGCCACACATTTTAAAAGATGTTATGGAAAAAGCTCTAAATCGAGCCCATCAGTGCGAAGCTGAAAAATAAATTAAATAATAATAATTAAAACGAACAAATTACTCTGTTGCATGTGCAATATTCTAATTAAGTAAAATAAAAAATAATTTTTTACAAAAGGTATAAGAATAAAGGTATTTTTAAATAGTTTTGATGATTCAAAGTTAACAGGTTTTGGCCAGTATGTAACTATATAAAAATATGTTACAGACACATGCAAACTTTTTTAACAGGTTAATTAAAAATTATTTGATATATTGCATTACAACTTCCAATAAAACATTATATTTCTACAAGTAAGTACATTTAAAATTTTTTGTACTCTTGTCCACCTTTCTCCCCCTTGCAATTTAATTTTACAATATTTTTTAAGTTAGAATTTGCATATTTTATGTATATTAGTTAGTTCCAGGACATTTGGGAAGGATACTAGTCCGTGAAATTTAAATGACCAAATTGTAAATGTGATTTATATTATATATTGTGTCTAGTTAAACATTTAACTCACTATAAGTGAGGACAATTTGTTTTGATGCTTTTTGCTTTTTTTAAAAAGGACTTTTTTTGAGGTATGTGTATCCTTTCTCTGCATTGAACGAAATTTTGACGAATGATTAAATGTGTTAAAATTAGTGTGTTTACACAATTTCATTAAGTTACAATTATTTTTCTCACTGTTGTAATAACTTTTTATTGCAGGATATATGGGAAGGACACGAATCCTTGGAAATTAAATGACCAAATTTTAAGTGTAATTATATTTTGCCAATTAAAACATATGTGCCAAATTTCATTTCTTTTCGATAAGTCCTTCTATTTTTGGCCGCTCGTTCTATGAACTCACGACACTGTGCGACGCCCACTGTTTCTACAACAATAATAACTCATTGACCTTGCTTTATTTTTGCTTAACCATCAACTCAACTCTTACTCGTAACTGAAGTATAGACAAGTGAACTGCCCTTTTTGTACTTTACACAAAGCTTCCAGAATATGACAGCAAAGTCTAGAAAATCTCAGCATCAACTCGAATACTTGCTTTTGATCGTGTCATTATTTTATATATTAAATGTATTTGTTTGTGCGTATGTGGCAATTTCTGTAACAATATAATAGAAAATTTATAATATGTAACCCTCTAACTCTTTCATTTTTGCCCAAACAAAGTGCAAGCTGATGCCTTGAAAAGCAGATGAAACTGCTTTAAAAAATAAACAAGAATACTTGCCATTAAATTCTAAAAAAAATATCACAGGCAATGCACTGCAAATATAATTATAGCCAATATAATACCAACAAAAATGATCGATAGTTGGAAGTAGATTTGTAAGGGAGAGATAAAGCGCTCTCCCTTATCTTAAGCACTTTTGTCTTTTTGCCACAGCTATATAAGCTCACAACTTTTTATACTTTAGCTTAAAGCTGAATTCATTTACTTATTCAACCATTTATTTCAGCAGACATTTTTTATAAACTTTTTAAATATTCTTTGTTGTTTTTTGTTATTAATTTAAAGCTTTTTGCTTAAAAAAAATATTGTGAGGTTAAATTATAATATATTGTAATATATTTGCCATTTTTAAATACTTCATTTCAAGTAAAAAACAAATTTGTGTTATGGCTTAAACATGGTGTGTGACAAAGTAACGTACACTCTCCTCAGGGTTTTCTGAAAATATACATATGTATTTAAATAAAATTCATCACGTTCTAACAACTGGGATTATTTTTGTTAAGTATAAAAAAGGACAAAGTAAAACATAAGGATTTAACAAAAAAAAATTTGTATTATGCCATAGAAGAATTATAAAAATTACATGCACAAAAAGGATATACACATATTAATGGCAGCAATTAATAAAAGCGCTGTGAACAAGAGCTTCTGAATTTTACATGTAACATGGGTTTTTTCTTGCTCTTTATTTTCCTTTATAAAATGTTTAATGTAATACTTTAATTTTCTCCTTGCATTAAAAACTGTTATTTCTTTTCCTTTCTCACTCTTTAGTGTGTATCCTTTTTAACAATTTCAGCAGCACTCTACACAGAGAAAACAGATTCGTTGAGACAACCGAATTTGTTGCCAATCGAATTTTGGTGGTTGCACCAACTATATAGAATTCTGGTATAACAACTGCAATTTTCTTGTGGTACCACTATATTTTAATTATAACCCTTAAACAAATAGTTGCAGCAACAGAAAAAATTGGTTAACAGTATGGAATTTGACAAAAAGTTATTCTTGCTACCGAAAATGTTGTTAGTACAACTGAAACAATATCATAATTGGTACCTGTGAAAGAAAAATTGGCCTTCCTTGCTGAAATAAAATAAGCAATAAACGCAAATAAAAATATACAATTGAAGAAATTTATTATTTAACATATTGTCATAAGTTATTTTTAATTGAAATTTATTTATTTCAATCACACATTTTGAACAGCCACAAACCTGTTATCTTATGCACAGACTTTCAAAAACCTTTTGAGAATTCATAAATCATAATATCTTTGAAAGTCACAAACGCTAATTTTTAATTTGCTGCTACGAGTATAAACTATGATAGTAAACTCAACCAATAGTTAGTTGCAGCAACTGATAGAAAGTGTTTATTTTAACCTTAATATAGAACGACAATTTTTTAGTTGCCAATACCAAAAGTTGATAGTAACATCCAATTCATAATATTTTATTCGGTTGTGTTAACCAATCAATGAATTAGTCATGGCAAAAGCATACGCTCGGTTGATGCAATCAATTTAAGAATCATCAGAATCATATCTTTATTACAATTATGCCCTTATGGCAATAAACATGGATTGTTTTTTGGATTAACAGAAAATTGATTGCGTGAACTGAAATAAAGTTTATGGAAATGATATTTTGTTGGCCTAACCATTTTCTAACCAATCTTTTTTCTGGGTGTAGAAATTTATAAATATATTATTCGCACGTATTAATTCTTGGTTATGAATATACATATATACTTAATTTCTCGTTGTGCTCTTAATAAATTTCTTTTTTTTTGATAATGTTTTTATTTCCGCTTTTTTTATACCCTTTACCAACAAAAATGGTAAAAGGGTATATATAGGTTTGTCATTCCGTTTGTAATTTCTATAATATCAATAAGCGACACATAAAATATATATATTCTGGATCCTTATGCATAGGGAAGACGAATAAGCGATGTCCGTCTGTCCGTCTGTCCGTCTGTCCGTCTGTCCGTCTGTCCGTCTGTCCGTCTGTCCGTCTGTCCGTCTGTCCGTCTGTCCGTCTGTCTGTACGTGAAATCGGTTTTCCGAAGCTCCCAGAAGAGCTAGAGACTTCGTTCTTGGACTGGTGTATCAGAAATTTTCCAAAATAGATTGGTATTGAAATTCAGCAAAATCGGGCAGACGATTGCAGAGCTGGAAAACTGAAACTTGATTTTGCCATATAAAACTAACTAGATAACACAATTTTTTTAATTTTTTTGTTAAATAAACTTATTTTGCACTTCAGTACAACTAAAATTGGAATTTTAAATTAAAAAAATATAAAAAAATTAAAAAGACGTTTCCAGGGTTGGAAAACTTTAACTTTTTGTGTTATGTAAAATTAACTATGTCTAAAACTATATTAGTATTTTCTCGAGAACCGTAAGAGCTACATACCTGAAATTTGGACACAGTGTGTAGACCCTTGGCCGCTACAACAACAAATACATGAGAATTAGAAATTAAAGGGTGTTCCAAAACTAGCAACGAAAAATGTTAAAATCCAATGTAATATACATACAATTGTATGTATGTATGTATATACACTTGAAATTTATAAGGTTAGTGTATTTTTATACAGACTACAAAAATTAACACTAAAATTAAAAAAAAATTAACTTAAAGGGTGTACCATCAGTTAATGCAATTTTGACAACTTGCTGTATCTTGGAAACCGTAAAAGCAAAACTCTTGAAATTTTCAAAAACGGTAAAACTAAAAAAACTAAAAATTATAAAATCGCCAAACCGAAAAAAATCGCAAAAAACAAAAAAAAAATCGCCAAAACGAAAAAAAGCACCAAATTAAAAAAAAATTTCTAAAGCTAAAATAAATCGCATAAAACGGAAGAATTGCTAAAATGAAAAAAAATCGCCAAAATGAAAGAAAATCGCTAAAATGAAAAAAATCGCCAAAATAAAAAAATCGCCAAAACGAAAAAAACCCAAAAAAAACAGAAAAGAATCGCCAAAATTAAAAAAAAACCCCAAAACAGGAAAAAGTCGCCAAAAACAAAAAAAAAAAATTCCAAAAGGAAAAAAAATTCCCAAAAATGAAAAAAATCGCCAAAACGAAAAAAACCTTAAAAACAGACAAAAATCGCCAAAATAAAAAAAAATCGTCAAAATGAAAAAAAACAAAAAAAAAAAAAGAGAAAAATCGCCTAAATAAAAATAAACCCAAAAACAAAAAAAAATCGCCAAAATGAAAGAAAGTCGCCAAAATGAAAAAAAATCGCCAAATTGAAAAAAAATCGCCAGACGAAAAATTGCTAAAATGAAAAAAATCGCCTAAATAAAAATAAACCCAAAAATAAAAAAAAATCGCCAAAATGAAAAAAAAACGTCAAAATGGGAAAAATCTGCAAAATGAAGAAAAGCCCAAAAACAGAAAAATATCGCCAAAATTAAAAAAACCTTCAAAAACAGAAAAAAATCGCCAAAACGAGAAAATGCGACAAAACTGAAAAAACCCAAAACAGGAAAAAATCGCCAAAAACAAAAAAAATTGCCAAAACGAAAAAAAATCGCCAAAATTAAAAAAATCGCCAAAACGAAAAAAACCTAAGAAAACAGACAAAAATCGCCAAAATGAAAAAAAATCGCCAAAATGAAAAAAAAAAAAAAAATAAAAAAATCGCCTAAATAAAAATAAACCCAAAAATAAAAAAAAATCGCCAATATGAAAAAAAAATCGCCAAAATGAAAAAAAAATTGCCAAAATGAAAAAAATCGCCAAAATGAAAAAACCCCAAAACGAAAAAAACCCCAAAAAAATCGCCAAAATGGAAAAAAATCGCCGAAATCAAAATAAACCCAAAAACAAAAAAAAATCGCCAAAATGGAAAAAAATCGTCAAAATGGGAAAAATCTCCAAAATGAAGCAATTTATTAATTGTTTACAAAACAAATATGTATGTATGTGTCTGTATACTATATATATGTACGTACGTTGGTAAAGGGTATATAAGATTCGGAACAGCCGAATATAGCACTCTTACTTGTTTTCTCTCATACGGTTTCCTTTCAATGGGGGAGGGGGGTGGCTTCATTTAATTGCTGTGTATTTTTCATTTTGGGGTAAATTAAATTTAATTCATGGCAATAATATATAAAGCTTACTAATACGCTTAAAAGGAAACCTGATTGTAATATTTGATTTTTCTTGGAATTTAAGATAAAAGTGCAATAAAGCGCTCATGTAAAGCCTTAATGTAAAAAATTCTTTTTTTTTACAAGGATTTGAATGTGACTAAGCAAGAAATTAATATGCTCGTAAGAAAAAATTGACTAACATTTTGAAATGCTTTTGTAAGTTTATTAAATAAAAAAATTTTAATAACATATAATTGAATTAATTCAGCAAACCGGATATCAGCAAAAAAAAAAAATTTTTTTTGAACCCCTTTGAATTTCATTTATCATAATAAAAAGTTCGTTAATTTGATGCCATTTCTTATTTAAAAAAAAAATAAATAAATAAAGATATACTTATTTCAGCTTCATTGTTGCTTATCAATTGATCTGTCATCTCAATGCATCAATACGAAATAAGAAAATGTGATGTAAAATGTAAGAAAAATCTATTTTAATTATCCTTTATGGGTTTTTATACCATTCAACAGAAATGGTAAAAGGTATATATATATATAGGTTTAATTTTCACATAAAGGATATAAATTCTAGGTCCTTAGGAATAATAAATAATAATAAGCGATGTCCGATTGTCTGTAGGTGAAATCGGATTTACGAAGCTCACAGAAATGGTTCGAAATAGTAGCAAAAAGTAGCAAAATCGAAAACACGATTTCAGAGCTGGATAGCTTAAACTTTTTTTGCCTTATAAAAGCAACTAGTTTCAGCAATTTTTTTTTTTTGTAATTTAAACCTATTTCATATTTCAGTTAGAAATAAATTGGTATTAAAAAATAAAATAAATAAAAAAGACGATTCCAGGGTTGGAAAATTGATTTCTTTACTAACACAAAATTTCTTTACTCATTTAGTTAAACTTTTTTTTTGCTTTTACAGCGAATTATTTTGCTAAAAGAAATCAGGAGAACTAACTGGATGATTCCAGGGTTGGGAAATTAAATTTTTTGTATATAAAATAACTAGTCAATTTAATTTTTTAGAAATTAAAAATAGTTGGAGTTTTAGAAAGAAAATTTCGGTTTACAAAACTAAAAAAAATTAGATGCACAGTTCCAGAGTTGGAAAGCTTAAAGTTTTTTTTGGTACATAAAAGTAACTAACTAAAAATGCTTTTTCTCTTTTTTAATTAAATACATATTTTCTATTTTAAACAAAGAAAGAGAGAAAGACATTAGTACAGTTGAACTTCCATAACACGAATCGCCATTATTCCAAAAAAAAACTTCGACTTACGGAGGCTTCGAGTTACAGAATTGCATGTGATTTACTCTTTTAACCAAACTAGTTCGAGTTAGAGAAAATTCGAGTTAGAGTAGGTCGAGTAATGGAAGTTTGACTGTATTAGAAATCAGAAAAACCAAAAAAAATATAGGTCAGGGTTGGAAAATTTATAAAACTATTTTTTTTATTTTTTAATAAACATATTTTATATATTATAAAGGTTTTTACTAAATTTTTATATCAAAATAAAATTTAACCATAAGCATTGGCATCATTAGTCTAAGGCCGAGCTAAAATCTGTGTGCTAAATGCCAAAAAAAAGGGTAGCCACTAATTACCAATGAAAAACTCTTTGAATCAGACACGTATTTAAACAGTTTCATATTTAACTAATAGAAAGTTTTATAGAATCCAACAAGATTGGAAACTGTTTAAATCAATAAATATATGCCTGAATCAAATAGTGTTTCATTAGTAATTAGGCCTTACGAAGTGTTATGCACAAGTGCAGGTGCGTAATTAGTTCAGGTTGTTTGCAGATGTTTTAAAATATGAATTTGTTTAAGTATCATTATAAATATTTATTTAATTCAGTTTTCGGTATCAGGGGCCAGATTCCGCAACGATGAGTTTTGAAATGTTCACCAATTTCAGTATTCACAATTCACCACACTTTTCCAGTGATAAACTTTGACGCTAGTATTTACTATAACTATCAAAATTATTCATTCTCACCGTTGAGGATGCACAAAGCAACAAGTGTACACTGAAATTGGTGAACACTTAAAAATTCATCGTTGTGGAATCCGGTCCCAGGTATATAAATTTAGAAAATTAGAATTTTCTTTATAGCACAGTCTCGCTTTTCTTTGCTATCATTAAACAACATTGATAAACAGCAATTCGAATCGTCTTCAAAAATGGAAAAGGGTATATATTATATACCCTTTTCCATTATTTTGGTAAAGGGTATAAAACTACGTATGAGTAATATATTATTGTTCATCAGTATCACTCATACGCACTAAAATGGTGATTTTTTGAAATGTTTGTATAGTGAACCCCACAGGGGTGGTTCCATGGGGTGTGCCACTGGCATAGGTGGGTCGGCCCTCCAAAATTAGTGAGGGTCGGTTATACATTTGAGGAACTCTAAATGGGTCAAAGTGAGATTTTTCAAAATTTGACCATTCGGATCAAAAGTCGGGACATCAAAATACATTTTAGAGGTATGGTTCCTTCGGCAAAGTTTCTTGTTTTGATCCTTAGAATACGATTTTCCTTGTAATTGGAGCGATTTTTAAATCGACCCGCCCTAATATACATATATAATTCTGCTGTAGGTGTGTATGTCACTGATTTTTTTATGCGTTTGGGTATCACCCTGGATGCCATAGATTCACAAATCATTGCGAAAGATGGCGCTGCAGTCGGTATCTAGGTTATTTATCTATACTGCAAGTAAACGGCTAGATCGACTTGAATGAATTTTTGTATATGCATTCAAGTAGGGGCATAAGACAACGCTTGATGCAGTCAGCTAGTACATTTATATCCAGACTCAAGTTGCTTTAGATGAGGGTGAATAAATTTCCACTATAATGTGCTTATCCCTAATAAAACCATCTTTAGTTAATTTCTCCTCATTCATTTTAAAAAGGAAAAATATTAAAAATTTAAAATAGTCTTAAATACAAAGAAAGTGCCGAATAAAATATTGAACTTTTGCTCTTGTGGAAAATAAAATATTTGAATTAAATTCTTTACACGAAAAGCACCATAGAGGCAAATATACATAAATCATGTATTTTTTTACTTATGTATATATGTATAAACTCCATACAATGAAGGGTGTATAAGATTCTGCACAGCTGACTATAAAACTCTTCCTTCTTATAAATGAATTCATATTGTTTAACATTTGCGCGTATGAGTGATATTGTGATAATTAAATGTTCATACGTCACCAACATGTGACTGTTCTGATTATCTTTCAGGAAAACAATTTGATGCTGCCAAAAAGTTTGCTATTAATGAGTTATAAAAGCAAAAGCTGAAACCAATTAAAAATATTTTAATCATTTATTTATTTCTTTTATTTTCTGTCTTACGCACACGAGTACTTTCAAGACTACAAGTGCCTTACACTTCAATTCGAATTAAATGAATGCATATCTTTTATATTTTTAATATTTAATCTTTAATATTTTTAAAATATTGCACAGTGGTTTCACCAGGCCTCAAATAATAAATTTATGGCATGCATATCTATTGAAAAAATAAGTTATTATTTCTGCTCATTTTCTATTTCCAGCATTTATTAAATGCTCACACATCTTATGCAATTTAGTTCTTTAATTTTATAGCTGCTTTAATTTTGATTTTAGTTTTAGTCTATTTTAATTATGATTATCTCAAACAGCTTTAGCAATAAATCTATCACTCTTATGCAAGTGAACATAACTTGCATAATGTTTAGTCACACATGATTGGATATCTAATCAGCTATTAATAAAATTTAATGCAGATAAGCTTTTTTGATTGATTTGCTTAAGCTTAAAAAGTGTGTCTGATATGATTGCACTAAAATTATTTATTGGGCCTTGAATGAAGCTAATTTTTTTTTTTAAATTAAAGTGACGTTTAAAGATAAAATCAATTATTTTATTTTTTTTCAAGCTATTCCATAATTCTTATAACTTTTTTTCTTTCAAACACTATGACACTATGACACTTAAGCCTACCATTTGAATCGCCCAATTTATTTAATTAAACATAATCATCACATTTTTGTAAATCTCAATCTGCAAGGTCGTATAAACCATAAAATTATCACTAAACTAATTGCTGCTACTTACATACATTTCAAATTTGTCACTCTAAATTTACTCAACTAAATACCTTGAAAGTAGTTTGAAGTTTGTACAATTATTATTTTCATATATCTCAACATTTGGTTGAAACTGTGAATTAACATTAATTAATGTAAGCCTCTTCGTGTTTTTGGTATCTAATGCATACACTCTTTGCCTAATGATGATTATTTAGCAGTTTAGCGTTTGAAGTGTTTTTGTAATCAAGGACTTCACTAAACCATTAAGAGTTAAAAATAAGAAAACGAAAAATAGCTGCAATTAAACATTTTTCATATATACAAATGCTTGCTTGAGTAAAAGTGATATGTCACTTTGAACAAATTTCCTTTTATTTGAAGAATTAGAAGGTAAACTAGAAGTACACTTAACAAATTAAAAGTAAATTAAAATGTTATTTCTAATTAAAAAATCTAAAATTTTAACATACTTTCGAAAACATCTAAGCACACCGGGTTAAAGAAAACTTGTCATGATAGAAGTAGAAATGTTTGTAGTTATGTGGAGACCTGCAATAAAATGAGTGCAATAGGGACTAGAAAAGAAAATCCTTGCTGAATAGGATATGCTTAAATATTGTCATCGACTTAGGGGGTCTGCTCTGTTGTGCTAAGAAGGACACATTTTTGCTTTCTCGCATTTGAAATTAAATTGAAAATCAGTTAATAGAATAATTTAATTGGAAAATAATATAATATTGATTGATTGATTACAAAAAGTGTTTAATATCATTTAAGGATATTTAAGTGAGTCTAATGCGAACTCACCAAATGGCTTAAAATTAGATTCGTGAACAGGTTCAGAAGTTTAATATATTTATATAAAAACTCCAAAAATAGATTTGCCTAACATTATCATACCCTTACTAATCGTACTTTGAGGCGCATATGAGGGTTTCCGGATGGAGACTACATATGTAATACTATACTCTACAAAATTTCAAATATCTGACCTGATATAGACCATTTGGCCATTTTAGGTTGTGTTTGAAATTCTTAAATATATTTGTGCTTATAATTAGAACTTTATTGTCAAATATTTTTTATTGCTAAAAATTTTGTATAATTTTCGCAAATGTCTCACTACAATGCACTCTTAGTTTATGTGATGATTAAAAAGCAAAAACTACTAAACTTTAAAGGTTACTAAGATTGCACCTTCCTTTTTTGTTTTCCAGAAAGAAAACTATTATAAAAATAGAAATATTAAATGACAACCAGCTTTGTTTTTTTTTGAAAAAACAACGGAAACAAAGCAAATTACCCTTGAAAAATAATGCAGAATACAGCTGCAATACTGTGAATTTCTTGCAGTTATTGTCTTAAAAGCTCAACTTAAGTACTGGCACATGCTAACAAAAGTACAGTCATGATTTAGGTCATATTTAAACCCATTTAACAATGTGGGGCATAATTTAAATAAAACAAGGCTTACGAGGAGCTTTTAAATAAATAAAGAGACCAGCAAAAATAAATTTATTATAATTAGGCACTAAGACAAAAAGTAGCGCTTTGGAAGTGCGTAAAATCAGACAAAGGATCCCCTCTGCTTTACGAGGATGCAATAATGTAAGCGAATGACGAAATTTAACACAAACACTATGAAGTTTATCAAATTTTCAAAGTTTTTTATAGTGCATCCTCTCTCGGTTACCTGAATATAAATTTTGGATGCGAACAGTGTTTCCAGTTTTTTTCTATAGCTTATTCCCAATTTTTTTATTTGTCATCCCCAAAAATCCCCAAATTAAGTTTTTTTGATTCAAATTTTCTCTTTTGTGAAAAAAAATAATTTTTTTTTTTAATTTTTCTCTTGTTTAAAGAATAATGATAAAGATAACATTTTTATTAAAAAAAATCATTTATATCGATAACTATATTTACGTTCATATTATAAAACTAGTTTAATATACACAAGTATTAAAAAAATTTTTAGCCAAAGTTTACTATTTCAAAAACTTCAGAATCGAAATCTTTTGATTTATCAGCCTCAGAAACTTTGTTGTACACAGTACTTGTATTAAAAAGCTTTAGCATTTCAGCAGAAGGATTAAATTTGTCACATTAAATTGAATAATTTTTACAGTGTGGTGTTTGTTATAAGAAGTGCTTCCAACAAGTCATATTCCATTTTGTTACATATTTTTGTTTTGGTATTGTACATTATTGGTTAATCTGCTTTGATACTTCTTCTTTATTAGAAACCATTCACTATGAATAGTAACACACATTTTTAGACTTGCCAGACGCATATTTCTTAGTTCAAAAATCATTTATGTTACCATCAGTTATAAAAAAATCCCCAAAAATCCCATACAAGTTAGTTATCATACCCAACAAATCCCCAGATCCCCGATACAAAATTTTAGTCCCCAATCGCAAAACAATCCCCAATGTGGGGCAAATCCCTTAAACTGGCAAAACTGGATACGAATGAAATTTTTACTTCGAATTTTTATTTTTGAATTGAATTGTGCATGAAAATAAATATGTGCTTTGGTAGTTTAGTGGGTAGTGTTCCAGATCCTGGGATCGACTTCTGATTCAACGAGTGAATAAAAAGTATTTGATTTGATATTATTTTTAATAAATATAAAAACAAAATAAAGTATTGAAAGTTAATCTAAGTGTATATATAAAGTTTTGATCTAAAGAGCATTTTTTGTTAATTATATACATACAAAAAAACATGAAGTATGATCTCTTTTTTGCGCATCCTATATGCTCATACCTAGGGGTCTACTCTGTATTTCGAAACGAAAGAAAGTGCTTTAAAATTTGTATGCTATATACATTACAAGTCGAAATCATTTGCCTTCCTTTCGCATTACAAACTAGACCCCCTAGAGAGCTACCAAGTGGGACGTCACGAACAATAATCATATGATACCGAAGCAGGATGTTCAGGGAGAGTTGTGGTCTCTCTCCGTTATTAACCTGCTTCCACATAGACTATTATTTCTGCTGGGAGTTTGAAATTAGTATTTCATTTTTGAATTTTGCTTAGCCTTAATTGGTTTTTACTTTTTTTTTATATATTATTCTATAGAAAAATAGTTTTATATAAATTCATAACACTTAAAGCATGTTTATAGGACTAAATTTATTTTTTTTTATAGATATAACTTTCACTTTCTAAGAGTTAGTTTTCAATCATTACGCGCCACGCATTTGTCTTTAGATATGAAATACACACGCAAAGAAAAGATATGGTTGTAAAATGGTTGAGAAAACAATATTATGTTCTCTGAAATAAATGTGTGGTCGTTGAAAACTAGTTATTGTTATTTTAAACATTAACTTCGTTACCACAAACACAATAATGTTTGAATTTAATAATTACATTATTATATTCATAGAAAGTGCGATATGGTTAAAGTTTAACAATATAGTTTTGTTAAAAATTTATGACTACAATATAATTTGTATTATTGTGTTAAAATAATATGATGTAAATAACAATATAATGTTATCCAAAACCATACTATGTTAAGTTTTTAAAAAATCTTTTTCAGAAACATCTTCTGTCAGTTCAGTGTTTCGTTTGTAGTGGTGTTAAATAAATAAAAAAAGTATTAACAAAAGGGTAGATAAATAAAAATAATATGTACATATGTATGTATGTATATCTCTTTATACAGATATGTCTGTATTTCGTGTACACACATACATATATGTAAGCATACATTTCTATACATGCATACATTTTCTTTCAACAATATAAATATATTTTTATTTCGGATTTACCGCACAGCTGTTTTAAACAAAAGATTTGCCAATAAATATATGATTAAAAAATAAAATATTATTATTACATAAAATAATACTATGGTCATATTTAACAATATTATTATAATGTTAGATCATGGTATGGTAGGTATCAATTATATTTTAGTCACATCTAACAATAGTGTTGTCTTATTTACAATTATAAGATTAGGTATAGCAAAGTTAATTGTTTTTGTAGATAATATTATTATTAACTCAGAAAATAATATTATTTTAAGAGCTTTTCTATTGACAATAATATGATTTGACTGCAACCATATAATTCAATCATAGTATGTTGCTGTTTGATTATGGTTACCTCAACCATATTTTTTCTTTGCGTGCAAGTTAAAAGAGCCTGTGTCAGTTTTTCTAGTGGCAAATTGCGACATTCGATATCCATTGAACTTTCCCTGCAAACGCAATTAAAGTTGTACGAAAATATTTTCGATATCGAATGCAGCAATTCAGCTCCAGAAAAGTTTGGAAGAATTTTTGCGTAAAAATAAATTGGGGACTCTCATTACCAAAAATTTAATTGATTACGCATTAACAGAAAAAACAATATTTGAATACTAAGGTTCTGTTGATTAAGCTCTAAATAATTAAGTCCAACTCATACAAAAATGTAAAAACCTCAAACTTGAAGGATCCTTAGGAAATACTAATGAAATACTGACTTAAAACTAAAATCTTTTCAAAATATATCTGCTATAGGCTGTGCTTCTTGTGCAGTGAATTATTTCTCAAACTTTATAGCAATTCAGATTTAGAAATTTTCTCATGTATCTTAACATAAAGATGACAAAATATTAGAATTAACTAAAAAAAGAAAACAAAACAAAAAAAAAGGGCAAACATTTATAATGAAAGTTATACCTTTAAAAGCAACAAACATTATCCTTGGAGAAAAAGAAAACTGTAAGAAAGTGTATTTTATGCTTGTAAGCATTCTTAAATGTGTTCTGATTACTTTTTTTTAAGTTCATCCAGATGAGATTTCTGTAAAAGCTTAACTAAGAATCTTAATGAAAGCTTTTAAGGATTTGCTGTAAATTCATATGTATACACCCACATACATACATACATACATATATGCATATATAATGGGTGTTTTTTATTGAGGTATAGAACTTTAAGTTGGCATCACTTTTTTAACTGGCGGCCATTTTGTCAGCTGTCAAGTGATTAATATTTAGTTTGGTTTGCCATTTCATCATGAACAGGTTGACAAAAGAACAACGCTTGCAAATCGTGCAAATTTATTTCGAAAATAATGGTTCAGTTCGCGAGGTTTACCGCAAGCTCCGTCCATTTTATGGTCGACATAATCGTCCATCAGAGCAATTAATTCGGTTAACCATGGATCGTTTTCGCACTACGTTTACTCTATGTGATAATACGCATCCGCAGAGACGTCGAACAGTGCGCACCGAAGAAACAATTGCCGCTGTAGAGCAAAGTGTTGAAGAGGACCCGAATGAATCGATTCGCCACCGTGCACAGCAATTGCAGCTTTGTCCATCAACTTTATGGAAGATTTTGAAGATTTTGAATGTGGATGAGTTGTGGTTCCAACAAGACGGCGCTACATGCCACACAGCGCACGTCACAATCGATTTATTGAAGGAAACATTCGATGAGCGCATAATTTCGCGGAATGGACCTGTCAATTGGCCACCAAGATCGTGTGATTTGACACCATTGGATTATTTTCTTTGGGGATATGTGAAGTCGCTCGTCTACGCCAAGAAACCAGAAACGTTAGGGGACTTGGAAGCCAACATTCGTGGCGTTATTGCCAACATACGGCCCCATATGCTCGAAAAAGTGGTTGAAAATTGGACCTGTAGAATTGGCTTTATTCGAGCCAGCCGCGGCGGCCACATGCCCAAAATCATATTTAAACATTAATGGCATAAAATTATCCTTCCAATAAAGCCAAATTGATGAACATTAAAAAATTATCCTTCCAATAAAGCCAAATTGATGGACATTAAAATCTTGTGTTTTATTTCAATTCGAAGTTCTATACCTCTAAAAAAACACCCTGTATTTACACACACATATTGACGTAAAAAACAAAGTGCTAGTCCTAAGAAAATGAACATGATAGAGAGTTGTTTTGACACACGCTCAAACACTTTCAAAAATTTACAAAGTAATTTTGTACGAAATTAAAGAAAAAAAATGCTTTTCACATCTTTCTGTTAACTCTTCAGTGCACTTGTTTAATTAAAACAGTTTAAATGAAAACTAAAGAAACTGTAGTACTAAAGGTGTATGCACAAACAAACGGCAACATATATAAAACGAAATAAATTATGTTGTATATGTATAAGTAAATGAAGACACAAAAAATTTAAACTTGAATTTTCTAAGATGATGTAAAATAAATAAAATTTTACTATTTATAATGATTTATAAACATTTTTTTAAAGATTTTAAAATGTAATTTAAAAACTTCACAGATTGTATGATCTTGACTTTGGCTGAAAAGGCTACATACAAGTAAGGTGAGGTAAATAATTCCTAGAGAATATCCAGCCAGGGAGCTACATAAAATATTTAACAGAGTCCATATTATCCCTTCCCATATAGTTACTTTGGAATTTTTGTGTAAACAAAAACTAGTTTAATCCTAAGGTACCCTGTCACAATGTATGATTAAGAGTCAACGTGAACTTTAACTGCAAGTTCTTCAAACAGAACTTGCTGTTAAACTCCCTGTTAGTTTTTAATTTTACATTGTGAAAAAGGCCGTAGAAGAGCTTGTTATTTTGAGAGTATTATATACATTCTTTCCCACAACATTTTTGCGACAAAGTTTTTCTGTATAAATAGTTTGGTTTTTCTTCTAGTCCCAGTTTACACTATGCAATTTTTATTGCTAAGCTGATTAGTTTGTGGAAGAGAGAGGACGTAACGAGTATTCAGTTTCTCATTCGTAATGTTAACAAAAGTCCACATGTATGAGCTCAAAAATAAGACTTGCAGTGTGTCAACACGGATAAAAGTCAAAAGCAAAAAAGTGATAAGCTTAGCAATAAGACTTGAGTAGTGTCAACTATGACTTAGTGTAAAAAAAGAGTGGGCGAGAGAGAGAGAAAAAGAGAGAGAGAGGGAGAGAGTAAGCGATATTGGGCAATTACTAACTTAAAGTGACCTAAAATAACTTTTTCTAGATCAATGACAAAGTATTTTATTAGTTTTAAAAATCTTGATATTTTTTTTAGCTATTTTTTGTACCCATCTAGCTTTGTTTAAAAAAAAAGTTAAAATAGAGCAGAGAATATTGTTAAATAATTTGGTATAGATGTCATCCCATTTTCTCTCTCTCTCTCTTAATGTTACTGCTTTCTGGTTGGTAACGAAACAAGAAGGGATGTAGATTCAAGCTATTATTTTCGATTTCATTTAAAGCAGAGTCAGGCACACACACATACATCGTTATATTGTTTATGTATTAGTGTTAATATCCAATAGAGTAAAATGCTTATAAGAGATTGAGTTGTTTCCTTCCTTACGTGTTTAGGTGACCATGCAAGTAAGCGCATAAGAAAGTGCCCATGGGCGGCCTTTTGATTGTCTCTGATTTAAAGATAATAATTTATGTATCTAGTGGATTAAACTAAGTTATTTATTTACAGAAATTTAAGCGAAACTAAAACACTGCGCTAAAGATTGTTTCTTTTTCCTGCTAAGATTTTGAAGAAATCCTATATACTATAATAAATTCAGTAAAGTGGTACTGCGACTCGCTCACGAAGAGTTCCGTACGGACACTACATATGTAATGCTATACGAACTTTAGCCTAGATAATCGAATATTTTACCTGATGTAGATAGTTAAAAAAATATATACGTGGTAGTTCTTTTTTGATGTATAAACATCTGTACGCCGGGGGGTAAAAATCTTTTTCACAAAAGCGTTACCAAATCGGTGTGAGCTATGTATGACTGTATTGGTGTAATTATACAGACAACAAGAAGTAAAGAGAAACTTCACTCAACCAAATTTTAAAGCATACCTTCAGGAGCAATGTTTATTTTAATAGAAATTGCTTGTGAAGTGTAATAGTGTTGCCAGTGGGGATAATTTTGTTAAAAAGTTGAAAAATATCAAATAAATAAAATAAGTATAAACTTTAAAAAAAATTTTTTTCAAATATTTGTTTAAAAGATATATAGCAGTCTTTATAAAGAATTTATAATATTATATTATAACATATCTTCATTACGTACTGTTCCCTTACACTGAAGCTGGTGCACGACAATTGGGTAAAAATCTCCATCTCATGCCAATTATTATGGATGGAGGTTTTAATAAAAATTTTGCAAACCCACAGTCACAAAATTATCAAAATTTTTATTTGACGTTTTCCACTTGCATATAAGCACTTCTCCACAAACCCCCACAACTAATAATTCCACTACTATAGATGCAGTTTTCCATAGATTTTTCAATACAGTAGAGTCAAAAATTTATATATCTTATTTTAGTTACCATAAGCCAATATTAAAAAATTTCATTACAAGATGTTTACATATCTCCCCTGTGATTGGACTCACATTGCTTTTTTTTTTGTTTTTGGGGATTTTTTAAGTTTTGGCGGTTTTTCTTATTTTTGGCGTTTTTTTCGTTTATGGGATTTTTTGTTTCTTAGCGGTTTTTTTGGAGCTTTTTGGCGATTTATTTTAGTTTAAGAGATTTTTTAGTTTGGCTTTTTTTCGAAGTGGCGGTTTTTTCGGTTTTAGCGTTTTCTTAATTTTGGTTTTTGGTAAGTTACTCGTAGTTTAGTCTCAGAATTTATTTGTAGTTTGGCGATTTTTTTTCGTGATTTTTCTGTTTTTTCGTTTTTTATAACTTTGGAGATTTTTTTTTTTGGGGTTTGGCGATTTTATTTTAGTCTCAGAGATTTTTAAGTTTGGCGTTTTTTTCGATTTAGCGACTTGTTTTGGTTGTGAAAACTTTTTAATTTTGGAATTTGTTGGTTTCGGCGTTTTTAAAAATTATGAGGGTTTGGCTCTTACGGTCGCCAGGATACCACAAATCGTCAAACTTATAGATATTCAGATGGACAGGTGGATAGCGCAGCGGAAATAATAGGGTTCCTTTTCAGCTTTTGGGTATGGAACCCAAAAAAAAGTTTTTCTCTGAGCAAAAGTTTTATCTAAAGTGGATATTTTCCGTTCATACATTTCATATATTAGTTTTTCTAAGCTGATATAAGAACTTTAAATGCCTGCTTGAAAGTTAAACTTTCTAAATACAACTGGCACTTATTTACATTTGTAAATAAATGTCATCATCCCTTTACAAAAACTGGATTGGATTGAATTTTTTTTAATTCAGTTTTAGTATACATTTAAAAAATTTTATACAAGCAATTTTTATTTCTATTTACAAGCATAACATTTTTTTACTGATGCTTTTATTTGTTAAAACCCTCAAGTTTTATTTATTCTTTTTTTTATTACAAAATTGAATTTCAAAGAAATTACAGATATCGTAAAAATATTTTTGCAAACATTTCCTTTCCAATGCAAGGGTTGGTTTTATATCAAGGATGTCCTTTCTTTAATAAGAATTGTCGTTTGTTATGGTCAGGATCATGTAGTTTATTTATTTAACCATGCATACATATATTTTTTTTCGTTAAAAGTAGAAGAAAACGAAAAAAAATAAATAACTTGTAGAGCATAAATATAATTGAAAAGTAAAATCATGAAGGAAAAGCAAAAGAAAGTTGGCCATCAAAATTATGTTTATTTGTAGCAAAGTTAAAAGAAAATTTGTGGGTGAACAAGCTTTTTGTTGTGTTAATTTTTGAAGTTTTTTTTTCTTTGTGAAAAAAGAAAATAAAAATTACAATGTATTTATTTTCTTTAAATGAATTTAAAGGGAAATTTAAACAAATTTGTTGTACAAATAATATATTACACTACTGATGGAAAAGTAAAATCTAAAAGATTTCAGATTGGGAATTTTTATATTTTTTAGCTGACCCCAACGATCTATAACTCCCATTAGTTTTTCGTTATCTGTGTTTGATACACGAGGCCGATGTCATTTAATTTCAAGAAGAGTATCTGAGTGTGTATGTCAATAGTAAGGATAAATGACATACGATCTTAATTTTTTCAAATATTTGTCACTAGATTTTGTCAATCTTTATATTTCTATATAAGTCTACCGTACGTGTGTATGTCATTGAACTCCTCCTAAACTGCAGGACCAATTTAAATGGATTTTTTTGTATGCATTTGGGTGGCGCCCTATATGGCTTGTATTAGCAATTCGGTATCAAGGTTACTTATGTATACTGCAACTTAAAGGCTGGATTGACTTGAATCAATTTTTGTGTATGCATTCTAGTTCCGGCGTAGAAAAATATCTACCAGAAATTCTTGCAATACACAGTTGCTATGAACTATCTTATTTCTACTATGGCATTTTCATGTATGTATAATAAGGCAATATTTTCAATAATGTGTCTATAAACATCCCAGTCTTACTTTTGCTCAACACGAGTTTATACAGACAGCATTTTTGTATAGCATTTTCTATAATAATCACCATAAAAGTAAAAAAAAATAGTTAGAAAAAAAATATAAGAAGGCCATTGATATAGAAATTGAAACTAATAAAACTAAATTGCTAATATATCATGATTTAAGTCAGCAATAAATGTTTATTTCCCACTGGATTGGATTACGCTATACCATGTGTACCACCTTATTTCATCTTTTTCTATGCAATGGTGAACAACATTTGAAAAGGACTAACATGCCTAGATACAAATTCATAAAATAAAATATAAAATACTGAAATGAATAAATTTCAATTGTCAGTTATATATGGTATATAAGTAAATTTATATTCAATCATGTTAACAAGCTAACGATAAATTTAAGCTTTTAGTTAACAAAAATAAATTTACTGCAATAATTTTCCAGGGTGAAACACAAAAAAAAATTAAGAAAAAGGCTTTGCATTTATAATTTAACAAAACTTTACTATACTTTGGAAAATAAAGAAAATAAATAAATGTAAAAAAAGAAAAACGATAAAGCATAACCCAGTGACTTTGCATGGTCATACAGGGAATAATCGGGAGATGACAAATCTCATGACCTAATGGAACCACTTCTCAATCGAATCAATGCAACTCATATTTTAAGACAAAATATAATTTTTTTGAGGCTTCGTTTTTATAGAAATAAAGTCGAATGATGGCACCACCGTACAAATCACACCAAACGGTGGATTTTACTCAACGCACTTGAAACTGTAGGATATTTTATGAATTAGTTTTACTCCGTATTTAAAATAGCAGTATTAAAATAAGCAGTATATAATGGAACAAAACCTATAACATCAACTTAGAAAACAAAACCATGTAAAGTAACAATGCATTAGGTTAGCAGGCTGCTGGTCAGGAAGGCTTAAATTTCGAGCCCAGCTAACTTGGGTCCAATGCAATGATCCCTTTGTGCTACCTGTTAGTTGAAGAGAAAATAGTGAGAAAAGATGATTTAGAAGGGATAGTGCCAGTGAAGACATGTGGTTAAGGAAGAGGCTAGATGAAAGCTTCATTCTTTTACAACTCTGCGTTTTGCACGCTTTTTTGATAATTCAGTGTTGCAGCACCTTCTGGTGTCAAATGAGGCATATTAAATTTTGAAGCTGTACTTAGTAGCCATTAAATTGGTTATTTAACTTAGAAGATGATGCTGCTATACAACGAATGAGGGCGCTCTTATGTTACATTAGAATTAGGGTATGATATAGTCGGTATGGTTAAGTGACCAGTGCCTTATGTCTGCATCACTAGAGTTTTTCCTACAACAACTATTACAAAGAACACTAATGTACATCTGAAAAGTGCATGGTGTTGTGTTGTGGTACGTGGCCTTCAGTTTTTCAGAACCTTCAGTTTTGTAGTCAGCATGCTAACTATTTCAGCCAACGCCATCCTCAATAATAACAAGTAAAACAACAACATCTTAAATAACAATACCTCAAATAAAGTAAAATGTAGAAACAAAATATATCCAAACAAAAGCAGTTAAAAACACCAACAATATGACAAACAACGAAATGTATAATTAAATCTACTGTAATATCTAAGATATCTAAAAGAAGAACAAAACTTATATTACAGCAAGAGATTATAAAATACCAACAACTACAATGATTAATAACATAAGGAACATGCATACATATCTATGAATGTATGTACCTCAAAAAACATTGACAATCACAACAACTATCAAATTTAAAATATATCTTTCAGGGAAAATAAATGAATATTAGCCACATTATACATTTGATTAAAAACTTATTTTAAATTGATATTTTTTATTATTATTATTTTTCTAATTTATTTAAAACAAAATCTTTAAGGCAATGATTTTTTTATATTTATACTTTTTAATGTATATAAAATATTTTTTCTTTCACTTGCAGGCAAGTCAATTCGTCTTTACAAGGTCAGTAATATTTATATTAAAATATAATCAGTAGATATATAAATAGATAACAGTAAAACAAATAAAGATTCCCTAAATAGTTAAAAATTCATTGCACCTTTTCAAAATAATCGATTTCCATCACAAACTGGAATATTAACTTACAAACAAATACATTAATATTTAACCCCAAACACTTGCTTCATATGAAAATGTGCTGTCATTTGTAGGCCATGTTTGTTAAATATTGATGGCTATTCTAAAAAACGAAAGCTTTTGTTTTTTATTTACCATACACACATATTCTATAATACGATTACATCAAGCATACGCCACCGAATACTACTGCAATATTTAAAATCAATCATACGCCACAGTCCCTTGAAAGTATGCAATAATTATTATTATTTAATGAAGGCTATTCTGGAATTAAAAACAAATTTTCACACATTTTAAGATTTCTTTATATTTATTTCATAAAAACCAATAAACGTAAGAACGTCAACGCGATTCCCTCTCTACTTTCAAAATTGTGAATTTTGATGAAATAAATATAAACAAATCTTAAAATGTGTGAAAATTTGTTTTTCATTCCAGAATAGCCAGCATTAAATAATAATAATAATTGCATACTTTCAAGGGAATGTGGCGTATGATTGATTTTAAATAATGGCGTATACTTGATGTAATCGTATTATAGAATATTTTTAATACTTAAATTGTAGCATACTCTTGAGGGCAAAGCTCATTAACTTTACTTAACAATTGGAAAAAAAAATTATCAAGCAGAAAAAATACTTAAGCGGCCCACCTTGCAATGTAATTGTGCATTCGTTTTGTACAATAATATTGCCAATGAGTGTGTCATATTCGAAGGTGGCACAATATATTGGCAAATATCAAAAGAATTTTTATTTTTATTGTACAATCAGGACAATTGTGCAATGTGGTGGCAACATTGTTCAATGTTCTTTACTTTTGCAATGTAAGGAAAATTGGGCAAACAACGTTTTTAAAATAGTGTGCCATTGATTGCAAAGTACAAAAACATATGCAATAAATTGTGTAATAGATAGGGAGGGGCAGCTTTAGTTTATTAAAATTTGTAATAAAAAAAATTTAAATTAAATATGAAATTTATTTGCTGGTGGCTTAGCGTAGTCTATATGCATTTCATTGTTGCTGTAAAAAATCATCAATAGATGATAAATTTCAAATTAAAATAAACTTCTGACAATATGTCGAATAATAAATTTCTTAAATATCAAATTTAGATTTTATTTTTCATTTTGCCTTATAATTACTTTTATAGTTATCCAATGGATTTCAAATTGTATAAAGGTGTAGGATAGTGGAATAGATTCATATCGAATATAAATTATTTGCTTGGTTTTGTATAAGTTTCTAAGTCTATAAGTGGTTTGTGACTATTCGAAATGTATGGTTGAAGTCTACTGATGATTTGCTACAGCAACAATAAAATGCATATAGACAACGCTGAACGACCAGCAAATACATTTCAAATTAAAATAAACTTCTGACAATATGTCGAATAATAAATATCTTAAGCATGTTATGTCGCACTTAATTAATGTCACAAGAAAAAAAATCATTGTACTAAATATTGTACATTTAAGTGCATATAAGTTCAAAGGTATTTAATAAAAATTTATAAAAAAGGGTAAAATAGAAAGGCATAATTCGTCTTAATTGTTTGTTTGATTGATTTAAATTTTTTGTAACTAAAAAAAAATATTTCATTTTGTTGTTCTAAAATCGTCTCAATGTACAATAAGAACTTTTAATTTGATGTCAGTGCAATCGAACCTATAGAAATCTTAGATGTTTACTAATTCTAATTTTCATAGTTTTATTCCTTAAAAAACAAGAAATAAGACCAAGAAGCTGCCTTAAAGATATTCAAATTAAGCCTTAAAGATAAGGTACAATTAGGAAACATTATTGCCTGGTTTCACTAGGAAAAGAAGCACCGTGACACACATTTTATGCCACTTTAAATATTCTGCACGAATAATTAAGGATATAGTCATATAATGATATTAGGCTATTTGACTCTGCTAGATATCTCTTTGGGGAGATTTCTTAAATAAAAAATATTTCTGTAAATAAATTGCAGCCTGATTTAGGCACCAGAATTATAAAACAATAAGATATTTGCTATGCAACTCACCCGGCAAATATTTCTACAATGTTGTATATCTCAAATAGTAGCATGTAAGGCCTTTTAAATGAATTAAAATTTATTGATAATATTGCGCACACATTTCGTTGTATTTAAATTTAAAAGAAGGAAACACCCAATGAAAGACAGTCTTATGTATTTATTTGATTGCTGTTGGCAAAATTCATACATGGAAAATTTCTCCTTTTGTATGTAGTGTGAGCCAAACAATCAAGTTTATATATCCGTTTTATTCAAGCAATTGTATTGCCTTTATAAATGAAACAAAGAGCCATAAGGACACAATATCACAAGAAAAGGAAAACATACAAACATAAACACAATTTTTTTAGCATAGATTTGTGTACAATTCTAAAAACCTTCACTCTTAAGTAAAATAAGAAACTTTTAATAAAATGCTTTTTTTTTTGCAAAGATAATAAAATAAAAAAAAAAATAAAAATACAACTTGTTACATTTCCGTTTTAACAATATTTTCCTGCAATATAATATCTTTATTGTTATGGTTAAGGAAATTTTAGTTTTTGGTTTTGAAGTCTTTGATTTTAAAGTCAAGTGTGAGCCATCATCAGACAAACCATGTGAATAGTTTTATGGACAACAATAATTGAAGCAGTAGATTATTTTAAATGAAATTTTCTTGGATTTATTTTATTGTATAAAATTTGTTGCTATAATTATATAGTTTCGTAACCTTTGCACTACGAATATGTTTCGTATGATAGTAATGATGTTTTATTGTGACCTAGTTATCGGTTATAAGATCATGGTAGTACTAAGCATCAGGCAATTTGCTGCTTTGTATTTACAACATTTTACTCATTTATGTTTCTCATATTTTCAGTAGGCCTGTTGAAAGATACTTCAATTGGTACAATGAAACAATGTCTGTGGTTTCCGCTAAGTCTTATTTTTTCCGGATAGTTTGGAGAAAGTAAAACAAAAAGACTTTTGCAAAGAAATGAAAACTTTTAAACAGGAGTTGTACATATGATGATAGTATGAAGCAAATACCAGGATCAGGAAATACATTTTAAAACTAAAATTTTTGTTTTAAACATAGAACTTCTGATTGCAAAACCTTGTTGTATTTTATAGTTGCTTAAATTCAAAATAAGAAAGAAAATGCATTAAAATTTTGATTTAAAAATTGTTTCCATTTGTATTATTTCTGGGTTTGTTGCCCATCATGTTGTAGCGAGTCATTCTTGATATCAAATCTTTATAGTTTTGCAAGATCTAATCGGAAATACTTCTCTACAACGTTGTTAAGATGCTTTGGGCCTTGACTTTCTGGTAACTTCATCGATAATTTGACGACAGCAAAGAATATGCTTTTAAAATTCAAATAGGTGAGGCTTTCAAGGCAATCAAAGAGATTATTTCTAAAATTAATTTTAGAGTTTATTTCTAAATATAATAATTTAGTTTTAAAACATCATGCAATATATTGCATTGATTTTGAACTTCATTTTAAAATTTATGAAAAAAATTTCATATT
Source organism: Tachina lurida (assembly GCA_944452675.1). Classification (NCBI taxonomy): domain Eukaryota; kingdom Metazoa; phylum Arthropoda; class Insecta; order Diptera; family Tachinidae; genus Tachina; species Tachina lurida. Next base: position 156,837,575 of record OX101753.1, on the reverse strand, counting down.
TAAATTAAATTACTAGTGTAGAAGCTTAGCTGGGTCCAGCGGTTAATTGCTGATGCTCAATTCTATATTTCTTTAATTGCAGTTTGGAATATATTTTAATATTTATTTACCATTTTGAAGAATTTTAAAAGTACGCTCATGTTCTGACTTCCAAATCGAATTCACAAATGAGCGCTTATTTAATATATATATTACATTTGAAAAAATCAAAAAATATTTTAGTATTATGAACCATTTTAATTAATGCCCTAATTCAGTAAGAAGATTTAGGACGTTTTTTTTAAATGCTTCTGAGTTCTTGATTTGAAGTCTCTAAATTATTTTCTTAAAAAATAGTTGTTGTCTTAGATAATGAGAAATATAAATATTATTGCCATGTGGTTAAAACATAAAAATTCAATTAAAGTATTATACAATAGTTTGAAAGATAGATGAAAAAATATGTGTTGGATATAATGTTTGGAACAAAATCATAAAGCAAATACACGAACCTTCCAGCATAGACAATAAATAATAATTGTTTTAAAGAATCACAACTGCGACTTTTTTTCGTCCATAGACAAGACGATACAATCGTCAAACAGAATTAGGGCATAAGAGTTGCAGTAGTCTCGGTTAATATATATTTATTGAGTATTAATTAAATATTTATTGAAGTATTTTTAAATTATTTTTAAAATTTTCACGTAAAAATGCATATGACTTAGACCATTTTCAAAAATAAGGGCACAAATGTTCTTATGAGTTCGGATGTTAAAACACATGCTTCACACTTTTTCAGCTAAAATTAAAAAAAACAAGTAAGAGTGCTATATTCGGCTGTGCCGAATCTTATATACCCTTTACCAACGTACGTACATACATATATATAGTATACAGACACATACATACATATTTGTTTCCATCTTGGGAGCTTTAATTTTCATTTTTCAAATTTCATACGCTAAACTTTTCTTTCAGAAGCATAAAATATATTAAATTTATAAAGAAAACGAAAAAAAATTTTAGACCTATTTAATTTTACATAACACAAAAAGTGTGAGTTTTCCAACCCTGGAGTCATAATTTTGAATTTTTCTGATTATTGATACCAATCTAGTTCTTTAAAAAATACATAAAATATGTTAAGTGAACAAAGCAAAAACGAAATAAGGAAAAACTTAGTTTCATTTAATTCCTTTAATATTAAAAAAATCAGTAAAGTGCGACTTTGAATCGCGCACGAAAGGCAGGCTATTTTGCTTTTTCGAAGATTTTTTCAGTTTAAACGATTTTTTCAGTGTTGTCGCTTTTTTCTCGTTTCGGCGATTTTTTTCTGTTTTTGGAGGTTTTTTTCTTTTTGGCGATTTTTTTCTGTTTTTGGGCTTTTCTTCATTTTGGAGATTTTTTTTCAGTTTGGAGATTTTTTTTTCAGTTTGGCGATTTTTTTCAGTTTTTGGGTTTCTTTTATATAAACAATTTTTTTTTTGGTTTTTTTTCATTTTGGCGATTTTTTCTGTTTTTTGGGGTTTTTTTCGTTTTGGCGATTTTTTTCATTTCGGCGATTATTTCATTTTGGCGATTTTTTTTTCATTTTGGTGATTTTTTCTGTTTTTTAGGTTTGTTTTTCGTTTTGGCATTTTTTTCATTTTGGCGATTTTTTTTCATTTTGGCGATTTTTTTTCATTTTGGCGATTTTTTTTTTCATTTTGGCGATTTTTTTTTCATTTTAGCAATTTTTCCGTTTTATGCGATTTATTTTAGTCTTAGAATTTTTTTTTAATTTGGTGCTTTTTTTCGTTTTGGCGATTTTTTTTTTGTTTTTGGCGATTTTTTTCAGTTTGGCGATTTTGTAATTTTTTGATTTTTTAGTTTTACCGTTTTTGAAAATTTCAAGAGTTTTGCTCTTATGGTTTCCAAGATACAGCAGTTGTCAAAATTGCATAGTCAAAAGTGCATTAACTGATGGAACACCCTTTAATTTAAATTTTTGGAAATTTTGGTGTTAATTTTTGTAGTCTGTATAAAAAGTGTATATACATATAATTGTATGTATATTACATGGGATTTTAAAATGTTTCGTTGCTCGTTTTGGAACACCCTTTAATTTCCAATTCTCATGTATTTGTTGTTGTAGCGGCCAAAGGTCTACACACTGTGTCCAAATTTCAGGTCTGTAGCTCGTACGGTTCTCGAGAAAATACTAATATAGTTTTAGACATAGTTAATTTTACATAACACAAAAAGTTACAGTTTTCCAACCCTGGAAACGTTTTTTTAATTTTTTTATATTTTTTTAATTTAAAATACAACTGGTAATCGTACTGATGTGTAAAATAAGTTTATTTATTAAAAAAAAATAAAAATTTGTTTTCGGTAGTTACTTTTATATGGCAAAATGAAGTTTACGTATTCCAGCTCTGCAATTGTCTGTCCGATTTTGCTGAATTTCAATACCAATCTATTTTGGAAAATTTCTGACACACCAGTCCAAGAACGAAGTCTCTAGCTTTTCTGGGAGCTTCGGAAAACCGATTTCACGTACAGACAGACGGACAGACGGACAGACGGACATCGCTTATTCGTCTTCCCTATGCATAAGAATCCAGAATATATATATTTTATGTGTCGCTTATTGATATTATAGAAATTACAAACGGAATGACAAACCTATATATACCTTTTTACCATTTTTGTTGGTAAAGGGTATAAAAAGAAATGAGGTGTCTTAGGATACCCGCCTATAGCTTTGCTGTTTAGCTAAAGGGTCCGACAAAAATGCTATAAAAAACATCGAGTTTAGCTTCGGCTGTGTGGCACGTAGCGCCGTCCTGTTGAAACCAAATGTTGCCAATGTCCTCCTCTTCAATTTTTGTGAATAAAAGTTCGTTCAACATGGTCCCCATTGACTGTAATGGCCACTCCTTGCTCATTCGAAAAAATGGCCCAATTATGCCTCTGGACCAAAATCCGCACCAAACAGTGACTCGTTTTGGGTGCGTTGGCATTTCAATGTATGCGTGCGGGTTTTTTGTGTCCCAAATGCAACAATTTTGCTTTTTTAAATACCCACCAAGATCAAAATGAGCTTCATCTAAAAAGATGATTTTTTTTGGCAAAATCGGCATCTTCTGTAAGTCGATCGCAGACCCACTTAGCGAAGCGTTGTTTAAGCGTATACACAACAATATTTTTTTTTTTCAATATAAATAAGCAAAAGAAAATTTCTTGTCAATATCGTTCGCCAGGCTGTTAATGTCTTAAATAAAAATATAAAATATTTCAAAACTTTTCCATTTATTTCCCATTATTTTGTTTTCTAGCGGCGTAAGCTTTAATTAATGTATTGTTTGTGGCTGGCGGCGATTGGAAGCCGGCTTACAGCTGATCGGCTGTGTTTTCTGGTCTATGCTCATGTGCAAAAACAATACAAAAATAAACTAAAAAATCCTTCAAAGAACGAAATGAAACAAAATCAAACATTTTGTTTCGTTTATTTTCGCGACCTGTTTTTAAGTACACAAAAAAACAAAACAAAAATAAATTTATAATTGTAAAAGTGTTCATTATTTTTATTATAAAAATAGCTTCCTAGCTCCTGTATCGTGACATAAATAGCATAGCTATAAAATTAAATTAATACAAGGTTTTCTAGAAACCAAATTTAAAATGCATTCAGCTAGTATATAAACACATTAAAAAAATTATATTTCTCAATTCCTTGTTTGATTGGCTTTTTATTAAAAAAAATTTATAAAAGTTTGACAAAAATATTGTGACGGCAGCAGTTTTCTTGCATAATACATTATTTTATTTGTGTATACATATTTTTGTTTGAGGTTTTTATTTTTATATTTCCCATATTTTTATTTTATATTTATATTCCATTTTAAAAAGTTTTATATAGTTATATGCAACCTAAAGTTGTTGAATGTGTGAGAAATTGTTGGCTGCAAAAGTTTGAGATTGAAAACTTCGAATTGCAAAACCACAATAAAATAGTTGCTATGTCTGCATTTAAGATAAAACTTTTCGTTGTATTCAAATAGTTTTTCATTGCAAAAAAAAACTTTGTTTTTGTTGTTTAGATTTCTTTAGAAAAAACCCAACCACCGAACTAATCAACGTATAATGCATGCTGCGCTGGCAAAACGATGCAACGACAAAACATACATAAGTGAATTGATAAAATAAGTAGTAAAACCAGCACAATAAATGTTTTATCAAACAAGCCGTAAAAAGGATAATTCCTTTTTTGTTTGAAATATTTGTATGTGTGCTAAATTCTTTGTAGAATATACATACTTGTCTTCCTTTTATTTTACTTAAATAAAATCGATTTAGAAAAATGTCAAGAATACAAAAGTAAAAACGACTAAAAGCTTTTGAGTTCATTGAAATAAACATCGCGTTCTAGTGACTTCCAAGCAGAAATGTTCAACTTTCTCCCTGATTTCTATTGATTTTACCAAGATTTATAAAAATGGAGTTTATATTATATTGAACCGTAAGCGCCAAAAAAGTTTAGAATGATCTCCTCAAGACAGCTAAAGAAGGGGATGGCCTAGTCACATTTATTTAGCTAACAAACTTCGTATGCTTATGGTAAGACTCTTAAGAAGTTATTGAGAATCACAATATACAAACATAATGACCTTGAAAGCTGCAGACAAAAGTCTTTACAAAATTCAAAATTTTTTTAGCTTGAAGTCTACTGACGAGTGCTAAAAGCGGGAACGAAATGCATATGTGACCTTCTTCGAGAAAAAGGACCTAGTGTGTCAAAAAACGGGTGTATGTCAAAATCGATAAAAATGAAAAAAAACATTAAAATTTAATTTTTAAATGCGTTTTTCTCAAAATTTCATTTTCACACACTAGATCCCTTTTCTAGGAGAAGGTCACATATAGGCAATTGCTTAAGCAAACAAATTAGCCATATTTTCAAATTAAATAAATAAAGACTTTATGCATGAAAATTAAAAACAATTATATTAATATAATTTAAAACATTATGACACCATTTGAACTCCCTAATTATATATTTTGTTGAGACAAAAAAAAAACTTTTTAATATGACATTTATATAAGTATAAGCCTTTCCGAATAAGTAGTTTCCTTCACATGAATTTCAATTTCATATAAAATTAAGAAAAAACTTGTGTATTTCCACTTTTTTCGTCAAATCTTTGTGAATAGTTTTATTTTTATATTTACGACTGTTAGTTTCACAGTAATATGAAGTTTATTAAAATAAAAAAAATTTTGATCGGATATTTTCAAGTGAAATTTTATTTATGATTTAAGTTTCTATAATTTCTCTTATAAAATTCACAAACAATTTGGATAAATCAACAAAAACTTTAGTTTTTTCACGCCTCACTCTTGTCTACTGGATGCTTTACATTTTCTCTTGGTTTAAAGACTTACCTGAATACAAATAATTTTTCTTGGCATATTTTCTATTTTGACTTCTTTTTCATTTTTAAGAAAATCTCTATCCTTATTTTAAGTGTTAAAGTCAACAATGAAAATATAAAGGAAAAATAATTTTCTGCTCTTCCTCATTTTTTTTCTTCTACTTTTTTTTTGTATTTGCAATTTTCAATAAATTCACTTTAATGCAATTTTATAAGTTCCTGTTCTTTTGAAAGCTTCACTGAATAAAATAACTGCAAAGTAACCCACAAATACTTCTTCGTCCTTTTCTTTGTCCTATTCAATCAATACAATGAAGAAATTTTTTTTCAAGTTTATTTGCAAAATAAAATTCTTTTATGGCTTAGGGAGTTTTATATATGTATATAAAAGCTTTAAATAAATCCAGCACAAGAAAAAGCACAGCTGTAGGGATAACTACAAAGAGTAGAAATTTAAGCATTTTTGGAATTTAAGGTAAAGGAAAATGTTTTTTTTTTGTGATAAACCAAATTTTTATTTAACTACAATACCATCTATTTATAATTGTTGATGAGTTGGGTAAAATTCCTCATATGTCTTCTTTTTCTATGAAAAAGGAACAGAAAGATGCTTGTGCTCCTTCCCTGTAGTTTCTGCTTTATAAATAGATTTTTAGTTAATAAAAAAAAAATTACTCAAGTGCAAGGCAAATATTAATAGTTGAGTGAATGGGTTTTTTTGCCTGTTTAATTATTTTCATTAAAAAAAATTCTATACTTCCAAGGTTTGAGTTTTAACATTTTTATTGCACTTCTTGGCAAAATTAAAATTTAATTTTACAGAATTATTTGCTTAAAAATATATTAAAATTAATAATTGAAGGATGAAAAGGATCCTATGAAATTCATCATCAGGAATTCAGATCATCAGGAATTCTTTACCCAAAAATTTCTTAGGGCAACTAGAGTTATTATGTTAAGTTTCTATTCAAATAAATGGGAAGTTTGAATAATATCATAGTTGAACTAATAAGTTTTATTAAAAATAACGAAAGCCGGTTTAAAAAAAAATTTTTAAAACAAATTTCAAAATAAAAAATTTCATTTTAATTAACAAAATCTAGCCTTATATAACTTACTCTATATTCATAGAACCATATAAAGAAAATAAAAGAATTTCAAATCAATTTCAAAAACATGTTTTATAAAACAAAATCATATAATAATTTTTTTTTGTGTAGAAAAATTTTCAATGGATTTTGGCAATTTATTTTTCAAAAACTTTAGCGTCACATTGATGCCTCTCTTTGGTATTTTGTTTTTTCATTAGCCTGGTAGCAAAGGTAGACTATACTTCAGTATTTTTTTTATAAAAATTGTGAGTCTTCTCTTTGTTTAAAACAGGGCCCTGAATTGTAATACTCTTTAAACTAGTTTCAGCAAACTTTTATATTTCATTCAAGAAAGGGAAGCAGTTAACACTCAGGTCTACTACTATTACTAGGTGTTACCTTTTTTAGGAAAGGGATAGTGATAGAGAAGACAGTTGACGAAGGAAGAGCTGGAAAAAAAGCTTCATTCTTTTATCACTCTGCTTTTTTGCAGGTTTTTTTTTTTAATAATGCAGTGTTGCAGCGCCTCTGCTGTTAAATGAGGCTTATTAAATTTTTTTGAAGCTGTCTCAAGTACCTATTTTATTGGTTATTTTACTTTGCCGATAATTCAGCTACACAGCGAAGGAGGGCGCTCTGGTGTTACATTAGGATTAGTATCTGCTGACGTCGGTATAGTTCAGTGACCAGTGACTATGCCTTCATCACTTGAACTTTCCTGATACAAAGGGACACTAGTGCACATTAGAAAAATGCGTGGTTTTGTTATTTTAATGAGAGTTTTAAGCCGGGGTTGAACCCAGGACCTACGGTTTTGTAGTCAACGTGCTAACTACTTCAGCTAGCGCCACCCTCTAGTGTTCTGGTTATTTAGTAGATTTTTGCTAAAATACATTATAAATTTTGCCATTTATAGGCTAAAAAATATAGGGGGCATTAAGCCTGTATTTTTCCCCATAATTTCTGAGAAACTTACATATCGCACTCCCAGCAAGGGTCAATATTAACATCACTAAAGCCATTAAACAATAAAATTATAACAACAAACAATTAATAACGAATTATAAATGTAATTAACGATTTAATGAAAATTGCTGGTCTCATGCAAAAAAAACCAAATATTTATTTTGCAAGTAAATTTAATTGCTTTAATTTGGCAATTGGAAAAAATTATTTAAAACTGAAATGCCTATAACAATTATTATTTAGCATTTGAATTAATTTTTTTTTAATTAATATTCAGTTGTGTAAATAAACACTAATGGAAATTTGTTGAAAAAAAAAAATTAAAATCTGAAAATGAAAGCATAATGCAAATACATGCAATGAAAGCAACTGATTGTAACAATCACAAACTAAAACAGATGTTGCATTTCATAAAAATAGTGCAAGGCAAATAATTTGTTAATTATAATAATTAGTTATTTTAACATAATTTTCCGGAAGCCAGTATATGATTTTCAATTAACGGCCCTTTTAACAATGTACTGTTAAAGGTTAATAGGGTGCCCCTGTGGCTGAGTGGAAGTGATGGTACCCTCTTAGTCTAGAGGTCGCGGGTTCAATTTCCGCCATAGACCCTGGATGTTTTCTGCAGACAAGCTAATCGCTTCGCGGGTTGCGTTTGTTTAAAAATAGAGACCTTAACGGCAAAATTTGTATTAAAAGCTTGAAGTTAAGGCTCACTTGAACTCTTAATCACACATTGTGAAAAGGAACATAAGTGTATAATTTGTTGTTAAAATAAAAGAAGTAAATATGGAAGTTATTTTAAAATAACAAGATTTGCTCAGCTTTAATAATAATGACTCCTAAAATTTTACCTTTTCCCTTTAATATATTAACAAACCTTTAAATGGTTTACGAATTATCGGGATGCTACTGTTTATAATATATTTTAGCATGTGTTAAAATATCGATAATTTATTCTAGTATTTTTACCCTTTTTTTATGCAGTTAAAAAATCAAAAATACTACCTCAATCCCTATAGATTTAATATCAAATATTGACAGCACACACACCGACAATAAGAGTTATACATACATATATACATAAAATTTAAATAAAATTATTTCCATACAAGATGCATTTATAATAAAGGATTCTTTTAACTTATGATACTTATGAAGCTTAACAAAAAAAAAAAAAAAAAACATTTTAAAGTTCCCTTAGGATATAAAAATAAAATCAAAATATTTGTAAAATATTTTTATTGGACATACTTGTAACAGATTGTAGATTTTTCTATTAAATAGATTCCTCACCTTTTGTGGCAATTGTTAGTAGCAGAAGGATATCAAAAAAATAGTCTGGAACAATTTAAAGGGTCTTCTAAAAACACGTTTCATTTTTATATGTAAAAAAAAGTAAGTATATACTTCTAAGCAACATCATCGTCATAATCATCAATTGGGGTTGGCTTGCCATTAATAATAATTGTTATTATTATATAATTATATTTTTAGTAACTATAATTATTATAAAAAATTATAATAGAAAACAATGTCAGCCAAATGGCAAGCAGGGCTAAGCTTGGAAATTCTCCATCGCGAATTTGCACATTTGCAACTGTATGTTACTCGTCTTTAAGGCATTATCGTATATTTGTAAAGATCTCTTCTTTCATGAAGTCTTAAATAAAAAAAAACTAAAATCACATGATCTCGGTGGCCAATTGCAGGAAAGAAAACTTTCAACAGGAAAAAGCTATGTTGTCTTTACTTCATTAAAATTCAACCAACGTCACGCTTCGTTGGATTAATGAAACCAGTTTCGTCAAAATATTTTATTGAAAACTTCATCAAATTTATTTAACAGTGTAATTAATGCAGTGCTATAACTTTATCGAAACAATAAAATAATTTCATGAAAATAATGAAATAACTTAAATATAAAGGGGTTTCTTAATAATTAGAAAATATTGTTGTCTTAAATCCAATAAAATATTCTTACGAAACCAGACTACCAACGCAGCTATTCTAATGAAATTCTTTCAAAATATTCATGAAATTTTCATTGGATTTGTGAAATTATCATTAGATTTGTGAAAAAATTTTATTGAAATTTTTTCTTTCGGTGTACTCTTCCCTTAGCGTTGTTCTTATTTTGTAGTTGTTTATTTTAATGTTTGTAAATATCCAACAAACTTCACATTACTTGTCTTGTAGTTAAAGGATTGCAGCTTTAAAGCTTGGAGACAAGTCAAAGTAGCTTCACAGTTTGTATTAAAAAAAAAATTAAATTTACCATTATTTAATGGATCATTTAAAATAAAATTTAGTTCAAATAACCTTTATTTATTTAGTATAGATACTAAGAATATTTAAGGTTGTTGTGGCTGCAGCGGTAACTACGTTGGCTACTCCCCGATGAGCTTCCGAGTTCATAAAATAAAAGTTAAATAAAATTTATATTATTTCCACTTAAAATAACTTAGATTCAACATGGGTTTTCGTATCGCATCAACATGATTGTTCATATTGATTTAAAAATGTTAAATTAACATGTTATTTGAAATGGAAATTTTTTTTAAGATCACTGTATAGATTAACATGAATCATATATGAAGCAAAATCATTGCCGAAAAGTACGAAATTAACCTTGTTTACATAGCTTTTAATCTGAAATTTTTCTATATAATCATATTTCCCAGTTTTATGTAGAAAAGCTTTAGTATCATTAACATTGATTATCTATAGTAATTTAATTTTATTTATTTTTGTTTAAGAGAAATTTCAATCAGAAAGACTATATGACACTATTCTTATAAATAATTTAGTTGACTATATACAACAACATACTGTTCTTATAGAAAATATTATTGATTTTGTAATAAGTGGTTGAGTAATCGCGAGTAAAAAATTTTTGTAGAAAATTTGGTATTTTTTGACACAACCTAGTGTTCTTGTAGAAAACATGGTTGACTGTGTGATAACACACTTTTTCTTTTTAGCAAATAAAGTTGATTCTATGTAACAAAACGCTGTATTTGTAGGAAAGATGGTTGAAAAACTGAATGTACACTATATGCTATATGTGATATAGGAAAGCTTGTTGTTTTTAGAGAAAAGGTCTAAGCACATATTTCTTAAAGAAAACCTGTTTGACTATATGATGGCTATATGTTTTTATAGAAAACATGTTCATCTGTGTAACAGCACACTCTTCTTATTGAACAGACTAATGCTTGTGTGAGTGCATAGATTTAAAAAAAAAGCTTACATTCTTCTAGCATACTTTTTTTATAAAAACACTTTAAAACCATTCCTTTCGAAATATAAATAATTTAATACGATTAATTATTGTATTAATTAATTTAAAAATCTTATCAAAATCAACTGACACCACACACAGTGGAATAAAACACAGAAGAACGCTGATGAGGAAGGCTTAGTGGCCTTCGAAAACGGCTGGCTGTTCCGTTCAACTATGTAATGTTGTCAGAATATTTACAACTAACTTTGATGTTATTTGTTCATTAATAATTATCACATGTAATTTGGCTTAAAAAGCGTTACGAACATTAGCCTGTTCTATTCATAAGAATATAGATTTAAAAATCTTTATGTCAGAACCAAACACACTTATGCACTTAATATGTAAAGCGGCATGCACATATATAACATAAAATTTTTCTTTTTAATTGCAAATACCTGTTAACCTAAATGCTTTAGCAAACTTCAGTTGTTTCATGCATACCATCGTTTGCACACAACAACTTGCCTGCCATGTCTGTTGGACTTAAATTTTAGTAATTATAGAATCTCAAAGGATTTCGTTTACATTAAGTGAATGCCAAAAATTGCAGCACATGCACAAATTCTTTGCATGCACTAAAAGCCAAAGAAGAGCACATTTAATTTGCTAATTTTACATAATTTTCAATAAACCAAATACAAGTATCAGGTAGTTTCAAAAGTCTTAATAAGAAAACTTATGCCCTAATTCAGTAAGAAGATTTAGGACGTTTTTGTTTGAAAATGCTTGTGAGTTCTTGTCTTTGAAGCATAGACGGGCATTTTTCAGTACCAGTACTTTTTCAGTATTTTCTTTTTTTACTGATTACTGGAAAAAAAAAATCAGTATTCAGTAAATTTTACTGGTTAATGAAAAAAAAATCAGTATTCAGTAAATTTTACTGGTTAATGAAAAAAAAAATCAGTATTCAGTAAATTTTACTGGTTAATGAAAAAAAAAAATTAGTATTCAGTAATACTGATTTTTTTTTCAATAATCAGTAAAATTTACTGAATACTGATTTCTCTTTTCAATAACCAGTAAAATTTACTGAATACTGATTTCTCTTTTCAGTAACCAGTAAAATTTACTGAATACTGATTTTTTTTTTTTCATTAACCAGTAAAATTTACTGAATACTGATTTTTTTTTTTCATTAACCAGTAAAATTTACTGAATACTGATTTCTCTTTTCAGTAACCAGTAAAATTTACTGAATACTGATTTTTTTTTCAGTAATCAGTAATTTTTACTGATTACTGAAACACATAATGCAGTAAAAAAGTAATGCAGTATGCCCATGTATGCTTTGAAGTCTCTAAATTATTTTCTTCAAAAATGGTTGTTGTCTTTGACAATGAAAAATATAAATATTATTGCCATGTTTTTAAAACATAAAAATTCAATTAAATTATTATACAATAGTTTGAAAAATATATGAAAAAGTATGTGTTGGATATAATGTTTGGAACAAAATCATAAGGCAAATACACGAACCTTCTAGCATAGACAATAAATAATAATTGTTTTAAGGAATTAAAACTGCTTGTTTTGAATATACAATCTTCGACGATTGGGGCATTAGTAAAAAAAACTTAATAAAAAACTTAAACATAAATGTGAAAAAAGCTCAAGTTGTTGCCAAGCTCTAGCTTAGCACAATACCTATAACTACAATCTGTTATGCATTATTAAAATTTATTATAGGCAGGGCGTCATATCATTTTAAAAAATTTTTTAAAAATTAAATTAATTTATTAATAAAAAAACAACTATTGGCAAAAATAAAATCTGAGGCCAGATTTCACTCAAATTCCAAAGATTTGTTTTATAGAAGCGGCTAAGTTACCAAAATTTTTTTGATGTGTAAACATGTATACGCCAGGGCATCAAAATCTTTTTCACAATACAATCACAAATTTTGAGTAAGATCGTAAAGCGTTATCAAATCGATGTGAGCTATGTATGAGTGTATTAGTGTAATCATACGGACAACAAGAAGTACAGAGAAACTTAACAGCTGCATATAAATATACTCAACCGAATTTTAAAGCATACCTTCAGGATCAATGTTAATTTTAATAGAAATTGCTTCTGAAGTATAATAATAGTGTTGCCAGTGGCGATAATTTTGTTAAAAATGTGAAAAATATAAAATAGATACAAACTTTTAAATAAAAGAGCTTTTCAAAGGTCAAATATTTGTTTAAAAGATATATAGTAGTGTTTATAAAGAATTTATAATATTATATTATAACATGTCTTCATTACGTACTGTTGCCTTACACTGAAGCTGGTGCACCATAATTGAGTAACAATCTCCATCTCATTACAATTATTATTGGTGGAGATTTTAATAGAAATTTTGCAAACCCCCAGTCGCAAGCTTTATCAAAATTTTTATTTGACGTTTTCCACTTGCATACGAGCAATTCTCCACAAACCCCCACAACTAATAATTACACTACAATAGATGCACTTTTCCATAGATTTTTAAAAACAGTAGAGTCAAAAATGTATATAGCTTATTTCAGTTACCATAAATAAGCCTATATTAAAAACAAATTTTCATTACAAGATGTTTACACATCTCCCCTGCTTTTTTTAAGAACTCAGGCAATCATATTTTTCTTATAAAAGCCTTAAGGAAAAAAAGAAAATTCTACTTCTTTAACGTTTCTCGAAACAAAACATTTCATATTCAAATTTAAACTCAATTTCTTATTTATGGACAATTGTTGAATGCAAGCAAAATTTATATGTTTCATACACAAACTCGTACGTATGAATTAATTATAAATATAAAATACTTGTATTGTTATACGTAATGGCAATAAAATTTGAAATTTATTTGGCCAATTATGTTACGAACTAAGATTGTAAGTACAGTGAGGAAGAAAAATGTGTGCACGAAAAATAATTTGTTAGCAAACAAAATAAAAAAATAGAAATTTAATAAAAAAAAACAAATATTTGCTGGAATAAAACACTTGAAGCATTTGAAAAAAAATGTTGCTCGCGTCTTATAAAAATTTTTTTTCGTTCGATTTATGGACAATATTGCAAGTTTTGCATGTAATTTTCAATTTAATAAAAGAACTTTCAAAAACTTTAAAACAAGCTTTTCACTTTTTTCTCGCACTGTTTATATAAAACAAAAGCTTATTTAACTACAGAGCCACTAGATGCAGGTCTTAAGATATTACTAATCAATTCTATTTATATTTATCTTTGCACAAGATATACAATTGCATTATTCAATAGTAAATTTAAATTGTCATTGTTTTCCCTATACTTACATATGTATGTTAGTTTATTTGAATATTGCATTACAAAGTATATGTATGTATAGCGTGTATGTATATATAACCATGTACATATTCATGCATGTGCTTTGAGTATAAGTTTAAAATGTAATTAAATGGAATATAAGGCAAGGCAATTAATAAGTACTATTCTAATTATTATTGTTATTTTCTACTGATACAAATTTTTCTATTCAAATTTAGATAACGATAAATAGAAATACATAAATATTAGCCCCATTCATAGTCTTGAGCATTTGAGATTGCAAATTTATAACAACAGTTTCTGGACTCTTTAAAAATATGCAGAAGCGATAATACTCGTAAAATAAAATTTTCATTGGTACTTATGATTTGTATATTTTGGCATATTAGCCTTTGCATAATCTGTCGAAATATGCAAAAAAAAAAATCGAAAAAAATAATAATGACTTAGGGCATTTCTATATTAAGGCTATTCTACATATGGGCATTTTCACAGGAATGTCAACTTTTTGTAGCGTGCAACACCAAAAAAATATGCTTGTTTTGTTTCAAAGAAAACTAAACTTTTTTTACTTATTTATATATTTATATATTTATATAGGCCGTTAGCAGCTCTAGCTACGTTAGGTAAAATTTTAAGAAAAATCGAGTCACGTTGTTCAAAAATACAAGGTTAATTGCTTGCTGTCGCACGCGACAAAAAAGTGCAATTTCTCGGATAAATGCCCATTTACAGTTAATATAAACTATGATCTTTGTGTGTTAAAAGAGCATTGGATCATTTAGTGTTAAGTATAAATATTGTATACCTTCTTGCAAATATTATGCACCAAAGCCATTTGCACAAGGTTGTGAATGGGGCTATTATATCGATTGGAATTTTTGATATGCAATTAGCACACATGAAAAATTAAAAACTTTGCTAATCTTAGTTAATTAAATGTAGACTTATTTGGTCATTTAGTTTATTAAAAGCACCCACTCCTTGTTACTCAAAAGATATTCGGCTGGGATATTAATTTTACCATAAGAGCTATTAATAATATTATTTTCCATAACCCAATAGATTGTGAAATAAAACTTAGGAATATAAAAACTATAAATGCATATTTTTAAAGTAAAATATAGTCTTAAGCCAGTAACTTCTACTTACAGATAATTAACTTTACGTTTATAACTCCTGATAAAATTTAACTTACTTTTTAAATATCTATAGAACAATAAATAAATATTTGTAGAAATTACTGGCCTAGCTTATTTATAACGCAGTAGCTGATGTTTTATGATAATCGACTCATTTTTTTGAGGCTTATGATTTTTATTTTATGCCCTAATTCTGTTCGACGAATGTATCGTCTTGTCTATGGACGAAAAAAAGAAGCAGTTTTGATTCTTTAAAACGATTATTATTTATTGTCTATGCTAGAAGGTTCGTGTATTTGCTTTATGATTTTGTTCCACACATTATATCCAACACATATTTTTTAATGTATTTTTCAAACTATTGTATAATGATTTAATTGAATTTTTATGTTTTAAAAACATGGCAATAATATTTATATTTTTCATTGTCAAAGACAACAACCATTTTTGAAGAAAATAA
This sequence comes from Tachina lurida, assembly GCA_944452675.1. Lineage (NCBI taxonomy): Eukaryota > Metazoa > Arthropoda > Insecta > Diptera > Tachinidae > Tachina > Tachina lurida. Next base: position 156,821,955 of record OX101753.1, on the reverse strand, counting down.
TTTAGAGACTTCAAAGATAAAAACTCAGAAGCATTTTCAAACAAAAACGTCCTAAATCTTCTTACTGAATTTGGGCATTAATTATGAAATTAACCAAAAAAATTTGTCATATTTTTATTTTTTATTATATTTCTATTTTATTTAATAGATATTAAAAAACCCTGAAGTATTTTATATTTATTTTTGATTTTGCAACAAAGTTTTTATTAATATTGGTTGAATGAAAATAAATTCGTTAGAGGAAGGCTTTAATAATAAGTGGTATTTCAGCAAAAGAATCTTTAAAGATCGAAGCTACACTGTAGAGAAATTTTTACTGAAAAATAGTTATCGAGAAAAAATTTCCAAGAACACTTCATAGAGAAATTTGACTTATAAGAAAAATTAACTAGCAGAATGGATTATTTTTCTTGTATTCTCTCTAAATTAAACTATTTTTCCGAGCTTTAGGTCAGTTATTAAATTCTTGTATTTATTATTACGATATTTCGTAAACCTTCGGTTTACTTCTTCAGGATATAGTATATTGTATTTTGATTTTTCTGTTTTTTTGTTTTTTCTTTTTCCTTTTTTTTAATTATGTATACAATTTTCAAATAATAAAATGTGTCACAAAAAAAAGGTCGAAAAATTAGATAAAAATATTATTCTCTCTAAATATATTTGTACATAATTTTTAATGGAAGGATCTCCTGAGAAGAGGTTACATTACTATATTTAAAATATATATGTGTAATATTTTTAATGGAAGTCATTACATTTTTATTTAGTTGTCAAGCGGACGGTATGCCATTAATATTGCAAGGCCCCTACAGTGCAAAGCAGCTATTAACAATGATTACTCAAAAAAAAATATACATTCGTAATATTCTTTGTTTTAATAACGGCGTGTAAACACAATTGTAGCGAAAAATTCGCACCCTCACATATTTTCTCTCAAACAACTATGACTATAGCCGATTCCAACAAATAAGAGCATCTCTACTTCGTTTATGCGAAAAACTAAAAAAAACAACTAAAAACAAAAAGGGACAAAGGTATTTAAGCGCATTGACTCTCTTTCATACTTATAGCTAGAGCATGTTTATACTCAGACTATAGTTATTTAAAAGGACAAAAAATACGCATGATACTCGGAATATTTACTAACCATTCGCCACCGTATACATATATTTGTGTATGTATATTTAACTGAATGGTAAATGTGTGTTTTGTGTGTATGGCTATTTAAAAATATACTTTGAGTGTGTGTGTGTGTGTGTGTGTGTGTAAATAAGAGAGCTTTGTATATACGCATGTGTAGCCGATTAATAGTCAGAGTATTTTTATACTTATGTGTATGATTAAAGCTCATATACTATGGTAATTTTATTTATAGTTGCTTGTGCTGAGTAATAAAATAAATGTGCTTAAACAAAGCTGTTGCGTGCTTATAGCTATTTGGTTTAAAACTAATGCGTTTGTTTGCATATGATAGTTGTTTCCTGGCCAATACTCAAAGAGTACTTAAAACGATACTTTTGTCATTTTATGGTACAAAGCTCTGTCTGTTGTTGAAAAGAGACTTCGTCCAAATCAATATCTTTCGATTGCACTAAAACAAAATTATTAAGCAGCGCTCAATGGCACAAAGCACTGATCGTAAGAGTTTCTCCAGCCTAATTTTTACAAAAACTACCCCGCCAGTTCAAAGATTGCACCAAACAGTCACACATTGATAATAAGAAGGCTTTTTAATAATAATTCTTGAGGTTTTTGAGCAATAAATGCAAAAACTCTTATTGTTTACGTAAGCCATATGCACACTGCGCGAGCTTTTATAAAAAGCTTTGTACTTTTACACCGACAAAGAGCACAACAGCCAAACAGATCGCTGCAACATTAATGCTTGTTGCTTACTTTGCAAAGAAACGATACCAAATTATAAGAACTTTCAAAGCTTTTTACTTTTAATGCAAATGTTTGGGTACGGGTGTTTGGACATAGCTGATTTTAGGTGAAGATGCTTTACTTGCACGAACTATGAGTGCAAAACTTTAAACTTTTGCGAAGTGAAGTTTAATAATTTTAAGGCATTATGTTCAAGCGTGTAATACAGGGTGGCGCAAAATGGCTGAAGGGGTTTGAATTCCTTATAACTTTTTTGTTTTAATTTTTATTATTATTTTTCTTTATAGTATTTTGTTAAGAAGACTTGGGGAATTTGTCCAACAATTGAAACCGATACATTACCAGCAAACACTTGGTTATGCAATTTATTTTCGTCAAAAAGCAAGAGAAACTCATGATCTTATTTACAACTTAATTATGAGCGACGAATCCCATTTCCAATTAATTTAGGTTCGTTAATAGGCAAATCTGCAGGACATAGGTTACAAAAAATTGAAGAATAATTAAACAGCAAGAATTACACCCACTTAATTGTAGCTTTTCTTGCGGTGTTTCGTCAGAAAGGATAATTGACCCATATTTTTTTTGGAAATGAGCACAGTGTTGCCGTTTCCATCACTGGTGTTAGATATCGTTGTTGAATTGTATAAAAAGTCTTAAGTCTTTTTTTTACAAAATACTGAAAAGAAAACAAGAAAAAGATATATAATGAAAAAGTTATAAGGAATTCAAACCATACATGTTAAATAATGATTAGATAATGCTAATGATTGCTAATTAACCTTCTTTTGTGAAATTATCTAATTCATTAAGTAATTAGAATTAGTTCAACTAATTCCCATTACATAATTGAAATTTTTATTCCAATAGTAAAACTAATTGCAATTAGTTGCCATTAGCAAAAAAAATTGGTTTACCTTTACAATTAGAAATCTAATTGAATTCTGCTAATGCAATTAGATATTCAATTGAATTCAAATAATTGATTCTAATTCGAGCTAATTGAATATCTAATTGTATTAGCAGAATGCAATTAGATTTCTAATTGTAAAGGTAAACTAATTTTTTTTTTGCTAATGGCAACTAATTGCAATTAGTTTTACCATTGGAATAAAAATTTCAATTATCTAATGGGAATTAGTTGAACTTATTCTAATTGTTTGATGAATTAGAGAATATAAACCAATTGCATCAATTGCTAATTCTAATTGGAATTTAATATGTATGATTCAAACCCCTTCGGTCATTCTGGGCCACCCGGTATTATTCACGTAGTTTTGACTTGTGATCTGTAAAACATTTATGGGTTGTGTATAAACAACTTTTTAAGTGGCGGGCTAGTCAGAATATAAGGTCTTATTGTACAATAAATTAATATGGAGAGATGACACAAGTGGTGTCCATCACTGAGCGCGAATCAAATATATGAACGCTTTTGATGAAGTAGCGTGCTTTTGTTTGTGTAATAAGAAATATTATTCGAAAGATTTTTTAATTAAAAAACTATCACATGTACGAGTAAACACTTAGTGTTATCATTTAGTTCGTATAACCAATTTAATAATTTCATAGAAATTATTATTTTAATGAACCATTTTTTTTTTTTAACTATAAAATGTAACCATTTTTTTAGTAACTCAGATAAATATTAACTTGAACATCATGACTGCACCCTGCAAAGAGCGTTTTCCAAAAAACAAAAAAAAAAATTAGAATTTAGTTGAAAGTTGTTAATGATGATGCTAGTGCAAATAGTTTTAACCTTGTGCCAGTTTATTTCTATTTAAATGTTTTTCATTTTCTTTTCTAAAAGATAAAAGAGCGCACTTAAAACCACAAAACCAACACGTTGAGTTTGAGTTTTGTACAGTTTATATATAGAGAAGAAATAAGTTATAAATAATTAAGTGTTTTTTTTTCCTGCAATTATTTTCAACGAGATTTAGGTTAAAAATGTTGAACAATTATAACTTGATCTCTCATTTATATTTCATATTCTACACATCATGAAAATTAATGGCAGAAAATAACAAAAATTTTTTGTTCAAAGTTTATTTTGCTGCATATAGATTATGAATAAATAGTTGGTTAAAAGAAATTTTATTTAAATTATATTAAATATATTTTTTTACTACTGTATTATGAATAACTAGAAAATTACTTTGTTGGTAGATTTATTCTATGGTGGTTTTACTTAGAATATATGGGAGGAAAACTTTTCATATTTGTATCATAAATTAATCAAAAGTTGTGACGATGCACATACATAATAAGCCATCAACATAATTTCTGGTGAACGATTTAAAAATTTTCCCTTGAACTGCTCACTGCTGACCATCAAACAAGGTCAACTTAATGTCGTACTATACCAGTAGGCAAAAAAAAAAAAAAAAGGAGTACGTATGCGTTCTAAAAGAACTCGATCTAATCCGTACTCGTATCTTTTTTACAACCACTCTAAAAGGCCCTCTAGTTAATGGCACAGGGAGGTGGTAAAGAGTGTTTTTTTTATATAGTGACACAAGTTTAAATTATAATAAAGTTAAGTTAATATATTTTTAATATTTTATTGGAAAGATAATTTTATTAAATTAATATTTAATTACGATTTCTGCCATGTGGGTGTCACGGCTGGCGCGTAGAAGGCGCAATCTGGAACACCAATTTTAACAACTTTTTGCAGCATTAGAGGCCGTATTTCGCCGATTACTCACTTTTCAATTATTTGTGGTTTATCGACGTGGATTAGTGACTTTACATAGCTCCAAATAAAATAGTCCAATGGGGTTAAATCACACGATATTGGTGGCCAATTAATTAGGCCATTACGTGAAATTTTTTTTCATCAAAAGTTTCTTTCATTATATCAATTTTAGCGCCCACTGTGTGGCATGTGGCCTCAGCCTGTTGAAACCACATATCAGCAGGATTAATGCCAGCTAATCTAGGTACGAAAAAATTTTTAATCATGTTCCTATACCGTTTGACCATTGACACTAACATTATGACCATCATGGTTTTTGAAGACATATGGACCAATGACTCTGCCAGCCCATAAAGTGCACCAAACAGTAATTTTTTGTGGATGTAATGGATGTAATTGTAGATTATCCTCACTCCAAATGCTACAATTTTGCTTAATTAAATACCAATTCAGACACAAATTAGTTTGACGTATAGAACCATTATTTTGGTTAATAATTTCAACAATTTTAACGCGTTGCTCTGGTGCTAGGCAATACATAATGAAATTTCAAAGCAAACTAAACGAAAGCAGCTATAAGCTGTTAAATGGGTGCTCAAATAAAACAGTGACGTCAACTCAAAGTTGTGACACTCTAAATAAATCACATACTGAGCCAATAAAAAGCTTAAGTGACATATTTTTTTTAATTCTTTTTTTGTTAAAAATCCATTGCCCACAATCGTGAATAGCCGGTTTTGTAAAAAAACAAAGTTTGAAAATTATGTCGCATAAGCTTTTTTTTGGCGGTCATGGTACGATATTGTCATAAATTTTTGTACATTTAAAAGAAAACTTTTTATACAAACAAAGCTCTTTTTCATTATTAATACCAAAATAACAGCTTTTTTGAATTATGATGTTACTTTTGCACCACCTTGACCGCACTCTAGACACATGTGACCTTCTCCGAGAAAAGGGACAACGGGTGTGTGTCAAAATGAGAAAAACATTAAAATTTTATTTTTTAAATTCGTTTTTTTATACCCCTTACCAACAAAAATGGTAAAAGGGTATATATAGGTTTGTCATTCCGTTTGTAATTTCTATAATATCGATGTTGACAAGAGTGAATGTAAAATATATCTTAACCACAGAGTGTAGAGTGAAATATTCAACTATTGCTAATATCAAAAATAAAATAATTGAATCAAATTCTTTAATCGAAAAATACTGAAAGGTCACTTACTATTAATTGCTTTAGAGAAAAAAAAAATATCAGAAAACAAATATGTATGTATGTATCTGTATACTATATATATATATATGTACGTACGTTGGTAAAGGGTATATAAGATTCGGCACAGCCGAATATAGCATTCTTCCTTGTTTAAAAACTTCATTTTATTTTTTTTTCTAAACAAACACAACCCACGAAGCGATTAGCTTGTCTGCAGAAAACACCCAGGGTCTATGGCGGGAATCGAATCCACGACATCTGGACTGAGAGGCCTAGCATCGCTACCACTCAGCCACAGGGGCAACCACACACTAAGTCCCTTTCTCGAAGAAGGTCACATATGTATGTATATTGAAAAAGGGGAAAATTATTCAAAATATAAAGAAGTTATATTAAATTAATGAAATAATACCATAAAGAAATATTTTCACCCGTATTGCGTATTTCGAGTCGAATAGTCGTCTACTAGATTTTTGTCATAGAATAAAGAAAACTTGTACAAGCTTTGTTTAATGAAATACAAAATTCTCGTAGATGAATATTCGATTCGACATATGCAGTACGGATGATTGATTATTTTTATGAAACTACTATGATTTTTATGCTTCAAGGAAAGTCTTTATTATATAAATTTTTATAGCAAATTTAATTCATGAAATGTTAAAATTGAATTTCGTAATGAAGAGTTAGTTTTCTTTCAGTGTAGAGCAACGTCGCTTATATAAAAATTATAAGAAAATATTTTTTTTATTTTAATTTTTTTTACAAGTATTTTTTTTCAATCTTTTATTATACTTCAACATCATCATAAACAACATCATTAACAATAATAAAAAACTTATTCACGCAACATAATGCACCTTTGCCACATACAAGAACACATTGTTAGACAAATAATATTATAAAATTTTTTTATTCGAAATATATAAATTGTATATGGTTTTATGTAAATTTCGTTTTAGAAACTTCACTAGTTCACTACGATTCGCAGCAGCTCATTTCTTATTCATAACATACTGAATGGTTTTATTTACAATTCTGTATTGTTATAAAAAAAGAAAGAATCTATGGTACTAGCAGTTATGATGATGATAATAATGACCTTCGTAATCATCGTGGTAAGCGTTAAGTTTTTGAGGGCAAATCAAACAAAATAAAGAACTCTTGGCTTTAAATCGAATATTTTACAACATGCAGATGAATCAAATTGAACCGAGGTAAAAGACTAGAGAGCGATATATTTTTAAGATTTTGAGGTAATATTTCATCTCGTCTATTATATGCAAATTATTTTTTTATCCCTTAGATATTATTAGACATTAGATTATATGAGACCAGATAAGAATGAACCGTGTTTTTATAAACAAAGTTATTTGTGTATAAATTGCAGAAGTTCAATTCATGTTAATAATTTTCCTAAGATCAGAAAACCCTAATAGAAAATATTTTTCTTTTTATTCAATTACTAATGACCATGACACAGGATGTTGACAACATACAATTTTTCTTATAGACAAGGAGTAATTAAAAATTCGAAAATATCCGACCTTGAGCACCTTTGAACCTTTAAATATCCTAAATGTTTATTCGAAATGAAAAATCACAAGAGAAACTTTAAGATGATTTTTAAATACCTATCGAATTGGTGTAGTTCGCCGACTTTTAATTTTTTCCCCTTTATCTAGTTTTGCCTACTGTCATATATTTACTGACAAATCGATTGATATAAGAATCATCAAAATCGCTCCCCATATTCGGTTTATTTAGTTACGCAAAGTAACACATATACATGTATACATACATAGGCTGAAAAACACAACAGCTTTCTTTGGGTAAAAAAATCAAATGCCCTCAACATAGTAAATTTTTCATATAGAAAAATTAAATGGGCTATAGATCATTAATTTGTCAAGATATAAAAATTAAATGGGCTGTACATTGTCACTTTTTCATAAAAGTAACACAACTGAATATAATATACATCGTCCAATTTCCATAAAAAAAAAAATAATTGAACTATTAACGGTCCATTTATCTTGGAAAAAATTAAATAGACTATCCATTTTTAATGCAAAAAATTAAATTGACTATACATCATTCATTTTGCTTGCCAAACATTAAATCGTCCATTTTTCATACAAATAATTATTTCATGCAAAAAATATAATTGGACTATACGTCGTCCACTTTTTATGGAAAAACTTAAATCGACTATCAATCGTTAAATTTTCATACCAAAAATTATTTCATGCAAAAAGTGTAATGGACTATATATACATCGTAAATTTTTACGGCAAGACGTATAATGGACCAAACATCGTAAATTTTTCATACAAATAATTATTTCGTGCAAAAAATATAATGGACTATACATCGTCCAGTCTTTGTGCAAATACTTAAGTGGACTATATATCGCGAATGTTTCATGCAATTAATTAAATGGAATATATATCGTCCAATTTTCATACAAAATATTATTTAATGCAAAAAATATAATGAAGTAGACATCGTCCATTTTGTATGCAAAAAATTAAACGGACTATACATCGTAAATTTTTCATACAAAACATAAAATGGACTGTACATTGTCAGTTTTTTATGCAAAAACTTAAATGGACTATACATTGTCCATCTTTTATACAAATAATTATTTTATGCAAAAAATTAAATGGACTTACATCGTAAATTTTTAGTGCAAAAAATTAAATGGACTCTACATCGTAAATTTTTAATGTAAAATATGTAATGGACTATAGCTTGCCCATTTTTCATACGAATAATTATTTTATGCAGAAAATATAATGGGCTATACATCGTCCATTTTTTATTAAAAAATTTAAATTACTAAGCATAGTCCATTTTTAATGCAAACCTTAAATGGATTGTACATATATATGTACATCGTCCATTTTATGTTAGAAAATATAATTGGGCTAAGCATTGTCCATTTTTCATGTAAAAAAGTATATCGATGGCTTAATATAAAAAGGGTCTAACTCAAATTTTTTTCGTAATCGCGTTTTTAATGTTTTCTGGGCGACAAGGTATAATTGCATCCTCCTTGAAGATCTTAGTACGTTACAGTTCAAAATCAAGGACTTATGGCAATTTAAAAAATTCTTTCTGCATGTAAATGCTTTGATTTTTCTTCAGTTTCTTTCTTCTTCTGTAAAATATCGAAAAATTCGAGTTAGACCTTATTTATATTAAGCCATCGATATGGACTATATATATCATTCATCGTCCATTTTTCATGCAAAAATTATATGGACTAGACATCGTACATTTTTCACAAAAAAAAAACTAAATTGATTTTATATCGTCCAATTTGCACTCAAAAATCTTAGCGGACTATACATCCTCCATTTTTTATGCAAAAAATTAAATGGACGATGTATAGCCTATTTAATATTTTGCGTGAAAAATGAACGATGCCTACCCCATTTAATTTTTTTTTTGACAAATGAACGTTGTATAGCCCGTTTAATTTTGGTATGTGAAAATTGTACTATCGGTGCCAAAATCGTGATTTTATTTTTTATCTTTATATGGAATAAGTTCATACATGATCACACTGGTCACATGCATTATCAAAAGTATATCAAAAGCCGATGTTTTAAAATTCAGCACACTTTTGTTCATTTGACAGCAAATGTGTTCAAGTTGACAATTAGGGTTATTAATAATCAAAAGTAAACATCGTACAGTTGCAAACAAAAGTGACAACGAAAGATATTATAACGACCACTGGCTTGTATATGTCAGTTCCTAATTTACAGGAGCTATGAATGGAGAATTTTTTTTATAGCTATTGCTATTTATGGCGCGATACAGGGGTTAGAAAATAATTTTCGTTACAAAATTAATCGACACTATTACAGTTATAAATTTATTTTTGTTTTGCTTTCTTTGTTTGTAGCGGACGAAAATAAACGAAGCAAATTGTTTGAATTTGTTTTGTTTGTTTCTGTGAAATGAGTGGAAAAAAACAAAACAAAAACTATGAGAAACATCATTCAGTTTGTTATACCCTTTACCAACAAAAATGGTAAAAGGGTATATATAGGTTTGTCATTCCGTTTGTAATTTCTATAATATCAATAAGCGACACATAAAATATATATATTCTGGATCCTTATGCATAGGGAAGACGAATAAGCGATGTCCGTCTGTCCGTCTGTCCGTCTGTCCGTCTGTCCGTCTGTCCGTCTGTCCGTCTGTCCGTCTGTCCGTCTGTCCGTCTGTCTGTACGTGAAATCGGTTTTCCGAAGCTCCCAGAAAAGCTAGAGACTTCGTTCTTGGACTGGTGTGTCAGAAATTTTCCAAAATAGATTGGTATTGAAATTCAGCAAAATCGGACAGACGATTGCAGAGCTGGAAAACGTAAACTTCATTTTGCCATATAAAAGTAACTACCGAAAACAAATTTTTATTTTTTTTAATAAATAAACTTAATTTACACATCAGTACGATTACAACTGGTATTTTAAATTAAAAAAATATAAAAAAATTAAAAAAACGTTTCCAGGGTTGGAAAACTGTAACTTTTTGTGTTATGTAAAATTAACTATGTCTAAAACTATATTAGTATTTTCTCGAGAACCGTACGAGCTACAGACCTGAAATTTGGACACAGTGTGTAGACCTTTGGCCGCTACAACAACAAATACATGAGAATTGGAAATTAAAGGGTGTTCCAAAACGAGCAACGAAAAATGTTAAAATCCCATGTAATATACATACAATTATATGTATATACACTTTTTATACAGACTACAAAAATTAACACTAAAATTTTCAAAAATTTAAATTAAAGGGTGTTCCATCAGTTAATGCACTTTTGACTATGCAATTTTGACAACTGCTGCATCTTGGAAACCATAAGAGAAAAACTCTTGAAATTTTCAAAAACGGTAAAACTAAAAATTCAAAAAATTACAAAATCGCCAAACTGAAAAAAATCGGCAAAAACAAAAAAAAAAATCGCCAAAACGAAAAAAAGCACCAAATTAAAAAAAATTTCTAAGACTAAAATAAATCGCATAAAACGGAAAAATTGCTAAAATGAAAATAAAATCGCCAAAATGAAAAAAAATCGCCAAAATGAAAAAAAATCGTCAAAATGAAAAAAATCGCCAAAATAAAAAAAAAAGCCAAAACGAAAAAAAAAACCTAAAAAACAGAAAAAATCGCCAAAATGAAAAAAAATCCCCAAAATGAAAAAAATCGCCAAAATGAAAAAAATCGCCAAAACGAAAAAAAACCCCAAAAAACAGAAAAAAATCGCCAAAATGAAAAAAAACCAAAAAAAAATCGCCAAACTGAAAAAAAAATCTCCAAACTGAAAAAAAATCTCCAAAATGAAGAAAAGCCCAAAAACAGAAAAAAATCGCCAAAAATAAAAAAACCTCCAAAAACAGAAAAAAATCGCCAAACTGAAAAAAAAATCTCCAAACTGAAAAAAAATCTCCAAAATGAAGAAAAGCCCAAAAACAGAAAAAAATCGCCAAAAATAAAAAAACCTCCAAAAACAGAAAAAAATCGCCGAAACGATAAAAAAGCGACAACACTGAAAAAATCGTTTAAACTGAAAAAATCTTCGAAAAAGCAAAATAGCCTGCCTTTCGTGCGCGATTCAAAGTCGCACTTTAGTGAATTTTTTAATATTAAAGGAATTAAATGAAACTAAGTTTTTCCTTATTTCGTTTTTGCTTTGTTCACTTAACATATTTTATGTATTTTTTAAAGAACTAGATTGGTATCAATAATCAGAAAAATCCAAAATTATGACTAAAGGGTTGGAAAACTCACACTTTTTGTGTTATGTAAAATTAAATAGGTCTAAAAATTTTTTTCGTTTTCTTTATAAATTGAATATATTTCATGCTTCTGAAAGAAAAGTTTAGCGTATGAAATTTGAAAAATGAAAATTAAAGCTCCCAAGATGGAAACAAATATGTATGTATGTGTCTGTATACTATATATATGTATGTACGTACGTTGGTAAAGGGTATATAAGATTCGGCACAGCCGAATATAGCACTCTTACTTGTTTTTGTATTATTTTTTGCAAATAAGCACAAGCCAGAGAACATTGCCGATCGACATTGCCACAAACAATATATTCATATAATCATGCTCCGCTAGAAAAGATAATAATGGGTTATAAATGGAAACGTTTTGAAATATTTGCGGCGAATTTGACATCATCATATAATATAATTTTATTGCATTGTATTAAACACGTTAAGTTTGTTTTATACTATGTTCACACTTATGTTTTTAAACATGTTTAATACATCGTCAGCTGGTTTCTGGTTTGCGGCACAGTATATTCAAAATACATTATGTCTGCAGCAAACCAGAAACCAAACGAGTACATTTTCACAATTATGCTTAAGACGAATTTTCTAAGAACCAAAGTTTTCTAAGAACTAAACACAACCGTTCACATTATATTTGAGATGTTTAAGGTTGACGTTTTGTCAGTAAATTATTGTATTTGTAAAAAATTACGAATAATTATGCTTTTCAAACAACAAATGTTTTTGTAAATAATTGAGTGTTTTTTAAGTAATTACTTGTTTACCAAATAATTTATCAGGTACCGCCATTTAATAACAAAACAAAGGTGCCAGAGTTATCAAAAAACGGACTGAACATACTCTATTTACGTTTAAGGAAGTGTTTAAATCTTAAACACTTCATTTGAGATGTTTAACAAAACACTTCATTTGAGATGTTTAACAAAACAAGTCAATGTATGGTAAAAAAATCTCAAAATCATCGTATTTAAGCTCTTAAACACGAATGAAGCGTTAAACACGTTTAAAAACATAAGTGTGAACATAGTATTATATAGCTAAGTAGCAATTGCTGTAACTGGGTGTCCTAAGACACCTCTCCCTTTTTGCTTTTTTTCTATAAATCGGGCAAAATACCTTTGAGGAGAATTTACTTCATTGAAGAAAAAATAATGTTCACCTTACGTTTTTTTTCCTTACCTTTTTAATTTTTGTATAATTTTTTTTTTAAGTAAAACTAGATAAAATTAAATGTTTGTTTTATAGAAACCTGTTTATTCTTTCTTCTAAAATAAATAATAAACCAAAATACTACTCACCAATTAATGTTTTCAATTAAGAATTTAATTGATTCAGGAAATTGATTAGAACAATCCTTAATTAATATTATCAAATTGCTTATAGGTGAAATTTTAATTAATTTTTTATTTGATATTACAAATATTTTTTTTTTTTTTTGATATTACAATATTATTCATATCGTTTTTTTGTGTGAGTAAACAAAAAAAAATTTTTTTCTTTTTATGATTTATTTATATATTTAATAAACTTATTTCCAAATGATATAAACTGTAGAATAATACGTTTATAAGTAAAAAATTTTATTTTTTTTATAAAAAGGTTAATGTGTTTCCTTCTCTTAGTTTTGATTTTATTCTACTTAAAAAATCAAGTATATAGTTACTTTACGATTGATAATAATACGCTTTTAGCAACACTTGTGGCTAAAATATCACACATAAAAATAGTCTTAAAAGAAAAGTATTTCAAATGAGAGCAAAAGTGAAATAAACCAACACAAGACAGAAAATAAATGAACGGAAAAATCTAAAAATAAAAATTAGTTGCATTTTCAGCATTTTCCTCTGTTGCTGGTAATTACTTTGTTACTTATGAAAGTTTGAAGTAGCTGCACAGGAAGTGTGGTGCAATAATAAGCGAATGTAGAGCATGTTAAGTATAAGCCTGATTAGAGGAAAACTTTTGAAATAGAAATTTCAAAGCGAAAAAAAATGAGAACATTATAAACAAGCTTATGCAAAATTTAAGTGCTTGCAGATTTTCTTATAAGTTACAATATTTACTAACTATTTTAACTTAAATACATACCTAAATAATATTGAATAAGAGCTTATATATTATATCTAATAACTCTTTAATTAGAAACTTCAGTTGTGAAATTGAATTTAAGAAATTTAGCCGTTGAATATCAGTAAAGAAAAACAAAATTTTTTTAGAGAGATTTCTAGGCAAGAATGACTTAATGTGTGAGCTTATATTATAGATTTAAACTGATTGCAAAATAAAATACAAGCAAATTTAAACATTTTATATATAAACTTAGCCGATGGCCTTAGCAGCCAGTGCTATCAATGTATATATTAGCGTTATATTTTATATAATTTTAATATCAAGTAAATAAATAAATAATAAATATATATAAACTTTTTTTAAATTTTAAAATTTGTTTTCACCAGCACTAAAAAAAAGCAATGTGAGTCCGATCACAGGGGAGATGTGTAAATATCTAGTAATGAAATTTTTTTTTAATATTGGCTTATGGTAACTATTTAAAAATTTATGGAAAACTACATCTAGAGTAGTGGAATTATTAGTTGTGGGAGTTTGTGGAGAACTGCTCATATGCAAGTGGAAAACGCCTAATAAAAATTTTGATAAGGCTTGCGACTGTGGGTTTAGAAAATTTCTATTAAAATCTCCACCCATAATAATTGTAATGAGATGGAGATTGTTACCCAATTGTCGTGCACCAGCTTCAGTGTAAGGCAACAGTACGTAATGAAGATATTTTATAACATAATATTATAAATTCTTTATAAAGACTGCTATATATTTTTTAAACAAATATTTAACATTTAAAACGCTTTTCTATTAAAAAGTTTATATTTATTTTATTTATTTATTTATTTATTTACTTGATATTAAAATTATATAAAATATAACGCTAATATATACATTGATAGCACTGGCTGCTAAGGCCATCGGCTAAATATTTATTTTATATTTTTTAACTTTTAACATAATTATCTCCACTGGCAACACTATTACACTTCACAAGTACTTTCTATTAAAATTAAAATTGCTCCTGAAGGTATGCTTTACAGTTCGATTTAGTGTATTTCTATGAAGCTGTTAAGTTTCTTTGTACTTCTTGTTCTCCGTATGATTACACTAATACACTCATACATAGCTCACACCGATTTAATAACGCCTTACGATCTTACTCAAAATTTGTGATTGTATTGTGAAAAAGATTTCTACGCCCTAGCGTATAGATGTTTACACATCAAAAATATATAACAAGCGTCTTAATAATAATTTTCATTTTCTCAATAACCCATTTACGCCCACTGTAATCATTTGAGTGAAGATGGATGCTTGCTTATGTGCACTGGGCAAAATCATCAACGCCTGTGGTACGTTTTCGCTTTTTGAACGATACTCATTGACAACTTTTACACGGATGCTTACAAACTAACAGCTGTTTTTTTTCTTATTTGTACATTATTTTTCCAAAGTGTCAAAGTGATCATACAAATGTTCTCGAGGAAGTTATTTAAAATATTTTGAATTTCGGTAGAGATTCGACTATTTTTTCGACTTAAGCTTTGCCAGAGATGAAAAGGGCATTTTCCGTGATACTCCAGGAAGCTTCAGAGTGCCTGAATGTAGAAGCAGCTATGGTTGAGATATTAGTCATGACAAACCTATCAGGATCTCTCTTGTCATAAATGTAACGTTGGTTTTCTGTAAATTTCGTTTATTATTTAAAAATCTCTAGCTCAATACGAAACGAATTAGGCAGGAATATTGCATCTGTATTTCAAAAGTATAACGGAGTCGGTCAACATAAAAAATCATTTACAGTATACAGATTTGCTATATATATAGTAAAAAAATATCGTGGTGGATTTTTTTTAACATCCTTTCAATCCTTTAGCTGAAGACGAAATGCATTAACCTTAGAGTAGTCCTAGAATATCCAGATATTTTTGTACGCGTAGGCAAAAACAGATCCTGTGAAAAAGGAGTGGACCTTTATTATTGGCACCAAGTATGAGTCTAAAAAATGTTCTCCACTTTTCTAAAAGTATTTCAATCCAACTATTATGCAGGATAAGCCACATAAAAGCCCGTAATCTACGTAAAAAATGCAAAAACAAACTCCTTGGCAGGATATGTTTTGAAAAGCACCACACAAAAGATCCGTTGGCCCCATTTAAACAGTGCCTAAAAAATATAAAAGAAAGTTTTAAATTATTTGCTTAATAGTTTTAATTTATCTTAAAAATATTACAACTCTTATTGAAAAAAGTTTTTTAACAAAAACTTAAGGCTTTGCAAAGTCAACTTTGCGTGTCTAAGAGCTGAATTCGCTGAGTAAATTTATCGTTGTTGTGCTTCACATGACGAGCTTACGCAGCGAATTCTTTTCAACGATTTCGTTGACGTGAATAAAAATCGTCGTTTGTACTAGTTGTGTTTCTAACCTAAAGCAGTACATATTTTGAGAAATTTTTCGAATTTTTGTTAACAGTTCTAAATGGGTTAAATGAATTTAAAATGTCTTTTAAATTGTATGTTGCATATAGTTTTTCTTTTCCTATATTTATGTGTTTTATTTCCAGCTGTTTTTCCTTCTTTCACTAATGTTTTTTATTTTATGACTTCACTTAATCGAATTATTCCGCTTCATGTAAACGTGAGAGCATAAGCAATAACAGCTGAAAAAAATTATCAAAATAATAAGAAGAAATTATATACATAAAAAAAATAAACTAAAAAATATTTGAACACACAATATAAGTTTATAATGGTAAGAAGTTTATTTGTAAGCAGCTAAAAGTAGCAGAGTGCAATAAAAATATGATATGAAAAGTGAATTAGTAAATGCAAAAAATAAAAATTTTGGGTAATGTCATTTCAAAGTTTTTTGGTTTCACTAAAGTTTGGACAAATAATAAAACTTTTGATTGAACTGAACTGAACTGTTCAAAAGTTTTCTGTGCCAATTCAGCAATGCCTAGTCAGTCCTTAAATACTTTAGAGCACTCTGCAGTCTTGTCTAGGTATTAAAAATTTACATTTCCACTATTGTAATACGAGTTATGGGCTTAAAAGTTTCAAACTAAGCACACTTGCAGGCATCACTTTTTCACTTTTTATCCAGCATAGAATTAAATGATATTTGCAAAATGATTAATGGGCAGGCAATTGGTAATTTATTCAAAAAGTTGGTTCCATACAAATGCGTTAGTAGTATGGGTTGTCTTTTAATTTGTTTTCTCTGCCTAAAATTAAACATTCTAAATTTTTAAGCTCTCTACCTTAGGTATGTCAAAATATAGACGGAGTGATTTATTATACGTTTCATGTAAATAAATATTTCTGTATTTATTAAGAATTCTAGGGACAGAAGTTTGGCATACTTAAATGTTTATTTCAAAAAGGTATTTTTTTCACCCTTAAACTATAGAAAATATGGGAGAAAAAACTTAAATAAAAAAGTCAGAAATAAATGTGAACGTTAGTGTTAAAGTTTTCAATACCTTAAAATTTCATTAGCGTTATGGCAAACTTAGCTTATTTTTAAAATTATTTTCTAACTCCCCACTGTAGAAATTAAAGTATATTTTTTGAATGATATGTTCCTTCATATGCATGTGATTAATATTGTGTTTTTTTTTATATGGAAAAGATAAGAATAAAAAAAATACTTTCGATGTTATTAAGCTTTGTTTTTATTATTTTGAAATGTTTAATTAAAAAATTTTCTTATTGAAAAATTTAAACATACAGCATACGATTAATTATAAACAAAAATTTTTATAAACCACTAGAAAAATTTAAACATGTAACAAGAGTTATTTTTCCAGCTGGGTGGGGTATGATACAGTCTATGCAGGTTCGAATTCAAGGGTCCTTTTCCCTTGAAATAAATTATTCACTTTCTTAGGTGTTAAGAAAATATACAAAGCTTTATTTAACGAAACGTATGCTAGTTACTTACGATATCGAAGATAAGTTGTTCTCAGCAAATTACGGGCGGTGGTACCTGTTAAAGAAATAACGGCAGTATTGGGTGTCTCTTGCAGTCGTTTAATAGACGCATTCCATATTAACTCGATAGCTCTTGCAGTAGTCGGTTTAAGCTTTATTCGCTGATCCTTGAGGCTATTTACGGGCGAGAGCAAGTCGGTAGCTCTCGCAATAAATAAAGACAAAATTCAGGACTAATTCGGTAGATCTTGAACTGGAGGCA
The DNA here is from genome assembly GCA_944452675.1 of Tachina lurida. Lineage (NCBI taxonomy): Eukaryota > Metazoa > Arthropoda > Insecta > Diptera > Tachinidae > Tachina > Tachina lurida. The sequence continues at coordinate 156,804,055 of OX101753.1, read as the reverse complement.
AATTAGGGCACTCATTATCGAACGAATTTACGAAATATTGCAATAGAATTTATATGGAAATATTTTTAAATTTCGAAACATATAGAATGCCGTAATTTGCCGCCTGATTTTTCAAGATAAGTTCGATAGATGTTGAAAAATAAAACTACAAAATAAATTCAAGTCAAATTCGTTAGATTTTGAAAAATAAGCAAAAAAAAAATTCAAAATGAGTGTGATAGATCTTAAAATAAAAATTAAATAATTTACAGGTGAATACAATAGATCTTGAAGACTAAAACTACAAATAAATTTACCAGAAAGCTCAAGAAAACTCTTGCCTGCTTTTCCAAAATATTGGAACAAACCTTATATTAACGTTCGTTCTTAGCTGGTTTAAGACATCCGGCCCGTCCTGATTGCTTGTTGCTTAAACTTGATATCTTGTAGTAATTATAATCATAACTGGTTGCAAATGATTTTACTAATTTTTGTGGTATTTTCGTTTTAGTTTGAAATCTGTAGAAGCCTGCATGTGGTTGTTATGTTTTATTTCTTTTAAATAGCGTACATGTGCTTGCAAAAGCATGTATGTAGATCAGAGAACAGCAAGGAGTAGTGAAAAAGTGAGTAGAGTTGAATCATTATATATATCATTATAGTTTCTTGTACTTATGCGCACTCATACTTATTGCAATGTTGTCTATGAATCCTATTCACTCGAAAGTTGAAGCGCGCCTGGAACTCATACTTTGAGGTATTTATGACGTTGTTAATTTCGACTTTCCTTGACTCAATGTCTACGGCGAAGCAATATAAGTATAACTCGCAAATGGGAACTTCGCATACGAATATTAAAATACTCATAATGAGGATATGTTGCTATTTTCTTTTAATTGTTTGCAGGAATTAAAAAACAACCCTATTTATGAGTGTGAGTTTGGTAGGACTATGATGTCGACGTCGCATTCCTCAACAAAGTCTTATTGAAGACAAAACGTATGACATTGTCGCTCAGATTGTTGTCAACAAGGCTTTATTGAAGATAAAACGAGGGACATTGTCGCTCAGATTGTCCTCAACAAACTTTTATTGTCGCTCAGATAGTCATCAATGACGAAAGGTATCGTCATTGTCGATTAAAAAACCTAATCGGCAAGTGACATATCATACATTAATGTACGAAAACAATGTCGTCTGCGACGATTTGGCCAAGTGGGATTTATTTCAACCTAACTATACTTATAAATCAAGTTCATCGTGAAAATGTCATGAGTCAGTATGAATATCGAAAAAACTATTCATTGCCGATCACTGCTGTGGATGTGGTTTTTTTAGTTCTGTTGGTGCTATTTCATCTAGAGTTGTTTGTGTGTACGCTTATGAAAGCATATGTGTGGTTGTTGTTATTATTTCTGTTGGTAAGATTTCAATTAATAGGCAGATTTTGTAAAAAATTTCGTTTCTAAACGTTTCAAATTTGTATGAAAAATAACGAAAATTCGTTTCAAAAAATATTTTTCCATACAAATTTCAAAACGAAAAAAATGTTTCTATTTACAAAATTTGCCTTTAAAATAAATAGTTACAATTCTAAAATAAAAAAAAAGAAATGAAAATATAATCATACAGTGGGGGAGAAAAATATTGAGTCATTTGTGTCAGTGCATTACAAACAAAACCTTCACAAAACTTTCGAAATTTAAAAATTCTTTTAATTTTGTATTTATGCAAGCATTTTTTTGAAATTTATTTTCAAACTCAATCAAAAGCACTGGTCGGCATGAAAATTGGACCTGAAATCGTTACAGTTTATCCTTATGTAAAATCATAATTTAAGTCCTAATATGATGTTAGTTTCCTCTCGCGATCATAAAGTTAAGTTAAACTCTTATACAGTATAGATTGAGAAAAATGGTTAAATTTAAAATTATTAAAACTGGCTTGATGCAAACCTTAAATCATATATATAAGATAAAACTGACAGGAAGTTACCATAAATTGCAAAATGGGGCGTGATCTTGGAGTAGTTTTTCTATAAAATTTCACATTAAAAATCACGCCGCTTGGTCTTAAAAGTGGGTTATAATTACATTATCCGTTAATTCTTGATGTTAAAACTTAAATGTTTTAACACTCAATACACAAGTCATGGTGGAAGTCATGAGCTGTACCTTAAATTTAATTTGTATTAATAAATTAATTTAATATAACATATGTAAATACAAGTATATTATAACAATTTTATCCACCGTGTTTATTTTGGAGATTTAACAAATACATAACTTTAATGTAGAAAGATGAAAACTTTTTTCAAATTAAAGCTCTTTATCCATCATGTTTATACATGGGTATTTATCAACTAATTTTAATGTGAAATGACGAAAAACCATTTCAAATTAAAGCCAATCCAATCGAAAGAAATATACGTTACTCATAAAAACAAGTATTCCCTATAGGGTATTTACATCAATACAAAATTTAACATAGTTTTTTTGATTGAAAACTTAATGAAAATCTATACCGTTTACATCAGTTTTTTTTGACATTTATCAAAATTTTTTTAACAAAAACAAAACCCATCAACTGATTTGTTTCCAAAACTACAACCAAACAACTAAAATGTAGCCAATTCACACACCTTTTTAAGCAGACCGTAGCTAATTCACTCACCTTTTGTTGTACAGGGTAGTAAAGAATAAATAAAAATAATAGATTTTTATTAGATTTCGTACAAATCTGCTGAAAAATGAGATTTCGTTTTGTATAGGAAATCTGGAAAAAACAGCTTGATTTAGCTTGAAATCTCGAAAGTACTAGATTTCGAGACAGTGTAAATGCACTATTAACAAGAAATATAATAAAATAAAATGAAAAATAATTACATTAACGAAAATGAATAAATTAGTTGGATTTCTCCAAAAGTATTGGGTGATTAGGGGCAATAATTAGCTGAAGCAATTTAAATTTAAAAATTTTTATACATAAAATTTATTTGCAAATAATTTTCAAATTAAAATAAACTTATGACAATAAGTGAAATAATAAATTTCCTTAATTTTTGTATTTAATAAACTGTTTTTTGTGCTGTGTAAAATATTTTCATAAAGAAATTAATTTTTTTCGGTCTAGGTATTGTGTACTTACTTAGGTCTAAATTTCCGCAAAACCAAAAACTCTTACTACTCCTCTGAAATTTATTTGTGCATATGTGTGGTTGGACGTTTCAAAATATTTTCTTTTATACTTGCTTTTATAACTCTTCACTTTCATTTCACTTTTTATAATGGTTGATATTTTGCTTTTTTTTGGACATGGAATTATATTTCGTAGACACGATATTTATACTTCATGTTTAAAAGGAGATTACTCAAAAAAATATCTTGACTGTCCTTTGATGTGTTTGGATACATATGCACATACATACATACATACATAAACGTATGTATGTGTATCCTTAAAATAATTTTAGTGCTGAATAAAAGAAACATGAAGTGGCATGAAGTAAAGAAGATATCAAAGTTGTTTTAATAATACTGTCAGCAAGGTTTATAACAAAAAAATTGTTTATTGTCTTATTTAATCTCCAGTATGTCCGCAGTAATTTATGTATGTCAAAAAAATGTAGTGGGATGTCACAGATAATCAGAAATAAATATTGTAAATTAAACTAGGGTATCTTTAAGTATAAACATTTTATTAGTAATAGGTAAGGGTTGGCTAACAGAGAATTTTCCCAAAAATATTAAAAATATTATAAGTATTGTACCTTCATCGTGCCATTACCACCAAAAAGCTAAAGCGACATAATTTCCAAACTCCATTTTTTCCCATCAAAATCAAGTACTTGCGATTATTTGCGATCGTATGTAAAGCATTTTCATTAAAAAACGAAGTCTAAAAAACTTGTCCTTAAGCTTTTTTTTAGCTTTTATGTCTCCATATATTATTTCAGTTAAAAATGCAACCAGTATCACAAAACTAAGAAATTTTATAGTGTGTTAGCTATTCTTTTTTTTTAACAAAATATAAAAAAAGTATAACAGAAAAAGAAATTCTATGTGCTTAACATGATTACAATGTGTGGTTTTTAACACTATGCAATGCATTTACTATTTATTTATTTTTTTTTTGTTTTTCATTGAACACTAAACAAAGTTAAGATGTGTAATAAAACTTTGTATTTGACTTTATGCAAACTTTTTTTAAAATAATTTTTTTTCTTTTAAATTCAGAGCATTCGATAGAAAAAAGTTCAAGTTATTTTTTCTTTAATTCAAGTTTACTAAAAGTCAAATATTTTCTGGCATTTAAAATCATTCGAAAAAAAACTCTATCTTGCGAGTCTTTAAATTATTCAAACTTTTACTGATGGAAATCGAATATGTCCTGCACAAAAAAAAATATTCCTGCAACAAACAACTTTAATTGAAAATAAAACCAAAAAGTAATTAAATATGTTATTCAGTCAATTAAAGTTTTATTTAAAAATAAAATATTCCTGCAAGAAACAACTTTAATTGAAAATAAAACCAAAATTCAATTAAAAATGATATTGAGTTAATTAAACTTTGTAATTAATTAAAATTTTAAGCAAAAGCTTAAATACTATTTTAACTGATTTTTAGCTTTATTTTCAAATAAAGTTGTTTATTGCAGGAATATATTATTTTTAAACAAAAATATAATTGACTTATAGTGCATTTACACTGTCTCGAAATCTAGTACTTTCGAGATTTTGAGCTAAATCAAGCTGCTTTTTCCAGATTGCCCATACAAAACGATATCTAAATTTTCAATAGATTTGTAGGAAATCTAATAAAAGTCGAATGTTTTGATTTATTCTTTACTATCCTGTACAACAAAAGGTGAGTGAATTAGCTACAGTCTGCTTAAAAAAGTGTGTGAATTGGCTACAATGCACTTGTTTGGTTGTATTATTGGATACAAATCAGTTGATGGGTTTTGTTTTGGATAAAAATAGTCTTGATAAATGTAAAAAAAGCTGGTATAAACGGTATGGATTTTCATAAAGATTTTAATCAAAATATGCCAGATTTTGTGCTGTTGTAAATGCCTTATTAAATACATTTTAATTGATTTTTGGTTTTATTTTCAATTGAAATTGTTTATTGCTGGAATATTTTTTCTGTGTAGCTTTCGTTGTCAATTTTATTTTGAATTTTTTGAACTGTTGTCAGTTATTATCACTTACTGCTTCTTACAGATTAGAGAAAGAAGTATCGGGATGCATTTTTCCTTAGTTTTAATATATGAAGCAAACAACAGACAAGATAAACCAAGATCATATTTTTTATGCAAATAGCTTTCACTGAGAAATTATTAAAGTCATCTTTGTTATGCCCTTCTGAGAAGAACGCCATATTATAGTGACCGATATCTTTTATATAAAGTTGAATAACTACAACCAGTCCCTATCGCCTGAAAAGCAGTTTAATGACTACATTTTTACCTTGTTTAAAAGTGGCAGTTTTGCAAAATTTTTTTTAGTAATTGATAGAAAATTTGAAAATGTTTCTTTAAGTTGTTGAGCTCTTATATAAATGTTAAATTTTTCAATACGAAAATTTTTATAAATTTGCTGAATATAGCCTCGAAAATACCTCAGAAATACATACATACAGTCCAAAGCAAAAAGAAAGAAACAAAACTCAAAACGTAATTTATTTCCATTGAAAAATGTGCATGCCTACTTCTGTATCCTTTATTTTAGCAACAGCAATACTACTACCCATTAAATTTTTTTTATTAGTAAATTTCCTTTGCATTGAGGTCAGCCATTCTGGTTCTATTCGTACAATAATTTTTCGCCAACACAAATAACGTTTTATGAATTTTAAATAAGTAACCTCAAAATCACGGTTGGCCTACTTATTGCCAACATTGATGCACATAAAGCATAAGTTAATACATACATACATACACTAAAAAAAAAAAAAGATTTAAGTAAACTAAGTTTAAGTAATTTTGTCTGAGTTCAAGTAAATTTTTACAAAACCCTAATAAAAATAAATGATTCATATCCCTAAAAATAGCTCATAGAAAAAAATATTTTTTCACATTTAAGGAAATGTTTACAGACTTAAAGGAAATATTTACTAAAAATATTTAAATGGTTTTTAATCTTAAGAAAATTGTGTCCTCAGAACTAGTCAATCACGTTTTAAAAAACAAGTTTTAGGAAACGACTTACCGATAAGTTCATATTATTTGACTTACTTAAAATATATAAAATGGTTTCCTAAATTTTAGAAAAATATTTACCTTTTTTAAAGTATTTTTTCCTTAAATTATGGGATATATTATTTATTTAAGTAAATTTTTCATATTTTCGCGAAATATTTGAGCTTGCAATATATTTAATTTACTTACCCCCTGTTTCTACAACCCAGACGGTCGACTTGAATATATAATTTACATGGGAAGCACTCATATTTTTGAGTGACGTTAATACAAATTTTCTAGACGAGTCATCTGCCTGACTTCTAGAAACTGCACATTAAATTTTTAAAATTTGCCTAAGTTAGTTTGAGTTGAGTTTTATGGCCTAATTTTGTAAAACTAAACGAATTTTCGTTTTCGTTTCTGGTTGGAGCGAATACAAAAACATTTTAAATTTGGTAAAACGGTACGTTGTTTTCGTTTCTTGTCAAAATGTTATAATTGAAAAATATATTATTCATTATAAAAAGCTGAATATAAAAATATTTTCAAAGTCAAATTTTATTAAATTATGGAATGAGCACCAACGAAACAAGAAATTCTAAATCAGCGGCGTTAGTTTAAGCTAAATTAGACGTGACATAACCATAACGCTATAGCCATAACCAAACCAAAATTCAATTGGTTTCTATGGTGAGAGTTATGGCGTTATGGCGAGTCTCTCTCACTCTCACCATAGAAACCAATTGAATTTTTGTTTGGTTATGGCTATAGCGTTATGGTTATGTCACGTCTAATTTAAGCTTTAAGGGCCCATAAATACTTATTGGATGTTTGTGAAACTTTGAAACGTTCAATATTTCAATGCTGGAGTAAAATGTTAATGTATATGGATATGTTTTTCATCATACACATGGATTCAGTTAAGTTCCTATCCAAAATCTCACAAGTTCAATCGACAAGGTCTCATATCATTTCTAGGCAACATGCTTACTTCATAAAATTTTTTGTATTATAAAGATAAAAATATTGCCAAGTATGCAGGTTGCATAGAAATAACATGACACCCTACGATTATAAATTAATACACATATGTATGTAATATTGTGATAAGCATTGTGCCAAACAAGAACTTTATAAAAAATTATCTCACCACTTTTGATGGTCGAAATTTTGAATAGGAACTTGGCCTTTTTTCACATTTATATTTTTCTGAATATCTAACTACTTTTTGTTTTCTTTAATAAAAAATTGCAAATTAAAGATTTCTAGTCTGTTATATTTCTATTAGTGATCACGGCGCCAGTTTAAAAGTGCAAAGTTAAATAATATAATGGGTTAAAGAGAGATACATAATAGTATAACATCACGTTAAATTTTATGACCAAGGCCCAGTCTCCTGGTTTAACAATCGATGCTTTCGAATTTTTCTTCTAGGCCTACTTGTGTAACAAAATATAGCTCTGTAGTTAGAGCTCAAGTGCTTCAACAATTTGATGACTGTATCAGTGGTCAGTGCCAGTGAGTATGTCTTAAGAAACGCACTTTTTGCATCTCCATTTATCAGGAAACTTTCATTACACACTTTCAAACTTCGCATTAAATTTTATCATTTTATCATTGACAGGAACAAAGTAGTTATGAGGGTGTTAAAGCGAATGTATGTGTAAATATAGGCACTAAGTCCATAGGCCGAGCTGGCCTGGAGCTCTATCGTGCACCTAGATCAAAGTCAGGCAAACGCATATATATATAAAAAAAAGAGAGTAAAATGCATGCTTGTACGAATGTGCGAAGTACCCACGGGCGGCCTTTTGCTTATGTCTGACCTACATAGATACTAATTTACTAATTATTGCAGCAAAACTAATGCAATAATGTAGTTAAAACTTTTAAAACGAATACAATTTAATAAACGTTTTCATATGACATTTAAGTCGTTTGAAAACGTTTGCAACTGTTTTATAAAATACATTTATTTTATGTAAAATAGAATTTTCGTTTTAAAATGTTTTACAAAATTCAAAATTAAAAACAAACCAAAAATTTCTGTTTGAAACGTTTCGTTCTGTTTTACAAAATTTGGCCATTAATTTTTTTGAGTGAACATACGTACACAGAGAAAAAAACTGCCTAATACAATCAAGAAGATTTTCTCTATGAAATGTTTTTATGCTGGGGGGTATCCCAGCAGAAAGATGTGAAGTTTTTTTGATATAGATTCCTTATTGTTTTTATATGCTAAATCTTATTAAATTTATCAAGGAAAAACCCACATAAAATCAAGAAGAAATCTTATTATTCTCAACTTTATTTACTCAATTTCCGTTATTTTTGGCACCAAAAAAAAAAACAATCCATAGAGAAAAACTTTTTGATTCTATTAGGGTTTCTTATAAATTGTAAGCTATAGGGATTTCTTATTGATATTATTAGGTAACTTTATTGATTTTTTCAAAAAGGTATTCCTAATTATTTTTATTAGGTTCCTATATGATTATGTGCAAAACATCTTATTGATTTTTTTAATAAGGAAATCTTCTTGATTTTATGAGGTGTCTTGTTATTTCATATCTGTAAATATACATAAAGACAATTTTTTTCATGATCTTTTTAATTTTTGTACAAAAATGTTTGCACAATAATTTTAATATATGTTCAGGCCGCTTGTTAGCATATTGGTTAGAATGCTTGTCTATCAGTCAGAAGTTTGCTGGTTCAATACTTGGTGAGTATGTAAGTTAAGAATATAACATATGTATGTTTAAATAAATAACATCTACAATATATGGTATAGAATTTACATGAAAATACATAAGTACAGAGAATAAAAACACAATTTTTATTTTTTAGGTCGCCTAATAAAAGCAAGAATAAAACCTTATTGAAAAAATTAATAAGATAACCTAATAAAAACTAGAAGATTTCTTCTTGATTTTTTTAAAAAGGTTTTCCTTATTAAATTAATAAGATTTCCTTATTGAAAAAAACCATAGAGATATCTTATTAATTTTGTTCTATTTTATGAGGTTTTTATTAGGCACTGTTTTTCTGTGTATATTCATACAAGTTCGCGTTGGGGATTATACCCAAAAAAATTATAAACCAAAAACTTATAAAAACACATGCATACAAATGAAATATACAGTATACAAATACATTCTAAAAACAATATTTTTATGCTGTGTGTGTACGTGTATATGTGAGCAGACATAGTTTCCTATTCTACCATATTTCAAACAACAACAGCGAAAATAAAGTATGTACTATATTGAAAAAAATGTATATGTGCATATGTATGCTATACATTGTACGCTATATCCCAGCAAAAAACAGCTTCCGTAGCAGCTGTAGTATACAGCTATTTAAATGTTAACTGCCCATTGCAGAGAAGTGTCTTTAGTTTTTAACGCCTGAGTCTAGGTACGAAATCATATTTAAAATATGTTTGTATAAAGAATAACTTTTTTGCTGGGATATACATTCCAACAAAAAAGTGTGTTATGAAAACATAATATTTTTAGTAAATAACTTTTGGTTTTGTTTAATATGCAGGATTTAATGAGTGTTATTTCAGAGAATCGAAAAACGAACGATAAATAAAAATTTTTAGGAATAATAAATTAATTAATTACCCCCAAAATGTGGGCATATTTAATATGCAGTGATGTAAAATAATTCTTTTCTTACATTTAATAAATGAATTCTGTAAAGTGCAACTTTGACATGCGCACGAAGGGTTCCATTGGGCTTTGAGCATTTTTTTAATATGGCGTTTTTTAAATTTTTCAGCTGAAATGATTCTTTATTTCGCTTTTTCCTCGTTTTGGCGATTTTTTTCATTTTTTTTCCATTTTGGCGTTTTTTTTCATTTTAGCGGTTTTTTTTCATTTTAGAGTTTTTTAATTTTGATGATGTTTTTTCATTTTGGCGATTTTTTTTAATTTTGGCGATTTATTTTTAATTTTGGCGATTTTTTAATTTAGCGATTTTCCGGTTTTTGACGATTTATTTTCTTTTTAAATTTTTTATTTTAATTTGGCACTTTGGTTTTGGCGATTTTTTTTTTGTTTTTGGCGATATTTTTTCGGATATGCGATTTTATAATTCTTGGAATTTTTTTGTTTTACCGTTTTGAAAATTTCAAGAGTTTAGCTCTTACGCTTTTCAAAATATAGCAACTTGTCAAAATTACATAGTCAAAATTGCATTAACTGATGGAATACCCTTTAATTTAAATTTTTTGAAATTTTAGTGTTAGTTGTTGCAGTCTGTATAAAATACACTAACCTTACAAATTTGAAGTCTACAATTGTATTTATATTACATGGGATTTTAACATTTTTCGTTGCTCGTTTTGGAACCCCCTTTAAGTTTTATCTCTCATGTATTTATTGTTGTAGCGGCCAAAGGTCTAAAAACTCTGTTCAAATTTCAGGTTCTCGATAAAATAGCCTGTGACGGACAGACGGACAGCGTAGCGAAAACAATAGGGTTCCTTTTCACCTTTGGTGTACGGAACCCTAAAAAAGGATAATTTGTATTGAGGCCAATATTGCTTACATCAGCAACAGTAAGCCGAACTTTCACTGTCTGCTTATAGAAATTAATACACAGACTTAAATAGGCTGAGTTCCAAAACCTATCAATTCAAAGTACATACGCATTCAAGACGCCGTATTTTTATCGTGTGTTTATACAAAGTTGCGTAACATTGTTAAAATTAGCACCAACATTTAAACCGATGCTCATACTGCTTGTTTACGACGAGAGCCACTAGTTGCGTGAGTCAGTCCAAGTGTTTTTATATTGACAGCAGAGAACGACAATGAGTATTCAAAAAAAGTTTACATAAGCAAATTGTCATAGTGCAAACAATTTGCATGTTAACATATTTTCTTTCACGCAACTATGCCGATTCCGATACTCGGAATATTTGTTAATTGTTCGCCACCGTATACATACATATGTCTATTTTAAATGGAATGACTGAAATGAAATGAAAACATGCTTGTGTGTGTGTAAATAAAATATCCCTGTATATACGCATATGCAGCCGACTTATAGTCAGAGTATTTTTGTACTCATGCGTGGAATTGTAGCTCACACAGTTTATACAGTTTAATTATAGTTGTTTGTGCTGCGTGATTTAGAAAATATGTATAAAAATAGTTGTTGGATATTTATAGTGTGTATATGAGCGTGTTTTTTATTTTCAGCTGCACGCATTCATTGTTGTTTAATGGTCAATACTCAAATTATACTCAACCCGATACGTTTGTCATTCTCTGATTAACACATTATATATTTAGACTTTAAACTGCTAATTATGCAAATTATAAACATTTTGATTAACTAAAGGCCTTATATTCACCAAATCTTTTGTAAAACATTTTCGCATTGCCCATTGTGAGTCTTATGTCCGACATTCTATTTCACAAATGTTTTTTTTTATATATAAATCATGATCTCGATATAATATTTGTGTCAACCATATGAAGATGTTTCATCTTCAAACATCAATTTTAGGTATTTGCATATCAAAACTTTGCAGCCAGATTAACAATTATGTTCTCGTTTTATGTAAGACTTGAAATATGAGTATCGATTCCATTTATATCAACTACATATTATGGTGAATAATGTCGTTTCAGGAATGAAAGTGAATTAACCACCAGGTGGCCAGCGAGAAGCGAATCAGGGCGAACGGTTCGTTTCTACTTGTGCAAAAATAATAAAATTTACATTTTGCTCCAGTATAATAATAACGCAAATGTAACTCAGTTATGTAAATTATAAGTGGATAGACTATTTGGTCCATACAAATCTTATTTTTGAAGGAAACACATTTATTGTATGACTAAACAATAGAAGCAAATATAACCTCGTTCAGTTTAATGTGTGCTCTGCACCAGTTTATTCCGGGTTCCTTAATAGCAAATTGTTTTTACTGGACTTATACATGCAGGGTTTTTTGCACGTACATTTAATTCCAAACAAATAGCATTTTTGTTTTTGTTACTGCACGCCTTTTGATGTGTTTCATTTTTTATTTTATTTTTTTATTTGTTGAATGTTCTTTGGTGCTACCACTCCTTGACACATTTGTAAACCTCAAGCGTTTATTACATCATCATGTGAAAAGGGTCAACGGCAAAATGTGAACATTTTGTGTATTTTTTCTTTTTGCCAGTTTGTGTTTTTGCAGTAGTTTTTTCTGTCTTGCTGTTCAGAATGGCACACATGGGTGGTTTTCTAAATACCATGCTTAATATAATTAGTTTTCTCTGAAGTTACGTGATTGTAAGCATAATACTTAGATTAATATTGCTGCTTGTCCTCAAGACAGTGACAGAAATCAGGGCTTAATATCTAAAAGTTTTTGTTGGGAAAACAAAAACAGAAGAATATCTTAAAAGAAAATTAGTAAATAGTAATTAAGAGTTAGCTAAGGAAAGTACCATCATTTAATTGTATATTTAATGTAAATAAATTTTTACATACTATTTGCTATACATTGAATTTTAAATAATGTTTAAAATTAAAAATTGGGCAACATATCCTTATTCAGAACAAACTGGATCCTTGCTATAAATGGTGAAACCTTACTATAATGAAACTTAATCTTAAACAAAATGCAAATACTCGTATGTAAAAGTTTCTTAAGCACAAGATATTGCTCATTCTTACTTTCTGAATATTAAAGATAACATATTTTTGGACTTGGGAGTTTTGTTGGATGTAAACTTCCTTCGACACATTATACTTAGAATGAATAATCCCAGTAAGTTTTTGGCTTTTATTAAGAGACAAATTTGAAATCTGTGAACAAAATTAGAAAATAGTATATTAACACAACAACAATGCAAAAATTGGCGATCACAATTTTAGTGGAAGGAAAGAAACACATTTAACGTGAACTCTAATTAAAGATAAGGGTGATTATGTCTTGTAAATCTATGTTATCTTTTTTATATATTAAGCTCGTATCATATTATATTATGTTATATCAAGTTTTGTTCTGCAGAATTCTGTTACGTTATGTTATTTTAAGTTACGGTATGTTATGGTTCATTATGCTTTGTTATGTTATATTTAGGTTTCGTAATTTAAGCTTTGCTATGTTATGTAATGGCTTGTAAAATAATGTTATGTTTTGTGATTTTATGTTACTTTAATTTATTGTAAGAAATTTTGTATTATTTTATATTAAGTTATGTTATGTTATGTTATGACATGCCATGTGATCACATGTTAATTAATTCTTATTTACATTATGTTATGTAATGGTACGTTATAATTTGTTATGTTGTGTTGTAATAAGTTATATTATGTTTTGTTATGCTATATTATGATATGTTGTATGATGTTATCTTATATTCTTCTAGGTCACGTTATGTTATTGTTTTTAGTTAATTTTTGCTTTAATACCTTTTTTTATGTTATGATTTGTTATGTAATCATGTTATTTATTTTAATTATTGGCCCATACTCTACAAAGTGAATTTGTAGAATATGGTTGCACAAAAATGGACGGGTGACTAAGACCACTTTAAACAATCTTTCACTTTCTTTGCGAATGCCCAGCTTTGCATCTCTCGATACATACATTTTTAGGCAGTCATGTACTAGATGATCTTTCAGATTTATCTGATATTGGGTTAAATGACCTTATCAGATATCTCAACGCGACGTGTTGGATCTAGTAACGATCACCGTATCAGAATACTTATATACGGTTCTACAAAGGTTGACACTGATGAGTGCAGTGGTCCTTTCAAAAAGAATCATCTAGATTCCACTTGAATACCTGCGTGTAGTGGGTAGCTATGTAAACCAACCAACCAACCAACCAATACCATATGTTCATGATGTTATTAACAGTATTCTGAAAAATGTTTTTGTGACTGACTATACCCGACCTATGCCTTCGCATAGGAAGTAGCAACATGGTTGTCAATGAAATTCCACAAAAGAGCCGCAAGAATATATGGTTATCCGTAGCAGATCAGTCAACCAGTGCGAGCGAGATGAAAAACTCTCGAAGGTAAATTAACACACACAAGCCTGACCGCACTTAAGAAATGTTCTCCAACCCAGAGCTGCTTAACGACTGTAATCATGTTATGTTTTCCTATGTTATAATATGTTATATTGTACAATTGTATGTTATGTTTTAATGTTACTTTATGTTTTGTTATTGTTATCTTATCTTTGTTACGATATGCATTTGTCATATATGCTGGGATATTAAATGTTCTAATAAATTATATTTTTGATGTCATGTTGTATTATGTTATGAGTTACGCTTTGATATATTCTTTTATGTTATGCTATATTGTAAGATGATATGTTATGCTATGTTATGTAATGTTACAGTATGTTATGTTTATAGCCCACCAAAAAATTATACATTACCATCAAAACTTTCTGCCATATAAAAACTTACTTTTCTAAATGCGAAATGTCATTAATTGCTTACAAATCGCATTAGATAGAATTTAAAAATGTTTATAGATGTCAATTGATGATGAGAATAAATTACGTGAATATGTTGCCACATAAAAAAATATAAGTAGTTCTCAATAAGCGATTATTTTAGTCTCAAGCCTTTTTAATATCATTTAGTTATTAATACTGTAGGGAAATGTTTCATTCCAAGCCCGATTACCTTTTTTGAAATATTTTTCTGGGAATAATAATGTAATGTTCTGTTATGCTGTGCTTTGTTATGTTATGTTATGTTGTGTGTCTTGTTAGGCAATATTATGTTTTTTATATTCTGTTGTGCTATCTGGTTTTATTTTTTATTATGTTATGTCTTTGTGTTTTACTGTGTTATGTTACGTATTTCTGAATTATGTTATATTTGCCATAACCGCTAAAATAGTTTAAGCGACACATTTTTTGGACTTCGTTTTTTTTTTTTGACGGAAATAATCGACCTTAGCCAAAAATTGAAGTTTGACAATTATGTTGCTTAAGCTATTTTGGCACGATATAGTGTAATGCTCTACTATGATATGCTTTGTTATGTTATACCTGGCTATGTCGTGTTTGGCAACATTATATATGTTTTGCTATGTTATGTGATGTTAAATTGCAGTATATTTTATTATTTGACGAAATCGACTATTTACGATCGCAAATGATCGATTTTAGCCAAAAAATGAAGTTCAACAATTATGTTGCTTAAGCTATTTTGGCACGATATAGTGTAATGCTCTACTATGATATGCTTTGTTATGTTATACCTGGCTATGTCGTGTTTGGCAATATTATATATGTTTTGCTATGTTATGTGATGTTAAATTGCAGTATATTTTATTATGTTATATTATTTTATGTCACATAATATTATGTTATGTAATATTATATTACATGTTTCCCTTATACATATGTATGTATTATTAAAAATCTGTTCAATTGCTTGCGTTATTATCTTAAGGTATATTTTAAAAACGCCTCCCAAAAGGAAATTCAATTTTATATGAAATTTGTTTTTTGTATTTTAAACCTCAACTTAATGCAATCCTATTTTCAACTGCCCATCAAAACCTTAATTTGAATGTTTGAACAAAGTGCACAAATAAACATTGAAATGTAATTAAATGTTTGTGTAAAAATACACTGAGTTGAAAACAAAATCAATTAAATTTTATATCCGTTCTTTTTAGTCATCAATCATTTAGTAGTGTCAGGGGAGTGAAATAAAAAAATTGTTGTAAATTTTAACTTAAATTGCTGCATATAAAAACTAAATTAGATAAATGTATCAGTGAGTTTGTTTATATATTGCGTTCCAGAAAAAAATAGTTAAAAGCATGGCTGAAATTTTAGCAGTGTATTTAAAAGTGCAGGCAATAACTATCAAATATATTTAGGCTGACATTAAATTAAAATTGACAACATTTTTATTGTGTCTCATATAAATTAGATTTAAAATGACTTTAAGTGAAATAAAACGAACAACTTTATTAAAAATTTTTATTTAAAAAAAATATTTTACTGCTTGCCTTCAGAAAATTTTAGCATAAGCAAAATATACAAAAATATCTATAGTGCGGAAACAATAATATGGTAAGACCATCACTGTAAAGATGATACCGCAATTGCGGAAAAACACTGCAGCAGCGGAATGAATAATTGCGAATTCGGTTTACGCAACAAAAAATGCTTTCAACAATTGCGGAACAAAATTAATAATCAAACGCACTAGATTAAATGTAGAAAATTTTAATATTATGTTGTTATAACATTCTTTTATAAACAGTTTGTCTGGTATTCTGGGCAAATCCAAGCAAGAAATTTAATTTTTCATAAATTGTTCCTGCTAGTGAAAACGTAGCAAATGTTGTATTCGTAGACTTCAAACATCTGTGACTTGCGAGTCCCAGCAAAAAATTTTACATTACAATCAGAACTACTTGCCATATAATAACTTACGTTTCTGATTACCAATTTTCATTACTCGCTTACAAATAACATTACCTAAAACTTAAAAAAATTATGTACAAGTTGCTAAATGAAGAGAATAATTTTTTTAAGATTAAATAGATTACATGAACAGGTTGCCAAATATAAAAAGGAAGTACTTCTCAAGAAGCGATTATTTTAGTCTCACGCCTTGCTAAAATCATTAAGTTGGTAATCCAGTAAGGAACAGCTTTCACTTAATTCCAAACTCGATTACCTTTTTTTTAATTTTTTGCTGGGGTATTATTGTCGCTTCACAAATGAGGATATCAGCTCAAAACTGATGTAATCCTAAACTATTTAATTTTTAAATTATTATCGATTTTTCAGTTCTTCTTTTGAATATCAAAATCTGCCTGATTTTACTTTTATATTGATAGTTAGTAATATAAAAAATGTAGGTTACACCACTTCCTCGCTGAAGGCCTTAAATATGTTCGAGAGGACAGTGCCAGTTTACAGCACTATTAAAAAAATAAACCTCATCACTACTTTTTTTTTTGACATTAGGAATCATCAGAAATTTTGCAGTGAACTGATTTAACAAATAAATATGTATCTGGAAGTCATTAGTTTATTTCTAACAAAATGAAAAACTAAGCAATTATTATGAAAAATAGCCTATATAAAGAAGGATTGGGAAAAGGAAAGGGACCTAAGGGTAAAAACCGGTTTTGTTCAGGAGAGCCATTTTAAAGATTTAAATACGTGTATCTTTGATGTACCATCAATTTCATAAAACGCCCATATCTCTGGAAGGGAACACTTTTGGGGCATGGAATCGGTCTCATTCGATGCTCAGATGTTGTCCACATCAAAAAAAAAGTGAAAATTTATTTTTTTACCCTTAGGTCCCTTTCTCTATTCTTTCTGCTAAAAAAAACCGATTTCAATGCAAAGATCTGATAGAAAAAGATACAAATACGTACGTGAAATATAAAATTAAATTTTAATGGGCGTGCCTCCGCCCATTTTTTAAATGCACGATTGTGTGTTTTTCAGGATTTAGGGTGTGCGTTAAGTTTTGAAAAAATCGATAAAGTAAAACTACGTAAAATTAAATAATTAATTTTAATAGGCGTGACTCCACCCATTTTTTATATAAAAGATTTTGTGTATTTTAAAGCCCCTGTGGCTGAGTGGTAGCGATGCTAGCCTCTCAGTCCAGAGGTCGTGGGTTCGATTCCCACCATAGACCTTGGGTGTTTTCCGCAGACAAGCTAGTCGCTTTGCGGGTTGTGTTTGTTTTAAAAAAAAAAGAAAAAAAAATTTGTGTGGCAAGTTTCGTAAAAATCGGTTAAATAGAACCGCGTGAAATATTATAATAGATTTTAATGGGCGTAACTCCGCCCATTTTTTTATTTTCAAACTGTGTAATTAAATGCACCAAAAGTGCTTATAGGTCTTGCAGCAATCAAATAAGTAGAATATCATAAAATAATATTTAAAAAATCTAGCGCGTGTCATTGCCCACTATTTTTTTTACAATGTGACCAATATGAACCTATACCCTCTTAGACAACAAAAAGTTTACAATCGGTCTAAAATATAACGAGTTTTGAAGCAACATACCTAAAAAAAAATAGATAAAAATTTTTAACCTCCTGCTTTTTTTGAAGTCGGTTAAAAAATAAAAGGGCCGCCTGAGGACATCCTGTTATAGCTAAGCTGCTAAGCTATATAAAACAAACTTAATGTGTTAAATAACAATGTAATAAAATTCTATTATACGTTGATGTCAAATTCAACGCAAATGGTGGCGGCTGTTAGCCGGCTTACAGCCTATCAGCTGTGTACAAAAAAAAAACTACAAAAACAAATTTAGCAATCCTCCTAATTGTTTTTGTTTTGTTTTTGTATGATTCACTTCAAAAAACGAGACAGAATAAAATGAAACAATTTGTTTCGTTTATTTTCATACTCTGGTTTTAAATACAAAGAAGTCAAAACAAATATTAACCTATAAGTGTATTTATGTCCCGTGTCGTGACATAAATAGCATAGATATAAGAAAAGTCCTCAATCAACTTGATATAAACATAATTTTTTTGGCGTTTATACCATTAAGGGCGACTTTTTGAGTTCAAGATTAGAGATTAAATTAACTTTAATCTTTATTTGTGATTTTTGGGTAGTCGATTATATGGGTTTACTTGCTAGTTTAAGCGGCCAATCGTGGTGGTTTAATCTTATATTAATATTGACAACATACACTTGTGAAACATATAAATTTTTTTAAAAATTATGTGATAAAATAATTTAAAAACACATAAATAAATATATATATTTTATATTAGTTATATATTTCCTTTAACACGCGCAATATTTTACTTGTAAATAATAAAATATGCCAGTTTCTTCTTCTTCCCACAAAAAATCAATAGTGTTGATAACATGTATGATTTTTGCACTGAAAATGTTGCCACTATTTTGTTCCTCAGTATGGTAATACTACACATAATAAGAAGTTTAAACTACCACTCAAGAATATCAAACTCAATTAATTAAGATTTAGTTAATTATCGGATTAGCTAAATATAGAAATAAACTAATCTTAATCTCAATCCCAAAAAGTCGCCCTAAGAGTTTGGAAATAAATCTATAGAAATATCATTTCAGTTACTCTCATATTCTTCAAGAAATAATGAATAAAATAACTATTTAATTCACAAGCTAATTGCATCATTGTATCGTCTTATAAAAAACAGCAAACTTGTTGTGGGTAATTTTTGTATAGAAACTAAATACACTTTAGCACTTGCAATTCATTTTTTTTAGCAAGCCGAAGTTAGATGGGGAATCTCTGAGTGCAGTTTAAGGTAGCTGGCTCTTCTTTAGTCATTTAAAATACAAAAAACATTAATATAATTCAAACTGGGTGTTATCAATAAAAAAAACCCGGAAACGTATATGATACAAGATAAATCATACAAGTTGTAAGTGTATTTAAGCTTTTAACTAGCAAGCCCTTCTTTAAAGGAACACTTTTTTACTTGTGCTAACTAACAGCCTTATTTAAAAATATTATTGAGGCCTTATAAAGGTATTTTAAAACAAATTTTCATACACAATTTTTCTTATTAAGCCCTAATAAAGCCTTAATAATTTTTATAAATAAGACTGTAAATACATAATAATAATTTAAACTTTAAGGCAACATTGCTGTATTTCAAATACAAAAGTTTAATCTCACAAGTCTTATGTTTTTGCTAATGATGCTTATACGCAATTTAAACTCCATATTACTTTAAAATGCGTGAAGTGCAGACACTTTATGCAGTTGTTCAGCTCATAAGAAAAAAACTTTAAGATATTTTAACTGTCACTAGCAGCGTTAAGGAAAATGTATTACAAACTGAATCTTGTGTCTTTAATTATAATTGAAAATAATGAAAGAGTTGTCTAAAGACTTCGAGTTAACATGGCAACCGCTTTCATTAGATTCAACTATTTTGCGGCATGTGCTCTTCACATAATTATAAAGACAATTTACTAACAATTACATTTGCCGTCAATTAAATGTCAATTTGTAATTTCTAAACTGAGTTATTCATCCATAATTGTAATATTAAAACTTTTTATTCTCTAAATCTAGCAGAAAATAATTAGAGGATTTATTATGTCAAGCCCAATGCTAGACGTTAAGAGATTTTATATGGAAAAAATTTAAATAACAAACACAAAAAATGCACAAAATTTTTCAACGCTGAGCATTGCATTTTACAAAATTAGACCCAAGTATTTGTCACTATTGCTCTCAAGTTTGTTTTTTTAGCATGAAAATAATTTTGTATATTTTTCACTTTTTGAAACTAAATCGAAATTTCTTTTGAATTATTTTTTTTTATAAATTTTCTATAGTCGTTTAAAAAACATTTTTTTCTCCAAGTGCATGAATTTGCTCTACCTGATGTTAAGCAATAAAAATGTCTGCAAAATATCACGTATACGCTGCCATAACTAAAAATTTGCTATTAAAACAACTCGAAGAATTATTTACAAAAATAAAATGTTATTTCTCTCAATTTCCATAAAAGTTTTAATACCTGTAAACTGCCATCACTTGCGTTGAAATAAATTTATTAATAACTTATAACGAAAAATTTCCTCTTACCTAAATAAAACAAACCAGCCCCCCCCCTTTTCCCCGCCCGAACATCAAGGTGTGTTAATAAGCAGACGTAACGGCAGCAGATGTGAATTTTTTGTTGCTTGTTGTAAATTTTTTGATGTGTTTTTATGTCGGTATAATATTTAAATGGTTATAAATAAATAAATGCCTCAATAAATTTTGTATTATTGCAATTTTTCACAGTAATTTAAACTTTAATGTTTTTACAACTCGTGAAATTTATTTAAGTATTCAGTAGATAGATGAAGAAATTTTGAAGTTTAAATTAGTTTAAGTTCATTATTTGTATTATTTTAAATAATGACTTGTGTTGTAGAGCAAGAATAGGGTTTAGATATCCTTATGTTTATTAAATTCTTTATTAAATGTGTTGTGTAATTTTTTATGTCTTTAATATTATATAGCTCGCTACTTTGTTGCTAAACAAGCTTAAGCAGCTTTTTTTTTGTATTCCATAGCTAGAATTCAAATCTAAAATAAACATGCTATACATTAGTTTTATGTTGTGGTTAACTGAGATTCCTTAAATGTTAAAACCTTAAACCGGCCATTTTGATGTGTAAACATCTATATTGTGGGGGTTAAAAATATGTTTCACAATACAATCACAAGTAAGATCGTAAAGCGCTATCAAATCGGTGTGAGCTATGTATGAATGTATTAGTGCAATCATGTGGACAACAAGAAGTACCGAAAAACTTAACAGCTGCATAGAAATACACTAAACCGAACTTTAAAGCATACCTTCAGGAGCAATTTTAATTTTAATAGAAAGTACTTGTGAAGTGTAATAGTGTTGCCAGTGGGGATAATTTTGTTAAAAATTTTAAAAATATAAAATAAATATAAAATTTTTAATAGAAGAGCCTTTTAAATGTCACATATTTATTTAAAAGATATATAGCACTCTTTATAACGAATTTATAATATTATATTATAATATATCTTCATTACGCCTTACTTACACTGAAGTTGGTGCATGACAATTGGGTAACAATTTCCATCTCATGAAAATTATTATGATGCAGATTTTAATACCAATTTTGCAAACCCACAGTCACAAAGCTGTATCAAAATTTTTATTTGATGTTTTCCACTTGCATGTGAGCAATTCTCCACAAACCCCCACAACTAATAATAACACTACTATAGATGCAGTTTTCCATAGATTTCCATAGATACAGTAGAGTCAAAAATTTATATATCTTATTTTAGTTACCATAAGCCAATATTATTACCATAAGCCATTACTATATGTTTACACATCTCCCCTGTGATCGGACTCACATTGCTGTTTTAGGTTTTCGTACACCAAAGATGAAAAGAAACCCTATTGTTTTCGCTACGCTGTTCATCTGTCCGCCTGTCCGTCTGTCCGTCCGTCTGTCACAGGGTATTTTCTCGAGAACCGTAAGAGCTGCGGGCCTGCAATTAGGACACAAAATGTAGGCCTTCGGCAACTACAACAATAAAAACATGAGAGATGAAAATAAAGGGTGTTCCAAAACGAGCAACGAAAAATTTTAAATATACATATAAACAATTGTATGTGTATACACTTGAATTTTGTACGGTTATTGTATTTTTATATAGACTACAACAATTAACACTAAAATCTAAAAACATTTTAAATAAAGGGTGTACCATCAGTTATTGTAATTTTGACTATGTAATTTTAACACTTTGCTGTATCTTGGAAACGTTAAGAGCAAACTTCTTGAAATTTTCAAAAACGGTAAAACAAAAAATCGCAAAATTATAAAATCGCCAAAACGAAAAAAAAATCGCCAAAACAAAAAAATCGCCAAAAAGAAAAAAAGCACCAAATAAAAAAAAATTTCCAAAACGAAAATAAATCGCGAAAACCGGAAAAAGCGCCAAAAATTTAAAAATCGCCAAAATGAAAAAATCGCCAAAATGTAAAAAATCACCAAAATGAAAAAAATCGCCAAAATGAAAAAATCGCCAAAATTAAAAAAATCGCCAAAACGAAAAAAATAAAAAAATAAACAAAAAAAAAAAAAAAATTCAGCTGAAAAAACGCCAAAAACTTAAAAAAAGCTGTATTAAAAAAACATAAAAGCCCAACGTACGGAACCCTTCATGCGCGAGTCAAAGTCGCACTTTACTGAATTTATTTTGTTTTTGAAAACACATTCTCAAACATAATTTTTCGAAACAAAAACATAAATATGTATATATATTTTTTCGTCAATACTGGTGAGTTGTTGTTACTACATACATATATATCGTTGGCTTAACTCAGTTCCAGCAATATTTACAGGAGAGACAAACTACTGTTAACGGTTACTATAAAAAGTTTAAAAAATTAAGTTTCTTTGACAATAAATAATTTAGCAAGGCGATGAGGCGTCGCTAATTCTTTCGAATGGCATTAAAATGTTATATGTTATAAAAAGTGGATTTAGCAGGGCCGAAGATATGATGAAGTCAAACTTCTGAAGATTTCACAAATTTGCCAAGTTATTTTAGAATTCTCTGCTTTTTATAAATTTTAGACAAAAATTCTTAATAAAATATTAAACCTGTAGATTATTAAGTTCTTGTTTCAACTTCTCATTTGCTTAAATAAAAGTTCAACATAATAACTATAGTTGTTCTAATACATTTTTGGGTAAATGTTCCCTGATGATCAGCATTAGCGACATCTAAGCCCCTCAATAAACAATTTCAATGTATTTTTAATAAACAATATTTTACTGATTAATTAAAATCATAATTTGGGCTTATGAGTGCGTTAATAAAATAAAACACTAACACCCGTATTCTAAGCTCTATGACAAAACAGAACTTGAAATAAATGACAATTTTTACATTGCTTAAAATATAAAAAATTGTAATTTGTTATAATATTTTTATTTATTACAAAGTTCAGTATAGGGGGAAAATTCTTTAATTCAATTTGATGATTATTTTTTTATATTTTAAAACTGAAAAATTTTCATAAATATATTTAACAAGAAAGAAAGATTTTTCACTTATATGTGCATTAGAAAAAAACATGCCAGAATAAAAGAAAATGGGAGCAAAAAGTTGTTGACTTTTCTTTTGTTGACTGTTAAAAAGATAAAAAGCCACGTAGAAGGAAACGCTTTAGCAGAGATGTCAACTCATTTGTCTTTGCTGTCTGCATGCTAAATGCATAAATTAATTTTTAGGGCAATTTTTTTGGCCGTTTTGTTACTTTGTATAAGAGATGATCTAAGGAAGTTGCTTCGCATTGCCGTCACAAATTATAATAATAATAATTCTCATTCTCAAAACATCTTTCATAAATAATTATGTAAATATTTGTTATTGCTAGTACTAGTAAAACTTTGCGAAAGAGTTGTGCTAAGAATTGCAACAAAAATTATATATTTGCTATTCCCCATGTGCAAAAAATAGACAACGTGTGCTTGAAGTGTACGTTAAAACCGGTTTCCCTATGAAAGTTGAAGCACATGTTATTTTTTAAATAATCTTTTAATAATCGTTGCGTATGAGTAATATTACACTTTAGATTTTATTAAATATCACTCATACACATAACGAATATTTGAACACAGAAAACACATCATGGCAGTAGTGTTGTTAGATTTATTTTCAGCCTCCTCGCCAAATGACTTGTCGAATATCGCCAAATAGCGCCAATATAATAAAACATTAAATATTAGCTATAAAAATTATTTTTATTTCGTAATTGCATTACATATATTTTTAAATTCAGTAGGGAATGTCTATCGTTAAACATAATAATTATATTGTATTTGTATTAACATATAAATGCTGTCATACAAAATAAAAATACTTAAAAATAGCTTATTCCAAAAGATCTATCTAAATGGGATAAATTGAACTTGAACACCAAGATCAAAATTATCATTTGAATCATGTGACTGAATTAACATTTACTTAAATGTGTATTTTAGTATAATATTATTATCTCCTTGAAGAGTTAAGTACCAGCAGCATAGTCCTAATCACTTTGGGCGAGCACTCCTGCAGGCTTTTGGTACTTCATTATAAAAATGTTGGCTTCAATTTATAAAAATAAGAATTCCTCACTTCCTTAGTCTTTACTTTATGTTGCTGTTCTGTGTTGTTATGTTATATTTCTAAATTTTAATAATTACTTTTTCTGTAATAACTTAGCTGTTTCTTACCATAACGGTCACAGTTTTCCACAAAAGTGATGAGTTTTGCTTCGTCCATTGTTATATTTAAATATAATTTTATGTTTTTCTAGTAAAAATTAAATTTTTAAAATTCTTAACGCACAATCACAGTTTATTTCGAAATGTTTTTATATTATTTATGTTGCCACTTACTTAACAGTTTTTTGTTTTTCAGAGTTTGAACCAAAAAAGAATAGGGACCGTTTCTCAAACCTACAAGTTACAAATTAACAAGTAAAATAGATACCAAACAGCAACACTTTTACAAAATTTTATTATTGTTATGTGTGTATTTTATTTTTAGATTTGTAATTTATAGATTTTAGAAAACTAAACTAACTGTGTAAGATTTCTATAAACAAAAAAGAGTTAGCTGATTCGTAATTCTGTCTTCAGGCTTATACCTACACAAACCAAATTTGGCATTTAGCTTAGTTAACAAATAAAACTCACCTGACTTATTGGGGTCATCTTATAGATGCGCCTTGTTATTATGAAATTTCTCTCTTTTTTTGTTCGCATTACCAGCAGTGATGCCAATATCGTACAGTTAAGAACCGGCTAAAATTTGTAGAGCTCTTAAAAATATCGAAACCCGATATTGGTAAATAAGAATCGATGTATCAATTTATCGGTTTTTGAAATATCTGCGATATATATCGCTATATATTTTCGCAAATATCAATATTTCGTTATATTGATATTTTTTTGCCCACAGATATATTAATTTGAATAGGAAAACAATTGTGCTCTAATTTCTTACATTAAAAATAATTTAATATCTAGTGGCATTTTGATTTAAATTTATTTTCTATTTTTTAAATTATAGGTGACATTTATCCCTTCATTTAAAGTGCAATATTTAAGACAACCAGTCAAGCACATATGGTTTTATTTTTTCTAAGTTTCAAGTAGCAAAACAATAAAAATAATATTTAATTGTATGTCTTTTGTACCTTTCTCGTGCACGTGCTAGTGTATTAATAAAAAGTTGGCGTGCAAGTGCCGGTACAGACTTGCAATTTTTGTTGCAGCAACTTTTTATTTTTTAGTGCAAAATTGCGAGAGAGGAATACAAAAAGTATATATTTCTATTTCAACACTCTCACAAATATTCAAGAATTGCTGCAACAATAATTGCACGTCTGGAGTGGGACTTAGCAGCAACTAGATACTATTTTCTTTTACAGTTACTACACACTGTCACTTTTCTTGCCATGTTTATTTGTTTATTTTTATTTTATTAAATGCATTGTATGTATATCTCCTTCTGCAACAAGACAGACATGCAGCAGCTATAGCAGCATATTCAACATAATATTTCATGCATGCACAACGTTTTTATTAACTGTTAAATACATACAACACTTGAAAAAAATTTTAAAAATACACATGGTTTGTGTAAAGGAATGTACTCGTAAGAGAAAGATTGTCCAATAAAAAAAGAAATAATATAAAACATGGCAATTTTTGCACTATTATAAATAAAGTTTGTATCTTAAACGCATAAACTATTTCGTACAGGTGCTGTAGTTTCGTAAAATAATTTTTTGATGTAAATACAGGTAATTTATTTCACTGTTTACAATTGTAACTTAACACTTTACTTGATTTGCTATAGCAAAATTTAAAACTATTTAAATGCAGGGTGGGCCAAAAGCTACCATGGGGTCTAAAAGCTTAATAACTTAATAATAACTTAACTTAATAAAATACGACAAAAAAAAGGGGTGTTATAAGTTTGTAGTGTGTGTGTGTGTAGCTGTGTATCTGTGTATCTGTCCGTGTCCACGTACAGGCCAAACGGCTGGACCGATTTGGATTTAGTCTCATCTGTTGATCGAAAAGGTTCTCAACTATTTTTGAAGAAAATCGGTTCAGCCGTATAGAAGATATCACATCCTTTCTACATATATCGGGGGTTTTTAAAATTTTTAATTTTTGTTATAATTAGTATTTGCTGTAAACTTTTTGCATAAAACATAAATTTTATTTACTTCTAGTAATACTTATGCATCTGACTTTTCTTTTCTAGACATACAAACAATTACATACCATTATATGAGGACAATAGACAATAAATTATTGTTTAAACTACTATTTTATAATTCTAGGCATAAGAAATTTTTATATTCCTAAAATTGTATTTATTTATTTAATTTTTCCCAAGTCTGTTGTTATTGATAGAGAAAGCAACAATAAATTTTATTTTAAATATATCCTTACTTCTACGTTAACTATATAGACATACGTAAATTAATGTTTTTATCTTTTCTTTCCCTATTCTTTTTATTCGACTGAAATGTTCTTGACAGTTTTCATTGAATTAACTGCTTTCGAACTAATCAGAAACCCTTGCCAAAATGTATTATTGTTGAGGAAAACTTTAGCAGTAAATTTAATTTGTTAAATTTATTGAACTTTATGCTTTTCTTAGAAGACCTTTTTCATATTTAATTAAAATTAAAGAAGGGTTTGATGTCAAGATAACTAAAGGTGTGTTAGCTCCCTAAAGGGAAAGTATGCAGTGACTCTTAACAAAAATAAATAAAATAAAACTGTAATTTTAAAAGAAGTAATTCGATTAAAAAATTGTGTGATCCGCCCTCATATATATGTATGCGTGTATATAATAAATTAACACAAACTTCAAAAAGTGCATATCACCATTGACATTTTCATAAGGCTATTGAATTATAGTATTTTCTTAGTGTAAGTCATTTTAAGTAAATTATTACAGCATAATTTAATTAAAACCTGCTTCTCTGATTTTTCATTAGTTAAGTTTGTCTTTTCAAAAACAAAATGACAATTATTGTGAAACCTTAAAAGAAGGTTGGGGAATTCGATTATACATTCAATATTAAGTACTTTTTTTATTTTCCATAAAATTCTACGCTTTCTTTAATTTTTTTTTCAATTTAACTATACATAACTTTTTCCTGGTCTTATTGTTTCATGTAATTACTCGTAAGTCTGTCAAATTAGTTGCTTTTTGCTCCAACACTTTTGGGAGTATGTGTTGCGTGCAAAAATTAACAAAATCTACAAAACTAAATAAACAGTATAGAATTCTCTTAGGGCATCGACGGCCGACAGCTGTTCACTTAGTATTCTCGAATTGTTTTAATGTCCTTCGCAAATATACTCGGACAGGACTTGTGTAAATTATTGTGAGTATTTAACTAATATGCCACTTAAAACCCACATGACTTCAGTTGCTTGTTTGACAATGTTAATGCTGTTGCTGTTCGTTTATCTTAATGATGATGTTGTTGATTGCAATTTTGATAACTATAATATTGCTGTTATTGTGTTCAAATGAAAAAAAAAATATATATATATATATTAACAAAACTTACAGAATTTCAACTTATTGTCAAAGTTTCATAAATTAAATATTTGCTTTGTTTTATGTACACTGATTTATTTGTCTTCCTTTTCTTTGTTCTGTTTTCTTTTGTGTTATTTTTTTTTATTTATTTTTCAACAATTATTGACATTTATCTTTAAGTTATATATATTTTTTTATATTTTTAGTTTATACTGTTTTAACTAGTGCAAGGGAAATTTAAGTATTAACACTGTAAGTCTGTTTTGACATGAATGTCTTTATAACATTATGAAATAAATATTAGTTGCTTAAAATGCCTTAACAGCTTTTGTTATACGAATAATTCAGAGTCCAGAACTTCAACTAGGATACAACACATTGTTAGTTTTAAACATGGAACAATATTATTAAAATTTTTATTTAAAAACTAAATTTTAAAAGCAATAACAAACATTTAAAGCATGAAAGTTTAGCTAATAGTTATAACAAATTCAATCAAAAAAAATTTAAGTGCCCCAGGCAATTTAAAACTACAACATATCACAAGAAAGCTATCGCTGAGTGTGCATACACATACATTTAAATATTTTGACATAAAAAGCCATTTAACATTTCTCTTTTTGACCTTGTTATGGTTATATGGTATTTAATCTTTCTGCCATTAATAGAGTACTTCAGCTTCCCATCTTCTACGTATCAAGTAAAATATTTAAATAATTTTTATTTCTTTCTTTTATCTGTCATCTGAACCAAATATTAAAGAATGAAATATGACAATATATAATTTTTTTTTATATTCTTCTGGAAGACAGGGAAGTATTAAATAACGTGTCTCTTAATTTTAAGCTCATAAATTTTATGTGAAACGCATTTTGTGGTAAAAGCTATTCTATTCAGTGACAGTGTTGCCACTAAGCTTTTGATGTGCAAACATCTATACGCTAGGGGATAAAAATCTTTTTCACAATACAATCACAAATTTTGAGTAAGATGTGCGATGTAATCGTTAACCAATCGTAAAGCGTTATCAAATCGGTGTGAGCTATGTATGAGTGTATTAGTGTAATCATACAGACAACAAGAAGTACAGAGAAACTTAACACTGCATAGAAATACACTCAACCGAATTTTAAAGCATACCTTCAGGAGAAATTTTAAGTGTAATAGAAATTACATGTGAAGTGTAATAGTGTTGCCAGTGGGGATAATTTTGTTAAAAATTTGAAAAATATAAAATAAATATAAACTTTTAATTAGAAGAGCCTTTTAAATGTCACATATTTGTTTAAAAGATATATAGCAATCTTTATAAAGAATTTATAATATTATATTATAACATATCTTAATTACTGTTGCCTTACACTTACATTTTTTAAATCTTTTAAATAAATATTCTCATAATTTTTATACATCACATAAGTAATCTATATATCGCACATTTACTCAAATAATGTCATAACTAAAAAATGGAACATTTTGTATTAATAATGTAGAAATAATCCTCATATTGTTTTTTATATTATGTAAAACATTTTTATAAATATTTTGTTTACTTAACTCTTGAAAGAAAAATTACATTTTCTTTTTCCCTTAAGTTGTGTATTAAATGAAAACTTGAAATTCGTTTTCTGGCAAAGTAGTTTTTTCACTTATGACGTTGTTTTAGTAAATGAGCGATAAATAAAAATGAAACCCTATTAACCTTACTCGCGACATTGCGCGCGAACGGAAAGACCGGCTGCCCCAATTCTTTTTTTTTTTTTTGTTTTTTTTTTCTGCAAAATAATAATATAAGAGAAAAAATTAAGAAAGCTGCGCGAGACATTACATTGTGTAACAAATAATTGAAATTTCTGTTGTAAGTTGAAGTTTATTCCACTTTGGAAGATGGATAGAAAATTATCCAGATACTTCTTTCCAGGGTATTTTCAAGGGGGTAAAACGGGTAAACATTTTTACTTTTTTCACTTTTGATTTTTTTGTTAACTTGGTATATATACAGTTTATGGGACATTTCTAGTTTCTTTCTGGATGCGGACGGGAAGATGGCTACTAAGCACAGTTTCAAAAATTTAATGCGTCTCATTGACACCAGAGGCGCTGCAACATTGAATTTTTATATAAAAAAATTCAACCAGAGGTGTAAAAATAATACAACTTTCCTCTGTCTCTTCCTTCAATGCCTGCCTTTTCTACCACTATACTATTCCTTAGCAAAGTAACTTCTAGTATAAGCTCCGTAATTTCTACAAGTAGATATCTATCGTGTAAGTTGAATTTTATAAGGCAAACTTGTGGGTAAAAACCTTAGGTAAATTACCTGTGTGTAGAAATTACGGGCATAAGTAGTACGTCATTCATTGCCCGAGTGTTAAGGGGCCTATACACTACAACAATCAAGTGTTTGGTAGTGTATGGGAATTTTTGTTGTGATTGTACGTTTTTCTGTAGGTACTCGTATATCAAACAGAGTTTGGTATTTTGCTGATGGTACCAGCTTTGCTGGTGTAGTTTATGGTGAAATTAGCTCAGTTGAGCAAAGTTATCTAGAAAAAAACATGCATTCAAAAAATTAATTTTGTTAAAACATAATTTGTTTCAATAGTAAATTGAGTTTTACCACTTTAGTTATATTAACAGGGAAAAACAGCTTACAATCAATAAAAACTATTTGAATTAATAATAAATATTAACGAAAGTCTACTAATGTTAAAATTGTTTATTTTAATAAGAAAAAATATTAATGTTCAGTATTAATTTATAAATATTATTTGTTTTTAAGTAGCTCAATATACATTTTCTATTATATTGAAAATTATTGTATTAATTTGACCCATTTTTATTTTTAAGTTCCAGCTTTTTCTTGAGTGTATCGCTGCAAAAATCACTGCTTCCCTGAAGCGTATTTGTAAGGGAGACAATGCTACAGAACAATAATGAATAAGGCATTTTCTTTTTGTTTGAGATAAACCAGCTAGAAGCAATACATTTATCTTCCAAAAAGCCATGAATTTTCTGCCTTACTAAAGTGATTTACAGAAGTAATACTCAGATGAAAAAGTTACCGGTTTTCCAAATTTTCTGTGATAATTTTCGCCTTACGTTAATGCTACTCAGAAGCATTTTTCCAAGCTTGTGTTATCAAGAAAGCAATGCATTGCTTTCCTCAGTTGTTAGTGCTTCGAAATCCAAATTTTTTTTGCTGTGACATAGCTAGTTCATAACCACCCTTCCTGAATTTTTTTAATAAGTGAATATTGTACCAGTTTGCAGGTATGTTGTGGACTTAAAGCAGACATTGAGCAGTCTTGCTTGCTTGCACTTGCACTTTGTTGTAGTGTATGGGTCACTACATTTATCTTAAAAAAAACTCAAATGGAAAACATCAAAATTATTAACAATACAATATTAAATAATATAGCACAGATAGCGTTTACTATGCTTATAATTATTTTTTTTACCATCTAAATAGTGCATTTATTTCCATATATGTATCTGGTTTTTAGTCAAAGCTCATTTTTCTACACATTCATCATATGAGCAAACTGATCGCAGCAAAAACAGGTTTTGCTTTTTTTTTTAATTAGTCCTGCAACATTAGTTCCTTGATTTAAAAGTTATTGATACTTCTGTATCTCAACTGAATTCATACATAAACTCATTTTAAATAATAATAATAAAGATTTTGCTAAGTATTAAATAAAAGTTATATATATTAATAAAATAATGAAAACAATAACATAAACCCCAAATTAAATTAAAAAATTTTTATAGCCAAAATAGTTGCAATATAATAGAAACAGTTTGAAATGTTTTCCTCAAAATAGCTTAATTTGCTCATAATGGAAACTAACTGAAACACTTACCCCCTTATTCATAAAATAAAAAAAAAAAATAAAATACATACATAAAATCATAAAAAATTTTTCCTAAAATGCATTTAAAATTCATATTATTTTTTTTATGAATATGGGGGTTATTATGTGAAACACACAATTTTATTATTCTTTCCCCCATCCTGGCAACACTTCTACTTACAATACAATAAAATTAGTTTCCACCAACAACACTACTACTACACAACGTAAGTATGACAACTGAGCATATTAAAATGGATGAATGTGTGCGAGTTTAATTTTATACTGTATTGCTTTTGACAGCCATAAAGTATGCAATAAAACATTCTCAAATAAGTACGATGAAATAAAAAGGAAAACAGGAAACAAAAGAACAAAACTCACACTTCATAAAAAAAATGATTTAAAAACTGACATTATTTTTATTAGCCAAAGCATCTTTTCTATAAATTTATGAAGTGCTTTTGTGAGCAAAACCTAAGAATGTCCTTGAGACATTTTTCAAATATGGTCATTTTGAGTTAATAAATTTAGCTTTTTCTTGCTCTTGTGTAACATAAGAGCTGGTGTACATGTTATAGATGTTATGTATGTAGATTAGTTTAGACAAATTTCTTAAGTGTAGTTACTTTGAAGGTAGATTAATATAAAATAAGGTGAGAAATATTTGTTGTAATTGTAGTTTATATTAAGAGAAAGTTTTTTTTAGCAAGACAAGGATTACATTTACTTTTTAGTATATTTATTTTTTGCATCATCAAGCAAAGTTTTTCAATTATTAAAGTTAGTTTTTGTTAGCTTTAATTAAAAATTGCAAACTTAAGATCATACACATGCAAAACATTTTTTTATTTATTAAAGTTATCTAGAAAAAAAAGAGCTTCCAAGGTCATGAACTTGTGATCTAAAAGTAGTACAACTTTGAATAATTCTTAATGATTTTTGCCAAAGGTTCTCTCTTTTGAGCAGTCAGTCTAAAGTCATGTTCAAGATGTTGACATAATTTAATTTTTTTCCATGTTTTGTTTACTTTTCCGAAATTTATTTTAAATCATTATATTTGTCTTTAAATATAAAATGAATAATTCATGATATTGATTTCCTAAAAAATCCAGACGTGTCGTAAGTATTTGTGAAAATTACAAATGACCTCTCTCCACTTTTGAAATAATCTTTTAATTATTTATCTGAATGTTGTTAAAAATCGATTTTTGCAAAGCCAAAAGTAACTACACACATTAGAATATTTTAGAAGTAGAGAAAAAGTAGTACCAGAATAATTACTTCCAATTTTTATCACCGAGCACAAAATTTGTTTTATAAACCTTTTGCAAATCATAAATATTTTTTGTTGTTGGTTAAAATATTTTTTATCAATATTATATAATCAATTCAAGCCTCTCAGTCCAGAGTTCGTGGGATCTATTCCCACTATAGACCCTGGGTATTTTCCGCAGACAAGCTAATCGCTTCGTGAACTGTGTTGTGTTTGTTAAAAAAAAATTTTTTTTTACAGCTGATGGTTGCCATTTTCTTAAATTGGTTTACATTTATTTAAGCTGTCTTATGCAGCCATTATGAAGGAATAAAATATTAAAGAAAACGTTTGAGTAATAAAATGGTTTTATTACAATCGATGTTCTGTTCAGGCAACGTTCTGCGTACTTCGCCTATTTTGTGGTTGCAGTAATTATCTTACTAAGAACAATATTTCAAGCAACAGTTTTAACTTTTAGTAATCAGTTAACCCTCTAATCTCAACAAAATGCAAGATCTACCGAAAACCTCGAAGCCATCCTTATGAGCATGCAGGACAACCCAAGGCTGTTAGCAGCATCGCCCACTGTAACTCACAGGAACTCTACTTAAAGCAGACCACAACTTGACTATTTTCTCTTCGAGACTTAGATCTTCATACGAATAAAATGCAATAACTATAGAAAAATACGCATGTTCACGAAATGGGTGCTGGAGAAGTTGAAAGTTGAACCTAATTATCATCCAAAAATTATCTTAAGCGATGAAGCTTATTTTTGGATCAAAATAAAATATGAAATCTGAGAGAATACCAATACACATAAGCTCCAAGAGCGCCTAGTTTCACTAACAAAAAATCACTTATCGGATTATCGGTACATATGTATTGGGAAACGAAGTTGGTTAAGCCATGACCGTTACAAGCAAGCTCTATACGTTTCTGATTACAAACTTATTTTTGCCAACAATTAATGATAATAACACCAACAATATATGGCTTGAATAGGATTACTCTACATTCCACTTAGCTTATGCCACCTTAGACATTCCACACAAGCGATTCTAAGCCCTAAAAATCTCACATAATGGTTATGTAAACTGGGCCTCGAGATCGTGCAATTTGTCCTCGTTAGAATTTATATTATGGGGTTTTATAAAGTCAAATGTCTATGGAGGTCAGTCACAAGCCATAATTAAATTGATTAAATTCATCTTGGCTTATGAGCCAGAATTAGGAAAAGTGTCACATTTAAAATTTACGCCAACCACTAAATCCGCACAGGATATATTTATAATGTCTCCTATTAAACATTATAATCGGCGCCCTATGCTCCACAAAAAGTTAAAGGAACATATATATGTATATATATATAAATATATATATATTTTATTAAACATTGGTTTATTTTAATTTAAGGACAGCAAGTGCTTTATTATTTATATTTTAAAATATTTCACGTTAACAGGAGACCATGGTAAGAGAGAAAATATAACTACTTGCCCTTTTAATTGTCCTGCCCTCACAAGATTAAAAGTTATTGAACTCAACTTGTCAAGTAACAAAAACGCTTATCAAAATATAATTATTAGTTTTAAAACTCCTTGCTTTTATTTAAGAAAAATTCAAAAATTTGTTCAAGTACTATTTTTCTTTTCATCAACATTGACAAATATAATAAAATGTAATATAATCTGAATACAATAAGAGGAAGGTTATTACTTTTAGTAGTCAACAGTTAA
The DNA here is from genome assembly GCA_944452675.1 of Tachina lurida. Classification (NCBI taxonomy): domain Eukaryota; kingdom Metazoa; phylum Arthropoda; class Insecta; order Diptera; family Tachinidae; genus Tachina; species Tachina lurida. The sequence goes on along the minus strand of OX101753.1, from coordinate 156,768,919 downwards.
ATATATTTTTTCTAATTTAAAACAATTGCAACAAATGTTATATAAAAATTAATGATGCATTGCAAAAACTAAACATGTACAGAAAGCATTTATCTTCTAATTATTAACAGCACTTCACATCCTGTTGATTATGCAAATACGAGTTGTATGAATGCATATGTATGTATGTGTGTATGTATGTGTGAGTGGATGTTGATGTGAGCAAGAGACAACAAAGCAAACTTAAATTAAAATTATATTTGTACAATTGACTTACGTCTGTGCATCGTATAAGGCTTTTTCATACAAATGACTTGCACATCAGAGAACAGCAATGAGTAGTGAAAAAGTGAGTAGAGCTGAATCATGACTTATAATTTATTGTACCTATGCCACTCATACTTATTGCAATGTTGGCGATGAATTATATTCACTGGAAAGTTTGAAGTGCACATCGAACTCGTACTTAGCAACATTTATGACGATGTAAAATAAGTATGATTCAAAATGCGAACTTTGCATATGAACATTCTCATTATGAGGTAATATGTTTCTCTGGTGCTTTGTTTTTGTTTATTTGCAGGAATTGAAAAACAACGATTCTTACTACTATTGTATACTACTTGCAAACTGTTTAAGACTGAACTTTTAAATAGAGTAGTAGAACTATTTTCCTGAAATTAGAAATCAAACTAACGTGATTTATGAGTGTGAGTGTGGTATGACTATGATGTTGATTGATGTCGCATTTATATTTATTTCAACCTATGTATACTTATAAATCAATGCCATCGCAATTATGCGCAAATCAGAGTATTTGAGTTTATATGATGTGTAATCACTTATATTTAAAATTTCATGAGTCAGTATGAATAGCGAAAAAAAACGTTTCATTTTCCGATCACTGATCTGAATCAAATAGTTATAATTATGTTGAGAACTCTTCATTCTATCAGTGGCAATATTTTTCTACATCACTATGCAATTCACACAACAGCACTGAAATCATCATTGCACAGTGTGACTTTTAGCACTTTTAGCTGGCCAAAATTAATAATAATAAATTAATAGCTCAAATAGTACGCCATGTTTATTTATGTTGCTTATGTTGAAAAACTATCAACGTAGATGAGCTTATATTTAAAACTTCATGAGTCAGTATGCATAGCGAAAAAACGATTCATTGCCAATCACTGATGCACATTATACCATTAACAAGAAGAGCACAACTTAACATTACATTTTCCTTTATCTAAATATAACCCAGCGTACAATTGAAATTAGGTTTGACTTGCCGGACCAAGAATTATAGTTAAGCTCATAAATGTATGTATAAAATATGCAGTAACTCGTCACATATGTGCCCTTAAGTATGAAAGTGGTCTAAGTCATATATTTAATTGTTCGAGATATTTAGTAGATTACATATGAACAAATGAAAAACTATTTTCATATAATACAACATTTTAATATAGAGTTGTTTTGGTCTCGATTAGTATAAATTTATTTACTATTTTTTAAATGTTTATTGAAGTTTTTTCAATATCTATTTAATATTTTGAAGCAAAAATGTATGTGACCTAGACCATTTTGATAATTAAAGGTATAATATGATTAAGAAATTCTTCTAAAATAGTTAAATTATTTATTAATCACATTGCAAATTTTGAGCTCTCTTCTGCATTTATGCAGTAGCTTCAATTTGATCGGAAATTTTTTCAATCTTTAGTTTAATATTATTTTTTAATTCATCAAAACTAAGTGACAGCAGCAACTTAACAAATTTTTATTGTTAAAACTTAGTAAGCTGCACTTTCAAATATAATGCTGTACTTATTGTGTAAATGAGTATAAGAATTTAAATTTTAAAATTTTTACTTTTCATTATTTAATTTTTATTTTTTTTTTTCATTTACGCCTTTTTAAGACTTTCGTTAGCTTAACAGTGGCTTACATATATATTACAGATTTAACTTAAGTAATATTAAATAAAATTTTATTTGCTCATTAAAATTACTTTGAAAGGTTTATGTGGTTTTCCTAAAATATGCAAGTATATGGCATTAAGTAAACTCATAGAAACCTTTGTGAATTCACATAGGAATGTGGTGATTTGTAATTAACCGGAAATTGTATAATTTGTGTGTGGTTACAGTTCAATGCTTAATCATTAATGGCTTTAAAAGTGTTTACGATCAAAATGAAGTTTTCAATTTAACGAATTAAATTCAATTTGTTTTTAAAATGATTTTCTTCAATGGTTCTTTAGTTCAAATGTCAATTTAACAATAGTTTAGGTATATGTATTTAATTTAAAATAATTATCAAGATAAATGAAATTTTTAATAGACTAGATTTTTGGAATATATCAAAAAGTTAAAAAAAAAACATGTTTTATTATTTTTTTAATAATATAATAATATTTTCTTAGATAGTTAGCATAGAAAATATAAGAGTGAAATTACTTAAATTCGTTTTAATAAACATTTGCTAAATATCCTTAAATTTTCCCTATTAAAAACAAAATAAAGTTCCAGAGTTCCTGGCAGTTTTCAAAAAACGAAAGTGCTTTCGAATTTGTATGTTCTTAACAATACAGTAGCAATATTATTCTAATTTGAATTTTAAGAGTGAAAAGCATTGTCCATATGCATTTCATTGTTGCTGTAACAATTCGTCAGTAGACTTCAACCAAACATTTTGAACAGTCACAAACCTCTTATATTATGACCAGACTTTGAAGAACTATTTGTGAGTTCTCAAATAATATTATTTTTGAAAATCACAAAAGAATAAAAAGCTTAGCAGACTTAGAAGCTTACACAACGCTGAATCACCATCAAATAAATTTCAAATTAAAATAAACTTATGACGATATGTCGTAAAAAAAAGAAGAGAGGTTTCATAAGTTAGAGCTATGCTGCTTAGCTATGTAAAAAAATTGATGTGTTAAATAACAATGCAATATAATTTGCCGCAATTATTTCAAATCATTTCTATTTATTTCCCATTATTTTTTACTCTAACTGCGTAGGATTAATGTATTATTTGTGGCCGGCGGCGGCTGTTAGCCGTCTTACAGTGAATTCCCTTTGTCCCCTGGCTTGAGCTTATATGCAAAAACATTACAAAAACAAATTGAGCAATCGTTATCATTGGTTTTTGTTTTGTTTTTGTTCCACACACTTCAAGGAACAAAAAAAAAAAACAATATGAAACATTTTGCTTCGTTTATTCTCGTACTCTGCTTTCAAATACAAAACAATCAAAACAAAAATAAATTTATAACTGTAACAGTGTCGACTATTTTTGTTACGAAAATCACATCCCAGCTCCTGTACCTTACCATAAAGAGCATAGCTCCAATAATAAATTTCTTAAAAGTAATAATGCAATGTTAATAACATACAAATTCAAAGGCACGTTCTTTCGTTTCGGAACACAGAGTAGACCATCAGTTTGACATAATGGGAATAAATTCTAAATACTTCTAGGATGGATTAATGTATGCGTTCGATAATCTCTTGTAAATGAATGGAATCATATGTGTGGCATTCAAGATATATTCATTTTATCCAGATACTGCAAAATAATGAACCCACCAGTTTTGAGAAATTGTATCGCATTTTTTTTTTTTTGAAGTAAAATTTAAAGTACTAAGACAATTTAAATATTCTCTTAAAAATAATGACATCAAGCGCTGCAAATTTTATTAAAAAAAAAGGAAAAAGTGATTTTTTACATTCCTTTTTTCAATTTGCGTGTTAAAAAGTATTATTTAAGAAATTTATTATTCGACACACTGTCCGAAGTTAATTTTAATTTGAAATTTATTTGTGACTATTCAAAATGTGTGGTTAAAATCTACTGATGATTTGTAACAGCAACAATGAAATGCATTTAGAAAATGCTGAGCCACCAGCAAATAAACTTTAAATTAAAAAGTATTATTGAGAGATTTTTGATACTTTGGGATTGAATTAGACCTCATAGATTAACCCTTTAGAATAATTCTTAAGTTTTGTTTAAAAAAATTGTTATCGATTCTATTAATTGGGTCATTTAAATAGCAGCAGCACAAATAACTGTTCAAAGTTTAAATTAATGAATGAATTAAGTCAAACGGGAAACACAGGACACTGCCACCAAAATAGATCTGTTGTATCCCCTGCCAGGTGCAAGAGTACCTTATCTTGATCTACTCTCCTGATGAATCTCAGGATTGCCAGTAGATCTATCTAGAATTCGCAGTTCCCCATCTCCCAATAGGTGCTCTGAATTTTTCAAAATTCATATAGGCAACTGCGATGTTTGTATTTTCCGAAATGTATTGCAAACACATAAATATTCACATGAACATGCTGACAAATAAACACACACAAAAAATCTTTACCCTGTCTCTCAAAATGTTCTCTAATTTATAATTGATACACACAATTTTCTTCCTATTATTATCTGCATTGATTTGTCTCTTTACTTTTTAAACGAATGCAGTGTAGTATTAAGTTTATAGTAAACTAGCTTGACCCGGTGTGCTTCGCTACCCCTCCCCTCCCCGCAAAAAAAAAATAAATATATATACTTATATGGCATTGGTGGTGCAATATGAAAATTGGATTTGCCACGCCCCACCGACCGCAGAACGAAAATAAAAAATCAGACTTCTTATTGTCACCCGCCTGAATATTTTGAAGATACCCTGAAAATTTTATAAAAATCGGCCTAGCCGTTTTGGAGTCAATACGTGACATACATACATACACACATCCTGTTTTATATACATATATGTATAGATAGCAAAATTCTATACATATGTACATATAAAAAAACATGCCTACATACACACATATACACATCCACACAAAATTATAGAAAAAGTTGAGTGACAGTATATTTCCACAAACGACAACTGCTCCAAATCTTAGGCCACACACCAAAAACCCCTTAAATAATTAATTAATTCAGTAAAAGAAAATTTTAAAGGATCTCAATAATAAAAATAAATTAAAAATAATGGCACATTTCACTTAATGGGTAAAAAATAATTGCCTTGTTTTATTTAATTACATTAAAGCTTTCATGAAATGTTTATTTAAGCAGCTAATTATATTTTGTTTTAGATAACAATATCATTAAGGATATTATGCACTTGACATTGAGATGTAAGTAATAGAAGACAATTGACCCGTTAAGGGCATTATTAACTAAGATGCTAATTAATGTTAAGAGTTAAAGGGGAAAACAAAAATCAATTTATATTATTACGCATATAAATAGAAAACATTTATGCATTAACAAACCTTTAAGTATAAAGCGTGTTTATCATGACATAAATTGATATTGCTATACATTATTGGTTTTTTGCTTACAATTATTACTAAACTTACTTAATAAGCCATTAAACTAAATGCAAACAGGGAATAAATATCAATTTTTCTCTGCAGCCTTATCTCGAAAATTACTGCGACTTATAGCGTCCAAATTAGAGTTGTGCTGAAAAGAACGAACTAGTTGAATTGAACTATTCCCATAAGTGAACGATGTGAACTAGTTCAGTCAAGTTGTTCCTTTTTGTTCTTTTGGTCTTTATTGTTCTTTTGGTCTTTCTCGTTCTTTTGGTCTTTCTTGTTCTTTCGTTCGTTTTTATTCCTTCGTTCGGTTTTGGTCTTTATTTCGTTTTGTTTATCTTATTCTCTGTTCCTGACCCGGGCTGCCAGATGTGACGATTTTTGGTGCCGGAAATAGCAAAATCGTCGGTTGATTTCTGGTTTGCGGCGCATTATTATCAAAATGCATTGTTTGTAGCAAACCAGAAACCAACCGACGAAATGACGATTTTTTGTTTAAAATCTTCGATTTTGCAAGTCAAATTGGGCTGCTTTTTATGAAATGTCTACTGTTATAGCGAGTATACACGTTAATACAAATCGAACAATAAATCGTACAATGAAATTAGTCACTGGTGTCATGCTGTCGTACTTATGAAGTATACTTTGTAGTATGAAAATCAAAAATTTTTGATTTTTGTGGGCGGAGCTTCGATAATAAGTATTGTGTATCATGCTGTTGTACAGCAAAATTTGTTTCATGAGGAGCTAATTTAGAAAACGCAGTGTTTCTACAGCTCAATTTTAAAATTAGCTTTATATAGCGGATATTTTAATTAAAAAAGAACATAAAACATTCCGGGCAATTATGTAAAAAATTCCGCAGGAAATTTCTCCCAGGGAACAATTCCAACTAATAGCAAATGATAGCGAAAACAAAAAATTCTAATTGGAAAAGGGAAAAATTTTCTGCGGAATTTTTTACATAATTGCCCTAATTATTTTAACCATTCTCTACAACATACCCCTTTTGTTTTTGCATGATTTTTTTATTCTTTTTAACTGCAGTTAACTTATTATTAATAAATTCACCACATTATTCATTTATCCACGTGTATTGCCTTAAAATTTTTCTTTTAAATGAATTAGTATGATTTGTAGTAACGTGTGTCTGAAAACCCGTACTACAACTCATACTACGCTAAGTACGAAATTAAGTATGCATTAAAATTCATATATGCATGCCCATTTTGGTATAGTTTTGCAGACTCTTTCTTAATAGTTTATTGTTTAATTTAACAAAATTTTTTTGTTGATGGTTTAGCGTTAAATAAAAATTACATACGTATGTATGCAAGTATGTATGTTGAATTAAAAGAAATTTTATGTAAATGTAACTCGTATTTTTTCCGAAATTGAGTTTTTCAGTGATTCCAAAAAATTCATTTCTATTATGTTTTACCTTCTGTTGTAAAGATACAATGGGCCTTATTACGGGTGTCGTAGTACGACTTCGACTACAACTATTTTGTAATAGCTTAAAGAACATTGCAGCAATTTTTGTTTAATCTAGCACAAAATCGTCGTAGTGGCTTCGTGTAGAATTCATGTATGAACACGAATTGTTATGTTATTGTTTGATAATAAATACATTTATAAAATAAAACATATCGTCGATTGGTTCCTGGTTTGCGGCACAGTATATTCAAAATACATTATGTCTGCAGCAAACCAGAAACCAACAGACGATATGTATACATGTTTACAAAAAGTACATTTTGATTTGTCCGATTTTTTAAGTATGAAATGACGACTTTTTTGTATTTTATCGGTATTTCGACGATTTTTCGATAATTTTGTATGGCAGCCCTGGTTCCTGATCAATACACATCAGTGTTGGCAAAGTTTGTACAATTGTACTTTTTTTTGTAACATTCAAACTCGCAAAGTACAATAGTACACCAATGACTGGTCTTTTGAAAGAAAAACGCACCGAGAAATCAAAAAAAAAGTAAAGCCGTCCATTTTCCAAATAATTTTTCTTCTAAATTCGGATGATAAGCATATGCTACGTGTATTAATTTACATACCAACATATAAAAATATGAAATTTGAACGAAAAAATATTTTAGTACAATTAAGGTAAAAAAGTACAATTTTTAAATCTTATTGGTACAATACCAAATTCTCAATGCCATCCCTGATACACATCCAAAACATTTCAACTAAAAGATTATAGTTGCTGATTTGCATACTGTTAAAAAGAGACAAATGTAGTGTGCCTATTAATTAGCACAGTAATCAAAACAAACAGCAGAAAATGTATACTTAGTGAAAAATACAAGTGAGTTTTACAAAATTAAAAGAAATAATTTGTAGTATTGATTTAAAAACCAGGTTGTGAAAAAGATTATTAGAATTAAAAAAGTGAATAAAATTGATTTTAAATTGATTACGGATTTCGTTTAAATTTTCGTTCAAAAATATTAGTTTTTACCTTTTACTTACTTAAAGCATAGAACACACGAAGAAAACATTGAAGAGGATTCGACGACTGTGCAATCTGTGTTCTGTTGTTCACTGAACAACTGACCGAAAAGAACAACTGAACGAAAAGAACGAACTAGTTCTTTTTGTTGTTGGGAACAAAAAGGAACAATCCCCAAAAGGAACAACTATGCCCAACTCTAGTCCAAATGTATTGATTTTTTCCTACCAAGTTCACTTTTAAGAGGGTTTTCAAAAATAAATTTTTCAATACCAAATCACTGCTGCTAGATTACTTTGATTTGCTTCTATAACAACTATTTTTATTCTTCGCTATGCCTGTAAACTGCAAATTCAAAAATGTTCATAAATATAAAAAATTAAAACCGAATAAAAGCTGATAGCTTTCAGAAGCTCTTAGCTTACCATTTTTATAAATTTGTTAATATTGAAATATAATGTAGTGAAACCTATCATAACGGACAACTTTTGTAGATCCGCGTTCATTAGTTTTACCATACAAAATGGATTCTCATAACCGGACACTCTAACAACCGGATGCTGATGCCAAATTCCTAAAAAATATTGATCTAAATACCTCTTATAAGCCAACAGAAGCGGTAAAATACGGCAACAAGAGTTGCATTTAAATAATAGGCGTTTCATTAGTCAAATGTGGTTCATATTTGTACTAGTGTCAATGATATTGGTTATTGCTGTTTACTTGAAGAAGTCATTTGCTTAGTTCGTGTCACAAAATAACACAGCAAAAAAAATTGTGCATAATTAGTCAAGAACAAATGACAATGGCAAGACTGTTGCAAATTTGGATATGGTAAAATTGAGCTTTCATTACAAAAAAGCTTTTAGCAAAATTTAAATAAGATGACTCAAAACAATTCACATATTCCATTTGCAATGATGGCTGAGTATATAAAGCAGAAATCTACATCAACCCTGCAGGAAATGCGAATAGTGAAATTGTAGTGATTTACTAGTGACATTGTCAGTAGTACTACTGACCAGGTGCACCCAAGCCAATGTAATCATCTATTGACATTTAACATTAGCTTGTCATTGAAAATCCACCACTAGTCTGTAGCACTACTGACCACATGGAGACATTGGCACCAAATTTTCACTAGTAAATTTTAGGGGCTATAGTCTACAATATCGATATTTCCTCGCTCAACGTCAATAGTAAAATTGTAGTGATTTACTAGTGACATTGTCAATAGTATTACTGATGTAATCCCCTACTGACATTTAACATAGGGTTGTAATTGAAAATCTACAAGTAGACCTTAGCACTATTCTTTTACGACCATATGGAGACATTTGAACTAAAGACTCACTAGTACATTTTAGTAACCCTTGTATACAATCTTATAATGGTTGGGGCAACAAACTTAAATACATTATTGTATAGAATAATAAAAAAGAAACACAAACTACATATTGACGCGTTCATTGGCAATGTCACAAGAAATACACTAGACATTTCAACTAGTGCAATTGTCGTTAGAGAAAAGAATGTTGACATAGAGACATATGGTTCTAGGCTGACTAGAGGGAACTGACACCACATACAGTGCACCAAACACAAAAGACTGCTGATTGTGAAGGTTTAGTGGCCTAGGAAAACGGCTAGTTGTTCCGTTCAAATATGTGTTGTTAGTCAGAATATTTACAATTCACTTTGGTGTTATCTGTTCATTAATAATTATCACATATAATTTTACTTAGAAAGCCATACGAACTTTAGCCTGTTCAAATCATAAATATAGAAACAATTGAAGTTCGAACAATAATAATTAAAATTAACTAAAAAAATGGTTTTTGTCAATTAAAGAAAAAATATGGAAATTTTAAACGAGTTTGAAAAAGAAGAATGTTAGGTGCGTGAAATTGCGAATATGTAAGGTTTCTTCTTGTGCATATTTACAATTCATATTGCTACATTTCTTATACAAATTCCCCGTTCGAAGCATTTTGCTATAGACGACTTTGTTGCATTGCCACATATAAAAACATTGAAAGTAATTTTGAAACCCTACAGCCGAAATGATACCAATCTAAGTTGAAACAGTCTACTCTTAATATAATTTTTTCAAATACAATAAACTATCAAAAAGTGTGAACCTCTAATTACCGGACAAAACTACTGCGACTGTGAGTATCCGGTTATTAGAGGTTTCAATGTATTGTATAAAAAAGGAACGAAAAATATTAAGATAACATTATTTACCAGTAAGTCTTCAATATTCAACATGGGCATCTGACCTAAGAGTAGCTTTTTTTTTAAATACTGCTTAAAGCTATTTCTTTTATGTATATCAAGACTAACGCTGGGTTCCAAATTAAGGGCTTAATTGTATAAAAAAAGGAGAATAACTAAACTACTTAATTTTAATATTGATTTTTCTTTCTCATTTAATGAAGAAATACAACGAAACTCTAAAGTTACTTTGCATTTTATAAATTTCAAAAGTTTCACAAAAAAACATAGGCAAAATTTGTAAGCTATTCTTTTTTTTTTACTCAAATTATGCGAATAATTGGTTTAGAGCAGCTACGTCCAGGCCATATGCACAATGTGCAAACTTTTATAAAGAGCTTTTTGTGCTTTTACAATGACGAGAGTACAATATCTACAACTACAACACAACAGACAGCAATGCTTGCTCTTACTTTGCAAGGAAACATGAACATATTTAAGGACTTTCAAAGGTCTTTACCTCAAATGCAAATATCCGTGTATGTGTGCTTGGACATAGCTAGTTAAGAGTATTTAGTTTGGTTCGTATGATTAATATAAAAAAATATTACGTATACGTTTCAGTATGATTCAATACTTGCAATACTCGTATAATTGGGAAAATTTTCCTATTGTGGCACAATATATTGCTGCCAAATATCAAAAGAAAAGACAATTGTGTAATGTGGTGACAACATTGTTCAATGTTGTTTACTTTTTCACTCTCAGAAAAGTTGGGCAATATTTTCTTTGAAAATATTGTGCCATTTATTGCATAGTATAAGTTAAAAACGACAATAATATGTACTACAACATAAGCAATAATATTTTAAAATGAAGCGCTTAGCATTGACTTTCTGAATATGTACATTTACCCACATAATTTACTCACCCAGGAGGCGACCAAACTTTACGATTAGTCTTGAATTTTCAAACACATTTGGTACTGAACATGAAGAAAGAAGACGGACGCAGTCATGATTAAGAGTAGACGTAGTAAATACATATATCGGAACTGTAAATCATTCATACATAGTCTAATGATTGGGGATAAAATTCTAAAAGGTATCTAAAAGGATGGAGTACCTTAGCATGATAATTCACGAAAATTCCCAATTCTAATACTAAATCGACCATGTCTTAGATCATACAAGGTGCTAGTACGCCACATAGCAGGGAACACTTGGACATCAAGGTCTTAACAGGGATATTGCACTCCTGCTCTTTCGTCAGATTATTTGCCTTCTTATGTCACACACGTTTCCAACTCTGTTCGGAATTTTTTCTACCCATATGGTGAGAATTAAGATATGGGATAGGGAGAATATTGGAGATATGCCAGGTACGAATATTATATGACGCAGATCATCTTGTCTTGCGTGAATTAACGCAGCTACTAATTTCTATAGGATCGATGGTTATATGATAGCATAAGGCATTGCATACATTGGGAATGCTTGGTCGTTGGAAAATGGCCTTGTTCAATGATATTTCGAGAGACCCGCTGATCTGGAGTCAATTTTTGCATCCAAATATCTATCGCCGGCCGGCCTTTTAGTATTCAGCAAAGTTAGTTTTCTTGACGAGGGTAGAAACCTTTTTTTCTAACACGAGGAGAGTGATTACTGTTGACATAAATAATGTGGTGTAAAACACTGCGCAGTAACACTAGAATTTTGTTTTTATTTATTAGTATTAAAATTACATTTAAGTTAGTTTTAAATAATATTTATTGCCTTTAGCTTTAAGATATACTAGTAACTTCCTGTTTCTATATTTGGGAAATACTTTAATAATAAGACGTAAGTCATATAAATAAATGCAAATATTAGTCGGTAAGACTATTAATATATTTATGAATAAACTAGAATGGTCTCAGAAGAAACTCTATAAATATAAAAAACAGACTAAGAAAGCTATGCGGATCACATATAATAAGTGATTTATATCTATCTTTTTATTTCTTTCTTTAATTAACCTAAGTTTTGATTTTATTTTTCTTAGAATTAAAACTTATTTAAAATGGTGAAAAGCATTCTGGCATAATAAGATAGTTAGTAATAGTACAGATCACAGAAGTATTACTATAAATTATACCGAATCATTCAGCAACGAGTAATTGGATTTGGATTTTGTATTTTTTTTTTTTTTTGTATTTGTATTTAGTCGTACTTACTTTGGACTGCGCTACCTTGCTTTAAATATAATTATATGCAATTATTGTCCAGATTAAACCTAAAAATTCAATGAAATACTGCTACCAGGTGCATGGAATTGTAAAATAGTAAAAATTCAACATCCGGAACTTTATTTAAGGGTCATTGTATGTTCATATCACCGTCATTTAAATTCGCTTTCAAAATTCATGAAAACAAACGTTTTTTCACTCCTAATGCTTAACACCACTTCAAACAAAATCCATTTTTTTAAAACATATTTGCATTTTAACAAACTCATCTACAGGGTGTTTTTTAGAGGTATAGAACTTCGAATTGAAATAAAACACAAGAAAATCGTTTTAATGTCCATCAATTTGGGTTTATTGGAAGGATAATTTTATGCCATTAATGTTTAAATATGATTTCGGGCATGTGGCCGCCGCGGCTGGCTCGAATAAAGCCAATTCTATAGGTCCAATTTTCAACCACTTTTTCGAGCATATGGGGCCGTATGTTGGCAATAACTCCACGAATGTTGGCTTCCAAGTCCCCTAACGTTTCTGGTTTGTTGGCGTAGACGAGCGACTTCACATATCCCCAAAGAAAATAATCCATTGGTGTCAAATCACACGATCTTGGTGGCCAATTGACAGGTCCATTCCGCGAAATTATGCGCTCATCGAATGTTTCCTTCAATAAATCGATTGTGACGTGCGCTGTGTGACATGTAACGCCGTCTTGTTGGAACCACAACTCATCCACATTCAAAATCTTCAAAATCTTCCATAAAGTTGATGGACAAAGCTCCAATTGCTGTGCACGGTGGCGAATCGATTCATTCGGGTCCTCTTCAACACTTTGCTCTACAGCGGCAATTGTTTCTTCGGTGCGCACTGTTCGACGTCTCTGCGGATGCGTATTATCACATAGAGTAAACGTAGTGCGAAAACGATCCATGGTTAACCGAATTAATTGCTCTGATGGACGATTATGTCGACCATAAAATGGACGGAGCTTGCGGTAAACTTCGCGAACTGAACCATTATTTTCGAAATAAATTTGCACGATTTGCAAGCGTTGTTCTTTTGTCAACCTGTTCATGATGAAATGGCAAACCAAACTAAATATTAATCACTTGACAGCTGACAAAATGGCCGCCAGTTAAAAAAGTGATGCCAACTTAAAGTTCTATACCTCAATAAAAAACACCCATTACTAATGTATGAAGTACAACAATACCTCAAAATACATACCGAAAAAGGCAATCAACAAGGTTGTCATATGCAGAATCTTTAAAAAAAAATTCTTCTTTTTCAAATAAAAAATAAAAAATAAAACGACAAGTAGACCACACAGGGCTATACTACATACATACATGCATATTTAAAAGTAATTTTGCAGATGATTTGGTATTTTGATTTGTGCATGTTCAATTTTGAATTGCTTTGTTCACATCAATGTGGTATTTTTTTTTCGTTTCGCTTGCCACTTCATGTAGAAAAATTTTATTGGCAACCATTAAAAATTTTGTTTTTCATGTTATCGAAATAAAATTCATAACGATCTTAATGATTATATTGTTTTTAACTAGAAATGTGCTAAGTCCTAGTATGTCTGATTTTCATGCTATAATTGTAGCAAACATTTTAGATACAAACAACAACAACTATTTATCATGATGATTATACGCAGATGGGTACATGGCTTGGTACCCGACTACACAAAAATCTATGGTATAGATTTAAACACGAATTAAACTCTAACTTTTCGGATGTTTTTATAACTTCAGTATACAAATTTTTATAACACTACATATTTGGTACGAGCGAAAATAAAATATTTTTAAAGATAAAAACGTATTAGTTCATGAATAATCTAAGGGTTGTATATACACAATATATCCAACCCAAAAAATTAAGCTGGTGCACAGACCTGTTTTCTTTTACAACACTTTCTCTTGCAACTCATACTGACACTTTGCACAATATTGCTTGTCTTCAGCAAGTTTAACAAGTTTTTGTGGCTAATAAATCTTTTTGCAATTTTAGAAATTGCCTCAAATTTGACTTATGATTGCTGTATTTGTTTATATCAAATATGAAAAAAATAAATAAATACAGTGGAATCTCTCTTGAGCGGATACCGCAGGGACCACTGAAATGTGTCCGTACAAGGGACTGTCCGGTCAAAAGAAACCTAAACATTTAAATGGAACGCTGCCGGGACCTGTCAAAAGTGTCCGCCTAAAGGGGGTGTCCGCCTTTAGGAAGTATCTATTAAGGGAGATTCCACTGTAAATATATAGCAAAAATTTTATGTTTTTTTTATTTAAAAGGCTTGAAAAAGAGGTACGAATACGTTGAATTAATTGTTGCTGCAAAGTGAACAAAAAAAATATTAAATTTGATTAAACTGCTGTAAATTTCAGATAAACGAAAGAATTTTTTTAGCTATTGCACAAAATTTTTTTGTAATTTATGTGCAAATAAATTGCTTATTATTTATAATTAATGCCGTTATCTCTCTTCTTAACGGACTTGAAAATGGGAGGTTATTAAATCGTCAGTATGTTTTTTTTTTATTATTATATTCTTTCATAACTGGTTTGTAAAAATAATTTGTTTTTGAGAGCATATAGCTTCTATTTGGTCTTGTTGTAAAAAAAAGTTGGCGTGGACACGCCCACTTATTTTATTATTAAATTTTATGATAGTTTACTTATTCAATTGCTGCGAAACTAACCCAACACATTGCACTCTCGTAATGACACAATCTCGCAGTTGAAAAAATGGGCGTAGACACGCCCAAAAAAACTTAATATTACATCACATGCTTCTGTCTTACTGGTGTACAAAAAAACTTGGCATACCCCCTAAGCTCAGAAAAAGGACACCATAATGCATTCAAAAACTGGGCGGGAACACGCCTATTAAATGTTAATACTATATTTCACGTGCTTGTAAATACTTAACCACTTAAACTCTTAAAAAGTCACAATCTTGCATTCAAAAAAATGGGTGATTCTAATTTTTCGATTTTCATAAAACTCGACACACACGTTGAGCTCTAGGAAAAATTTAATTTTGTGCTTAAAAGAGTGGGCAGGAATATGCCTGTTATTATAATATATACTATTATTTAACGTGCTTGTACTTAACCAATTATTACGGAACTTGGCCATGTATTTCTACTTTATCGATTTTCATGAAACTTGGCACACTCCTTGAGCTCTAAGAAAAACTTAATCTTGTGCTTAAAAAAGTGGGCAGGGCTACGCCCTTAAAAGGTTAGTTTTTATGTTATATGTACTTCTACTTATCCTAGATTCTCACGAAAGAGTTAGCATTGAGTTCCGGCTCTTAGAATGATATAATTTTGTGCATAAATTAGTAGGCGGGACTACGCCCATTAAATATTAATATTATATTGCACGTGCTTATACCTGACAGATTTTTACAAAACTTAACACGTATTTTAAGCTTTGAAAGTGACGAGATGTGGAATCTAGAAAAATGGGCGGACTCTAATAGTTGCCAAATTGGGCGTGATATAAAAATAATAATAATACAAATATAAACGACTTCAAAAATATAAGGACTAAAATCTTAAAAAAAAACTTTAGTTTCGGTTAAACAAAATATTTTTATATGTGTTATTTATAATGATATTCAAAGTCGGGGACGATAACAATGATAACTAAACGCATATCTATAGGGTCCGCCATATAACGTTTTTTTTTCAACTAGTGCTTATTTCGTGAATGGTAACACTTACCTCATGTCTGATTTGACAGATAACTAGTTTTATCCTTCCGCTGAGCGAATGTGGTTGTGTATACGCTTGAACAACGCTGGGAAATATTGCTTACAGAAGATGCTGATTTTGCCAAAAAATCATATTTTCAGATGAAGTTCATTTTGACTTTGGCGGGTATGTAAACAAGCAAAATTGTCGCATTTGGGGCACAGAAAACCTGCACGCATACATTGAAAAGCCAACGCACCCAAAACGAGTCACTGTTTGGTGCGGATTTTGGCAGAGGCCAGAGGCATAATTGGGCCATTTTTTTCGAAAATGAGCAAGGAGTGGCCGTTACAGTCAATGGCGATCGTTATCGGGCCATGTTGAACAAATTTTTGTTCACAAAAATTGAAGACGAGGATATTGGCAACATTTTTTTTTGCAACAGGACGGCGCTACGTGCCACACAGCCGAAGCTACACTCGATGTATTCCCTTTTTCTATTCGCTGTCACATATCACGATTATACTCACTGTGAGTATAATCCGTTCTTTTATTTCTTCGCATTTATGTCATTTGATATTTTAGAATACAAACAAAATGCGATAAACATATCTGGCGGCCAGTAAAATTTTTTAGTATACTTATAAATATATTTTTTATAACCACTCACATTTTTTTTTTGATATCTCAAATTACATAATGAAATCGGTTTGTCATAAAATCATTTGCGCAATTATTGGTCGAGTTGTAAAATTCAAAATTTAATGGTATCGTTTCCAAACACAAACATGTAATATAAATAATAATATTATTATTATTGAAATCTGTCATTGCTATAAAAATATTTTTAGATTTATGTTGCTTAAATTGGCAGAGAAATAAAAATAAAATACAGTAAATATACACGCTTGAGTTTAAGTAAAAATTATTTATATGTGATAATTTTAAAGAAACTCATAAAATATAAAATATATCCTTTTTTCCTATTCAGATAATAATTTACAGATAATATTTTATTGCAATAAAATTGTGTTGCAAATCTTAAATAAAGGTCTTCATTAAATTTTGCAAATGCACAAGTTACATGAACTGAATCTACATAAATGCCATAAATAATCCTTAAAGACCAAAAACAAAATTCATTTCAAATAATGTTTACAGAAAGATCTTTAAAATACCAAGTTAAAATATCTTTTATATTCTTCAAATATAATACAGTAAAAGGGGGTAATAATCATAAAATTTTAAATAAATTTTTTATGTACTTTGCTCCAAATTTTCCGCGGCAAATTTTCTTAACACAGAATATAAACAAGATCTCAAGATTTGACTTGATTACCAGGAAATTGCAACAGATCCATATATAGCTCTTGCGCACTATTGGTCATTTCAAAGGCTAATATGCCAAATATGTATAACATTCCGAAAATATGAATTGTACTTTCAGTATTTTTAAATTTCTCATTAACATATTTCAGATCAAGGTTAGTTAGTGTAAGCTTCCAAACAAATAAAGTAAAGAATTTGTATATACAATTTTTTTTTTCACAATCTAATGCAATATCTTAATTAATAGTTGTCTAATGTTAATATAGTTTTCCCAAAAAATTTCTATACATTGAAACTGTTTTAATAATTATTCAAAAAAAAATCACGCTTGAGGAGAGACAAAAATTATTTTTTGTTTCAAAACCACTTTCTTGGCATCTTATTAAAAACAAAAAACACTGCAGTAACTTTTAAAACTTTTTCCATGATTAGTGCCGAATTTTTTTCCCCCCATTTCAATTAAGTAAATATTTTCCTTGCCAAACTACTACTACCCCGTACTAACAATAGATGTCTCACATGTCTCAACATTTGGGAAACAAAAGTTCGCTAATTATCTAATAATGTTCACAACAAAAGATTTATATTGTTTGTAATTTGCTTAGCGCTTGGATTGATTATTCGAGTGAAATTCATGTGTCAAGGCTGTTGTCTCCAAATTCTGTACATACAATAGTTGAAAGCACATATAAACACACACACACACACATGGACAATGAATTACTAACATAAGCATAAATTTGTATGGTGTTGTTTGTGCGTTTATGCAACTTCAAAAGTCTTTGTAATAATGTCAAATAGTTAATGTTATCCGAAGGCCACTGGCAATGTGTGTACTCAGATATACATGTATAGATGTTTGTATAGATTATATATTTTAGGGTTTAGTCTACCTATGAGTTCTTTTATTTTAGGATCATAAGATGGGATTAAATCTTTCAGTTTTTTATTAATGAAGAGATCTGCTAAAATAGTATTTTAAACCTTTTAATAGCCTTAATGAAATACGTTTAAAAATAGCAAATTTAAGCTTAAAGAATGATCTGCTGTTGGCTGAAGTGCTCTGCAGGAAATCAAACGTGACACAAGGCTAGTCACGTGACCAGTCCCCAAGTGATATGGACCAGTCTGAGTTTTAACACTTTCTACGAAGGAGACCAGTCACTTTTACATGAGTATGGCCTAGGATGGAATTAATTGATAATTTGTATTCACCTTGTGACTTGCCACTGAACTATCGCATAGGGTAGGTCTCTAGGCGTAGAATAATATAAATTGTATTAAATTTTTCACGAGAATGTTTTTTTTTTTTTAATATTCAAATATCGAGCCTTATTTTCGATTTTATCGTAAGCAACATGTTATTGAAATTAAAATATTAAGCGCCTATCCATACTACGGGCTGTTAAATTTTTTCGTAATCGACAATTTACGTATAAAAACATATTTTAATATTAAAAAAAAAACCTTCTCCTGCTTACGATAAAATCAGAAATAGGGCTCGATATGTTTTTGTACGTTGTCGCTTACGAAAAAGTTGAACAGCCCGTATCTTAAAAGTTATCAACAATTTTGGCATTTTAATAAATCTAAACTATGGGTAGGCCCATAAAATTTTAATTTCAATAAAAAAGTCTATTTTCGATAACATGTCGCTTACGATAAAATCGCAAATAAGGCTTGATATATAAATGTAATTTACCAAAAATGATAAAGGGTATATATAGCTTTGTCATTCCGTGTATAATTTCCAATATATTCATATGCGATCCATAAAATATATATATTCTGGGTCCTTATGAATAGGGAAGACGAATAAGCGATGTCCGTCTGTCTGCACGTGAAATCGATTTTCCGATGCTCCCAGAAAACCTTGAGACTGGTGTGTCAGAAATGGTCCAAAATAGATTGGTGTTGAAAATCAGCGATATCGAGCTGCTGGTTTCAGAGCTGGAAAGTTTAAACTTTATTTTGTCATATAAAAGTAACTAGATACCAGAAATTTTTTGATTTTTTTTTTGTTAAATAAACTCATTTAATATTTCAGTACGAATAAAATTTGTATTATAAACTTAAAAAAAAATTAAAAACATCGAAGAGACATTTCCAGGATTGGAAACTTCAAAATTTTTTGTTATATAAAAATAACCTACGAAAAACTAATTTTTCCTTTTTATCTATAAATTTAAAATATCTTACATTCTTAAAAGAAAAATATTAGTGTAAGAAATCAGAAAAATTTTAAAATATAATTCCAGGGTTGGGAAACTTATAATTTTTGTGATATATAAAACTAACTAGGTGTAATAATTTTTTTTATATTTTAATATATATATATATATATATATATATATATATATTATGTTTTGGAAAGAAAAGTTGGGTGTAGAGAATTAGAAAAATATAAACAACAGAGCTGGAAAACTTTAAAAATTTTTGATATTAAAGTAACTAAGTAAAATTAGTATTTTCCTTATTTCTTTTTTTCTTTGTTCACTTAACATATTTTATATATTTTTTTAAAGAACAAGATTGGTATAAGGACCCAGAAAAATCTAAAAGCATGATTCCAGGGTTGGGAAATGTACATTATTTTTTAAAATATAAAAAAAATTAAATAAAACTAGCTTTATGGTAATTGGTAATTAAATATATTCCATATTTTAGAAAGAAATAAATTGGTATTAAAACCAGAAAAACTTAAATTATGGCTCCAGGGTTGGTAATTGTAAAAAATAATCAAAAATAGTTTTTTTTTGTTTTCATTTAAACATACTTCATGTTTTAAGAAGATCTTTGTTCAAGCAAATTTTTTAGTCGAAAAAAACCGAGAGGTCACTTACTAAAAATTTCACTATAACAAAAAATTATAAATTTTATCACAAAACAAATACATACATACAGCACTTCTGTATGTATCTGTATACTACTTATGAGGAGCCGCAGAACAAAAGGTGCTTTTTTGCTCATTTCAAATTTTTGGGAAATCGAGATTTATTTTTTTCGCCCCTTTAAAAAACTACAAGAACCTGGAAATGCTAACAAGTTTTTTACTTATCTACAGATAAGTCACCCCATGAAATGTTAAGGATGTTTGATATAATTCCATTTTAATTTCGGAAAAAGCACCTTTTGCAAAAAAGAAAACAAAAAAGCACCTTTTATTAAAAAAAAGAAAAAACACCTTCTGTTAAAAAAAGTAAAAAAGCACGTTTTGTTAATAGAAGGAAAAAGTTCATTGTGTAATGCGAATACCCATATATGACGATAAAATTTTGACTGGATGTGTTTCAACCTGATCTAATATATTAAAAAAGCACCTTTTGTTAAGCATAAATTTTTTACAACCCATTTACTTTGTAAAAAAAATAATTACAATGCTAACTTGATTGTTTCTACAAGATTTCAACCTAAATATTATAAAAATACCAAAAAACCAATTTTTCGAGAAATGCAAAAAGCAACTTTTGTTTTGCGGCTCCTCATACGTGTCTAGGGTAAAGGGTAAATTAAACTCCGCACAACCGAATATAGCAGCACTCTTACTTGTTTTTTGTTGCAACGTGCAACTCCATATCTGAGACACATATAAAACATATGAATACCTAAGTTTCTATAATATCCTTATTTTTGCATTTTTCTATGGTTTTATCTACCACAAAAAGTATTATTTATTTATATTTCGTTGAAAAATTCGCTTTCAATTATTGCATTCAGTTATCACACATCAATTTTTAATACGTTTTTTATTCCAGTTCTATTCGATGTAGATTTTTTTTTTTAAGATTACAGATTTGAAATTGAAAATGCCCACTTTGTGCTACAAACATCCTGTAACTTTACAGCTCCTTGAGCCTTCTGGGAATTCGTCCAAAATTTCTTGGTACAAGTACATTTATATTTGCATATACTACGCTGACAAGGAAGTTGCAAGACACACATTGACTCAAGCACACTTGCATATAAAATAATATAATAATATTCATGTAGATGCACTCACAAAAATAAAATATAAAATTTTCTAATATATATTTTTGGCCTTTGATCAAAAATTTCTGTTAACCAGGAATCCGGTAAAAAGAGATTTCTAAGCCAAGCAATTATTTTGTTCAAAAATAATTTTTTTTTTATATTTACTGCCAATTTATAGAAGACAAGTAAAAATTATCGTCTGCCAATTTTCATACATTAAAAACAAATCACTAAAATTTGTTTTTATTTTCAATATAAATAGAGAGATGATAATTTTTACTTGTCTTCTATAAACTGGCAGTTAAGTTGTTTATTAAATGTATTTTTGAGTGTATTATACATATTTATGTGTTGAAGTACATGAATGTGTATACATTTTAATTACAAATGTTTATAATTGTTTCAAGTATGTTATTGTAATATAATATTAACAAACACACTAGCAATAAACGACATGTCGGTGGTAACCCCTATAAACTTGTTGTTTTTATCTTCTGATTACAATCACAATAGAAAATGTGATGAGTCTTGTTGTCAGTCGGTTGTATGTCAGTGAGTTAAGTAATAAAATTTTCATGTATGTATGTGTATTAAAACATGAAGGAAATCTTAAATGTGATATAATGTTATTCTGAAGATATGACTCTGAAAAGGTTTTAGTATATATACTAATATATATATATATATATATATATATATATATATATATATATATATATATATGTTCCTTTGAACTCCTACAAGGAGTATAGGAGATTGAGTTGGTTGGTTCCCTGCACCCATGTGATTTTTTTTTTAATTTTCAATTCACAGTAAATTATATAAATCAATACATGTGAAATATTGCAAAAATATAAAGCAATATACACAAAATGAAGGCAAACAATAATTTGAAAGCAATCAACTCACATTTTGCTTGAAGAGAATCCGAACATCACTTAAGCTTTCTCTCCCAAATCAAAAGAGCACAGGTGCAAAAAGAAATAAGTATTTTTAAAGGAATAAAATGTTTTAAATAAAACAAAAAGAAATAAGTATTTTTAAAGGAATAAAATGTTTTAAATAAAACAAATCAATACTGTGATTCACTTCAATGAAATAGAAAAATAAAGCCTGTAAGTTGTTAAGGTTCCGTACACTAAAGGTTCAAAGGAAAACATTGTTTTCGCTACGAAATTCATTCGTTTTTCCTCGCATAGATAAAATCTATCACCAAAAATAAAATAAATCGCTGAAATGCAAGCCAATCACCAAAATTAAAAAGGTCGCCAAATAAATAAAATAAACCAAAAAACAAAAAAATCGCCAAAACGGGACAAAAAATTCTGAAACCAAAAAACAACCGTACCAGGCATAATGTGCACACGTAAAGAAAAGATATGATTGTAAAATGGTTCAAAACTAGTTATTGTTATTTTAAACATTAACTTCGTTACCACAAACACAGTAATGTTTGAATTTAATAATTACATTATTATATTCATAGAAAGTGCGATATGGTTAGAGTTTAACAATATAGTTTTGTTAAAAATATATGACTACAATATAATTTGTATTATTGTGTTAAAATAATATGATGTAAATAATAATATAATGTTATCCAAAACCATACTATGTTAAGTTTTTAAAAAAATTTTTTCAAGAAACATCTTTTGTCAGTTCAGTGTTTCGTTTGTAAGCTATCGGTAGTGCACGCGTGGTGTTAAATAAATAAAAAATATAAACAAAACGGAAGATAAATAAAAATAATATGTACATACATATGTATGTATGTATATCTCTTTATACAGATATGTCTGTATTTCGTGTACACAAATATATGTAAGCATATATTTATATACATACATACATACATTTTCTTTCAACAATATTAATTTATTTTTATTTCGGATTTACCGGACAGCTGTTTTAAACAAAAGATTTGCCAATAAATATATGGTTAAAAAGCAAAATATTATTATATTACATATAATAATACTATGGTCGTATTGAACAATATTATTATAATATTAGAACATTGTATGGTAAGTATCAATTATATTTTAGTCACATCTAACAATAGTGTTGTCTTACTTACAATAATAAGATTAGGTACAACAAAGTTAATTGTTTTTGTAGATAATATTATTAACTCAGAAAATAATATTATTTAAACTTTGCTTTTCCATTGACAATAATATGATTTGACTGCAACCATATAATTCAATCATAGTATGTTGCTGTTTGATTATGGTTACCTCAACCATATTTTTTCTTTGCGTGCAGTTTGCCCTTGAGATTCCTTTGATCCCCGCTACCGATTGACTTACTCCGCCCTCCTTCAAAATTCACTGTGTTCATAAAATACGCTTAACTTTCTTTTGAGACACCTTGTACTTACATATAAATCCATTTTTTTTATTTTGCTTTCGTTTTGAGAAATAGTAAATATTTGCTAGTGTTCTCAAAAATGTCACGTAACTTAAGTAGTTGTCAATCACGTAGTGTGGTAAGCCCGCATGATTTATGGCAGTTGTAGTGAAAAATCCCTCGTCGTTTTCCCATTTAGCATTCACACCATATTTGCTGTATGATAATCACAACTTCTCCTGTAACGCATTGTAATGCAACACACACACACACACACACACACATTAAATGCTGCCACGATGAAGATGTATGAATACAAGTTTGTATTTAATTCAAAAATATATTATCCTTAGTCGTGCAAAAGCTTCTAATATAAATATCATGCGAATGAAAAAGGGGGAAAAATATGAATTTGATTTAATTAAGGATTTAATTATCGCCCAGTGTAGTTTAGAATGTGTAAATTCAAGGGTGATGTTTAATATTATATATAAGTAATGTATAAAAAAAATTAAATGTTTGCTTATGAGAAAGCAAAGTAATATAAAAAAAATTGTCTAATATTTCTCGGTTAGAGCAAAGGAAGATAAAAAAGGATATGGATACTACGCTTACTTTTACGCCTTTTTTAATTTATCTGAAACCGAAGAAAGGCTGGACATATTTACCTAATTTGTTTGTTAATAGTCTTAGAAATTTAGGGTGCCTTTGGCTGAAGTGGTTAGCACGTTGACTACAAAACCGAAGGTCCTGGGTTTGAGCTCAGTGTCCGAGACAACAACACCACACATTTTTCTGATGTACATTAGTGTCTTTTGCATTAGTTGTTGTGGAAAAAATTCTATGTAGTAATGCAGGCATAAAGCACTGATCACTAAAACTACACCGGCTTCAGCAGATACTAATCCCAATGTAACTTGACAGCACCCTCATTCATCGGCATTGTGTAGCAGAATCATCAGCAAAGTAAAATAACCAACAAAATGGCTACTTAAAACAGCTTCAAAATTTAGCGCACCTCAGTTGACACCAGAGGCGCTGCAACAAACACTGCATTATTAAAAAACCAAGTAAAAAAGCAGAGTTGTAAAGGAACGCAAGTTTTCTCTATCTCTTCATTCGCCACCTGTCTTCTCTATCAGTATCCCTTCCCTATCACCCTCTCACCTATTATCTCCTCAAATAACGGGTATCATTGCATTCGACCCAAGTGAGGTAGACTATAAATTTCACCCTTCCCTACCAGCAGCCTGCTAAGCTAACTTAACCTAACCCTATTGAAAGAAATAGTGTTTGCGAGGGGACAAGCGAGCGAGCCCATAAAAATAGTAACACGTCACAGATCATTTTTTTTTTGTTACACAGTGTAATACATATACATAAAGATATTTTACTTAACTGAAACTAAACTATTTTTAACTTTTTAGTGCTTATTTTTGAAGTAGTTGAATTTATTTTTTAAGTTTTATTTTCAAATTTTTAGTACCAAATTTATATTTTTAGTGCCAAATTATATTTTTAGGGGCGTGGTCACGTCCAATTCGATAAATATTAGTGTCCGCCTAGTTTTCTAAATTCACTGTCACTTTCAGAGCTCAAGGTGTGTGTTAGGCACGTAAAATATAAGATTAATTTTTAATGGGCATGGCCCCGTCCACTTCTTTAAGCACAAAATTACGTTATTCTAAGAGCCAAAACACTTTGCTCAGTTTCGTGGGAGTCTCGCATAAGTTGAAATACATATAATGTTAAGCTAATATTTTATGGGCGTAGCCCCGCCCATTTTTTTAACACAAAATGAAGTATTTTTCAGAGCTTAAGGTGTGTGCCAGGGTTTTTTGTAACAATAGTTATATAAAGTAGAAGCACTTGAAGTATAATACAAAATGTAAATATGGGTGGCCCCATATTTTTTTAAACGCAAGATTGTGTCTTTTTAAGAGTTAAGGGTGTGTGTCAAGCTTTGTAAAAATTTAATAAGTGCAAGCACATAAAATAAAATTTTAAAATCTATAAGGCGTGGCCCCCGCCCTCTTCCGGAATGCAAGAGTATGTGATTTTTGTGTGAATTATAGTATAACGTTTCACTGTGCGTGGGCCCGCCCATTTTTTAAGCTTTGTGATAGTGTCAATACGCACAATGAGTTGGGTAAATTTCAAAGCAATAGAATAAGTAAAATATAATAAAATCAAATAAAAAATTTGTGGCCATATCCGCGTTCACTTTTTAACAATGCTGCTAAATGGAAGCTATACCCTCTGAGACAAAAAAACTAATAGTTTTTACAAGCGGTATAAAATTGCCAAGTTATGAAGTAGCACAACAAACAAACAAAATATTACAAGCGAATTGACTGAAGTTGGTTCAAAAATATCTTGGAAGCTTATGCCGAGAGAGTTTTGAAATCCTTCTTTGCTATTTATGTTAATAAAAAGAATTGTATTCTACAGAACAGTGAAGGGTACTTCTGATACAAAAAAATATTATATATTAGTTTATCACAAGATGTATGTGGGTCGTAGCGAAACACACAGCTTTATAAAAAAAAACTTTCAAATAAAGACAAATTTTATTATAAAAAAAAGTTGTTCATACTCTTGTTAGATTTTATACTTATAAAAATGTGTACACAAACAAAACGTTGCCCATTGTTTTGTTCAATCCATTAAGTCGTATTACAACTAAAATAAAATAATACTTCATCACAGCCAGATTTTTGAGCGAGATTATGTAAGCAATATTTTTTAAAACTATCTAACAATATATTAAAATAATTGCTATTCATCCCATTTTAAGATATTTATATTGCAAGGAAGTCTGGTTTTTTAGCAAGCAATATACTTCAATACCTTACCATTTAATATCTTTAATAAATAAAGCAAAATCTATTAAAGTCAAGTAACAATAGAAAAATATATTTATCTTTATTTTTTTGTTGTCTGTGTGACCTGAAAACCCTTTTTTTAAATATGTTTACAACATTTTTATATGTAAAAAATTTCTACACATAATCATTCATGAATTTTGTAAATAAAATTCTGGTTTATGTGCATAAAATTGTCCTGTTGTTCTTTTTTTTTTTATTACGACCCTTAAGTTATTTATTATAAAATTACATTTCAGGGAAATAAAAATTGTTGCAAACTGGTTTAGGAAATTTCCTCTGCAGCACTCAGTTTTCATATCAAGGAATTCCTCTGCATTTTTTTTTTTTCTAAATTGACTGTCATTTTGTTTGGTCCAAAAATACGTTTTTCATTTGTTCAAACAAGCATGCTATTTTGTAGAAATGGGAAGAAAATAAGAAAAACAACTTGTTTAGGAAATATAAAAAAGTAAGAGCTAAAAAATTTAGAAAAAAATTCAGCTTTTTTTCTTCAACAAATTAACAGTGTAGCAAATACTATTTCTTTGCTTTCAATCAGATTTGATGTTTAAGATAAAAAATTCAGCAGAAACGTTAATTTTTATTTTTTAAACACACTAAAATTTTACTGAGTGATTTGCATGTAATATTTAATATCACATATAGACGGCCCCGTTCCAAAACATGCTAAGTCAACATAGCATGTTATGCTGGGAATAGCATTCCTGAATTCATCGTTTATTAACTTAGATTCTGTAAATTTTTGATAATAATCGGACCATTCTATCAAAAGTTATGAGCAAAAATGTACTTACCATAATATGTCAAGTTTAAAGAAACTCCCTTTTAAAATTTTTTAAGTACACTTAGCATGATTTAGTTTAAAATAAAGTTTTCAAAAAACAATTAACTTAAATTTTTC
Source organism: Tachina lurida (assembly GCA_944452675.1). Taxonomy (NCBI): domain Eukaryota; kingdom Metazoa; phylum Arthropoda; class Insecta; order Diptera; family Tachinidae; genus Tachina; species Tachina lurida. The sequence continues at coordinate 156,741,527 of OX101753.1, read as the reverse complement.
TCCCACCTAAAACATGCTATATGTACTTAGATAATCACTTCAGGTGAGAAAGGACCACCAGATAGATGCTAAGTCTACTTGAAGGCCAATCTTAAGTATTTTAAGTCATTTTTAACTATGATCTACAATAGAAATTTATAAAGTTCAAATAAACTAAAAAAAATTTATTTCAATTATTATATGATTACAAAAAGTCTCAAGTTTCTGTCTCATAACATTCCCGAGATATCATTAATAAGCTTTGAGGGCATTTATCTTAAAACTAGCTTTTTTGACATAGCATGTTTTAGAATAGAGCCGTCGATATTTTATGAGCTACACTGTAGAATGGATGGCATAACGATGATGTTAAGTTGTAGCTAATAAACAACATTTTTATTTGCTTAGCAATAAAAAAAAGAAAAGAAATATAAGCAACAGTATATTATTGGAATATAAAAAATTACAAAAGTTTGCGCTTGTTATGTAAAAAATATTTTTTTAATGATATTCTATTTTTAATTTGTGCATTATAATTGGAAGTATAAATCAAATTATAAAATTTTTTAGCATAGATAATATACATACAATATATATCATGCATTTAAGTTTTTTTTGGTTGCTTATATCATGATGATGATCATTAGAAAGCACAAGGATTGAGAAATTTACAACTTGAGAAACAAATTTTATTTATTACTAAATTTTCTTCTCATCTCCCAAATTGATTGGAATTAGCGTAATATGTTTTAAAATTTTAAAATTCAAATTTTTAATTTTTAAAATTTGAAAATTTTGATTTTTTCCACATTTCGTATTAATAAATATTTTCAAGTACTTTTTATATTATGTTGAAGCTGTCTACTGTAGAGCTCAGCGGTCTAGGTGTTTTAACCATGACAATTTATAAAACATAATATGCATTCAAAAATCTTCAATTCATGAGGTAATTTATAGTGATACTGCACAGTGGTTAATTTCGGCCAAAAATCCAGAACTCAAATTTTCTATTCCTTAAAATAATGAACATATACATATCGCACACTAAATCATAAAAAGTCACAGCTCAAAAAATGTCAGAGGCTCCAAAGTGGCAAAACAAACTACTGATACTGTAAAAATTACACAAGTATGTAACATAAAACCAGATATAATGGTATTTTATATTCTCCAAGAAGATTGTATTGCAAAGGAAGTTTTTGATGTCGTTAGAGATTTTTATCAATCAACTGGTTTATTAAAAACCATATTGAGTCAAAACTCTTTATGATTTATTATTCAATATGTCCAACATATCGAGCTATAACCGCCAAAAAAAGCTTAAGCGACATACTTTACGAACTTAATTTTTTTTAACCAAAATCGATTAATAAAAATTAGTTATACTTGGTAAAAAAAAAAATTATAATCAAAAAATTTTCAAGGACTAAACTAAAAAGAAGCGATTTTTAACATCCTTGCAATAATAGTCAGATACCCTGATATACTCATCAATGTGAATCTATTTAAATGTAAGGGATTTTTGTGTAGATTAATAATCCAGAAAGTATTTTTAAGTTTTTAGTACCATTCGTGATATATTAACGGAATAATGCAAAAAGAGGTGCAAATTATGCAAATTCCTCACTATATCCTCAAAACTAGAGCTGATAGAGAAAAACTATCGCCACCAACGTAATGGGGAGACAAAAATACATAAGGATCTCATATTTTTATTTAAACATCATTATTTACGATAAATATTAAAATTTTTCTTCAAAAAACGAACTTCAAAAATATGCCGCTTAAGCCTTTTTGGCGGCTATGGCTCGAAATGTTGAGCTACCAATTTAATGAAGTTTGGAATTCTTTTTTTTTAATGCGAAACACAGGTTTTTTGAATTTATTATTAGACTAAAAAAATAGGCTCCAGCATTTCTTCAATCATGTGTTGTTGCTTCTTTTTATTCTTACTCTAATTATCATTGGATCCATAGATATTAAAAAAAGTAATAAATGACGTCATCATCTGTTAGTTTTCTACAAAATTTTAAAATTGTTATTTTAAGACGGCTTTTGCAAATGCAAAGTTTGCCCGCAGGGTGATTTATTACGTATATTGCTATTAGTCTTTTGATGTCTATTTGAATTAAAGAAAAAAATTCTATCACATAGCTCGGAAACATTTTAATCATTTACTCAAAGAATGTAGTAACTCAAATAGCCAAATATATGAATTTGAACCGGCATATAACAATGTGACATCTTTAGTTTTTATATTTTTTAAATAGAAAAGAAAAGGGCTTTCCCTCAATTTATTTTACCACAGTCTGACCAAATAAATTTTTTTGTTAAGTTTTTGCAGTATCAACATAATTAATAAATATGTTATAAGTGAAAATTATTTAATGGTGGTTAAGCATTGTCTACATGCATTTCGTTGTCGCTGAGCTTAGTATACGTTTCTAAGTCTAATACGCTTATTTTGCTTTTGAGATTTTCAGAATAATTTTTATTTGTAAATTCTCAAAAGGCTTGTGAATGTCTGTGCATAAGACAAGAAGTACGTGACTGTTCAAAATTTGTGGTTGAAGTATAATGACGATTTGTTAAAAGCGACAATGAAATGCATACATCAGCAAATAATTTTCACTTCTAATAGAATTATAAAAATATGTCTAATAATAATCTTTTTAAATGTTTAATAAATACTCATATATTACTAATCTTTATTGGTTGAAGACAGATGATCTTCAGATGATCCCAATCCGATAACTGTAGTAAAAAATTTCTTGGGCCTAAGCCTAGACCATTTGCTGACTCCAAAAAATTAATATGATGCATAATTCGAGTAAATTATTTGATATTTTACAGCTTATATAAATAGACTTGCACGCCATCAGCATAAATTTAAATTTTCCAATGGTTCACTTTCAAGGGCCAATCATAAGCGTTTATATATATCTGAGAATTATACATCATTCAGTGATACATACATGTAACAATGTGTGACAAAAATAACTGAAATTGAAATACCTGCGATGTGTTATTATTTTTTTTGAAAGCTATTACCGATTATTGGAAATTTTCCAAAAACCCCAAAAAGCTTGAGTTACGGATAAAAAAGGGATATTTTGTACCCAATTGTAACTTAGTTGAATATAAACCGATTTTAAATTTATAAACCAATTTAGAAAGAAAACACTTAGACCTTTTGAACAATGTACAAATATTTTATTTTAGTACTTATTATACATATATGTGACGCGCAAAATAGAAAGGGACCTAAGGGTAAAAACCGGTTTTGTTCAGGAGAGCCATTTTAAAGATTTAAATACGTGTACCATCACAGAGCCTTTTAGTATTGGTCTTATTTCAAAGCGACACATCTCATGACGTCAGAAACGTGTTCGTCAACCTTGAAAACGCGCGTAGGTCGTCCCTACCTTTTGTTTTCTGTAGTTGGTTTTTACTGTTTTCTACCTAGCGCGCTGTTTCCATGAGTTTGATATAAATTTTGCTGGCGTTTTTTCGAATCCAGGTCTATTTTCTGAAATTATTAATTGTGAATTATAATAAATACTCATTTATAATTCTTTTAAATCGTGAACATCACTCTGTTAGTACGAAAATTTTTTCACATAACCTTAGAATCGTCGACTTTAATTTCATAAAACGCGCATATCTCTGGGAGGGAACACTTTTGGAGCATGGGATCGGTCTCATTCGATGCTCAGATGTTGTCTACATCAAAAAAAAAAGTGAAAATTGATTTTTTTACCCTTAGGTCCCTTTCTCTATGCGCTGTCACATATGTATATGGTGGCTTTATTTTTAACAATTAAATTCACTTCGATTTTTTTGCGAGATTGTTCTGCTTTTGAGTCATTCTTTCGTAGTATTTTTGTAAGGGAACCGTACTATTTATAACTTTATTTATAAAAATTAAGTGATTACAAGTCAAATGGAGGTTTGTGTTAAAAAATCCCTTAGAAATTTACTGAATTAAATATTTTATTAGAAGACCTTTTGTTTGAAAGTTACCTGAATAATGTGTTTCGTGTTGTATTTATGCGCTTTCTGGATAATGAAGCTTCCAGGATGATGAAAGTAGAACAAACATAGATCAACAATTACTGCAAAATTAGTAAAACAGTAGTCAGCAAACTATTTTCCTTGAAATCCATATAAATTCACAAAAAAGAACTTCAATTAGTGGGTAAATCTTATCAGATTTCATGATCAGTATGATTTTAACATCGTACAAATGCCCAGTGCGACTTTCCTGGGTGGCATTAGTCCAAAATGTAAAGTTCAAAGCAAAAATCTACACTAAAACTATTGTCTTTGAGAGTAAAATGGCTTTCAAAAAAGAAGGCCTTCTATTATGTTTCTTTTTAGCACATATATGTCATTAATGTTTATACCCTGTAGTAAATAAAATAATCGGTTGAGTAAAAACACTAGCTATAAATTAATTATTTTGCAAGTGATTACAAATTGGTTTAAATCTCATGCAGATATCAACCAAACATATTGCCTAGAAGCACACGTAAAAGCAAAATAAAAAAACAAAAGAAGCATGCCATGAAGTCAGATGACAAATGTTTGTGTTGAAAAAATATACTATGAGCAGGACAAACTTTCGTATGAATGTACATATGTATCTTTGTTTTGTTTTAAATATAAAAATAATAATTATTTATATATATAAAAGTATATACATTATATATAGTATATATGTATATTATAAACAAATGTATATGTATATACATATATATTGATATAAGTATATACTTAATTAACTATAATATTAATTGACTTCAAAGTGGTTGAAAAATAAGTAGTTAGTAGTCAATTTAAAAGTCATGCAGTCATGGACAATTGACTATCGCCTATGATATGCCTATGTTAAAATAGTGAGTCGGCGACAAGGAAAAAAGTCACTTAATCAACCAGTTGTGGTTATTAAAAAACCAGTTTGAAGTTACTTATAAATGGGTTTGAGTTCCTATAGGGTATATACTAATACATATGATCATTTGTGTATGTTTTTAACATCGCTTGCGTTAAACAATGCCGCCATTCAGTCTTATGGAATTTCTCCAAATATAAAGGGAAAGCATACAAGTGGGGAAATAAAGATTATTCCAACACACGTGTTTCCTCATACTTACAAAAAAAAACCGGCAGCAAATTTCCGAATTCAAGCCATAACCACGAGACAACGAGGGCCTCTTTAGACACTCTATGAACTAGATTTTCCTCATACAATTTAATATATAAATAAGGCCAAGGTTTTCATTCGTAGAAGCTTGGACCATGAAAAGTAATGAGATGAAAATAGTAAAAAAATTTTTACTAAGTGTAATACCTGTCACCATAATTGGTTAAAAATGTTCTTTTGTGGCCACTAGACAAAATACTTGCTTTTTCACATTTAAGTATAAAAGATAAAAAAACATTGGCAATTAAGTAGATTATTTAGAAATCAAAAAAGTCTTGAAACAGAGGCCCTGTGAAACATTGAATTTAAAAAAAAAATTTTTAAAAAGAAATAATCAATAACTTTTAAATCCTTCCGCCTACACTGAAAGAATTTTCGGCATAAATTCTATGAATTTTGACATTAATCTAATGAAAAATTCATTAAAATTCAACCAATGTCACGCTTCGTTGGATTAATGAAACCAGTTTCGTCAAAATAATTTTATTGAAAACTTCATCAAATTTATTTAACAGTGTAATAAATGCAGTACTATAACTTCATCGAAACAATAAAATAATTTCATGAAAAAGAAGGAAATAACTTAAATATAAAGAGGTTTCTTAATAACTAGAAAATATTGTTGCCATAAATCCAATAAAATATTCTTACGAAACCAGAATACCAACGCAGCAATTCTAATGAAATTCTTTCACAATATTCATGAAATTTTCATTGGATTTATGAAAAAATTTTTTAAAATTTTTTCATTGGACTTATGAAGCAAAATTCTTTCGGTGTACCCATCTTTATAATCATTCCTTTCTCCTTGAGCAATATTTTCAACAAAGTATTTTACTTTTTATCATGTCTTCATAATATTCACTATTGCACACACACACACACACACTTTCAGCAGGGGCATATGGTGTGTATATGTATGTGTGTATGTGTGTATGTGTGTTTGAGTTTATATAATAATCAGCATTATTATGAGAGAAGAAATTCAGCTGGCAAAGGGAGTAGATGCGGATATAAAATGAACAAGAACTAAAATAGATAAAACTGAATTGCTACTATTTTATGATTTAAGCTAGCGATAAATGTATATTTTTCATTTGATTGGATTGAACTTCCCTATTTTATTCAATTCTTTATGATGGCAAGCAAATATGCTACCAAGTAACGAAAAGATAAGGCAATGGATTTAAATACGGAAATGAATGAATTTCAATAGTTATTTATAGGGATTATAAACTGAATTTATATTCAGCTTTAAGCTTAAAGTAAACAAAATATACAAAATAATATAACAACATTAACTAACGTATGTTCGACTAGTCGAATACCTACCAGAAACCTTTTAGATGAAGGCAGCTTTTAGGGTTCCGTGCGCTAAAGGTGAAAAGGTATCTACATGTCTGTCTATCACCTATTGTATTCTCGTGAATTGTAAAAGCTACGGACCTAGAATTTTCCATGTATATATGCATTTCGTTGGTGCTTCACTAAATCACCAGTAGACTTCAATCACACATTTTGAACAGTCACAAAAGCCCTATCTTAATAATAAGCTAAAAAACTTATGCAAAACCCAGCAAACAATTTGTATTCGATATGTATCTATCTTATTTTTCTACACCTTTATACAATTAATAAAAAAAATTCATTCCGTAATAAGAAAAGTATTTATAAGGCAAAATGAAAAATAAAATCCAAATTAAATTTAAGAAAATTAAAGATAATATCTATGTTAAACAATAAATTTCTTAAAGCTTTAATTTGAATTTTATTTTTAGTTTTTCCTTACAAATACTTTTATTGTTAGCCAATGAATTTCTTAGGGCCAACATTTACAGTCATTAGTTAACCAATAATATTTGATTAACAGATCCCTGTTTACCATTAGTTAAACCGCTAAAATGTCATTGATTAACAAATAGTTAGACAACAGCTGATTCGTTGTAAACTTTAATAGTATTGTTGTATTGTGAAAGTTTTTATACACATTTCACACACACACACACACACGTTATCAAGCATTTCCTTTGTATTTAGCTGTAACATATTATTTTTATTTTATTTTCTATTATATTGTTGTTTTTACGAACTAATTTCAGCACTAATTAAATATTTTACACGGTAAAGTTAGACGAGCGAGCACTTTTTAAGAAATAATATAGCAAATGTAATCAAAAACCATATGCTCTAACAGAGCTGCCAAAAGTAAAACTTAATTGTTTGATAGGGCTACCATTCTTTGCTCATATTAGGAACTTTAATTAAACAATGCACTATGAATATGAAGTATTAATTAACTAATCACTGTAAATTTGGCCCTTATTAATTAAAGTGCCAATTTATTATTTGTACTGATAGAAATAAAGCTATTTGGAAAGTTCTTACAGGTTCAAGAAAGCAAAGCTTGCTCTTCCTTTGCTGTCTTCAAGAACCGATTAATCGCTTATTTATAGCTGATTCAATTTTTAATAGTTTTGCTACCTTTTTCTGAAGAACATCCATAACAGCTTAGTTTTATCTTCTTATTTATAACTCCCTATTTTTTTATATTTTTTAAATAATTTTTGAATATTAAAGCATATTCGAGAATAATTCACGATTAAATTTCCGTTACAAAAATATTTTTTTCCAGCAGCCGCTTATAAATCACCCAAAGAGTTATCTTTAGTGCTGAAGTAAGATTTACCAAAAACCTTTTTATATATTTTTATGAGTTTTTTTTGCGTCTTAAATAAAAGTAAAATTCCAAAAAGAAAAAATACGTGATACGAGTAAGTGAACAATAAATCTCTGCTACCTGTCAGCTATAAAACATGGCAACAATGACTAAAGAAAATTCAAGAAAAGAATGGCTGAAAAATTTAGATTGAACTCAAATTCGATTCTATTGTATTGTTTACTCTAACACTCAAATATACTTGAAAAAAAGAGTAGTAAAGATATTTTGTCAATCAAGTTTATTTATTATATTTTCTTTCGAATTTTAGGAATATTTGAAATTCTTGCTGTTTTTTTTTCGTAGTAATTTGAAGAAAAATGTATAAGAGAATATTTTAATTAAATGTTTTGAATACTTTAAATGAAAATAGCACACAAATAAATTTTAATAATAATAAGTCACGACTGTTCATATTTTTCATATCATACTATAGATTACTTTTAATAAAAGTTTTGATTTGCTTTCTTTGGAAACTAAAATGTGGGGTAAAATGTATTTTGATGAATACTAATTTGATTTATTTATAGTTCTAATTAATTTTTTGGAAAGAGTCATATTCATAAAAATTATATTATTTTAAAAATAGTCTCACAGGCAAAAAGCAAATTTATGTTTTGTATTTCAGCAAATTCTATATTTTTACCTCATTTTACATAAACATATTATGGTTACATAAAAAAAATCTAATGTCATAATCATAAAACAATATTATACCGCCGTATTCTAAGCTTAGTGACAAAATAAAAATTAATTATAACAAATGACAATTTTTACATTGCCTAAAATATAAAAATTGTCATTTATTATAATTTTGTTATTTGTCACAAGGAGGGGAAGGGGAGGTATTAGTTCTAAAATAGCCTCACAAATTATTATCGATATAAAACGTGTTTTCTTAACATTTTGTAAAGCAAAATTATATATTTTTATTAATACAGATTCTTGAAAATTTTATAGGTTTTTTTTGTAAATATATTATGGTTACATTAGAAAAATATGTTTACGCTACTTGAAGCAGCCGGGTGATATGTAAAAGTTCCTGGCAACTATTAATTTTTCAACATGCGGTATTAAAAAATTTTTTATTATCATTATTTTGTAATTTTTTTCAATGTACACTGTACCTGTGTTCTGTAGCTTGCGAGAAATTTTCGCCTCGAAAAAAATTAAACAATTATGTTGGTTGTCCAAGAAGCATGAACAAGGAACTAAGGTTTTTGTTACTTACCCTGTGTTTCAAGAAACTTCTCGCCTGGAAAAGTTCTCACTAAGGTTACAGAACATAGGCACTGGACTGAATTTTTTTTGCACTAAATTTCCACTGGAACACAATAAAATTTAGAAATTTTTTTATAAATTTAAACGTCATAATTTTATGTTTTACGGCCTGTCTCGCGATGTCATCAGAAATTGTTCGATCGACAACTGGTATTGAAAACAACAACAAATTTTCTAATGTTATTGTTGTTTGCAATACAAGTTGTCGCTCGAACGAATTCTGGTGACATCGTGCGACAAACCTTTAATTTTAAAGTAGTTTTACTAAAAATTATAAAATCAACATGCCCTTAATTGAATTTTTTAAACCAAATTGTTCACTGTTTTGGAGTAATTTGAATTGTTAAACTGAAAAAGAAGCTTATTCAATGGTCAAGAGGTTGAAAAAGAAACTGTTGGACCTCACAAGAAAATTTCATATTTTGGTAAACATTTGGTAAATGTTTTTATCTGGAACCAGTTATTAAGATCTTGCTTCTAAGGTTGCTATTTTTTTGCAATTATGGTTGAAATATTTACCAACGATTTTAAATTATGCCACAAATGTGACTTTTGGAAAAACACACGGACTGAACAGCATAGGTTCGATAATACTACCAAAGGGTAGTAGAACCCTACACTGCTGATTTTGATAATTTAGATATTATTTCAAATGATATTAGAAGTCAAAAAATATAAACCGCAAATTACGGATATATCATTAACTCAAAAAAAAAAGCTTATCTAGACTTAAGCACTTTTTCCTTTTTTTCCACAAAGTTTTTGGCCAACAGCTACTTCATACTTGGTGATAGATCTAAACTTTATGTGGATATAATTTAGCTAAGAGTCTATCAAACAAATCTGTTTAACATCTTATGCTAAAAAAATTACTTCTTCGTCCATTTTTTTTTTTGCAAAACTTAAGGAGCACATTTTTTTCACTTTTTTCAGAATAAATTACAGGGAGGGATTCTTAATTTTTTGCTAACAATATTGGGTAAAGTTGTCGCTACGTTAGAGTTGGAAAAATTTTGTGATTATATCAATAAATTCTGAACGTGTCTAGGCACCCTAAATACCTTATTAAGATCACTTTGTACCTTAAATTTTTTCGAAATTTAAAATAAGCCTGGCTTAGTCTAAATTTATTGAAACTTAGTGTTGCTTAGTACAACGAAACTAATAATTTTGTTATTTTAAATAAACAAAAAAAATTATTTGTTAAGTAAACGCAAGTGCACTAGATGCAAAGTGTTTTCCGCTGGACTTAACAGGTGTTTTTTTTTATAGTATTTCTAGACTTAAGGCTCAGTTACCCGACGAGAATGTAATGTTACTGCAACGTAGGAAACATCTGATCGATATTTTTATATCAAAAGTAGGTTACGTTGCATTACATCTCTATAACCATTGTCATTACTTTTCACATTACAATATCGATCAGCTGTTTTCTGTTACAGTTACATTACACTACAGTCGGATAACTGAGCCTTTAGCATATTTGCCTACCACTGCATAACAACATAGCGATATTCTAGTTACTCTAGTATTCTACATTAAAAATTCACTTTGCATAAAAAGTGGACTTAGCATATTTGACGACTAAAGGCTCAGTTACCCGACGGTAATGTAATGTAAAAGTAACGTAGGAAACAGCTGATCGGTATTTTTATATCAAAAGTAGGTTACGTTACATTAAATCTCTATAACCATTTACACTACTTTTCACATAACAATATCGATCAGCTGTTTCCTACTGTTGCTGTTCCTTTACATTTTAGTTGGGTAACTGAGGCTTAAGCCTACGACACAATTAAATAATTCACAATGAGTGCATTAAAATTTTAATGTGGCAACATTGTGACATGCTATTTTTTTCATTTTGAGCAGGCAACGATATAAATACACATACCGTGTGTATATCAAAGTCAGCAAACACACATACATTTTTATATTATTTATAAATTAGTTTATAATATGAGAGAGAGAGAGAAAGTGATAGAGAGTAATGCTATAAACACAATCAAAGGCTACCGACCATCGACTACCGACTACAAAACTAGCTGGCTACAAAAATAGCCAAGTCGCCAGCTACTGAATTCTTTTAACGACTACCGACCACTAACTACAAAAAATAAACATCATTATATTAAACAATATAATAAATAAAAGTAAAAATGACTATTATATACTTACCAATTTCAATAAAAAAAAAACAAAAAAATAAATATAAATGAAACAAATGAACAAATGAACAGATGATTATTATTTTTCAATGGTGCCACTATAATAGTTTTTCGCGTTTTTAATAGCGATATTTAATGTATTGTGTTTTTAAAACCACCATTTCATGCATTTATTGTATTGGCAGCACTAATCTGTTTTTTGTAGCCAAGAAAAATAGAAATTAGCCTAAGTTGGCTACGGGCTACAAAAGTAGCCGTGTAGTCGTGTAGCGGCTAAAAGAATGATTCTCATAAGCACGCATGTATTCTATTTTTGACATCTTGTAGTCGATGGTCGGTGGACTTGATTGTGTTTATAGCATAAAACGCAAAAATTTGTTGGCCATTTGGTAATAAATTTGATTTACAAACAAACAAAACCAACAAACTTGCCAGACCATATTAAGGTATTAAAATTTTAACGTTGCAATATTAAGATATATTTTAAATCGCTATTGTGAACTCTCCCAATATTTTAATCAGTTTTAATTAAAAAAATTGTTTACCTTAAAATTTTTTATTTTAGACAAATGTTTTTATTCTCATTAGAAATTTAAACTTTCGAACTACTACTACTACTACTCGATTTCCATTACTATAATTTATTTTTTTATTTATTCCATTACTATAATTTATTTGAGATGCTTTTATGTTTTGACATATACATATACTCGTATAATAAATTTATAAAAACCTTTCAATATATCTTAATTATTGTGCTTAATACGAAATTTATGTGTTATTAATTACTATCACTAAGTTTATGTCCGATACTGGTCGGGCCTAATAATTATATTTAGATTTAAAATTTGAATACGTATTGTTAGTTCATATTTGAAGATACAATAAATAAATATAAAAAAAAATATCTCTTAAAGATAAATAAGCAATCCAGGTTGATTTTTTTTAGTAAAAGGTATCTTTAATGCTGAAAATATTTATTTCATTTTTGAAAGAATACATAAGGTTTATTTTTAAACCATTTATGTTGTTATTGCTAAACTTACAATCTTTAATCCATTCAGTTAACCCCAATTTCATTAAAACTCTCAAACTCTTTTCTAATTGTTTGCCATTAAATTAAATAAAGTTTTTTTTTTGTTTCTTGTCTATAATACAGTTTCAACTAGAGTTTCTACGCGGGAAAAAAATCCCGGGAATTCCCGGGAATTATTTTTTTACAAATCCCGGGAAATTTTCAACGGGAATTTTCGGGAATTTATTATATCGGTTTTTGGAATTTGCTTTTTTACATTGCTGTTTATTGTTTTATTACTTAAAAATACAACTCTGTAACGATGCATAATATAATCATAGAATAAGATGTAATAGAAGTTTCCGAGGTGAGTCCAACAACTTGAAGCGTTGCGAAATATTTTCAACCTAAAAAGTCTTTATAGGAAATAGTATCTAGATTGGCAGATGTACATAGATGCAATTTCCATCCATGATATAACTCAAAGCATATGAATTTATTAGTTTTTGTTTGTTTTTTAGATATTGTTCGTGAAATGAACGAATAAAGTTGTTTTGTTTTTTCATAAGATTATATTTTTTATTGAGGTCATTTAATTAAATTCATATGTTTTTGAATTTCCCGGGAATTCCCGGGAATAAAACATTTTATTTCTCGATTCCCGGGAATTGAAAAAGTACGGGAAATTAGAAACCCTAGTTTCAACTCAAAAGTTTGTTACTTTTAATGGGTTTACTTTAAACTCTCTGTTTCTTTCTTTCCCCTATTTGAATCGGTTTAATGATGTTTTATTTAAAATGTTATGCCAATTAGAGTTGATACCTACCTCCTACTTCCTGCTTTCCTTCTTTACTACATTAAAAATATGCTGCGTGTGCTGGTACAAAAAAAGGAGGAAGCTGGGGGGAAACTTGTGTAAGTGATACAAGAAATGTATATATGAAATTTATTTTTAACACTCATACATTTTAATAATAATGGAACAAAAACACACAGCCAGGTCTAAAAGTTTCTCTTGGAATTGTCTAAACAATTATAAGCTGCAAATAATACCTTCGGGCTATGTACACAATCATAATATTTGTAATAATAATAAAAGCCAGTGTTATAAATTTTAATAAAATGGCTAACAATGAAAACAAATACATATTTAGTTAGTGTTTTTAACCAGCAAAAGTTTTAATGCAAACAAAACTTAAAGGTTTTTTTGCCTTGATTTAAAGGACACCAATTAAATTATAAATAAATTACATGTTGCTCTTTTAATGACATATAGACATACATACATACATACATAGGTATCTCAAAATATTAGTTTTTGAAGGTAATTACACAGAAAAAATTGTTATTATATTTAATTTTGTGTAAACATTTCATATAAAAATTTCATTTGTTGAATTGCAGTTGCAATAACTGGGAAATTGTTACGTCAAGTAGGAAGGGTGGTGCCAAAAATGCACCTCTACTCGTAGACCAAATTTTTTCCATTGTGATTCCATTTTATTACCCATTAAAATTAATATTTACCCCCAACCCCTTTTTGTACCCAGACGTGACCCTATTACCCATTGTTAAGCTACTGAATTCAAATGATGAAGATCCTGATGTCGGCTAGTTTACACTTTCCCTTATCAATGATGCTCTCATGGAAATGCTTGACGTTGAGGCTTCGGGCAGTGACATATAATATATTCAATGGTTTCTGGTTAATCTTTATCACCGCACATCCTACAGAAATCTGGAGTGCCAGTTTTCCAAGCAGTGACGAGTCATAATTCTCATCGCCTTTCTATCCATGTCCAGTAGCAGTTTGGATCTTCCTAAACCACATAGCCCTCGAGACTCTACAATCCTCCCTACTTTGCTATTAACTTCGTTGGCCTTGCTTTCTACCTAATTACTGAACTCCCTACAGTAATGACCTCTCAATAATTTCACCGATCTATCACACACTCCTTCATCTAACGTCGACCCTATTCTGGCCAGCTGATTGGCAGTTTCATTTCCCTCAACTCTGCTGTGGCCAGGAACCCCACATAGTCTGATACTTTATTTGTCCACAAGCAAGTTGAAGGCTCTTCTACAGTCACTAACAAATTTCTATTTAATATTATGTCCCTTCAAAGCTTTTAGTGCTGCCTGGCTGTCAACGTCGAAGATTACCGTCTCATCTTCAGCTATATTCCTGGCCAACAGTTCCATATCCTTGAGTATCGCCAGCTTGGAAAACGCTTAATTCATTCATTCAGTCTAAGGTATTGTACTAAAATATATTTCAGCGACCTTATAGTCCGTAAATCCAGGGGTAACGGATCTCTGATCACTAAAATTGATCTCATTTAAGATTGATGTGTGAGTTCTTACTCCTATCCTCACCAAACCTGTTTCTAGGACTCTAAGGAGACTTTTAGTTGCCGTTCCCAACATAAAGTTTTCTATAGGAAGTATATGAAGAATGACGTCCAAGGCAGCCTTAAATGTGCTAGCCTGAGCATCTGTGATGGCCAGCGAGGTAGACCTCTGAACGTTACCGAGCAATCTCCTGTGACTTTCCTTCCTCAAAGCCTCCCACCATACCACACAACCATAGGAAATAACCGGTCTGACAACCGATGTGTAAATCCAGTTTACTTTCTTCGTGTGCAGACCACAGTTCCTTCCTATGAAGTTCCTGCATGCGTAGTAAACATTTCTTTTTCTTAGCTTTTCCTTTTTTAGGAGAAATATGTATATCGCCGATAATTTTGTTACACAACAAAGGAGGGCGCTCTGATGTTAGTATCTGCTGAAGTCGGTATAGTTCAGTGATCAGTGAGTATACCCCATACGCCAAAGAATTAATGTGTGCTTGAAGTGCACGTTATAACATTAATTTCCATACAAAAACTGGCTTTAACGTACACTTAATGCACACGTTAATTTTTTTTTGCATATGAGGGTATGCCTTTATCACTTGAAATTTCCTACAACAACTGATACAAAGAGACACCAATGCACATCAGAAAAATGAGTGGTATTGTTATGTAATGACTGTTGGCTACAGGGCTTGAACCCAGGACCTTTGGTTTTGTAGTCAACGTGCTAATTACTTCAGCCAGCGCTGAAAATTTTAAGATTTGGTAAAAAAAATATACTGACCAATGGTTGAGTCCCTATATTCACTAGGCGTGGCTGTGTATAACATTTTTATATTTTTAAATATTGCTCTTTAGAATATTTTCCTATTATTTAATTTTAAATAAAGACTGAAGTCATGGTAATGTATGCAACCATACAGACTGTTATGTTCAATATATTTATTAGGAAAATTTACAAAAGTTAAAAATAAATTGAAAAACTCATGGGCTTTTATTTTTATTTTTACTTAAATTGTTGTAACCTTGTTATTTTAAAATAAATAATAGAGTCATAACAACTAAAATATATTTAATAATAAACCTATACAACAAATTAGAAGTATAACCATATAATAATTCAATCAATAAATAACTCATTAAACAGACAAATTGCACCAGATGGTGGCACTTATAATATGAAACGAATGTATTTAATAAATAATGATTACGCACAAGCGTTTGCAAATGATAATTGGAAATATAAATTTATAAAATAAATATTTGTTTTAAAAACAAATAACTATCAATATTGAACTTTTTTGATAATGGCTTTATTTTGTGTGATTGATTGCACTGTGGGACAAATTTATAAAAAAAATAGAAATGCTATTAAAGACTATTAAATCAATTTAGTAAAGCTTGTGAGCTTTTAAATTACGTTATTTGCCCCATCTTCGAACTAATTCCTTTAAAATGTCTATAAGTCAATTAAAAATTACCAATCAATATTTTTTATGTATAATAACATGAGACTCAATTTCAATACGAATCACTCTAATAAAATTTTAACTAAACTCTTTAAGAGCAAAAATTTAAAATTTATATTATAATAATACTAATACAGGCTGCCTTATTTTCCGCTAAAGCTATTTGTACAATTTTATTGTGAAATAAATAATTTTGTGGACTTCCGACCTTATATTTTCTATTTGCAATAAATTCTTTTGCATGAGACTTTATGACTTCCTGCTTTTTTGAAAGCTTTAAATTTAAACAGCATTTGAACAGCTGCAAGGAATTCAAGACATAGTGCTTTTTTATAATAATGTTCATTCAGTACAAGGATATTTTTTATTTTATTGAGACTTATTTATGGATTTTTTTAAACAAATAAATAAAAAAGCAAAATGATATAGCCTTAAGATTTTTAATTTAATAAAAATAAATATTGTAAGAAGAGTAGCAAAAAATATGTGCCTAATGAAGCAGTTGTATTGAATTAAATAAATCATAAAGTTTGTTAAAGGTTTTGTAAGTCCTAAAAGCATTTGTTTTTTATACTCCATGCGGTAGAAAAAAAGAGAGATATCTTAGGACAGCTAGTTATAGCTATGCTGCTTAGCTATATAAATAAAATTTAATGTGTTAAATAATAATGCAATAAAATTATATTATATTATGATGTCAAATTTGCTGCAAATATTTCAAAACGTTTCCATTCATTTCCCACTACTTTATTTACTTTAAACAATACAAGAACAAATTGAGCAATAATTTTCATTGTTTTTGTTTTGTTTTTGTTTCACTCACTTCAAAGAACGAAACAAAACAAAATCAAACACTTTGTTTCATTTATTTTCATACTCTGGTTTTAAGTATAAGAAAATCAATCCAAAAATTAATATATGACTGTAATAGTGCCGATTATTTTTGTTAGAAAAATCAAGTTTCAGCTCCTGTATCGTTGCATAAATAGCATAGCTACAAAAATATCCATCGGTTTGTCTTCAATAAAGGCTTCAATAAGACTTTGTTGAGGACAATCTGAGCGACAGTGTCATATAAGTTTTGTCTTCAATAAAGCAGTGTTGACGACAATCTGAGCGATATTGTCGCCCTTCTCGTCATTTGTATGAAAATTTCTTCGACGATTTGTATGGGGCTGTGTTCAATATGTCTTCTACGACTTATCATTGTCTTGTACCCGTCGTCAAAGATGTCTTAAAGACGTGGCCAACTGGGATTGGTGGCCACTGTGAATGTATTGGTGAACTGTCAGTGTATTGAGGCTGCGAGCTACCCACCAAACACAAAGCCACACACTTAAAATATTAATTGAAAATAAAACATTTGCTAAGCATAAAGTCATTTGTGAAAAACTTTTTCAAACTTTAATTTAATAGCAAGTACTTTTTTATTTTTTCCAAATAAATATTTGTATTTTTATTCAAAATTTTTCTCTTTCCCTACCAATGAACTTATGTATAAATATCGCTGTGAAAAGCATCATAATGACTTTTTTCCTTAAATCTTTGATAATATAAAATGCATTGTATGTTATCAAATGCGTTATTTATAATAAAATATTTTTCGCATAACTATTATATATTTTAAAGGCAACACGTGTGTTTTCTGAATAAATATGTTTTTAAAAAATATGTAAGCATCCGCCTCATGCGCACTCGTCGCTGTCTCATTGACAACTAAATTAAAGAGGGTAAGAATACGTAAGAATGCTCTCAGCATAATTGTGCAAAGAAACGCATATCAATGATCTAGTCCAAACCTGTTCAAACTGGCACCAGAGTGCCCAACATCAATCGGCTTCTTATACAAATGAATACTCATACTCGAATACATTACTCTCGGTGTTCTCTCAGTGGCCAGTATTGATTTAGACGCCACGAAATAGACCTACATATATATGTTTTTATATGACTGTCGTTTATAGTGTATGATTAACGTCTATAACTTAATACATTTGTACCCAAATAAAAACAGTCAGCAAAATTACTAAAAAAAATTTATATATGTATACGAGTATATTGATTTGTAAAAT
Source organism: Tachina lurida (assembly GCA_944452675.1). Taxonomy (NCBI): domain Eukaryota; kingdom Metazoa; phylum Arthropoda; class Insecta; order Diptera; family Tachinidae; genus Tachina; species Tachina lurida. The sequence continues at coordinate 156,723,267 of OX101753.1, read as the reverse complement.
TTATGAACTTCTTAATAAATTTGTTCAAGGACCTATAAAGTTTGTAAATGCAACATCGAAAAATTTCTTAAATTATTCAATACAATTTTAATTATTTGAAAACAATATTTAATGATAAAATAGTAATATATTTATGTATACACATTGGTATACTGCTTCAAATACTCGTATTATCTTTACATGAAGAATATCAATAATATTTCGATAACGCATACACCAAGGAGAAATATATAAATATTTGTAAGACGAAATTAACATAATGCCACGCTTGATGAAGTTCGGTGAGAAATGAAGCGTATGCATGTACAAGAATTTTTGCGTATTTTCAACTTCACAGATAAATAATGCAGGCAATTTTTTTTAATGATTATGAAATGAATCTTTACTTTTGCCCGAATTAACAGTCAATATTGAAGTTATTTGCATAATAAGTCGACTAAGATAAATTATTAAATTATATATATATTTTTTTTTTGAAATACTAAATGGAAATTGTTTTCCATTTAAGTCACAAGGTAATGCAAAATTTAACTGCGTTATTACAACTTAAAGTTAGTGAAATTAGAGTTAAAATGTTATCGGACATATAAGAAAATTTTTATTATTACATTTTTACTTTAATCTAAAGTCGAAATATATCTATTTGCCATTTTAATATAACTTTCAGCTGTTTGGTTGGTTGGTTGGTTGGTTTACGTGGCTGCTTACTACATGCAGGCATTCAAGTTGAATCTAGATGATTTCTTTTTGAAAGGACCCTACACTCATTGGCATCAACCTATGTAGAATCATATCTTAGTATTCTGATACGGTAATCGTTACTAGATCCAAACCTTCGCGTTGAAATATATGATAAGGTCACTCAACCCAATCACAGATAAATCTGAAATATTGTCTAGCACATGACTGCCTAAAAATGTGTGTCTCGAGAGCTGCAAAGCTAGACACTCGCAAAAGAAAGTGGAAGATTGTTTCTTACTTGCTTTCTTCTTGGCAACTTTGGCAGAACTCATTACAGGGCAGACCTGTCCTACTAAGATGTCTGCCAACTATACAGTGCCCCGTCATGACGCAACGAGCCTTGAGGCGTCCCTATAGTTCGTATTTATTAACGGTATTGAGCGCCTGTTATTATAGCAAGGCCACATTTTCCTAGCAACCTTGCAAGTGACTACATTGCACCATCTACATTCAGTCTTATAGGGATAGTGCTTCAATATACCGCTTCTAATAGCACCAAACGGCATGGCCACCGATTTGGCTTTTAAGGCATTCGTAGTAGAGTCAGCTCATCTGTCCGTACTTTACTCAAAAAATTTCTATATGCTGAAACCCAGATGAGGTTGAGGTAAGTCTAAATAACTTCCAGTTGACTCGGAAGAATTTTAATCAGGTAGTAAAAAATTCATGTCCAAGTGTAAGGACATGGATGCTGGTGCATGGTGGCACATAACAATTTTGTTATGTTATTTATCCACAAATTTTTGTTTAATGTTTCTTGCCATCTTCAGAAAATAACATTAATTAATAACAATATTTCATTAAAAAAAAAATGAAAATAATGAACTTGAGCCCGATAAAGGAATTATTCTTTAATAAAATTAACATATTTAGGGCCAATTTCACCAACCTTATTTAAATATTAATTCAAATTTAAATGCCAATTTCCATTCACTTTTGTATGGAAAAATAACATTTAAATATGAATTGATATTTAAATAAGTTGGTGAAATTGGCTCTTAGTACACCGAAAGAATTTTGCTTCATAATTACAATGAAAAAATTTCATTAAAATTGTTTCACAAATCCAATGAAAATTTCATAAATATTGCGAAAGAATTTCATTGGAATTGTTTCCTTGGTTTTGTAAGAATATTTTATTGGATATATGACAACAATATTTTCTAGTTATTAAGAAACCCCTTCATATTTAAGTTATTTCATTCTTTTCATAAAATTATTTTATTTTTTCGATGAAATTATAGCACTGCATTAATTACATTGTTAAATAAATTTGATGAAGTTTTCAATAAAATAATTTTGATGAAAATTATTCATTAATCCATTTTTCATTAGATTAATGTTGAAATTCATAGAATTTAGCCCGAAAATTCTTTCAGTGTAGAAAAAAATCAATCGATATTATTTTAACATTTTAATATAAGGAACTGTAAGATTCCAATAATCTCCAAGTGCAGGACTTCAAAATATTAATAAAATCGGGCAACAATCAGATTTTTAGACCTGAATGTCCTGTTAATTAATACAGATTCTATTATAAATGTGATTAATGATGTTAGAAATTATAGGATGTTCGACCAAAATCATTCGAATACTTTTTTTCTAAATGAAAAAATATTGTTCATTCGTACAAAAAACGAATTTGTTGAATATCTAGTAAATCGTATGTTTTTTTATTTTATTAAACATTTGCGGCTCACTGCAATAAAGTCATAAGTAATAAGAAAATGGTAGTGTTTGTCAATTCATTTTGGAATAAGCCTCTACGGGCTTATGACCAATGGTGTTGCAATTGTGTCTCTATATTTCAATTTGTTGAGAAATAATGCCAATTTACCTGATTATTTATGACTTTATTTCAGTAAGCTGAAGAAAATTGGAACATAGTGCCACTAGTGTGATCCAGGCTTTACTTCAGTAAATATATTATTTGAGTTTTTAAATTTATTAACTGAATATAAAATAAAGTTTTTTCTGTGTACTTGAATTACTTAGTTCTGACTGATATACATTTGTGACATAAAACACTGAATTACTTAATTCCTTAAAATGTAAGCATTGTTAAAAAAAAAGAAGACAAGTGTCTTAGAACACCCGCTTATAGCTATGCTGCTTAGCTATACAAAATAAAATTTATGTGTTAGATTACAACGCAATAAAATTATATTATATGATTATGTCAAGTTCGCCGTAAATATTTCCAAACGTTTCCATTTATTTCCCAATACCTTCTTTTCTAGTGGCGCACGATTAAATTAATATATTGTTTTTGGCCGGTGGCTAGGCTTACAGCCCATCGGCTGTACAAAAACTATACAAAAACAAATTGAGCAATCGTTCGTGTTTTGTTTTTGTTTCAATAACTTCAAAGGACAAAATCAAACAACATGATTCGTTTATTTTCGTACTATGTTTTTAAGTACAAAGAAATCAAAACGAAAATAAATTTATAACTGTCTTAGTGTCGATTGTTTTTGTTATGAAAATCACGTCCTTTTTTTTTTAAAGAGAAGTAACACTCAGGCAATTAATGCCTACTATTATTACTAGGTGTTACCTTCTTTGGGAAAGGAATAGTGATAGAGAAGATAGGTGGTGAAGGAAGAGATAGAGGAAAGCTTCATTCTTTTACAACTCTGCTTTTTTTTTTTAAATGCAGTGTTGCAGCGCCTCTGATGTTAAAATGAAGCGTATTAATTTTTTGAAGCTGTGCTTAGTAGCCGATGATTCTGCTACACAACGAAGGAGGGCGCTCTGATGTTACATTAGGATTAGTATCTGCTGAAGTCGGTATAGTTCAGTGACCAGTGACTATGCCTTCATCAATGAACCTTCCCAAAAACAACTGATACAAAGGGACACAAAAAAAAAATGCGTGGTGTTGTTATTTAATGACTGTTGGATACAGGGATTGAACCCAGGACCTTCGGTTTTGTAGTCAACGTGCTAACTACTTCAGCCAACGCCACCCTCGCCTTATCCCTGTATCGTGCCATAAATAGCATAGCTATAAAAAAATACAATTTCCTTCAGCATATCTGTTAACTTAATATTATTCATTTTTCATTGAACATGAAATTAGAAATATATGTTTGTTTGTACGATGTACATAAAATGTCTATTTTTTACTCTTATTTTTTAGGTTTTTTACTAAAATTTTCATTTTACTTACCTGTATTAAGACACAGAAGTAATGAACAAAAAAATCATTTTAACAAGGCAAATGTTCTTTTTGCAAGCTTTTGTAAAATTTCCATTAAATTTCTTTGAAGATGAGCTTCATTAGACGAATTAATTTTGCAAAACATGTGATTGGCGTGTGAATGAAAATTAATCATTTGAGTATGTATTTGTATATGTTTGCTTTTGTTATTGGCAAGTTTTTATAATACAATGTATTTAATCAGTACCAGTTTCTAATTAAACAAGTGAAATTGTTTCCTTTTACATCAATCAGCAAGTAGACATGGAAATAGAAACTTTTGTTTAATTATCCATAGAATAGATAATATCAAGAAAATATTTTGTTTATTCTAGTAAGTCAATGTTGCACAGGATAGTGGTAAAGTACACATACACTTATGCCATCAGTGGCAAGTGAAGTTTAGAGTTTCAAAAGAAACTCCATGTATTTTACTTGTAGGCAATAATAATTTATTTTTTAATCAGTTTTTAATCGAAGTTATAATTATTTTTTCAATAGTCGTGCATATTGAAAACCTGTTAATTAATTATAAAATATTTATCAAAATAAGCAGAATTTTTTTGTATCTAAATAAACCTAATATTACGTATTGCCATTGATATATACACAAATATACAATCCTGCTATTATTAAAATTTGCCTGAATAAAATAATTATCACTATATAATGTGAGAATTTTTCCGATTATATTAACAAACCATAAAACAAATAATAATTTTTTTTATCATGCGCATAGATACACATTATTTAATTGTTAGTGCCTTTGCAATTATAACAGAATACTACTTTAAATTAGACAAAATTAATTTTAAAATTTATTTAATTTTTCATTATTTTTCACATTGAGTGCTTATAGGAGATAATAATACCTATCGTTAGCTTAATATAGAAAGCGCCTAACTCACTATTTTTTGGAATTGGAGTTTTTTTTTTTTGTCTATTTCGATATAAGAACATCTAATGCATCGAAAATTTAATTAATCTTGATTTCTAGAAAATAATGAATTAGGGCTTTTCTATATTAATGTAACGATATATATATATATAATGGGTGTTTTTTATTGAGGTATAGAACTTTAAGTTGGCATCACTTTTTTAACTGGCGGCCATTTTGTCAGCTGTCAAGTGATTAATATTTAGTTTGGTTTGCCATTTCATCATGAACAGGTTGACAAAAGAACAACGCTTGCAAATCGTGCAAATTTATTTAGAAAATAATGGTTCAGTTCGCGAAGTTTACCGCAAGCTCCGTCCATTTTATGGTCGACATAATCGTCCATCAGAGCAATTAATTCGGTTAACCATGGATCGTTTTCGCACTACGTTTACTCTATGTGATAATACGCATCCGCAGAGACGTCGAACAGTGCGCACCGAAGATACAATTGCCGCTGTAGAGCAAAGTGTTGAAGAGGACCCGAATGAATCGATTCGCCACCGTGCACAGCAATTGGAGTTTTGTCCATCAACTTTATGGAAGATTTTGCGCAAAGATCTTGGCTTGCGACCTTACAAGATCCAGCTTGTGCAAGAATTAAAGCCACGAGACCATGCAATGCGTCGTGATTTTGGTGTATGGGCCGAAAATGAGATTGATCTCGATGCTGATTTTCATCGCAAAATTTTGTTCAGTGATGAGGCTCATTTTTGGTTGAATGGCTACGTCAACAAGCAAAATTGCCGCATTTGGAATGAAGAGAATCCACGTGAGAACCTTGAGACACCATTACATCCACAAAAACTGACTGTTTGGTGTGCTCTATGGGCTGGTGGAGTCATTGGGCCATACTTCTTCCGAAATAATGCTGGAGAGTCAGTTACCGTTAATGGAGACCGGTATAGAGCCATGATAACCGACTATTTTGTTCCCGAATTGGACGGCATGAATGGGGATGAGTTGTGGTTCCAACAAGACGGCGCTTCATGCCACACAGCGCACGTCACAATCGATTTATTAAAGGAAACATTCGATGGGCGCATAATTTCGCGGAATGGACCTGTCAATTGGCCACCAAGATCGTGTGATTTGACACCATTGGATTATTTTCTTTGGGGATATGTGAAGTTGCTCGTCTACGCCAACAAACCAGAAACGTTAGGGGACTTGGAAGCCAACATTCGTGGCGTTATTGCCAACATACGGCCCCATATGCTCGAAAAAGTGGTTGAAAATTGGACCTGTAGAATTGACTTTATTCGAGCCAGCCGCGGCGGCCACATGCCCGAAATCATATTTAAACATTAATGGCATAACCTTATCCTTCCAATAAAGCCAAATTGATGGACATTAAAACGATTTTCTTGTGTTTTATTTCAATTCGAAGTTCTATACCTCTAAAAAAACACCCTGTATATGTACATATAGTTTTTTTTATTGCATCACAAACACATCTCAAAAAATTAATTTTTGCAGTCAATCATGCATAACATTAAATCGTGTGGAAAATTTTGTAGAGGAAAGAAGATATTTTCATATCTTCATTAAATTGTAGGTAAATTAAAACTTTTTTCTGTAAAACAATAAAAGAGCGATATATATAAAACTTTTTTGAGAAAGAGTTCGAAATTTAATCGATGTAAATGTAACAATTTTTATAAGATAAAAAAGGGGGAAATATCTGGTCCAAGGACTAGCACTGCGACACCTGGCGGATTTTTTGTGTCATAGATCTGTTATTTAAATCAAGCTCTGTATGACTCACCTTATGAAAGTCAGCACCGAGAATGAAGAAGCCCGTCTAATATCATCTCAACATACACCGAAAGAATTTTGCTTCATAAGTCCAATGAAACAACTTCATCAAAATTTTTTCGCAAATCTAATGATAATTCCACAAATCCAATGAAAATTTCATGAATATTGTGAAAGAATTTCATTAGAATTGTTTTCTTGGTATTCTGGTTTCGTAAGAATATTTTATTGGATTTATGATAACAATATTTTCTAATTATTGAGAAACCCCTTTATATTTAAATTATTTCCTTCTTTTCATAAAATTATTTTATTGTTTCGATGAAGTTATAACACTGCATTAATAACACTGCTAAATATATTTGATGAAGTTTTCAATCAAATAATTTTGACAAAACTGGTTTCATTAATCCAATGAAGCGTGACGTTGGTTGAATTTTAATGAATTTTTCATTAGATTAATGTCGAAATTCATAGAATTTTTACTGTTACATAAGATGATACACTCGCAAAAAAAATTTATAGCGTTGTCTCGTCATCTTTTAATCATAAACAATATATGAGTCAAGGAACTAAGTTACTTTTCCACAGAGGACAGCTCAGTCAAAAGTCAGAAGAGGTCAGATATATTTCGGAAAAAGCATCACTTCCTTTCATCACAGATATTACAGTCCACCATTTTGTACACGGGGCCAGAATAGAGAATCAGTTAGCCGACTGTAATATAATGTAACTGCAACGTAGCAAACAGGTGATCGATATTTTTAGATGAAAAATAGATTACGGCACATTCCATCTCTAAAACTGTTTTCATTACTTTTCACATAACAACATCGATCAACTGTTTCTTACTGCTAGAGTTACATAACATTACAGTCGGCTAACTGAGCTTTTAGTCGCCTGTTCCGTCATGTATGGAATAACCAGCAGCCAGGCCAATTCATTGACAAATGTGCATCGTTTGACGCTCTGGTTTGTCAGATTCAACTCGTTATAGATGATTAAAGAGACCAAACCGGGAATATAAAGTATATTGTAAAACATAGCCAATTGCCAAGGATTTATCTAGTGTTTACACGAATATCAGGTCAACATCTGATCCATTGTGTCTACGCCCATTTTATGCATGTCATAATCCAAAATTTAATCGAACTTGCATGTTTTCGATTAATCGACGTAATGGTGGTGGAATGGATCAAAATCATGCCCCATTGGTTGTTCCAATAGTGCCTCAAGTCGCTTCCTTTCTTTCGAACTCATAGTTGGTGCTGTTAAGTTTCGAAGAAATCGCTTATTACCATCGATGCATTCTTGGTCCATTGAAAAAGAATTAAAAAACACGTTTTTACTCTGATTTCTACGCATCAACTGAAATATGTAGTTTCTGCCGCTGCTTATTCTATGAATTTTACTTTGAGTCTGTTCATTTCCATGCGTCCTTGAATCCCGAAAATAGATTAATTTAAATTGTACAAAAAATTTCATTTAACTGTTTCACTGTGTTTTGAGGAAGTTGAGGAAATCATGGACTATGTCTTATTTCAAACAATAAAACTACATACATTTAATTATAAATTTGGTCTGGCCAGGACAATATGAACATCCGAGTGTTAAAGTTAGCCAAATCTTTCAATTTATATAAGAAAAATAGTTTTTTCGATGGCACTATGCGCCCACAATTTGTCATAAACGCAATAAATAATAATATAGAAAAGAAGCATAATGTAGCGAAAATAGTTGAACTTGCATCACAGTTTCTTTGAACTTGAATTGACTAAAACTTACTAAATTTCAATTTATATTTATTACCATTTTTTTCTCGAGTATATATAAATGGCTAAATTAAACAAATTGGTTGTGCAAATATTCTCCTGCGTGAAAATTATGTACGTGCGTTGTGGCATTTATTTTAACAAATGATTGAAATTGATTTTAGCAATATATCTTTTTTTTTAAATTTTTAAATGCAATAAAACAAAAATGGATTAATTTGAAGTTAAAATTTAATACAATCTTAAGATTACTAACTATCACAAAAGAGTAGACCAAGCCACCTTTTGGCATTCAATAGAAGTTGGTCCTGAAAAATCATGAGCCAAACTCTTGACATTTTCAAAAACGCTAAAATTAATAAATTCAAAAATTAAAATAAAAAATACGAAAGGAAAAATAGCTAAACTTAAAAGAGTGTTTAAATGAAAATAACGAGTATCATTAAACATAAAATAAATCACTAAAATGCAAAAACTTATCAAAAACTAAAAAAATCTCAATAAAACCAAAAAAGCAGATAGATGTCTTAAGACATCCGGTGAAAGCTATGCTACTTAGTTATATAAAACAAACTTAATGAGTTAAATAACAATGCAATAAAATTATATTATATGATGATGTCAAATTAGCCGCAAATATTTCAAAACGTTTTCAGCAGGTCAGCTGTGTTCTCGGGTTTGTGCTCATGTGCAAAAATAATACAAAGACAAATTGAGTAATTGTTCTCATTCTTGTTTCTGTTTCACTCACTTCAAAGAACAAAATAAAAGAAAATCATTTGTGTCGTTATTCCGCTTTTAAGTACAAAGAAATCAAAACCCAAATAAATTTATCGGGCCTGTTCTACAAATTACGGCATGTCAAATCACGGTGATTGCCAAAAAAATAATAAAAGCTGAATCCTTGCTTTTATAGAGGTGGAAGTTGAAATTAAACATTCTATTATACATGAAAAAACTTAAGATACAAAAAAAAAACCACTAACAAATCAGCTATTAATAGTGTCTTTTTGAAATCATCGTGATCTAATCACCTGGATTTTCAGAACAGGCCCATATAACTGTTATAGTATCGATTATTTTTGTTACGAAGATCACGTCCTAACCACCATAAATAGCATAGCTATAAATTATGGTAAATAAAAATATCTGTTTTTGAAATATAATTTTTTATTTTATAACTTTACATTTGTTCCCTAAAATTTATTGCAATTATTTTGTCTCTTTTTATATTTATAATGGTTTTTGTGTTTAAAAATAATAGCAAAGCTCTGTTGACCCCAATTATGTAGAAAAAGCAACAGCCACCATATATTTTATTTTTTATTATTTTTGTTCATGTATTATCTTTTTAATCTCTATGTCTTTCGTACTTGAAATGCAGACAGAATGTCTTAACTTCCAGTCAAAACAGCAAGACATTAATTTTATTGCAGTTTTTTTTTTGTTGTTTTTTGTCGAGATGTTACTTTTTGTGACATTTAATTTTTATTTAATATAAATATTCAGTATGGTTTATTCTCATTATAAAAACGTTTAAAGAAATAAATTATTTTTTGAGTCTCCTATATGCATATGTATACATGCTTAATTATACATATAGCTTAATATAGAAAGGCCCTAACTCATTATTATTTTTTTAACGAGTTTTTTGTATATTCCGATAGAAGAACAACTAATGTAACGAAAAATGCAAAAATCTCGATTTCAAAAAAATATTGAGTTAGGGCTTTTCTATATTTGCGTAACGATATGCAATAGTAATAATAATAATACTTGCTTTGAAGGAAAAAAAAATTAATATGATTCTTGTTCGATTATTTCTGGTTTTGTGGAAGCTCTACAAAGACTTTTTTCTTTTATAAATTTTAATTTATTGTAAAAACTTTTTCACACCTTTCTTTTGAATTGTTTTGAAAAGCAGAAGATAAAAATAAATGACTTAATTAATTTGATTTTATTTGCATATAAATAATTCAATAAAGTTATACAACAAACTTTAATCAAAGAATAGAGAGGATAAAGTTTTTGCTTATTTTTTAAGTGACATAAATAAGATTAGTTGCTTATGTAGCTTGGGTATGGGCAATATTAGTAATGCTTTTTTTTTTCCTTTGTTTTAATAAAACTTTAATATAATATCTCTAAAGTAGTTCTGGGATATGTTTGACTAAACATTAACTGATAATTGGCACTAGTTTTAACAATATATTTGTAATAAAAAAATAAACTATTTGGGAAAAACATAGTAAACAAGTAAGAGTGCTATATTCGGCTGTGCCGAATCTTATATACCCTTTACCAACGTACGTACATACATATATATAGTATACAGACACATACATACATATTTGTTTCCATCTTGGGAGCTTTAATTTTCATTTTTCAAATTTCATACGCTAAACTTTTCTTTCAGAAGCATGAAATATATTCAATTTATAAAGAAAACGAAAAAAATTTTTAGACCTATTTAATTTTACGTAACACAAAAAGTGTGAGTTTTCCAACCCTGGAGTCATAATTTTGGATTTTTCTGATTATTGATACCAATCTAGTTCTTTAAAAAATACATAAAATATGTTAAGTGAACAAAGCAAAAACGAAATAAGGAAAAACTTAGTTTCATTTAATTCCTTTAATATTAAAAAATTCAGTAAAGTGCGACTTTGAATCGCGCACGAAAGGCAGGCTATTTTGCTTTTTCGAAGATTTTTTCAGTTTAAACGATTTTTTCAGTGTTGTCGCTTTTTTCTCGTTTCAGCGATTTTTTTCTGTTTTTGGAGGTTTTTTTCTTTTTGGCGATTTTTTTCTGTTTTTGGGCTTTTCTTCATTTTGGAGATTTTTTTTCAGTTTGGAGATTTTTTTTTTCAGTTTGGCGATTTTTTTCAGTTTTTGGGTTTCTTTTATATAAGCGATTTTTTTTTGTTTTTTTTTCATTTTGGCGATTTTTTTCTGTTTTTTGGGGTTTTTTTCGTTTTGGCGATTTTTTTCATTTCGGCGATTATTTCATTTTGGCAATTTTTTTTCATTTTGGCGATTTTTTCTGTTTTTTAGGTTTGTTTTTCGTTTTGGCATTTTTTTCATTTTGGCGATTTTTTTTCGTTTTGGCGATTTTTTTTCATTTTGGCAATTTTTTTTCATTTTGGCGATTTTTTTTTTCATTTTAGCAATATTTCCGTTTTATGCGATTTATTTTAGTCTTAGAAATTTTTTTAATTTGGTGCTTTTTTCGTTTTGGCGATTTTTTTTTTGTTTTTGGCGATTTTTTTCAGTTTGGCGATTTTGTAATTTTTTGATTTTTTAGTTTTACCGTTTTTGAAAATTTCAAGAGTTTTGCTCTTATGGTTTCCAAGATACAGCAGTTGTCAAAATTGCATAGTCAAAAGTGCATTAACTGATGGAACACCCTTTAATTTAAATTTTTGGAAATTTTAGTGTTAATTTTTGTAGTCTGTATAAAAAGTGTATATACATATAATTGTATGTATATTATATGGGATTTTAACATTTTTCGTTGCTCGTTTTGGAACACCCTTTAATTTCCAATTCTCATGTATTTTTTGTTGTAGCGGCCAAAGGTCTACACACTGTGTTCAAATTTCAGGTCTGTAGCACGTACGGTTCTCGAGAAAATACTAATATAGTTTAGACATAGTTAATTTTACATAACACAAAAAGTTACAGTTTTCCAACCCTGGAAACGTTTTTTTAATTTTTTTATATTTTTTTAATTTAAAATACCAGTTGTAATCGTACTGATGTGTAAAATAAGTTTATTTATTAAAAAAAAATAAAAATTTGTTTTCGGTAGTTACTTTTATATGGCAAAATGAAGTTTACGTTTTCCAGCTCTGCAATCGTCTGTCCGATTTTGCTGAATTTCAATACCAATCTATTTTGGAAAATTTCTGACACACCAGTCCAAGAACGAAGTCTCTAGCTTTTCTGGGAGCTTCGGAAAACCGATTTCACGTACAGACAGACGGACAGACGGACAGACGGACAGACGGACATCGCTTATTCGTCTTCCCTATGCATAAGGATCCAGAATATATATTTTATGTGTCGCTTATTGATATTATAGAAATTACAAACGGAATGACAAACCTATATATACCCTTTTACCATTTTTGTTGGTAAAGGGTATAAAAACCTTGCATTAGAGCTAAACCAAAAGTTACGTACATTAATTTTGTTCATAATTTTTTTTTGTGATCTGGATATATTGCATATATGAAAAACGTATTATTGAAGAAAATTAATTGCAATTTCAAATATTATCAAACAAAATACATTAGAAAAAGTACAACTGTATCATGATTTCCATCCATGGTTCTGATATGTATAAAATTTTCTTGCAAGTTTTTACACGTAAAGCATTAAACACATTCACCACAGCAGGCTACACGAACACACAACTTCAAATGCCGCTAGCAGCATTTGTCGCCTCGTAGCCAGCTACTTAATTATTTTGGAGACGGCAGCAGCACCATCTGCACCTGATATTCAAATACAAATACATAGTTCAGTATTGCCACTTTCATATATTTTGTACAAAATGAATCAATTTATTCTTTACATCAATTTTTGGATATTGTTTCTGGTAAACAATATGAAATAATAATACGATATCATTCATTCAACATTTTGTATTATACTGGTAACACTGCATTTGCTGATTTTAGCCAAAGAAATAGAAATTAGTTTAATTGGAGTACAACGACAAAATCAGCATAGACAACAACCTGTCGCCCTGTTTGTTGCCTTGCTGCTTTCAAAAGAATCATTCTTATATAAACATGTGTATTATATCCTTGACATTTGGTAGTCGGTAGCTTGCTGTGGTGAATGTGTTTAATGCATAAAGCGTTCATTTATTTTTTCATATTTAGGAGAGTAATTTTTTAAATTTCTGCCTTACTTTCTCGTTGCTACTTTCTGCTGGGAAAGTAAATGAACAGACCTATTATTGTTAACATATCTTTATCTTTCATGTGGTGCAGTTGCTTAAAAGTCTTAACTTCTAAGTGTAGGGTACTAACTTCCAGTGCTTTTATATAAAAAAAATTATACCACACAATTTTCTAAAAAGTTTTATTAAATATACTCAAACTCTGTGAACCTAACGCTAATAACAATAGAGTTATTAAGTCACTTAGGCGATGCGAGCATTTTTACTGTATTTATCCCAATGCGGGCCGTTAATAAGTGAAATAATATTTTTTTAAAAATAGTGCAATAAAATATTTTAAATTAAATATAAAAAATTTGGAAGATAAGCCATTAAAGTTGATAAAAAAAAAAAAATTATGAAATTACCACACATTCCTGTGGAAAAAAATCTGGGGAAAAAATACTGCACTCATTATCGAACGAAATTACAAAATATTTCAATGGAATCTATATGGAAATATTTTTAAACTTCGAACCGTATCGAAAAAATTTTTAAAAGTTTAAGCCTTAGTAAAGATTTGTTTATTTTTTCTGCAATATAGTTATAACTTTCAGCGAAATTGATACGGATAATCATATATAGTTTTGTCCTTCCGTATTAAACTTTCACAATAGTTTTATAAACAGCCATAAAGTTTATATCTAGATACATTTGTCCTGGGTCCTTATGAATAAGTTACTCGAATAAGCGGTGTCCGTATATCCCTCCGCTTGCATGTGAAATCAATTTTCCGAAACCCCAAGAAACCTACATGCCGTTGTGAAGCGATGTGCCAGAATAAACAAAATAGAAAGTTTCCTTCGGGATCATAAGGCTAAGAACCCAACTGGGACGAACGACAAATTTTGTACACGTCGACGATCAGAATTCGCTGCGTAAATTCGTCGTTTGAAGCACATTAACGACTAATTTACTCAGCGAATTCAGCTCTTATAATTAGTAAAGTTGCATTTGTGTGTGCAAAGAGAGAGAGTGAGGGAGAGAGAGAGAGACAATTGTATTTTCGTTGTTCGTCGGCGTACAAAATAGAAAAAAATTTATTACAGAGTTCGTCACGCACGACGAGTTTCGTTCTATGGCTGATGTTGTGTTCATTTTCATATGCACAAATTTGTTTTATATTTTATGACGAAAGTTCGCCCCAAAAAATTCGTCGTTCGTCCCAGTTGTGTTCCTAGCATAAACCAGCATAAAATTAAAATAATAAAACAATAACTTAATTTAATGTTTTGTTAGTTCATTATTGTGTCCTTCACTACTTCACTATGACTGCAATAAAAGTTGTTTTAATTTTTTATTATTTTTTTTTATGCCTCGCTTTAATCCGAAAATGTTTGAATTTGGTGGAACTCTTGTTAATTGTTTTTAATTTGTTTCTTATACTTTATTGTTTGTATTTATGATGCTGAAATTTTTTCTTTTTTCTTTCTCGCTTATGCCACGCCATGCTAGCTTGGAAAGCCTTGAAGAAATTACGCAACTGATTTTAATATGTTGAGGTATAAGTTAAATTTTTATTAAGATTGTTATTTTACGCATGTAGGAATTTTCAACAAGTTTGTTTATTTATAAATTTAATTTTTGTGTATTAAGTAAAAGCTTAAAAGAGCAATTGACACAAGGTGCATGTAATATCATGAAACTTTTATTAGATGAACTTAATGCTAAATAAGAAACAACTGACTTGACTGACGTATAAATAGAAAAATAGATTATTTTCTTTCCTTTCAATCTAAGATTCAACAACTTTGTTTTCTCATTTTCCAAGAAATAAATTGATTTGATTATTTTTTATTGATTTTCTTTTTATTATTACTTTGTTACTAATCTTGCTTATTTTTGAGCAGTCTAAGAGGATTTAATTTTAAGTGCATAATGTTACTGCTTCCTAAAATTCCTTTTTTCTTTGTATGAAAAAATTCAAATTTTCTTTAAATTTTTCAATAGCAGCAATAACCAAAAATATTTTTGGCTTCTTATAATACGTTTTTTATTTAATAATAAATATTATTTTATAGCCACTTCACCTCTTTATTTTTTAAATATAAAATTACATTTCACGTAATTTAAAAAATATTTTAAAAAAATTTTATATGTGATTGGCAGGAATATACGATATTATTATTGGTATTTGTATTGGTATTTGTATTGATATTGGTATTGGTATTGGTATTGGTATTGGTATTGGTATTGGTATTGGTATTGGTACTGGTACTAGTACTGGTACTGGTACTGGTACTGGTACTGGTAATGGTACTAGTAATGGTACTGGTACTGGTACTGGTATTGGTATTGGTATTGGTATTGGTATTGGTATTGGTACTGGTACTAGTACTGGTACTGGTACTGGTACTGGTAATGGTACTAGTACTGGTACTGGTACTGGTACTGGTACTGGTATTGGTATTGGTATTGGTATTGGTATTGGTATTGGTATTGGTATTGGTATTGGTATTGGTATTGGTATTGGTATTGGTATTGGTATTGGTATTGATATTGGTATTGGTATTGGTATTGGTATTGGTATTGGTATTGGTATTGGTATTGGTATTGGTATTGGTATTGGTATTGGTATTGGTATTGGTATTGGTATTGGTATTGGTATTGGTATTGGTATTGGTATTGGTATTGGTGCTGGTACTAGTACTGGTACTGGTACTGGTACTGGTAATAGTACTAGTACTGGTACTGGTACTGGTACTGGTACTGGTACTGGTACTGGTACTGGTACTGGTATTGGTATTGGTATTGGTATTGGTATTGGTATTGGTATTGGTATTGGTATTGGTATTGGTATTGGTATTGGTATTGGTATTGGTATTGGTATTGGTATTGGTATTGGTATTGGTATCGGTATTGGTATTGGTATTGGTATTGGTATTGGAATTGGTATTGGTATTGGTATTGGTATTGGTATTGGTTTTGGTATTGGTATTGGTATTGGTATTGGTATTGGTACTGGTATTGGTATTGGTATTGGTATTGGTATTGGTATTGGTATGGTATTGGTATTGGTATGGGTGTGGGTACTGGTATCTCGCATATAACAACATACAAAAGTAAGCTTCTTATTAATAGATTCGGAATCCAGCCGGTACTTGAATGTTCTTTTAGATATGTGTAAATGTATAATAATGACTCTTGGTCTAGCATTTGTTTATACTTTTATTTATGCACGGGAGCCAATTTTGGCAGCGAGTGAATATGAATGAATTTTAATGAATTTCTTTTATGCATTTGGGTGGTGCACTGGATGCGCTAGATTCACAAATCAGCCTGGCAGATGGTGCTACAATCCGTATTTAGATTATTTATCTATACTGCAATTAAACAGCTGAATTTACTTGAATTATTTTAAGTGTATGCATTCACGTACTTATTTAAATTGTATGGGTTAAATCAAAATACAACATTAATATATATTTCTACTAACCAATTTAAAGAAATTTTAAAGTAAAAAGCTTAAGCAATGAATTGATATTTGTGCTCCCATAACATTTCTTTCTTGTTGAAAATATAGCCCAATTAGAGCGCTATATGATAATTTAACATCTTAAGTTGAAACTATTGAATATGCGGTAAAAAATATTGTGCTCCAAAAGGCACAAAATGAAGAAATTAAAGACAAATTAGATAATTAGATAGAAGCTGAAAAATAAATACAACAAACTTAACATTGCCTTAATAATAATAAGACAATATTATAATTCTTAAGTATTTTATATAAAGCCATAAAATAAATTAAAATAAGGTAAAGTATGTAAGTTATATAGAATATTCCACCTCAAAGTAGAAAAGTTTATGACATTATTAAATTAAATCCTCAAAATTGCTGTGACTCATTTTACAAACATCTAGGGAAATAACAATTTAAACCTTATTTATGATGCAACAGCTATAATTGAACGTAAACTAGATATTTAAAAGTTATACTCCCAAACTTACTATTTTTTCAGCTTCAATTTTTTCGTTTACTATATAAAAAGGATATTTGCCTTAGAAACTTTTTTTTCTCTATTTTATATTACATACTCAAAAGATTTTGTGTGCAAGTTTTTTTTTTGCGTTAGTCTTGATATAAAAATCTATAAATTTATGACAATAACTAATAATAATTTAGTTCCATAACCAATATGCGTGTTTATAGTAATTTTCTTTGAACTTAAAAGGGAATAAAAGGTAAACCCAACAAAATTAGAAAATTTAATGGAAAATCATAAAATATGTTGGTTTTTATTTCATAGTCTACTACCTGGAATAAACTTTAGTGGAATTCTAATATAAATTTGTTTCACTTTTAGAACTACAAATAACCATATAGACATGCATAAGCATGAGTGGGTGTACGAGGGGAAGTATTTATATTTCGGGAAATGGCAATAATAAATTTCAATAGCTAAAATCTGGCAACACCATAATAAAGTTTGAACTTTTTTTTAGCATAAAAGTACTTAGAAAGTTTTCACGTACAATTAGGTGCCCCTGTGGCTGAGTGGTAGCAATGCCAGCCTGCTAGTCCAGAAGTCGTGGGTTCGCTTCATGCAATAGATCCTGGTTGTTTTCCGCAGACAAGCTAATAGCTTCGCGGGTTATGTTTGTCGAAAAAGAGTGCTATTTGTTTTGTTTACAGTGAATTCATAAAATTAATTAAAAAAAAAAAGGTTTTTATTAGATTTTTTTTCACAATTTTTGACGTGAATTCTCTCAATAAGAATGTGTCGATGAAATCAGTTCTTTATGTGGCAATTAAACACCATCAAAAACAATGTTATAACCCTGGTACAGTGAATTCTATTGTGGTTTTAATTCCGACGCCGAGGAATTCCTTGCAGATCCTCAAAAATCGGTTGCTGTGCCCCAAGACATCAATGCAGTGCGGGCACTGATAAATGCAAGATCATCATGTGACTTATTGTGAGACAGCAGCATCTTTCTACATTAGTTTCATTTCAATGCATTTAATTTTGCATTAACACTTATTTGCAAAAAAAAATTGTTCTCGTTGCATACCCCATAATTTATCAATTGCTCAAAATAAAAGGCTCGCCTCAAGTGGTTCAAGGAAATTATTAAAAAGTTCAACCATGGTGCTTCAAAAGGCGCGTATAAGATAATAAGAGGTGACTAATCATGATTATTTGCTTATAAGCCGGAAACAAAACAGCAATTGACCGTTTGGGTATTCCAAGACAAGCTAAATCCTACAAAAGTTGTTCTTGGAAGAATCACTGCGAAGCAAATGGTCGCCTGTTTCTTCGGCCAAAGAATGGGTCATGTGGCCACTAATCCACTTAAGCAAGATTAAAACTGTAAATTTTTAGTGGTACACGACCATTTTTTTGCCGAAAGTCTTAGAAGAAGTTCGTAAAGCCAACCCCTGAAGACGAATTATTCTTCATCATGACAATGCGAGCTCTCACACATCTCGTCTCAAACAAGTGAATTTTTGACCATTCGAAACATCGAATTGATGACTCTTCCTCCGTATATTTCTAACTTCGTACCCAGTTTCTAAATATCAAAGGCAAACTGAATGATCAACGATTTACGAGCGCCCAAGGAGCAGTTGAAGTTTTCGAAACCCATATTTTGTAGGTGTCTCAGAAGAAATGGAAAAATTGCTATGATAAATAGTTTGAACGAATGCAAAAGTGGTTTGATCACCAAGAAAACTATTTTCAAAAACAATAAAACCATTTATATTTAACCCGAAATATAAATAGTAGCCCTCGTACCAGCATCTTATGCGGATACGGATATGTAATATATAAAAAGAGGACTTGTTAGACTGCTTTGTTAAATTTCATTCATGTACATAGTTGCTAAATATTTTGTATGCTTTTTTCATAAGCTATTGGTAGAATGTTGTAAAGGAAATATAAAATTTTTTTTTTAAGTTAACAACTATTTAGAAAATATTTATAAAGATTGGGATTGTAATAGTATTATAATATTAAAAAGCATATATAATTCTCATCTTCTTATATAAATATAAAAACAATTTTTATTAAATAAAACCAATAATTTTTTACAATCGACAATATTAAACCTGAGGAAAAGATCAATAGTTGGCCACAAAGCGCTCAAGTGCAGAAATATTGAAATGTATTACAGGGTTTCACCAACAAGAGTATTTATTTAGTAGATTGACTAAAAGTAACTTAGCTTTATCGTAATACACAATGTAAGTATGAAAAAAAGAAGGAAAATAAACTTTTCTCTTGCCCTCGTCGCTCTCTCTCCTAACAAACTAATCAGCTTAGCCATAAGACTTGCATAGTGTAAACTAGGACTAATAATTCACTCAAGAAAAAACATTCAATTGCATATTTTCGGTTTCCCTGCTTATGACCTTACAAGCAGAGAATATACTGGAGTTAAAAACCTTCCTAGTAGGGGTTTTTACACCCAAAGCAATTAAAAATATACCCGATATGGTTACCGCCCATCTAATATTGAAAGTAAAAGGTATTGTGGAGGCCATAGGCATCTCACATGGTTCAGTCGTTTAATTTTTTTTAATGATCACTTGGGAATGAGGAAATTTTTCGCAAGAATCCTCAACAGTATTCCTTACAATCGACCACAAACGCAAGTGTATGGCAATTTTGCAGGCATGTTTGGCCTTGTTCAACTGCAATATGGACAAGTTTTGGGGCCGTTTTGTAACAGTGGATGAAACGTGGATCTAGCACAAGACACCGGAGACCAAACAGCGGTCAAAACAGTGGTCAAGAAGAACAATGCAAGGGTGCACACATATTCACTTTCAAAAATCAATGGAGGGGTCTACGAATTGCTCTCTCATCCTTCCTTTTCTCCAGATTTAGTCCTAAGTGACTAAATCTTCTTTAAAAAACTTGAAGCAATCACATCTGTTCTGTTAAGCGAATCCGAGTAAATTTTAATTTAATTTAATTTAAATTTTTTAAAGTTTTTAAAAAATTAGTAATGAACCTGCAGAAGTGTTTAAAATCATACACGATAATTTTCTTTTAGATGTGATATTTGAGAACCTAAATAATAAAAAAATTAAAACAAATCTAAAAAAATATTTCTATTGGCGGAAGCAGTCCTCTAAAATATTGCGATTTCAAAACCATATCCATCCGTTTACAGAACAGGGCCAAATATCTCGGCGAAAAGACATTTGACTCCAACGACGAAATCATATCAGATGACCTCAATCATATTTTTCGGAAGGAATAAACAAATTTGAGAAACGTTAGACTAAACACTAGTTTTTCACATATAGATAAACTTTACTTGTCAGTTAACTGTAGTTTAATCTTAAAATTTTGTTTTTCAAATAATCTAGGTTTAACCGAGCAACATTGCTCAGTTAAACTTTAGTTACAACTGTCAAATGTTAGATATATGAAATAAGTATTACGTAATTTAAAAAACAAGTTTTACCAAAAAGTTTAATAAATAAATACCCTGTAGGAAATGCGAATACTGAAATTGTAGTGATATACTAGTGACATTTGCTGTAGTACTACTGACCAGGTATTATTCCAGCCAATGTAATCGCCTATTGACATATAGCATAGGGTTGGCATTAAAAATCCGCCAGTAGACTTTATCACTATTGACGAGGCAATATAGAGACATTTGAACCAAAGATTCAAACCAAATTACATTATTCTACTAAAAACATTTGTTTAGAATTGATACATCCAATCAAAAGTGGCAGCAGCTAGCCGACGATCGGATTGCAAGTCCGGTATTGACTGCACAGCATAATAAAAAAAAGAAAATAAACTATTGACGCGTTGACAATGTCACCAGAAATACACTAGAACTGTTGTCTCTAACGTATCTAAGCTCGCGCATAAAGGAAAGTTGTCGACATTTTAATTAGTGAAATTGTCGCTAGAGAAAAGGGTGTTGACATAGAGACATATGGTTCTAGGCTGACTAGAGGGTATATTCACACATAAATAAATTGGATGCTTGTTATGAAACCAGCATAACTTGGAAACCAGAATAACTTGGATTGGAGAATTGTTAGAAATATAATAGAGATAAAAAAGGTAAAAATCATTTTTATGCGTAACTATACTGAATTGGAGTTCTTGCAAAGATTTCGTTTAACAAAGAGGTCTGTGTATGATGATTTTAGAATTAATTAAAAAGAAAGTCTATTTTGTTGGATCTAAAATTTAAAACTTCAGAATTCAGTTATTGAAGTTTTTTTTTTATTTAAAGAACTGTCACATCGCTTTTTAAGTCTTGCCCTATTTACGTCAAATATTTTCTTTATTGAAAGCAAAGTATGACCCCTTTAGCTAAATTCATAACTGTAAATCCATCACTGAAAAACAGCTTTAACGGTTAAACTCAGTTTAAATTTGTTTCTTAGTTAACTCAAACGTATGTTAAACTAAATTTAACTAATTAGTAAAAAACTAGCCCTAAGTGTATATAACTCAAAGGAGACTATGAAATAAGCAATAAAATAATTTATCATACAAAAACATGTGTTACATTCAAAGAGACTTATTGACCTGCCCTCGTACCTTTTTATATACATATAAACTATCTTGAAGTACAACAAATAAATTCCCATTTAATATTTTGCTTTAACAAAATTATGAACATGAAAGTAACAAAACATTTCAAATATATTAAATACGAGTAGCACTCAATGCTAAAGTAATTTTATTTGTATTTTTCGGGTTCATTGCACTAAAAAGCCAAATTAAAAGGCACATGAAAATTGCCGGAGTTTCTTTCTTGCATTAGAAGCGAGTAAAACTAAATCAAATTGTTAGTAAAATATTAAAAAAAAAAGAAATTTAAAACATAATTTTACCTTAAGAGCTTAAAACGTGGCATCGTACTTGTAAAAGTTATGTGTTTTTATTGTTCTGAACTACGAGTATAAGCAAGAAAATCACTACTCTTCATTCTTCTGCAATAAAGTTCAGTCAGAGTTTATGTTCTGTTTTTTTTACTATTATATTTCTTGTATGTATTTTTCTACATCGCTTAATTTATTTATTTTTAAAGGCAACAACACACAAAAGTTGAAACTAGTTTATGGCTAAAGTCATTAACAGAACAAACCGCAAGGGATTTCTCCCGTCGAGAAAATGTGTGGTTGAGATACACAGGATACGTGTGACTTTTATGCACAAGACTCATGCGAATATATTTATGGGCAAATTATTGTTTAGTCTTGAAAATTTATAGCGATAACTATTAAAATAAAAATAGAATAATTGTTATAAGTTGGATGAATAAAATAACTTTATAGTCACATGTTTGCGTTGCTGTTTTGTTAATACGACTAGTTGGTATGTGACTTGTTTATAAATAGAAAATCTATGTGGAAAATAAAATTTAAGCCTTAAAATTTAATTTGCCAAAAAGGAAAAAAAATGTTTTCACATAAAAGGAAACTTTATAAAAATAGTGCTTTTTCAATTGCGTATTTCTTAATATTCTTATTCAGGTCACATCTTTTATTTGACTAAGAGCTGATAGAGCATTAATTTCAAACATTTGAAGGAAAAAATTTTCGATTTGCAAATACCTTAAGAAAAGAATAGTTTTCTTATAAAATTAATGTGTAATGATAAATTTAAAGTCTAGCATAAATAATTTAAATTTTTAGCTAAAGAGTGGAACGGAATGAGCACTATAATTTGAATTCCTTAGAAATTTTTTTGTGATTATTTTTGCTCTGTTTTTCCTTAAAATTTGTGTTAGAGATTTGAAAAATTCGATACGAATAACTACTGATACTAACGCACCAAAACAATTGAATTATATATTTTTGTAAGCAATAAACAATGTGGTGGAAAGATTTCATCAACATCTTCTGAACTAGTGGTCCAAATACAAAATAATGTAAGCAAGAAGACGTAAGGTTGTTAAAAATTAACCCCCATATGCAAAAAAGATAACGTGTGCTTCAAGTGCACGTTAGAACCGACTTTTGCATGGAAATTTAATTTTAACGCATACTTCAAGCACACGCTATCTTTTTTGCATATGGGGGTTATATTTTGGATGCCCCATTATAAGGTTTCGTTTATACTTATATTCGATATCCATATAAAAAGTCGACATATATAAAATAAATCTTAAGTAAAGATCTTCCTAAAACATGAAATATATTTACATGAAAAAAAAATATTTCTGCTTATTTATTTACCCCAATTTTTTTTTTTCAATTTCCAACCCTGGAGCCATTATTTTAAATTTTTCTTTTTTTTAATACTAATTTATTTGTTATATAATTACCAAAGAAATAATTAGTTTTATTTAATTAGTTTTATATATCACAAAGAGTGTAAGTTCCCCAACCCTGTAATCATCCTTTTAGATTTTCCTGATTATATTTACCAATCCAGCTTTTTAAAAAAATATATATAAAATATTTTAATTTAACAAAGAAAAAAATTTGTTTTATTTAGTTACTTTATTATTAAAAAAAATTTCAAATTTTCCAGCTCTGGAGGTGTGGGTTTTTTCTAATATTCTTTAATAAACTTTTCGTTCCAAAACATTAACAATTTCGAATTTATAAAGAAAAATAAAAATATTAATTATACCTAGTTACTTTTACATAGCACAAAAGGTGCAAGTTTCCCAGCCCTGGAATCATCATTTTAAAATTTTTTCGATTTCTTACCCTAATATATTTCTGTTAAGAATGTAGGATATGTTTAATTTAAAGAGAAATAGGAAAAATAAGTTTCAGTAGGTAACTTTTATATAACAAAAAAAAAATTAAAGTTTTCCAACCCTGGAAAAGCTTTTTTATATTCTTTTTCTAATATCAATTTTATTTCTACTGAAACATAAAATAATTAAAAAAAAATTAAAAACTAATATTAGCTAGTTACTTATTATATGGCAAAGTCAAATTTAAGTTGCTTAGGTCTGAAACCGTCTGCTCGATTTTGCTAATTTCCATTTCTAATAAGCCACTCTAAGACTGAAGTCTCTAGCTTTTCTGGGAGCTGCGGAAAACTAATTTCACCTACATTAATTTTCACTTTTGCACTATCTATCATCTGTTTTACAAACCAGCTTTTTCAAGTACTCTTGAAGTGTACTTCGTTCATTTTTTACTATAAGATACTTGTTGTTAGTGTGTCATGTTAGTCAACTGTCATTTACTAGAACAGTGTTGCATTTTGAATAAGTGTTGTATTCCTAATAAGTGTTGCCGCTTCTTCTCTTAGCCCTAATTCACACGTTGATTTTTCAATGATTTTTTGAAACACGATTTTTGTAGTTTGTAGGCGAACTGTATAGAAAAGCAAAGGGGGTAGAAAAAAAATCACATTTTCCGTTCTCCGAGTTTTTTTTTTCAAATTTTCTTTACACATATTTTAATTTTTGGTATGTTGCTTTATTTTATTTTTTCATTGAATGTGACAACAGCTTTTTTTTAATAGGAAACAGTGTTACCTGTAGGTATTTTTTTCGCTAATATAGGAGTATAGGGAATATCGGACAAATATTTTATTTTGCCAAAATGTATATATATTTTTGCTCCGTTTAAAAATTTGTTTTTTCTCGTAATTACATAGACTTTTATCTAATTATTTTGGTGTCGCAGTGCCTGTATTTTGATAGGATCTTCCCTCTATTCTTCTAATGGCAAGCACCCCAGGAAATAGGAAATGAGCATCTATTAAACAATTATTTAATAATTAAGGATATTACTTACATCTATTTAACTTAAATCTTAATAAGTTCCATGATTGGAGAAAACCCAAATATAGGTATGTGTTATATTTGTATTATAAGACAATTTCTGAAAAACTGTTGAAAACTATGCATTAATTTCGAAGGCAGAAGTAGTGACTTTGAATAATTTAATACAAAAGAATTACATATATACATACATATGTCAAGTTTTAAGTTACCTACTGTAGCTCCAAATATTCAGAAGAAATAATTTTGGTTTACAAGAGGTTTACAAAACAAATTTTTTAACATGTACTCGTAGGGAAAAATGAATTTTTTTAAAATCTAATGGCAACACTGATACAATTTTTGGAAGAAAAAAAAAATCAAAACTAGAAACATGGAAAAAATCATCGTATGAATGTAAAATGTTTTTGGAAGCAACTTTTAAAGAGAATCAAAAATAAAACAAGATTTTTAAATCCTCGTATGAATTGGGCCTTACATTCATTTGGCCCTATTCCCGCATATATAATTAATTTTAAGAAAAAAAATCTTTATACATTTTTATTACAGTCTTATACATGCATACAAAGCACTTGACCTTGTCCAGTATATCAATGCAACTCTTCTACTTTTTTTTTAAGAAATCTTGCAAAAAAGTTAGTGTTTGTAAACATTCATCGATATGTACATTTTGCTCCTTTATTGCAACATAGTCTTAACTCAAAAAAGCTAGTTTTGCAGAAAATAAGTTTAAAGTTTTCTATGTACATACACTTCAATGAAAATATAAAAATATTTTCTTTTCTCAAGAGGTGAGTGTAAAAGCCGTTGGTATGAAATTTTTGCACAAGATTTAATATGATATAACGAATTTTTCTGCATTATTAACTGCAAAAATGCATTTTTCGAGATATGACTGTAGTGCAATAAAGCAGCGATGTGTATATACAGGTGTATCTATTTCTATACAATATTCCAGGTTACAAAAACTTATGAAGTTATCTTTTATATTCTGCAGTTCAACATTATCAGAGAAGGAACAAAAAAAGAATCAAAACAAAATTGTAAACCAACTTGTTCGTCCTTTTATACTCGTATATAAAATATATATTTTTTTTCAAACTCTCAATACTGTACAATTTGTTCATTTCAACTGTAACTGTTATTGTGCTTTCAAATACAAGTTTTTAGATACTTTTTTTCCGAAATGTAAATACAATACAATTTTGCTATTTGTACATTTCGCAGTTCATTTATTATTCATTACAGACTGAAAAGTTTTTGTATTATTGTACAGCGATGAAGGTAATCAGCTCTACAATCATACAATTTTTTTCTTTCAATAATATTGTTAATGCAAAATGTTAAGCTGTGCGAAGTTTCAAAATATTATGAGTGTTCGGTGTTTAATGCAAAATAGTGTTGTGGCAAAATGCAGTGGCAAAATTATAAGTTTGCTATATTGTGTGGCCAGTGTTATTCTCATCTTGAGATAATACTGTAACAGATGTCAAAGTATGTATGTATGTATAATATATACGAGTATATGCTGAGTACACACTATGACATTTTATGACATTACAATAGTGTATGACATTGCAAAAGTGTGTGTGTGTGGCAACGTTTGTCATTTCCAATATTTTGCATTATGTGGCATGCGTAAAAAACATAATGGTGCTATTCGATGTTGGATGCAAATGGTTTTGCGTAAGTGCAAATGCAAGTTATCATAGCTTTTCTTTAAAATTGCATTTAAAAGTTATGCCCCTAATATTTAACAATTTACAGTAATACATACACATATCTTTGTTTGCATTTATGTACTTGAAAGTGTAAGCTCATTGCTAAGAACAATTTATTGCTGCATATAAATAAGGCTGAACGGTTAATTGTGCCCCACTGTGCGCTGTTAAAAGTTTTGACATTTATTGTGTTTGTTTTTAGATGTTGTAAAAATACATGAGTGTCTGCAAACAAGCATATGTACAGACAGACATTCATGCAGAATATTTCCACACAAGCAAAAAGTTAGAAAGGTTATTTTTTCAACTTGATTTTTTTTTATTATTTTATTTATGCAATTCCTATAGTGCTGGATAGGCAAGGGATATAAGTATTAGTATATATATATATATTCAATTTGAATATTTTGTTAAGCAAAGTGACAGTAAAGACCTCTTTAGTTATTTTAAGCTGCGTGGTGCCATTCACTGCACGATCGATCAAAACTGCATGGGCCTCCTGTTACAATCCGAAAGAAAAGTATGTAACTAAACACCTAAACACCACCAAGGTGGGTCGTTTTTTGCATTGGAATTGTTATTGGTTATGGTATTGGTATTGATATTGATATTGGTATTGGTATTTATTGGTATTGGTATTGGTATTTGTATTGGTATTTGTGTTGGTATTGGTATTGGTATTGGTATTGGTATTGGTATTGGTATTGGTATTGATATTGATATTGATATTGATATTGATATTGATATTGATATTGGTATTGGTATTGGTATTGGTATTGGTATTGGTATTGGTATTGGTATTGATATTGATATTGATATTGGTATTGGTATTGGTATTGGTATTGGTATTGGTATTGGTATTGGTATTGGTATTGGTATTGGTATTGGTATTGGTATTGGTATTGGTATTGGTATTGGTATTGGTATTGGTATTGGTATTGGAATTGGTATTGATATTGATATTGATATTGATATTGATATTGATATTGATATTGATATTGATATTGATATTGATATTGATATTGATATTGATATTGATATTGATATTGATATTGATATTGATATTGATATTGATATTGATATTGATATTGATATTGATATTGATATTGATATTGATATTGATATTGATATTGATATTGATATTGATATTGATATTGATATTGATATTGATATTGATATTGATATTGATATTGATATTGATATTGATATTGATATTGATATTGATATTGATATTGATATTGATATTGATATTGATATTGATATTGATATTGATATTGATATTGATATTGATATTGATATTGATATTGATATTGATATTGATATTGATATTGATATTGATATTGATATTGATATTGATATTGATATTGATATTGATATTGATATTGATATTGATATTGATATTGATATTGATATTGATATTGATATTGATATTGATATTGATATTGATATTGATATTGATATTGATATTGATATTGATATTGATATTGATATTGATATTGATATTGATATTGATATTGATATTGATATTGATATTGATATTGATATTGATATTGATATTGATATTGATATTGATATTGATATTGATATTGATATTGATATTGATATTGATATTGATATTGATATTGATATTGATATTGATATTGATATTGATATTGATATTGATATTGATATTGATATTGATATTGATATTGATATTGATATTGATATTGATATTGATATTGATATTGATATTGATATTGATATTGATATTGATATTGATATTGATATTGATATTGATATTGATATTGATATTGATATTGATATTGATATTGATATTGATATTGATATTGATATTGATATTGATATTGATATTGATATTGATATTGATATTGATATTGATATTGATATTGATATTGATATTGATATTGATATTGATATTGATATTGATATTGATATTGATATTGATATTGATATTGATATTGATATTGATATTGATATTGATATTGATATTGATATTGATATTGATATTGATATTGGTATTGGTATTGGTATTGGTATTGGTATTGGTATTGGTATTGGTATTGGTATTGGTATTTGTATTGGTATTGGTATTGGTTATGTTATTGGTATTGGTATTGGTATTGGTATTGGTATTGGTATTGGTATTGGTATTGGTATTGGTATTGGTATTGGTATTGGTATTGGTATTGGTATTGGTATTGGTATTGGTATTGCTATTGCTTTTGCTATTGCTATTGCTATTGGTATTGCTATTGCTATTGCTATTGCTATTGCTATTGCTATTGCTATTGCTATTGCTATTGCTATTGCTATTGCTATTGCTATTGCTATTGCTATTGCTATTGCTATTGCTATTGCTATTGCTATTGCTATTGCTATTGCTATTGCTATTGCTATTGCTATTGCTATTGCTATTGCTATTGCTATTGCTATTGGTATTGCTATTGCTATTGCTACTGCTATTGCTATTGCTATTGCTATTGCTATTGCTATTGCTATTGCTATTGCTATTGCTATTGGTATTGCTATTGCTATTGCTATTGGTATTGCTATTGGTATTCCGCAAGGTACATAATTAATGTACTTGTTAGTAGATTTGTTATCCAGTCGGCACTTCAAGATATATTTCTTTTAGATATGTGTAAATGTATACAAATTACTCTTGGTCTAGCATTGACTTCTACTTTTGTTTATGCACGAGAGTAAATTTTAGCTGTGGGTGAATATGAGTTCATGTCGTGGGTATCACATAAAATGCAAAAAGAAAACTAGCTGTCCATGAATCAAAATCGAAAATCACTAGTGGATGAGTTTCGGGAGTATGAAGTTTAATGATAAATGTGATTTCACCCAATAATACTTTGGCACACGAAAAAGTCGCCCCTTTCCGTAGGGCAGGACTATCAACATTCCAACACATAACAACATGCCCACAACTTAAATTTTAAATTAAGCGTTATGTAACAAAAATTTATAATTTTCTGATGGAATTAAAATAAAATTTATTTTAAGGTTTTTATTGAAAATTTTTCAATTAATATTTTTTTCTGTGTATATTAAAAATATATTTATAGAAGAATGTATGTGAAGCAAATCAAACCTAACACAAGTGGCCCAAAACTTACATTTGTTTTTTTTTTGTTGATTCAACTGAGCCCATGTGTAAATACATGTAGACATGATTTTCAGAGTTTAATAATTTTTTGTTTAAAGTTTATATGCCCAAGGATACATGAATTGAGAACAATCTTGCACTAGACTAGG
This sequence comes from Tachina lurida, assembly GCA_944452675.1. Taxonomy (NCBI): domain Eukaryota; kingdom Metazoa; phylum Arthropoda; class Insecta; order Diptera; family Tachinidae; genus Tachina; species Tachina lurida. The sequence goes on along the minus strand of OX101753.1, from coordinate 156,693,239 downwards.
AAACTTCTGTGGGAGTTTAACACATAAACATGAAACAATTTTTGCCCGAATTAAATTAATGTTAAGAGAATTCCAGGTTTATTCATCTACTATTTAAATATTAGGTTTATGAATTTGTGTAAATTATTCTATATGAGACATGTAATCTTTAACAATTTTTCAATGTTACATTATGGTCTTAAAGTGAATTAATATATTGGAATTATTTAAACAGTTTTGTAATATTTTTTATGAGCATTAAACAAAAACTTACTACAGCAAAATTTTAAATCGTGCAGAAGGTGAGTTTGACTTGAATTTAAGCACAGTGAGCTGTAATAAATCATAAATCTGCAGACAAAATTAAAATATTTTAAAGTTCTTAGCTATATTGAATGAATGTAAAAAATTTTTTGGAATTTGTTTTTTAAGTTTAGTGGATATACATATATAAATTTGATGTTTTAGTATTAAAGTTTTTCATACCCTTTAAAGCTTTGCAGAGCACATCTTGTTTTGTACAAAAAAATTAAAATTTTTTTTTAAATTTAGGGGATGTATGTAAATATTTAAATTTAATGTCTTAGCCTTAAAGTTTTTGCTACCCTTAGAGCACATCTGCTTTCAAGTTTTAAGATTAAAATTATTTTATCCTTTTTGAATTTACAATCGTTTTTAGATTTGTATTTAATTTGGAATTATTTTTTAGGGAGTTTAACTTAATTGTATGCATGAGAAGGCTTATTTAAAGGTTTATTTTGTCCCCATCTATAACAACCATATAGACTTACATAATCCCTTAGAAAAGTAACAGGCATATAGTTATCTTACTTTTATGGTAGTAAAGGTATTAACATTTCTATTCCATTAGTATTTATAAGATTAAAAACTAGTTAGTTGAAATAAAGACAGTTAGCAGTGATCAAGTTATATTATTTGCTTATCTAACATAAGTCGACTTAGCATGTTATGAAATGGGGAAGTCGATATGGCTTAGAATTTAAATAAAAATGAAACTAATAATAAAAATAAGTACAAGAATTAAATACGTACAAAAAACTTTGGAAAATTTAATAAATTTGAGATCAAAGATGAAAAAGTTTTTTTTTCGAATTTTATTGAAAAATGTCTCGTAATTTTAGTTCGTCAATGAACTAGTTTTTAGTAAATATTTCACTAGTCTCAAGTAAAAAAAAAAACAGTTTTGGCGCCGCGCAATACGACAACTTTAACACCGAGATTTGGAAAATTTTCTTAGTTAATTTATATGATATATTTTTACAATAAATTGAAGCTCTGCTATATAGGTTCATCTGTTTTTGAGTTCGAATAAAAATTTTTAATTTTTATACCTTTTTTTATCTCTGATTTACCTTTTTTTTTCAAAGGCGTCACTGATTGCAGTCACTGAACACAGAACAAAAATTATTACGTATACTTAATATTTGAAATATATGTATGTGCTCATAACACTCATACGCCACACATCAGGGTCAATTGCAATATTTGTTTTTATAGGAATCAGAGATCTGCATGATTACGAATCAAACGGCATAATTTTGCTTTTTTGAAAAATGAATATTTATCTAGCACTTAACATTAAAAAATTAAAGTTGCTAATTCATGATTCATATTCAAAAGACTATTGTTAATAAATGCATGCCATTGCTTGCAAGTTCTGTTTATTCAAATGATTCACAAAAGCAGTGAATCAGTATGATTGTTTTGATTTTTTGTTGAAAAACCTTATTCTTATTATTTCTGAATTTATTATGTTAAATTTTCTTAAAACACTTTTCAAAAGTTCTTTATCATATTTAACTATTTTACTTAACTTACGACTTTATCTCTCCCATGTGCTTTTGTGAGTAATTTGATTATTATACAAAACAATCAAAGAACAGTAAGAAATTTTTATTTTCTTTTTGCAAACAGTACTTAAAATACAAGAGTTAATTATTGACATTCAGTTGTTAGAGAGTTAACACTGCAAGCAACATCATTATTATATAATGATGTTAAAAAGCAGAGCAAAAGCACTGCAAATGTTAGTGGACAGCAAAATCGAATCAATTCATCCAGTTCTCTGAATATATAAGCGGAAATCACTCTTCGTTGCAAACGGCTGGCAGATACATGCTACATTCTGCAGTAGCCCAATATCATATCATATGAAATTGATATTTCCTACACTAATTCATATATTCAACACAAAAAAATAACCATTGCAGAATGCGAAAAGGATACTGGTATGTTGTGCAATACAAAAACAAATTGAGCAATCATTCTCATGGTTTTTGTTTATGTTTCACTCACTTCAAAGAACGAAACAAAACAAAATCAAACCTTTTTTCGTTTATTTTCATAATCTGGTTTTAAGTACAAAAGAAATTTTGTTTTTATTTACAAAAATAAATTTACAACTGTAATAGTATAAATTTTTTCTTGTTACGAAAATCATGTCCCAGCTCCTGTATCGCGCCATAAAGAGCATAGCTCCACAAAAATAGGAGAGGTTAGAAACACAAAACACATAAAAATTTTGTGAACACAAAGCGTTGAGCTCTACAAAATAACATCCTAAATAAAATGATTTTTGGTAAATTGTTTTTAAAATTTGAGGGTGTTAAAATCTACCATCACATCAAAAATTTCAACTACATAAATTAAAGGAAAAATTATATAGCACTTAAAGAATCCTTACTTGGATCGGGAAATCGATATATAATTTCAATATGCTTGAAAAACCAATTAAATAATAAATATTAATTTTTGAATTTAAACTATAATCTGTATCTAAATAAAGAAAATCCTTATTTGCAGAAAAAATATTAACACCGCTTTGGTTTTATTTAGCTAAAAAATAATATGATTTTATTTTTCAATGTATCGACTGGAAAAACTTTTATGTTTTGCTACGACTGAGGAATTTCAGGATAATATAATATATTGAATAAAGATTTTATACTTTTTTTAAATTATTTTCAAATTATCATTTAATACTGTCTCAATTTGTTAGGCAAGCAAATAGTCAAATGAAAGTTTTAATAGCTAAAAAACATATAAATTTTTTGATACTATACTTTCCAATTTTATTGTTACTATAAGTTCTATTAAAAGGCGTAAGCGGGCGTTGTTTAAGTACCATCAAAAAAAGATATATGGTTCAATAAAAAGAAATTTGTACGCCAAACACCATAAAAGTAACTTAATTTTTCTGCCTGTTTGGCTTTGAGCGAGGAAACAACATTAACATTTTGAGGGCTGATAAAACGCTTATGCAGGAAAGTAATAAAAGTTTTATTATTTAATAGAAGCATGCAAATAAACATATTGATTGCTAAGTATGCCGTCGGTGCAAATATAATGTTCGATTGAGGCTAAAATAAAGAAACAAACAAACAACAATCTCTTTGGGGATTATGTTTTAGCTTTAGAAGATAAAGTTGGCATTAATGTTAAAGTTGGAGAAGTTTTAAATTATATGTTATACCAGTGATAGAAATAGTTCTAGTGTGGAAAACAAATTTATTTGTTTTTTTATAGCTTACTGAGAGATTAAAAAATACCAAAAACTTTAGCTTATGTGCGACTTATGTGCCCATTGGAAAATCAAATATTTTCTTGCGAATGTTGTGTTTTATTGAAAACGAGGTAGAGAGGAATAGAAAATGACACAGAAATTCATTTATTTGAATTTTCTTTCTCATTTTGCTCAGTAAAAAATCTTTGTGCAAAAGTAACTGCAAATTTGGAGAATAAATTGAGTAATAGCTGCAAGGACTCTTTTCTGGTACGAATATTTATCGTTTATTTTGTTGTCACAAAAATATAAAAAAAGGTTAAAAGCAGTTTTTTTTAAATTAAACAAATAATCTGTCCCTGATTTGGATTATATTTAATGAGAATCCCTTGGTTTCCACTTTGCGTTTTATCATTTTTTATATTTTATAAAATTTTACTTTATTTTTATTTTCAATCCTTGCAAGACAAGATGCTCCTACTAAAAGCTTTCTAAGATAATTCTTAAAAATGTCATAATAATTTTATGTTAAGAAATATTACTGCTTAAAGTAATAAAATATGCGTATGAAAAAATCCAGTAAAATATGAAGATTTCGAATCCTGCTAAATAGACTTGAGAGTCGGCACGTCATGACTATGGTTTGGGACCTTGTCAAAGATATTTTAATACACTTTCACGAGTAATAGAAGATAAGCAGCTTTATTATTTAAGTCAGCCAATATTTTGCTGCCAAGTTGATTATTTCTTTTGTACCCATGGGATTCTATTATTTTCCTTCCACATAATTTTCATTACTTAATATTTGAGTTAGAGTATATTTTTTTCTACCAAGATTAGGCAAATTATTATACATCACTGCCAATAAATTTTTTTTCATATCTCACGTAATTTTTAATTCTTCCTTTAGGGAAAAGCAGTTAAGGTTTCAAGGCAATCCTCATAGCTAATTTTATAACATTTTAAAGAGAGAATTGAACTGCTGGTCAAACTACACTACACTACAACAACCATTAGGCTGTATGCAATCCTCATAGCTAATTTTATAACATTTTAAAGAGAGAATTGAACTGCTGGTCAAACTACACTACACTACAACAACCATTAGGCTGTAGAAGTAATTTGCAATACAAATATCGAACAAAAAATATCACACTAGAAAGGTTGCAAATAATATTTAAAAAATCCTACTTTTCCTTTATTTATTTAACAAAGGTAAATTAGAGAATAAAGTAAAGAAAATGGTTCAAAATTTTAAAATTTTATATATAACTACTGGCTACACAAACTTAGAGCTATTAATCCTCACATGGAAAAAAATTATTATAGTCTTAATGGAAGGGAAATTTAATAACAAAATAAAAAAAATTAAATAAGCTCGGGACTTTAAATATTTTATTGGAAAGCAGGAGGCTAGCAAACCAGCCAAAGGCAAGAATCCTGGAACGTTATAATGAGAAATGTCTTAAATTTTCTTTACATGTGTGCAGTTAGTCTGCGTTGGCGTTGGCCTAAGTAGTTAACACGTTGACTACAAAACCGCAGGTCCTGGTTAGCAGCCTGGTCCCATAAAAGTCATTAAATCATAACATCATGCATTTTTCTGATGTGCATTGGTATCAGTTGTTGTAGGAAAGTTCAAGTTATGAAGGCATACTGACTTCAGCAGATACTAATGTAACCTCAGAGCAGAATCTTTTATACAGAATAATCATTCGCGAAGTAAAATATTAAAATATAATGGCTACTAAGCACAGCTTCAAAAATTTGATACGCCTCATTGACACTAGAGGCGCTGCAAAACTGCATTACTAAAAACGTGCAAAAAGCAGAGTTTCAAAAGAAGACGCTATTCTCTATATCTGCCTTCAATACATGTCTTCTATATCACTATTCCTTTTCTAAAGAAGGTAAGACCTAGCAATAGTAATAGGCATTCATTGCTTGAGTGCTACTTCTCCTTCAAAAAATAAAAATACAAATATATAAACATATATAACATTCATACTCAGATCATAATAATTTTTATTTCCAAATTGAAACCACAAACATATTTAACAGCATCTGCACACAGAAAAAAATTACCAATGTAAATTTTATGTTAAATTATCAATTAAATAATGTTGAATGAAAATTGTATTCATAATGGTACATACTTAGTGCGTATCTAAAGAATATTTGAAGTTGTTGTAACTGCAGGGGTAAGCCGGAGAAGCTAATTTATATACAACCAAACATTTTTCTGATGCCTGTGCCAAACACACATAAGTTGAATAATAAATAAAATACAATTACAACATTAATTTAAATTCATGTTATTCCAACTTGAAATAACTTTGATTCAACATGATTCTTCATTTTGATTTTAACAGTACGTAAATGTTAAATCAATGTGAAATAAATTTATTTCAAAAGTAAACATTTTCTTTGAAAATTACTATAAATCATGATAGATTAACATGCAACACAAATGAAGCAAAATCTTTGCCGAAAAAGATTAAACGCTCACGATAATACAAATCATTGTTCGCTTATAAATAAGAAAATTTGTTTTTGTTTTCAATATAAATAAGCGAAAGAAAATTTCTTGTCGACATGGTGAGCCAAGCAGTAAATTAACCTTGTTTAGGTAGATTTTAATTGAAACTTTTCTCTGTGTGTACCTTCTTAAGACTCTATTGCGAGCAATGATCTTTTGATATGTTTTCTAGATCTTTTTTTTATAGTCTTGTACCTTTAAACCAAACAATATTAATTTAATTTTAATGTAAATAATTTATTAGCTTTTATTTTAAATAGTCTTTTTAAAATAACTCTGCATGCTTTCAAGTATGCTATTCATGTCGCTTTATTTATTATTGTATATGTAAAGACTATCAAGAGATGAAATATTGTTTTATTGTTACCCATATTTTTCAATATTGTCAAACATGCACCTGGCTCTTGACAAATTATTTTTATGTATATCAATAAAAAATATATTTATAAGGAAATTTTTTCAATACAAACTAAATTATAATAAAATATGTGCATATCCTTAAATCACTTTTCTTGTAAATTAAGGAGCAGAAGGATCTAATATTTTAAGAGATAATGATGAATACATATTTTTTTGATAGCAATTTGCTTAATACAGAGATTTATAAGTGTATAAAATGATTTCCTATGAAGATAAAAGGCTGTAGTGGCAAAAGTTGCTGATTTAAGCTGAAAGCACGGCACTACTTTAAAATTGCTAAGCCTATGCATAAATCAAGCCTTAAAAGTCATTTCCTTTTTTGGTATTTACATCACAGCTTGATGACAAATATTGGGACTTTGTCACTTTAAAATATTATATTCCTTGAGACTCTGTAAATTATATAAGAAAAAAAAAACGCTAAAGGAAATTATTTTTCCAAAAGCTGCAAAAACACTTGCGTATTCATAAGAAAAATTAAATGAATTTGAAATAAATTTTAGGAAAATTTTGTATGAAAAATTTTAAATAAAATACATTTCAAATTCATTTAAAATTTTATGACTATGGGGTACAATTTTTAAAGTTCTCTTTTGAAAGATATAGAGCAGAATGGGCATAATTTATCTCAGCAATGCGATGAGATGTCTGAAAATTAATTACAGATTTAAATTTATCTGTTGTCGAAAACCTAAAATGACATCCTTAACTTAAACTGCCTAGTGATAAAATGTTAAACTTAATTGTAATAATTCCCAATGAAACGAAAAATAAATTTTTTATTTTTTTTCACATTTTCTGCTTAAATTAAAACAATGCGTATCTATAATTTAAAGCTGATTTTAATTAACTATAATTTTATTTTTTAAGTTTTCAGAAAAAGCAAAAAATTAAAAATGTTCCATCATTTTTCTTCATTAGGAAAACCAAACTCCACTATTATCATTCCAAGTTACAGAACTTTTCTTTTAGTTTAATAAAACACTGGTTTTTATAGCGGAACTAGATTTTATATCTTTTTTATCTTCCAAAGTAAAAAAGTGAAATACATACATATATACATATGTATACATATATATTTATATATACATATACATCGCCTTAACAATAAAAATCGATTAATCATTCCGCGTGCAAGAAGGAATCTGGAAAAAGTTTATTGACCGCAACTTGGCACGTGCGGTTTTAAGTGTCCATGTATATGAATTGTTATTGTGTCTCTAATTTTTGATACAAGTCCATTGTTTAGCTTTAACGATTTTCTGTTTTCAAGCGAGAACCAAATTACAGCTAAATAAATAAATATTAAATAAAAAAAAACATAGAAAACCATAAAAGTATTCGTTAGTTTTGTAAACACTGTTGATTGTTCGTGGCTTGCAACCAAATACTTTTCCAAATTCATAGCAATTGCATAAATAAACTTACGCACAACAAAAACAAATGTTAACAATAGCATGAACTCTCGCACTTCTTTCGAGTATGTCCAGGAGTGCTGGCTTATTTGAATTTAATTTAATTTTTTTTTATTATTTTCGATTTATGTTTCTGCAAAACCAATTCAATAGGGTATTTTTGAGAGCAACTTTTGCCATGTTGTGGCTTTTGGTGTACAAAATTATGTAAACAAATATATTTTTAGTTTTTCTTTTTTAATTTTGGTATTTGGAACGCTAAGCAGCAACACAACAAATCATGAAATTTATGTGTAATTGGTAAATTATATTTTACTATGTTTTCGATTTTCTAAGAAGTCATCACGCTTGAATAAACCAAAGCATGTTTGCCTTCATTCAATCATCCCCGTAGATAAATATGCATGTGTCAGAAGTTAAAAGACCTAACTCCACTTTACACGATAGCTTGTCAATTTTTAACCGATTTAAAAAAAGAAGGAGGTTATCAATTCATTTGTATTATTTTATTTTTACATCATAACTCATTACACTTTAGACTGATTGTAAAAATGATTTTTTTTTTATCTGCGAAGGCATGGCTTCCAATTGGTCCCATTGTCCTCGCCCACAAATATTTTTATTTGAATTTATGATATTCTACTTAGTTGATTTCTGTGCAACCCAGGAAAGACCTTTGGTTCTTGTGATAACACAATTTTAAAGTTGAAAAAAATGGGGTGGGGTAGGGGTACGCCCATTAAAATTTTTTATCATATTTCTTTTAGTTCTACTTAACCGATTATTATGAAACTTGCCACACACAGCTTGAGCACTAAAATAGGCACAATCTTCCATTAAAAAAAAAATGGGCACAGGGAGTCATGCCCATTAAAAATTAAATTTTTATTGTAAGTGGTTCTACTTTAAGGATTTTTACAAAACCTAAAACACACCCTAAGCTCTCAAAAATACACAATCTTGCAAGTTTAAAAAATTTAAAATTTTAAAATTTAATTTTATAATTCACGTACTTTTTCTTAACCAATATTTAGGAATTTTTTTTTTTTGAAACATCCAGTTTGGTCCCATAAATTGTTTCGAAAAATACCCTATTAGATCTTTGCATTGAAGTCAGTTTTTTGGCAGACTCACTATCCTACTCCATCGCAGGATTTACGAAAAAATACAACGAATTGTTATTTTCTTTTCAAAATTTTCATAAACTCCATCATAAAGAATATTTGAAGTTGTTGTAACTGCAGGGGTAAGCCGGAGAAGCTAATTTATATACAACCAAACATTTTTCTGATGCCTGTGCCAAACACACATAAGTTGAATAATAAATAAAATACAATTACAACATTAATTTAAATTCATGTTATTCCAACTTGAAATAACTTTGATTCAACATGATTCTTCATTTTGATTTTAACAGTACGTAAATGTTAAATCAATGTGAAATAAATTTATTTCAAAAGTAAACATTTTCTTTGAAAATTACTATAAATCATGATAGATTAACATGCAACACAAATGAAGCAAAATCTTTGCCGAAAAAGATTAAACGCTCACGATAATACAAATCATTGTTCGCTTATAAATAAGAAAATTTGTTTTTGTTTTCAATATAAATAAGCGAAAGAAAATTTCTTGTCGACATGGTGAGCCAAGCAGTAAATTAACCTTGTTTAGGTAGATTTTAATTGAAACTTTTCTCTGTGTGTACCTTCTTAAGACTCTATTGCGAGCAATGATCTTTTGATATGTTTTCTAGATCTTTTTTTTATAGTCTTGTACCTTTAAACCAAACAATATTAATTTAATTTTAATGTAAATAATTTATTAGCTTTTATTTTAAATAGTCTTTTTAAAATAACTCTGCATGCTTTCAAGTATGCTATTCATGTCGCTTTATTTATTATTGTATATGTAAAGACTATCAAGAGATGAAATATTGTTTTATTGTTACCCATATTTTTCAATATTGTCAAACATGCACCTGGCTCTTGACAAATTATTTTTATGTATATCAATAAAAAATATATTTATAAGGAAATTTTTTCAATACAAACTAAATTATAATAAAATATGTGCATATCCTTAAATCACTTTTCTTGTAAATTAAGGAGCAGAAGGATCTAATATTTTAAGAGATAATGATGAATACATATTTTTTTGATAGCAATTTGCTTAATACAGAGATTTATAAGTGTATAAAATGATTTCCTATGAAGATAAAAGGCTGTAGTGGCAAAAGTTGCTGATTTAAGCTGAAAGCACGGCACTACTTTAAAATTGCTAAGCCTATGCATAAATCAAGCCTTAAAAGTCATTTCCTTTTTTGGTATTTACATCACAGCTTGATGACAAATATTGGGACTTTGTCACTTTAAAATATTATATTCCTTGAGACTCTGTAAATTATATAAGAAAAAAAAAACGCTAAAGGAAATTATTTTTCCAAAAGCTGCAAAAACACTTGCGTATTCATAAGAAAAATTAAATGAATTTGAAATAAATTTTAGGAAAATTTTGTATGAAAAATTTTAAATAAAATACATTTCAAATTCATTTAAAATTTTATGACTATGGGGTACAATTTTTAAAGTTCTCTTTTGAAAGATATAGAGCAGAATGGGCATAATTTATCTCAGCAATGCGATGAGATGTCTGAAAATTAATTACAGATTTAAATTTATCTGTTGTCGAAAACCTAAAATGACATCCTTAACTTAAACTGCCTAGTGATAAAATGTTAAACTTAATTGTAATAATTCCCAATGAAACGAAAAATAAATTTTTTATTTTTTTTCACATTTTCTGCTTAAATTAAAACAATGGGTATCTATAATTTAAAGCTGATTTTAATTAACTATAATTTTATTTTTTAAGTTTTCAGAAAAAGCAAAAAATCAAAAAAGTTCCATCATTTTTCTTCATTAGGAAAACCAAACTCCACTATTATCATTCCAAATTACAGAAATTTTCTTTTAGTTTAATAAAACACTGGTTTTTATAGCGGAACTAGATTTTATATCTTTTTTATCTTCCAAAGTAAAAAAGTGAAATACATACATATATACATATGTATACATATATATTTATATATACATATACATCGCCTTAACAATAAAAATCTATTAATCATTCCGCGTGCAAGAAGGAATCTGGAAAAAGTTTATTGACCGCAACTTGGCACGTGCGGTTTTAAGTGTCCATGTATATGAATTGTTATTGTGTCTCTAATTTTTGATACAAGTCCATTGTTTATCTTTAACGATTTTCTGTTTTCAAGCGAGAACCAAAGCGAGAACTAAATAAATAAATATTAAATAAAAAAAAAACATAGAAAACCATAAAAGTATTCGTTAGTTTTGTAAACACTGTTGATTGTTTGTGGCTTGCAACCAAAAATACTTTTCCAAATTCATAGCAATTGCATAAATAAACTTACGCACAACAAAAACAAATGTTAACAACAGCATGAACTCTCGCACTTCTTTCGAGTATGTCCAGGAGTGCTGGCTTATTTGAATTTAATTTAATTTTTTTTTTATTATTTTCGATTTATGTTTCTGCAAAACCAATTCAATAGGGTATTTTTGAGAGCAACTTTTGCCATGTTGTGGCTTTTGGTGTACAAAATTATGTATACAAATATATTTTTAGTTTTTTTTTTAATTTTGGTATTTGGAACGCTAAGCAGCAACACAACAAATCATGAAATTTATGTGTAATTGGTAAATTATATTTTACTATGTTTTCGATTTTCTAAGAAGTCATCACGCTTGAATAAACCAAAGCATGTTTGCCTTCATTCAATCATCGCCGTAGATAAATATGCATGTGTCAGAAGTTAAAAGACCTAACTCCACTTTACACGATAGCTTGTCAATTTTTAACCGATTTAAAAAAAGAAGGAGGCTATCAATTCATCTGTATTATTTTATTACTACATCATAACTTGTTACACTTTAGAATGATTGTAAAAAATTATTTTCTTGTCTGTGAAGGTACGGCTTCCAAGTGGTCCCATTATTTATTTTATTTGATTATATGATATTCTACTTATTTGATTTGTGTGCAACCCAGCAAACACCTTTGGTTCTAGTGATAACACAATTTTAAAGTTGAAAGAAGGGGCGGGGTACACCCACCAAAATTTATTTTTATATTTCTTTTAGTGCTATTTAATGGGCGAAGGGAGTCATGCTGATTAAAATTTAATATTTTATTGTAAGTGTTCTACTTTAAGGATTTTTACAAAACCTAAAACACACCCTAAGCTCTCAAAAACACACAATCTTGCAAGTTTAAAAAAATGGTAGGAGGAACGCCCCTTTAAAATTTAATTTTATATCTCACGTACTTTTTCTTAACCAAAATTTAAGCAATTTTTTTTTTTTGAAAGATCCAGTTTGGTCCCATCATTTTTTTTTCGAAAAGGATCTTTGCATTGAAGTCAGTTTTTTGGCAGAATTATGTGGTATTATTCTTATTATTTTTGTGAACTTCTTGAAAATTATTTGATCGTATTTCCTGAAGTACTCGTATTATTAAAGGCCATGGGCCATGACTCACTATCTATACAAAATCACACGACTTAAGGTACGGCCACACTTGACAAGCATTTGCTCAAAAAAGCGTAACCAGCAAATACTAATGAGAAATCTTTTGATTCAGACGCGTATTTATTAAGTTCAATAGTTTCCAATAATATTGTATTCTTTAACTTTGCCTATTTGTTAAATACGAAACTAATTAACTTAATAAACACGTGTTTGAAGCAAAAAATTTCTCACTTGCTGGTTACGCATTTTTGGGCAAATGTTTGTCAAGTGTGACCGTACTTTTACGAAATAATACAACCCTGATCTAATAAATTGTTATTGTCTTTTGAAAATTTTAATAAACTCCACCATACCAGGGTTGTATTTCCACAAAAGTCGCACCATTGTATAGATTAGTGAATTACGGCCTTAAGTACAACTTTAAACATTTTTAATAAAAAAAAATTAAGAATCTTCTAAGAAAAAATATTATACATAATTTTAAAATAAATGCACTTCCCGAAAAATTTATATTTTTGGACTAAAATGAAATGCATATGCGTACTTATTTACGTTCCTACTTTAATATTAAAGATAAAATCTTACATTCTACTTTTTTCAATACTGCTGGTGATGATAATATCCACTGCCCTCATGGCTAGTGGGGCAGCAATCTAGTCTAGTAGTCGGAGAGTCATACGTTCAATTATTGGCCAAGATTATGGATGTTTCTGCAGACAAGTCAAGATAGCTTTCAGAGAATGACAAAGGTATTGTTTGAAGTATTTTTTGAATATTGGCCATCAAAAAACTATGAATGCGTGCAGCTACAAGTAAAAAACATGCTCATATAGAAACAAACGCATTAATTTTAAATCGAATACATTTAACTATAAACATCCAACACGTTCATACACCATTTTTAAACAACAAACGCAGCACAAGCAACAGCAATTAAAAGGTATAGACTGTGTAAGCTAAAATCACACATAAAAATAAAAAAATACTCTGACTATTAATCGGCTACACATGCTTATATACAGGGTTATTTTATTTACACACACGCATAAAGCATGTTTTCACATAGTCACACACATTTTTACACATTTTCCATTCCATTTTATATACACATATGTATGTATGTAGTGGCAAATGCTTAATAAATATCCCGAGTATTATGTGTATTTTTTAGTGCGATTAAATATCCATAGTCTGAGTATTAATTTATTCAGGCTGAAAGTATATGCTTAAGTATGTGCCTTTTTATTTTTAGTTGTAGCGTATTTTAGTTTTTTGCATAAACGAAGCATGCACCTATGGTATTAGTTGCTTGAGAGAAAATATGTTAGCTTACAAATTGTTTGCGCTAAATTTATGTTAATTTTTTATTTGTTTTGAGTACTCATTGTCAGTTCCTGTTTGACTTGTAGTCTATATTTGTCCAAAGTTTCAATTTCTAGAATTGAAAAAGAAATTGTTTCATTAACAATTGAATGCTGAAAATATTTTATATAAATTGATATTATATACTTTAGATTCTCAAAATAGCTAGAAGCTATTGTCTTTGCTATTTCTTCTTTGCTAGATACATAAGTAAAAAAACACGTCGTTGCCTTAATTTTAATAAAAATATACTCCTTTTTTAGTATCCATATACTCTTATCTATCACTAATTCTTATGGTTTTTCTAGTTTTTCTTTTTTTTTCTTAATAAATATATTGTATTACATTAATAAAGTTTGTGTCGTGTTTATACCTAAAAGCTTCAAAATAGTGTCATAAATTTAAGGCTTAGCAATATAAAATATTGTTATAAGAAACACAAGCCTGTCCATAAATCCTGGCGCCTCTATATTAAAGGGAGAATAAAAATTATAAACATTGAGTCAGAGAACGTAACAAAAAGAGGAAAACAAATTGAATATAATATAGGTAGAAGTCTGTAAAAGTATGTGTGTACATATATGATAAGAAATAGCAACAAAATGGCCTATTTTGTTCTATTTTATAGCAGAGATTTTACGACAATGTGTGTGAAACATTTTACACTTGAACATTAGGATGAGCTATAAAATATAATTGTATTATTTTTAGAATATTTAATGATGCAATACATCATAGAGAAATAAAAGATATTAAATCTCACACTGCTCTCCCTAGCGCTCAGTTATTTATCATCAGTAACTAGAAGAATAGGTCAGTGTATTAAAACATAAAAAAAACTTTTTTCAAATGTTTTCTGCAATAACAAGATACATTTCGGTTGTTATTCGCACCACAAAAAAATATCCATTAAAAAAATATATATAGAGTATACATAATATCCCATAAATATCCCTATACATATGTAATATTTATGTATTTTTCCATATATTTATAATATATCGTCATATAAAATGTACAAATTTGATATGTTACAATAGCAAAAAAGTAGTTAATAGCACGTAAGTTTTTTGATATTATATTAAGTATTAAAAATATATACTTAAGTCTTATTTACTCTTAATAAAAGTATCTGCGTAAACTCAAAATTTGTAGCACAAACAATTTTTATGCTCAAATATTTGCTATCAACCAATAATGAATGTAGCTGAATGCAAAACATATTTATCTTTATTTCATTTATGCGAATAACTTAAATACTCCAAATATATAAAAAGATAAGCACTGGCATATTGTTCCAATTGACTCTCTAGCATACTTAGAGTCGGATTCCTTTTTTACTCAGAGCATGGGTATTTAGTCGGACATAATAAATATAAGCATAATACTTAGAGTATTTATCAATAATACGTACTCGCATGCATTTTTCTGTACAAAAAGGGAATGGAAAATGTACTTTTTTTACTTGAAAATGTGAATCAGATAATTAGGCGGTACAATTTAAAACAAACATAAAGAATAACATTTAATAATATTTAGAATATATATTATTTCTGACTTCTTTATTCGTAAGATTTCTAATATTTTCTAATTTGTACATGTATAAATGTATTTATAGTAAATTTTTAGTTAGAAACGCTTTTCTATCCCTGTATTATATTATATAATAATATATTATATTATATCCCTGTCATGCAATCAGTTGCACACTATTGATTTTAGCGTTTAACCAATTCTCTTTAAGCACTGATGCTTAAAGTGTACGCAAGTAAAATATAGTAATATATACTTATGTCTAGCCGCATAAATACTCAGAACATTTTCTTACTAATGCGTATGACTGCACAGTTACAGCAGACGTACACATTTTAGTTATACTCGTTTGTGGGGAGGAATGTATATGAATATAGTCATTGATTACATGAACTTAGTTATATGACTTTGGTTTAAATTTAATGAGTATGTATGAGTATTTAAACCTTTTTGACAGCCAATACTCGAAAAGTATTTGAAACGAGTATTTTGTCATATTATGGTGCATATATTTTGATATATATGACCCCATATATTACAAAGTATTTCTATTTATGGACTCATACATAAAGATATTCACAATTGAATTAATTTAATACACTTTAATAATTAAGGGCACATGTTTAAGTAATTGATTTGATTGCTTTTTCTTCTATCCATTCAGCAAATTAGGATGAAGTTAAAATAATTTTCAAGTGCAAGATTGAGTAGTTGTTGGTACTTTTAAACTTTTATTTGCATATCAATAAGCTGCAAGGATAATGAATAAATATTAATTTACATTTTCATCAAGAAAATAATATATATGGATAATATAACACTGAAGTAAATAAATAAAATCCTTGGAAATCCTTTATAGAAAATGTACTTTTAAAAATTTAATATAAATAATTGAGAATAATGAATGGATATTAAAATTATTTATTGTATTTCATACAAACTTTAGCCAAAATACTAACAAGAAAATTATTGAATGGTTTTAAAATTGAAGAATATTATATTGAATAAGCAACGATTTACTTTAATGCAACCGAAGTCAATGAGTCTTTTATTAAACAGTTTTTAATAAATTAAAATGGTTTCGAAATCCATTATGATGATTGGATTTTAATTTCAGTTATAGTAAGGTGAAGTTTCTTTTTAGAAGTAAAGTAAAATTGATAAGCATCGTTGTCTTGAAAAATTTTATTTATCAACATAATAAATTTAAAAAATTTTGGTATTAATGAAAATCTCATCATCTGGAGCCATAACGCCCAAAAAACCTTTAGAGACATATATTATGAACTACGTTTTTCGACGAAAAGCACCTAATCTAAGATCGTAAATAAAAAAATTAAGCTCGATAATATATCGCTTAGGCTTTATTTGGCGATTATTGCACTACATAATCGTATGAATGTAAAAGGTATTTTAAATCAACTTTTAAGAAAAATTTTAAATAAAACGAGATTTTGAAATCATCATATAATTTGAGTGTTATTTAACTTACTTTGTTCGTAACCTATTGTTTATAAATTATTGTAAATTTTAATTAAAAAAAATTTTATAAGCAAATATTTATGTAAAAATTATCAATAACCCTTTGTAAGACCTACAGCTCTTACAATAGGTTACAAAATGACCAAATAAAATAACATACAATTCTTATGATGTTTTAAAAATCTGGTCTTATTTTCTCTTTTCTTTAACAGTTGCCTCCCAAAAATCATTTACATTCATAAGATAATGGCACTTCCATATATCTAAGGTTAATTAAAAAAGATTAGCCCATTACATGCTAAAATAATTAACCCCAAGAAAATGAACGTAAAAGATTTAGTTGGAAGAATTTTTTAAAGAAAATAGAAATGGAGTTTTTTAAACCATCCAATGCAGCATGCCTTAGTTCCAAAGTGCCCTGTAGACCATAAAATAAACTCATCAATCACAACATTGTGTGTATGCAGTCCTGTTTTTTCTAGCTGCACGTACGTGCTATCGGCAGTGATTGATACAAATAAGAAACCTTTTATTTTTAGGGTTCCTTATACTAAAGCCGAAAATGCACCACGTCTGTCTGTCTGTTTGTAACAGGCTGTTTTCTTGAGAACCGAAATGTTCACAGAAAATGTTAACAGCAACAACAACATATATATAAGAGTAAAAAAAGAATGTGGGTTCCAAGGCAAGCACCGAAATATGCAGAAATCTTAATGTTTATATAGAAGCCTGAAATGTTCAAAGTTTGCGTATTTTTATGCAGACTGAAATTTAAAAATTCAAATGTAAAGGGATTTCTTTAAGGAAATGTAATTTTAACAACTTGGAGACAGTAAGCGGCAAAATCTTGAAATTTTGATAAATTTTAAAACTAAAAAATCTCAAAATTGAAAAAATACCTACATAAAAAAATCGGCAAACTGAAACTAAAATGTATATTGAGTTACTCAAAAATAAATAAAGTTAGTAAATTCATATTTTTCTATATTGAAATAAGAAATTTCAACATGACTAGACTTTCGATAATGTTTCTTATTAATTCAAAATTTTTTTATTGATTTTTCTCTGGGTGTATGGTATTAAAAATTTAAGAAAATAGTTGAATTTTAAAGCGTAGCTTTTCTACAAACTGTGGCCCCAAGTTGGCAACAGATAAAGCTATCAGTTGGCGTACAACACTTTAGGTTTAAGAGCCCAATTTTTTTAATTTTATTTTTACAATTGTTACACCAAAAATCGTTTCGTCTTTTTTCGTGTCAATTTTGCTCAGCACAAAACGACCAAACCACGCATGAAATAAGCTTTTTTGTCACTTACATTTGGTCTTGAGTCGTTCGTGTTCTGTCAACAAAAGACACAGCTCTCTCTAATTTGTAATTTTTTTTTTGTTTTTTTATTATAACAACTTTAATTTTTCCAATGTGACGTCGCATAATAAATACTTACATAAAAAATGTTTATTCGCTTTTACAATAAAATCCTTTACTAACTATAACGCTTACTATGTATTTGTTCAAATTAAGATTAAAAATAATGGCGCATATTCATACTCCAAAAAAAGTATATATATATATATATATTAAGCCCAGTATTTGTTAGGCTAATACTGGTTTTAAGTTCCTAAAGTATACTTTGTTTTGACTATGAATATGCATCATTTATAAATCAAATTTAAATAATTTTTTGGGTTTTAGCTTACAAGTATTTATCTTTGTTATATATACTTATATATATATATATATATATATATATATATATATATATATATATATATATATATATATATATATATGTGTGTGTGTATGTGTGTGTGTATATGTACGTACGTATGTACGTAAGACTTTAATTTTAATTAATACATCATAGCAGCGGCGCTGCTCATATTCTTTCTGTTAACTTTTGTTAATATATCATTGAACAACTTTCTTATGAATTTGCTTTGGAGCAAATTTTTTAACATACCTTAAAGCTGTTTTGTTGCCTTAGCAATAACTTAAGTATTTTGTTTAGGGTAAATAAAAGGAAAATATTAATTTAATAAGCAACTTAAGGAAATATACGACTATTATTCCTTTTTTATGGAAGGATGATTCCTTAGCAGCCTTCCGCATACAACGTTTCATAACATAAATACATTTAAAGTTAACTTACTGCCACATTATATTTTAATGATCGGGTTGTTAAATTTATATTTAATATCAAATGTTATTTTTAAAATGATATTAATATAGAACTTAAGATGTTTCTATAGCAGCAGAAATATTTTAATTTAATAAATAATCCGCTAAACGACATTAATATGGTCTATGAATAAAAAATACATCAAATACTTTTGTATACCCTTCTAGTGTTTAATATTTAATGCAAATACCTCCTCCAGATACTTGCATATTTTAAGTCTGTTTGAAAATATAAACCACATTAGAATGTATTGTATTTCCGTGCTGGTGTTTGTATGCTCTTTGTTTTCTTATTTGCATGTCTTAGTTTATTCATCTCTTTATGATTTGTGAGTATTTTGGCTTGTTGCTATAACTTCAAACTTGTCGCCATAATATTACCATTCACTGCCTTTGCTTTTGTTACTTAATTTATTTTTTTATGTATCCTGTTGGAGTCAGTTCTTTTTTGCTGGGTTGTGCTTTTTTATTTAGAGTTTGGTTTTTATTACTTTTTTTATTAACTGTAGTCTCAAATTTTTTTAAGTTTATTTTTTACTCCCTGTAAAATCTATTTCTTATTTTCTTGCTCCGTAACATTTTCTCTCTCTTTACCATAAATATTTTGTTTTCGTGAACATCAATTGTGGTTTACATCCGGGTTCTTGTGTTTTTGTTATCTTGCGTATAATTGTATATAATAATCTTTATTTCCTTTGCCAGGACACCACTTTTTATTTAATGGTATACATTGTTAAGCATTTTTTTTTTAATATATTTTAGCTTATTAATTGTTCTTATAGTAGCTAAAAAGATAAAACATACAATAAACTTAAATTAGGAGTATTTAATATATGCGACCTTCTCCGCGAAAAGGGACCTGGTGTGTCAAAAAGCGGGGCTGTGTGTCAAAATCGATAAAAATGAGAAAAACATTAAAATTTTATTTTTTAAATGCTAGGTCTCTTTTCTCGGCAAAAGTCACATATGTATATATGAAGGAAAATAAGCGCTAAAAAAAGGTCAAAGCCTATTATATCAACTCTAGTAAAAAAAGAGCTTCCACGGAATTCAATAAGATCTCCAACTTGTGATCCGGAAGTAGTGCAAATTTTAATCATTTCTTATGATTTTTAAAACGGGTTATAATTAAAAAAATTATCTGCTTAGGACTTCCACTGTACTGCAGCTACAACAACAAATGCATGACCTTGAACAATTGAAGAGTGTTCTAAAGCGAGCATCGAAATATGTATACAAAACAACTGAAACTTTGAAATTTAGTGTATTACAAGGCAGACTGTACCAATTAACACAAAAATTTAAAAAAGCCATGTTAAAGGGTATTCCATCAGTTAAAGTGATTTTTTACTAAGTAATCTTGACAACTTGCTAAATCTTGGAAACCGTAAGAGACAAAACTCCTAAGACTTAAAAAATTTGCTTAAACTAAAAAATCGACTAAATAAAAAAACGCGCTTAAATGCAATAAAGGGTGTTTTTTATAGAGTAACGTATATTTAAATTACAATAAAGCAAGGATATATTTTTAATATCAATTAAACGAGCTTTATTGGAAAAAAAATTTTATGAAATTAATGCCTAAATATGATTTCTGTCATGTGGCGCAACGGCTGGCTCGTAAAAAACGCAATCTGGAACACCAATTTTCAACAACTTTTTGCAGCATTTGTGACCGTATTTTGCTGATAACTCTTCGAATTTTTATATCCAGGAGTTCAATTGCTTTATTGCTTTATCGACGTAGATAACATAACCCCAAAGAAAATAATCCAATGGGGTTAAATCACACGACCTTGTTGGCCAATTAATTGTGCCATTACGTGAAATTATTTTTTCATCAAAAATTTCTTTGAGTAAATCAATTGTAGCGCCCTCTGTGTGACATGTGGCTCCGTCCTGTTGGAACCACGTCTCAGCAATATTGATGCCACGTAATTGATGTATGAAAAAATTTCGAATCATGTTGCTATACCGTTCACCATTGACAGTAACATTCTGACCATCATCGTTTTTGAGCAAATATGGGCCAATGACTCCGCCACCCTATAAAGCGCAAAAAACAGTCATTTTCTCTGCACAAAAGCTTGTGGATATTCTTCTAATTCCAAATGCGAGAGTTTTGCTTATATACGTACCCATTCAACCATAAATGGGCTTCATCGGAAAACGGAAGAAGTGCGCGATGAGTTTGAAGAATAGAACGATTAGTTTGATTAAAAATTTCAACAATTTGCACGCGTTGCTCTGGAGTACGTCCATTCATAATGAAATTTCAAAACAAACTAAACAAAAAGCAATTATCAGCTATGATGCCAACTCAAAGTTGTGACATTCTAAAAAAACACCCTTTATATTACAAAAAATAAAATAAATCGTAAAAATGCAAAAAGAAACACACCAATAGATCGCCAAAAACCGAAAAAAATCGTCAAAACAAAAAAAAGCGAGAAAAGAATGCTATGCGCTTTAATGATATACTTTATATCGCTTTCTTGCCAAAAAAGAAAATTGCAAAATTTCTATTTGCACCCTTTAACAGAAAAAGTGCAATATGCACTTACCGATTTTGGTGAAAGGTATAAGCATACGAGAATTGGTAACTACGGCCGGATTTTTAAGCCAGTTAACTTAAGTTAACTTTATCATTTGAAGCTACGTGGGAGTTTTATCAGTAAAGGTATTCATTTCAGTTTTTTTCTGTTTGAAAAATGGAAAAATGTATTTTTTTTTTACAACAAACACAGGAAAAAAATTCCACCAAAATTTGAAATTTTAAATTTTTTTACCTGTATTCTTTAAAAAAAATAAAAAAATAAAACTATACCTATGAGGTTTATTCGTGCATAAAGATTGCAGAAACATGCTAAAAATTTTTATTCATTTGCAAAAAAAAAATCCACAACTTTCATTCTTGTAGTTCTGTATTTTCTTTAAGATCTATTTTTATTTCCTTTTTAATAAGCCTTCTTTATTGCCAGTTTAAATAGCGATTAACAAATTTTGCCTTAATTATTTGTACTTCCTTATACTCAAAGGCATTTTCTCTCCAATTGTGTGTTCACAGCTAATGTAAGTAATTTGCTTTTGGCTAATGTAAATTTACTCCAGTAAATTTATTTAATTTTCCCGAGTTTAATTTTTTTAATTGTCTATCCTTTTGTGCTGCTAAGATTCCTAAAGATTTTATTTTTATCTCATTAAAAAAAGTAACAGCGTGGAAAGTAAATCAGTTACAAGAAAATGTTGTCACCAGAAATGTTTTACAATTTTTTAAAAAATATATAAATATATTTTTATGCTCCTCCAGAATAAATTATAATGAAATGTATAAAATTAATTCAAAGTCTTATAAAAAAAATATGATAGCAAATTCCAGCAAAATGGAAAATAATGCAATTCAAATCTAAAATACTTTACACTGATATCCTCTCATTTTCTAATGCCAGAATATACATTATAATTCATACTGCCAATGGCTATTTTTTTTCTAAAACATATAATTTCAATGAAATGCAGCAATACAAATTAAAGCTGCTAGTCATGAAGAGAAAATTTTTTTTCTAGAATTCATGTCGATAATGATTGAGAACAGTAGTTAGCACCGGCGCATCAGCATGAAGTGTTTAATCAAATCATCTGATATCATTTGTGTGAATTAATGAATGACTACGTAATCAAATATAAATTAATTTTCGTTTTTTTTAATTCAGTTTAAATTATTTTTTAAATGAGTTTTTACATAATTAATTTGCTTGAAAAAAAAGCACACAATTACTACAGGATATTTGCATATGAAAAGGATGCTGATAAAACGTTGAGGGAAATCAAAAAGATGCTTTAACATATAGATTCACATAAAAAAATTTTAAACAATTTAAAAAGCTCTTTAACAAGCATATTTTTGCCTAAGAAACAACAATGATTTTGTAACAAAATTTAGTTAAATTTTTTTATAGTAGGACAGGTATTCCGGGGATAACCCCTACTCATACAATGCATTGTGCTAGAACTAGGAAAATAGGTAATGGAGACGTGATAGAGGGAGTAGTGTGTGTACATTCGATTTAAATCTTTTCAAGTTGAAAGTGACAGGAAAGACTTCCACAGGTAGTTTATTTCATATACAAACAGTATGGCTAAAAAAGGATTTCTCACTGGAATACGTAGTGCAATTTAGTGGCCAATTAACCACAAAAGGATGTGCCCTGAATGAAGCACGTGTTGAGCGTAAAAATGTTTGGGTTTTAGTTCCCTAATTTCATTACAGCACATTCCCTTGTAGTAACGATAGAATAGAGCAATGCATCTACATTGCATCGATGTTCCAATGAAACAATAGAGTTGGATACGCTACTGGCACCGATGAGCTTCTTTGCCCTCTTCTGTACGCGATCGTGAAAAAAACTTTTAACATTCATAATGCCAGCATAAAAAGTGTAACAACACTGAGAATGACATGTTTATGACTTCCAAAAGATGCATTAATTCATCATTTTTACTTCTTAAATAGTGATATTAATACTCGTAACTTAAAAATATTTATTAAATAAGAACAGTTAGTGAAATAAAGTACAATAATTGCACATTACAGTAGAGTTGGGCTATACCGAGCGCCGGTTGTAACGGATTTTGTCATGTAACGAACATATCTTATAGTAACAACAGTTGTGAGTAAATAATTCATACAAATAATCATGCTTACAGTGAACACCTGATATAACATATTTCAATTTACAAATAATTATTTTAAAATGCTGCAAAGTGAAATCCATGACAACTTATAGGAGTATTTAGAGAGCCAGTTATAGCCTGGATTTTATTTTTAAATAGTTATAATACAATAACATTTACTTGCATTCTTATAGTGCATTTACATCTGAGCAAAAACTGATTTTAACTGAATTTTCTTTTTTACAAAACAATAACAACTTCGTCCTTAGATTTTATAAAAATCTACTTAAAATCTAATAGAGCTAAGTCATCCAGCTATAGTTTTTTTCCAAAGTATACTAAAAATTAAACCTCCATTTTAATTTATATATGCCTAATTTCGTACAGGTTTAAATGCCCTTTTAAATTAAATAAACAATTTTAAACAAATTTATATTTTTAATGAATTGGATTACTACTTTCTTGGAATTATAGAAAATTATGTTTTTTGTGTTCGATAGAATTTTAAGTTGTAAAAAATAACAACAATTTAAATCTAAATGCAAAAGTTTTTTTTATTTGACAGATCAATTCACGAATATAAGCATTAATATTTGAGTGTATTCCGGATGCCGATACGGGACCACTTTTTTGCTCATTGTCAATGCTGGCCTCCAATGTATCAATTGCTGCTGGTTGATCAGAATAAGCCAGCGAATTCACATTGCTTCATATAAAATAATAGAAAAGTGTCAAATCTCATGACCTTGGAGGATAATTAACAGATACATTTCTCGAAATAGTATTTACTTCAATAAATCGTATCCATATTTTGGAAGAAAAAAAGAGTCATTGATCATAATGTGGTAGCTATGCTCATTGCATGTTACACGAATTCCATTTTAATTTTTGGAAGAAATAAGGTCCAATGATGCCAGCAACGTATAAAGCGCTTCAAACAGTGTATTTTGTATTTGTTTTTGATGTAGTGAGCTCTGTAAAGTCTGTTCTATTTTCAATAAAATATTGTCTATAAATTGGAAGAATTGATTACTGATTTTCTGAATAATACAGTAGGTCTGCTGAAAAATTAAAATTTTTAAAAGTATAGTGATCATAGATGTCAAAAATATCACATTATGATAATTCGATTCACACTTAAGTTCTATTGGGCCCTAAAAAAAACACTCTATTTACCCCGGTCAAGGAGAACCAAACTGAAGGTCTCTCTGAATTGGTTATAACTAAACTCTACTTTTTAATTCAGTATATAATTCTCATTTGGCATATATTTTTCATATTATTAAAGTCTTAGCATGCTTTCTAAATTTTTTGCTCGAAGAGATTGCAGGGATGCAAAACAAAATAACTTTACAGACTTCTTCGTTCATTTTCAAAAACATCTAGGTGTACAACAGGCCTTTTAATTTTTTTTAACAGCCTTAAAGTAAACAAGCAAATGAAAAAATATGTAAATTTGCTTGCCTTTTATCAGTATTTTAATAATTTCTATATATTCGTCCAAAAGAGGTACTTAGGTCATAATTTAGTGTTTTGCAGGAGAAAACTTTTAAATTTTCAAGTAAATTTTTGGAAATTTACTTATGAGGCAGTTAAATTGATAAATACGGTTGTTTTATTTTATTTAGGAAAACATCTTTGTAAACACTGTTATAAATACATATACCAAAGTATAAGCATATATGAGGACTTAGAAACCTAAGTCTGTACATTAGGAGCAGTAGGAGCTGGTATAGCTGTTAGCCTTCCTATATGGCATGTGTATGTACTAGACCCTCTCCTCTCTCTCCCACCTCTCCTCTCTTTTACTCTCTCTTAATCTACAGAAGCTTTTCATCTACATCCTCCCTATACTCCCAGTCTCCCCCTTATTCTACTACTTTAAACTTACAGGCAGCACAAAGGCATCATCTTATTGGACCCAAGTAAGCTGGACCCCTAAATGTTCATTCTTCACCACCAGCCTGCTAACCTAAATATATATAATATTCTTTCATAGCGTGCCATAACCACTCAAATAGCTTAAGCGACGCATTTTTTTAACGAAAATCGATTAAGTTCAAAAAATATGTCGCTTAATCTCTTTTAGCAGTTATGGCGCGCTATGAGATATAAGTCGAAAGCACAATTTATTGCACTATGAGTCCTTGAAATTTAATTGCAAATTTTTTTAGAGTTTATTTTGAACATGAAGATTATGGGAGTGCCATCAACTTAAAATGTGCCTATGTTGACTTAAGCACTTTTTCGGCATCTTGCCACATATGTATTAATGAGCATCCTTCAAACTTTGAAAAATTCGAAGTTGTACAATAAAAAAAAAAACGGATCTCCTAAAAAAGATATGGCGAGCAAAATCCATGTCTTAGGGAAAAGGCTTTCAAAGGATAGCACTTTAACTTGGCTTAAAAGTCGGCTTCATCAAATGAGTAGCTTTTGGTGCCTGGGAATTTTTTCCATCACAATATCTTTACCGTTCCACTATAAGCCTACATAAATCGAAATGCTAAAAGAAGATTAATTTTATAAATTTTTCCCAGCAGTGCTAAACCATTTCCATTTTTGAGTATGGGCAGGAAAATGTTTGAAGCTCGCTTATTTATATGCCATCACTGCTTTTTTTTTAAACCTTTGTAGGGATTATAAAAAGCAAGGAATTACATAAATTCAGCTACTACATTTTTAAAACAATGGCTCGCAAATTAAAGGCATTTTGGTATACAAAACATTTTTTTTTTGCTTGCATAGCAACATGTAACTACAAGCAAATTTACACATAATAGAAGTATAAAATAAAAAAATTCAAGGAAAAAAACAAACGGATGTTAAATGAAATTCATACATGATAAACACATTCAGATACAAGCAAAATCACACGTTTATTCGTACAAAACATAAATTGCGGTTTTAGTTTAAGCTGACAAATTTTAAGTCATTAGTTTGAATTGTGTTAAAAATTTTGCGGCTTTTGAGGTTGTTCGTGTTGTAACTGTTTTACATAATAACTACATACAAACAATATGAAAAAAAATGAATGGCAAAAGTTTTTGCCTTTGTGCTAAAAATAAAAAACATAATGTGTTCGAGAAACATATATTTATATATTTAAGAAATGTACATACATATGTAACTATTTGCATAAATATATCAAGGGCAAATGCAGTAACTTCAATAGCAATTGTTACGCTACATTTCTATGATGATATTTTCTGCTTCTAACAAGAATTCCTTTTGCTAATTCTTAACAATATAACTTTGAAACTTCTAGAGTGTATTATAGTGCGTTTACACGTGAGCAAATTCTAGTACTTACAAGATTTCCAACAAAATTGTTTAGTGGATTTCCCTTATAAAACAACGTCTTCTTTGCCACTAAATTTTATAAAAATCTACTTAAAGCCTAGTAGAACTTAGTGATGCAGCTATTGTTTTTGTAAACGGACTAAAAATCAAAACCCTGTACTTAAAAGGGTGGGTGAATTAGCTAGATTGCAGTTGTTTGGTTGTTGTTTAGGAAAAA
Organism: Tachina lurida; assembly: GCA_944452675.1. NCBI lineage: Eukaryota > Metazoa > Arthropoda > Insecta > Diptera > Tachinidae > Tachina > Tachina lurida. The sequence continues at coordinate 156,666,059 of OX101753.1, read as the reverse complement.
TTGTAATCAATGGTTTTGGTTTTTGATGTGAAATCTTGTTAAAATTATGAGAGAAAAAATAATGTTAATAGTATACACAGAAAAAAATATTCACCAATTAATGCTTTCAGTTAAGACTTTAATTCAATTAATTGTATTAACTAATTTGAGTGTAAAAACGTATGGCCTGTTTCACAATAATGAAACGAAACCTTCGACTGAAAATTTATCTTGAAAACAGAAACAAATTTTCATATTTTATTGTTGTTTTGAATATAAATTTTCAGTCGAAAGTTTCGCTTCGTTATTGTGAAACAGGCCATTTTAATGGATAAATTGTTTATAAGTGAAAATTAAATTTATATTTTATCTAATACTTTAAGGTCTATTATTATAACCTAAAGTTAGTTAAAAGTAGGATTTTATCAGACGTATAAAAAGTTTTTCATCAGTGCAATTTTACCTTAACCTAAAGTGAGCTCTAAGTTAAAGGCAAATGTATCCTTCCTGGTAAGTTAAATTAAATTTATAATAATGAATAGCGTTTTATATGTCCGACAAAATCCTACTTTCAGGTAACTTTAAGTTGTAATAATGGCCCTAATTGATATTACAAAATTATTCATATTACTTCTTTGTGTGTAGCTATTGATAAGAATTTGAAGTAAAATCTGCTTAATTCTCTACTAAACGAATATTTATATCAAGTGAGTCGATTCAAAAATATAAAGGCCTTTATCATGACAATAACTATTATTTAGGAATTTATTTTTCACAAATAATATTTTAAATATTTAAACTCTCACGCTGGCGGCACACATACCACTTAGTAATTTTGCTTGAGATTAAGTTGAAAAAAATTTTTAATTAAGTCACACATTCAATTGTAGAGGCCTTAGTTATGCTTGATTTACCTTTTATTTCAATGCCATTCTCTAGTTAGAAGGTAACTAGAATTCAAGTCAAACAATTCAGTTAGAGTACAGTTCAATTCGAGGCTTGAATTATACTTTAATTAAGCCCTGTATTGCAACTGATTTCAAGCGGAGTTTTTATTTTAACAAACACAAAAAACCTGCGAAGCGTTAAGCTTGTCTGCGCAAAACATCCAGGGTTTATGGCGGGAATTGAACCCACGACCTCTGGACTGAGAGGTTAGCATCGCTATCACTCAGCCACAGTGGCACCTAATAATTTTCTGCATATCTGCCTTCGGTATACCCCCCAGGGGAGCCTATTTTTAACTACGGGCTTGGCAAACCCGGGCCCCAGCTGGGTTAATGTGGCTTTTTCCTTTTGCGTACCTTTGGTACATTACCCATAGAACTTATGTGTTACTACCCGATCTCTGGCAACAGAGCAAAGCATGTTTACATATTTATGAAAGGAAGACAGGTTCCTGTTTATGTCAGTTAGGTGCATGATCACCTAGAACTGCCCCTGAGTTCAAAAGATAGTAGTGGTGAAGCCTTTATGGTAGAACTGCGAGGTCTGACCAGAGGCTTGTTCTGGTACCACGGGTGCGGGTTGCTCTGAAAATTTGAGTGCATGTAGCGGTCGTCAGGATCCTTTGCTAAAAGGCCGAGTTCGTCCTACCCCAAGGGCTTTAAGGGATGATTTTGGTATGTGTGGAGTTGGCACTCGATTTTTGGCGACATAGGCATGGGTTCATCTCGGATGAGTGGTTGAGCTGTGCCGGCAATGGTTGAGGAATTCTCTTGGGGACCTCGCTATTGGTGTATACACAATACCTTAGCGTGGAAGCCAGAGAATTATCGTGGTGGCTGTGGTTGCTACCAAAAACGCTGGGAGAATAGTCTTGACTTCCCAGTTTTAAATCAATGCTAGTGGTTGGTATGTCGCGGTCAGCCAGACACTATTCTAGATGCTGTTGCCAATCAACAGAAGCTGCTATGGGCACGGACATAGCAGCACAGTTTAGATAGCTCAAATTACCTCAGAAAGGTAATTAAATATAGTACAGGGATAACTATATATAAGGATTGCAACCTATGTGCCTTTTCGGAGTGTACATATGTAGGTGCATTCCTCAAAGGGTGCATGAGTGGCGTTGGTCTGGCGTCTAACCCACACCCGTGTCTAGGACAACGTGAGATAAGGCCGTAATGGCAGGTGCTCACTGAAATCTAAAACACATCTGCCCTAGATATTGTTTTCATGATTTTAATCACCATTTGTCCCTTAAAACTTAAATTCTTATTCATTTATTTTTTATAGTTTTCATCACTAATACGAGTAAATAACGTATTTGACAAGTTTTAAATATGTATATCGTTATATTTCGATGGAAAAGCATTTAATATAAGGAAAAGTTGCAAAAAACACGGCTTCAAAAAATTAATGAGTTAGACCTTTCCTATATTAAGGTACGATATGTATATTGTTTCTTGTTTTTAATTCAAAATATTTTTAAACTTGAAAATTACAGAACTTGAATTAAAATTTTTTTAGTTAGCTCTTGTGATTCTTTACAACAACTATTATTTATTGTCTATACTAGAATATTATTATATTATTATATTATGATTTTGTTCCAAGGATTATATTCAACATATATTTTTTTTTTTATATTTTTCAAACTATTGTATAATACCTTAATATAATTTTTATGTTTCAAAAACATGGTAATAATATTTTTACTTTTCATTATCAGAGACAACAACCATTTTTGAAGCAAATAATTAAGGGAGTTTAAAAACAAAAGCTTAAAAGTATTTGCAAACAAAAAAGGCCTAAATCTTTTTACTGAATTATGGCATAACTTCTCTATCATATACGTCGCTTTTGACAATGTCTGATTAAGAGTTAAAGTGAACTTTAACTGACAGTTCTTCATACAAAACTTGTCGTTAAAGCCCCTGTGAAAAGTGACGATAAATTATAGCTTACGGTCGGTAATAATAAGACACTTAAAACAAAAAAAAAATTATAAATAAAATGTAAATACTCGTAGTATCCCTGCAATAAATGCAACTACCCAGCAAATACAATTAGAAAAGTTGATCTAGCTTGAAATCAAAAATTTTTGGTAGAACAACTTCCCAACTGGAGTATTAATATAATGATTTTTAAAAGGCAAGCCTAGACATATATTATCAAAAAACCAATAAAGTATTTAGGAACTTATAGCATATATTGCATACTAACTCAATGAGATTTCACTTGCTGGGTATGCCAAATTAGATTAATATACATATATATTTAATTAAATACAAGGGATGTTTGTTTTTCTTTAGAAATTTATTTTTTGTATACTTTTTTATATAAGCTACAGCTGTCCATGATATATGTGTCTGTATACAAATACAGCCGTATGATGAAGGACAGTGATGACTTCTTAACTAGAATTTTAATTTTTTTTCTTTGCTTGAAGTATAGATAATAGTGGAGTAAGATAAACCAGATTTCTGTTTAACTAATTAGTTGAAATGCTGCATGTCATTCAAATTTGTTCATACATTAGTGTTGCTTAAATTTTTGCTTCTAGAAAATTGTGTAAATAAATGCCCAGATAATTAAAAATATATATTTATTATGAGGATAGGTTTGTATTTATACTACCTTAATACTTTATGGATTTTTTTTCTTCTTAGAATTACATACTTTCAACACGCAACCTTTTTGTAGCTGCCACGTCAAAAGAGTGACAGAAAACGAACGAGATGGTTTGTCTTAAATAATAAATAATAAGGAAAGTTTGACACTTTTAGTTTTTTACAATATTTCTGACATTACCAAGAAAAGATGTTGGTTGTATACTTACGTATGTAAGTGTTTTTTAAAATGATAGAATGTGGGAATATTTTTTTAATGAATGCGTTCACTTAGACCATTATTTTGATAAATTTAGCAGCAGCGAAATATTTAATTTTTTAAATGTTTCTTGAAGAGTTTAAACTTTTTATTGCATACAATTTTTCAATAAAGCATCGTCTTTGTGATGATGGATTTTAAAAGTAAGTGTGAACAGTTTGGTGGCGTTTGTTAATAAATTTTATTTTTTATTAATTTAATACTTTCAAAATAATAAATAATTAAAATTATCGCTATTTTTTATTTTAATTGCATAATGCCCTTCTATCCAAATAAAGCAAAATACTTATTATAAATTATTTTATAATGACAGTGGAATGTTGCACTCAACTATTACAACAATCAGCAGCACAATGGCCGAATTTGAATAATAGACAATCTCTGAACCCAAATAGAAATTCATAGTAAATCATAAATAAATTCAAAAGAATCTAAGAGACAGCGAATAATTCAGAAATATTTTGTAAAATTATTGTTGGCAACCAAAACTAAAAGTTTTCAATCCTGACAATGTCTGCTAATGTTGATGCTGCAAACGTTTACAACATCAACAATGGCAGTAAAACAATAATACAATTGTAATTACTAAAGCAATAACAATCATTTAAAAATTATTTTGTAGTTGCAAGTTTATGCTGAAGTAAATTTATTTATTTTAAAGGCAAATTTTGTAAATAGAAACGTTTTTTTCTTTTGAAAACAATCCTTTTCCATCACATACCTCATTATTAAAAGACCTTTTTTGAGGTGTGGCTGGCTTTATTTATATTTTGTAGCAGGCATAATCACTTCCAAATAGCTAAAAGTGAATTTAATATAAGGGCTGAGTATATAAAGCAGAAATCAACACCAACTGACACCACACAGTGGAGCAAACAAGAGAACGCTGATGATGAAGGTGTAGTGGCCTTCGAAAACAGCCTGATGATGAAGGTGTAGTGACCTTCAAAAACAGCCTGATGATGAAGGTGTAGTGGCCTTCGAAAACAGTTAGTTGTACCGTTCTACTACGTATTTGTCAGAATATTTACTATTTACTTTAGTGTTATTTGTTTGTCTGCTTACAAAGCGATACGAACCTTAGCCTAATCAAATCATAAATATTTAAAATCATTGGTCCAGATCACATGTTTTGCAGCACAGTGACTCCCTTGAAAGCTCTTTTCTTACTGGCATGTTTCAAAAGCTCTGCACCAACCATCAATAAATTACATGTCTAAAATAAACTCGAAAGTGTACCTTTCTGTATGAAAAATCAAATATAAATATATAATAATAAATAGCATTCTATGCTAAAAACTCCCTAAGAAGATTGTTTCGAATTTCAAGGAATTTTTAAGCAGGTTAGAAGAAAGCTTTTATCTCAAAATAAATAGCTATAAAAGGGAAACAAATTATGTTTTTTTATTTCTTTGTATAGATATTTACAAATCTAGCAAGTTTTAAGAAGAAATAAAATTCTTTAACGGAGTTTTATTTACAACTAAGAAAACTACTAAACATTTACTTATTTCATTTTACTTGTATTCGCAAAATTCCATTAAGAAAATTACTCATATCAAGATGCACATATGTTTATCTTTAAGCCATCTTGGTGGCCTTGATTATTGTTTACAAAAACTTTACCAAGAAGCTGAAGTTGTGTCTGTTGGTTCATGAGTGTTGTAGGAAGTTAAAAAGTTTGCCTTCTTTTTTTGATTAGTTACAATAGTTAGTTACAGGATTGTGCTACATTTATAAATTATTTAAAATTTTTATCCAAATGATATGTTATAAATAAAATACAATGAAAGTTTGATTGTTAAATCAAAATAGTATTATAATGCAAAAAAAATGTTTATTCCATAACTTGGGTATTATATCTTCACTACACTTAAAATGTTTTCCTTTTTTCTTTTCCAAAACATATAAATATACGCTATTATTATTTTTATTATTATATAGGTTCTCTCCTTTTTGTATCTAGTTTTTTGCTGTTTCTGTATCACACGACACAACAACGTGTTAATGTGTGTGAACGATGAATATGGACTAGATTTCAAATCGTGCTTCACACACAACTGAATTTTTATCTTACTGAGCACAATAACTCGCAAACAAAATGCAAAATATAATAAAGTGTACTAAAAGCATATAAAACATGTTAAAGCTTATAAACTTGCTTAACACTCTCAGACAAGTTTAAATATAACTGTTATACTAACATAATATTTTCTCTCTTAGTTAAAGAAAACCCAGTATTTATTATTAGAGCAACGTATACATACAAAATTTTCTCTAATAAAAAACATTTTAAATATGTTTACCAATTTTAGTACAGATTCCCTGTTATTTGTTTTACTGTTATTTAACAGCTCCATGTAAAATGTTAAGCTCTCATTATACTAGCAAATTCTCTTTTTACATTTCAAGGTTGTACAATAGTTCATTTATCGCATTAAACACACTTAAATGTTTACTTATCTTTGTTTTCATACAAATCTTGCAAGAGCTTCTTTACTACGCTGAATGCTGGTGTTTCTTATCTAAGATAAATATCGGGTTTCTGTTAGAGAAGCTAACTTTAAAAATCACCTCGTCAAAATACTTTATTCCCAGTATTTTTAACTGTAGATATTTTAATCTAACATTTCAAATGTTATTAAGAAAAAATACTATATAATCATTGGTAAGCAGAAAATCAGTAGAAAATATAAATGAAGGTACGAGTATCTACTTTAAAAAAATTTTTACAAAATAAATTTTAATATCTTTTTTACGTAGAGTTTGGATTTGTATGTTTGACACAGGAAGAATTATTTTATTGGCCAACTATAAAATAAAAATATTATATAAAAAATCTGGGACTTAGCAAGCAAAGCTTTGAAGATTGCTTTCCATATAAGATTCAGTTTTAAATTTTAGTACAGGGCCCAGTGGCATTTTAGTATCAAAACGCCTATTTTTCAATCACTTTCATTTCAAAATACGAGTAATGCAATTTTGTACAGCATTATATTCCTAAACGAGAGGTACATTTATGGACTTAGAAAAATTGTATTAATTTTTTTTTTAACCAGAAATAATTTCTTAATCAGGCTTAAGTTCAGTAATTGCAATTCTTACCGAATGAAATATTTTTATTAATAAATGTGAGTTTCTAAAGAAGAGAAGAAAACATTTTTTTTTATTTGTCAAGCTTGATATAATATGTTTTTACGCAAACTACATATGAAAGGCTTAAAGCGCAAGGGATTTAAGTACCTTTTTACCATATGGAGTTTACTTATTGAACTTTCAGCTAAAGTTTAGCGAAATTCAGGTCATAAATAATCAAAGTGCACTTTTCATACTGAGTTAAAGAGCCATCCTCGTGTCATGGTACAAATGATGCACTGTAATAATCCCCTTTTGAAATAATGTTACATTTTGCATATGTTCTCAGATTGGAGAAAATAAAGGGTATTTTTATAGAGTGACATAAGTTTAAATCATAATAAAACAAGGAAATATATTTTTAATATCAATGAAAAATGCTTTAGTGTGAAGAAAATTTTATAAAATGAAGGTTTAAGTATGATTTCTGCTATGTGGCCGCCACTGCTGGCGCGTAGAAGGCGTAATCTGGAACACCAATTTTAAACTAATTTTTGCAACATTTGCGGCCGATAACTCTTCGAATGCTGACTTCTAGGCGTTCAATATTTTGTGGTTTATCGACGTAGACAAGTGACTTAACATCAACGCAAAAAAATAATCCAATGGAGTTAACACGATCTTTATTGCCATTTAATTTGCCCACTACGTGAAGTTATTTTGTCATCAAAAGTTTCTTTGATTAAATCAATTGTTTGTGCCCGCTTTGTGGCATGTGGCTCCGTTCTGTTGCAACCACACATCAACAAGATTAATGCCACGTAATTGAGTTACGAAAAAATTTCCAATTATGTTGCCTGCCGTTCACCATTGACAGTAACATTTTGACTATCATCGTTTTTGAAAACATATGGGCTAATGACTTCGACAAAAGCTTGTGGCCTCTCCTCACTCCAAATGAGACAATTATTTACGTACCCATTCAACCAGAAATGGGCTTCATCGGAAAGTAGAAGAAGTGCACGAAGAATTTAACGAATATAACAATTATTTTGATTAAAAATTTCAACAATTTGCACTTGTTGCTGTGGTGTAAGTCGATTCATGATAAAATTTCAAGGCAAACTAAACAAAAAACAACTATCAGCTGTTAAATGTGTGCTCAAATAAACCAGTTATGCCAACTCAAAGTTAAGAGACTCTCAAAAAGCACCCTATAAAATAAAATTTAAAAAGTACAGTCCATTTTAGAAAAATATTTAATTACAAAAGTTGTAATACGTATACTTGATATATTTCACAGGCATTACTCATACGCTTATATGCATTGTTAAACATCAATACCCTAGAGTTGCTTCTATAGATGCTAATCGGGACAGGTTTTTTGAAATCTCGGGCTTCGGTATTTAGCGGTAGAGTCTCGAAATCCCGAACCGGGACCCCGGGATTTTCGGGACTTACAAAATACCGAAAACATTGGGTACAAATGTGCGTCTTTATATTAAAAATAATATTTTAATTTAGATATATTATTGGGGTATTCAAATGGTACTCATAGATTAACACGTTTTAAAGTAATAACCCGAAAAAATATGACTGCTGTGAGCAGCCCCTGATAATTTACAATTATAAATATTGTACTTATTTGTATTTTGGTTTTAGCACCTTTGTACATTGCTTACTCTCTCTCTCTCTCTCTCTCTCTCTCTCTCTCTCTCTCTCAAATCCTTTGCTAAAATCTCACGCATTTTTACATGTAGTTATGACAAACAATAAACATAGCTGAGAAAGTCCTATTGCGTTATGACCTTTTTGTTTGAGCCACAACAATAATTTTTTAAACTACATATATTAAGAAGCTAAGACATTATGACACTTAAGACACTGGTGTAAATACCCCCTATGTATATACAATATAATATTATCTACCAAAATATTTATTCAAAGCAAATTTTTTATTTTAACTTTTTATAACAGGGAGTTTCTAATAGGAGGGAGTTTTTAATTTAGATGATGACAGTCAAAAACATTATTTATGCAAAAAACGGGAATAATCCCGAAAATCCCGGGCTTTAAAATTAAAAAAATCCCGGGCTCCGGGATTCCCATAGTCCCGAAAATCCCAGGATTTCCGCGCTCGGGATTTCCCGTTTAGCATCTCTAAAACTTTGGTGTACCCTACTATGTACTCGTAACTTTTTACACTTGTTTTTAGTTTTAAACGAGAATTGAGGATTGTAAGCCTGTTCTCAAAGTTAAAAAAATTCAAAGCATTTGCGAAAAGTTTGGACGAACAAAAATTTTAATTTTAAAAGAACAAAACAAGGAAAACATACAGCTTTGCTGTTTCTTAACATGCTGCAGGGCTCTTGTTTTTTTCTAAATCATAAACAAAAATAAAATTTTTAAAGTGATAGATAAGGTGGCTGATAAGGACAAACTTAACTAAAGCTCATAGCATCTATTGTGCATATAATATGAAAATTATACGAAACTAAGGCAACACACCAACATTAACGATTTTAAAATATTCCAGCAAAAATTTTTTTTACGCTAAATAACTTTAAAAACAAAAAAAAAAAAAAAATAGTAGGGGAAAAAACTTTTCATAAAAAATGTTGTTTTCATTTAAATAAAAAAATCCGGAATAACTTTTTTTATTTTTGAAATAAACTTATAAGTTTATTTGTTAAGGTTGAGCAGAAGAGAGGGAAAAAATTTTAAATACTTAAAGACAGTATTTTTTTCAGTATTTGATATCTATGCATTTAACATGGAAAATTTATATGTGCACATACACATTTTTTACTTGAGTTGAATTTAATATAGTAATACATTTACCTTTAGAACACATATGTGTACATTAGCATATAGGCTTTTGTATATTGCAAATTCTTTGAAGTGTTTTATACATATCAGGCTACAAAACTTTTTTACAAACAAAAATTTACATTTTCAAATACTTATGTTTTGTATACGCACAGCCCCACTGTATTATAGCCATATTCGAGTATAATAACCAAGTAACAAGGTTTTTTTTTTAAGGTAAGTACCTCTTAACCTCTTCAAAAATAAATCATTTAGACTATACTTGAATGCAGGCAGCCACCTAAGCCAACGCCTTACCCTCTAGTGGGCTTATTTTTTTGTAAATATATAGCGCTTATGACCTTCCAGACTCAGCCTTATCCATGTTTTGAGTTTCCTACAAATTGGATAGATAGTTTCAAATAGGAAGGCATTTTCCCTTACCTCCCCACGCACTCCTATATTTTAAAATAAAATTTTTTTTTAAATCTTCTTTTCTATCTATGTTTTGAATTCCATCAACATCGAATAGAATAGATTTCAAAGAATCGTATTGATTGTTTCAGAGGGAAAGAAATTGCCCCTTTCACCTCCTCGTGCACCAATTTGCAAAAAAAAATTGTATAGGCATGAGCATTTTTCGTATGCTCAGATCTATCTATGTTTTCCATTTCGGTTAAATTGTTTCTGAGAGGGAGACATTTCCCCTACACCCCTCTTGCTCCTAGATTTTAAGAGCTATATAGTCTATGTGTCCGCCTAGACATAGGTCTATCTATATTCTAAGTTTCATCAAAATCGAATCCATAATAAATATACTTTCGAATTTATAATATTATCAGCATAGCTGTTAAGTAATGATTCGTAATTTGATTACTTTTTTTTAAAGGTGAATTAATGATTAAATTACGATTATATTCAGTTTCGCACGATTTCTACTTGATTACAATTACTAATAATGAAAAATTAATCTGAATTATTTAAAATTACTAAAAATAATCAAAAAGAATCAAAAGTAATCAAAAAATAGTCCGATTACTTCTAAGGATTCCTTTTGATTTTTTTTGATTATTTATTAAGAATCAAAAGTAATCTTTGAAAGTAGTCGGTTTTCTTTTTGATTACTTTTGATTCTTTTTGATTATTTTTAGTAATTTTAAGTAATTCAGATTACTTTTCGATTATTAGTAATTTTAATTAATTATTTATCAGCAATTCTGTTGAAGGCAATTATATAATCATTACAATTCTTCTTAAAATGTAATCTAATTGATTACTAATCGTAATTGAAATTAAACAGCTCTGGTTATCAGAAGCACCTTCAGCTATCACTGACACAAACCACTTATCCATGACACGAACCTTTTAGCCTAGACATACACCATATGGGAAATTGCAAAAACTGTGCTTAAAATCCCCAAAAACTCGGCACTTTCCCGGAAATTTACGTCAACACTGAAAATCTAAAACATCCGCAGTGGCCGCGCCATTATTCTATGTAGTTGCTACCAGTATTTGTTACCAGTATTCGCCAGAATTTCTTAATTTTCCAAAAAAAAAAATTGTTTTACATGCATGGTACGCCATAAGGAACTTACGTTCCAAAAAATTAATTATTTTATTTTTTCCTATATTTTTTGCATATTTTGGAATATACTGCATTAAATAATTTAAATTATTATTTTTCTTTTTAATTGCAAAATGCAGCAGAATTTTACAATAGAAGGGAAACCAAGTAAACAAAACAATTATTGTAAATTTTTGTAATGACAGTGGTATGTTGCAATCAACTATTACAACAATCAGCAGCACAATGACCGAATTTGAATAATAGACAAACTTTGAACCCAAATAGAAATTCATAGTAAATCATAAGCAAATTCAAAAGAAAATAAGAGATAGAGAATAATTCAAAAATATTGTTTAAAATTATTGCTGGCAACCAAAACTAAAAGTTACAATACTGTCAGGATGTCTGCCAATGCTGATGATGCAAATGTTTACAACATCAACAATAAAATAATAATACAATTGCAATTACTAAAGCAAAACAAACAAACAATAAAAATTATGTTTTTAATTTGCAACATTTATACTGAAGTAAAAGTTTTAAGTTATTTATTTTGATTTTTTTTAACAGTAAAATTTCTAAAACGGAAGTTAAATAAAAACAATTGAAAAAAAAAATATTATTAAAATAATTTTTGTAAAGTTCAGGCGGCTTCATACCGATATTTTATTTAATTATACTTTCCGGCCTGTAGCGTGTGCAAACAACACCAACATAAGCAATAATTGTATAAAATTATAGATCTGACATTAAAAACAAACAAAAAATAATGCTTTGAAATTTAACATAAAACAACCACAGAAGGTGTCAGTTTATATACGCTCACAAAGAATATAATTTTTAAATGATGCCAAAACTGGTCAGCAGTAAATATAAAATTTAAGACTCAAATGAAAATGCTCTACATTGAGTGACTAACTGAATGACTAACTGACTGACTGACTGACTTTGGCAATGACTGGATTATTCTAACTTTTTATCATACATGTACAAGTACATATGTACATATGTATGTATGTACGTTGTGCACATCATTAATGCAACATCAATTTCATTTGACTTTTTTTCATCATTGCACATGATTGAGTGCACAATTTTATTAAGCATGCCCTGGAGGATAAATATTTTCCACAATACACAAACACACACACACACGCAGCTATAAATGTACACCCATCAAACATATTCGGGGATATCACAGAGTTCAATTTCGTTCGGAACCGGAATTCAAGATGTCATGCCCTGGCCGAAGAATATCCCAGCATACCACCGCCCCCCCCCCAAGTCTGGTTACATCTGACAATTTTCCGTATTTAAGTTTTCTTTTTCAGACACCATCTGCTACAAAAATGTGGTGGATTGAATTCCGTTTCCGAACGGAATTGAACTCTGTGACATGACCGATAGATTGTTTAGGTACAAAATTAAAAATGAGAAGTATGATTTGAAAAATCAGAAATTTAATTTTTTTTTTAATTAAACGTGACAATCAAATATATAAAATTATATTAAATTTAGTTTTATTTCTTATTGCTAAATATTTAATCCATACAAAAAAAATACCAATGTAAAATCAACATGCAAAAATTTTGATTGCAAATCATATTAAACTTTTAAGAAATAATAAGGGTTTTCACGAGATAGTTCAAAAGTCTCGCAAACAGTGCAATTGTGCATTTTTACGCTCTCGTTAATAAAAAAATGTCATACATTTTATGGAAATTGATTTACACAAACCTGTTAAGTTTGCCCAGCAATTTTTACTCGTAAACTTAAACTGTGCAATTGTGCATTTTGTAACCAGCAACTTCTTGGTTTTTGGCTTTCTTAAGACATTTTTAGACAGTCACACTTTTTTTATTTTTAGAGATATATATAAATATCTATTTAAATTAAAAACTGCTTGAAAATTTCTTGTTTTAGTTTTATTAAATTAATTTTTTTTGACATTTCATTCAAATTGACTTAACTGTTTGCGCAAAAGCTGTCGAGGGGCTTCATGACACAAGTCTCGCATGTTTGTTCATTTGCAATTGAGTTCTCATGAAAACCCTAAACCCATGTGTTGCTGTTTGTTGGCACTGTAGTGCTCAGTTGCGTGACTTGTTTTCGTTTTCCTTATTGTTTGTTATGATACTTGTAAATACCCGACAAACTTCGCAGTACCAGCGAAGTAGTCCTGTAGTTGGAGGGTCGTAGGTTCGAATCCTGCAGATAAGCCAAATAAATTTTATATTTAGTGATCAATGTAATCATGTTTAATTCAAATTTAACTTATGATGGCATGCACTTATAAAGTGTTTATCTAAAGAATATTTCAAGTTGTTGTGGTGGCATCGGTAAGGGAAGTTACCCACGCTATGAGTCTTGGCCGTAGAAACCAACACAGATACACATTTTTACAATTACGTAAGTCAAATAATTATTAAAACAAAATGACTAAATTAAATTAAATTCATGTTGATTCAATATGAAATAACTTTAAAAGAAAATGCTTCTTCATTTTGATTTAACTGTTGTAGAATGTCAAATCAACATGAAATAAGGTTATTTTATGAGAAAAAACTTTCTTTGAAGCTTCCTTTAAATCAGGTTGAATTAACATGAGAAACACCAATGAAGCAAAATCAATGTTCAAATTGTTTAATTAACATTTTTTTTTCGTAGATTTTAATATGAAACTTTTCTGTGTGTAGATGAAATAATTGTTTTTAGATTATTTGTTTTAAATTAATGATTTGAAATTTTAAATAATAAATGCAAATGTTTGCTGGGAACTATTAACTATGTTCATATGCTGACTGTCAATTTTAATAGTTGGTGTAGGTGGATCCCCAGTAAAAATAAAATGTTATGTAATCATCAACCATAGTAATGTTTTGAGATTCCTTTTTAGTATATTTTTTTATACACCGAGAATAAGGATTTAAAGAAGGAGTTGCAAGATACAAGAAATTTAGAAAATTTAAAAATAAGTAAAAAATCAAAAATACAATACAAAGAAAAAAGTAGAGGTATTTGATTAAAATTACAGAAGAAGTAAGTGAAGTATAAAATTTAATTTTGATGGGCGTGCCCCGCCAACTTTAAAATGCAAGATTGTGTATTTTTCAGAGCTGAGGTTGCACGTCTTGTAAAAATCGGTAAGTAGAACCACTTAAAATAAAATACTAAATTTTAATGAGCGTGACTCCACCTATTTTTTTTATTGAGGATTGTGTCTATTTACGAGCTCAAGGTGTGTGCTAAGTTTCGTAAAAATTGGTTAAATTTTAATGGGCGTAACCCCACCCATTTTTGCAATTTTCAAGTTGTGTAATTACAAGGACCAGAGGTGTTTGATAGGTTTCGCAGCAATCTTATGAGCAGAATATCATAAAATTAAATTAAAAAATTTGTGGGCGTGTCCCCGCCCAGTTTTGCAATGGGACCATTAGTATAATATACGTTCTTTGATAATAAAAAAATTGTAAGAATAGCTCTAATATGAATCGAGTTATGAAGTAACACCGCGAAAAAAAATTGAGACGAATTGATAAGCGCCTCCTTTTTTTTTAAGTGGGTTAAAAACGTTATTTTTCGTTACATATCGAGCCATAGCAGCCAAAAAAAACTTAAGTGACACATTTTTTTAACTTCATTTTTTTACAAAAATCGATTATCTATACTAAGAAATTCTTGAATTTTGATTGCAGAAATTTACAGATTTTAATCTATAAATTTGTTCAGTAAGTTGGACGTTCTCAAATTTAAGCCCAGTTTCTTAATTTTTTTGCGATCGTAAATAATCAATTTTCGTTAAAAAAAAAATTAGGCCCGAAAATTATGTCGCTTAAGCTTTTTTTGCGGTTATGGCACGATATATCGTCGCTGTTTTAACTAACTGACATCATTCTGAAAAATGAGTTAAGTCCACTATTAGACTTTATGAGTCATAATAGATCTTGTCCACAATTTTTATGACTGTAGACATTACTGTCGAGCCTATGACAGTAAAAATATTTCAGACGTCTCCATATGAATACATGTAGAAAACAATTATAAAAGTTCCTCTCCTGTAAAATTGACAAAATGTCTATTAGGTCAGTTAGCTAAAACAGCGACGATATTAACTATAAGGTTCTTAGTAAAACTAGCAGCAGCTGATAATATCTGATGGTTTTAGTAGACTAAAATTATGTTCAAAGATTTTCTTGTGAATGCCTTTTGTTGCGTTGATGTAAAAAGTTAGTGGAAAAATAAAACAGGCTACACATGCTGAATAAAATTATTAGCTGTTTAAAAAAAAAAACTTCTTAGCCAACTGTGATTGTAGTTTCGAAATTCTCAATAAAATATGGAAAGCTAGCCTATCTATAAACATTGGGATTGAGGTTAGTATACCTGCCTGCTTAGCTGCAATGAAATGCATCCTAGACATGCTTAACCATCAACAAATAAATATTTTTTATTTAAATATTAATTATTATTATAGTTAGCAGAAAATAAACTTTTGCTTTTAGAAGAAGAGAAAATAATTATTTGGTATGTTTAATATACAACAAAAGATTAAACTTCAAATCATCATTCAGTTTTAGAATTCAATTTCCTGTTCTTGTGTCGGTTACCCGCCCACCACAAGTAAAACATAAACATTTCAAAAATAGTTTCATGCACTTTACCCTTTTATTGCTATTGTAACTTGGGCTGTGGGACAAGGACAACAATGGCCGCAAGAGCAAAAAAAAAATAATATATAAACAATTTCCTATGGTTTGTTGCGGTTTCTAATTTTTTTTTCAACTAGTTTTAAATACTTTTTATGCCCAGTCTTTTGAAATTTTTTTTTTTAAACAAGTTAGATTGGTATTGTTTTTGAAAGCTAGTGGTAAGGAAGCATTAAAAAATAAAAAATAAAACTCAATCGTTTATAAAGGTTGCAATGTACAAAAACTAAGCCACTCCATGCATCTTTATAATAACACATAGCCCGAGTCCTTTATTTATTTAAACGTACTGAAATGACAAAAAATTACTTAAAATAGCAAACAATTTTGGCCTTGTACACAAACATAAAAATTGAATTTCTTAAAATATGATTGTGTTTGTGGTTGTTGTACATGGTAAAATAAAAAAATATGACAGAGTAAAATTAAATTAATAGCCCCTGGTTATATTTCAATTTGGCAACTGCAAAAAATTTTATATTGAAAACAAGTAAGAGTGCTATATTCGGCTGTGCCGAATCTTATATACCCTTTACCAACGTATGTACATACATATACATATATATAGTATACAGACACATACATACATATTTGTTTCCATCTTGGGAGCTTTAATTTTCATTTTTCAAATTTCATACGCTAAACTTTTCTTTCAGAAGCATAAAATATATTCAATTTATAAAGAAAACGAAAAAAATTTTTAGACCTATTTAATTTTACATAACACAAAAAGTGTGAGTTTTCCAACCCTGGAGTCATAATTTTGGATTTTTCTGATTATTGATACCAATCTAGTTCTTTAAAAAATACATAAAATATGTTAAGTGAACAAAGCAAAAACGAAATAAGGAAAAACTTAGTTTCATTTAATTCCTTTAATATTAAAAAATTCAGTAAAGTGCGACTTTGAATCGCGCACGAAAGGCAGGCTATTTTGCTTTTTCGAAGATTTTTTCAGTTAAAACGATTTTTTCAGTGTTGTCGCTTTTTTCTCGTTTCGGCGATTTTTTTCTGTTATTGGAGGTTTTTTTCTTTTTGGCGATTTTTTTTTGTGTTTTTGGGCTTTTCTTCATTTTGGAGATTTTTTTTTCAGTTTGGAGATTTTTTTTCAGTTTGGCGATTTTTTTCAGTTTTTGGGTTTCTTTTATATAAGCGATTTTTTTTTGGTTTTTTTCATTTTGGCGATTTTTTTCTGTTTTTTGGGGTTTTTTTCGTTTTGGCGATTTTTTTTCATTTTGACGATTTTTTTCATTTTTGCGATTTTTTTTTATTTTGGCGATTTTTTCTGTTTTTTAGGTTTATTTTTCGTTTTGGCATTTTTTTCCATTTTGGCGATTTTTTTTCATTTTGGCGATTTTTTTTCATTTTGGCGATTTTTTTTCATTTTAGCAATTTTTCCGTTTTATGCGATTTATTTTAGTCTTAGAAATTTTTTTTAATCTGGTGCTCTTTTTCGTTTTGGCGATTTTTTTTTTGTTTTTGGCGATTTTTTTCAGTTTGGCGATTTTATAATTTTTTGATTTTTTAGTTTTACCGTTTTTGAAAATTTCAAGAGTTTTGCTCTTATGGTTTCCAAGATACAGCAAGTTGTCAAAATTGCATAGTCAAAAGTGCATTAACTGATGGAACACCCTCTAATTTAAATTTTTGGACATTTTAGTGTTAATTTTTGTAGTCTGTATAAAAAGTGTATATACATATAATTGTATGTATATTACATGGGATTTTAACATTTTTCGCTGCTCGTTTTGGAACACCCTTTAATTTCCAATTCTCATGTATTTGTTGTTGTAGCGGCCAAAGGTCTACACACTGTGTCCAAATTTCAGGTCTGTAGCTCTTACGGTTCTCGAGAAAATACTAATATAGTTTTAGACATAGTTAATTTTACATAACACAAAAAGTTACAGTTTTCCAACCCTGGAAACGTTTTTTTAATTTTTTTATATTTTTTTAATTTTAAATACCAGTTCTAATCGTACTGATGTGTAAAATAAGTTTATTTATTAAAAAAAAATAAAAATTTGTTTTCGGTAGTTACTTTTATATGGCAAAATGAAGTTTACGTTTTCCAGCTCTGCAATCGTCTGCTCGCTTTTGCTGAATTTCAATACCAATCTATTTTGAAAAATTTCTGACACACCAGTCCAAGAACGAAGTCTCTAGCTTTTCTGGGAGCTTCGGAAAACCGATTTCACGTACAGACAGACGGACAGACGGACAGACGGACATCGCTTATTCGTCTTCCCTATGCATAAGGATCCAGAATATATATATTATATGGGTCGCTTATTGATATTATAGAAATTACAAACGGAATGACAAACCTATATATACCCTTTTACCATTTTTGTTGGTAAAGGGTATAATAAACTGAAAACAATTTTCTTTTAAAAACAGCAGCATTATGCTCTTTACAGAAATGCATGAATGCTATACAGAGACATACATACAAACATATATATATATATATATATATATATATATATATATACATATATACAAGCAAGCATATATGTATATGTATATATGCATATAAGTACATTTTAATGACTTTGCCTAGCAGTCTTGGAATGGACTACTTTTTTTTTGTTGAAAATATTTTACTTCATACAGTTTTACAGCATTTCTGCAAAAAAATCATTAATTAACATATAAAAATGTATTCATTGAATTCACAGTCATACAGTTTTTCATATAATTTCTGCGAATTTTACCCAAGTTGCTTAAATGGATAATTTTTATTCACCTGGCAAACAAAGGAAAATTATCACACGAAGGAAAATTATACGAAAACAAGGTTTATTTAATATTTTCCATTAATTTTTTTTGCTGCATATGTATTTCATGTTGATTTGACATGGTTTAGCGTAATCTTCAAAAAAACTATTTCCGTTTAAAGTAACTTTATTTCACATGCTTAATTAAATTATTTTTCCAAACTAAAAATTAAAAAAATACAAGCAGAGCTAAAGCTTTAAAAAATGATTTAACTGAACACATAAAAAGTAAAAAAATTAGATAAAAAAAATTTTATAACTTTATTTCATGTTAATTTAACATTCCAGTACTGTTAAATTTACATGAGGAACTATGTTGAATTAAAATTATTTCACGTTGAAACAGCAACATGATTTTAATTAAATGTAGTAGTCATTTTATTTTATTAATTACACTAGTTTACAAAATAAAATTTTTTTCATGTACATTTGATAAGATTTATATTTCCTTATGTATTTTTTTCCGCTGAATTCGAAAATCAAGGTTAAATTTTTTTTTATGGAACAGTTTTTGAGATATTGTGATTTTTTCAGTTTTTCGACCTTTTATCACCTGACCCATAATATCTCGAGCTAGACTTGTCCGATTGGGTCGTTGTTGGTACTCAAATGAAAGGTATTGAGATGACAAATAAATATGTATAATTGGATCTTTAATTGGTATAGCGGTTCAAAATATATCGATGAAAATAGGGCACATTTTCAAAAAAATCATATTTTACAGGGATTATATGTTGACAGAAAAGTACAAATCGTTAAAAAATCGTCTGGTTTCTGTTCATGTACGTAAAGATAATACTTTTACGTAAGAACTAAGACCAACTAGAAGAAAATCGACCGAAAAATTAAAAAGTTATAAGCAATGGATTGAATAAATCCAAAGTAAAAATACATAAAAATAACAAATAACACAGGTCAACAAAATGAAATTTATTATGTAAGGTCAAAGGTTTTATAGTAAATTTGTATATACTAAGTACTGTGTATCAATCCCTTTGAATAAGTTTTTTTGAATTGGCTCTGTATCTCCAGATTTTCCGTTATAAAAAAAGAGGATGCTGTATCACATAATTGGTATTAAATCGAGAACCAGTTCTTCGATTCAATAAAAAATTACACAGAAGGCTAGGAAACAAATTGACCTTTAAATTACGTCTATATGAATTTTTTAACAGTCTTATAGTTTCAGAGATATTCAGAAAGTTTTATACAAAAAAAATAAATTTTTTTAAAAAAGTTTAGAAAATCGTTTGTTTCTTAAAAGACTCATTAAAATTTTAAACTGAAGAAAATTTTATATTTTATTACTAATTGTGATACATTCATATGTTATAAATGAAACGAGCCAAATTTATTAAAAATCATTTCATTAATTCTGAATTTATTCACAATTAAGTGCTACCATACGAGTATATTTTAAAGAATAAAATAATAATAATAAAATAAATAAAAATTAAAAAATTCCGTAAAATATACACGTATGGTAGCACTTAATTGTGAATAAATTCAGAATTAGAACGATTTTTAATAAATTTGGCTCGTTTTATTTATAACATATGAATGTATCACAATTAGTAATAAAATATAAAATTTTCTTCAGTTTAAAATTTTAATGAGTCTTTTAAGAAACAAACGATTTTCTAATTTTTTTTTGAAAAAATGTATTTTTTTGTATAAAACTTTCTGAATATTTCTGCAAGTAAAGACTGTGGAAAAATTCATGACGATGTAATTTAAAGGCCAATTTGTTTCCTATCCGTGGGTGTAATTTGTTATTGAATTGAAGAACTGGTTCTCGATATAATGCAAATTATGTGATACAGCATACTATTTTTTTATAACGAAAAATCTCGAGATACAGAGCCAATTCAAAAAAACTAATTTAAAGGGATTGATACTCAGTACTTAGTATATACAAATTGACTATGAAACCTTTGACCTTACATAATAAATTTCATTTTGTTGACCTGTGTTATTTGTTATTTTTATGTATTTTTACTTTGGATTTATTCAATCCATTGCTTATATCTTTGTAATTTTTCGGTCGATTTTCTTTTGGTTGGTCTTAGTTCTTACGTAAAAGTATTATCTTTATGTACATGGACCGAAACCAGACGATTTTTTAACGATTTGTACTTTTTTGTCAGTATATAATCACTGTAAAATATGATTTTTGTGAAAATGTGCCCTATTTTCATCGATATATTTTGAACCGCTATACCAATTAAAGATCCGATTATACATATTTATTTGTCATCTCAATACCTTTCATTTGAATACCAAGAACGACCCAATCGGACAGTTCTAGCTCGAGATATGATAGGTCAAGTGAAAAAAGGTCGAAAAACTGAACAAATCACAATATCTCAAAAACTGGTCCATAAAAAAAAATTTAACATTGATTTTCGAATTCAGCGAAAGAAAATACATAAGGAACATCACCTCTCGTCAAGTGTACATTTTCAGTGTAAACTAGTGTTATTTGTGTATTGGTACAGGTATCAGGAAAATATATTTGTAAGTTATGTGTATAGTTAGCTTTTCCATCCAAAATTTGAATCGGAAACTCAACGCCAGTAACGCTGCAGCCAGAACAACCTTAAACATTCTTAATAGTGTTTTCACAATGCCATGGTTTTCATAAAAGTTGGTTTTAACGTTAAAACCAACTTTTAAACCCTGGTTTTACCATACAAATTGATCTTGTTAAAACCAACTTAACACCATTTTTGAATTGGTTTTAAGCTGGTTTTATGAAATGCAGCCCTGTTTTGGCTGTGCTAAATTCAGTACTGCCAAGTTAAAATAACCAACAGCAGCTGATAATTTTTAGTGTGAGTGAATAACAATAGATGTCGCTTGAACGATTTTCAACTTAAAAATGAATGCAGCCGCAACAATAATAAAAAAATTACTGAAAAGATAAATTTTTGGAGGGAACACAATGAAAATACGGACTTTATAGTATATTTTGTGCATTTTTAAATATAATAACTTTATTTCACTTTGTATAAGAAGTTCCATAATTTTAAAATGTTTATTTACAAAATATAAAATCATCATCATTATGTGAACGAAAATTCAGCTGTTTATGCGTTTAACCTTAGGTGCGAAAATACTATATGATACATACTAAATAAATAAATACTTTAAAGAATTTTCTCATTATGCAAAAAAATATTTTACTTGAGCCTTAAAGTTCGTAGTAGTTACCAAGTAATTTAAGGCTAACATTGCTTTGTTAAGAAATTGTATGCAAAAGACAACTTTAATTATTTAAAAAATATGAGCTTCTGATATGGAGGGAAAACAAATAAACATTTCTATGAAGTAAAAGTAAAAATAATAAATATTTTTTTTAGAATACAACTTTACTTAACATTGCTTTGAAAAGCTTTATTAAGTTTTCTTTGCATACGACCCTTTATTTTTAGCTCAATATTATTTAATTGATCTTATTTTAAATTAAAGTTAAAGCTCATAAAACTCAAACTGCAAAGCTACTTTGGCTGGTCTGCAGGATTTGAACCTGCAATCCGGCGACTATAAAACTAATGCACTACATACTAGCAGGCAGCAGGAAGCTTTCGCTGTTAATAAATAGAATAGCCGACGACAAAATGGCAAATGACCAAATGAGCACAATAGTGCATTGTAGCTACCCAATTGACCATGTCTTTAAGACATCTTAAACTATGGGTACCAGACAATAGAAAATCGTGGAAGACACATTGACGACAGCTCAATTAAATCGTTGACGAGCAAATGGCTAGGAAATCATGCACGATTACACAAGTGTCACCATATTGAGGTCATTCACAAAATAATAGTTTGAGTTCTGGAGCGACAATTTCACTCAATAGAACAGATTTTAATTAATATTTTTAACACAAATAGAATGTTTTGCTCACGTGTTTTTTTCTGTTCTATTTAAATTATTGACTGGCTTATCGGGTATTTGAATTAAGGCTGCATGTTTATAAGTTTTCATGATTACCACTTGTCTACTGTTTCACCTCAAATTTTGCTAACAAGAGGCCATTATATTCAAGACCTTGGTTGAAGACAAAACATGCAACTTGTCACTCAGATTGTCATCAATAAAAATAAAAGTGTTTAATAAAGAACACCATACAAGGCATTGTCACTCAGATTGTCGTGATAGCTGATTTTCTTTAAATTGTCGACTAGAAAACTAGATAACAGAGTATAAGTCGTAAAAGAAGACAAGAACCGTAGATAGCAGTGTCATGCAAGCCAATTTGGCCAACTAGGTACTCGTATAAACAAAGAAAATATACACAGACACACTCAAAAAAATGTTATTTGCGTTTGATCCAACCTCAAGTTTCCTGAAATCAATCTTGCTTTGGGTTTATTCCAAGTACAGATTTGGAATGAGAATAATTGAATAATCCGTACTTGCGACACCGCTTTGTATTGATTTAAGTAAGGATAGATTGATTTTTCTTTTGATTGTATAAATTTAATGTGATTTGCAATCAAAATAGTGGCATAATGATTTAGCATTGGTATTTTCTCTGGCTATACAGACTAGAAAATGCAAAATCTTACATCTACTCTTCATACATGATTTTTACATAGTTTCAAATGAAAATTAAAATTATTATTTTTTTTTTAATATTGCATTTTATCATAAAATTATTACATTACTTAGCTATCACTCCAATAAATAAATTTAGTTTTAATATTCTTTACTTTCTAATTATTTAAATATCTCAACACAACTTACTAATTGAATTTTAATATTAAGGATATATTCCCCAATACTGACTTACATTTCAATTATTTATCAAAACTGCTTAGATATTATTATTTTTCTTTTTTGGAAGCTGTAAAAGTAAAAACATTCTATTGAAATGTTGAATAATTATAACCTTTGTGGCTTAAAAATAAACAAAAATAGATTTGTTTCCTTTTTTGTTTGCTTTATTTCGATATAAAGGGTGCTTCAATAAAAATTAAATTGAAATTTTAAATTTGATAAATCAAACATTTAACAGCTGTTTATAAAAGAATTAAAGCCAAAATGACGAAAAAGCCAAAATATCTAAAAATGTTTGAGGCATTCACAAAGAGCAATTAATTATTTAATATATCTGGAGGCAAAAAGGAAAAAGTGCTTAAGTCGAGATAAACTGACTTTAAACTAATGGCATTCCTGTAATCTTCATATTCAAAGTTACCATTGGGAAAAATCTGAATTATGTTGTGCAATAATTAGAGCGCAATGAATTGCTGCTTATCTCTTTTAGTCTTATCAAGGCAAATTCAGTATCAGGTGACCTCTTCCCTACAACAATACAAGTACACATACAAAAAACAACATGTAGTTTGCTGTACTACAAAACCAATCTGTCAGAAGATGTCTAAGCAAATTTTGACATTTTGATTCAAATTGTTCAATTTGGCATCAACAGCCGATTATTAGCCAGGCCAAAAAGGCCACCTGATACTGAATTCGTCTTGAGCCTTATAATCTCAAAATATATTGCAAAAACCAATTTGTTTTAGATTTTCAGTTGCATTTGATATTGCACTTGTTTGATATTTGCATTTGCTCTTGCTACTTTGCAAAGTAAACAGCAAGCATTGTTGTGGCCAGGATCTGATTGGCTGTTGTGATTTCGTTGATAAGAAAGCTTAAAGTTGTTTTGTAAAAGCTCGCTCGCATATTGCACATTTAGCTTGAACGTAGTAGCTGCTTTAAAGCATAGTAAAATCATTTTCTGATAAAAGCTTTGACACTATAACAACAAAAAAGAACTGCACACAATAGCAAAAAACAAATTAAAGCAATCAAAACTTCTTATTAAGTTTATATAAAAACAGTCTAAACTGAATGCAAAAATATATCAAAATATATAAAAAACCTATATCCTTCAATTAAGTCGGAGTGATAGTGAAAAAAGTGGTCAGCAGCTGTCCATAGTAAAAGTATTAATAAACAAATCTTTATAATATTTTTTATCAAAAAAAAAAAAAAATATCTACTGCTGCAGCTCAGTGTAATCAATCATTCATATATTTTTACAGCTGTAAGAATATTATGCATATGTTTGATATTAAATATAAATTGTTTTTTTGTATATGTTTTTGTTTCCTCATCAATGAATTGGAAAATTTATCAATATCTTTTTTCTCAAAGCATATTGATTTTAATAACAAAAATAATTTTTAAAATCTTTTTGCTATAATTCTGTGCTTTTTACCAAAAAATAATTAATTTTTAAAAATAAAAAGAATAACTATAATTAAAATAATAAAAAAAAATCCAATCGAAATGAAATAAGTCAGATTGCTATATTTGGCACAGCCGAATCTTACATACCCTTCACCGAAATACGTATGGAGTATATACATACATATGTATATAATTGAAAAGATACATGATTTGTTTTTTCCTCTAGTGCAATTTATAGTAAGTGACCTATAAGAAAAAATTTAATTCCAAGATTTTAGTTTTGACATGAGCAATAGTTGAATATTTCATTATGTTCTTTGTATTTTATATAAATTAAAAAAATTAAAATTTTTAATATTAAAAATTTTGCCATAAAACTGAATTAAATAACTATTCATAATGACACTTCAACAAATTTTGTATTTTAGAACATCTGAAAACAACCTAAAAAAATTACGCATTTGTGCATACTGCGCAACTTATCACAAAGCTTCGTAAGTCTTATGAAAGCCAATGTTTATGGCTAATTAAGGTTTTCATATAAAAATTGAGTAAAAGCCTTTTTAAATACATAAAATATGTTTTTTTTTTTAATTTTATTTAACTTATTTTACATACCAAAAAAAGTTTAAATTTTCCAACCCTGATATTTTTATTACTAAATTAGATTTTCCTTTAAGAATTACGCAAATGTGTTTCTAATATATAAATATGTTTAATTTAAAAAAATAATTTTATTTAGTTTCTTTGATATACCAAAAAAAAAGTTTAAATTTTCCAACCCTGGATAAATATATTTTTTTTAATTTTTCTGATCATTAATACTTAACATAAGAAATAAATATTTAATTAAAATAATTTTAGTATTATTTAGTTACCTTTAGGTACCAAAAAAAAGATTTTAGCTTTCCAGCTCTGGAGCTTTGATTTTAATATTTTAAATTTTCTATACCGAACTTTTATTTCTAAAACACCAATTAGTTTTAATTTCAAAGCAAAAATAAAAAAATTAAATTGACCTGGTTACTTTTGTATACAAAAAAACTAAACCTTCCAACCCTGCAATCATTCTTTTACTTTTTCTTATTTATTTTAGCAAAATATTTCTCTCTAAATAATAAATATGTTTAGAATATAGAGAAAAAGAAAAAATTTGTTTTAATACTTTAGTGTTATATGGCAAATAAAATTTAACTTTCCAACCCTGGAATCGTCTTTTTGATTTATTTTGATTTTTCATATAAATTAATTTCTAACTGAAATATAAAATAGCTTTACATTATAACAGAACTAAAATTAGTTTCAGCTAGTTACTTTTATATGGCAAACAAAAAAGTTAAAGCTTCCCAGCTCTGAAACCGTACTTGCCGTATCAAACTATTTCTGATAGACGAGTTCAAGATCGAAGTGTCTAGCTTTACTGGGAGCTTCGGAAAACCGATTACGCGTACAGACAAACGGACGGACGGACAGATGGGCATCACTTATTCGTCTTCTCTATTCATAAGGACCAAGAATACATATACTTTAAGGTACAATACTTTATGTGTCCCATATATACCATTTTTGGTGAAGGGTATAACAACAGCTCAAGTATTGACTTTAACGAAAAGTTTTCAATGCAACTAACGACTTATATCTCCTTTCACAATGTATGATTAAGACTTAACCTGAACTTTAACTGACAGTTCTTCACACAAAAACTGACGTTAAAGTCCTTGGTTGATTTAATTGCACATTATAAAAAAAGGGCCGTTAATGATATAAAAAATTATAATCATACTTTCTAAAGGTTAGTGTATACAATACACAGAAAAAAATATTCCAAAAACTAGAACTAGATGTGAATTTTAATCAGGAATAATTTCTCAATCGGACTTAAGTTCAGTATTTTAAATTCTTATTGAATGATATATTTGTATTAAAAAAGAAAAAAGAAGTCAACAAAATTCTGTATTTGATTCAAATACTCGTACATTGCTTATTAAAATTGCAAGGAAGCATTCCGTAATTATCATTGAAAATAAAATTTTACTCAACAAATTTTTCCTTTGCATATTTAAATTTTTTTATAGACTGACAAAAAAATATATTTTCACTTAACATGCATACAAGTTGCAAAAATCGTCATCACAGAAAATTAAATCATTCTTATAGCTATGCTATTTATGTCACGACACAAAAGCTAGGACGTGATTTTCGCAACAAAAATAATCAACACTATTACAGTTATGAATAAATTTTTGTTTTGTTTTTTTTTTACTTAAAAGCAAAATACGAAAATAAACGAATAAAGTCATTTGATTTTGTTTTGTCTCGTTAGACAAAAAACAAACAACAACAAGGATTGCTTAATTTATATTAGTTATCTTCATGAGCACAAACCAGAAAACACAGCCAATCAGCTGTAAGCCGGCTAAAAGCCGCCACCAGCCACAAACAATACATTAATTCAATTGTACGCCGCTAGAAGAGAAAATAATGGGAAATAAATGGAAACATTTTGAAATATTTGCGGAGTATTTGACATCATTATATAACATAATTTTATTGCATTGTTATTTAACACATTGAGTTTGTTTAATATAGCTAAGCAGCATAGCTATAACCTGGTCTCTTAAGACACCTCTCTTCTTTTTTTTAATGAAGCGCAGATTTTAATTTTTCAATATCAAAATAATTTTTTTCTGTGTATACAATATGTTTCTATGACTTTTTACAAAAAGCAAATCACGATGCGATAATAATTTTTTAAATTTAAATAAAAATATAGTTTTGGACACTATAGCATTAAAGGCTGGTTATAAAAAATCAATGGCTTCCGAAGACATTCATTGGAAAAATCTGTTTTCAATTAAAGCAATTTGTGATGTATTCCACTAATTTTGCTTACCCAAATTTATATTGAAGTAGACAAAGTGGTATTTTCCAGGAACAGTCAATTTTTATTTTAATAAATGTTTTCCATTTTTTTTAACTCCCAAAACTTTAGAAATAACAGAATTGTAAAATTGTAAAAGCAACTAACCAGCTGCATGCGACAAAAGTTTTATTTGTACATAAGGTTAAGTAAGAAATTTTTCACATGCTTCAGGAGTTTCCTTTTTTTTTTTGCTTTAAGTTAAAAAAAATTACAAAAATAAATGGAATATTGAAAAACTTGCACGTTGTTTTTTGCGAGATAAGGTCGAACAAATATTGAAGGACAATTGAGGGACATTTAATATTTTCTTTCTAAAGTTTTCTAATGTACGCAATGGGGGGTGTAAAATTTATTTTTTCTGACTCATAATTTCGAAACGTAATTGTGGGTTGTTATGGTGAAAAGTGGGCAAGTTCAATAACTTTAGATCATGAAATAAAGATTAGAGAGTTTAATGTTGTAAAACGAGTAATAAAATAAAGTATTTGCGCATCTTGAAAGAAAGGATTTCCTAAAGGAAACAAATAAATTGTACTTATATTAAAAAAAAAAGTAGATCCCCAAATACAGTAAGTCAAGAATAAGTTTTCATATATTTTATAAAACAAAACTATAATTTACAAGCACACTTCGCAAATATTTGTGCCCGACTACTTTTCTAAAATCAATATGACGTCACTTTTAGAAATCGCTCAAGTGGAACCACGTGATATGTAATATTAAGCCTTAATGGGCGTGGTACCACCCACTTATTTAAACACAAAATTAGCTCATTTAATGAGCCGAAACTGCTCGCAAAATTTTGTGGGAATTAAATAAGCAGAAGCACATTTAAATGCATACAATCTTTTCATTGGCGCGGCCCCGCTCACCTTTTAAAATTTAGAGCCAAGGGAGTGTGGCAAGTTTCATAAAAAACATTTAACCAGCAGCACGTTAAGTATAATAGTAATATTTAATAGGCATTGTGCCGCCCACTTTTAAATGCTGACTTGTGAATTTGTTTACACTTCAAAGTGTATGCCAAGTTAAGCAAAAATGTTTCGAGTAGAACCACGTGAAACATAATATTAAGCCTTAATGGGCGTAGTCTCGCTCACTTATTTAACCACAAAATTAACTCATTTAATGAGCCGAAACTGCTTGCAAAGTTTTTTGGGCATTAAATAAAACAAAGCACTTTTAAAGGTATATTTTTCAGGGGCGTGGCCTCGCGCACTTTTAAAAATGTAAGATTTATGCTTTTTTTAGAGCCCAGGGTGGGTGCTAAGTTTCGTAAAAATCATTTAACCAGCAGCACATTATATATAATAGTAATCTTTAATGGGCATGGTGCCTCCCACTTTTTTAAATACTGGGATGTGTATTTCTTTACAGTTCAAGATGTGTGCCAAGTTTGGTAAAAATCTTTCAATTAGGAGCATGTGAAATATAATATTAATTTGTAATGGGCGTGGCTTCTTTAAAAACAAAATTATGTCATTCTATGAGCTGAAATCAAGTCTTGTGGGAATCAGATAAGCAAAAGCACATGTAAATGCATACTATCTGCTCATGGGCATAGTTCCGCCTATATTCTAAAAATGCAGGACTGATGCTTATTAGAGCTCAAGATGTGTACCAAGTTTTTTAAGTGCTGGCTTGTGTGGCACTTCAAGGTGTGTGCCAAGTTAAGTAAAAATTTTTGGAGTAGAAGCACGTCAAATATATTATTAATCGTTAATGGGCATGTTCCCGCCCACTTCTTTAAAGCCAAAATAATGTCATTACATGAGCCCAAACTATTTTCTCCGGAATCAAATAAGCAAAAGTACATGTAAATGCGTACAATCTTTTCATGGGCGTAGCCCCACCCACTTTTTAAAATGCCAGATTGATACTTTTTTAGAATTCCGGATGAATATCAATTTTAGTAATTTGTAACGAGCGTAGTCCCATCCACTTGTTTAAATGCTAGGTTGTGTATTTTTTTAAACTTCAAGGTGTGGACAAGTTTAGTAAAAATCTTTCCAGTAGAAGCACTCGAACTATAATATTAAGCTATAATGGGTGTGACTCTGCCCATATTTTCAACTTCAAAATTTTATCATTACGAGACCGTAGGTCGTGTCCTAAGATTTGCAGCAAGCGGATAGGTAAAACATAATAAAATCTAAGAAAAAATTTGTGGGCTTGTTCCCTCTCATTTTTATTTTTTTGAACAATTTAACACAATAGAAGCTATACTAGTATCCTCTCAGTCAAAGCAAAATTCTAAAAAAAACATAAAAAGGACGAATTCATAACTCCCAACTTTTTTGAAGTCTGTTAAGAAGCAAAGTATGTTGTGCAAAGACCAGATTTTGACCCTAAAATCTGAGTAGTTTTTAGTTTTGTTTAATTTTTTTCTTTTTCACTGGATTGATTCTTCAATATTTTTAATATGCAAACTCAGTACTGACCAAAGTATTTGAAGTATACAAAAAATAATTTAAGTTTAAAAATTATTTAGCCGAATTTTTTTTTAATGAATTCTTTCAAAAATAAAAATTTTGTTTATCTCCAGCCTAAAAAATTGGGAGAATGATTCGTTGATTTATTTCCATTTTGGCGTTGTAAAATATTTTAATTAAAAAATCCAAACACGTTACTAATTTGACTTTCAACACTTCAATTCAATGATGCATATAATGAATAAAGCAGAATTTACTTTTGTTTGCTGCCTTTTGTTAATGATTTTGGAATTCTGTGGGTTAAAATGGATTTGCCTTTGTAAACATATAAAAATTTATACATATGCATATATATATATACATATATTTGTATATACATACGTATATATGTATGTATGTATGTATATTATTGTGGCAGGCTACAGTTGCACAAATGGTTACTCATAATGCTTCCTGCATAACAGCAATTTAAGGTTTCTAGTGGTTATTCATATAAACATTCAACCAAGGAATTCAACATAAAACTGAAATATAAAATAAAAGAAGTATAAAACAGAAACATAAAAGAGTCAAACATTTTATTATTTTGTTTATTTGCTTAACATACGCGGCTTAATTTGCTGCTCACATTCGTCATTAAAAATGTCAAGTGCCCATCACATTTTTCTTTAATGAACACTTTTTTATTGTAGCACACAGCGAGATGCTTGCAGCATGCAAAAGAGTTAGATATTTCACAGTTTAAATTATTGATAATATAAAAATTTCAAATTCATACAGTGAGATAAGAATCGTTTGTTAATTTAATGCATCACTTCCAACGATAATTTGTTATTGTGTATATACTTTTATATTAATGCTGAGAAAAATTTTAATTCTGGATTGTATTTTTTATTCTGTCCTGAACGCCTTTTTGTCCAGAAAGACGATCTATTTAGATTTGACATAATCCTCGACTACTAATGCCCTAATTCTGTTCGACTATTGTATCGTCTTGTCTTTGGATGAAAAAGAGCTGCAGCTGTGATTCTTTAAAACAATTATTACATACTGTCTATGCTAGAAGGTTCGTGTATTTGCTTTATGATCTTATTCCAAACATTATACCCAACACATATTTTTTCATATATTTTTCAAACTTCTGTATAATACTTTAATTAAATTTTTATGTTTTAAAAACATGGTAATAATATTTTTAGTTTTCATTATCAAAGACAACAACCATCCTTAAAGAAAATAGTTTAGAGAATTCAAAGACAAGAACTTGAAAGTATTTTCAAACAAAAATTTCCTAAATCTTCTTACTGAATTAGGACATAAATCACAACTTTGGAAGCAGCTAATATTGTGCCATATTCGGGCAAGAAATTTTCCACAAGTTTAATTTTTGAGGTATTCCTCAAATATATAATATAATATTTATATTCAAAGTGTAGCCTTGCTTTCTTCCTACTTGAAAGTTTAGTATTTTCATTAATAATTTTTTTTTAGATTTGAAAACCGCTACAAGAATTGGGATTTTAAATGTCTGTTATATAAGAGAGGGAGACTCATTTACTTCGTTTTAATTGAAGTCACCTTGTAGCATCAAATACGTATGAGTGTATATACATTCTACAATGTTTATTTAACACACATTCACCCAAACAGTTCAACATTAATTCATTTGTATTTTGCTTATATTTAATGTTTTTAAATGATTCATGCACATTTTTATAAAATTTGTATTCAATTTTTTTCTTTTTTCATGGTGGTTCTTTACAGATTTAATAATTGTGGTTTACTTTTTGTAGAAACTACCATCTCATTTTTTATGTTTTTATTTCTTGCTCAACTATTAATTGTGGATATCATATAAAACTTTCATATACATGTAGATATTTGGTATATATACATATATTTATTTTTTATAACACAAAATTAACTTAAATTAAATTGCAAATATATTAATATCCAATCTTGTAAAATGAATAATTTAAAAACCATACGCAATTGCCTGTGCAGAATATTATTTTTCATTTGTATTTTTTTTTATACATTTCATTCAAATTGATAGAAAGCAATTAACGTTATTTTACCAATAAAATAGGAGGTTTGAAAATATATAAGCCCAATTTATATTTGACATTTGAATTAATTTCACATATTAAATTTTTCTATAATTAAAAATAAATATATACAATAAATAAGAAAGAAGTTTATAGGCAAAGGCTTGAAACAGGGTAAGAGTTGTAATCGTAATCAAGTAATCAATGGCTTCGATTACGATTAAAAGAAGCGATTAATTGCGATTTCGCTTACGATTATAATCGCAGTGCCAACCCTAAGCCTAATGTATGCATATATTCGCGTCCATGACTTCATTGTTCGTCTTAAGCGGCCCATACACTACAACAGCTTGCACGCGCAAGCAAGCTATTGAGCAATCTTGCTCAAACCACATAACATACCTCAAGCTGGTACAATATACACTTAAAAAAAAAATGAAGAAGGCTGGTTATGAACAATGACATACATAGTTTTAGCTGCATTTTTTATTGATATATTGTTAATATTAACAGCTATGTGAAACTAAAGTGCTCAAATTCCATTTTCCATTGAGACAAATTATGTTTTAACGAATTTAATGCATATATACTCTTACACAACTTAGCTCAACTGACCTAATTTTCGCATACACAATACCAGCAGGCTGGTACCATCAGAAAAATAACAAACTCTATTTGACATCGCTACAGCAAAAAGTACAAAATGCCCATACATGACCAAATAGCTGGCACAAACACTTGATTGTGCATGAATGCTGTTGTAGTGTATGGGCACCTTTAGTTGTTCTTAGCATTAAGTAACTTCCCAGTATGCAAATACTTGAAATTTTACTGCAAACAAAGTTGAATTAAAACATTTTTTCAAGTAATTTTCAAGTTTTAAAATATTTTGAAATAAAAAATCACACAACATACATACAGTGGTGGTCACAAATTTACACAGAGAAAAAATTGCCTCATAGAATCAAGAAGATTTTCTCTATGAAACGTTTTTAGGCTAAGGAGTATCTCAGCAGAAAGAAGCGACGATTTTTTCATAAAGATTCCTTATTGTTTTTATGTGGTAAATTTTATTAATTTTATCAAGAAGAAAACCACATAAAATCAAGAAGAAATCTTATTATTCACAACTGTTTTTAATCAATTTCCGTTATATTTGGCACCAAAAAAAAACAATCCATAAAAAAAACTTCTTGATTCTATTAGGTTTTCTTATAAATTGTAAACTATAGATATTTTTTATTGATATTATTAGGTTGCCTTCTTGATTTTTTTAGAAAGGTTTTTTTCTTGATTTTATTAGGTTTCCTTCTTGATTTTTTCAATAAGGTTTTCTTCTTGATTTTAGTAGGTGTAGAGCATCTTATTGATTTTGTTAATAAGGAAATCTTCTTGATTTTATGAGGTGTCTTGTTATTTCGTTTCTATAAATAGACATAGAGACAATTTTTTTCATTATCTTTTTAATTTTTGTATAAGAATGTTTGCACAATAATTTCAATGGTTATTCAGGCTGTTTGTTAGCATATTGGTGAGAGTGCCTGTCTATCGGGTAGAAGTTTGCTGGTTCAATACTTGGTGAGTAAGTTAGTTAAGAAAATAACATAATGTGTATGTATGTATGTATAAATAAATAACATCTACAATATACATATACATATGTACATGGTATAGAATTTACATGAAAATACATAAGTACAGATCATAAAGATGCAATTTTTTTTATGAGGTCGCCTAAGAAAAAATCAATAAGATAACCTAATAAAAACTAGAAGATTTCTTCTTGCTTTTTTTAAAAAGGTTTTCCATATGAAATTAATAATATTTCCTTATTGAAAAAAACCATAGAGATTTGTTATTGATTTTGTTCTATTTTATGAGGTATTTAGTAGGAACTGTTTTCTCTGTGTAAGACATAACATTCCACTTATATATTTCTGATAATTTTTACATCTTATCGAAAAATTTTGTAGATTTTTGTTATTTTCCAAGATCCTTATAATGTTATGAAACAAAATTAACAACAGTTTGTTAGCTTTATTTAATATAAGTTTTAGTCTGGGCATGAATTTAGGATATATGCAAAATAAAGGTAAATTCACTAATGTAAAGCTCAGTTTCATAAAACAATTCTAATATTTAGTGGAAAATCCTTTATTTTGGATCACAGGAGCGCATCTTCTGGATAAACTTTCCATTAATGCCATTTAACGTTCGTTTTGGAATGGCATACCAAGTTCTTGAATTTCCTCTGATAAATCGCTCAAAGTTTTTGGTTTTACTGCTCGTACATGCTCCTTGAAATCATATCACAAGTTCTCAATTGGATTAAAGATCGCGGATTGAGCTGGCCACTTCAGCTCAGTGATATTCTTTTCCTCTAAGCAACTCTCTGAATTGTCGTATCTTAAATTTGTGACCACCACTGTATATGTTCACACCTTGTCAAATATGTAATTCATTTATTAACAAAACTAAAATTTTGGTGGAAAAAAATAACAAAAATTAATTTTTAGAACCCCCTGACAATTGATTCTGAGACTTAATTTCAAGCAAAATTGCTTATTGGGATGTATCTGTTTGGTATGATCAATATTGACTTCTATTTACTATAATATCGCTCATACGGTAGATCGTATTATATTCAAAAACAAAAACTATTGCATACTTTTAAGGATTTCTTTCTGAATTCTTTTACCTGGTACGTATGAGTAATGTGAAATTACAAGTGGAAACCGAGAGAAATGTGTATTCACGTGTGTTTCTTCATTTGTATAAGAAACCGATTGATGTTCGGCGCTTTCGTCCGCCTTCATTTGTTTTTATTCCCTCAATATATATATTTACATCTCAAAGTATATGTAATCATCTTTATAAAATATAACAAAATTATATAGTTTTATTGTAATACTTAAACTAAAGACTTAGACAAAAACTAAACAATTCCAAAACATATTCTACTCAGTCTAATTGTTACAAAATGTTTTGGATCTTCTCATATATGAACTAGTTTGGCAAATTTCCATTTCATATTGATTTTATTTGCAATATTTGCACCAGCAAAGTTTAAGCTGCTTAAATAAAAATGCTTAGAATTACTACACAAACTTTTTATAAAATTACTGAAGACTCAATCATGCAGAATAATGAAAGAAACACAAAATCTATTTTGGAAGTTATTGAGATCTATTTTAGGGAATTGAAAGGCAGAGTAATATAAAAATAATTGTAAAAAAAACAAATGTAGAAACAATCAAAGCAATAAGCATGAAGTGAAGATACATAGGCCAGCCAATGGTTACTAGCAACGTTTCCATCAACATCATCATTATGATTTTGACGTTATTGATGATTTTTGAAAGTCTGTGATGCAAGTCAATTAAATTTTTTACCAGTTTATTGTTAAGGCAGGAAAAATTTGCTAACAAGAGCATACACGTATGTATATATGCAATAGGCGAATTGAGAATTGTGTTATAAGTGAGTTTACACTAAAAATAAAAAATATTTTAAATATTCGGGCCTGTTCTGTAAGCCAACTCGGAGTAAATTTCTTGTTTCCAAAAATACAACACAATTTCCCTTCAGATATAATATTTGGGAATCTATATAATAAAAAAATTTAAAAAAATCTAAACAAAATATATCTATTGTCTGAGTTAGTTTTCTAAAATCGTGCGATTTCAAATCGATTTGTTTGCAGAACAGAGCTGATTGTGTTGAAAGAAAACAAAATGATGTTCCAACTTATTTAGAGCATATACTTATGTATATGAGAAACATCACTTCAGAGTTAAAAGGCGAGTTCGGAGTAGTTTCATTTTTCAAGAAGCTTATTGAAATTAGCCCTAGAAGTTGATATTGGTTTTATTTTTAAGGATTCAGGAGATCTAATAACATATATTACTTAACAATGGTATAAGTATATCATTAAATCATAAAATTTTTCTTTTAATTTTAAAATTACCAGCGAAAAAAAACAAATGAACGAATAACTTTTATTCTATCAAATATATCAGTGATGTCAAAATAACATCAGTTAAAAAAACGTCCACTACACAAAAAACTCAAAGAAATAAATCGTTTTTGAGTTTCTGGTTAAATAAATGCTATTACATTTATGCTGACAATAACGCTACTGTTGTAATGTTATATTTCACACAGCAAACCTCTATCACCATCACTTTTGTGCGTAATTGTAATTTAACACTTACATCCATTATTGTTGCTCTGACAGGTCATAAATGGATATTTGATACTAAGCCCGAGGTATAAAGAGGAAATTAAATAAGACATTAATGCTCGGACAATAAAATGGTATTACGTTTGGTGTAAGTGTAAGAAATATGTCATATTTGTTAAAATCAAAACATTAGAGGACATGGTATGAAAGTGTAATGGGCCTTATAAATAAATAAAAAATTTTATATTTCTCTGTGGATGTTTATAAAATAGGATACATATTTTTTACATACTCATATACTTTTATATCAAAAAGGGCATGCAATTTCTTGGCGAAAAAATTTATAAAATAATTTAAAATTTGTACAGTAGATAGGTAGATATGACAAACTGTATATCGTTTATATGTGGGTTATACTCCACTTATACCAAGATGTCATTATAGTGCATTTTTTCTGATAAGTTCGACTCCAAATTAATATTTACTTTCGCAATTATTTTCCATGGAATTCATGCCCGCAATTGTTTAACTTTTCTCTTAATGAAAACTTCGCCTTCTAGGGTTAAATTCAAGTCTTAAGTAGTAATATACAAGTTAAGTTAACTTTAAAATTTTCAACCACTAATGCTCTAATTCTGTTCGACGATGGTATCATCTTGTCGATGGACGAAAAAAGCAGCAGTGGTGATTCTTTAAAACAGTTATTATTCATTGTCTGTGCTAGAAGGTTCGTGTATTTGCTTTATAAAATTGTTCTTAACATAATACCCTACACATATTTTTATACCCTTTACCAACAAAAATGGTAAAAGGGTATATATAGGTTTGTCATTCCGTTTGTAATTTCTATAATATCAATAAGCGACACATAAAATATATATATTCTGGATCCTTATGCATAGGGAAGACGAATAAGCGATGTCCGTCTGTCCGTCTGTCCGTCTGTCCGTCTGTCTGTACGTGAAATCGGTTTTCCGAAGCTCCCAGAAAAGCTAGAGACTTCGTTCTTGGACTGGTGTGTCAGAAATTTTCCAAAATAAATTGGTATTGAAATTTAGCAAAATCAAGCAGACGATTGCAGAGCTGGAAAACTTAAACTTTATTTTGCCATATAAAAGTAACTAACGAAAACAAATTTTTATTTTTTTTAATAAATAAACTTATTTTACACATCAGTACGATTACAACTGGTATTTTAAATTAAAAAATATAAAAAAATTAAAAAAACGTTTCCAGGGTTGGAAAACTGTAACTTTTTGTGTTATGTAAAATTAACTATGTCTAAAACTATATTAGTATTTTCTCGAGAACCGTACGAGCTACAGACCTGAAATTTGGACACAGTGTGTAGACCTTTGGCCGCTACAACAACAAATACATGAGAATTGGAAATTAAAGGGTGTTCCAAAACGAGCAACGAAAAATGTTAAAATCCCATATAATATATACAAACAATTATATGTATATACACTTTTTATACAGACTACAAAAATTAACACTAAAATTTCCAAAAATTTAAATTTTTTTTTTTTTTAAACAAACACAACCCGCAAAGCGACTAGCTTGTCTACGGAAAACACCCAGGGTTTATGGTGGGAATCGAACCCACGACCTCTGGACTGAGAGGCTAGCATCGCTACCACTCAGCCACAGGGGCACCCTAACACCTAAGGGGTGTTCCATCAGTTAATGCACTTTTGACTATGCAATTTTGACAACTGCAGTATCTTGGAAACCATAAAAGCAAAACTCTTGAAATTTTCAAAAACGGTAAAACTAAAAAATCAAAAAATTACAAAATCGCCAAACTGAAAAAATTCGCCAAAAACAAAAAAAAATCGCCAAAACGAAAAAAAGCACCAAATTAAAAAAAATTTCTAAGACTAAAATAAATCGCATAAAACGGAAAAATTGCTAAAATGAAAAAAAATCGCCAAAATGAAAAAAATCGCCAAAATGAAAAAAAATCGCCAAAATGAAAAAAAAATCGCCAAAATGAAAAAAATGCCAAAACGAAAAAAAAACCTAAAAAACAGAAAAAATCGCCAAAATGAAAAAAAATCGCCAAAATGAAAAAAATCGCCGAAATGAAAAAAATCGCCAAAACGAAAAAAACCCCAAAAAACAGAAAAAAATCGCCAAAATGAAAAAAAAACCCTAAAACAGAAAAAAATCGCCAAAAAGAAAAAAAAAATCTCCAAACTGAAAAAAAATCTCCAAAATGAAGAAAAGCCCAAAAACAGAAAAAAATCGCCAAAAAGAAAAAAACCTCCAAAACAGAAAAAAATCGCCGAAACGAGAAAAAAGCGACAACACTGAAAAAATCGTTTAAACTGAAAAAATCTTCGAAAAAGCAAAATAGCCTGCCTTTCGTGCGCCATTCAAAGTCGCACTTTTCTGAATTTTTTAATATTAAAGGAATTAAATGAAACTAAGTTTTTCCTTATTTCGTTTTTGCTTTGTTCACTTAACATATTTTATGTATTTTTTAAAGAACTAGATTGGTATCAATAATCAGAAAAATCCAAAATTATGACTCCAGGGTTGGAAAACTCACACTTTTTGTGTTATGTAAAATTAAATAGGTCTAAAAATTTTTTTCGTTTTCTTTATAAATTGAATATATTTTATGCTTCTGAAAGAAAAGTTTAGCGTATGAAATTTGAAAAATGAAAATTAAAGCTCCCAAGATGGAAACAAATATGTATGTATGTGTCTGTATACTATATATATGTATGTACGTACGTTGGTAAAGGGTATATAAGATTCGGCACAGCCGAATATAGCACTCTTACTTGTTTTATATATTTTTCAAACTATTGTATAATAATTTAATTTAACTTTTATGTTTAAAAAAAAGGCAATAATATTTTTAGTTTTCATTATCAAAGACAATAACCATCTTTAACGAAAATAGTTTAGAGAATTCAAAGACAAGAACTTGAAAGTATTTTCAAACAAAAACGTACTAAATCTTCTTAGTGAATTAGGGCATAAGTCTAATATATAAGAATTTGGGTTCTTTGAAAAAATAACTTTTTTATTAT
Source organism: Tachina lurida (assembly GCA_944452675.1). Taxonomy (NCBI): domain Eukaryota; kingdom Metazoa; phylum Arthropoda; class Insecta; order Diptera; family Tachinidae; genus Tachina; species Tachina lurida. Next base: position 156,626,469 of record OX101753.1, on the reverse strand, counting down.
CAACCCTTTGGAGTAGCAAAATATTAGTTTTTTTTTGGGTAGAAGGGCGGCATTACGACTGGTGATACTTATCAGAAATATTAAAACAAATAAATACAGTTAATTTTTAATAATTACGTACTAGAGGTGGACAAAAGCAATTTTTTTAAGGGGAGGGAGTACAATTTCCTTCTCACAAATTCCCTTCCACGCCTATACATTAATCCGAGTTTCATCTTATATATATCTGACTAAAATAATCTCACATATAAAATTTCATGTATTCATATTTTATAATTATATTTAAAAAACAATCATAGCACAATTAATCATAATTATATAAACTAAAAACTATTAAAATATGGCTTAAAAGTTTTCCCAATTAATTTTTACAAAATTTTAAATTAACCAACGTTTTTTTTAAATTTGCAATGTTTTTGATTATTTTTATGCTTCAATACCAGCATATGCTTATGTTTCAATGTTATGGCAACAAGCCTAATTGTGTTATGATCCAATATAACCGTCACTCTATTTCTCTTGACTAAAAGAACGTTTCAGTCGTTGTCAAGACAAAGCTCTGCTTTTTTTTTCGTCTTTTGCAAGTATAAGTTATTTTTACGAATTTTGTTTGCTAAACTCTGTACAATTTTTTTTTCAGGTTGTACAAAATGTAGGCGACCGTATCAGATGACCCTACTTAAATGTTTATACAGTTGCGAGCAAAAGAAATTTGAAACTATATTATGTGTTTAAAAAAAATAATTCATTTTGATGCAAATATGAATATGAAACACAAGGTTTTCTGATATGAATTGGCATCTAGGCTTTGTTTTACATATCACCCTTCTATTGGCGATATGCTAAAAAGGTAAAATTGTGAAAATTTTACGATTAAAAAAACTCTTGAGTAAAGAAAAATAATTCTGATATATAAAATAAAGATAAAAAATGGTTATATACAAAAAACAAACAAAAAATTCCAACACTGGAAAAATTTTAAAATTTTTCTGATTTTCAATAGCCACATTTTTTTGCTATAATATCAAATAAATTTAACTAATTTAAATGAACAATTAATTGCTTTCCAACGCTGGAGACGTAGTTTAGATTTTAAGTACCATTTGACTTCTTTCTAAAGTCTAAAATAAGCTAAAATGATAAAAAATAAAAGAAAAAATATTTTGTGATTTACTTTTATATATAAGAAAATTTAAATTTTCCAACCCTGGAAACGTGGTCTTGATTTCTTTGACATTCAATAGTCCTTGGTTTTTGCTACAGTATAAAGAAATAAGAAAAAAGTGTTTAAGTGAATTAATAAAATAAAATAAAATTGTCCAGCCCTGGAATCCTCTTTTTTATTTTGCTGATTTGCAATATCAATATTTTCAGCACCGAGGCCTGTGGCTTCTCTGAGAGCTTCGAAAAACTGATTTCACGTAAGGACAGACGGCTAGACCGGCATGGATTATTCCACTTCCCTAGTCATAAGGATCCGAATTATACATACATATCGCTGGTCACAAGTCTAAAGGCCCCAACTCCAATTATTTTAAAATTTACAGGAGTAGGTAAACACATAAATATAAATAGTACAACTGATGCGTTATTTTTTACACTATTATTATAAATTTTTTAACGAGGGTTGTTTTTGTGAATTGTATTGGAATCACTGAAAAACTCAATTTCATGAAAATGCCAGTTAGAGCCTTTATACTTGTGACTATCGATGTATAGTTTATGTGGTAAAAAATTACAATAGAAAGGACAAATCGATTTGTTTTTAGTGAAAAAAAAATTAGGTTTGTATTTTTTTTTTGCTTGTGTGTTAGTATGTTTGTATGTTTACATGATTATCAAACGTTATTTCCTAATAACACCCACATCTAAAAAAAAATTTAATGTGCATATATAAATTAAAAATTTTGCCAGAAAAATATTGATCCCACTACCAAAACTGAATTAAATATCTATTCATAATGCTACTTAACAAATTTCTATTTTAAAACATCTGCAAGCAACCTAAACTAATATAATACGCAACATATCACATAGCTTTGATACCAAGGAGTAGCAATTTTTATGATTAAATTAGATTTTCATATAGCAATTGAGTAAAGGGTCTTCTAATACATAAAATATGTTTCCTATTTTAATTAAAAGGAATAAAAATAGCTTCATATAGTTTCTTTTAAATAGCAAACAAAGTTAAAATTTTCCAACTCTGGAACTATTTTTTTAATTTTCTTTATTTTAAATAATAATATCTTTTTTTTTTCTTTAATATAGAAAACATGTGTTTAATAAATAGAGACAAAATTTCTTTTAGTTAATTTTATTTATTATTTGAACTCTATTTGTTTCTATATTTATAATTTTAATGGGCTAAGGTTCGTATCGCTTTTTAATCCAAATTACATGTGATAATTATTAATAAACAATTAACATCGAAGTTAGTTGTAAATATTCTGATAACACATAGTTGATCGGAACAGCTAGCCGTTTTCGAAGGCCACTAAACCTTCATCATCAGCGTTCAGATACGAACCTTAGCCCGCTCAAATTATAAAAATTAAAATTTCTTTTTTATTAGTTAGTTTTATGAAGCAAAATAAGATACATTTTTCCAGCTCTGGAGCTGTGCTTTTACTATAGCTATGCTATTTAGGTCACACCACAAGAGCTAAGACCGGATTTTCACGTCACAATTACAGTTAGAAATTTATTTTTGTTTTGATTTCTTCATACTTAAAACAAGAGTACGAAAATAAAAAAAAACAAATTATTTGATTTTATTTTGTTTCGTTCTTTGAAGTGAGTGAAACAGAAACAAAACAATAACAATGAGAGCGATTGCTCGTTTGGTTTTTGTATTGTTTTTGCCCCTAAGCACAACCCAGAGAACACAGCCGCTCGGCTGTAAGCCGGCTAACAGCCGCCACCAGCCACAAACTATACAAGTACATTAATTTAATCGTACGACACTAGAGAATAAAATAATGAAAACTAAATGGAAACGTTTTGAAATATTTGCGGCGAATTTGACATCATCATATAATTTAATTTTATTGCTTTGTCATTTAACAGATTAAGTTTATTTTATACAGCTAAGCAGAATAGCTATAAGCGGATGTCCTAAGACACCTCCCTTTTTACCCGATTGCGCAACGCAAAGAAGGGTAATGTGTTTATCAGCCTATGTATACATGTATGTGTGTATATATGTGTGTTTCTTTGCGGTACTATATAAACCGAACACAAGGACCGATTTTGATGGATCCTACATCAATTGATTGGCCTTAATCCTGGTAGTGTCACTAAAGATATGAAAGTAGTAAAAATTTAATATTGCAAAATAAAATGGGTATCATTCGACAGATGTGCCTAGATTTCGGTGAGCACCTGCCTTTACCGGGTGTGGGTTAGACGCCAGACCAATGCCCCCATGCACCCATGAATAAATGTTTTCACCCAACAATGCACATAAGTTGCAATCTTTGCAAAGTACCTTGCTGAGGTACTTTGAGCTACCTAAACTCTTCGCCGTAATGACTTTGTCAAAACAGTACTATCTGTTGTATGGCAACAGAACCTAGAATAGTGTCTGGCAGATCAAGTTAGGCCAACCACTAGCATTGATTTAACACAAGCAAGCCAGGCCCAGCGTTTTTGGTAGCAACCACAGTCACGACGTTTATTTTCACGTTTCTCACGCTACAGGTGTTGTGTATACACCCAAAGTGAGGTCCCGAAGGGAATTCCTCAACCATTACCGGCACAGCTCAACCACTTATCAGAGATGGACGCATGCCTGTATTGCCAAAAATCCAGTGCCTACTCCACACACATCAAAATCATCCCTTTAGTCCCGTGGTGTAGGACGAACTCAACGTTTTAGCAAAGGATCCTGACGACAACTATATGCACCTAAAACTTCAGAGCAGCTCGACTGTCGGGCAACCGGCACCCGTGGCACCAGAAGTAGCCTCTGGTTAGACTTCGAACATCCACACAGGGGCTTCAGTTCTATCGTCTTTTCAACTCAAGGGCAGTTCCAGGTGACACTGCAGCTGATTGACATCAACAGGACCTGTCTTCCTTTTTATAAATATGTGCAGATCCTTTCCTCTGTTGCCAGAGATCGGGTAGCAACACATAACTTCTTTGGGTAATGTACCAAAAGTACGTCAACGGAAAAAGCCACATCATCCCAGCTGGGGCACCGGGCTTAACACACCCGTAGTCAAAATTAGATTCAACTTGGGGGTATCATTTGACAGGTATTTTACAATTATCTTTAGGTTTCTTTTATGATTTTTCATTTTGAATGACCATTTGAGATATTTAACGGTTCACAGTTAAAACATCAATTATTTTTAATTTCTAGGGAAAAATAAAAAATTAAATTGACCTGGTTACTTTTATAGAAAAATTTAATTATCCAACCCTGGAATAAACCTTTTAAATTATTCTAATTTCTGTAGGAAAAATATTTCTCTCTAAATATAAAAAATGTCTAATTTATAGAGAAAAAGAAAACATTCGTTTTAACCCCCGACCAAAAAAAGGGGTGTATAAGTTTGTAGTGTGTGTCTGTGTATCTGTGTATCTGTGTGTCTGTCCATGTCCACGTACAGCCCAAACGGCTGGACCGATTTTAATTTAGTTTTTTATGCTTGAAAGGTGACTTGATCGAGATGGTTCTTAACCATGTTTGAAGAAAATCGGTCCATTTATTTTTTCTTCTCTTCTTTACTTACAACTTTTACAAAACGCTTACTTTTCTTCTTGTGGTCTTTTAATTTAAAATTTTTATATTTCTTTTCTTTAGCTCTTTAAGCAACATCAAACTCATACGCATGGTTGTTTGTACCTGAGCGATAGAAAGTGCAATTTTTGTTAGAAATACAGCGATAAAGTTTATTTATGGATACCTTTGAACGACATGAAGGTTATAGAGATAAGTTTGCATTTAATACTCAATGTCTGTGTTGCAATGTTAGTGTTGTTTTTATTAGCGTACAAAGTTTTTTTATTTTTAAACAAATCTGCGTGCACAAAGTAGACAAGAACTTAGCACTTAGCAACATATTACTGGCAAATTTTATTTTTATAAGAGTTTCAAACGAACTTTAAGCATATCTAATGATGGGAAAACATTTTCAAAGAAGAATAAAAATTACGTACGCATTGATAAAGAAAGAGAAAAGAAGACTTGCAGGTGATAAAAATATAAAAAAAAAAAGTATGCAAAATTTTATTTCTATCGTATTCTGTATAATGCCATGCCATATAATACTGAAACTTGTATCAAACACCAAGACAAATTTAAAAAAAAAATTTAGTTTTGTTTTCCATTGAGATTTCAAAAACCTAAAGTAGATATTTTGAATATGACACGCACTAGTTTGCTTTTGTTATAAGAAAAGAATGTCAAAAAAAAATAACTTAAAGGAGGCTATTTATATACACTGGTCAGTTTGTTGTTGCCCAAATGTCATGACCAGGGCAAGTTTTTTGTGGCATATGCCATTTTTATCATATTAGCCATTCCTTCAATCATTGACATAAAATGCCATTATTAGTCCACTTTGCCATCAAATACCCTTTCTGCAACGTAGAACAAATTTTTATTTGACAGAATTTTTTGCCAGCCAAAAACTTGCCCTGGTCATGACTATGAAAGGATAATGATGTATGAAGTTACGTTGATACACCTTGGATGATAACACTATAGCCTAAGGCTAGTATCCCATTTCTTACTTAAATGCACTCAAATTTTTTTTTTCATTATATACTTCCATAAAATTTTACGAAAAGGTAACTCTATTATTTATTCTACACAGAGAAAACAGTGCCTACTAAATACCTCATAAAATAGAACAAAATTAATAAGAAATCTCTATTCTTTGCTTTCAATAAGGAAATCTTATTAATTTCATAGAGAAAACCTTTTTGAAAAAATCAAGAAGAAATCTTGTAGTTTTTATGAGATTATCTTATTGAATTTTTCAATAAAAAATAAAAAACAAATTGCGTCTTTATTCTCTGTACTTATGTATTTTCATTTAAATTCTATACCATATACATATTTATGTATGTATGTAGTATATTGTAGATGTTATTTATTTACACATACATACATACACATTATGTTATTTTCTTAACTAACTTACTCACCAAGTATTGAACCAGCAGCAAACTTCTACCTGATAGACAAGCACTCTACCCAATATGCTAACAAGCAGCCTGAATAACCATTGAAATTATTGTGCAAACATTCTTATACAAAAATGAAAAAGATCATGAAAAAATAGTCTATATGTCTCTTTATAGAAACGAAATAATAAGACACCTTATAAAATCAAGAAGATTTGCTTATTAAAAAAATCAGTAAGATTAAAGCATCTTACATAATCATATAGGAACCTACTAAAATCAAAAAGAAAACCTTATTGAAAAAATCAATTAGATAGCCTAATAAAATGAAGAAGAAAACCTTTTTAAAAAAATTAATAAGGCAACCTAATAAAGTCAATAAGAAATCCCTATAGCTTACAATTTATAAAAAAAAAACCTAATAGAATCAAGAAGTTTTTCTCTATGGATTGTTCTTTTGGTGCCAAAAATAACGGAAATTGAGTAAAAAAAGTTGTTAATAATAAGATTTCTTCTTGATTTTATGTGGTTTTCTTCTTGATAAAATTAATAAGATTTACCACATAAAAACAATAAGGAATCTCTATGAAAAAATATTCGCTTCTTTCTGCTGGGATACCCTTTAGCCTAAAAACGTTTCATAGAGAAAATCTTATTGATTCTATGAGGCAGTGTTTTCTCTGTGTATACATACAACTTTATTACCCGTGCAAAACTAACCCCCAGTTTTTGACTGGCTAATCAAACTGTAATTATTTTTAAGTTCTAATTAAATACGAAATTGTGTTTTTGAGTGCATAATTAAATAATAATTAATACCCAACCATGAGTAATTAAATACTACTTAAGTTTTATGAACGTACCATATGTTTTTATGCGTGTATGTGTTTATTGAAAACATACACATGACATCATGTGGTCGGGTTGAAAACATCATGTGGTCGGGTTAAGAAGAATTTCGTTTAAATTTCATAAATATATAACATATACAATACAAAGTTACATATTATGGAATAAAGTAATAGAAAAATGTATTGCAATGTTCGTTTGATTTCATAAAATGAGTTTTTATGCAATTTTAATTTTCTACATGTTTATAACCTAACTTTTTTGCTTATGTTAAACAGCTGTTCTTTAGAAGTTTTGCAATGCTGCCGTACTTTCAACGTAATTTAATAAGAACTTTAATTAACCACTGAAAAAATGAAATCGTATTTAATTACACATTAATTTTAAATAAAAATTAGCTAATTACGTACTTAATTATTAAGTTAAAAACTGCGGGTAAATGAATTTTTGTAGCGAGATTGATTTTAATTCATGTCATGAAAGGTAATTGAAAGGATTTTTTCAACGGTTTGTTAATTTTGTTAGAGAAACTTCTTAAGTGTAAAGGAATTTGTTATTTTATGAGAGAGCAGGGGTATACTTTGATTTAAAAAATAATTAATATTGGCTAAAAAATAAAATTTTTTATATATTCTAACTCTAAGATTTAAGTATTGGGCTAGCTGCTGCTTGGGTACTGCTTGACTGCTGTTTAGCTGCTGCTTAGCTGCTGCTTAGCTACTGCTTAACTGCTGCTTAGCTGCTGACATCCCACTAGATTTATGATCAATTATCAAAGTGTGATATTTTATACACAGCAAATCTTCATCACCCTTACTTTTATGTGTGATTGTAATTTAACGCTCCTCACATTCATTGTTCTTTCTCTGACAGGCCATAAATGGACGTTTGAAATTGACCCCCAGGTATAAGGAGAAAAATAAATGTGACATTAATGCCAGGGCAATAAAATAGTATTAAGTTTGTTGTAAGAAATATATTATTGAGTGTCTGTCGTACTTATGTTAAAAGCAAAAAGTAAAAATATGGAATGAAAGTAAAATAACACCCTTCTCTATTGTTATTTATAATATATGTGATATATTTCTTTAACAACATTTTTCTTACTAAAAAACGCTACAAGCTATTGCTTTTGCTTTCACCAAATATGGCAAAGGATATTTATAAGTTTGTCATTCTGTGTGTAATTTTCACAATATTAATATCCCAGCAAAATATATTCGACACTTAGAAGCACTAAAAGATGTTAAAAGAAATGCATTGCTTCCAAGAAGCACTAACGAAAGCGAGACTGTTGAAACATGTTCTACGTTTGAACATGAACACCAAGCAATTAACCAGTAAAAAAAAGTTGGAAGTCATTCTAAAGGAACTACATTTTCATTGCTTCCAAAAAAAACGATATTTTTACTTTGCCGATAGTTATCAGAAATCCAAGTAGAAGATTATGTTAGTCATACAAAACTTTGTAATGCCTCCCTAGTTTTAGAAAATAGTCACCAGAAATTTATGAACTAATTTTAGTCTAAAATTTAAAAGTTATTTACTTAAATTTACATGAAAACGAATTGTTAAAATAGGTAATTATTTACACATTTTTCTTAGATAAAAATATTATCATAGAACAGAAATAGCTTTATATTGAGCTCTGGCTAGTTCCATGGTGGTGACTCCACATAAGTAGAGCCTCCGTGGTATCACAATGGACCAAAACAGTCTAAGTGTGTCCGGGATTCTGACTGCCACCCATACCTAACCTAAACTAACCTACTACAAAAGCGGTCAGTCACAATTACTGGCCTCTTTTCGTGCATTCGGGGCGATAATGATCATTATAATCGACCTACTAAACTAAGAATTGGCACTGCACACACTGCCGAAGCTATCGGCTCTTTAAGTGAAAGTCTGGCGTATGATAACCTATTTTGTTGTTGGACTGCAATTGAAGATTATGAACAATATGTATTTTCAGCAAGACGGTGGCATGAGTCACAAAACACGGTCGATTATGGCTTTGTTGCATGTGAAGTTTCGAAAGAGGAAAGTCAATTGGCTACCATCCCCAGTCATGCGATTTGAAGCTGTTATGTTAGACCTTTTTTTGTGGAAATACACCAAAAAACCCACTTTTAAAACGATTTTAAGACACTGCCTATTAATATTACTAGGTGTTACCTTCTTTAGGAAAGAGATGGTGATAGAAAAGTCAGGTGCTGAAAAAAGAGATTGAGGGAAGATTCATTGTTTTACAACTTTGTTTTTTGCACGTTTTTAATAATTTAGTGTTGCAGCGCCTCTGGTGTTAATGAGGCTTATTAAAGCTCTAAGCAGTGTTTAAAAGCCATTTTACTGGTAATTTACTTTGCCGATAATTTTGCTACACAATACTGGTCAAAGAGTGCACTCTGATGTTACATTAGGATTATTATCCGCTGTATCGCCGAGATACCTTACGAAAGGTGTAATAAAGTGGTCAAAAGCTATCCAAAACAATCGCATGCAGCACGCAATAGATAGAGCAGGCCATTTAAATTATATTGTTTTTCATAACTAATGGGAAGATCCAAACCTTATAATCAAATAAAAGTTTCATCAAAATCATAGCTTTATTTAGCTTTGTGTACTTTTGAACCGAGCAAAATGAAAAACTCTACACAGAAAAAAACTGTCTAATAGAATCAAGAAGATTTTCTCTATGAAGTGTTTTTAGGTTAAGGGGTATCCAAGCAGAAAAAGCGAAGATTTTTTCATAGAGATTCCTTATTGTTTTTATGTGGTAAATCTTATTAATTTTATCAAGAAGAAAACCACATAAAATTAAGAAAAAATCTTATTATTCACAACTTTTTTTACTCAATTTCCATTATTTTTAGCATCGAAAAAAAAACAACCCATAGAGAAAAACTTCTTGATTATATTAGATTTTCTTATAAATTGTAAACTATAGGGATTTCTTATTGATTTTATTAAGTTACCTGATTGATTTTTTCAATAAAGTTTTCTTCTTGATTTTATGAGGTGTCTTGTTATTTCATATCTATAAATAGACAAAGAGACAATTTTTTTTCATTATCTTTTTCACAATAGTTTCAATGGTTATTCAGGCTGCTTGTTAGCATATTGGTTAGAGTGCTTGTCTATCAGTCAGAAGTTTGCTGGTTCAATACTTGGTGAGTAAGTTAGTTAAGAAAATAACATAATGTGTATGTATGTATGTTTAAATAAATAACATGTACAATATACTACATACATACATACATATGTATATGGTATAGAATTTAAATGAAAATACATAAGTACAGATAATAAAGACACAATTTTTTTTATTATTTTTTATAGGTCGCCTAATAAAAACAAGAAGAAAACCTTATTGAAAAAATCAATAAGATAACCTAAAAAAACTAGAAGATTTCTTCTTGATTTTTTCAAAAATGTTTCCCTATGAACTTAATAAGATTTCCTAATTGAAAAAAACCATAGATATTTCTTATTTATTTTGTTCTATTTTATGAGGTATTTATTAGGCACTGTTTTCTCTGTGTATATTTATAGATTTATACTTTCAGTAACTAAATTTTAGGAGGTAAAATTTTATAAACCACATTTTGATATTCCACAGCAAACAAAAAAATAAATAAAATAAATAAAAATATTTCCAAATTAAATGTCTTTTACAGCTAAACCCCCATCTTCACAGCATTAATTTGTTTTTGTGCCAGCAAACTATTTTTCCTGACATTCATTGTGGCTGCTATTGTCATTTTCACTCTAGTGTAAGTAGTACACCAGATCTTTCTTCCACTGAAGTAGTTCTGTGTCTTTATTTCCAGAAGCAGTACAAGTATTTACTAGAGCTGAGCACAAGATGTTTGTTTGCTTAGTCTTCATGATGTACATTATTGAATTGTTCTCTCTTTTTAGTGCTCTTGATTTTATGAGAATACTAAAACTGGTATGCAATTTTATTAAAAGCATGCAACAGCGTTTGTTTATCTGCCAAGCGAGGGCCTTAGTTATTGTAGGGTCGAAGCATATTTCACTAGTGTACACTGTATGACATATTGCAAAATGAGCACACAAGTGTAAAAATATATGTATGTATGTATGTATGTGTAAAAATAAAAAACCAACAACGTAAATTATTTGTGCTAAGTTTTATAATTTATTAATTTAAGACTAATAGGCAGATTTTGTAAAAAAATTGTTTGGTTTCTAAACGTTTCAAATTTTTATGAAAAATAACGAAAATTCGTTTCAAAAAATATTTTTTCCATACAAATTTCAAAACGAAAAAAACGTTGCCTTTAAAACACAAAATAAATAAATAGTAAAATAAAAATAATATCTTTCACAATGGATATAATTATAAAAAAAATTTATTATCACTTAAAATTTTATGAAATTTTGAGTTTGTGAAATGAAGTATGGTGCACTATGATACATGCAAAGTGAATGGGAATATAAATTTTTTTTCATGTTTTATTTTTGTCTATTTATTTTAAGTGTTTTTACATATTTCCTTGTATTGTTTGTTGTCTGAAGGAGAGTTATCGTAAAATTATGTATTCAGTTAGACATGTAACTTTTGTTTCATCTGCTGTTGTGGGGTGTGAAATGGGTGTCATCAGTTTTTCTGCTGCAGCTTCATTTGATTGCTGTGACGGGAAGTATTTTATATTTTATGGTATCCGTTTTTTGCTTTTGGGTTCCTTAAATTGGATTATAAGCTGAAGTTTCAACATGACTAAACTGACTTTTGGCCCTACAGTTTGTGGTGTGGGTAGATGGTTGAAGTTATCATAGCCGAATAGTGTATTTATTCTATAATTTGCTCTTTCCCATTCCATACTGTCTGATGTTATGATTATGAAGTTGCTTGGTATACCTATGCACATCTAAATGGTAATCGAAATTTTGCATTTCAGCTAACGATAAGTAAACAATTAAAAAATTATATTTTCGAAAATTTAAGAACTACTACTCGTATTTTTCTTTATTTATTACCAAGATATCTACATACATATATAAATACATACATGTAGTTTTTTAGACATGCTTGCCATTTCAATGGGATGCTGTAAATATATGCTAAATCACTCGTGTGTGCAACTTCACTTTCTGCAAGTGCTATTGTTTAAGTAAAAATAAAAAAAAAACAAAAAAAAATACATCTAACCACACATATATTTATCTAGCGAATCTTGCTTTACCCAATAGTACCCAACGGATGTAGAGAAACGGCAAATGCGCCTTCAAAAGTAAGATTTATTGCATTTTAAATTCAGCAGCAACCAAGTCGTTCAATGGTTTTGAAAGTTTAAATTTTTTTCTCTAATTTTTTTGCTTAAATATTTTCCTTTACTCCCCTATCTCAGCCACCATATATTTGTTTGTATGTATGTGTTTCAGGAGGAAATACATATTATTTAAAAATTCTATTCATATCCTGATTTAAAGTTTAATTTTTGTCGTTTGTGTGAATTTGGTTTTTATTTAAACGGACTCTGCACAATGACGGTGATATTGTTATCTTTGGTCTAAGAATTCAACACTTAATGTTTATGTTTAAAGCAAAAATTCTTTAATAAACATTATTTAAAGGAGACTAGTTTGTGGTTGATATTAATGAGTTTAATAAGTTGCCATTAATTTTACTTCAAGGAGTCACTTAGAAATATAATAATAAAAACAATAAAGTTTTTGGTAAATATGTAGATATTTTTAATTTCTTTGTCCTTCTATCCACGTCTCTAAACATTAAAAAAAAAAGATAAAATTAAATTAGAATTAATTTTTATAATTTTTAAATCTTAAAAGCTCATTCTGTCCATCAACTAACTTTTCAACAGTGTATTACAACAGAGTTGTATTACTAATACGAGTTGCCACTCCTAGGTTTTGGTGCGTTATTACCCGGGCTCTCTTAATTTTCATTGCTACAGAAACACTATTTATTCTAAAAGGGTTAAAGGGAGGGAAAATATTATGAGGAGAAGAAAACTATTGCAGTAATTATACGCTTTCACCGATAAAACATGACAGAGCTGTTTGTTTGTGAAAATAATTTTTTTTAATATCATTTATTAGAGAGAGATAAATAAGAAGATTTTTTTTTCTAATCAATTAATGTTTTTATTCTCTTTTTGTTCATGATGAAGCACAAAAACTAAAACCAAATAAAATGTAGTTATCATTCTTTCATACTTGAGAATCCATTTGTGTCAAGTCATTAAAATTTATTTATTTGTAGATCCAAATAGTTTTAATGAAGGCATTGGAAAATGTATAAATAAAATTGTTTCACTACTTTCCTTCCTTGTCTTACTTTATGTTTGTGCTTATAAAATCAGCGAGGTATACAGAGAGATAGGAAAATACGTGATGGTAAGTCGGCACTGTTAAATTAATTTAAGTGTCAAGGTGCACAGAAAAAATTATTATAAAAAAAAATTTTCAAACAAACGCTTGCTTCACTACAAAAATTTAATGTTCCAGTAAATTGTTTGTTTGTATTTTATTTTACGAAAAAAATAACGAATGAAAAGATTTCCTATTGTTTGTGCTTCAATGTCTGTCCGCCCATCTGTCTGTCTATCACGGGCTGTTTTCTCGATAACCACAAGAGTTACGAATCTGAAATTTTCACGAAATATGTAAAAATTTCGCCGCTACAACAACAATTATATGACAGCTAAAAATTAAAGGGTTTTTGAAGTCCAGCAGCAAAACATGTTGAAAGCCTAATCTAATATACAGACAAAGAGGAAAAAGTGCTTAAGTCAAGATAAGCTTATTTTGAGCTAATGATGATTTTGTAATCTGCATATATGAAAGTAGCCCTGGTAAAAATCTTATTTGATTTTTAAGATTTTTGAGGAAGTTAAAGCACTATGACTTGCGACTTGTCTTTTATAGACTTCTAATCTCATTTGGAATACTTGCTTAATTTAGGTTATCCTTTGGTATATTTCAACTTGAATGAATTATTTACATTGCATAGAATGATGTTTGCTTAAAAAAATAAATGCTAACAGATTTTAAGTGTAAAAGAAATAAGTTTCTGAAAATCGACTTTAACGCTTAATAAATTCAGTAAAGTGCGACTTTGACTCGCGCACGAAGGGTTCCATACGTTGGGCATTGAGCATTTCTTTAATATGGCGTTTTTAATGCGTTTTTTACGTTTTTTCAGCTGAAACGATTTTTTTTTGTTTTTACTCGTTTTGGCGATTTTTTTCACTTTGGCAATTTTTTTCATTTTGGCGATTTTTTCAGTTTTTCGAGATTTATTTTAGTTTAAGAAATTTTTTTACATATGGCGTTTTTTCTTTTTGGCGTTTTTTCTTTTTGGCGATTTTTTAAGTTTTTGGCGATTTTTTTCGGTTTGGCGATTTCATAATTTTGGGATTTTTTTGTTTTACCGTTTTTGAAAATTTCCAGAGTTTGGCTCAAGATACAGCAACTTGTCAAAATTACATAGTCAAAATTACATTAACCGATAGAACACCCTTTAATTCAGATTTTTTTTAATTTTAGTGTTAGTTATTGTAGTCTGTAGCCAAATACAATAACCTTACAAAATTCAAGTGTATATACATACAATTGTATGTATATTGCATGTGATTTTAAAATTTTTCGTTGCTCGTCTTGGTATACCCTTTAATTTTTAACTCTCATGTATTTGTAGTTGTAGTGGCCAAGGTTCTACACACTATGTCCAAATTTCAGATCCGTAGCTCGTACTGTTCTCGAAAAAATATCCTGTGACGGACAGACGGACAGCGTAGCGAAAACAATAGGGTTCCCTTTCACCTTTGGTGTACGGAACTCTAAAAAACAAAACGCCTACAACCAAAAAAAATCGCTATAAATAAAATAAATCGCCAGGAATTGCAGCAATGGCCTTCTTGTGCGAGTCAAAGTCTCACCCTGAGGGTCTAACCCACTTGCAATGTAATTGTGCAATTTTTCGTATTCTATAATACTATCGCCAATGTGTAGGCCATATTCGAAGGTGGCACCATATATTGGCCAATATCAAAAGACTTCAGATTTTTATTTTACAATCAAGACATTTGTGTAATGCGTTGGCAACATTGTTCAATGTTGTTTACTTTTTCACTGTCAATAAAATTGGGCAATATTTTCTTTGAAAATATTGTGCCATTTATTGCATACATATGCAATAATATTATATAATGGATGGAGCCGCTTTACTGAATTTTATTATCTTAAGCCAGTTTCAAGTTCTTTCTGAAACCGTATTTCTCGGTTACAGAATTTCAGTTGAAGATTCAAAGAATTTAATTGAAGAATCAATTTCAATGTATTTTTATGTAACAATTATTATTTAACTGAACAAGTGAAATATTAAAACACTTGTTTTTTTATATTATGTTTTTCTGAAAATGCAAAAAAATAAAAATTATCGAAAATACGAACGTTCATAAGATAACATTAACATTTATTTCACTCTTATTTACGACAACAGATAAAATCAAATAAGGATAGTGAGTAAATAATATAAATTACAAACTCAGGTGCAACAAACTGTATTTTAACAGCATATTATATATTTCATGATTCATTTTAAATGAAATTATATGACATGGCTTTTATTGAATTTGTAGTTAAAGGTTAAACAATGTTGAAAGGAATCATTTGCATTATAACAATAATGTATCTACTTAAAATAATATGATTTTAATTTGCATGCATACATACATAAATATATAAATATACATATGTATATCGCTAGTTTATTGCAACAGAATCATAACTCAAAAAATGCTAGTTTTGTAAAGCAATTTATAGTAAGTGACCTGTGGGTATAGTTCGACTAAAGAATTTTATTCAAAGATTTTATTTTCGACATGAGCAATAGTTAAATATTTTATTCTGCACTTTGTATTTAAGATTTCGTTTAGTATTATTTCTTATTAGTATTTTTTCTTTTTAAAATGCATGAGAAATAATTAATTAGAGATGACTTTAACAGAGATCAGAAACTTTCAATGGGAATTTAAAATTTTGCCAGCCTTTACCTGATCCTGACACCGAAAAGTGAAACGATTCATAATTGTATTTAAACAAATTTCAATTTTAAAACATCTGCAAGCAATTTAAACTAATGACACACCTCCTCTTCTATAAAAATGTAGTAAAGGGCTTTCTGTTGAATTTTATAGAATAAATATGAACAACTTAAATATATAACTTTATATATACATATATTTACTTTGCATTTGTTAATCAATTTATCCTCTCTAAATTACTTCAAGAAATTTATTATTTTTAATTTTGTCATTTCATTTTTTGTCTAAACTTTGAATAATAAAAAATATCATCAATTGAGTATTTTTAACACTTTATAATACATAAAACATATTGAGTTAAAAAAATAGTTTTATTTCGTTTCTTTACATAACAAAAATTTTAAATTTTCCAACCCTGGAAGTATATTTTTTTTAATTTTTCTGATTATTTACACTAATATCTTTTTTTTTTCTTTAACCCTATGTCTACACCTGATATATTTTTGTCATGACAAAAGTCAAATTTAATATTGAAAATATTTTTTTTTATGTTAGATGTTTTTGCTATATGGAATTTGACATTTGTCATGATAAAAATATATCAGGTGTAGACGTAGGGTTATATAGAATATACAATATATTTAATTAATAAAGAAAAAACTTTTCTATGCAGCAAAAAATATTAACTTCCAGCTCTGGAGCTGTGCTTTTTAATTTTTTTTTTTTTATTTCTAAAACATCAATTATTTTTAATATCTAAAGAAAAAGAAAAAATTAAATTGTCCTGGCTACTTTTATATACAAAAAATACCGAAGCGAAGAATCGCAAAAATAAAAAAATCGCTCAAATAAAAAATATCACCAAAAATTAAATAAAGCGCTAAATCGCGAAAAACACCAAAAGTAAAAGAATCGCCCAAATATTAAAAAAACATCGCCTAAACGAAAAAAGCGCCAAAACTAAAAAAAATCGCTAAAAATACTTTTATTTACTTTCTTTTATAAACCAAAAAAATTTTAAATTTTCCAACCATGGAACTATATTTTTTTTAATTAGTGTTTTTATGGGAATTGTTAAAATTTAAGTTTAAAATTTTTAAACGCACTAATAATCCCAAATTATTATTTTACTTATTAAGTATATATTTTTTTTAATTTTTCTAATTTTTTACACTAATATCTTTTTTTTTCTTTAATATAAAAAATATATATTTAATTAACAAAGAATAAAAATTGTTTTACTTAGTTAATTTTATGTACCAAAAAAAACTTAAGTTTCC
This sequence comes from Tachina lurida, assembly GCA_944452675.1. Classification (NCBI taxonomy): domain Eukaryota; kingdom Metazoa; phylum Arthropoda; class Insecta; order Diptera; family Tachinidae; genus Tachina; species Tachina lurida. The sequence continues at coordinate 156,609,164 of OX101753.1, read as the reverse complement.
AGCTCTGAAGCTGTGCCTTTTATTTTTCTAATTGTGTTTTTTTTTTTTTATTTTCTAAGACAATAATTATTTTTAATTTCTAACAAAAAAAGAAAAAAATTAAATTGACCTGGTTGCTTTTAATAAAAAAAATTATCCAAGCCTGGAATCATGCTTTTAAGTTTTTCTGATTTCTGTTAGCAAAATATTTTTCTCTAAATATAAAATATATTTAATTTATAGGGAAAAAGAAAAATAATTTTTACTAGATTACTGTTATATACCAAAATAAAAATTCGATTTTCCAACCCTGGAATCGTCTTATTGATGTTTTTTTGATTTTTAACACCAATTTCATTCTAACTGAAATATAAAATAGGTTTCAATTACAAAAAAAATTATTAGTTTCAGCTAGTTTTTTATATATGGCAAAAAAAAAGTTTAAGTTTTCCAGCTCTGTAACTGTATTTTTGATTTTGCTGATTTTCAACACCAATCTATTTCGGGCCATTTCTACATCAGCTTCAGAAAACCGATTTCACGTACATACAGACAGGCGGACGGACAGACGGACCAAGAATATATCACTCATTTACTCAAAGAACGTCATAAATCCAAAAATTTAATTTTTGACTTAGTGATGCAGAATTAATCCTTATATCGTTCTACATATTGTGTAAAATTTTTATATAAATATCTTGTTTACTTAACTCTTGAGAGAAAAATTTAATTTAATTTTTCCATTAAGTTGTGTGCAAATAAAAAACTTCAAATTCGTTTTCTGGCAAACTGGTTGTTTTTGAGTTATGAGGTTCTTTGAGTAAATGAGCGATATATACTTTAGGTGTAGTATATTAACATTATGAAAGCTACACATGGAATGACAAACCTTTGCATATATATACATACATAGCGCACCCTAAATACAAAAGGGGCACAACTCATAAAATGTCAGATGCTGAGTAGTTGCAAACAACTGTTGATACTGTACAAATGACGTAAGTATGTCACATAAAAACAACCATAATGGTATTTTATATTCTTCAAGAAGACTGTATTGCAATAGAAATTGTTGTGGTTGTTATAAATTTCTTCAATTACCTGTTTTATAAAAAAGCAAAAGCACTTTTATAATTTTGAGTTGTGCCCCTTTTGTATTTAGGGTGCGATATATATAAAGGGTATACAAATTTATTTGTTGTTGGTTTAGTTTTGATAACATTTTGGAATTATGGTTGAAGTTTAATCATTTTTTTTCACATCTGTTAAATAAAAAAAATTAAATATTGAAATAGATTAAATATTTATTCTTAATACAAATGGGTTGTTATTAATTTAAATCTTTTTTTTCTATTCTTGGGTAAATAAATTTGAACTCTCAATCACTTAAGACAAATTAAAAAAAAAAATATTATAAAAAATTATAAAGCATTCACATGTGAACTTCATATATATGGGAATGAGAAAAATCCATCACTCATTTAGTCTTTTAAGTTTTACTTAGTCTACCAAACTATAATTTATCTTATTTAAATACATACAAGAGCTTCAGACATAAAAAATTAAACTTTTGTGCATAGTTGCATATATTCATTTTTAATGTGAAACTTGAAAGACAGTAGTTTGCAGATAAATTGCATGCATACTGTGCGGTATATGAATAATGTTACATGTTACCACACAATGTATGCATACTATACAGGGTGTCCCAAAAGCTCTTTTATCGATACAATGCCTTGGCAGCACTATTAATGAAATAAAAATAATGTAAATTTGTATTTAATTTTATTTTTAAATTTTTTAATAAATTTCCTTGTAGTATTATAATTTTTACAAATGTTTTTAGTAATATAGGGAAAGATCTTTTAAGACTTTTTTTCCATAATTCATCTTTAATTATTTACCCTATTTAAATACCTCATAGCATTTTTATATAGTCCTAGTTTACACTATGCAAGTCTTATAGCTAAGCTGATTAGTTTGCTAGAACAGAGAGAGAGAGAGAGGGGGATATATAGAGACGAAGGGAAAAGAAACGTTTCTGTTTGCCTCGTTTCTCTCTCCCTCAGACTAACCAGCTTAGCGATAAGACTTGCATAGTGTAAACTAGGCCATAGTAACAATGAGTAAACAGAAAGAAAAAATTAAGCAACCGCTACTCTTGGCAAATATTTATTTTATCTTCCTTGACACAAGCATGTATTATAAAATTTTTAAAATATTGATTTTAAATTTGTAATACAAAATTTTCTTCACTTGCAAATGCTTGTCCATGTTATTAAGTTATTAAGCTTTTTTCGTAAAATATTTAACCCGTCTCTTAACATACCCTTAGTTTAACAGCATTTAAGTAGAGACTCTTCCATCCGTTTATTTCATTTTGCCTCGTGCTACACAAGTATAAATAATTTGCCTCACACATGTGGAATGAAAAATTGCGCTTATATTTTTATTTTTGTTTTTTTTTTCTTTGTTGCTTAAGGCAATCTGAAATGCATATGAAAAAAGATAATACGATTACGGAAAATGAAAAATAAAAACCAGTGATAGAAAAACAGTATTATGTGAATAATAGTTTAATGTGCATGTGTACATGTTAATATACATACACATCTACATCCATACATATAAGTAGAGATGACAGACTGGATTTTATGTGAAAGCTTACGCTTTCTTATATATCCAAAATACCAAATAATTTTTAGAATATGTATGATTATTTTTCATATAAAAAAAAACTAAAAAAAGTAAAAGTTTGCGTACACTATAGAAAGTAATTTGTATAGCTATGCTATTTATGTCACGACACAGGGCCTAGGACATAATTTTTATTACAAAAATAATCGTCACTTTTACAGCTACTAAAAATATTTTTGTTTTGATTTCTTTGTACTCAAAACAAAGGTACGAAAATAAATGAAACAAATTGTTTGATTGTCTTTTGTTTCGTTCTTTGAAGTGAGCGAAACAAAAACATAAGAAAAACAATTAGAAGGTTGCTCAATTTGTTTTTGTATTGTTTTTGCACCTGAACACAAACCAGAGAACACAGCCGATTGGCAGTAAACTTGATTACAGCCACTGTTGGCTACAAACAATACATTAATTTAATCGTACGCCGTTTAAAAAGAAAATAATGGTCAAGAAATGGAATATAATATAATTTTATTGCATTATTATTTAACAATTTCAGTTTGTTTTATATACCTAAGCAGCATAGCTATAACCGGGTGTCCTAAGACATATCTTTTCTTTTTTTTTATTTCATTTTACTATTATTTGTTTCTTTCTTTTTTTTTAACGCAAAATTTTTTAGGGAATACTTGTACACATATCGTTAACTTAATATAATTATGCCTTAACTCATTATTTTTCCCAAATCAAGATTTTTGGCATGCTTTGATAGATGAGTTTCTAAACTATCGAAATATGCATAAGACCCGATTTGAAAAAAAGTAATGACAAAGCGTTTCCACGGCTCGGTACTAAGGGAGCTAAGTCGCCACTTTTTGAGTAACAAATTTTAGACAAAGAATTTTGTCTTAAATATGAAATCTTGAAAAATGTCAAAAAAGTTTAGTGCAAACGATATCGGTATCGATAAAGATTTCAAATAAATTTTACTAGACAATGTAAATGCAGTGTAAGTAGTTCTTCTAACTAGATAAGTCAATGATTAATAGAAATCAAACTCTTGAGGTTGAATTTCTGAAATGCTGCTTTAGTGACAAAAACTCAAAGTTACTTCTGCATTATATTGTTAAAGGCAATAAATATTATATTTGTTTTAAAGAGAAGTAACACTCAGGCAATGAATGCCTACTACTATTACTAGATGTTAAATTCTTTATGAAAAAGATAGTCATAGTCTCTTACAACTCGGCAGTGTTGCAGCGCCTCTGGTGTCAATGAGGTGTATTAAATTTTTCGAAACTGTCATTTTATTGGATATTTTACTTCGCCAATGATTTTGCTACATAATATCAACGAAAGAGGGCGCTCTAGATGTTCCATTAGGATAAGTATCTGATGAAGACGCTATAGTTTTTAGTTTAGAATTTTTCCCATAATAACTGATACAAAAAGACCACTAACGGACATCAGAAAAATGCGTGATGTTGTTATTTTAATGACTGTCGGAGACCGGACAGGACCTTTGAGTTTGTGATCAACGTCGTAGTATAATTTTAGGTGAAATTTACTTGCAGGTTAGCTAATTGTATAAAGTTGCAGAAATATAAAAGTGATTCATATAAGTATAAGTTTCTATTCTGTTATGCTTTTCAGTAATCTTATTGTTTGTGAAGTTTTGAATGGTTTTTCAAAATCTGTGCATAACATAAGTGGTAAGTGATTGTTCAATATGTGTGGTTTAAATCTACTAACGATATGTGAAATGCTTATAGACATGCTTAAGTAACAGCATAAGAATGTCATCTGATATCATTTATTAAGACTAAGGAAATAATCTTATTAAGAATTTTTTTGAGCCCAGCAGTTTTCTTTGGCTCTTGCACTAAATAAAAGGCGAACCAAATATGAGCACAGTGGTTCGTTGGCAAATAAAAAAAAAATTAATTATTATACTTCCCTGATAGATACTTTCGATCCGAACAAATAAATTTTAGTTACTGAGTATACTCATACTTGTAACACAAATAATTTAAGCTCTCACCATACTTATTTCAACCCACTATGGCCATAAGAGATTCCAACACACAACAGTTTCTCTAATTCCTTTATGCGAATAATTTAAATATTCTACACCTATTAATAGAAAGGAACATTAAAAATTTGAGTATTTTAATGGGTGTTATAATTATACTCGAAGTATTATTATTATTAGTCGTAAAAAATAAATATACGTATGATACGCAGAGTATTTATTCATCAATACTCCCTTATTTACATTTCTGTATATAAAATTAGTATGCTTATACTCAGAGTATTGATAAAAAATAAATATACGCATGATACTCAGAGTATGTATTCGCCATATTCCCCATTTTTCATTTTTCAGAGTATTGATATTTAGTCGTGCAAACTAAATATGGGCATGATACTCAAGATTACTTAATCACCATACTGCTCCATTGCATAAATGAAATGAATGGATGGAATGCTTCAGTTGTTTAAAAACCCTGAACAAATAACAACGAGGCACAAGTTAGAAAAAAATTTAAGTGACTGATATTTACCCCTATTCTACATTTAAACATCGACTTCGCAAAACTTTGTGCGGAATTAACAGTCTTTATTTTTTCCATAGAGTTATGAAACAGGCATAAGCCTTTTGTTTTCGACAACTGGTAGACAGGCGCAATGTTAAACTTGATATTCCAAAATTTGTTTCATTAAATTTGCATAGAAAAATTGTTATCATATCCGCTTTTAATTTGTGAAGTAAAAAATGTATCTCTAGTAACTATTCGGTTAAAAACATGTTTAAATTGCCTATTCTATCCCTGTCATACAATCAGTTGAGAACCGTTGCCAGATTTGCTTGATGTTTTAAGTGTGTGCAAATAAAGTACTCTTGTATATACTCATGTGTAGACGAATAAATACTCGGAATATTTTTTAATTCTTATGTGTATGATTTTAACAAGTTTTAACTATTCAGTTTAAACTTGCTAACTCTTTGGGCGTATTAGTATGGTTTTTACTTTTAACTGCCTGCATTTATAGCTCTTTGACCATCAATAATCAAAGAGTACTTAAAAGGATACTTTGTCATTCTTTGGCAGCAATTGATATAAACTTAAATAGTTGCTTTTCATTTCAAAAATATTAAGTTTCATTTCAAATAAATATTTACGAGTACATTAATTAAAAAATTTTGTTCTTGAAATGTTTTAAAAATAATTTCCTAGCAACGGATATAAAAAATATTAACTCCAAATTTTATTTAAATCCCTCAAATTTAGGAATCTGCATACACGTTCTTGCCAGCCTGGCATTTCTGTGTATAAGACTGCTGCACATGTTTGAGAAATGTGTGTTTACAGTGTTAAGCTATTTTAAAACATTAATAAGCACTTGAGCTAAAGCATTGCAGATAATATGTAAAATTCTGTAGTTGTTAAAAATTTGAATGCTTGCTAAATAAAAATTAAGACAAATAAATAAATGAGCTGCATTATTTAAAAGACTTCATTCTAATGTTTATTTTTGTTAAAAGAAAAAATAAATACCAAGTTAAATTTTCATTCAGAAACCATTTAGAAGTTCGTTGGCTGACTTAGCTTAACCCCTTAATGGAAATTAATTAATATCATGTAATTAAAAACAAAAATACCCGCATCAATTATGCATAAGTATATCGCTACGTGAAACGCAAAACAGTTTGACTAACATTTCATAATTTAAAAGAAGGAGGAAAAAAAAAGGTAAAATGGAAAATATTGAGGTGTTCAATGCGAATGTTTTCCAATGTAGTAAAAAAATTAAATCACAATTTTTATTCGTAAGTAGATATTTGGTTTTTTACGCTTAATTTTATGGAATGGAATGCTTTGTTACGAGTAGATAGGGCGTTTTGCGTTCTATGCAATGATATGTAAATTTATTATGTATCAACTGTTATCATGTGAATCATAACAATAATACAAATTTAAATTAAAAAAAAAAATTTTAAAAAATACTTTATAATGCGATCAATAATCGTAATTGTAAAATAAACTGGAAATACAAATTTTTACAACACTTATTTAGCTGTCTGAACCAAGTGATGAATTAGTTGTGTAGTTACAAATTTAAGCACAAACATACATACATATGTATGTATGTATGTTTGTATGTATGTATGTTTGTATATTCATACAGACATTTTGCCTTTTAAATTTATTTCCTTATTGTTAAATGAAAATAAAATTTTCTTTTTATTGTTACAAAATAAAATTTTCCTTTTATTTAACATTAAAACAAAAAAAAAACTTTAAACGAAAATTTATTGTGCTGCAAAATTCCCAAAAAAAAAAAAAGTAGAGAACTATATTAAAAAAAACAAAAACTGTTTACAAGCACGCCTCGAATTTAAGGCGTGGCCTGCATAAAAGACAAAAAAAAATTCCGGAAAATGTGCATGTTTTCTTTTATGCACCAGCAAGTACTTACAAGATGTTTTTAAATTTGCATATTGTGTGGTGTTGTGGTCTTCCACAGTTTTCTTGACTCAAATGCATTTACAATACGGTGTTGCAAATATTGAGAAGACTATAACACATATCAAGTCATAACCGCGAAAATAGCTTAAGCGACACATTTTTCGGACTTCGTTATTTTGACGAAAATCGACTATTTACGATGGCAAATATTCGATTTTGGTCGAAAAATTAAGTTCGAAAATTATGTCGCTTAAGCTTTTTTGGCGGTTATGGCACGATATACATAAATACAATTGTAGGTAGTTTTGTTTTTACAGCTTCCTTATGCTCTGGAGATACATAAGAAAACATTGTATTTCTTTAGTAAGGTACGGTCACACTTGTCAGACATTTGCCCAAAGAAAGATGTAACCACTAAATACTAAGGAAAAAGCGTTTAGTTAATGCAGCTAGCAACGAAAAATTTTTAAATCCTAATGTAATATATAGATATTTAATTAAAAAAAATCAAAATTAAAGGGTATTCCATCAGTTAATGTAACTTTAACACTGTTATTTTGGCAACTTGCTTTATGTAGGAAACCTTAAAACACAAACCTTAAGATACAATTTTCAAAAACCCTAAAGCTAATAAATCAAAAATTTAAAAAAAACTGCCTAAACGAAAAATCGCCTAAATAAAAAAATCGCCAATATGAAAAAATCGCCAAGATGAAAAATATCACCAAAAATAAAATAAATAAATAGGTCGGCAATAAACTAAAAAAATCGCCAAAAATCGTAAAAAATCACCAAAGCGGAAAAATCGCCAAACCTAAGAAAAATCGCTATAGCAAAAAAAAAATCGCCAAAAACTAAATAAGTATCGCCCAAACTGAAAAATCTCTAAAAACAAAAAAGCTACCGAAAGAGATCGCCAAAAATCCAAAAAAGAAAATCGCCAAACCGAAAAAAGCGCCAAAACTATGAATATTCGCTATAACCAAAAAAAAAAAATCGCAAAAACCGAAAGCATCGACAAAACGGAAAAACCGCTTAAACTAAAAATAAATAATAAATTTCGTATCGCTTTGTAAGCCGTAAAAAATCACCAAAGCGAAAAAATCGCCAAAATTAAGAAAAATCGCTATAACAAAAACAAATCGCCAAAAACTAAAAAAGTATCGGCAAAACGAAAAATTAGCGCCCAAACTGAAAAATCTCTAAGAATTAAAAAGTTAGCGAAAAAGATCGCCAAAAACAAACAAAAAATTACCAAAGCGAAAAAATCGCCCAAACTAAGAAAAATCGCTATAACCAAAAAAAATCGTTAAAAACTAAATAAGTATCCCCAAACTGAAAAATTTCTAAAAACTATAAAGCTACCGAAAGAGATCGTCAAAAATCAAAAAAAAAAATATCGCCAAACCGAAAAAAGCGCCAAAACGAAGAAAATTCGTTATAACAAAAAAAAAAAAAAACGCCAACAACCGAAAACATCGGAAAAACGAAAAAAGCGCTTAAACTAAAAAAAATAATAATAATAAAGTTCTTATCGCATTGTAAGCCATAAAAAATCACTAAAGCGCAAAAATCGCCAAAACTAAGAAAAATCGCCAAAAACTAATAAAGTATCGCTAAAACGAAAAATAAGCGCCCAATTTTAAAAATCTCTAAAAACTAAAAAGCTTTCAAAAAAGATCACCAAAAACCCAAAAAAAAATCGCCAAACCGAAAAGAGCACCAAAAATTGAAAAAATCGCTATAACTCAGAAAATCGTCAAAAACCGAAAACGCCGGCAACACGAAAAAAGCGCTTAAACTAAAAATTAAGAAAATAAAGTTCGTATCGCTATGTAAGCCAAATTACATGTGATAATTATTAATGAAGAAGTAACACCAATACGAACTTAAGCCTGATCAAATTATAAATATTAAAAAAAAATTTTAATTACCTCATCAGGTAAAATATACGACTTCGTATGCGAGTGGCGTACTTTACTGAATTTATTCTCATTTGCGGTAACTAAATAAAAAAATTAAAAGTAAAAAAAAAATAAGTTTAACAAATCCCTGCAGAAAATTTTTTTACAATTGATCCCAACGTACTCGTCCTATAGCTGGAGAAAATGTGGGTGTTATCAAAAGTACGGAATAGTGCATGGTGAAAAAAGACATATCGTTTAAATGGTGACTATTGACCATTTTCGTGATGTATCGTCTTGATATTGAGCCAATTTAATTCGGTCTCGGTCTAGTATTGTAGTGAACGGCACTGAACATGTCCGATGTGGTTGAATACAGGACCTATCAAATAGTGTAAATATAATGTTAATTGCTCCCTTCAATGTGACTCTGGAACGAGTCCCGTAACTATACTTAAATATTAACCAAAGCTTAACTGGTACTTATACTTTTGAAATATGAGTGGCCCTGTGGTCGAGGGGATAGTCTGCAAGCCTGTCATGCACGAGGTTGACGGTTCGAATCTCAAAAAATGTTCCGATTAAAAATAATATTTAAAAAAAATGCGATTGCATGTGTAACAATAACAAAAATTTATAAGCGTTAATTGTTACAGTTAAATGTCGAAATGACATTTAGAAATAATTTATATTTATATTATTATACATCAAATAGGTCCCTATGGGTTAGTTCAGTGACAAGTCTCAAGGTGCATACAAAGTATCAATTAACCTCATCCTAGGCCATCCCCATCTAAAAGTGACTGGTCTGCTTCATAGGAAGTGCTAGAACTCGGACTGGCCCCTATCACTTGGGGACCAGTCACGTGAGTAGTCTTGTGTCAGTTCCATTTCCTGCAGGGATGTTATAATTTTAGTTATTCATCAGGAAACCTTTACCTAAAAATGTATTCGAAAAATTATAGATATTTTGTTAAACTTTCATTTAGAAGAGAAGTTCAAAAAATATCAAAATTGAAGCAGGAACTCAATAATCAACATATTTTTTTTTATTTTCTTACTTTACCATTGCTACATTGGCTGACTTTTTTTCAGCTCGAATTGTAGTTGTAAGAAGTATGTGGTGAAAATAAATCTAAAAACAACAACAACAACTATTCATTGCTTTCGCAAGAATATAGAGTGTTGCCACACAAGTATTTTTGACAGGGTGCAGTAAACAAAAATCATAAAAATTTAAAGTAATTACCATGCAGGAAATGGAACTGACACAAGACTAGTCACGTGACCGGTCCCCAAGTGATAGGGAACAGTCCGAGTTCTAACACTTCCTATGAAGCAGACCAGTCACTTTTACATGGGGATGGCCTAGGATAGGGTTAATTGATACTTTGTATGCACCTTGTGACTTGTCACTGAACTATCCCATAGGGACCTATTCGATGTATAATAATATAAATAATTTATAAATAAAATTTCGACATTTAACCCTTATAAATTTTTTTTTGTTACAAATGCAATGAAATTTTTTTTAAATTTTATTTTTAATCTAAAATTTTTTTGAGAATCGAACCGACAACCTTGTGCATGACAGGCTTGCACACTACCCACTCGACCATAGTGCCACTCATATTTCAAAAGTATAAATACCAGTTAAGCTTAAGTTAATATTTAATTATAGTTACGGGGCTGGTTCCAGAGTCACATTGAAGGCAGCAATTAACATTATATTTACACTATTTGCACTATCAATATGTCATCAATTAAACAATATGTCTTTTTTAACCATACACTACTCCGTACTTTTGATAACACCTACATTTTTCCCAGCTATAGGACGAGTACCTTTGGATCAATTGTCATCAAATTTTCTGCAGGGTACCTACAAATATAACCATATACGTATTAATATAATTTTCTTATAGCAATTAATAAAGGATGATGTAATTCTGCAACAAATTTTAACTTAATAAATTAAGTTTCTTATAATAACTATTTGAATAGACCTTATTTTATGTTCTATTCAAAAAAAAAAAAAGTATGAGAAAGAAACCTAAATAAATGTTACATCTTTTATTAAATACTTAATTGATTAAATATTTTCACAGTACATTCAAACGATTTTGCCAGCTTTTAATGCAATTAGATATTCATTGAAAAAAAAAATATGTTTTTTTTTTTCTTTCAGAAACATTACACATAGCTCGCAACGTTAAAAGAAAAATTTTAAGCAGAATGTTAAAACTCCAAAAGGAATAGTAACAAAAGTGAAGAACTGAAGACGAAAAAAATTGCTTTATCCAGAACTGAATGAAGAGAATAAACTAAATTAAAAATTATATAGCAAACAGAAAAATTTTACTTAACTAAATTTTTATTTTTCATTTTTCCTTATTCCTTACATTACTTCATTTCTTAAAACATCCACAAATGTATACATAATATACAAAATATTTAAATAATTTTTTTTTCTTTTATATCCTTACTTGCTATTTTTGGCTAAAATGTCTTACAAAAAAAATAAATAATAAAAAATAAAGCGCTATTGTACGACTAACAAACAATTTCCGTAATTTAGTTCTGAGCCCAGATATATACAGACATACAAATAAGAATTTTTTTAAAAGACAGTAGAAGGAGCACAGTTGTGCCAGCGTAAATCTCTTAATAATTGGAATGCAAAAGTTGCAGATGCATCCTTGAGTTAATCTTGGTATGTGATCTCGCAAAAAGATGTTTAAAATTTTTCTACATTGCTTGCTTAATATGTTTATAATGTACACAGATTTTTTATTTTTTTTTTATTTATCCTTGCGTTATGTTTTTAAGCTCAACAGTGTGTGAACGTGTGGTTTTTTTTTTTATTGTTGTAGGATAATAGTTTGACAGCAAAGTGTTTCCAATGCCAGTATGTACGCATATCATAGGGACTGTAAATTTTTCATAAGTCTAGTGTACTAGGAAAAATTTTGTTTAAATTGATATATAAGCGCTTAGAGGTCTTAATTTTTTAGCTCGATCCGACGGTGCCTTGTGGTGCGTACTGGGCCCGTAAATACCCGATACACAGTGGGAATGTTGTAAAAAAGAAATTGTAAATAATTCTGCAGTTTCTAAACTAGCTGTCTGATTTGAAGAGGTATTACAAAAGTTAAGTCTGGAATAATGACTATATATCTTTAAAGAGGGCGTAGCCACAAGGCCTCAAAGTAGGCAACCTAGAGTTAGTGAAAAATTAAAACCGATGCCAAGCTGATGTTATTGAACTGATAAAAAATAATTTTTTTTTTCTATTCAAGAGCTAAAGAGAGTCTGCTACATTTATGGGTTTTCGCTTACAGTCTAGGAAATATTAGAGAAATGAATTAAAATGTTGGCTTTTTAACCAACCTTGATCCATTGTTATGAAATTTAAATTAAAATTTAGAAAAAAGTAGATTTTCGCCGTTTTTTGCAGAATTAAATGGGTTACTTACTTCTCTATAGTAAACAAACAGATTTTCAAAAATACCATCCTTATATTTTTACTTATTCTAAAGGTAATATTATAAAAAAATATTACAGAGAAATTTTTTGTTAAAAATTTTCGTTATGGCAGGGACTAAATCGTTTCGAAATAGATCTATTTATAAATATCAAATTTAAATATCAAATTTAAGGCATTTTTTTCTTTGATCAAAGCTGTAACCAAAAAATTAAGATTTAAGACAAGATATGTTTATTAATATTTCCCGGCGAAAGATAAGAGGACTAAACGAGAAATTTCAGCCGAAAAGATTGACAAATGCCAGTATCAGGATCAAAACATCACATACCAGCTTATTATAAGATTTGTTATGTATTTGAAAATTATCCCACACTTCATGACCCATTTTATCAACATTTATGGCTGATTGTGATTTTTTGAAATATTTGTGTGGGGAACCCCCACGGGTGGTTCCAGGAGTGTGACATTGGCATAGGTAGGTCGGCCCTTCGAAATTAGTGGGGGTCGGTCATACATTTTGACTCGATTGAGGAACTCTAAATGGGTCAAAGTGAGATTTTTTAAAATTTGACCCTTTAAGAAAATTTGACCCTTCGCAACATACAACAAAAAAACATTTTCCCCATGCCTATACCTAATAAACATAATTAGTAAAAACTAAAAATGGCTACAGTAAGTTAAATTCATGTTGATTCAACATGATTCTTTATTTTGGTTGAATCAGCATGAAATATAATTATTTCAAAAGGAACAATTTTCTTTGAAGATTACTCTAAATCATGTTGAATTAACATGAAACAAATATGAAGCAAAATCATTATCCAAAACATTGAATTAACCTTGTTTTTGTAGATTTTAATATTAAATTTTCCTGAATATTTTTTTTAACTTTAGTTTTTTTCTACATATAAGTTTATTTGTTATATTTATTTAGCAAAACCGCATAGTTTTTGCTAAAGATTTTTATCTCACTTTGAATGTCCTTGAATTTTATTGAAACTGTTCACCTTCATACGCTTACATTTTCCTAATTTTGGCATAAGGCTCCAAAAATTATATAAAATTTTATAAAAAAATTTAGAGAAAAAAAACTGAAGTACTTCAAAAGAGCTCATTTCTTCTTTCATGTCTTCTTAATAATTACATGAAGTGAAATTATGTTTCATTCATGTTTTTTCTAAATCCTAACAAATTTGTCATTATTCAAGTGATGAAAATTAACATCCAAAAATCAGGGAACATGCACTGCTTCATCACCGACTTATAAAAAGTATTTATTTTTAACTTATGAAAAAATGTTTTCAAATTAGAGAATATGCATTGGTTCGATTCATTCATTTTAATCAATTAATTTAAATTCCTAAACAAATACATGCTCTCTAATGCTAATGCAAAAATCGTGCATATTTCCTCTAAACCGAATCAGTTTTCCATGACTTGAAACCATGATTCAAACCATAGCTGTTTATTATTAGTGATTACTAATTGGATTACTTTTTTTTAAAGGTGAAATAATGATTAAATTACAAATATATTCAGTTTTGCACAATTATTAATTGTCTATGATTACTAATAATGGAAAAGTAATCTTAATAACTTAAAATTACTAAAAATAATCTAAAAGAATCAAAAGTAATCAAAAAATAATCCGATTACTTCTAAGGATTACTTTTGATTCTTTTTGATTATTTATTAAGAATCAAAAGTAATCTTTAAAAGTAGTCGGATTACTTTTTGATTACTTTTGATTCTTTTGATTATTTTTAGTAATTTTAAATAATTCGGTTACTTTTCGATTATTAGTAATCGTAATCAATTATTGATCAGCAATTCTTTTGAAGGCAATTACATAATCATTACAATTACTTTTAAAATGTAATCTAATTGATTACCAATCGTAATCGAAACTTAACAGCTCTGATTCAAACACATTTTTGTCATGTTTATTTTTTTTTATCGGAGAAGTTATTATTACCTTATTTAAAATTCACTTAAATAATTTTTGAAATATATAAGTTAATATAAATTTTATTAGTATGATTGATTAAAACAATTTATTATAATCATGTATTATCCAATAGACAGAAATCTCTGCAGATTTAGTCCTTCAAATTACCTCTCTCCCTCTCTCCCTCTCTGTTTTTCTTTAAACATATAAAATGTATTAATTTCAACTGATTTCTAGAGTAAAAAAAATGTGCGCTTAATAAATTCATTGTTGTATTTTACATTTGCATTTTTCACCCTTAACGAAAATTTATCTTTTTTGGTGTCAATAAACTTGGATCACCTTTTCTGTTATAAATATAGAAGAAAAATAAATAAAAATAATTCACATGCATATATTCTATTTAAGTTTTTTATAAAAAGTTTTGGCTTAATACTTTTTATAACCGTTATCTCTCCCCCTTGGCCAATTTGGAGGTGAAAATTTAAGCACTCGCATAAACAGAATTGTTTTCTTTATCTTAAGGGTGCTATTGTTTTTGCTTGTGTTAGCAGATATTAGCGCATATATACATATGGTGTGCGCATAAATATGTGTGTAAGTATGTGTATATATTAAAATGTTTGCAAGACTAAAAATCCTTAAATCGCTGATGATGGGTGTGACGTACTGTGTAACGCTATTTGTCAGCAGGTGTGTGCTCAAACAAAGTTGATCAAACACATAAATCCATTTCTCTTAAAAAAAAAATATTGAGGATTTTAAGATGTTGTGCTTTCTTCGCTTGTGTTTCATACTTGCCCTGGTTTAGCTTGAATTTCTTATTTTTTTTTTAAACAAAAAAGAAAAACATGAAAACAAACTTTGACACTCGCACGTACCCGTTTAAACCTGCACATCTTTGTTACCACAGCGAGTATAAGGGAAAGCATAAAAACTTTTTTAAATTTGTTTTCAAGCTTAAGTAAACTCACGCAGGTATTAAATGTTTAAGAGAAAACTTTTTTCTTTTTTTTCGTCAAAAAGTAACAAGTTTCTTGTTGTTTCGTCCAACTTAAATTAGTTTTATATGCCTGAGAATAGATAAATGAAACTCGAGCAAGTCTTGTAAATGGATATGGGAAAATGTCTAATGTCACATCAAAATTGTTAATAAAATATGCGAATTTTGATTTCTGATATCGAGTTTAGGCTTAAATAGAGTCATAACTCAAAATCAACTTGTTTAGCAGAAACTAAAAGGAAAAGGAAAATTGTATTATTGTTCACAGAAAATTTAACCATTTTTATAGGTCTGTCATTCCGTGCGTAACTTTCACAATATTAACATAGGACACCTAAAGTATATATATATCTTATCGGTCCTCATGAATAGAGAAGATGTCCGTCCGTCTGTCTGTACGCAAAATCGATTTTCTGAATCTCCGAGAAAAGCTAGCGGCTTTGATCTCAAATTAGTGCATCAGAAATGATCCTAAATAGACTAGTATTGAAATTCAGCACAATCGAAAAAACGGTTTCAGAGCTGGAAAATGTAAACTTTTTTTCCACATAAAAGTAGCTAGCTGAAAATAATTTTTTATTTGTAATTTAAACCTATTTTATATTTCAGTTCACGGATGGAAATCATGGTACAATTGTACTTTTAATGGTACATTTTTGACCTCGTTGGTACCGTGGTACTACCGCGAGTTACTTGGTGCAATTTAAAAATGACAATGTTTCACTATGTGGTAACATTAATTTTGCCTATGTTGTCTTTAATATTTTTGTGTGTGTTTTATTTTAGGCGGTCAGCTTCTCTGTTTTTGCTGCAATACTGTTGTCAAGGCAAACTCATGTACCAGTTGGTGTCAAGTCTGCAACAAAAACATCTGTCTGGTACTTTAACTGTAACTGTTAACTTGACAGCACCTCGTACATGAACTCGCCTTGGCTGTGGTTATATTTATTTTTGTTAAATACATATCGCTTCTTTACTTCAATAGTGTGTTTTAGGTTTTATCGCGCATTTTTTATGCGCATAACTTAGATTTTATAGTGCATGTTTACTTTTGAATTTTTACACATTATTTCGTTTCCGTTCTTATTAATAAATATTAAAAAAATTGGTACCGTCATGGTCCAAAAAGTACATTTTGTTTTCACAGTTGATACAAAATCCAAGAAGTCATTTTCCTTCCCTGTTTCAGTTATCAGTCGTTAAGCAGCTCTGGGTTGAGAACATTTCTCGCGTCATCGTAATTATTTCTTAAGTGCGGTCCGGCTTGTGTGTGTTGTTTGGGCTTCGAGATTTTTTCGTCTCGCTCGCACTGGTGACTGATCTGCCACGGGTAACCGTATAATCTTGCAGTTTTTTGTGGAATTTCTTTAATAACTACGTTGCTACTTCCTATATGAAGGCATAGGTTGTGTACAGTCAGGCACAAAACTTTTTAAAGTTCTATTAATAACATCTTAGTTATTTGTGCAACACCATACTATTCAAATTTACTTTGTATAGCATGTTAAATAAATAAATAAATAAATAAATCTTTCAGTTAGCACTAAATTAAATTGGTATTAAAAATCAAAATAAATCAAAAAGGCGATACCAGGGTTGGAAAATTGAACTTAAAAATAAAAGATATTTTATATTTGGAGGGAAATATTTTGCTAAAAGAAATCAGAAAAGACTAAAAGCATGATTCCAGGGTTGGAAAATTTATTATTTTTTTGTATATAGAACATAACAGGTCACTTTAATTTTTTCTTTTTCTTTCGAAATTAATAATAATTGATGTTTTAGAAATAAAATTTCGGTATACAAAATTAAAAAAATAAAAAGCACAGCTCCAGAGCTGGAAAGCTTAAACTTTTTTTGGTACATAAAAGTAACTAAATAAAACATATTTTCTATGTTCAAAAGAAGGAAAACCATTAATATTAAAAACCACAAAAATTTTTTTAAATATATAGTTCCAGGGTTGGAAAGTTTAAAAAGCAACTACATAAAACTTTTTTTGTTTATAATTAAATAAATATTTTCTATATTAAAGAAAGACATTAGTATTAAAAATCTGACAAATTAAACAAAAAAATAAAGTTGCAGGGTTGGAAAATTTAAAAAAAATTTTTCTATAAAAAAATTTAACTAAATAAACCTTTTTTTTTTGCAATAAAACATATTTTATATATTAAAAATGAATTTACACAATTTTTATATAAAAACCTAACCATAACCATTGGCACTCATTAGTCTCAAAAAGATTTATGATATGTTGCGTATTATAAATCAAAGCAGCTGCGTAATTAATTTACGTTGCTTGCAAATGTTTTAAAATAGAAATTTGTTTAATGTGTAGTTTCCATAATGCAAGCCAGCGACTTGTCTAAAGAAAATAGATGAGAAGCACTCAAATAAATCGCGTATTTTTTAAATTATGTATGTATGTATGTATGTACAATGTACATAGGGCGGGTCGATTTAAAAATCGCACAAATTCCAAGGAAAATCGTATTTTAGGGATCCAAATAAGAAACTTTGTCGAAGGAACCATAGCTCTAAAATGTATTTTGATGTCCCGACTTTTGATCCGAAAGGTCAAATTTTCTTGAAGGGTAAAATTTTGAAAAATCTTACTTTGACTCATTTAGAGTTCCTCAATCGAGTCAAAATGTATGACCGAACCCCACTAATTTTGGAGGGCAAACCCACCTTTGCCAGTGGCACACCCCCTAGAACCACCTCTGGGGGGTTCCCCAGCACAGCTGAATATAGCACTCTTACTTGTTTTCAATGCAATCAATATACACATTTCTTATTCAAATATACTAATTATTTTCTTCTGCATTTGCAGTTCGAAATTTTATGGTTGAATCTTAAAAACTCTGTTTAATATAATTAATTCAATAGTATAAACTATATAAGTATATATTTCAAGATAAATGCAACATATACTTATTGGCTTTCTCTATGAACTTTACCACAATTAATACTCATGAGGTCGTTTTAGATTACTTTAATGTCCAAAGTTAAACGATTTCCAAGACACAAAGACAAACAAATGAAAATTAAAATTTCTACTAAAAGCATTAATTTCTTATTGGTTTCATAATAATTAAATTTTGTGTGCTGCACTCAGAAACTTTTATTTTATGTCTACACACACACATACTTACATGTTGTATATGTTAAAGCCTTTACCACAACACATATACACGCATATTTATGATATTTGTATGTATTGTCAAACTAGGATACGTACATATATACACAAATGTTATGGTATTAGAAACTTTGGCTTATGTATGACTTCCAGCATAAGCAAACACAATCAGAAACAGCCTACAGCCAAACATTCATCCGTACATACATACGTCCATATGTATGTACACAAATGTACGAGTTTATATAAACGCATTATGGTGAATCAAATTTTGTGAATGCACAAATTAAGTCTAAGAGAAATTTTCGGAAAATATTTTACAAAACATCAAACAGTTTTAAGATTAAATGTAATTCAGCTTAGATTGAAATAAAAAATCAAACTGCATTTCAACACAGCTGCGAAAATGTAATACACCTCATTGACACCAGAGGCGCTGCAATACTGCTTAATTATAAACGTGCAAAAACAAAGAAGAGTTATAAAATAATGAAGCTTTCCTCTAACTATTCTTTCACATCTGTCTTCTCTATCACAATTCCTTTCCTTAAGAAGATACCACCTAGTAATAGTAGTTGGCATTCATTGCCTGAGTACGAATTTTCTTTAACAAAAAAAAAATTTAAAAAGATTTGTGTCTTGTAAAGATTTTTGTTTGAGGCTTTCAAACTTATTAATTATTAAGAGTCTTACTATAAACATACGAAGCTTTATGCTTATTTAGAAATTTGGGTTGAAGTCTACTGATGAGTTCCATAAGCGGTAACGAAATATATAGATATAGACAATGCTTAACCCTAAAAAAAAGCAAAATTTTTAATATAACTAAATAGTTTTAAACTGTTTATAATCAATTCATAGGCTCACATAGTTTCTCTCAAGCAATTATGACTATAGCCGTTTCTAACATACAAGAGCATCTCTACTTCATTTATGCGAAAAACCAAAAAATGTGCCACATTCAAAAATAAAATAAAAGCGTACATGCGTAGCTAGCGCATTAGTTCTCTCTCTCTATCTCGCATAATTATAGTATGAGTATGTTTTTACTCAGGCTATGAATAATGAATCGGGAAAAAATATACGCATGATAGTCGGGATATTTCATCATCGTCTTTCACCACCGTATACATACATTTATGTATATAAAATGGAATGAGTGCATGTGTGTGTAGATGTTCGAAAACACGTTGTGTGTGTGTGTGTAAAAAATAAAATACTCCTGTTATACGCATATGTAGCCGACTTATAGGCAGATTATTTTCGTACTCATGTGTATAATTATATCTTAAACAGTCTATAGATTTTAGTGAAACTTATTTGTTATGAGTAATTTTAAATATGTGTGTAAACATTATTATTGTATGTTTATACTTATATATAAGCGTGTTTTTTTCTCTTAGCTGTTGACAAGCATAATTGTTTAACAGCTAATAACTTAAAACGATACTTTTGTCATTATCTGATGCAAGCATTGTAACAACAAACAAAATTATATTTAACAGTTGTCAACGCACTAATAACAGCAAATTAATATTTTACTTACTCAGTTAAATATTTTTTTGAAATGGTAGTGATAAAGTCAGAAAATAAATAAAAAAACAAAAAGAGAGGTGGCTTCAGTTATAGGTGTCAATGTATGCTGCTTAGCTATATAAAAGTTAAATTCACTGCAAATATTTCAAAACGTTTGCATTTATTTGCAATTTTTTTTTTCTAGCGCACGATTAAATTAATGTATTGGTTGTGGCCAGCGCCGGCTGTTAGCCGGTTTACAGCACATCGGTTGTGTTCTCCGGTTTGTGCTCATGTGCAAAACTAATACAAAAACAAATTGAGAAATCCTTCTCATTGTTTTTGTTTTGTTTTTCTTTCACTCACTTCAAAGATCGATACAAAACAAAAACAAAGAAATCCAAATAAAAATAAGTTTATATCCGTAATAGTGTCGCTTATTTTTGTTACAAAGATCACGTCCTGGCTTCTGTGTCGTGAAATAAATAGCATAGCTATAAACCATTGTGGTTTATTTAGTTCTTGTTTTAACTTTGATATTAGTAGTGCTTTTCATTTATTTAAATGAAGGTTTAACATACTAACTCTAAGAAATTTTTGAGTAAAGATTCCCTGAGCTAATCCCTCAATAATAAATTTAAATATATTTTACTGAATAAGTTAAATAATAAAAAGCTTGGGATAATTAGAGCGTTAACAGATGTTAAACTGAAGTTGTAGCAATTCCCAAGAAATACTACAAAGGGTTTTATTTCACAATTCGATATGGTTACAAAACTCTTGATGCAAGATCATCATCGTTTGAACTTTTATTGTTACTTTTTTTGAAAAGTAAAACATAACTTTTTATATTGCATAACACTTTAAGAATATTAATAACAATTATTACTGAAAGAACACTTAAAAAAGATTTAAATTTTCTTAGGATAAGATTTAAATAATTAATCGTAAAAAGGTTAAATGAAAAACGGCCAACACAACAAGATTAATAATATTTTCACCTTTTCACCACAAATTTATTTAAGTACAAAAGAAAAAGAGAAATTTTCAAATGAATATAAATAAGATAACCAGCTTTAGAGATTGAATTATCTTGTAACGAATTTCTTCGAAAACCGAAAGATATTATGCTAAACTTTCATTTAAACAAATGAGAAGTTCAACAAATATCAAAGTTGAAACAAGAACTCAATAAACAAGACTTTTTTTATTTTTTTACTTTTCCTTTGCTACAGTGGTTGATTTTTTTTTTCAGCACGAATTTTAGTTGTAAGAAGTATGTGGTGAAAATAAATCTAAAAACAACAACAACAACTATTCATTGCTTTCGCAAAAATATAGAGTGTTGCCACACAAGTATTTTTTACCGGATGCAGTCAAGTTAATCATTTGTGTTTTTTATGGGTTTTGTTGCAATTAGATTTAAAATTTTTTATAGCACTAATAATTCCAAATTTTTATTTTATTTATTTAGTAAAAACAACGTATAAGTTTTCATTGTTTCATTTATATATACCCAGTAAAAAAAATTGGAAGTCATTCTAAAGGAAGTACATTTTCATTGCTTCCAAAAAATCGATATTTTTAATTTGCCGATAGTTAGCAGAAAACCAAGTAGAAGTTTATTTTAGTCATACAAAACCTTGTAATTCCTCTCTAGTTTTAGAAATTACTCACCAGAATTTTTAAAAATCGATTTTTTTGAAGAAACTTATGAACTAATTTTGGTCTAAAATTTTAAAGTTATTTGCTTAAATTAACATTAAATTACTGTTTCGCGTTTAAATTCCTATAAAAAGAAACTAATTGTTAAAATAGGTAACTATTAGCAATTTTTTCTGGATGAAAATATTATCATAGAACACAAAAAAGTACATTTTTCTTAAAATCGCTTCCAATTCGGTGACCAGGCAGCGAAAAAGAGAACTTCTTGCAATGACAACCCTACGTAAAAATCATTAGATCGGATCGAAATTTGCACTACTTCCATATCGCAAACTCTACATTTTCATGACTTTTTTGGAGTGTCTGTTTTTACTGGGTAGTTTATATTATCTAAATCTAATAGCATAAAATAGTTCAGTGACCAGTCGTAAGGCATATAAAGTAGCAACTAAACCCATCCTAGGTCATCCCCATCCCGCTTAATAGGAAGTGTGAACTTGTCTCTGTTATTTAGGGACCTATCACGTGACTAGTTTTGTGCCAATTTAGAATATTGTGTAGTCTTGGTACCTTCAGATAGAGCTGGTAAGTAAAGTCGATTTTGGGTACCTGTATTATTTATTTACGCTTTTTTACTAGTATCTGTTGTAAGGATTTTTAGTCTAGCAGGGCTTTAGAATAGATTTTTTCTCAAGTTTACTCATGGAACTTGGATTGTATAAATTAATGTTTGCCCCCCCCCCTATTACTCTATACCATAGAAAAAAAAACTTAAAAACTCACAGCAAAAATCTGCATGTTTAGATTAGATTTTACAAAGCTACTTATAGGTTTCCATATACGAGTATACATACATATGTATGTATGTATATGTAGATATGTGCATGTAGTCATATTTGCATATGTCTTGCATAAATTCATATAGTATAGAATTGCACAGTGGGTGTGAATAACTACAATCTGCGTTATATAAATTTGTAATAGTCAGGGTGTCATATAATTTCTAGCAACCTGCTTACTTGGCAATATTGTTTGTCTTGTAATACAGCACATAATAATGGATATCAATTTAGTTCTTTATACAAAGAAAAATGTTGGCAAGTAAGCAGATTGCCTATAAATTATATGACACCCTGACTATTACAAAATTTATATAACGCAAAGCAAATTGTAGTGATAATATTGTGCAAAGAAGGACGTGATCAACATTTTTATCTCACTACTTTTAATGGCCAAAATTTTGTTTTTGTATGCATTTAATATATAATAAATTTGTTCAGGTTTTTCATTCAAGTGACTATAATTTTTGTTAAAAAATGTAGATGTTGTCTTGGTTTTTACAAAAAAAAAATTTTTTGAAGAAATTCTAATGGTTTTATTCATAAAACTTACAGATACAAATTATATAACTTTACTATTTATGCTCTAAGCAAGCTAGACTTATTACTATTACTATTTTCATAATATTTAAATCTTCTCTACCAACTGTCAGAAAGTGATACTCTAAAAGTCAAATCATTTGGGGATTTAAGAGAATATATGTACATCCATACATGCACATCAGAGAACAGCGATGAGTAGTTAAAAATTAGTAGTTATAATTATAAGTACAAGACTTACGCGCACTCATACTTATTATAATGTGTTCTATGAATCATGCTCACTCGAAAGTTTGAAGTGCGCAGCTAACTCATACTTGCAACATTTACGACCTTGTTGATTTCAACTCTAGTTAACTCATTGCCTATGAACGATGCAAAATAAGTATGATTCACAATGCGAACTTCGCATACGAACATTAAAGTCCTCATTGCGTTTCTCTGTTACGAATTGCAAAACAACGCTATTCACTATTTAATACTACTTGCAAACTATTTAATGACTAAGATTTTAAATAAACATACATGCATGAGTTCAGTGAAGAGAATCAATGCGAGTAGTATATGTATTTTCCTGGAACTAGAAATCAAACTGAGGCGATTTATGATTTTCATTATGGTATGACTTTGATGTCGACGTCGCATTCATATTTATTTCAATATATACGTATAAATCAATGTCCTGAGAATGCGTAAATCTGAGTAGTTAAATTTAAATGATGTCTACCCACTTATATTTAAAACTTCATGAGTCAGTATGAATAGCGAAAAAACGATTCATTGCCGATCACTGATGCACATGTGAAATGTTTAAATATTAAAAGAGCTCGATTAAATGGGAAGAATAAAGTTTAACTCACACATAATGTAAAATACTTGAAACTCAAATTGTTTATGTATGAAAACCTAAATAGTGTAATTATAGAGATGATTACTAGACAAACACATACACACACATACAGAAACACACACACACACAAAATATTTTACAAGCGTATATACGTATTATTTATTCTTATAAATTTTGGTTTAAGGTTTAACAGAAGTTGCATTACAAAATTAAAATTACGAGTGCATATGTGATACACATGTACATACATACGAGTATATATTGATGTAGCAATAATACAAAGTCTTATAATTACGTTTCATAAGACATACAAAGTTACTAAGCATATTGCTATCAGTTTTACTCATAAAGTTATGCTTAATATAAATAAATTATTGTGTTTCTTGTTGAAATTTTACTTTGTCTCATCAATAGCTTTTAATATAATATATCTGATTTATTTATTTTTTATTAAAAAAAAAACATGTATAGGTTTTTTTAATAAGCACATTGAACTAAAACTTGGCAGTACTATCTCATAAGGAAGTTACCAAAATTTTTAAAAAGGGTGGAATTTCAGCCTTTCAGGTAAACTTTTAAAACTCTCATAAATGTGCACACGTTTTTAGTTTAGTCTCTTTGCCCAGAATTAATCATTGAATCCTGGTGTGTTTGTTTTTAGGTGTTGCATTTCAGTACTAGTGTCAGATTTTTCAAAAAAGTTTTATAATTCTTACAACGTGCATATTATAAGCTAAATATTTACTGAAAAACTTTTAGCCTTTTAATTAGTTTATTTATTTTGTTTTTAAGCTGTAAACCACTTTTGTTTTTTTTACAAAAATAGTGAAAATTATAAACCAATTATCGTTGTGACAGAAAAACATAAAATATGAAAGTATTCATTTGATAAAAGTGACATTGCAGGGATTATTACGCCCAAACATCAACGGTAATGGCACAACAAGAACAGACAAAACCAAACATTAAATTTAAAATTTTATTTTAAACAAAAAAAAAATAATCGTTATATAATTTTGTATATTTCAAGCTGCACGCAAGCTAATAGATTTTTATTTCTTTTATATACAACAACAGCTATGGCGAAATAAGTTTTAGTCTATGAGGCAATGAAAAATAATAATTTATTTGGTAAAAAAAATATAAAAAAAATCAATTGTTGTTAACCAGCACAGCAAAGCTTTATATTTGATATTTAAATATTAATTAACGTTAATAACTATTTAGCATTATTTCAGAACTTTATTGAAATATAATATTTATTTTCAGTTTAAAAACCGAAAAAAAATAATAATAAAATATTCATAATAAATTTTATAAATAACAGATTGACTTATTATCGGCCACTACAACCATTTATTTAACTTGTTAGAAGCCTAAATTTAAGTGTGTCAAATTCTCTCTAGATGGAAGAAGGAAGAGTTTGAAAATAATCGAACATTAGTGATGACAAAAAATTTTAAAAGCAGGGATATTAACCGGATTTTAAAAATTATATTTTAGTCAGTATTTCTTTAGTTGTATTTATTCATCAGAAAATAAAAGTTTTTTCTTGATTTTTATTTATTCCTCCGAAAATAAAATTTTTTATTTTAAATTTTGCTTTTTTAGCTATTTCAGCTATTTTTTTAAAACTGAACAAAATATAAGGCAATAAATTTAATTTAACATATAAAATTTTTTTAAATTGTTTAATACTAATTTTAGCGCAGAGAATGCGTTTTAAGAACAAATTTTTTAAAGAAACAAAAAATCGAAAAGTAGCTATTATTTTCTAAGCAAATAAGAAGACCCAAATAATAATAACTCTATCTAGTTTTCAGAGGTTAAACTAGAATTAAAAATTTAAAATAAATTCAATAAAGTTCCCTACGGTCACTACGCATGTAATACTATACGAACTTAGGCCTACACAATCAAATATCTTAACATAGGTATACATTTTTGGGTTTTTTTTAGTTTAAGCGGTTTTTCCGTTTTGTCGACTATTTTCGCATTTGGCGTTTTTCTTAAATTTTTAGGGATTTTTTTTATTTAACTGTTTCTTTTTAATTTTGGCGATTTATTCGGTTTTTGTGATTTATTTTAGTTTTTGCATTTTTTTTTAAATCTGGCGCTTTTTTCTGTTGGCGATTTCTTTTCTGTTTTTTGGAGCTTTTTTTATATTTTTAATTCAGGCAGTTTTTCGTTTTGGAGCAAATTTTTTTTTCTTGTGCTTTTTTCCTTTTTGCAATTTTTTTTTTCGTTTTGGTGATTGTTTTCGTTTAAACGATTTTTGTAGTTTATTGGCGACCTTTTCGTTTTAGCGGTTTTCCGTTTTGATGCTTATTTGTGAATATGGCGGTTTTTTTTTGTGTTTAAGAATTTTTTTTTTCGTATTTTCGCTTTGGGGATTTTTTCGGTTTTAGGCGACAAATTTTAGTTTTAGCGATTTTTTTTTTTGGTGTAGTGCTTTTTTTGTTTTGGCGATTTCTTTTAGATTTTTGCAATATTTTTTCATATATTCTTCATATATTCTTTTTTCATTTGAGGGATTTATTTTATTTTTTTTTTGTTATTTTTCTTTTAAGTGCTTTTATTATTTTAGCAAATTTAGTAAATTTTAGCAAATTTAATTAGATTTCATTGCTTCTATTTCCATTCTTAACTGCTTCAGTTTTCAGATATTAAATTTTTAGAAATTCATAAAATAAAGGGGGTAGAATTGTTGCCCCTTTGTTTCTTCTCTTTCTACAAACTTGACTCCTGTAACATACAACTGCTGGTATGCAAGAACAATGAATGCACTTTTCAAGTTAACACAGAAATTTATTGTAATGTTCTTTCTTTTTTTCTCTCAAAAAATATAATGCTAGTACATTTCGCATTGGCAAAATACAGAGATAGATTCCAGCGCATACCCAGCGAACATGAAATTTTCGTTTTAAATTACATATAGCAATATTAAATTTTACTCGCATCCCATTTATGTATGGAAAAGACAAAACATAAATTTTGAAGTCAATTTATAGAAAAAAATATTTCCATCTTTAAATTAGAAATGTGTATATCGTTAGAGAGGCTCTAACACATTATTTTTTATATCAAGTTTTTTGTATATTTCGATCCTAAAAAAAATTATGATAATGATAATTGTACATAAGTATGTATGTTTATGCAATATAAAAAAGTTTAATGCCCTAATGCAGTAAGAAGATTTAGGACGTTTTTGTTTGAAAATGCTTCTGAGTTCTTGTCTTTGAACTCCTTCAATTATTTTCTTCAAAAATGGTTGCTATCTTTGATTATGAAAAATATGAATATTATTGCCATGTTTTTAAAACATTAAAATTCAATTAAAGTATTATACAATAGTTTGAAAAATATATGAAAAAATATGTGTTGGATACAATGACCAAAATCATAAAGCAAATACACAAACCTTCTAGCATAGACAATAAATAATAATTGCTTTAAAGAATCAAAACTGCTTCTTTTTTTTCGTCCATAGACAAGACGATACAATCGTCGAACAGAATTAGGGCATAAGTCTGCTGTTATAAATATGTTTTTTACATTTGATACATAAATAAAATTTTTTGCTATAGCTATGCTATTTATGTCACGACACAGGAGCTAGGATGTGATTTTCATAACAAAAATAATCTACACTATTACACTCATAAATTTATTTGTGTTTTGATATCTATGTACTTCAAACCAGAGTACGAAAATGGACGAAACAAATTATATGATTTTGTTTTGTTTCGTTCTTTAAAGTGACTGAAAAAAATCAAAACAAAACAATCAGAAGGATTGCTCAATTTTTTTTTATTACTATTTTAGCACATGATCACAAGCCAGACAACGAAGCCGATGCGCTGTAAGCCGGCTAACAGCCGCTGTTGGCCACAAGCAATATATTAATTGCACGCAGTTAGAAATAAAAATGATGGAAAAAACGAAAGGCGAATTTTACATCATCATATAATAAAGTTTTATTGCATTAGCACAGCATAGAAGCATAGCTTTAACCAGGTGTCCTAAGACACCTCCCAGTAAAAAAAATTGGAAGTCATTCTAAAGGAAGTACATATTCATTGCTTCCAAAAAATCTATATTTTTAATTTGCCAATAGTTAGCAGAAAACCAAGTAGAAGTTTATTTTAGTCATACAAAACCTTGTAATTCCTCTCTAGTTTTAGAAATTACTCACCAGAATTTTTAAAAATCGATTTTTTTGAAGAAACTTATGAACTAATTTTGGTCTAAAATTTTAAAGTTATTTGCTTAAATTAACATTAAATTACTGTTTCGCGTTTAAATTCCTATAAAAAGAAACTAATTGTTAAAATAGGTAACTATTAGCAATTTTTTCTGGATGAAAATATTATCATAGAACACAAAAAAGTACATTTTTCTTAAAATCGCTTCCAATTCGGTGACCAAGCGGCGAAAAAGAGAACTTCTTGCAATGACAACCCCATGTAAAAATCATTAGATCGGATCGAAATTTGCACTACTTCCAGATCGCAAACTCTACATTTTCATGACTTTTTTGGAGTGTCTTTTTTTACTGGGCTCTTTTCATTTTATTAAATATTTTTATTTTAAGTTGAATAAAAAAAATTTACGGCCTGACCAACTATGTCGCCGTAAAACTTTCGACCGTTAACTCGCATTAAAAACAACAATAAAATAAGAAAACTTGTTTTTGTTTTCAATATGAATATGCAGTCGAATGAAAGTTATATCGATATCGTGGAACAGGCTGTTAATTATATTTTACTCTCATTTTACCAAACTTTGCCAAGAATTAGGGCATTAAAGCCATCCTTGACATGCATATATGTATATCGTTCTTTGTCTGAACAGCAGAAAATTAACAATTTAAAAACAATTTATTTAAGTTTATTATTTAAAACCTTAACCGCAACTAAAAAACAACAATTATTCAAATGCCCAAACTTCTGTTCATTGGGCACAAAACGGTTGCAACAAGAAGCTGTAGTGACACGTACTTTACAATGTAAATGAGGTCAAATTTGTCAAATAAACTTTAAGACTGCAAAAAAAAAGTAGGAACCATTCAAATTATGCTGATAATAAAATGACAAATGGTTTAAGATAACACAATAAAATGTTGGTTAGAAAAAGATGCCCTTAAGTATTAAAATCCAAAGCAGCAAAATTTTTCAAGACTGAAGATGACTGCAAGCATTAAAAAGTATTAGAAACAAAGTAGTTTGACAATAGTTTTAGGAAATGTTCTCAGTAATTTTAAAAGTTTTATATATCATTTTTATTAAATTTCATAAATTTTCTTTCAGAATACTTAAATTTCCATTGAAATATTTTTTTTTGTTTGCATATTATTGTTATGCAAAAATATTCAAACAGAGCTAAGGTAAGTTTTTTTTATAAAGAAAACAATTGGTAAAAAAAAAGAATTATCCAGAATTGGTTAGCTAAAGAACTAAATACACATGGTTATTCACGTGCAAGCAGATGATTAAATAAACTCAGTTGACCACGGCTTTCGTTAATGATATCGATTTCGAATATATCTCGAACATTTATCGTGTAAAACTATCGAGAGTGACACTCAAAAATTAATCGAAAAAAGTTCACCTGTCGCTCAGTTTTGTCCCAAAAAACATTCAATATCTAATACAGACATAGTGAATACATGATGTAATGGCGCAATTGAAAGTAACCCAGCGGTATATGGAAGAAGTAAATAGGCCTTCCATAAGGCCTTATTTAGCAAACACAAGGCCTATTAGTCCCATTGCATAATCATTTATTTTTTACACTTGATGTCATTGGCGACCAAGGCCTTCCACATTTCCTTACTCAAGAGGAAGAGAAGTCAGGGAAGAATGAGTATCGAGTCTTAAAGAAGGTCTAAAAAGGCCTTTGGAAAGGGCGGTTTTTATTTTACCACATTAAGTAGCATTGTAGATACTACTGAGACTGTCTAGATGTTGCTGTTATATTCTGTAAGACTTGTGTGAAGTATAAAAAGGGCGACACTTCTACTGGCGTTAAGTTCTCTTTTTTGTAAAGAGTTGACTATTAAAAAGTTCAGCTCGTTAGTGTGAAGAAAGAGTTAATCTCAGTAGAAAGCAGTTTATAGCTGTGCAAAAGTCTGCAACAGTAAGGTCACTGCATCATTATTGTTATACAAACATTGAGCGAGTGAGGCAGAGTGAGTCTTGTATAAAGAACAGCTGAGAAGGAGAAAAGGTATTGCTTCAAGGCCAGCGCGGCCAGTTTTGTGAGATATCATGCCAACTACTTGTGAATTAATTAAGTAATTTAAGCTGTGTGTGTACTAAAGCTCTTGATTTTATTAGAGACAAGTGTAATTAGTAAAAAAAGTGTCATTTTTAAACCTTATTAGTGCACTGGGGTCTTTTATTCATTTGCAAATCTTCTAGTTGATTAGGCTAAAGTTCGTATCGCTTTGTAACCCAAATTACGTGTTATAATTATTAATGAACAAACAACACCAAAGTTAATTGTAAATATTTTAACAAACACGTAGTAGAACGGAACAACTAGCTGTTTTCGAAGGCCACTAAACCTTCATCTTCAGCGTTCTTTGTGTTTTATCCACTGTGTGTGGTGTCATTTGATGTAGATTTCTGCTTTATATACAAACAACATCTTTTGACTGTATAATGCTGTATTTCATTTTTATTTGGCGTATTTTCAGAGCAGTTTTTCCCACTTGGTTCAGTCATCATAAAAATAAATATTTCAGCGACATCTTAAATATATTTAAATTGTGTGCCAGATATAATTTTGTTAAATACATACAACATTAATTAAGTATTGTACAAAAAATTGCAAAAGTTCTAAAAATTCTTGTTTTAAATACTCAGTAAGTTCAATGAACACTTATGCTTAAACTTTTTGCAAAACGTTAAAATAATTTTTCTACTTTACAAAAAAAAAAGTTTTATAATTTATAAAATTTGGCAAGTTGTTTGAGGACTTATTTTCTTTTTCATTTTAATTAATGTCTTGTTATATACTCTTCCTTGTGATTTTTATATAAATAACTTAGCCTGTATGACACACCAAAAAAAAAACTTTATTAGAAGTATCTTTCCTCACTTTTACTTTTCAAAACAAAATATACAATATCAACGATAAATAAATATATGCAAAATATTGCCGTACATAATGTATTCTTTTGATGTGACGACCTTGACTATTTAATACGCCCAACATTAACAACAGAATAAAAGTAAAACAAAACAAACAAAAACTTAATATTATTAATATTGGCCATAAACACACTATATTTTTACCGATAAAATTCCTATAGACAAAAACAAAAAGGAAGATATGTATATGGCGTCCAATAACTAAGAGAGTTGGAAGCTAAGACTTAATAAAGATACGAGTACTTCGAAAAAGAAGAGAGGTGTCTTAGGACACTCGGTTGTAGCTATGCTGCTTAATTATATAAAATAAATTCCATGTGTGAAATGCCAATGCAATAAAATGATATTATATGATTATGTCAAATTCTCTGAAAATATTTCAAAATGTTTCCATTCATTTCCTACTATTTTATTTTCTAGTGGCGTACGATTAAATTAAGGTATTGTTTATGGCCGGCAGAGGCTATTAGCCGGCTTAAGGCCCATCGGCTGTGTTCTCTGGTTTGTGCCCATGTGCAAAAACAATACAAAAACAAATTGAGCAATACTTCTCATTGTTTTTGTTTTGTTTTTCTTTCACTCACTTCACAGAACGAAACCAAAAAAAATCAAACAATTTGTTTCGTTTATTTTCGTACTCTCGTTTTAAGTACAAAGAAATCAAAATAAAAATAAATTTATAACTGTAATAGTGCCAATTATTTTTGTTACGAATATCACGTCTTAACTCCTGTATCGCGCAATAAATAGCAAAGCTATAACAAACAACAACTATATTTTTACCGATAAAATTCCTATAGACAAAAACAAAAAGGAATATATTATACATATATGGCGTCTAATAACTAAGAGAGTTGGTTGCTAAGACTATCTTAAGCAGAGCTGGCCACCGAGAAAAACACGAGACAAATGTAATCGCGTATGTGTTTTCATATGTTTAAGAAGCTGATGGATGTTCGGCACTCTGTGCTACTTTGGGCAGCTCAGATCTAAGGATACTTAAAAAAAAAGAATAATAGAATTTTTGTGTACTTTTGTGATACATATATTTTAAGTCGTGGTAAAAGCTTTTAAGTTTTTATAATAATAAATCATGCAAATGTTTCGTTAACAATAAATCGTGTTTGGTATTGCAATTGAAACTTTTGAATAAATTTAATTACATGAGTAACAAAGCTTTAAACTTTTACAATAGAGCTTTTGTGCTTTCATACCGACTAGAGTACAAAGTAGCTTTAAAACAGCTACGTCCAAACACATATACACTGATATTTGCCTTTGAGGTAAACAGCTTTGAAAGCTCTTAAATTTGTTTTTGTTTCTTTGCAAAGTAGGAGCAAGCATTGCTGTATGTTGTATTGTTGTGGATGTTGTACTGTCACGTGATATGATGTTAAAGCACAAAAAGCTCTTTATATAAGTTTGCACATTGTCCCTATGGCTTGGACGTAGCTGCTTTAAAGTATTGGCATTATCAATTGGAAAATAATTTTTGCTGTCACTGCATGAGTAGCAGGTCTAATCAGTGTTATCATATTAGCACTTTTAGCACTAGACTTAGCACCTTTTATGAAACAGCATCAATTTAGTGCTTCTTGGATGTTTGTTTTAAGCGCTTTATTGTCTACTGATTACAAAATGAGTGAACTTATTAATATAACAATACAGAATTTCGTTAAACTATATTTTTAGTATGGAAGTATAAACATTCAAGGAATTAAAACTCATATCTGATGTTACCAAATCGTTACAGATAATCATATATATTTAGATATTTATGCTTGCTGATATCAAGAAAATATGAGTGAAATGATTTTTTATAGCAATAAGAAAAATAAGCTTAAAACTCGGTTAACTCTTGTATTAACGAGTGTATAAGGAACCCTTAATATATCAGTATAGTGTTTATACTTACAAATGCAACTTTAGCTTACTTTTGTATTGCTTTTGACAGCTATAAATTATATAGACACATAACACTTATATGAACATATTTTTGAAAATACACTTCACATCTATAAAATACTTTAAAATCCAATATATATATGCAGTTATGAGTATATTCTTACTGTTGTTGTCGTAAAGTATTCTTGTAAAGAAAATTTTAAAAATTCTCCTTGAGACACATTTCGAATACGGTCATTGTAAGTGTTTTTGCTCTTTTGTGCAATGACACAAGAGCTCTGAGTTTCTTTGTATTTCATCGATGTATTTGACTATGATTTATGTATAATTTATTTCTACACAGAAGTTTATCTTAGTTGCAGATTAAATAAGAATTTTATTTCTTTAAACTAAAATAAACACTTTTAGTGTAAAAGACTACAACGAAACTTAAACTAAACACACAGTAAAGACCTTAACAAAGTAATAAAATTTATGACTGCAAAAACAGTTAGTAAAATTTTACAAGTCTAGACACTACGTTTCCAGGATATTGGAAACGGAAGAGAGTGGAAATAAAATTTATGTTTGCACTGACAGCTTAATATCGTTTCAATAGTGATGGCGAAGCCAAATCATAATAATCATACCGCAAAATATGGGAAAACAGTCGAAAAGTTTAAAAATAAACTTTTTCGTAATAATTCATTTCAGCGAATATAATCCGTTTTATATGAAATATTTTATCGACTTTCATAAAAAAAGTTTGCCAGAAATTTAAAAAGGTTTTAAATCAAAATTTAAGTTTTCTAATCATCGGAGAAAATGTGTTCTCTTATAACAACTTTAATTGGAAAATATATCAATATTGGATTAAAAATTTAATGACGTCGTTTTAATTAAATATTTAATTGAAAATTTAATTTAGTCAATAAAATTTTTATTTAAAATTTTTAATTAATTAAATAGCTTAACTCATACAATTAAATGGTTAATCGATTATAAGTATTTTTTTTCAATTAAAAGTGTAAATAGGAGCAATGTTTTCTTTATGATTGTATCTTACAATTTAAGTATTTAATTTGCTTAAAATAAACATTTTACATCAGCAAGAATTGCATTCGATACAAACAGCTTTGAAAGCTCTTGTATATGTTCTTGTTTCTTTGCAAATTAAGAGCATGAGATCTGGTGGGGTGTTGTGCTCTCGCCGGTGTGAAAGCACAAAAGCTCTTTTGAAAAAGTTTGCACATTGTGCATATGGCTTGGACGCAGCTGCTCTACATGGAAGTCATGCTGAAGGAATGAAAAATTTTTCCTGGTTGATTAAATATCAGCAAGTTTATATTTTTTCTACTTCTTTAATTTTTATTAGCAACCTCCAAATGTCCCTGTCCAGACTTGCAATTTTTGTTGCAGCAATTTTTGAGTTTCTATATTTATAAGTTTGATTAGGCTAAAGTTCGTATCGCTTTGTAAGCCAAATTATATGTGATAATTATTAATAAGCAAATAACACCAAAATTAATTGTAAATATTCCGACAAACACGTAGTAGAACGGAACAACTAGCTGTGGCTAGTGGCTAGCAGGCCACTAAACCTTCATCATCAGCGTTTTTTTTTTGTGTTTGGCCCACTGTGTGTGGTGTCAGTTGATTTAGATTTCTGCTTTTTAAACTCAGCTTTTTATTGCAAATGAAATATGTGAATTGTTTTGATTCAACGTATTTCAATTTGCTGAAAGCTTTTTTTGTTTGTAATGAAAGCTCAATTTTACTATCTCTACATTATTAATCCTTGAGTTTATTGCTGAGAAGATTAGGGCTATACAGTTGCATGTGCTTTGCATTTCACTTTTGATTTGAAATTCGTACCTGATAGTTCAAAGTTGTTAGTTGTATTTGATGTTTTTTATATTTTTATTTCTTCGGTTGTATGAAAAACAAAAAATATAACAAAAAGTAAATAGAATTGTTTCAATATTCATGATTTGAACAGGCTAAAGTTCGTATCGCTTTGTTATCCAAATTACATGTGCTTTTTATCAATGAACAAATAACACCAAAGATAGTTCTAAATATTCTTACTAACACATAGTTGAACGGAACAACTAGGTGTTTTCGCATAGAATAAATAGAATTATTAATTTTTCGGGGAAATTTGTTGTGCAATATAATTTTATTAATACATAATTTCAAACTAAGAATTTCAACTAATGTAATTTGAAAGCAGAATTTTCAAAAATTGTAGCAACAAAAATTGCAAGTCTGGACAAGGACTAAGATTCATAAGTCATATACTGAAGTAATAATACTCGTATAGACCAAACCAAAAACCTTCGGATATGTCGACTTCTGAAAGGACTTGCAGTCTATCAATTTTGTGCGCTGCTTCTAAGTCTTTGCGTTTTAATAAGTAGAAGTTTATGCAACAACAAGGTCACTCACATATATTAGAAGCTTTTAAAAGCTCTTTCGAAGTGGAAGACCACTCAATTATTCCTTACAGATATAGTTTCTTAAAACAGTATTTTTCTTTTCTTTGATGAAGCTCTATTTTTATGATTATAAAGATTTCCAACTCACCTTTACTTAATTTTTATTTATATATTTATTTATTAATATTTTTATTTTTTTTTATATATTTACAAAACAATTATAACAATTACTATTAATCATATGCCTAAATGTTAGTTTCAAGTTTTCATTTCTTAAAGTGATAACAAAAGCGATGATAAAATACAACCATAAATAATGATTCATAAAACTGAAAACGTTTGCTTGCTTAACGCTTGATAATGTAAAAAATGTAAATTTTATTTCATCGTTGAGTTACTATGCATAGAATGAAAAGTTTTAAATATAATTTTTAAACTTTATTTATACTTCCCCAACATTGATTTCACGAGGATTATTTCAAAAATCATTTGTCATTTTGTGTGGCGGACGGGACGGTAGTATGTAGTCGCAATGTAAACTACACTATATATATTAATATCCGCTTGCAGCAAATGGTGAAGGGAAAATAATGAAAAAGTACATAGAACAATCCAAAAAATACTTCAATACTATTGTTTGGGTTTCAAGCATCATTTATCAGCAACAAAAAAAAAATATGTACTAGTGTTTGAAGTATGTTGGTAACAAGTACAGAGTAAATGCAGTTATTTCTACTTCCCTAGTACAGCACAGACATTAATTTAAGAAAGTTAAGAAAATATGTATATTATAATATATAAGTGTGTATTTTTCTGTATTTGATAACTTACATGGTAGCATGTAATACTAGGAACAAATTCGGGTGAAGGTCTTTGTTACTGTGCCCGTCAAAATCTATAATTAGATAATTGGATTGGCAACATTTAATAACTAAAATAAAATAGGAACAAACGGATGTGCTCATATTTATTTACAGGAAATATGTTCAAAAATTTAAACCTGAATGCTCTCAGCAAGTCGCATAGTGATCTCTTGGTGTGCGGCCCGAGAGACAAGGCCGTCATGGAAGTTACTCTTAGACTCATCATCATGATACAATTATACTAGGTACATGCACGACTACAACAATTGGAATTTTGTTGTATTTGTTGTTATAAACAAACGATAAATTGTCAGAAACAAATGTCTTTTGTTTATAAAAAATTGCAATTACAGGGCAACTAAAGTACAATTGCAGACGCGGCATTCCTGCATGATTATAGTTATTCAGTGTTGCCATTCTGTGTGTAGTTAAATAGTGTGTAATTTCTACTCACATGTGTAGGCCATGGAATTAAATTCTTGTATAATGTCTGTGAAATTCTACTTTGGGTTCTATTTGTATTTATTTTTCTTTTAATTTTAACCTACACAAAAGATGTGTAGTGTAGTTTTCTTCAATGTTTAATTGCAGACACAGCCTTGTGTAAATTCATTGGCAACACTATAAACATTTTATTCACACACATACACTAACATTTTTGCAGCTTGTAAACAAAGTTTGACATTTATCTGCAATGTATACAGTAACAGGCTGGGCTTGTGCATGTACCTGTTATAATTGTATCATGCTCATCATGCTTTAGGTCAGTGATCAGCAAAAGAAACTATTTTTGTATTGGAGAGAAAAATGAGAGTAAAATATAGTTACACTTGAAGAAAAGTCTTGTAATTTAAAATACATGCTGTGGCTATTGATTGAATATTTTTTCTAAATAAGCAAGAAGAAAAAAGTAAAAACTCTGATAATCGATTCGACAATGTAGTGTACGAATTCCAAATTAAATTTATTCACAACTCTGTGAAAACTATTTAAATGTCTTTTTAAACTATCTTCCTTATTATTCTTAAATGTTCCATAGCATAAAATGCGTTGCATAATGCCAAAAGCATTTTTTGTCACGAACAATTTTCAATATTTTTGTTGTACAAATTCATTAAATTTGAACTTTAACTTCGTTTCGTGTGTTCAAAAAAAAAACTAAGCAAAAACCAGGAAAAAATGCATACATGCGTGCACAACTTCATTCGTCGCTGTCTCAGCGACGACTTAATGAAAGAGCATAAGCATGTGTGTGATTTTCTTGTCCACAATTGTGATATGGCATGCGGTTCACTGCTTTAGATAGAATTTAGTCTATTAGAGGAAGTTTTACTTTTTTTAATTATTATTTACACACGGTACGCTTCGCTACCCCTATCGTCTTTTAAGTTTCATTTACATTGATTTGAAAGTGTTGGAAGGTCTGAATCCAAATGAAGAATGCTTTAAGTTTCATTAAAATCGATTTCAAAGTTTCGGTGGAGTAGCACTAATCTCCTGCCCCTTGCTTGTCTTACTTTTGAGAAGGTACATAGAGTATGTCTCGTTCTAAGCGAAGGAATACCTATGTATATTTCAAATTTCACCAAAATCGAGTTAAGACTTAGAAATTGTCCCCTTACTTCCTCCTGGTCATATTTTAGGAAATGGCTGTGACCGTTTTATGACCTTTTATACGCAGATCTATCTATGTCCCTCCTGCATCATTGCACCTCAGAAGCTATGCACGAATTAGCAATAGCCTCCCGAGCTTAGTTTACCAACAATATAGCTCTCAGCGACTTGTGTTAACACTTTTATTCTTGTTGTTGTTGTTGTTGTTGTTGTTGTTGTTGTTGTTATTCACCTTTAGCGGAAATAAAATTTCACGTGAAAAGTGTTCCCTTTTCCATAAAATTGTGATCGCTGGTGTTTGCGTTGTTGTTGTTTCAGCATACTTTTTTCTAATTTTGTTCAACATTTTTTTATTCACGGGATTCATTTCACGCGAACAAAATATTCGCCTTTTATTCTGGATAAGGGTGATTGTTTTATGTATTTTTGCTAGAGATGTGCAAATGCCATGATTTGCTATGCGTGAGTCATGAACTAATCACGCGTGAGTCAAGTATGATTCACGCGTGTGTCATACGTAATTGTGATTCTATTTATTTGTAATAATGATTTTTAAAAATTACGTGTGCGACTATATCTAACTTTATTAAGCTTATTCATTTTTTTTTATTTTTGTATAATTATTATTCGAAGTAATTCAGTGGCAGGCAAATTCCCTCGGTGCGTGCTTTAATAAAAATAACATAAATGGTTGCTTGTTTTTCTGGTTAAGCACCCTTTATATACATTTCGTTCCTTATACCATTATGATTTTGTCCGCCTCGCTCTGTAGCTAGGCAGATATAGAGGGGGTGCTCCTTTTTGACCACCCCCACCCGCTTTTCCTGGTAATCACCTAAATGTAACAAATTTGAGCTTTATCGTATATCAAATGTTTCACCACATTGTAAGTGCAACAAAAAATAAAAATATTAAACAAACTTGCAAGTGTTAAGTTTGAGAGTAAAATGTTGATACATGTTAAGTTTTAAACGAAAGCAAGTTCAAAAAAAAACAAACCTTTGAAAGATCATCATTTTTGTTTAGTTATTCGATAGTTTAGATTAATGGTAAAGAAACTGAAAGAAGTTATAAAGCGAAAAATGTATTGTTGTATATTATGATGGAATTCTATTTATGTACGAGTACAGCTGCAATAATCTAGTGTATTCCAATAAATAAATTCATTTAAATAGTGCTTTAAGAATTACAACTAATAAGCAATTCTACACTTAAAGAAATAAGAGTTTGCATTTGTTGATATCGTATACGTATGTTTTAAATTTATAAACGTAAAAAAAAATGATAAATAATAACAGCCTTATTTATAAAGATTATTAGGGCTTTATAAAGCCTTTTTAATAAACATTTTTTATGAAATTTTTTGTTAAACCCTTTATAAGCCCTTAATAAGTTTTATATATAAGGCTGTAAGTTTTTTGTTTGACCTCTTACTGAAACTATTTAACTAATACTAAACTATATTTGGAGGGAAATATAAGAGACTTTATGCTTATGTGCATTGCACGTATATAACAACATATGCTTATATAAATACATACACAGAAAAAAATGTTCCTGCAATAAACAAATTTAATTGAAAATAAAAAAGAAAATCAATTAACAATGTTATTAAGTCAATTAAACTTTGTATTTAATTGAATTTTTAAACAAAAGTGTAATAGAGTTAAATACATTTTTAATTGAATTAAATTTTCAAACAAAAGTGTCGTTGACTTAAATACATTTTTAATTGATTTTCTGTTTTATTTTCAATTAATGTTTTATTCTTGCAATAAAATAATTTTTTCTCTGTTTGTTTAATAAAATTGTATCCAAAGAGAACTATTTACTATCCATTTAAGTAACACTGATTTTCATGTTCATTAATCTAATCAACAGAAGTTTCACCGCAAGTGTTTAGAAAGCCATCAAATGTGTGTCTTCATACGGTCATTGAATCTAAAAGCGAGACATTTAGATGCGAACATATGTATGTATGTATTTATATTGCATAGCCACAAACAACTTATTAAGCCATTTACTTTTATATTGAGGTATAAATTTAATTAAATGAAACCTCTAAGAAATAAATACATGCATAACTATCTGTACATTAGATTGGGTAGAAGGATGAAGTCACAGCTGACTTGGGTCGAATAACTAACAATTTTTTTTCCTGACAGTAGGAAAGGGATAGATAATATGATAGATAAAAGGACAGACAGATAAGTTTATTTATTTAGAAACTCTGCGAATGAGTGGTTTTTGAAAAGAAACTATATTGCTTGCGCTACGAAATGCGTCTGTCTGACACAGGGTGTTTTCTTCAGATATGTAAGAGCTACGATCCTTAAATTTTTACACAATATGTAAAACTTTCACCGCAACAACCAACAACAATTAAATATATAGCAGTTAAAAATTAAAGGGTACTTTAAAGCGAGCAACAAAATATGTGGAAATCCTACATTAATATACAAAAAAAATATATATAGACACTGTAAGTTTTCATAGTCCTTGTCCAGACTTGCAATTTTTTTAAATTCTGTTTTGAAATTGCACAAGTGTCCACATTAGGAAATTCTAGTTTTGCAATTAAGTATTAAAAACTTTTATTTCACAACAAATTTGCCTTAAAAATTAACAATTATTTTTACTTTTTGTTACATTTTGTGTTTTTTATACAACTGAACAAATAAAATAAAAAATTAAACGTCAAATACACCTAAAAGTTTTCAATTAACAACTGCGAATTTCAAAACAAAAGAGACTTGCCGAGCACATGAAACTGTGTACCCCTCCCCAATCTTCTCACCCCTCTCACCCATAAACTCAAGAATTGCTTTAACAATAACTGCAAGTCTGGACGAGGACATAATGTATTTTTATGCAGACTACAACAATTAATGCTGAAATTTAAAAAATTTAAATTTAAGGCTATTCTATCAGTTAATGTAATTTGGACTATGTAATTTTGGCAACTTGTTGTATCTTGGACTTTTCAAAAACGCCAAAAATAAAAACTTCCAAAATTAAAAAAATCTGAAACTAAAAATTCCCAAAATGAAAAAAGTGCTTAAATGAAAAATATCAATACAAATTAGACAAATCGCTTAAGTTAAAAAAAAAAACATTATCATAAGAAGGTCGCCAAAAACCGGAAAAAATTGCCAAAACGGAAAAAATCGTCACTACGAAAATAAGTAGCCAAAGCGAAAAAGCGCCAAAATTAAACATAACTCTAAAACTAAAAAATCCCAGATAAAATAAAATAAAAAACCGCCAAGACGAAAAAATAACAAAATCGATAAAAAAAATCGCCAAAACGAAAAAAAAACGCCAAAAACTAAAAAATCGCTGAAACTAAAACGTAAAAAAAAATTGCCAAAAACGAAACAACGCCAAAACTAAATTGACGCCAAAACCGAAAAACTCCCAATATCTAAAAAAAGGCTCCAAAACTAGAAAAAAGCGCCAAAACTGAAGAAATCGCTAAAACCCGGAAAAAAAAGAACTTCACCGGGTAGTCAGAGTTTTTAACAAAAAATGTCTACATTGTTTCTATGCCAACAACCGACCGACAAAAATTTATAAAACAAAATCGAATCCTAAAGTCAAAAAACATCACCAAAACGAAAATAAGCGCCAAAAATAAAAATAAAATCGCTGAAACTAAAACAAATCGCCTAAAACTGAAAAAGTCCCAAAACTCTAAAAAGAAGGCAAAAGAACTTAGACATAGCAGCAAAACTAAAAAAAAGACGAGAAAGGTATAGCTATGCAGCTTAGCTATATAAAAAAACTTAATATGTTAAATAACAACGCAATAAAATTATATTATATGATGATGCCAAATTTCAAAAAGTTTCCATCTATTTCCCATTAATTTCTTTTCTAGCGCATGAATTACATTAAAAGATCAGAAAGAATATTGCCACACATTTTTTTTTTAATTTTGTCCAGTTAGATTTGCGATATGCCACATTGTGAGCCTTACAATTTAATTAATGCATTGTTTGTGGCCGGTGGCGGTGGCGGTTTGTTAGCCGGCTAACAGCCCATCGATTGTGTTCTCTGGTTTGTGTTCATGTGCAAAAACAATACTAAAACAAATTGAGCAATTCTTCTTATTGATTTTGTTTTTGTTTTTTTGTTTCACTCACTTCGAAGAACGATACAAAACAAAAACAAACAATTTAATTTGTTTCTTTTCGTACTCTGGTTTTAAGTAAAAAGAAATCAAAACAAACAAAAATTTATATCTGAAATAGTGTCGATTATTTTTGTTACGAACATCACGTCCTAGCTCTTGTGTTGTAACATAAAGAGCATAGCTATTATAAAAATAGCCAAAAAACGAGTACTTAATACTTTTTTTTTAATGTCGACATCAGCAAAGATAATTGATTATATAGGATCGTATAGTATTACACACGTGTATTTACCGTAAGGAACTGTTCGTGTAGGAGTCAAAGTCCCAACTTACCGAATTTATTTAATTTTTACAGCATGTCTGCTCATCATCATCCAGATATTTTTTTATTAAAGATTTGTTGTTTCCTTAATATTGGAAAAATTATGATTTGTTTGCAAGGATACCTGTCCGCATTATTTAAGCAACTAAAAGCATTTGTATTCACAATTCGATGTGGTTACAAATGTTTAAATGACCTTACTTCGTTTTAATTTTTTTATTTTTTGAAAAAGTAAAACATATAACTTTTTTTTTTTAATGTGTAACACTTTAAGAATATTAATAACAATTATTACTGGCGGTAGTACAATTAAAAAGTTTTAATTTTTGTAAGGACAAGATTTAAATAATTAATCATAAAAAGGTTAAATAAAAAAAAGGCAACCATGACAAGAAAATGTACCTTAATATTTTCACCTTTTCTGCAAAAATTTATTTAAGTACAAAAAATAAGGGATTGTTTTAAGAGTTGTTGTGACATTTTTAGTTGAAGATAAATGGGATGACTGGTTTTAAGGATTAAAAGTGCTTAGAACATTTACAACCTTAAAGGGAAACCTTATACATTTCAATTAAATTTTAAAGATTTAATGGGGATTCATAAGGCAGTCACAAAGGTTAAGGCTTTGACTTACTTCTAGTATTTAATTATAATTTAGAACTTTGCGTGCTTAAATGGAAGTAGAAGAAGTTCATAAGTGATATTTTTATAGAATCTATAAATCTATTTTGACATTATGGAAGGGTATTTTACGGCCAATTTTTAGGAACATATCACACGTAGAAGACAAGGTTTGTATGGCTACTTGCCATCTACAAGTAGTAATGTAGAAAAGTTAGATTTCAATATGCTTATTAAGAAGATTTCTTCTGTTAAATGAGAAATCTGTTTTCGTATTGTATATAAATTTTCTAAACAAATACACTTATTCAGCAAAGCAGTTGGGAATAAGGCAGAAAAAAATTTTAATTACGTTTAATTAAAACGCAGGCAAACGTTTTCAAGATGCCGATTTAAACGTGATTTTATTATCCCTATGAGATACAGTCCCTAGAAGTACGTTGTTTAATTTTATTAAACATTTTATTACACCAGTGTTATCAATTGCCCTTCAATTATTTATTATTAAATCCTTAAATTTTTTTTATTTAAATATATTTAAGCTTACAGCTTGTTGCTTTAAAAACCTCTTAAAAAATTAATTTTTATCCATTTATTTTTTTAGCCCTGCTGGTGGTTTTTATCATTTTACTATTATATCAAAATTGCTTATATACAAAAGTTTACCTTCATTGGTTTTACTTTCAAAAAATTTTATATAAATTTTTTTCCTTTTCAATACCAACAAAACCAAAGTTAAGTAATCGAAAATAATTATAACCTTAAATTTGTTTTCTTTTATTTTCTGCAATTCGATAGGCAAATACAAACAATATTGAAAGTATTTATTCTCTAAGAGTTTTAACCTTCAATTTTGTTAATAGAAAGCAAATAATGTAAATTCTTACATAAATTTAAACAAAAAATAAAAAAAAATATTTTACAAATGCAGTTTGTATATTATTTGTGCAGTAAATCAAATATATTCAAGTTTAACTAGTTTACTTTGATAATCTTTTACGAATTTGTTTTCCTACATATTAGAAATATAATAATTTCTTTGCAACACAAAAATAGTATATTAAAAT
Organism: Tachina lurida; assembly: GCA_944452675.1. Taxonomy (NCBI): domain Eukaryota; kingdom Metazoa; phylum Arthropoda; class Insecta; order Diptera; family Tachinidae; genus Tachina; species Tachina lurida. The sequence continues at coordinate 156,565,082 of OX101753.1, read as the reverse complement.
TTTAAAAATTTAAAATTAATATTTAAAATGTTATAAGTAAAGTTAGCTTAAAATTATTTGGCAATCATTTTGCTACATATATGTTTCATGTTAATTCAACATGATTTACAGTAATCTTCCAAGACAATTTTTTCATTTGAAGTAACTTTGTTTTATATTGAGAATCACAATACACGAACATAATAAATTTGTGATTCTCAATATATTATTAAGAGTCTTACTATAAACATACGAAGTTTGTCAGCTAAATTAAAAACTTTTTTGGGTTGAAGTCTACTGACGAGTTCCAAAAGTGGAAACGAAATGCATATAGACAATTGCTTAGCCATAAAAATCAGCTAAATTTTCAAATTACATAAATAAAGACTTTATGTCAAATAAATATATTTCGGTATTTCATGTATTTTTTAATTTAAATATTCAAAAGAAAAAAGAAAGTTTAAAATGCATCGGAAAAACTCCAATTGTATTACGATAAAATTTCTTTGCAAGTTTTTTCTAGTGAAGCTGTTCAGTTGCTTTTTTGTATCTGACAAAAATTTGCTGATTCAAAGCAGTTATTAATTTAAAACTAAATAAAAAAGAAGAGAGGCTATAGCTATGCTGCTTAGCTATTTAAAACCAACTTACTGTGTTCAATAACAATGCAATAAAATTATATTATATAATGATGTCAAATTTTCCGCAAATATTTCAAAACGTTTCCATTTATTTATCATTATTTTTTTTTCTACCGTCGTACGATTAAATTAAGGTATTATTTATGTCCGGTGGTGGATTCTAGCCTGCTTACAGCCAATCAGCTGTGTTCTCTGGTTTGTGCTCATGTGCAAAAACCATACAAAAACAAATTGAGCAATCCTTTTCATTGGTTTTGTTTTGCTTTTGTCTCATTCACTTTAAAGAACGAAATAAAATAAAATCAAATCGTTTATTTTCGTGCTCTTGTTTTAAGTACAAAGAAATCAAAACAAAAATAAATTTATAACTGTAATAGTAACTCACGTCTTAGCTCCTGTGTCGTGACATAAATAGCATAGCTATAAGCATGTTTAACAAATTATTACAATTTATTGCCTCAAAGGCAATTTTTTTTTCGTAGAACCTAAATTGAACAAATTAATAATTGATTCATAAAATTTTGTAATTGAATTAAAAACTAATTTTTCTTTTAATAAAAAAGTGCATTGCAAAATTAGGTGTCACTTTCCCATGAAGAATATTTTTTTTTAAATTAATAAATCAATTGCACCTCCAGTCCTTCTTTTTAAAATGTATCTTAAACTTTCGAAAAATCTGCTTTTATGTCCTTTATATTGACTTCTAAGTATTTAACTGCCTTTTAGTGTTTCGTACAATTGATTTACAAAGAGCACTTAATAGCCACAATTAAACCACAAATATCTTAAGCATTTCATGTAGAGACTTTATTATATTTCTCTGCCATTCACAAACACTTTTTCACCTTTCCCATTTACACTTGAACAACTTTTAATGAAAGAACAATGTATTTATTTACCTCTTTATTGCTGCAATTTGCCAGAATTCAAGTACACGAACAGCAACAGCTAGAAATATTTGCTATTTTTTTATATTTTTATATACATACATACATGCATACATACATATAAGTACATCATTAATATCAATTTGTAAGTAACTTAATGATGCTCAGCTTTTATATATCTATTCTCTAAGACTAGGAGTGTGATACACATATACGATGCTTAAATCTATTACGCTATAGTGTTTTTTTTTTCGTTAAGTTTCTTTCTCTACACTAAGTTGTAAGTATATTGTTGTAAATATTTGTACACCCATTTAAATACCCCATTATTTTACTCACCTCGAGAGCAAAATATGTTTTGCAAACCACAGCGCACATTAATCACTATAAAATATTTGTTCTTTCTTATAATAAGTACATTAAAAGGAAAACTCAAAGCGCTAATGAAAACGGAAGCCATGGCAAACCTTTTAGTCAAGTTGGAGTAATTCTTTTGAGTACAGATGCATACATACATATTTAATTATATGAAACTTATACTAGCAATTAGCTCGTTGGAATAATTAATTATTTTAACATATAATTTCATTATGACTTTGATATCTAATATTATGGAAAATATTATGAAACTTTATATGTTATATGAGACTTAAAAGAGGGAAACGATATAAGCAAATACGATTTAGGAAATTCTTAAGATTTTTAATACACTATCAATAGAAAAATAAAATAAATTCAGTAAAGTGCGAATTTGGCTCGAACACGAAGAGTTCCGTACGGGCTTTAGATATGTAATACTAAACTTTAACCTATTTAATATAAAGTTTTGGAATTTTTTTCGGTATTGGGAATTTTTCGGTTTTTGACGTTTTTTTAGTCTTAGTGCTTTTTTTTTTTTTTTTTTGTTTGGGCGTTTTTTCGTTTTGGAGATTAATTTTAGTTTCAGCGATTTTTTGCGTGTTTGCGTTTTTTTTCGGTTTGTTTCTCAGTTTTTTCATTTTGGCGATTTTTATTAATTTTTGGCAATTTTGTTTAAATTTTGCAATTTTTTCGGCTTGGCAATTTTATGATTTTGGAATTTTTTAGTTTTGGCGATTTTTTTCGGTTTTTGGCGATTTTTTTCGTTATGGCGATTTAAGAATTTTGAGATTTTTTTGCTTAAGATTTCCAAGATACAGCAAGTTGTCAAAATCACATCGTCAAAATTACATTAACTGATAGAATACCCTTTAATTTTGATTTTTGCCAGTAGGAGGCCTGGAAGAGCAACTTGTTTTCGCTATGGTGACCGTCTGTCTGTCTGTCTGTCCTCCTCAGGCTATTTTCTCGAGAACTATAAGAGCTACTGACCTGAGATTTTGACACAGTATGTAGAAGTTTGGCCGCTAATACATGAGAGTTAAAAATTAAAGGCTATTCCGAAACGAGCAACTAAACTAAAAAACTAAAACAAAATAAAATAAAATAAATTAAAATAAAATAAAATAAAATAAAATAAAATAAAATAAAATAAAATAAAATAAAATAAAATAAAATAAAATGAAATGAAATAAAATAAAATAATAAAAAAATAAAATAAAATAAAAATAATTAAATAAGATAAAATAAAATAAAACTAAAATAAAGTAAGATAAAATAAAATTAAATAAAATAAAATTAAATGAAATAAAATAAAATATAGGGTTCCTACTAGCTGGCTAATTGCCTATTTAAAAGCTTTAAAAGCTAGTCTTAATGTTTAAGTTTTTTTAACAAAACTCAATATTATTTCATTGGCCCTGATACATAAGAAACATATAATTATATTACACAACAGCTACCTTGCTACTTAAATATTTAACTAATGTGTAATACAGTGTTCAAATTACTGCTTCAACACGAATAAAAAAGAAAACAAAAAGCATGCTGTGAAATCTCTAGGATGCAAATTAAAGCAGAGTAAATTCCCACTAGATGTTGTATCTAAACTGCTTGAAAATATCTGAAACTTCGCTACATTTTGGCTTATTGCAAGGCTACTTAACGTGGCAATAGACACGATAATACCTTTCCTCTTGAAAGTTTCTTCCAACAGAATAAAATATGCAAAAATTGCGTGTATTAGGTGTTGTTATTTATATTTTTCTTCGCAAATCTGCAAATAAATGGTTTTTATTAAAGTACAAAAATTAATTTAACGAAATTCATTATTTAATTTAGGAATTTCATAGTACTTTCAAATAATTTACTAAGACTTGCCTTTGGTATTTCAGACTAGACTTGTATCGAACTGATTCAGCAGCATGTTTTAGGCACAACCCTTTAAGGTTTTTACTACTGAAAGAGTTCGATACAATTCTAAGCCCATGTAATTGAAGTAGGTCTATTTATATGTTTGTGTCTAAGACGGGCTACAATATCAGTCTACTTTAGACCAGAGATGAGCAATTAATCGTTTTATCGATATTTGACTTTAGTCAAACTCATTCAGTCGATAGTTTTTGACATAAACCTATTAGACTTGGGTCGAACTCGTTCACTAGTTCATTTCTGCCACAAACCAATGATCAAAACCATTTAAATTACATGGGTTTGATCATTGGTTTGTGGCAAAAATGAACTAGTGAACGAGTTCGACCCAAGTCTAAAACCTATGATCAAACCCATTTATATTACATGGATTTGATCATACGTTTTTGCCAAAAACGACCGACTTAATGAGTTCGACTAAAGTCTAGTTCCCTGCAAGTATAGTCGATTAAATTTTTATCGAACTCATTCAGTAGCCTCTGATTTTGACACAAACCAATGAACAAACGCATGTAATTTAAACTAGCTACTGAAAGAGTTCAATATAAGTTAGAGCTGGGTCCAACTCGTTCAGTCGTAAATTTTAGATAAAAACCTAATGATCAAACCCATGTAATTCAAATTAGTTTGATCAAAGGTTGTGTTGTGTGAACAACTAAACGAGTTGGACCTAGCTGTAACATAAGTCTATAGTAAACGTTACACTCATACCTTCCCAAATATGTTTGCTTCATAAATGATTTCAGTTTAGAGCTGGATCAAGCTCGTTCATTCGTTTTTAATCAACCCCATTTAAATTACATAGGTGTGATCATAGGTTTGTGTCTAAAATGAACAAATGAACGAGTTGGACCCAGTTCTGTTTCAGTTTAGATTTGTGTCTATTATATATATGTCAAACTCATTCAGTAGCTCGTTTTTGACACAAACCAATGATCAAAGCTTTATAATAGACTTGGGTCGAACTCGTTCACTAGTTCATTTTTGCCACAAACCAATGATCAAACCCATTTAAATTACATGGGTTTGATCATTGGTTTGTGGCAAAAATGAACTAGTGAACGAGTTCGACCCAAGTCTACTTTATAATTTAAATGAGTTTGATAATGGGTTTGAGTCAAAGTAGAGTTGTGTCTAGAGTTGGGTCGAACTCATTCACTTAATTCAGTTTTGCCACAAACCAATGATCAAACCCATTTAAATTACATGGGTTTGATCATTGGTTTGTGGCAAAACTGAATTAAGTGAATGAATTCGACCCAAGTCTAGTTGTGTCCAACAGCTCTTTTTTAACTTGTCTGAGAGCTTTCGAATCCAATTTTTTTCAAACTAGTCTTGGGTCGAACTCATTCACTAAGTCATTTTTGACAAAAACCTGTGATCAAACCCATGTAGTTTAAATGGATTTGATCATAGGTTTGTGTCAAAAACGACCGAGTGAATGAGTTTGACGTAAGTCTATTTCAAACCCATTTAATTTACATTAACGTTTTTGACCGAACTTATGTCCAACAGAACGAACTAGTTGAAAAAGAGCTGTTGGACACAAGTCCAGTCAAAAACGAGCTACTGAAAGAGCTCGATACAAGTCTAGTATCTACTGTTGTGTCCAACTCGTTTTTCGTTAATTTTTGCCACAAACTTGAACATCGGTTTAAATTACATGGGTTTGATCATAAGTTTGTGGCAAATAGACTTGGGTCGAACTCGTTCGCTAGTTCACTTTTGACACAAACCAATGTAATTTAAATGGGTTCGATTATCGGTTTGTGGCAAAAATGAACTAACTAGTGAACGAGTTCGACCCAAGTCTAGTGGCAAAAATGAACGAATGAACGAGTTGGACCCAGCTCTTTTTGAACTAGTGTGAGAGCGTTCGCATCAAATTTTGTTTCAAACCCATTTAATTTACATTCATGTTTTAGACCGGAATTGTGTCCAACAGAACGAGCTATTGTAAACAACTCTACTACCAGCTCTTTTTGAACTAGTTCGTTCGCGTTCGAATCAAAAGTTGTTTCAAACTAGACTTGGGTCGAACTCGTTCACTAGTTCATTTTTTCCACAAACCAATTATCAAACCCATTTAAATTATATGGGTTTGATCATAGGTTTGTCTATTTCAAACCCATTAAATAATTTACATTGAGGTTTCTGACGGCACTAGTTTCCCACCGATCATTTGATATATTAAAAATATTTATTTCTTGCAATAGTTATTGCAACAATATTTTTGATTTAAGTTGCTTCTTTAAAATCATTAAAGAATATTTTAAAACATCTATTCATCTGTTGCAACTTTCTACACCCAATACCAATTCCCCTGGACACTTTTTAAATGTTGGCATTATTGCTAATTTTTTCCAGTTTTCTCATTATTCTCTTACATTTACCAGTAAACTTCTTGTTCGCAGCAGCGCTGCAATTGCCATATCTAGTGAACTACTAAGCACATCTTAACGTTTTACTTTTCGTTGCTCTTGGTTGCACGCATTAAGCTTTTTCTTGCAACTGCAAAAGTGCACATTAGCCAAGGGCATTTTTGCGAGATATTATTTTTTTTTTTGCTTTTTGCTGCTGTTTTGGGATTCTTATTTTTCTATCGCTATTTACACTGGTTTTCTGCTTACGTATTCCTTTGGTTTTTATATTTTGCTTTCAATGCACTTAACAGGAAATGCATTAATTTTAAACTTTTCTCATATATTTTCCAAAAATAAAAAATAATGTTATGTGTGAAAAATAAGGAGAAAAACACTGCCAACATTATATTTTCTTTTATTTGATTATATATTATTCAGTTACGGTTTCCAGCTTAAATTTAAGTGTTATCTTATGTTTTTATTACTATTCGGTGAGCATGTTAAAGCTAACCGCATACATATATTGTTTTTGTGATAAATTAAACATTGCGTTTAGTTGGGCGAAATTTTTTTTATTTTTGCCAAATTTAACTCTTCTAAATTTATTTACTTGCTTAATTTACTTAAATTTTGCTGAATATTATTCCAAACTGATTTATGCAAAAGTTTTTTTTGCAAAAATATAGTCTATTTACTTGAATAAAATGTTTAATAACTCTTCTTTTCTTTCACTAGTGTCATTAGACCACATCCTTCGAATTAATCGCTAAATCTTTCCCGCAGTCTTTTCGCAAAATTTACTCACATTAAATAATAACCAAAAAAAAAATAAATAAATATCAAGAAGCATTAAAAATAATCTTTTTTAATGATTTCAATATTTTAAGTAAAAATAAATAATAATGGCGCACACATGGATGTCCATATAATCTTACGTGCAATATAATTTTTTATTATTGCTCATCGCATGCGATAAATACGATCATAAAGTAAATGGTTTTTAATCTAAAATAACACATTAAAGTTGGTATCATAAAAATGTTTTCATAATAATTGGTCGAGTTATTTAATCAAGCATTTAATGGCCTCTGCTTTATGTAATTTAATAGAGTTTGCGAATAAGCATGGCTTGATTTTATAGAAACAAAAACCAAAACCAAAAGATTTGCATGTGATATCAATAGCCCAATTCACAAACTTGTGCAAATGGTCTTGCATCGTAGCATGTCCAAAATGCTATAGTATATTCATACTCACCACTAAGAATTGTTAAGTGGTGAGTATCAATATACTATACCACTTTGCACATGCTACGATGCAAGACCATTTACACAAGTTTGTGAATTGGGCTAATATATCTTTCGCATTGCAAAGAACATTTCGATATTGTTGACTTTCACACATCTCACACCACGTGGTCCAATTTTTTCCAACCTATTTTGCCAAATTGACTTTCAAAGTCGCCAAAATTTTTATAAAATAATTGTATAAACATTTTAGAAAAAAAATCCGCCTAAAATTATTTCTTGTAAATTGTTCACATCTAAATTTAAAATGCATTAATTACTATAATTCATATAAGAAATATGGTCAAAATCAAATTGTTTTACTCTCTTATATGTCGCCAAATCAATAATTTAGACGCAGAACAAGCTGAAAAATCACTATGTTTGGCGAGAAATCGCCATATCTGACAACCCTGCTGCATTTCTCATCTCTTTTATTATTTTCTCTTCTCCCCTTCTCCTTTTTGCTTTTTTTTATCTTTCATTTTCTTCTTGCCTCGTCTGGTCTCGTCTCATCTCGTTGCGTCTCATACCGTCTCGCGTCTCCTCTCGCGTACTGTCTCGCTTTATCTTGTCTCGGCCCGTCACGTCTTCTCGACTCGTCTCGTCGCGTCGCGTCCCGTTCCGTTTCGTCATGTCTCGTCTCTAATCGCGTGAAGTCATGTCTCGTCTCGTATCGTCTTGTCTTGTCTTGTCTCGCGACCCATCTCATCTCGTCTCGTTTCGTCTTGTATTGTCTCGTCTCGTCTCGTCTCGTATCATCCCTTCTTGCATCCCGTCTAGGGTCTTGTCTCATCTCCTCTCATGCCGTCACGACTTTCCAACTCGTCTCGTCTCATCTGTTCTCAACTTGTCTCGTCCCATCTCTTCTCGTCTCGTCCCGTCCCGTCCCGTCCCGTCCCGTCCCGTCCCGTCCCTTCTCGCATCCCGTCTAGCGTCTTGTCTCGTCTTCTCTCGTCCCGTCACGTATTCTCAACTCGTTTTGTCTTGTCTCGTCTGGTATCGTCTAATCTCGTCCCGTCTTGTCCCATCTCATCCCATCTAAAGTCTTGTCTCGTCTCGCGTCCTGTGCCCTCTTATCTTGTCTGTCTCGTCCTGTCACGTCTTCTCGACTCGTCTCATCCCGTCTTGCATCCTGTGATGTCTTGTCTCGTCTCGCGGCACGTCTCATCTCGTTTTGTTTCGTGTCCTTTTGTCTCGTCTCGTTTCGTCTCATGTCGTCTCATCTCGTCCTTTCTGGTCTCATCTCATCTCATCCCGTTTCGTTTCTTCTCTTAATGTATCGTATAATCTCATCTCGTCTCGTGTCGTCTCGTCCCTTCTCTCATCCCGTCTACCGTCTTTTTTCGTCTACTGTCGTCCCGTCAGATCTTCTAAACTCGTCTTGTCACGTCTCATCTCTTGCCGTATCATCTCGTCTCGTCTCGTCTCGTCTCGTCTCGTCTCGTCACGTCACGTCACGTCACTTCTCGCATCCTGTCTAGCGTCTTGTATCGTCTCCTCTCGTCCCGTCACGACGAGTTAAGGCCTCGTAATCTCTCTCTTCTCTTCTCTTCTTCTCTGCTCTCTCTTCTCTTCTCTTCTCTTCTCTTCTCTTCTCTTCTCTTCTTTCTTCTCTTTCTCTCTTCTTCTTCTCTTCTCTTCTCTCTCTTCTCTTCTCTTTCTCTTCTCTTCTCTTCTCTACTCTCTTCTCTTCTTCATTCTCTTCTCCTCTCGTCCTCTCTATTTCATCTCATCTCTTCTACATCTTATTTTTCTTATAATGTAAATAATTTGATACACTCTTATTGGTAAACTGTTTATAAATATACAATAATGGAATATATATTAAACATGTCATTTGGGATAATAAAATTGAACATTTATTTACTCAAATTGACATAAAATATACACACACATACATAAGTTAAGTAAAATATATACTTTACTTGCGTCTGATTGTTAACAGATACATACATGATAAATTTATAAAAGTATTTTAAACATTTCATTATCCTGGATAAGCATAATTTACAAGCTTAAGGCCAACATGGGAAACTTAACCGTTTATTTTATTGCACTGGAAACATCAAACAAACTCTTGAAAGGAAAGTGCAAAAACTAGTTGTTAAAAAGTATAATGCAATAAAATGATAATAAAAAAAAATACCTAATGTATTTACATATATGTACAATAATTGCATATCAAAAATCAATAAAAAAAAGGGGGAAACAAGAACAATTATTTGCGATATATGCTGGCCAGCAAAGATATTGGTATATCTTATGAAGTTGAAATAATTGTAATATCAATTAAAAAATTAATTGAATTTTAATGTGTAACCTATTTAATAATATCAACTAAGTTTTACCAGTTGAATTGATCGAAGTAATTAAACATTTAATTAAATCAATTAAATTTTCAATTGAAAATATTCACTTGTGAACCATTTTTTTGCTCTTCTTCTTCTTTTTGTCTGTGTGGCACTGACTTGACTTGATAAAATGTTCGAAGCTTGAGCTGAAAAAATTATACCAGTGCCAAGTAAATATCAACTTTCTAAAATTTAATAATGCCTTAATTTTAAATATAATTTCTTACATTGTGTTTTTATTAGTTCTTGCAGAAAAAATATAATTAGGAAAAAAACTAATTTTAAACTGGAGCTAAAGGCGTGAAGTATCCTTTATACACTTACTTTGACATGAAAATTAAATTATTATCAAGCATATTTTGTTTTTTTGTTTTTTTTTTTTGAAACATTTCATTAACAAAAAGTTTAAGCTGGTGCAATAAATAAAAGTCAAACATTAAAATTAACTTTGGAAAATAAATCTGTCACAAAGACTATTAAAGTTTGTTGCTATTCATTCAACTACGCTTGCGAGGTACCAATCTATTCTAAGCATCAAATGTAAAAGTTTTTTTTCAAAGGCCATTTTTTAAGAGACCATAAATAATAATGTTATGAAATAAAAAAAATAAAGTCCTTTTTAAATTTTATAATTTATAATTTTTACCTTATCTAATATTGCTGTCGTCGTTTTTTTTTAATTTTTTCTTTTAGTAAATATAAAAAAAACTCAGTTTTGATTTTTACGCTTGAGATATTTTCTTTACTTCCTTTATGTATTTTACTTTTGGCTTATACCTTTAATGTTTTTTAGCCTGGAATGATACCGGGTATAATATAATTTAAATAAATATCATAAAGGGGAAATCGTTGACGATGATGATGATGATTATTATTATTAACATGGAGCACAAACTCTTTTTTTATTATTCTTGAAATGGTTTTTGTGATAAACTTTTTCTTGGAGTTTTTTGATTTTTATTTTATTTTAAACAAATTCCTGGCTTAATAAAGGTTTCCGTTTTATGGTCCATGACTAATGTCAAATAAATTTAGAAAATATAAGCCAATAATATGGCCACCAAAGGAACAAAAACACACCAAAAGTAATAATAATGGGTAAAAGAAATACGGGTAAAATAACAATATTACGAGTATTATTATATTGAGATGACGAGAATGTGAATAACTGTCCGTCCGTTCATCACTATCTTAGCTGTCAGTCACAGTCTGTTTTCTCGAGAACCATAGGAGCTACAGGCCCGAAACTTTCATAGAATATCTAAAAATTTGGCTGCTACTACCACAAATATATGACAATTAAAAATTGAAGGGTATTCTAAAGCGAGCAAGGAAAAATTTTGAAATTTTAAAAATTAAAAGTTTTTGATAATAGAAAAATTTTAAAATAATATCAATAATATTAATATTAGTCAAAAGTAAAGTTTGTCACGCGTGAGTGTGCGTGAGTGAAAAAGTATTTTTTTCTTGCTTTAATATAAAAATAATAAAAAAAGAGAATGAGACTGCTTTTAAAATGTTTCTACCATTTTTGGTGTCACTTTATCAAGTACATATTTTTTTTTGTGATTTCAAATAACGATTGAGTGTAGTAAATGTTTTCATAATAAAAAAAAAAATAATATCAAAAATGGGTGTGTACTGTAAATAGTCCATTTTAGTCAAAAGTAGTCACGCGTGAGTGTGCGTGAGCGTGAGTGAAAAGAAAATTTTTTTTGCTTTAAAATAAAAAATAATCAAAAAGAAAACAACTGAATAGAAAATGAAGAAATGGAGAAACAGAAAATGAATAGAAACAAATATCGAATTGAAGTTATATTTTAGCCCAACTGCTTAATTTAAAAGTTGTTCAATTGTGTGCAATAAAGTCTGATATAATAAACAATAAATTTGTTTAAAAAAAAATTTTATTTAAATGTTAATCTAACAACACTCGAAACACTATAAATCGCTGGCCTAGCATATAAACCTGCCAACTCATTTCAACCACGTTTTAGAGGAAAGACAAAACAGGGTAAAAATTAATCTAATGCATTAATATTTTAAGACATGAAGAGTCTTAAACTTAAAAAAATAAATATTTTATACAAACGCGGCGCGGCGCACAGTGTCGTGAGTTCATATAATGAGTAGCCAAAAATAGAAGGAGTTATCGTAAAGAAATAAAATTTGGAACACATGCTTTAATTGGTAAAATATAATCACACATTGAATTTGGCCATTTAATTTCAAAGGATTCATGGCCTTCCCATATATCCTGAAATAAAAAATTACCCATAACAGAGAGAAAAATAATTGTAACTCAATGAAATTGTGTAAAGACACTAATTTAACATAATCGTTAGAATTTTCAGAGAAAGGATACGCATACCTTAAAAATGTACTTTTTCCAAAAAGGTAAAAAGGATAAAAACAAATTGTCTGCACCTATAGTGAGTTAAATGTTTAACTAGACGCAATATATAATATATATCACACCTATAATTTGGCCATTTAAATTTCCAGGACTAGTATCCTTCCCAAATGTCCTGGAACTAGATAATGTACTGAAAATATACAAAATTATAACTTAAAAAAATATTGCAAAATTATATTGTAGAGGGCTGAAAAGGTGGGCAAGCATACCAAAAATGTTTAATCTAGTTACTTGTAGAAATATATTGTGAAAGTATGAAAAATATATTTTCAAATAATTTTTCCCTATAGACCACTTAACTCGTACTTTTTTTACTCACACGTGTTTTTCTTCCCCTTATGTTTTATTTGTAGTTGTAGTGCAATATCTAAAAAAATTTTTAATTAACCTGTTAAATTTGGCATGTGTCCGTACCATATTTTTATATAGTTGAATACTGGCCTAAAACTGTCTGGTGACTTTGAATTGTGAAAACTCTTTAAAAAATGAATCTTTTTTAAAAAACTATTTTCTATTTTACTGAATTAGAATATTGCACACGCAACAAACTAATTTGTTCGTTTTAATTCAAAACTAGTTTTTTGCATTTTTGGTCGCCTTCGCGACAGTGTGCGGCAACTCTTTCTCTTTCGAAGGGCATTAAAATTGTATATATTATAAAAAATGTATTTAGCAGGTTTAAACTCTTAGCCGACGATATAAATTTCTTTCACTCTCCCTTACTATTTAACATTGTCAAAAAGAAAAACAAGCTAATCAATATTATTGTGAAAATGTTAGACAACGCATAATTTACCAATATCTAAATGAGCTTAATTAAAATTCTTGATGCTCCTAAAGTAGAGATTAGTTTCACAAAGTACCAAAATCAAAAAAAAGGAAACAACATAAATTATATGTAGTATGTATAATAATTTCAAGAACCTTTCAACACTGTGTTAATATCACTGCTTATCTCAAGGGTAGTAACAGAACATAATATTAAAAAAAATAAAGGGACTTAGGTGTATTAATTGCATTAATTAAAAACTTTTTGTAGAGGAAATCCTTTTGCTTACTTGAAATACATTATTTTTGTCCTGATTTCCTTTTTTTTTTTTGTTTTTGCTATTTATTAAGTGGACAGCAGTTTATTCGTATTTTATTTATGTTTCATTGTTTCTTTCTTTTTTTTTTTGTCTCTCTAAAAGCCATTTTGGTTTATGGTTTTTCATCCCTTATTAAGTTTTTGGGAAGTCTTGTAAAAGCATATGATGGCTTAATATCGAGCAATTGAATAAAGTATTTTAATTACAATTTCACGCTTCTTTTAGTCAAAGGTATTAAGTCTTATTTATTAATTGGTTGCACTTAAAAGCTTTGTTCTTATTCTTTGTTGTTGTACGCACAGACCCCCCCCCCACCCCCCGAAATTCTATTTCATTTTTCTTTTCTGGAATTTCTTACAACGCGAATTGTTTCATATAATTATACCGTATTTTTCACTTCTCCGTTAAATAAATTTAATCCTTTTTGTGTTAATTACAATTATATATTAGGGTCATTAATGTAATTAAGATGATTACTTAATGCTATTGTTGCTGTTGTGATTTAGAAAGTTGAGATTAAGCAGGTTATTATGTGATTGTATTTGCAATTAGAGCAGCTTTTCAGTAAAGTTAAGATATATTTTGCGTTTTAAGAATATGGAACCATTGGTTGCTGTGCATATACAAAAACTTTCTTGAGAAGTGAAAAATTATCAAACTCTGACACCATTTCCATTTTGATTCCCCATATGAACCTCGTTTCCTCTCATCGCCCATCATTATGCGGGCTTTTTTCATATCTTTCATAAACTGCTGGATAAGTCCGGGTATTGGTGGTATCCTCAAGTAGTGTGGCAAGATTACCGGCATCTGGGAGGTGGAGATCAAGGTCATGCCAGAATCCTCGATCAACTACCCCCTACGCTGAGGAGATCTCCTGATTACATGGTGCCACATCTGGACTTTGATAAAGTATTTAAAGCTCGGTATCCATCCTGGCAGGAAAAGAAGAAGGAGGGAGGCACAATAGTAACAGAATACAATGTCAGGGCATATACTGATGGATCAAGAATGGCCTGCGGTGTCGGCTCTGGGGTCTTTTCCAACGGTCTTGGTATAGAATGCTCCTTTCGTCCCTCTAACAAGCCGCAGTATTTCAGGCTGAAATTTTAGCGGTAACGGAAGCGACTAGAGTGCTGATTGATAGGAAGGTACACGGTAAAGTTGGTATCTTTGTCGACAGCCGAGCAGCGTTTCTATCCCTAAGATCACATATCACTTCGTCTATTCCAGTTGGGCAGTGTAAAAGTTTGCTATCTAGAATGGGTGGTGAGAGTGACCTCACCCTGATCTGGGTTACAGCACATAGCAAATTTTTAGGTAACGAACGGTTGGACGAGCTGGCTAGAGCTGGCTTTGCTGTGGATGTCTCCAATGCCGCATCGGTAGCCAAACGGCGATGCGCCGTTTGATGCTATTAGAAGTGGATTATTCAAGCACTATCTCTATAATGCAGAAGGTCGATGGCGCAACATAGTCATGTTCCAGGTTGCTAAGAAGATGTGGCCTTGCTAAAATGATAGACACTCAATACAATTAACAAATAGGAACCGTAGGGACATCTCAAGGTTCATTACAGTCATGACAAGGCACTGGATGGTCGGCAGATATGCTAGTAGGATAGATTTGTCTTATAATGAGATCTGCCGAACTTGTCGAGAAGAAAGCAAAGAAGAAACAATCTTCCACTTTCCTTGCGAATGTCCAGCTTTGTATCTCTCGAGACACAAACTTTTAGGGAGTCATGTACTAAGCGACCTTTCAGACTCATCTGAGATTGTTTAAATCACGTTCACGTATTCAAGCGTAACTATTTTTGAGTTTGATCACAATCACGCGTGACACGATAAAATCACATCATTTACACATCTCTTATAATTAACATTGAATAAACAACATAACAAGACTGCTGTAAGTAAGATTTGGTAAATTTAAGCCTTCATTACAATAAAGCCTTTAGCAAATTGTAATAAAATGAAACAAAACAATTCACGTATTCCATTTTCACTTAAAAATATGTACAAGTATATAAAGCTGAAATTTTCAACAACTGACACTACACATAGAGGACCGAACACAAGAACGCTGATGATGAAGATGTGGAAGCATTCGAAAACAGCATGTTGTTCTCTTTTGCTAGTGTTTAGCCAAATGGTTGTTACATTTGTCTTTACCACATGTAATTTGATTTTCTTAAATTACACACTTGAGCCTAAATGAAGCCAAATTATTAAAGAAATTAGTTATCCTTACTTTAATGAAATTAAAAATATAATGTAAAAATATCGTCGAAGGATTCATGTTAGTTTGAAATGAATTGAAATTGCTAATAGGATTTTTAATTACTGACATAATCACTCGCGTAGTATATCATGCAAATGATTTTAATTCAAATCGTTCAATTTACAAATGTTTTCTCTTAATTTTCATCTGTGTATTACTTGTGTATTTATTCGACTGTATTTAGACATCGAAGATACAGCATATGTACGAGTATAAGGATGTACTTTAATATTGCAAAAATATATACAAGAAATTGAATAACAATTTTCTAAATAACAGTTGCTATAAAAACTATTTAATATGAGAAAAACATATTCAATTATTTTGTCTAGTTGCATTAATTGGTTATATTCAGTTTATATTATTAGTATTAGCGGACTAATACTTTTTTCAATAACAAAATTGTTAGAAGAAATAAAAAATTAAGTAGCGTTGCTGTTAGAGCTTACGTTGAAAACTATTAGAAAAGGATGTTGGAAGTTATGAATTTTGTGAATTTTTTTTTTTTGTAGTGACTGGCAGAGCAAAACCCATGAAAAGCTTGTTTTCTTGCGTGCAAGTTTTGTTTAGTAAGAAATATTATATAAGCAATCTTACTAGGTACATTTCTGTGGAACACTTTAGTCATTGTCCTGTTCCCCGTACTTCGTTTCCTTTCGTAATAGAAATAGAATGGCTTGACATTTTGGCGAAGAAATCACAGCTTCTCTTTTATATCCGGCAGATTTAAATAACAAAACAAGTTAAGTCAAAAATGAACCTCATTGGTGAATACAATTTCGCTTTAAAGCATCGTCTACAAGTTGCGTGGATTGATGACTGATTTTGATAGAGAGTAGTAGCGTTGTTTCAAGTGTAAATCTAAATAAAAGAGAAGGAAAATATCTGGCACACACTCGAGTCAACCTTTCAATGGTTTTCTTTGATCTTGCCTTTTTTTCTCAATCTAACTTGGCTTATTGAATTTTTATTTTATACTCCCTCGCGCCAGTTTTTGTTTAAAAATATTTTAATAACTATTATTATAAAACAAACAAAAAATACTCTTTAAAACTTTATTAAATATTCAAAAGAAATTTTAAGAACAAAAGGGCTAAAAAATGGTGGAAAAAACGTTCCAAACATACAATTCTATTTTCACAAATGGTTGTGCATTAATAATTCCAAAATCCATGACGTGCTGCGTGCAACACTATTTGCACCAGCAGGGTTGGTAAAAAAAAATACACAAAAAAGATAATCAAGCTAATAACATACGAAATTTAAATGATTTAAATGTGGGTAATTCAATTCTATTTTTAAACTCCCAGTGAGAGTTACATACTCATACTCATGTACACTGGAAAGAAAACTCAAGTCACGCCTGCCAATCAATTGCAAAAGAATATTTGGCGATTTAAATGGGACCTTAAATTATTCAGCCGCGATGTCGTACTCAGATCGCCTAAGCTCAGTACAAAGTCGCCCTGTAGTTTGTGTTTGATTTTTTTTTTAACAAAACAGGAACTATAAGTTTAATTTAAAAATAGAAGAGAGTTGTCTTAAGACAACCGGTTATAGCTATGCTCCTTAGCTGTAAAAAAAACTTAATGTGTTAAATAACGATGCAATAAAACTATATTATGTTTTGATGTTAAATTCACCGCAAACATTTCAAAACTTTTCCATTTATTTCCCACTATTTTCTTTCCTAGCGGCGTACGATGGAATTATGCATTGTTTGTGGCCACTGGCGGCTATTAGCCGGCTTAAAGCCGATCGGCTGTGTTTTCTGGTTTGTGCTCATGTGCAAAACTCATACAAAAATAAATTGAGCAACCATTCTCATTGTTTTTGTTTCACGCACTTCAAAGAACGAAACAAAACAAAATCAAACAACTTATTTGGTTTTTTTCGTACTCTGGTTTTAAGTACAAAGCAATCAAAACAAAAATAAATTTATAACTGTAATAGTGTCAATTATTTTTGCTACAAAAATCACATCCTTGCTCCTGTGTCGTGATATAAATAGCATAGCTATAAAAAAAATTATGTAAATCATGGTGAATTATAATTTAATTTAAGTTTACTGCCGCTGCAGCGGTTTTTCTGGTCCCTGTGTCAATACACAGAATCAAGTAAATTAGCTAATAAAATAAAATGTTATATCAAGTTGAAATCATTTTGATTCAACATGATCCTTAATTTTTATTTAACAGTGCTGTAATGTTAAATCAACATGAAATAAAGTTATTTCAAAAAGAAACATTTGCTTTACAATTTAGTGTGAATCATGTTGAATTAACATGAAACGCATTTGTATGATACGTAGATGAAAATATGATTTTTTTTTTAACAGACTATAAACAAAAAGAAATGATTTTAGTGTGTTTTAAGAATAAATAACTTAAATTTTAAACTAATTTTTTCTTTCCGTGCAGGTACATATATTTAATTCTGGTATGTTGGCGTATGAGCAAAATACTTACAAAAATATTTTTTACCCATAAAAATAAATTCAGAACAATGCTAAAAAAAAGCCATGCTCGTTATTGGTATTGTATTACTAAAGAGTATACACATACATACATATGAATGTAAATATGAATATACACTAGTAATTACCACAAAACCAGTACCAACTTTGTGGCCATGTTATTGCATAAAGGTATATTTGGCTTCGCGTATATCCTTTACTTTATATATAAAAAAAATTGAATTACACACTCTTTTTACAAGATTTTTCCGCTTTTAGCCTTCGTTAGTGCATATTAAACAAAAAAAAAGGGGCAATAAAACTTAAGTACCGCATTCTGTTTTCTATAGTTTAAAAACTTGTGCATACAGCAGTGTTTATAATAACAGCGAGATAATAATATCGCTATTGATAATATTTATATTGAAGGAAAATATTATTTCAATTTGCATATATGTATGTTAACGCAGAAAACGTTGAATGCCCTTATTACAAAATATTTCACAATAATTAAATTGCTGACACAAATTGCAGACAGGTAAATGAAATTCTAAATAACCAATATTGCAAAATAACAACAGCGCGTGTCATTTCGATTACCATGCAAATTAATATTTAGTTTTAAGTTATTGTATGAGTAAAATTAATTTTATAAGTTCAGTTGTATTTTGATAATGAATTAATAAAGTTGTAATTTAAAAAGTGATTAAATAAAGTTATATTTTTTTATGAAATAAAATTTATAAATACATAATTGGCGCCCAACGTAAAAGGATCTCCATCTAAATAAACACCCCATAGGCTGTAATAAGAAGGAGACTCCAACAAAAAAAAAACACCCCACAGGCTGTTAACTGAAGGAAGCTTCATCTCAAAGACATCCCATAGGCTGCAGCTAGAAGAAGGCTTTTTTCAAAAACATCAACACCCCACAGGCTGTAATAAATACAACCATCTGCCAAATAAGGACGTTTGGAGTGAGGAACTTGGAGTAGCGCGGTAACCCCAGTATATTTGAGAAAAGGATAAAATACCCTCTACCAGCTTCATAAGGATGATTGTAAGATTAGTCATGTAAGATATTTTTTATTTTTAAAAAAGGGGAAAAATTAAAAAAAAAAATAATAATAAATAGTGAATTACTTGAAGCTCTTAAAGCAATAAAAATTTATTAATATTGAGAAATTTTAAACAAATTATCAAATTAATCAAAAACTTAATTTTTAAAATAGTGAATTATTTGAGGCTCTTAAAGCAATAAATATTTATTGAAAAATTCTAAACAAATGAATCAAACATTTTTAACGAAAATTTAATTTTTAAAATAGTGAAGTTTTGAAAGCTTATAAAGCAATTGTTCAAAATATTATAGATAAATTAATCAGAAAATATTACCAAAAAACTATTTTACTTAATTAAAGAGAGAACTAATAGTAAAAAAAAGGGAAGGAATATATAACTATAATAAATAAAACTATTGCGATTCCTACGGGACCCTCCAATAGAAATAACAAAATAAAAAAAAAGAAACCTTCTTAGTTAAAGAAAAATTTTACAAAAAGCTTTAATAAGAATAAAGACTTACTTTTAAAGAATCATGTCAAACCCAAACAATTTGATCAGGCCTGCAGTCCTTAACAACGCAAACCTTCCAAACGTGGCACCCATAGCTGAGGGAAATAGGGAAAATGAAGAAGAAAGGATAGCTAGAATATGCGCACAGCAGTGTGAACTTGCATTCAGACGATTTTTAGATCCGAATATGAACATAGCCCAGTAAAAAAAATTGGAAGTCATTCTAAAGGAAGTACATTTTCATTGCTTCCAAAAAATCGATATTTTTAATTTGCCGACAGTTAGCAGAAAACCAAGTAGAAGTTTATTTTAGTCATACAAAACCTTGTAATTCCTCTCTAGGTTTAGAAATTACTCACCAGAATTTTTAAAAAATCGTTTTTTTTAAAGAAATTTATGAACTATTTTTGGTCTAAAATTTTAAAGCTATTTGGTTAAATTTACATTAAATTACTGTTTCGCGTTTAAATTCCTATAAAAAGAAACTAATTGTTAAAATAGGTAACTATTAGCAATTTTTTCTAGATGAAAATATTATCAGAGAACACAAAAAAGGACATTTTTCTTAAAATCGCTTCCAATTCGGTGACCAGGCAGCGAAAAAGAGAACTTCTTGCAATGACAACCCTATGTAAAAATCATTACATCGGATCGAAATTTGCACTACTTCCAGATCGCAAACTCTACATTTTCATGACTTTTTTGGAGTGTCTTTTTTTACTGGGAGGTGGTGAAGACCAAGTTATAGAAGAAAGATTCAGGAATAATTTAACTGACCTGGACAAAGTCCCTGACGTTGTCCGGAGCTTAAGGGAATTCTCCGGAAACCCTTCAGAGTTTAGCTCTTGGAAAAAGAGCGTAGATAGAATACTTGTAATTTACGAAAATATGAAAGGAACACCAAAATATTATGCCATTTTAACCACCATCAGAAACAAGATTGTGGGTAGTGCAGACGCTGCACTAGAGTCTTATAATACGCCCCTAAACTGGGAAAGTATTACAAAATGTCTTGCATTACATTATGCAGACAAAAGGGACCTTACAACGTTGGAGTACCAAATGAGTACTCTTGTGCAAGATAACAATAAAATTCAAGAATTCTACCAACAGGTATATTCTCACCTTTCTTTAATTATGAATAAATTATCCTGCATGGATATAGGAAGAGAGGCACTCGATCTACTTACACAAACGTACCGAGATAAAGCCTTAGACACCTTTGTTAGAGGCCTTAGAGGAAATATGTCCTTACATCTAGGAATGAAGGAACCAAGGGACTTGCCACAAGCACTTCATCTGTGCCTGAAAATGGAAAATCAGTTTGTGAGAACGCAATTTGCGAACTCGCATAACCATCCCAAGCCTACCAATAATAAACAGAACAACCGTGGTAATTACCAACAAGGATTTTTTCCACAGTTGGCGCACATGCCACAACCTTCATCTCACCAAAGACCCTTTCATGTACCCGCTACGATCTACCATGGGAACAATTTCAATCGAATGCGTCCGCAGGGTTATATAAATCCAAATTTTCCTCCACCAAGACCAACCGAACCTAAACCTCAACCAAGACCCGAACCAATGGACGTCGACCCGTCAGTTAGAACCAGGGCCATTAATTATATGAATAGGCCTGCTCAAAACGATAGATTTTTCGGAAAAAGACCAAACGTACAACAATCTGAACAAAGAAGACTTCCTCCAAAAATCCAAAGAAATTTCCATATAGAAACTCAACAAAATGAAGACTTAGACGAACAATATTACGAACAGCAATTACTTAGTTATGAAAATCAGGAAGGACTACCAACGTTAAATGAATATTTACAAAATGAACCAGAATCTTCAAATCAATTAGAAGTTAATGACTTTGTTGACATCCATTTTTTAGACTAACTAATTCGTCCTTGCCTTATATTGAATGCAGGACGAAAACCGGACAGATTTTAAATTTCTTGATTGACACTGGATCAAACAAGAACTATATTCAGCCAAGTCTAGTGCAGAATCCTTTACCAAATCAAGAATCCTTCTCAGCCAACTCGGTAGGAGGGCATACTAAAATTACTGAACATACTTTTATAAATTTATTCGATGATCATACTAAAAAATTAAAATTCTTCTTATTACCAACACTTAAGTCATTTCATGGCATTATAGGAAACGACAGCCTTAAAGAACTGTCGGCAGTAATTTATTCAGCCGGAAATTACATGATAATAAATGGCAAATTAAAAGTAAGAATAAAACAAAAAACATCTCATTCAGTGAACAATATCGACATTAGAACGGAACACTTGACCAAAGAACAGAAAGACAATTTACAAGAAATCATTTTAAGAAACAGATTACTTTTCAGTGAACCAAATGAGAGCTTAACATATACTTCGGCTGTAGTGGCCGAAATTCATACAAAAACAGACGAACCAGTATATTCTCGTTATTATCCTTACCCTATGCATTTAAAAAAAGAGGTAGAAAAACAAATACAAGAGCTCTTGCAACAAGGGATTATTCGGCCTTCCAAATCGGCCTACAACTCCCCGATTTGGATAGTTCCAAAGAAAGCTGACGCATCAGGACAAAAGAAATTTAGGATGGTAATTGACTATAGAAAACTAAACGAACAAACAACACCAGACCGATACCCAATTCCGGAAATAAACGACGTACTTCCGCAACTTGGTCAAAATAAGTTCTTCTCAGTCTTGGACCTTAAAAGTGGTTTCCACCAAATACCACTCAGAGAAATAGATAGGCAAAAAACAGCGTTTTCAGTGAATAACGGGAAATACGAGTTTACGCGACTCCCGTTTGGATTGAAAAACACACCATCCATATTCCAACGTACTTTAGATGATATTCTGAGGGAGTATATTGGAAAGATATGCTTTGTTTATATGGATGATATAATTATATTTGCAGAAAACGAAAAGAAACACTATGAAAATTTAGATATTGTATTTAAAACCTTAGAGCGTGCAAACATGAAAGTCCAATTAGACAAATGTGAATTTTTGAAGGAAGAAGTAGAATTTTTAGGCTTTATAATTTCAAACAAAGGAATAAAAACTAACCCAAAGAAAGTGGAAGCAATTTTAAACTTTCCAAGACCCAAAACACTTAAGGAGTTAAGATCATTTCTGGGAATTTCAAATTATTATAGGCGCTTTATCAGGGACTACGCTAAAATTGCTAAGCCCCTGACAATGCTTTTGAGAGGGGAGGCAGGACGTTCGTCTAAGCACACCTCCAAAAAGATACCAATAGAACTGGGACAAGACGCTATAGATGCCTTTAATAAACTGAAAACAGCATTAACTTCTGAAGATGTAATGTTGGCGTACCCAAACTTCAATAAAGAGTTTTGTCTAACGACAGATGCCTCGAATTATGCTCTCGGAGCTGTCCTATCACAGGACAATAGGCCAATTGTATTTCTGTCTAGAACACTTAGCAGAGCAGAGGAGCAATACGCTACTAATGAGAAAGAAATGCTCGCAATCGTATGGTCATTAAAGTCGCTTCGAAACTATTTATATGGGTCTCCAAAGTTAAAAATTTATACTGATCACCTTCCACTCACATATGCCTTAAATTGCAAAAATTCAAATTTCAAACTGAAAAGATGGAAGGCATTTCTTGAAGATTATAACTATGAGTTGCATTATAAACCAGGTAGTACTAATGTTGTCGCCGACGCTTTATCAAGACCTTCGCAGGAAAACTCTCAAATAAATACATTAACTGCCACTCAACATAGCGACGAAAGCTCATCTCATAATCTTATACAATTTACAGACGCACCGCTCAATGCCTTTAAAAATCAAATAATAATTTCCAATGAAGAAATGCAATCAGCTTATAGTTTTGAAATCGTATTCCCAACTTTTCACAGGCATACTATTAATGAACCCCATATTACAGAAGATTTTCTCATTCAACTTTTAAAAAAATACTTGAATCCCTCCGTGACAAATTGTATAAAAACTACTGATGACATCTTGGGAAAATTACAGGAGATTTATAGAGATAATTTTACACAATACAGAGCAAAATATACTCGAACCATGGTAACAGATCCAAAGAACGAAGAAGAACAGGAAAGCGAAATAATAAAAGAACACAATAGGGCACACAGGAATAGCAGAGAAAATAGAACACAACTTATAACCAAATTTTATTTTCCCCAAATGCACTCTAAGATAAAAAAGATCACTGGTTTATGTAAAGTGTGTAAG
The DNA here is from genome assembly GCA_944452675.1 of Tachina lurida. Classification (NCBI taxonomy): domain Eukaryota; kingdom Metazoa; phylum Arthropoda; class Insecta; order Diptera; family Tachinidae; genus Tachina; species Tachina lurida. The sequence continues at coordinate 156,541,219 of OX101753.1, read as the reverse complement.
GAAAACAAATACGATAGGCACCCTAATAAAATCACACTCCAAGAGACACCAATACCATCATATCCTGGCCAGATCATACATATAGACATTTTCATCACAGAAAAAAAAGCAATATTAACTGCTATAGATAAATTTTCAAAATTTGCGCAAACAAGAATATTGAGATCCCGAGCCATTGAGGATGTTAAAGAACCTCTAAGAGACCTCGTACTTTCCTTTGGTATACCGGAAACAATCGTTATGGATAACGAAAAATCCTTCAATTCTACAACTATCGTTTTTATGCTAGAAAATGAATATAATATAAAGGTATTTAAGATTCCACCATATAGTAGTAGTGTGAATGGACAAATAGAAAGATTTCATTCCACGATCGCAGAATTAATGCGTTGTTTAAAAACCGAAAACTCACACAAAACATTTCCAGAACTACTGCATAAAGCAATCTACGAATACAACAATTCCGTACATTCAACCATAAAAAGAAAGCCAATAGAGTTATTTTTTTTAGGTAGAGTAAGTACAAATCCGCAAGAAATAGAAAAGGTTAAATTAGATACTATCAAGAGACTTCAAGAGAAGCAGTTAGAAGACATAAATTACCATAACAAGAGAAAAACAGTACCCAAGACTTATAAACCTGGAGAAACCATTTATGTAAAAGAAAATAAAAGATTAGGAACGAAACTTAGCAGAACATACCGAAAGGAGACAGTTAAAGAAAACAGAAACACAACAGTCTTAACAGAATCAGGAAAAATAGTACACAAAAATAATATCAAGAACTAAAAAAGGCTTTAATTTCAGGTCATTTCTAACACTGGTTTCGGCCGAGGTAAAAATATTGGACTATTCTAATTCACAAATAGTAGCATGGAACTCCGGACTAGCAAAATTACAGACTGGGACATTTAAATTAATCCACGTCATCGACACAAATGTATATCAGAACTTAATAAATAAACTGCAAGAAACATTAAACCATGATATTAGCTCTTCTCACCTTCTGCAACCCTTTTTAAATCATGAAGTTACAGAACTTCAATCATATCTGGACAGATTAAAACCAAGGTCAAAAAGATCCCTAGATTTTATAGGCTCTGCCTGGAAGTGGATTGCAGGAAATCCTGATCATGAAGATTTCGAAATACTAACTAAAAAGACAAATAAACTACTAAGAAATAACAACAAACAAGTTGTTATTAACAAAGTAACATTGGAAAAAATTGACGAACTAACTCATATAACAAACAGCATAATTGAAACATTTAATTATAAGAACAATTATAATAAAAGTGAAAATCCAAAAGAACAATTAATAACAATACTAAAATATAAACTAGACAGTGTTAAGGAAGAATTGACTAACATTCAACATGCCATGCATTGGGCAAAAGTAGGTGTAGTTAATTCCTTCTTATTAACAGCTGAAGAAATTGATACCGTAAAACACATAATAAATACAGATTCCATACCTTTTATAAACCTGGAACAAGCTTTTGAATTTTCTGAAATAAAAATAGCGTCTAATCATGATTCTATTATTTATATATTAAGTATACCTACCACACATATAAATTCATGTAATAAAATGTTAATAAGACCCATTAAGTTCGGAAAATATGTAAACAAAATAAAATATCGAAATATTCTCATTTGCGATAATGTAATGTATGGTATGAAAAATGAATGCAAAGGTTATAATAATATTACAATATGCAATAGAAATAATTTGGATTATATTGAAAGCGATATGTGTCTAGCGAACTTAATTAAAAGTAAAGTAGCAAACTGCAGCTTAATAGACAATCGAAGCATCCCCACTCTTGAAGAAATTGCACCAGGAACAATTCTTCTGAACCAATTCAATGGAACAATTTTTATCGACAATGAACCACAGAATCTTACGGGAACCTATGTGGTACAGTTCTGCAATACATCTGTGACTATAGCCAATAGAACTTATGATTTTTTTGAAACAATACGACTACAACCTTTACCAGCTATCTTACAAACTAAGTATTTCCACCAAAATATAGAAGAAACTTTATCATTGGAAATGGTGAAAGAGTTACGAGCAAATAACACCGAAGCAATTGATCTTCTTGATGATAAAAATAAAAAAGGATTTGCAGCTAATCTCAGTCTCTCTCTAATGACGATAGTATTCATGGTTATTCTGTTGGTTAAAACAAAGATACTAAAAAGAAGCGGTAAAACAATCATTATTCCAACGACGCTAGAAGCAATCCCATCGGTACATACATCCATGCCAGAATTATCGGACATCAGCAAACCTGAAAAACCCAGCATAACAAGAATCTCTAATATTCCATATTTTTAATCGAACGGGACGCTCGAAATTAAAAGGGGAGGTGTTAACGCAGAAAACGTTGAATGCCCTTATTACAAAATATTTCACAATAATTAAATTGCTGACACAAATTGCAGACAGGTAAATGAAATTCTAAATAACCAATATTGCAAAATAACAACAGCGCGTGTCATTTCGATTACCATGCAAATTAATATTTAGTTTTAAGTTATTGTATGAGTAAAATTAATTTTATAAGTTCAGTTGTATTTTGATAATGAATTAATAAAGTTGTAATTTAAAAAGTGATTAAATAAAGTTATATTTTTTTATGAAATAAAATTTATAAATACATAATTTGTATATGTAAAATTATTTCACTTCCTATTAATACTTACTTACAACTCTCAGCTTAAACTTGATGGGCACAAGTTACTGCTATCAATTGTGGCACTATTTTTTTGGCCAAAACTGTGCCACAAATATACACTTAAAACACTGTGCGAAAGGAAGCCATCATATGAATAAAATATATGGCCATAAAAATAACAATAATTGTCAATTGCTATTTGTGTATAAATAAGTAAGTTTTTTTTTGCATTTCTTATAAAAATTTTTTATTCTCCAGTATGTTTATAAGTAATTTACATACATACGTACCTACAAATGCATATTGTAGTTTTTTTTTAACTAACAGGCTAAAATAAAAGACAATGTTTATATTTGTAGTTACTAGGAATATGAATAAAGATGTTCGATAAAATTAAATAAATTCAGAAAGTAAGACTTTAAGTACGGACACTTTATATGAACTTTAGCCTAAAATGCGCTGAGATAAAAAACCGAAAAAATTGCCACAAGTAGAAAAAACGCCTAAACTTAATAAATCGCCAAACAAAAATATGATAAAAAAAACAAAAAAAAATCGCCAAAACAAAAAACAGTGCCAAATGTTAAAAAAAAGTCGCTTGCCTAAAATTAATCGCAAAAACCAAAAAAAAAAAAAAAACTCAAGACTAAAAAACACCAAAAATCGCCAAAACGAAAAACTTACTAAACCGAAAAAAAATAGACAAAACGAATAAAGCGCCATAATAAAAAAATCGCTTAAAATGAAATAAATCGTCTAAGCCCGAAAAAAATCGCACAAACAAAACTAGTGTCCGTCAAAAGTGTGACTTTGAATTATTTAATTTTGACTGAATTTATTTAAAATCAAGCCCAACCAGACTTAATAATAACCAAAATCAAGCATCCGCTTTTACTGAACAATACCCCAATGACCTTGGTTAATTCCTTGGAAGACGTCCTTTTTCAACCTTTGCATTATTTTGTTTCTGTTGTAAAGTAATGTTTGGCCATTACTAAGGACTGAAATTCTATTACTAATGTGATTTAAACTTCAGTGCACTTCTGATATTATACATCCTCTTGTTGCAGGAAGAAGTAATGCAAGTTAATGCTATTTAAAATCTTTGCAATTACATATATGTATGTGAGAAATTAATAATTTCAGAAAATAAACCTGGATTCGAAAAAACGTGAGCAAAATTGATATCAAACTCATGGAAACAGCGCGCTAGGTAGAAAACAGTAAAAACCACCCTGCAGAAAATTTGGTGACAATTGAACCAAGCGTACTCATCGTAGGACTTGAGAAAATGGGAGTGTTAAAAAAGTAGGGCGTAGTGTATCGTGAAAAGAAGATATATCGTGTAAGTGGTTGCATATTCACCATTTTCGTGATGTATCTAACATATTGGAAAATGCCAAAATCTCGATTTAAAAAAAATGAGTTAGGCAGTTTCTATATTAAGGTAACTCTATTGTTTAATATTTTCTATACGTTGAATTACGTTAGTGCTAATGCCAATTTATCAGAAAATGTTCAACCAAATTCTTGAAAAAAAAAATTGGAATTATGTAAAATCTACCATAAAGTAATTGAGAATTACCAAACATCTTAACAGCTAAAAAGCTTCAACAGCGTGCTCGTTCTAGTATTGTAGCTGAGTCCAGGACCTACCAAATAATATAAATATATGTTTATTTTCTTTGGATTTTCTCTACATTGGAAGCTGAAAGCGGGACATGATCCATCAAAAACTGGGATTTAAAAACAAATATCTTTTAGAAAGCGATATGTGTAATATGAAATATACAGTTTCGTATGTACTTAAGAGACACAGTTTTCCCAGTTTCTAACTTCAAGAAATTCTGAGTATGCACGTTTTAGAGGAGCATTTGGACATTAATCTATTATCCGCCAGCATTGACTCCCAAAAAAAAGTTTGTATCCTTCAGAAAATGCCAAGTTGAAAATTTGCCAATACGAGTTCAAATTTATGCTTTTCAGAAATACCTATAGATTCAAATTTCAGATTTCAAAAGTATATTAAAAGTTTACAATCTAGAATGAGGATTGAATTTCTACTAGTTAATCAGCCAATGTATCTGAGTCAATTTAAGCTTCATTTGTGTTCGCTAGAATCAATGTGGTGTTTCCACGTAAGCCGGGTAAGTGTTACCTGAACATATTTTTGTTCGTTTACTTTTATTCTCAATTAGTTCATCCATAGTTCAATAAGGCACTATTACGAATATTATATATTATATGTACTACGAATATTTATTTTTTTGTTTAGTTGTCTATATAAGAAAGACTCCGGTAGGGCATGTATTATGTATTACGAATATATATTTTTTTTGGTTTAGTATATACATATATAAGAAAAACTTGGGTGAGAAAGACAGTGAATCGATATAAGTGGACCGTCAAGTCACTCTGGTCCCGTAGCTAGACTTAGATACTACTAACCTAAGTTTAACAGGTGTTTATACTTTTGAAATATGAATGCCTCTGTGGTCGAGTGGGTAGTGTGCGAGCCTGTCATGCGCGGGGTTGGCAGTTCGTTCGAGTTCAAAAATAAATTATAATTGAATTTGTAACAATAAAAACAAATATTATAAGTTTTCATTGTTAGAGTTGAGTGTCCAGGAGACTGATGACGTTTTTCAAAAAATGGCCCAAAAGGGGATTTATAAACAAAAGGTGCAAGATTAAAAAAAACGAGAAAACTGCATTATTTTTTTTTTTGTATTAGTATATAAAACACTCTAAAAAAGGGAGAAAAAAAAGTGGCAAAGTAGTAAAAAAAGTGGGAAGGCAGTCAAAAAAGTGGCAATTAGCCACTTTAGTCGCTCAAATGATCACGCTAGTCGGAATGACATTTTTAAATAATTCATTTTATTCTAAATCGAATAGGTTACTGTGGAATAGTTCAGTGACAAGTCAAAAGGCGTATACAAAGTATCAATTAACCCCATCGTAGGCCATCCTCATGTAAAAGTGACTGGTCCGCTTCATAGGAAGTGTTAGAAATCGGTATAGTCCCTATCACTTAAAGACCGATCACGTGACTAGTCTTGTGTCAGTTCCATTTTCTGCAGGGCAACTACACAAAACAAGATGTAGGGGCAACCTAAGCGCGTTTTCAAGGTTGACCAACACGTTCCTGACGTCATGTGATGTGTCGCTTTCAAATGAGACCAATACCAACGCGCTCAGTGATAGTACACCAAAGATACACGTATTTAAATCTTTAAAATGGCTCCTGAACAAAAACGGTTTTTACCCTTGGGTCCCTTTCTATTTTGCGCGTCACATATACGTTTTTGAAAAAAAAATTATATCGTCTATTTCATTTTGAGTATATAAATGATTTTTTAAATTTATAACAACAACATACACACTTAAATATGTACATTAGAGCGACTCACCTTGTATGGAGATTAAAAAACGTGACTTTGTTACCCCTCTCACATCAAGGATCGTTCTTTTTAATGGGCACTCCCAAAGCAATTGAGGGATCTAGCGATGAGCGGTCGTGAGCTGAACCGTGTCTAAAAAAGGTCTATTTTATAAGTTTTTTTTGGCATATTTTCGTATTTTCTCCCCAGACAACGTATTAAAAAAATTACATCATTTGCACAATTTTTTCAAGCCAATTCCAGTCATGCCATCAGCCATATGCTATTTCATAAAAAATTACGATTTGATAAGCATTTTCATAGCACGTGCTACTTATATTATAATAAATTTTATTATTTTTTAAGGATTATTTTATTTGATTAATTTTTAACAAAAGAAATAAATTAGCAAGAATAAAAAAAGAAGAGAGGTGCCTTAGGACACCTGGCTATAGCTATGCTGCTTAGCTATATGAAACAAATTTTATGTGGTATTTTCCATTATATTCTTTTTTAGCGGCGTACGATTAAATTAATGTCTTGTTTGTGCCCCGCGGCTGCTGTTAGCCAGCTTACAGACGATTGGCTCTAGTCTCTGGTTTGTGATCATGTGCAAAAACAATACAAAAATAAATTCAGTAAAGTGCGGCTTGACTCGCGCACAAAGGGTTCCGTACGTTCGGCCTTGAGCATTTTTTTAATATGGCGTTTTTGATATTTTTTTTAGCTGAAATGATTTTTTTTTTCGTTATTTTCTTGTTTTGGCGATTTATTTTCAGAATTTGGCGTTTTTTCCATTTTGGCAACTCTTTTTCTATTTTGGCGATTTTTTTTAATTTTGGCGATTTTTTTATTTTGGCGATTTTTTAATTTTGGAGATTTTCCGGTTTTTTGCGATTTATTTTCGTTTTAGAATTTTTTTTCAATATTGCGACTTTTTTCGTTTTGGCGATTTTTTTTTTGTTTTTGGCGTCTTTTTTTAGTTTGGCAATCTTATAACATTGGAATTTTTTTTCCGGTCTTGTAAATTTCAAGAGTTTAGCTCTTACGTTTTCCAAGATACAGCAAGTTGTCAAAATTACATAATCAAAATTGCATTAACTGAACAGCCTTTAATTAAAATTTTTTGAAATTTTAGTATTAATTTTTGTAGTCTGTATTAAAATACAGTAACCTTAAAAATTTCAAGTGTATATGCATACAATTGTATGTATATTACATGGGATTTTAACATTTTTTGTTGCTCATTTGGAACACCATTTAATTTTTATCTCTCATGTATTTGTTGTTGTAGCTTCCAATATACTCTGTCCAGATTTCGGGTCCGTAGCTCTTACGATTCTCGAGAAAATAGCCTCTGACGGACAGACGGGCATCGTAGCGAAAACAATAGGGTTCCTTTTCACCTTTGGTGTACGGAACCCTAATAAATAGAGCAATCCTTCTCATTGTTTTTGTTTAGTTTTTGTTTCATTCACTTCAAAGAACGAAACAAAACTAAATCAAACAATTTGTTTCGTTTATTTTCGTACTCTGCTTTTAATTACAAAGAAATCAAAACTAAAACAAATTTCTAACTGTAAAAGTGTCGATTATTTTTGTTACGAAAATCACGTCCTAACTCCTGTGTCATGAAATACATAGCAAAACTATAAAAGATTAAATTTTTTTTGCAGTGAGTCGCCCTAATGTACATATTTAAATCTATGTAAATTTTAGCATGGATAGATACTGTGATTTAAGTGACTATAAATGTGTTTATATGTATATCTATGTATGGATGTATTGTAGATATGTATGTTTGTATAATAAAAGAGAAAAAGCTCTTATTCCTACTAATGTGCTTTTACTTAACATTTGGCTTCATGCCATAAGCCACTCTGGCGACATTATTTTGGGCAAAAATATATACGTATGTATACATTTACATATAAATATATGTATGTATTAGTGTGCCTCATGCACACATCCTTAATCGCAAATGTGTGTATATTAAAGATTTGCTATATATGTATGTTAATGTCTGCTTTTATACACTGAGAAAACTAAAAGCTTTAAAACCAAAGAAAAAACGTCTTTGTAAAATTGTAACGAAAATATCTTTGTTAGAAGGAAAAAATCCTTGCATCAATGATTTATTCTTTAAACAAGCAAATGGTGCGTCTTTAACACAAACGACTAAAATTCTTTGAAGCTTAATCAAAGAAATTATCTTTTCCGTAAAGATAAAATATTTGCTACAACGATTAATTTCTTTGCTAATAAGGGATTGAAAAACGTATTTAAAATTAAAGACTTTTCTTTATTTTTTTAAAGCTAAGCATCCTTGCTACAAAGACAAAGTCTGTAACTTTAAAGAATTTTGTCTTCATTGCATAAGTGAACATTTTTGCTTGTTCACACATGTTTGCTTGCAACGGTAAACAAGAGCGGTTATAAAAAATAAAGATAAAGTCTGTACCTATCTTTAAAGAATTTAGTCTTCAAAGTTAAATTTGTTTACGAATGCATAACGAAACTTAAGGTTAGTCTTAAGACTAACGAATGAAAGTCTTTGTGCCAAAATACTTTTTCCTTAGTTTAAGGACTTTTTTCATGTGTTTCCAAAGACGTATGTACATCCTTGCCACAAGATTTTAAGTCTTCGATTTTAAGTATATCCCAGTAAAAAAAATTGGAAGTCATTCTAAAGGAAGTACATTTTCATTGCTTCCAAAAAATCGATATTTTTAATTTGCCGATAGTTAGCAGAAAACCAAGTAGAAGTTTATTTTAGTCATACAAAACCTTGTAATTCCTCTCTAGTTTTAGAAATTACTCACCAGAATTTTTAAAAAATCGATTTTTTTGAAGAAACTTATGAACTAATTTTGGTCTAAAATTTTGAAGTTATTTGCTTAAATTTACATGAAAATACTGTTTCGCGTTTAAATTCCTATAAAAAGAAACTAATTGTTAAAATAGGTAACTATTAGCCATTTTTGCTAGACGAAAATATTATCATAGAACACAAAAAAGGAAATGTTTCTTAAAATCGCTTCCAAATCGGTGACCAGGTAGCGAAAAAGAGAACTTTTTGCAATGACAACCCTATGTAAAAATCATTAGATTGGATCGAAATTTGCACTACTTCCAGATCGCAAACTCTACATTTTCATGACTTTTTTGGAGTGTCTTTTTTTACTGGGATATTTCATGCGAATCTAAAGAACTTTGCGTCTTTCTGGTAAAGTTGTTTTGTCTTTGGGCACAATCTGACCAATAAAAGTCTTTGCAAAAAAGTGTATTTTCTTTGATTTTACGATTTAATTTTCTCAGTGTAGGTTTGCTGTGTGAAATTATCCTTTTTTTAATCTGCATAAACGCACACACACACACACATACATAACTATCCAAATATGTGATTGTATATACAGTTTAATAATTCTTAAAGTAGGTTAACGCTTCATTTGCCATTGCAAATTAAAATTTGCTTTGGTATGTTAAAAACTTCAACTATGACTGCATAGCAAAATGTCCCTATCAAACGTTATTCAAAATTCATAATTCCAATGCAAAAGCATTAAATTATACATCAGTATGTTTGTAGGTATTCACCAAATTTTAGAAGTCATTTTGCATTATAATCGTCAATTTTTATTACAATCATGATGACAAAAACAAATATTTAGTGCAAAAGAGATTATTATTATGTGAAATTATTATTATATTGTTTTAGACAAAATTTGTGCTTAAATTACGTATAATTTTAATGACATAAAACTTCGACAAAAGGCTGTTAAATATTATGGAAAATGTATGAAGAAAAATTATAAAAACTATACACTAAGGCCCAATAATTGAGTCCTCAATTATATGCCATTTAGCTAATTGCCACTTAAATTTAAGTTGCACTTAAATGTAGTTTAATTTTTCCAGTTTTTAATTAAAGTTTTTATTAAATTGAATTGAAAGTATGGCAGCACTACAAAATTGCCCAGTTTAATGGAAGACTTTTCAAACAACAGCTCTTTATCATAAATAAGAAAGTTGGGTTATTTTAAAATGCAGAAAACTAAGATTGCATAAAAACACATTTTATGAAACAAAAAGAGCATCAGAATTTATTTTTAACCCCCGACCAAAAAAAGGGGTGCTATAAGTTTGTAGCGTGTGTCTGTGTATCTGTGTATCTGTATTTCTGTGTATCTATGTATCTGTGTATCTGTGTATATGTGTGTTTGTCCGTGTCCACGTACAGCCCAAACGGCTGGAGCGATTTAAATTTAGTTTTTTCTGTGTGAAAGGTAACTTGATCGAGAGGGTTTTTAACTATGTTTGAAGAATATCGGTCCAGCCGTTGAGAAGATATCACATCTTTTCTAGATATGTCGGGGGTTTTTAAAATTTTAAATTTTTTTTATTTAATTTATTATTCCATGATATGAAACTATATATTGTATATGTTATATATTTATGAAAATTAAGCAAAATTCTTCTTTAAATACGAGTACATGACATGTTCGTAAAATTGAAGTAGCATTTAAATATGCATTGTGGAGCATTTAAGTGTCATTTAAATGTCTCTCAACTTTATACTGAAAAATGTACTTAAAAATGGCACTTAAAGATAAATGACATATAATTGAGAACTCAATTATTGGGCCTAAATATCATTCTAAGAATTATATGTGTGTGTGTGTGTGAAAATTTAAAAAAAAATTAATACGGGTTAAACTACCGGGACCTAATCACCGCATAATATATCGAGCCAAATTGATAAAAAAAAAATTTAATTTGGCATCAGTGCATTCGATATCAAATCAAAATCTAAATTTAAGGTCATAGCATTCGACATCGAATATATTCGAAGGGCACATTTAGCCCCATTCTCACCCTCCCAACATTTAAAAAAAAATATTTAGTGGACCTCTTCCATATGCAAAAAAAAATTATTTTTGAAAATTGATCCACAAATGACAGAACTATTTGATAATCAATTTTTTTGGCGGGCACATTTAGCCCCCTTCTCACCCTCCCAACATTTAAAAAAAATATTTAGTGGACCACTTTCATATGAAAAAAGCATTTTGAAAAGTGGTCAATAGATAACGAACTTATTAGGAATTAGCTACGAGAGGATCCCCTCCTCCAAAAAAATGTATTGGACTTTTTCATGTGCAAAAAAAAAATTGGAAATTTGGTCCACAAATGGCAGACTTATGCTCATTAATATTATAAAACCTATTAAATTCTATGTGGAAGGAGTAACATAATTTAAAAAAGTGGCGTGGTTGAAAAAAGAGCCTGTAATTCAATCCAGAGTCCTAGTTAAATAATGTGAATATTTCAGAAAGATCCGTTAAGAGGTCTGGTCTCCTATAAGGTACAAACAAAGAAACAAACACACATTCGGTTTATATATGTGTGGCGCAAAGGAAAAAGTGCTTAAGTCGAGATAAGCTAATTTTGAGTTAATGGTAGATCCGTAATCTGAATATTTGAAAGTATCCCTGTTCAAAATTTGAATTAATTTGTGCGATTTTTCAAGACGTTATAGCAAAATGAATTGCGGCTTATCTTTTTAAGACTTCTAATCTCATTTGGAGTAATAGCTTAATTTAGCTAATACTTTAATATATTTCAACTTAAGTGTATTATTTACAGTGTGTAGAACGATGTTTGTATAAAAAAATAAAGATTAACAGAGAATTTCTGAAAATCGACTTGAACGCTTAAAAGTGCTGTACTGCAAAACAGTCAAATATGACTTAAGCACTTTGTTATTATTGCCACAGATATACAGATATAGAAATTATTCTACAGTAAAAAAAAAATTTCGGTATTTCCCTCCAGCTTGTAGTTTAACTTTTCTTCCCTGCTTTAGAAAATCACATTAATCAAGAAAAATATTTCACGCAATAAGAATTGAAAATAATGAATTTAAGCCTGATTAAGAAGTTATTCCTGATTAAAAAAAGATAATATATATATTATTTTTTTTTTAATTTTTCTGAGTGTATAAAATAAGATTTTTAGCAAATTAAATTTATTTAAGAGTTCCATCTCAGACATACTTACGTATAAATGCATGTTAAAAAGTCAGTATGTATAATATGCATCTATACGTATGCCATGTAATCAATGCTTTTGAAAATCCATACAAATGCTATGATAACAGTTAATAACTGTTTATTTGACCCAATTAACACTTGAACAAGTTTGAGAAAAAATTACAAGCTCTGCAATGATTGCATTGTAATTCAATATTATTTTCCAAGTGCTGCAGTAAATCAGAGATAATGGAAACAAATGTTTTCGAAATATATGCCAGTACAGCTACGAATAATCATATATACACATTTATGTTTGTGTGTGTGCTTATGTGTGTGTGTATGTATGTTTGTGTATCTGTATGTGTGTATCTGTGTGTGTGTATGTGTGTGTGTATAAATTGCTATTCTAATTTGTATATTTTGAAAACCTACAATACAAACAAAACAGAGGAAAAAGTTAATTGAATCGTATAATTTTCTCTTTTTACTACAACAACAAGTCAGTCGGCACAGGTACAACATACGTTAGCAAACAAAATCCTTCAACTAAACATAGCAAACCATAAAAGTAATAAATGCATAAAGCACAAAAATCTGCTTTTTTAGGCTGAGCACGCAAGTGACTCATATGTAAATCTTATATATAAATTTTGTAAAAAAAAAATATTTTATTTATTTACTTTTATTATTTTTATTAATATTAAAACGTATATAACGGCCCTATGTATAAGCAAAAATTAGCATGAAGTTAGCATAAGTGACGAAATTGCAATAGGTATTAAGGAGTTCCTCCATACAATTTGGCATTCAAAATGGTGGCATTTCCTAATTTTAACCCACCTCTAAGTCCTAGCATGATTTTTGTTGTGAAGTTTCAATGCAAAGCTCTTTAAGATCATGTTCAATTTTGCCACTTATGCTAACTTCATGCCAATTTTTGCTTATACATAGGGCCGTAAATATTTAAAATTTTTCTAAACAAATAAGAAACCAGATTCCTTTGGCTCACCCTAGAATCTAAATCCTTGTGTAAACAAATTGATTTTTGCTTGCAAAATGTAGCATGCAAGTGATTTTAGCATTTATTGTTTTCGAAAATACAAAAAGCCATGAAAGCCAAATACTACGAAAAGGGATTTTATAAACGTGTTAAAAATTGTGTAACATTTAGTTAAATTTTTTTTGAAAGAACTACATAAATGAAGTGGAAAAAAATATTGCAACACAACTGAATAAATTTTGTAATGATAACAAAATTCATACAAGCAAAAGCTGCACTAAGAAATAAGGCCCAAGCAAATAACGCCCAAATAAGAAAATGAAATAAGTCCCAAGAAATTTTAAAGAATTTTTAATCAGGCTTAATTTCATTTACTTTTGGATTTGTATAGCTATGCTATTTATGGTGCAATACAGGAGAGAGGACGTAATTTTCATAACAAAAATAATCTACACTATTACAGTTTCAAATATATATTCGTTTCGATTTCTTTTTGCTTAAAAGCAGAGTACGAAAAGAAACGAAACAAATTGTTTGATTTTGTTTTGTTTCGTTCTTTGAAGTGAAAGAAACAAAAACAAAGTAAAAGCAATGAGAACGTTAGCTCAATTTGTTTTTGTATTGTTTTTGTATATGAGCACAAAGCGGAGAACACAGCCAATCGGCTGTAAGCCGGCTAAAGAGTCAGTTACCCGACTGTAATGTAAAGACTGCAACGCAGGAAACAGCTGATCGATATTTTTATATGAAAAGTAGGTTACGTTACATTACATCTCTATAACCATTTTTATTACTTTTCACATAACATATCTATCAGTTATTTCCTACTGTTGCAGTTACTTTACATTACAGTCGGATAACTGAGCCCTAACCTCAGCCACCTGCCACAAACAATATATTAATTTAATCGTGCGCCGCTGGAAAAGAAAATAATGGGAAATAAATGAAAACGTTTTGAAATATTTGCGGCGAATTCGACATCATTGTATAATATAATTTTATTGCATTGTTATTTAACACATTAAGTTTGTTTTATGTAGCTAAGCAGCATAGCTATAACCAGATGTCCTAAGACACAAAATGTTGCTTGTTATGTTCTGAATAAATGTTCTAAGGACTTTATATACCAAAAACCTTAGTATTACACGATTTCTAAATTATTTTACTACACGAGGTTGCAACTTTAAGTAGGCCGTAAAATTAGTTCCAGATGTAAACTTTTAAAACACCAATACAAGTTAGTCTTTTTTTAGTTGGCAGAACATTGTTATTTTTTGTATGTTGGATAGCATAATATTTAATTTAAAAGCCCTACAATTAAATATTAAAACATAAGCAAATTTTTCAAAAAGTCTAAACTGAATATATTTCTTATTAACATATTTTTAATTTTACTTTAGTTTTAATTTAAATATTCTGTATTTCCTTAGTTTACCACTTTTGCTCGAAAAGTATGCATGGCCAAGCAAATTCTTTGAAAAATTACGCACAAATGCATTCCTAAGGAAAAAAGGAAATCCTTGAGAGGAAAATTTTCCAAACTATTTTGACAATTTTGTATTTCCTTTAAAATTTATTGTAAAGTATGAGTACAAAGCAGCATATGTTGCAGAGAAGAAGAGATTATTAAACTCTTGTTTTAATGTCAAAATTGTATATTGTTAAAAGTTTTATATTTTACTCGTACTCGTCCATACAAACACACATTTCCTGGAAGTTCTCGTTGTATGTATATTAAAAGGCCATTGTAAACAAATATTTTATTTACACAAGCAGGAACTGTAAATTCATTAAAGTTCACTGCATGCAACATGTAAACTTGTAAACACATAAAGATTAATTTAAATCAAATTATGGAAAATTTCAAGGCTATTGATACTTCGACCTTATAAAGATTATTAAAGTAGGATTTGGAAGAATTTTGTTGAGTTTCAAGAGCTCTTCCTTAAATCAAATTAATAAAAAATGTGTTTACTTTATTTATAAACATAAATTTAAACCATATTCTAGCCTTAAAGTTAAATTTTTTATTTAGTTTTATTTAGTTCTCAAGCACATCTGCTTGCTTGTGCTCAAAATGGTTTTCAATCTTTGCCACAATTAATTTTAAAATTTCAACGTAATCTTTTTATACATATAAATATTTTGCATTTTCCGCTGTATGACCGCTAGCAAAAAAAAAAGGATATTTTAAAAAAATGTTTCACATGCTATTCTTCACTTGTTTACGGCACTCAACAAGAAAAAAATTTTTTTTTATAGAAACACATAAATAAAAAGTTGCACAAGTGTGTAAAAATAAATTGTAAAAATTAAAATGGGAACTGTAAAAGGTTTAGATTTATTAGAATAGCACAGGAAATAAAAAATATTAGCTTAATATAGAAAAAAATTCAAATATATATTATTTATTTAAGGCATTTTTTACTCATAACTAACCAAATACGAGGGCGGTTCGGAAACTTCTTAGCCTAGCACAAAAAGCGCGGTATAAACAGAAAAAAGTTAAGTGTTTTGGAAACTTCCATCTCTGCTATGAACACATGTTAAATTTTGTTTCGATCTGGCAACTCCTTCATATAGAAACAGGTGTTCACAAAAGACGCATCCGCGATTTTTTAACAATGGAAAAATTAGAAATGCGTGGTCTCATTAAATATTTACATAAAAAAGGTTTATCGGGACAAGAAATTCATAATGATATGGTGAATGTGTTAGGTGAAAGTGCTCCTTCATATGCAACAGTAAAAAATTGGGTTGCTGAATTTAAACGTGGTCGTACAAGCATTGAAGATGAACAACGTAGTGGACGTCCAAAAACAGCAGCAACAACAGAAATTGTAGCCAAAGTCCATGATATGGTATTAAATGATCAACGAATAAAAGTGCGTGAAATAGTTAATATCATGGGCATCTCAAATGATCGAGTCCATTTAATTTTGCATGAAGAACTACAGATGAAAAAGCTTTCTGCAAGATGGGTGCCGCATTTGTTAACAGTCGACCAAAAACGCATAAGAATGAACATTTCTCAAGCTTGTTTGGATCGTTTTAAGCGAAATAAAATGGATTTAAGCGGCGTTTCATAACTGTTGATGAGATATGGATCCACCACTATACTCCAGAGACAAAACAACAACCAAACAATGGACTGAAGCTGGAGGAAGTGCCCCAAAGAAGGCAAAAACAATTCAATCGGCTGGTAAGGTTATGGCAACGGTTTTTTGGGACTTCAAAGGTATTTTATTGATTGACTATCTGCAAAAGGGTAAAACAATAAATTCAGAGTACTATTGCAACCTTTTGGATCAATTAAATGTACAAATTCGAGAAAAACGTCCTGGCTTACAATACAAAAAAATAATTTTTCATCAAGACAACGCACCAGTGCACAAGAGTGTTTTAACAATGGCTAAAATCAACGAATTAAAGTACGAGTTGCTTGACCACCCCCACCTTATTCTCCTGATTTGGCTCCCAGTGACTTTTACCTGTTCCGAAATCTAAAAAAATTCCTTGCTGGCAAGCGTTTTACCTCAAATGAAGATGCAATTACAGTTGTAAGCCACTATTTTGAAGACCTTGAGGAAAACTATTTTAATCAAGGGATAGAATTGCTAGAAAAGCGTTGGGCTAAGTGTATTGAAGTTTCAGGAGATTATATTGAAAAATAAAAATATTTTTGAAAAACTAACTATTCTCTTTCATTGATAGGCTAATAAATTTCCGAACCGCCCTCGTATGTAAACTAAATCCTGAAAATATTTTAGGAACCATAAAGTATTGAGTAGAAAGTCCTTGGTTAGTGAAACATAAAATCTAAAAAAATAATAAGAAAGACATTCGTCGCTCCTATTCCAGTTGTCAACATCGACGTCACTTCAATACAATACAAAAATGAGTAAGAGTGCTATATTTAGCTGTGCCGAATCTTATATACCCTACACTGAAGTACGTATGCAGTATATATTTACATTTGTATATACATTAGTAAAAAAAATACATAGGCCTCGCCCAGTTTTTAAATGCAAAATTAACTATTTTTTTAGAATTAAGGGTCTCTTTTAAATTAAGTAAAAATCGGTCAAACTGAATCACTTCAAATGTTTACATAATTAAATTTTAGTGGGCATGGTTCTGCCCATTTTTCCCAGAGAGAACTCTAAACGTGTGCTTACTTGCGCAGCAATGGGATAAGTAAAATATCATGAAATAAAAATAAAACCTGGTGGTCCTCTTCTCGCAATTTATACGAGTAGTTAGTGACCTGTGGGTATTTTTCGACTAAAAAATTGTATTCAAAGATTTTATTTTCGACATGAGCAATAGTTGAATATTTTAATTTGCACTTTGTATCTAAGGTTTTTTTACATTATTACATTATTAAACAGTTTTTCATTAGCAATTGTTGGTTACGCTTTTTTGGGCACATGCCACACAGATGTAAGCCTGTCCTTACTTGTTATTTTATTCATTACTGTACAGTCATTATTACACACATAAAATAATTAGATAAATAAGCACCACTTAAAAGAGTACTACCCATTACAAAATCTTGAAAATTTTTTGCTGGAATATCACAAAGCTTCGTAAGACTTATAAGTGCCAATGTTTATGGTTAAATTAGATTTTCATATAAAAATTATGTAAATTCTTTTCTAACACATAAATTAAGTTTAGATACAATAATTGAAATTTATTTGCTGATGGTTTAGCATGTCTATATAAATAAAAAAATAAGTTTAATTAAAAAGAAAATAAAATTATTTTACTTAGTTTCTTTTATATATCAAAAAAGTTTAAATTTTCCAACCCTGGAGCTCTATATTTTTTTTTAATTTTTCTGATTTTTAATACTTATGTCTTTCTTTGTTTAATATAGAAAATATTTATTTACTGCCTTATTCATAAAAAAATATTTCTGTTTTAGAGGTTTATTAAACAAATTTTCTATGGAAATTTGCTTCATATGTGTTTCATGTTAAATCAACATGATTTACCATTCAGTATTTTTTTCCTTTTGAAATAACCTTATTTCATCTTTATTTAGCATTCTAGTACTGTATAATCAAAATGAAGAATCATGTTAAATCAAAGTTATTTCAATCAACATGAATCTAATTTAATGTCTGTATGTATGTATGTGTAACAAATATTTCAATTTTGAAAAATTTTATAACCTGCCTTGTAATTAGGCAGGCGCTCAATACATGCAATTCTAAGTAAGTTAGAACCCGAACGTGATAGAGAACGATTAATAACATTTCATCTAAAAATAAACTTAAATAAAAAAGTCGTCTGAATACTTGGCCTTGTTTCAGTGAAGGCTCGGATTTAAAAAAAACTTGCTTAATACTCTGGTTGTACAGTGTCACAACAGCGGTAAATATTTTAGTACAATTCTAATCAGAAAATAAGTCCAACAATTTATGTTGTTATAACTTGCATTAATCTCTGCTTATTGTTATAATTTTCCTTAATATTCTTGGGAATAATATATAAAACAATTGCAATTACAATCCTTTGTTGTCAATGTGTATATAAATGTAATAATGTATTCACTCATTTAAACAAAAGCATACATATTCGCTTACTTACATATGTATGATTATATACATGGATATATGTACATATATGGATAATGTTGAAGTGAATTCATGTTTTGCTAAATATATTTTTGTATGTCAATGTTACCATTTGCTGACAGAAACAGAATAATGGTTAAAGACATTATAAGCCAACGGTTCCCAGATGAGGGTCCATCCACCAGCCGAAATTTTTTGGTATTGTGTTGAAGTGACGTCAACAGTAGTAGCAAACTTTTCAACCCACCGCGATTAAAATTTGAAATTTGGTTAATTCAAATTTAAAAATCTTCAAAATTCTGGGAAATTTGTGTAAAATTTGATACATCTATTTGCTATAACCTCATCTGATACCTGATAAGCTGATCTGAAAACCAGACCAGGTACCTGATCAGGTTATCAGCTATCAGATCAGGTTATCAGGTAGCTGGTCTGGTTTTCAGATCAGCTTATCAGGTATTAGATGAGGCTATAGCAAATAGATGTATCAAGTTTCACACAAATTTCCCAGAATTTTGAAGAGTTTCGAATTTTAATTACCCAAATTTAAAATTTTAATTGCGTTGGGATGAACAGTTCACTACTACTGTCAATAACTTTAATAATAATAATGGTGAATGTCATTCTTAATACTTAACAAGTGTTAGATAAAAAAAATTGTCTTGAATTTGTACCATAGACATAGACTTATATAATTGGAGAATTCAGACATTTATTTTCGCAAGCAATTTTGTAATGACTTCAAAACTTTTCTTTTCATTATATTGCAAAAATTCCTTCAAAGAAATGTCTTATTGATGCTCTTGTACTATTTTCGAGGTTTGGAATATTTTATTCCAACTTAAACAAAATTTCAGTATATCGTACGATTTATAGAACGAGGTTTTTAGCTATTATTAGATTTGTGAAATCACAGGATTAGATGGACTTCCATCACTACACCATATTATGATTTAACAAAATTCTGCAATAAATAACGGATAAAGATTACCAAAATATCAAAAAAAAAACATCAAATTGGCAACATTGGAGTATGTGTTGTACTAACGCACATGTGTATTGTCAACGACTTGGTAACAACAATAAGCGTTAAACCAAATTGTAAGCACTAGCACAAACACTTTAACAAAACCAAATGTAATCAGTGTGTGTGTGTTTGTGTGTGTGAGTGCATGTTCCATAATGTCTATTTAGGATTTTGCAGCAACATATTAGAATATTGGCCTTGACAAATGAATTTTAATATGTGTTTTGGCAAATAATCCAAGCGTTAAGAACACAAACAATTCAAATCTTTAGTGTAAGAACATTATTAGATTATTATTAGCAAGCTTTTGTTTCTTAATATTGAGCCATACTATATTAATGGGAAAAATATAAATAAAACAATAAACTTAAAAAAACTTTAGTTCAGCTAGATGCCCTTAAGCAAAAACGATTGTTAAAGTTAAAGCATGCTTTAAAACCGGTTTTGCCATTCAAAATTCGTTTGTTAAACCAACTTTAAGTTTAACAATCGTTTTTGCATAAGGGGGTTAATTGTTATAGTATACTGGTAGTTAAAGACTGATTTGTCCGATACTTATATATGTACATATATGCCCTTCTAAAAAAATCAGATTATATTAAAAATATTATATTTATTTCAAACTTTAATTGAAAAAAAAATTCGATTTCATATGAAGATATTACGTTTGGAGCAGACCAGCACTTAACTCATCGAATATAATAATATAAAAATATAAATAATCAATTAAATATTTAATTGAATGAATTAAACCATGGTTAAACAATTTAATTGTGTCAAGTCAATTTTGAAAGAATAGTTTATTTGAGGTAATTAAACTTTTGTTATAAAATTTAATTATTATACCAGTTTAATTGACATAATTTAATTTTTAGTTGATTTTTTTTTTCAATTAAAAATGTTGATTGGAGAAATATTTTTTGCTATAAGGATTGTGAAGTTTTTTATTTGCATGTAAACATTTATTTTTGTTTTAATTTATGTTAATACTATTTAGGGTTAAGATTAACAATTTATTTACAAATTGCTAGACTGACTGCCATACCAGATGCATAGCCCTTTTTATACTTCACACAAGGCTTCCAGAATGTGACAGCAACATCTGAACAATCTCAGCAGCGTCTACAATACATGTTTTTGATCTTGTCATTGGTTCATGTATTAACCAATTATATGTATGTGCGTATATATGTATTTCATTAAAGAAGCAATTTATGGTGGTTGTTTACTCTATGTTTATTTTTCTCTGTCCTACCATGCATATATGTGTTTGTGTGTGTATCTTCTTTACAAGCAGAAGCTATTTCATTATTGTTGTTGCTATAGTTTTTATGTTTATTTAATTATCTGTTTTTATGTGAATACGAATGTATATTTAGTTCTTTAGCCAAAAAAAAATCTGGTTAATTCTTATTGTTTACCAAATATTTTCTTTAAGAAAACATATACTTTACCTCTGTTCGAATATTTTTGCCTAACAATTTGGACTGATTTTCGACATATTTATATGATATTTATTCATATAAATGCTATTTCAGCTTTAGGTCTTTCTACAGCTTTAATTAATTAATTTCAACAGTTTAGCATACATCTGATTAAAAGTTAACAATTTGGTTGTTTCTTTATGACAATGAAAACAAGAGCTAACTAGCTTTTTATTCTTTAAAAAATTAAATCACATTGCTTATTGCATGCAGAAATTAAAAAACATACTTAAATTGTATCCCTACCATGAGATAGAGCATTTATTTGAAGCAACTTTTTTTAAGCTAAACTTTTCAATGCTGAACATTTATAATGCTGCGGAAGCTAAGTAAGTAAAAAAAGTTTATATTTTGTAAAGAAATATTGGGATATTTAAAGTTTGCTAACTTGTTTTTTTGTCCTACTTTTGAACAGCAGCACAAGAAAACTTCTTAATTATGTTTTCGAGCAAGTTTTTTTTTGTTAAAAACAAGAAACAAAAATATTTTCTTTTTACTTAATAATTTGTTTAAAAACACAAAATTTTGCATATTATTGAATGCTAGCTGACCAGGCAAGCGTAGTTTTGCCACATAAGTTATCTTTAGGGAATTTCTAGGGTAGAAAATAATAACTTACTCATTTTGAGTATTAGAAGATGTGCTATATGAGTGATAGAGGCAAAGAGTGCTGTGAAGGATGATAGAATATAAAGATTACAAAGCATCAGACATTAAGGGCGACTTTTTGGGTTCCAGATTAAGATTAGTTTATTTCTATAATTAGCTAATCCGAAAATTAACTTAATCTCACATTAACTGAGATAGATATTTTGAGTGGTAGTTTAAACTTCTTATTATGTGTAGTATTACCATACTGAGGAACAAAATAATGGCAACATTTTCTGTGCAAAAGTCATGCTTGTTATCAACACCCTTTGATTTTTTGTGGGAAGAAGAAGAAACTGTCATATTTTATTGTTTACAAGTAAAATATTGCACATTTTAAAGTAAATAGATAAATAATATAAAATATATATATTAATTTATGTGTTTTTAAATTATTTTATCAAATAATTTTTACAAAAAGTTATATGTTTCACAAGTGTATGTTGTCAATATTAATATAAGATTAAACCACCACGATTGGGCGCTTAAACTAGCAAGTAAACCCATATAATCGACTACCCAAAAATCACAAATGAAGATTATGGTTAATTTAATCTCTGATCTTGAACTCAAAAAGTCGCCCTAATTGTTTTATATTTATTATAACTTGTGCTTATATTAATTGTTTTTAAATTAACTCATACCAAATTTGAAGACTATTGCTCTTATAGCTTTCAATATATAAGATTATTATTAATTAATTTAATATGGTGGTTTCCCCTTCACCCGCTCATATTCTACAAATATTTTGAATGTCCCCAGCGGCGAAAATTTCGATTACAGAAGCGATGATGCGATGCACACATGTAAGACAGTAATGCACACCACCTCATATACGTACCTAGTATACATTTTCAAATGCATTGCCGCATTTGTGGAGTGTATGCCTTTCACTTGCACACAAAATAAGCGAGATACGGAAGTGTTCATCCAATCAGCATAAAAGCTGAGTATTGCCTAACATACATTGTAAGTTGGAAGTGGGCAGTTCGAATACAATCTAGCTTACTTTCGTACACTTTGTAAGCTAGCATTCATTGGACACAAAGTATGACAAACATCATAAAAGAGATGTAATGTGGTATGCAGCGTTCGCCGCTGGGTCATCGCACCTCGCTCTCAAAAGAGTCCATACCAAATATAAAGACTCTCGCTATTAACACTCTCAAGATATAAGATAAGTATAGCTAGGCTATTTATGTCACGACACAGAAGCTAGTACGTGATTTTAGTAACAAAAATAATCAATACTATTACAGTTATAATTTTATTTTTGTTTTGATTTCTTTGTGCTTAAAAGCAGAGTATGAAAATAAACGAAACATGTTGTTGGAATTTGTTTTGTTTTGTTCTTTGAAGAGAGTGAAGCAAGAACAAAACGAAAACAATGAGAAGGATTGCTCAATTTACTTTTGTATTGTTTTTGCACATGAGAAAAACCAGACAACACAGCCGATCGGCTGTAAGCCGGATAACAGCAGCCGCCGGCCACAAACAATACATTAATTTAATTGTAAGCAGATAGAAAAGAAAACAATGGGAAATAAATGTAAATGTTTTTAAATATTTGCGTACGAATTTGACAGCATCATATAATATAGTTTTATTGCATTGTTTTATATATAGCTAAGCAGCATAGCTATAACCGGGTGTCCTAAGACATCTCCCTTCTTTTTCTTTTTTAAGAAAAATTACACTTATGCAATGAATGCCTACTACTATTTCTAGGTGTGTTACCTTCTTTACGAAAGGAATAGTGATAGAGAAGACACGTGATAAAGGAGGAGATAGAGGAAAGCTTCATTCTTTTACAACTCTGCTTTTTTGTATGTAATTTGTTAATAGAGCAGTGTTGCAGCGCCTCTGGTGTTATATGAGGCGTATTGAAAATTTTTAAAGCTATGTTTAGTGGCCATTTTATTGGTAATTTTTCTTCGCCGATGATTCTGCTACACAACGAAGGCAGGCGCTCTCATTTTGCTTTAGGATTAGTAACTGCCGAAGTCGGTATAGTTCAGTGACTGGTGACTATGCCTTCATCACTTGAACTTTCGGATAACAACTGATCCAAATGGACACTAATGCAAATCAGAAAAATGCATGGTGTAGCTAATTAATGACTGTCGTGGACCGGGCTCGAGCCCAAGGTCCTCACTTTTATATTCAACGTTCTAATTACTTCCGACATTTTATTTTGAATGTCTTCAAACAGTTCCTTCCAGGTATTTTTTTATCACACAGTGTTGTCTGCCCCTTACAACAAAATTTTTCTTAAAAATTCTTTATATTGAATTTCTTTGAGAAATTTATTTTAAAATCCTATATATAGGATTTTTCAAAATTTCTTTGAGAAATGGCGGATCGTAAATCTAATTTGGTTGTATATTTTCTGCATGTATTAGAGTAATTTCCTTTTCCACCTGAATGAGAATTTTCGGTCAAAAATATTGGTCAAGAAAAATTTTATATTATCCGTTTTTCTAAGACAAAAAAAACTTTTAATAGCTCCTTGAGAATTACAAAACTACTAATACACTAGGCCCATAATTTTTTTCAAAAACAACAAATAACTTTATTTAAAAGGTGCTGCTAATTTTATTTATTTTTTTTTTGCTTTTTTAAGTTTGTTGGCCTACTGTGTTGTAGTTTTGCAATTCTCATTGATTTACTGGGAGTATTTCTATAAAGCGTGGGTGGGGTGTTTATGGGCTTTTTTTAAATAATGATACATTGCTTAAGCAGCAACAAAATGCAGCTAAATGTGCTTAATTAATAACAAAATTTCTTTTTAAATTCCTGTTCATTTTGCGGCTTTAAATGAAGAAAATAAAAATGAAATATAACAATATGAATAAATTAATTTTATAAAATATTGCTTAGTTCTTCTATAAAATCCAAAAAAAAAAAATCGCTCACAGCTTTTTGCATGTTTACCTTAAACTGTTTTAATTCAAAAAGTTCTTTGATATGCAAAATTATATTAACAAGAAAACAAATTTCGTGTGTAAAAGAAATCTTTGTCGTTGCAAAATTTGTTAAAATGCAAATGATTTTAGTGAAAACTTTCAATAGCTTTGCTAAGGACTTTAAGTGAAACTTTTACAAAAAAAATCTTATCTGAATACTCTTATCCGAGTACTTAAGAAAAATAAATAAAAATATCACTGTACATCTAGCAATGCCTGAGGGCATGAGGTACAATTTTCTCTAGTGGATATTAGCACAGCAATTGTGTGTCATTACTAGTATTTTCTTTCGCTTGCTCACTGCCAATATAAATACATGTACATTATTTTTTGCTGTTTCTAAGCACAAAACATTAGGCTAACAAACAACCATATTTGAACGATTTACAAAAAAAAAGTTTAAATGTTTAGGCAAAATTTAGATGAAGGTGCATAGAAAAGGTGTTATCTTTATTAGGAAAGGAATAGTTATAGAGAAGACAGCTGGTGGAAGCAGAGATAGAGGAAAGCTTCATTTTTTTAAAACTCTGCTTTTTTTGCACGATTTTTTTTAGTAATGAAGCTTTGCAGCGCCTCTAGTGTCAATCAGGCGCACAAAACTGTTCGAAGCTGGTTTAGTAGCCATTTTATTGGTTTTTCTACTTCACTGAAAATTGTTTATATATTTATATATAAAATGTTGAAAGAATATGTATGTATATAAGGACTCGTCGTAATTTTATATTTACCCAAACAAATTTTTGAAAATTTTCTCCTCACCATTTCATATATTTTACACCCACATGAATATAAAAAAAGAAGAGATGTATCTTAGGACACCCGGTTATAGCTATGCTGCTTTGTTCTATAAAACAAATTTCATGTGTGACATAACAATGCAATAAAATTATATTATATGATGATGTCAAATTATCTGCAAATATTTCAAAACGTTTTCATTTATTTCCCATTATGTTCTTTACTAGCGGCGTACGATTAAATTAATATATTGTTTGTGGCCTGTGGCGGCTATTAGCCGGCTTACAGCTGATCAGCTGTGTTCTCTGGTTTGTGGTCATGTGCAAAAACAAAACAAAAGCAAACTGAACAATATTTTTCATTGTTTCACTTTAAAGAATGAAACAAAACAAAATCAAACAATTTGTTTCGTTCATTTTCCTATTTAAAGTATAAAGAAAAGAAAAATAAATTTATAAGTGTAATAGTGTCGATTTTTTTTGTATCGCACAATAAATAGCATAGCTATAATAAGTGTTATTTACTATTTAAGTATAAAAGGATAAATCTTCCCAAGCTTTTTAAGAAGAAACTGTTGTTATTTTATAACCAAAAATGTTTTATTCAAATAAAGAATTGAATTGAATTGTATGTACATATGTTCATATATAATGTCATAGTAATTGTGTACGCGGAAGATTTTATTAGTTAAATGTATTCTGAATGCTTGCTGGGTAATAATATGGTCTTGAAATAAAGGTTTCAGTTTTAGTACTTGCATGTGTGGAAATGTTTTGTTGAGCTCTTAAAGCAATAACATCAGACATTTGTAGTGTGGCAGCTGTTGTCAGCTTAATATCTTTAAAGTCTAAGTTGTTTTTCTTTTGTTCGTCTTCCTGTCAGAAGAAAAATCCAGGAAGTGTAGAAATGCTGGTTGTCAGCTAATTTTCGCTATCCTATTACTTTATACTTTTAGAGGAAAAGAACTCAAAATTGACATTGAAATTTTAGGATTTTTTTTGTTTGTTTTCCGCCATAAATTAATAGCAGCTTTGTGCACAGTTATATTGGAGGTTATTTATAACTTTAGTTTATATATTTTTTTTCAGTGAATTCTTTTAAAACTGAATTTATTTTTAGATATTTATGTACTAGAGCAAGCATACGAGAAATACCGAGCGAAGTAACTATATTTATTTCATAAAAATTCTTTGTTTTATTTGGAATTTTTGCTGTTTTTTTTTGACGTTGCTTATCAAAACAAAAACAAACAAATATTGCATATTGAGCCATAATTTCCAAACAACTTCTACCAACAAATTTTTACAATGATCTATTTTGGTAAAAAAAAATCAGTTCGAAAATTATGTCGCTTAAGCATTTTTGACGATTATGGCACGTTATATTAGCAATAGAGATCGACCGAAGGCGTTTTTTTTTGGACGAAGCCGAAGCCGAACTTCGGCTAAAATCCTAAACTTCGGCCAAAACCGAAGCCGAATGTTTTAAATTTTAAAAATGATAATTGTTTTATATGAATTAAGAAAAAAGTTTGCTTTTTTGAGATCACTGAAATAGCTGTAATATCTATTGGATACATAACAAGAAAAATAAAACTATTTTGCAATTTCTAGATTGCTTTTTCATATGTACACTCACAAGAACGTCCAAGTAAAAGAAAATAGAAAGCAACAGGGTTGTATTTCAAAGCAACCCTTTCAAAACGTTAAACACAATAGAAACTGTCTTCATGAGTCTCCTCACTGATTGCTTGCCTCAGCCAACGTTTCTTAACAGATGAATTGTTATATAATGTTATTTTTTAAGCTTGGAATGAAAAATATTCGGCTTCGGCTAATCGGCCGATTTTTGCCATAGGCCGAATGTTGGCCGATTACCAATTTTTGGCCGAAGCCGATTAATCGGTCGAACTCTAATTAACAATCATCATTCCTTAAGCAATTTTGCCCACATTTTATTGTGGAAACTACTTTTGGCATCAGAGCTTAAACGCAACATTTTTGTGTGTTCTTGAGCGTAAAGTAATTTATGTGCATGTTTTTCAATGTATGAATAATATTTCCGAATCTAAAATTTTGCCATCGTTTTTTTTTCGCTTAACTCATATAAAATATAGTATTCGCTTCTTATTGTTCAGACACTTTTGAATCCTGAATAGCATTCAAGGATTTTGTATTTTTATAACAAGTTGTTGTTTCAAATGAAAAAATTTACAAACTAGCAAAACTGCTTTCTGTTTTCATGCAAAAAAAAAATTTGTTGTTGGCAAGATTGTTTGAATTAACAAAATGTATATGGGCATTTCCACAGAAAAGTCGACTTTTTATCACATTACATTGATTGGTGGCATAACTTGTTTTTCAAAGAAAAATGTATGTTTTAAATTTTTTTTTCAATATTGAGTTAGAACTTTACTTATCTCTAAATTAAGTAAAAGAAAGCAACAAATTGAACAGCAAGGCTCTGAATTAAAAGCTTAATTGTTTAGTAAAATAACGTGACAATTACGTAACGTGAGTATGGAAATGCCTCTGCCAGCTTGGCCGACAATATGAATCAAAAAGGTAGATAGTGCCTAGATGTGTGTACGGAGGTACGCAGCTTTTATTATACCCTTTACCAACAAAAATGGTAAAAGGGTATATATAGGTTTGTCATTCCGTTTGTAATTTCTATAATATCAATAAGCGACACATAAAATATATATATTCTGGATCATTATGCATAGGGAAGACGAATAAGCGATGTCCGTCTGTCCGTCTGTCCGTCTGTCCGTCTGTCCGTCTGGCCGTCTGTCGGTCTGTCCGTCTGTCTGTACGTGAAATCGGTTTTCCGAAGCTCCCAGAAAAGCTAGAGACTTCGTTCTTGGACTGGTGTGTCAGAAATTTTCCAAAATAGATTGGTATTGAAATTCAGCAAAATCGAGCAGACGATTGCAGAGCTGGAAAACTTAAACTTTATTTTGCCATATAAAAGTCACTAACGAAAACAAATTTTTATTTTTTTTAATAAATAAATTTATTTTACACTTCAGTACGACTAAAATTGGAATTTTTAATTAAAATAAATATAAAAAAAAAATAAAAAGACGTTTCCAGGGTTGGAAAACTTTAACTTTTTGTGTTATGTAAAATTAACTATGTCTAAAACTATATTAGTATTTTCTCGAGAACCGTAAAAGCTACAGACCTGAAATTTGGACACAGTGTGTAGACCTTTGGCCGCTACAACAGCAAATACATGAGAATTGGAAATCAAAGGGTGTTCCAAAACGAGCAACGAAAAATTTTAAAATCCCATGTAATATACATACAATTATATGTATATACACTTGAAATTTGTAAGGTTAGTGTATTTTTATACAGACTACAAAAATTAACACTAAAATTTCCAAAAATTTAAATTAAAGGGTATTCCATCAGTTAATGCAATTTTAACTATGCAATTTTGACAACTTGCTGTATCTTGGAACCGTAAGAGCAAAACTCTTGAAATTTTCAAAAACGGTAATACTAAAAAAACAAAAATTATAAAATCGCCAAACCGAAAAAAATCGCCAAAAACAAAAAAAAAATCGCCAAAATGAAAAAAAGCACCAAATTAAAAAAAATTTCTAAAGCTAAAATAAATAAATAAATCGCATAAAACGGAAGAATTGCTGAAATGAAAAAAAAAATCGCCAAAATGAAAGAAAATCGCTAAAATGAAAAAAATCGCCAAAATAAAAAAATCGGCAAAACGAAAGAAACTCAAAAAAAACAGAAAAAAATCGGCAAAATGAAAAAAAAACCCAAAACAGAAAAAATCGGTAAAAAAAAAATTGCCAAAACGAAAAAAAAATCGCCAAAATGAAATAAATCGCCAAAACGTAAAAAAAACCTAAAAAACAGACACAAATCGCCAAAATGAAAAAAAATCGCCAAAATGAAAGAAAATCGCCAAAATGAAAATAAAATCGCCAAATTAAAAATAAACCCAAAAACAAAAAAAAAAACGCCAAAATGAAAAAAAAATCGTCAAAATGAGAAAAATCTCCAAAAATGAAGAAAAGCCCAAAAACAGAAAAAAATCGCCAAAAAGAAAAAACCTCAAAGAACAGAAAAAAATCGCCAAAACGAGAAAAAAGCGACAAAACTGAAAAAATCGTTTAAGCTGAAAAAAACTTCAAAAAAGCAAAAAAGCCTACATTTCGTGCTCGATTCAAAGTCTCACTTTACTGAATTTTTTAATATTAAAGGAATTAAATGAAACTAGGTTCTTTCTTATTTCGTTTTTGCTTCGTTCACTTAACATATTTTATGTATTTTTTAAAGAACTAGATTGGTATGAATAATCAGAAAAATCCAAAATTATGACTCCAGGGTTGGAAAAGTCACACTTTTTGTGTTATGTAAAATTAAATATGTAGGTCTAAAAATTTTTTTCGTTTTCTTTATAAATTGAATATATTTTATGCTTCTGAAAGAAAAGTTTGGCGTATGAAATTTGAAAAATGAAAATTACATCTTCAAAGATGGAAACTTTAAAAAAATTATAAATTTTTTTCACAAAACAAATATGTATGTATGTGTCTGTATACTATATATATGTACGTACGTTGGTAAAGGGTATATACGATTCGGCACAGCCAAATGTAGCACTCTAACTTGTTTTGTAGTGTGTTTGTCACACCAAGACATCAGTCGCTGAGGGTTCATTTGGATTACATACATATCGTCACTTTAAATGCAAACGGACGTAACTACACAAAAATTCTAAATCGACTTTTTGATTGATTATGGTTTATTTTATCAAACTACATTTTCACACAAATATTTAGACCTCTGCTATCAAAAATTACGACTTTATTACGTAAATACGAATGCGTCCATTTTTCATTGCAAGGAACGTAACTAAGATAAAATCTTAAATATACATAAAAAAGGAAATAATTGGTTAAAACCATATAAGTATGCATACTACAAGTAAATTTCGAAGAAAACTTTCAAGAATACTTTATTATTATTGGTTTGGTAACGTTTTTTGTTCCTCCTGTAAAAAATATAAAAGTGTAGTTACGTCCGTTTGCATTTAAGGCGACGATATACATATACAGAAATCTAATAACAATATTTTGCAAATTATGAGTTTATTATTTACGTATTCCATGCATGTGAAAGTCACCTTAACTTTTGGCCTTATAATATAAAGTGCGATGGCACAAAAGAGGTTCTTTATTGCATTAGCATTTATCAAACAAAAATTTTAAGTACTTAACTTTTTCTAACTTTGTTTTTCATTTTATTACTCCTGCCCCCTTTCCCACAGATAAATTCTGTAATTTAAAGGTTGCGTTAAGATTTGTATCCACTACCAAACAATAAATGCCTTTTTACTCAAAAAAAAAAGTTAGTTATCGTATGTAAGTACATATTGATTGCAAATAATAAAAAAAAACGTATTTCACGAGCCTCATTTTTAGGACCGATACTTATTAAAATGCCATAGATAAAAAAATAATTTAAATATTTATTCATAAATAGAAATAAGCACATAACAGAAGTTAAGTATTTAAGTCACGATTTGGCATAACTTTTTTAATGACGATAAAAAGGACTCTTGAAGAAAGTTCAATTTTATTTACTATGGAAACCATAAAAATTGTAAATTATAATTAAAAGGACATATTCTTTCATTTATGTTTTATATTTATAATGTTTCTTTTCTTAGATCTAAATTTTAATAAGGTTAATGTTCTTGTTGCATATTTAAAACCTTTGCAAAAATGGTAAGGCTTCACTAATTTGTTTGCTAAACAAAAACTTATTGAATAAGTTTTGATTTAAAACAAAAAAAACTTTAATTTTTATTGGTGCTCGTTAGTTGTGTTATACTTTTTAAAAAATTTTTGTTGTATAAAAATATCAATATCAGATTTGGCTAGAAACCTTTATTAACAACTTAAAAAGCAACGTATGTATGTATCCCAGCAAAAAACTTTGCCTACTAGAATGCAAAAAAGTGTATGTACTCCTCAGTCGTAAGTACTTACAATTTGACTGAATAACCCATTATTTTTGTTTGAGAAGTTCAAAAAGTATGCGGTACCCTATACTTTTTACCTACAAACATACAAAAGTTAATATATTACTGATTGCTTAAAAGTACTCAAAATTTAATGGGTTATTTTTTGCGTACAAATATGCAAAATAATATAGATTAATTTTTGCTTAAACTTATTCAAAATTAATTTGCTATATTTTCTAATTTTTTTAGTTTAAATGAATAAAATTTTGTAACAAATTTCTCTAGATATACATATTTCCTTATTAACTGGAAAGTACTACAATAAGTTCTTTCACGTAGTGATATAAATAAGTTCTTATTTTATTCATTACATGACAGTCATTATTATGCAAATAAAATAATTAGATATATAAGTACCACTCGTTACTTTGCAAGCCATTAAAAGAGTACTACCCATTACAAAATTTCGAAAATTTTTTGCTGGGATGTATGTATGTACACAGAGAAAGCAGATTCGTTGAGACAACCGAATTTGTTGCCAATCGAACTTTATAGAATTCTGGTATAACAACTGCAATTTTCTTGTGGTACCACTATATTTTAATTATAACCCTTAAATAAATAGTTGCAGCAACAGAAAGAATTGGTTAACAGTATGGAATTTGAAAAAAAAGTTATTCTTGCTACCGAAAATGTGGTTAGTATAACTGAAACAATATCATAATTTGTACCTGTGAAAGAAAAATTGGCCTTCCTTGCTGAAATAAAATAAGCACTAAACGCAAATAAAAATATACAATTTAAGAAATTTATTATTTAACATATTGTCATAAGTTATTTTTAATTGAAATTTATTTATTTCAACCACACATTTCGAACATCCACAAACCTGGTATCTTATGCACAGACTTTCAAAAACCATTTGAGAATTCATAAATCATAATATCTTTGAAAGTCCCAAAAGTTAATTTTTAATTTGCTGCAACGAGTATAAACTATGATAGTAAGCTCAACCTATAGTTAGTTGCAGCAACTGATAGAAAGTGTTTATTTTAACCTTAATATAGAACGAAAATTTTTTAGTTTCCAATACCAAAAGTTGGCAGTAACATCCAATTCATAATATTTTATTCGGTTGTGTTAACCAATCAATGAATTAGTCATGGCAAAAGCATACGCTCGGTTGATGCAATCAATTTAAGAATTGTCAGAATCATATCTTTATTACAATTATGCCCTTATGGCAATAAACATGGATTGTTTTTTGGATTAACAGAAAATTGATTGTGTGAACTGAAATATAGTTTATGCAAATGATATTTTATTGGACTAACCATTTTGCAACCAATCTTTTTTCTGGGTGTATGGATGACATTAGTATATTTATTACTCTTATAACAAACACCTATTAGGTATGTATGTATTTTAAAATATGAATTGGAAGATAATGTGAAATAAATTTTGTAAATAAAAAAATTTTGGGGGTTAGCCCAAATTAGCTAAAATTTGTATGGATTTTAGTTTATAAATTTAAAAATTTGTACACATCGCTCATTTACTAAAACAACGTCATAACTGCCAGAAAACTAGTTTAGGGTCTTCAACTTACACACAAATTAATGGAAACAAAAAATTTTAATTTTTCTCTTAAGAGTTGAGTAATGCCGGGCAAACACTACACAAGTTCACTGCACAAGTCTTGCACTGTACAGTGTGTTTGTGTAGTGTATGGGGGTGGTTGTGCTATTTAAGCAGTGAACTGAGTAAATATCAAAATGATTTTGATATTTGCCCCAGTTTGAAAACTGTACAGTGAACTTGTGTAGTGTATGTTGCAAACGCTCACGCTTGTTTCATGACTTTTTAAGAGTTCACAACAAGAAATGAGCGCAGAACAAATATTCTGAACAAAATTCATAGAAATATACAAATAATCACTAGCAT
Source organism: Tachina lurida (assembly GCA_944452675.1). Classification (NCBI taxonomy): domain Eukaryota; kingdom Metazoa; phylum Arthropoda; class Insecta; order Diptera; family Tachinidae; genus Tachina; species Tachina lurida. The sequence continues at coordinate 156,507,722 of OX101753.1, read as the reverse complement.
TATGGCGAATTAAAGAAAAAAAAAAGCACAGTTTACTTGTATAGTGTGTGTCACAAGCTTAGTTTACGTAGTGCCAGACTTGAGCACTGAACTTGTGTAGTGTATGGCCGGCATAAGCAAGATATTTGTAGGCTCATTTTGGCTAAAACTTGATTTTTTCGAAGAACTTGCAATTTTCTCACGGCTATATAACGACAACCAAATGAAATTTTGTTTTTTTATTTTCGCCATAATTGTAGTTATAGAAATTTTTTTACCCATAGCTGCCAAATAAATACAGTATAATGCAATTAATAAGGAATGTCTCACTTTTTTTGAAAATGTCCAACGGTAACGCTGTCTGCACCAGTATGTTTTGATGTATGTATGTATGTATGTTGCTTTTGTTCATAGCAGTGTTGCCGCAATCCAAATTAAATTTTGCACCCACAGACCTAATAAACGACGTTTTTTATTTACACAAACAATTATATACTTTAATACATAAATTGTAATGTGCATACATAAATATCTATACACAAATTTTATAATAATTAGTTTTCAATATACATACATACATATCAGGGATGGCAAAGTTGGTAAAATTTTACCTTTTTTGGAAAAAGAAATCATCTAGATTCTAATTTTTTTGGTACTATTCAAACTCGGAAAGTACAATAGTACACCAATGACTAATTTAGTACATTAAAGGAATCTCCCTAGATTCACTTCGTATTTCTTTTCAAACGATTACGTATGTCAATTTTCACTTTTGAACCATGAAACTCATATTCCTCTCACTGGAAAACAGCCTTGTGAAAGAAAAACGCAGCGAGAAAATAAAAAATTTTAACTCGTCCTTTTCCATAGCATATTCTATTAACTTCTATAATCTAAATTTCAATTTAAACAAGTGTAACCAAATGCCTTAACATCTCAACTTACAAGCAAGTTTGTGAAAACGTTTCTTTAGGCAGAACAAAGTCGATTATATTAATAAAACCAAATCAAAATATGTACTCGTATGTAATTTGAACTAAAAAATCTTTAAGTATTATTAAGCAAAAAAAAAGTACAATTTTTGAAAGTTGTTGGTACAGTTTTAAAATTCTCAATGCCATCCCTGATACATATTTACTTTTCAGCTATGGGAAATAAATAAAGTATATTCTTTTTAGTATACTTTATAACAATAACTAACGGCCTGGCCCACGATGTCACCAGAAATCGTTCGATAGACAACTTGTATTGCAAACAACAATCACTTTAGAAAATTTGTTGTTGTTTGCAATACAAGCTGTCGATCGAACGATTTCTGGTGACATCGTGGGCCAGGCCGTAAATTATTCATTCTGTCAGTTTGTTTTGATTTTAATTTGCTGTTCGAATATGACAATAAAAAAAATCGCCAACACAAGTGCATATTTATTTTACGCATAAAAACACTTTGCAAGTAGTAGTTCTCCTTTTAGACATGGAAAGTTTACTTTGCAAAGTCTTAATTCAGCTGGGAGAAAAACCGAAACAGATAGTTTTCCTCCCTGTGTCTTTCACACAGCTGAATTAAGACTTTGCAAAGTAAACTTTGCGTGTCTAAAAGGGGTATTTTGTAAAACTCGTTTATTTTAAATATAACATTGATGCCCTTATGCAAAAACTATTGTTAAAGTGAAAGTATGCCTTAAAACCAGTTTTGCCACACAAAATTCGTTTATTAAACCAACTTTAAGTTTAACAATCGTTTTTGCATAAGGGGGTGAGTCTCTAACTAACTTAATTTACTTTTAATTTTTTTTTATGCTATAAACACAATCAAAGGCTACCGACCATCACTACCGACTACAAAAGTAGCTGGCTACAAAAATAGCCAAGTCGCCAGCTACTTAATTCTTTTAACGACTACCGACCACTAAATACAAAAAATAAACATCATTACATTAAACAACATTACATTAAACAATATAATAAATACATATAAACAGTACTAATAACTATTATATACTTACCAATTTCAATAAGAAAACCAAAAAATAAATATAAATGAAACAAATGAACAAATGAGCAGATGATTATTATTTTTCAATGGTGCCACTATACGAGTTTTTCGCGTTTTTAATAGCGATATTTAATGTATTGCGTTTTTAAAACCACCATTTCATGCATTTATTGTATTGGCAGCACTAATCTGTTTTTGTAGCCAAGAAAAATTGAAATTAGCCTAAGTTGGCTACGGGCTAGTCGTAGTCGTGTAGCGGCTAAAAGAATTATTCTCATAAGCACGCATGTATTCTATTTTTGACATCTTATAGTCGATGGTCGGTGGACTTGATTGTGTTTATAGCATTAATGAAACTGCACGGAATAGGGTGGTACCTAAGACTTATGGCTTCTTAGTAAAACTATTAAAAACTTTCCAAAGAATTAATTTTTCTATAACTATTATTATTAATTTGTTTTTACTAACTTTTTATTTCGAACTTTCCTATTGTTTTTTATTCTATACATAAATACATTTGTTCACCGCTTAAAACAATCCTCCATGAAAATGTGTTTGCAAGTATCCCATTCATTAGGGATAATCTTATTTAAATCATCGAATAAAGTGAATTCCTAACTGACACGGCAACTCTGCTTTAATTGGCACACACAAACTAGTTCTCTCGTGTACGCCGCTAAAATCAGTCGATGCAAATTGCCGCTCGCCATAATTAATTAAAGTTAAAATCATAAATTATAATTTATTGTAATATAATTTAATAAAAGAAATCTTTTAAAGTTTTACCAAAAAGTGTTTATGTTTTAGTTTTGTTAAACATGTAAATTCAGTGCAATAAATGAAAGAATCTTCTTAATCAAAAGCAGATGCAAAAGTTATTTTGTGTTGTTGTTGTAAATAGTGTGTTTTTTTAGTATAATCTTCATGCATTTACATGCGTGTATGTATGTATGTATTCATTTTTTGCAAGTAAAGAAATCGTAGGAAAAGCGAAAACAAGAAGCAGAGAAATTATGAGTGAAGTGCAGGTTTTGTTTACAAAAACAAAACATCAAGAGTTTGTTTTTGCTTTGATTGAGGAGATTCAGTGTGTTTTTAATAGAGTTGCCAATATTTAAAATAATGGCAAAAAGCAGAGCAAATATGAGTAAAATGCAGGTTTTGTTTGCAAAAACAAAACTTCAAGTGTTTTGTTTTTTTTTTTTTTTTTTGTTTGTTTTGAGTGATAATCGGTGTGTTTTTAATAGAAAAAAAAATAAAATAACAAAATTTTAAAATATTATAAATAAAACGGTTATCGGTATCGGGTCGTTTAATAATATAAAATATTTAAATTAAAATATGCGATTTGAAGTAAATTTAGGAGGTGAGTAACTTAAAACTTATTAATTGGCATTTTTCTCGAACAAACCGAAATATTTTTTCGTATAAATTAAGAAAGCCATCACGCTTTAGCCCATTATTATACGTAATTATGCTCTTTTCAATTGACAATTTCATTATAATTAGAAAATTTGAGTTTAAGAAGTTGTATAATTAAAAGAAAATTTGTTAATAAGCTGACTCCTTATCACCTCATCAAATCATATTCAAAATTTCTGCCATAAACCAAGTTTTTATTTGGCACAATAGCTATCACTACAACCTAATGTGCATTACATAAATTTGTTATTGTCAGGGTGTCATCTCCTTTCCAGGCAAACATATAATTTATACCCTAAATTTGAGAATCTAAATTTCATACTAAGTATTTTCTTAACAAGCAGAAGCTATATAATTATTGTTGTTGCTATAGTTTTTTTTATCATATCCCAGCAAAAAATTTCAAAAACGGTAATCGGGTTTGAAATTAAGCATTTTTGTTGGAAGCTCTTCCCTACTGGATTACCAACTTAATGATTTTAACAAGGCGTGAGACGAAAATAATCAATTCTTGAGAAGTACTTACTTTTTTATTTGGCAACTTGTTCACGTAATCTATTTAATCTAAAAAAATTATTCTCCCCATTTAGCAACTTGTACATAAATTTTTTAAATTTTAGGTAATGAGATTTGTTAGCGAGTAATGAAATTTGGTAATCAAAAAAGTAAGTCATTATATGGCAAGTAGTTCTGATGGTAATGCGTAATTTTTTTCTGGAATGCTTGTATGTGCGCACGCATGTGTATTTAATTTTTGAGCTAAATAATTTTAGTTAATTATTTTTGTTTACCAAATATTTGTTTTTATTAAAGAATTTGGATTAAATAGGTTTTTCAAAGCAATTTCCGTAACAATACGATAAAATGTTGAAAGTGAAGTCCTTTTGGCATTCGAATGTCCAATGTTACTGATAAACATTTCGTTTCGATTAAATGAAATTTGTTATATAGTAAAACTAGTTTTGATTTCCCAAGCAGTAAAAATCAGCTATTTGGCCTTTTTTTTATTTTGTTTGAAGATTTTAATTTTCAATTAAATTTTCAGTATGGAAAGTTTTTAGTTCATTTATACTTTTATACTTTCAAGCTTTTAAATTATATTTTATTTTATATTATAAAAATTAGAAAAAAGTTATTAATTTCTCCATTTAGTTCTCCTTTCATATTTTCCAAACTAAAGTGGTGCTACAATAAATTTAAAGCAAACTGCTACTAAAATAAAACAAGGGGGATAATTTACAATGATATAAGAGTTAAGTTTGTGTTCATTAATGTTTCTCTTATAATTGAACGAACTGAATTTTTTTTAATAAAATAAAGAGCTAAGGCTTAAAAGTTTTTCTCAAATAAATTTTCCAAATTTTATAATATATAAACAGGCTAAATTGTTCAATTGTTAAGTATTTGTGCAGTAAATTAAACAGTGAAGGGCAGAGTACAAAAATATTTTTTAAGTGGAATTAATTTATATATTTTTTTAAGTATGATTAGCGGTAAATGTAGCTAAAAGTTTAATTTTGTTAATTTTTATAATTATCAAGTTTAATTTTGGCTCAATTGCAAGGAAAAAAGGACAATTCTAGATGTGAAGCCATAAGCGCTAAAATATATATATTTATTAGCGTATTCCATCAGGAACATAAGCTGTTTACGTAGAATCTCCATTCATTTCTGTCTGTTGCAATGTGTCTAAGTTCGTTGAAAGATTTCCCTGTCTCAAGGGAGATAGTGCGTCTCCAAGTAGTCTTTGGTCTTCCCCTCGATCGTACGCCTTGTGGGTTCCATTGTAGTGTTGCGTGGCATACTTCGTCATATGGTTTGCGCAGAGTGTGACCTAGCCAATTGTATTTTCTTCTTCTGATTTGTTTATTGATGTCTTCCTGTTCAGAAATTTGTAGTAGTTGTTCATTTGATATTATTCTTGGCCACCAGATTTTTAATATATTGCGCAGGCATCTGTTTGTGAAACTTTGCAGTCTACTTTTAATGGTTTGATTTACCAACCATGTTTCGGAGCCATATAGAAGTATCGACTTAATACAGGCGTTGTATATGTGTATCTTTGTTTTTGGTGAAAGGGCGTTAGATGACCATACTTTTCTCAGCTTATAGAACGCTGCCCTTGCTTTATGTATTCGCATATCTACGTCGTCAACTGCACCACCGTCGGGTGTGATGTTACTTCCAAGATAGCAGAAGCTGTTAACTTGTTGAATTGGGTTGTTGTTCAGAGTGAATGTTGTTTGCTGGTTACTTTTAACTGCAATCCACTTTGTTTTTGCTGCGTTTATTCGTAAACCAAATTCTTCGGCTCTTAGGGACAGGTCATCAATCTTTCTCTGCATGTTGTCTTTCGTTGTGGAAAGTAGGACGATATCGTCAGCGTATTCTAAATCTTCGAGTTGCTGGTTTATTCTCCAGTTGATACCCATGTTTTGACCATTTGTATATGCAAGAATAACATCAAGGGTTGTGATAAAAAGGAGCGGGGAGAGAAGACATCCTTGTTTTACACCGCTTAATGTATTGAATGGTTGACTGCTTTTCCCGAGATGTAGTACACGCATCTTTGCATCGGTGTATTGGGCTTTTATTAGGTTAATTAGCTTCTGCGGAACGCCTTTACTTTCTAAGGCTCCCCATATTTTTCCTCTGTTTATCGCGTCAAAAGCCTTTTCAAAGTCGATAAACGTTAAGTATAGCGTTGTGTTATACTCGTTACATTGTTCTATTATGAGGCGTAGACTGTTTATTTGGTCTACACAAGAGCGGTTGGGGCGGAATCCGGCTTGTTCTTTTCTGAGGTGCACATCTAAAGGCTCGAGCATTCGGTTAAGTATTACCTTGTTAAATATCTTACATACAGAGGGTGTCAGTGCGATACCTCTCCAATTACTGCATGATTTTAAATCTCCCTTTTTAGGTATTTTAATTATAATACTTTCTTTCCATTCCTGGGGAAAGGTTTCAGTCGTACATATTTTTTGGAATAGAGGTAGTAATATTTCAGCGATGGTAGTAGGCGCAGATTTGAATAATTCGGCGGGTAGGTTATCAATGCCGGCAGCTCTTCCATTTTTTAGTCGTGTAATGGCTTTTGATATTTCGTCGAGAGTGGGGGATCTATGCAGATTGTTGTCAAGCGCTAAAATAGCTTAAGCGAAAAATTTTTGGACTTCGGTATTTGACGAAAATCGACGATTTCCAATCGCATATAAATCCGATTTCGGTCAAATAATGAAGTTCGAAAATTAAGTTGTTTAATTCTTTTAGGCGGATATGGAAGAATATATTAAAAATTATTTTTTATTTTGTTTCACTTCACTCTCCATTTGTATTTTCCACAACAAAAAAAATATATAATTAATTATTGTGAAATGCAAAATTAATGATTTCAAGTGTAAGTTGGTGTGAAAGCTTCTGTTTGACAAAAATTAATGAACTCTCTTACTACATAACACTTGTCATTTTAGAACAACACGTGTAGATAGGCATGACCTCATTATTGGTTTTACTATTCATCATTTAAATAAACAAAAAATCAAAACTATGATGTAAGCTTGCAATCTGTTCATATTCATATATTAATATTTTTTTTTTTTTGATATCTCAAACAAAATTAGTTCAAGGATACTGTCAAGCATTTGTTTTTTGTTGTGGTATACATTAAGTTAATTTATAAATGTTTTGTGTTTTCCTATTACTAACTAAATGCTTTAGTTAATTTTGTAAATCTTATTTCGATGATTTATTGCTTGCTACTGGTCATTTATTTCAAAGCTAATTGTTCTTAACAGAAAATATAAATTTTATAAAATTTTCAACTATTTATATTGATTTCACCCCTTTTAATTTATTATAAATAAATAATCCAATGATAAATAAAAGTATTTAATTACAAACCAAAGTGTCGATTTAAATAACCATGAAATAGTTGAACCAATAAATAATTCATTAAATAAGGCAGCAGCTGACTGGCTGCAAATGTAAAATGCAAACTTTTTTTATAATGAAATATTTTTTTTAATGAAATATACTATACAAATATTTGCAAATATTACTTAAAAATATATTCCATAATATAATTGCTTACATATTAAAACGAATGCACCTTTTTCAGGTACATTTGCTATAAAAAAATTGATTTCTAGTATAAAAAAATTATAAATTTTTAGCATAATTGGTTATTTGAAGGAGCCAATTATCCAGCTTGTCGTTTAAAGAATTATAGCAACTCAGAGTAGATCACTGCGTTATCCAGATCCCCTCTGAGACTCTCCCCTTAAAACCACTGATTGTCTGCGATGGGACATTGCTTTATACGCAAAATGTGGACTCACTCAGCTGTGCTTTGCAGTTAGCGAGGCAAGCAATAAAAGGAAATACGATCTAGGTTTCATTCAGTATCTTTATTGTTTACTTTGTCCTCCCTGGGAAAAAATTATGGGTGATTTTACAAAAGCAAATAATATTACAATGAGCAAATATAACTTAGTTAAGAAAAAACAACAATGGCAAGCCTGTTAGAAATTAGAGATAGTAAACTTGAGCTTTCAGTGCAAAAAAGCTTTCAGCAAATTGTAATACCGTGCATCCGAATAATTCTCATATTCCATTTGCACTGAAAAATATGTACATATATAAAAATGAAATTTGCATTAACTGACAACAAACACAGTGCAGAGTAGGCAATTTGACCCAAAATCTTGGCCAAAAATAATTTTTTGCACTAACAACAACAATGTTTTTATTCATGGAGTTCGATTAAGAATAACTGTTTATTATGTTTTTGTAAAATAATAATATTAGCCGATTTATGGGCAGTGCATCTTAAAAATTATAATTTTGATATAAATTAAAACTTTTTTTATTAGTTATTAAAAAAAAAGAAAAAGAAAGGACAAAAATTAAAAAGAAAGGGTATAGTAAATAATAAAAAATAACAAAATATTTTGGTGTACGTTAACTTAACCTCAAATAATTCTAACTCAACCTCAAATAAATGAATTTTTTCATAAATATAATATGGGAAATAAGTTTTTATAATTTTGGCAACAGACTGTCGTGTTTTTCCTTCATGAAAAAAAGTTTAAAAAAAATGAATCTGAATTAATTTTTTTTCGTTTAGGTTTTGATTTACTTACCTTAAAATATACTGATTTTTTTAATGTTTAGATTTGTGAAAAAAATATATAAAGGATAAAAATTTATACAGTTTACAATTTTATTATCGGTGAAATTTGTTTAAATAATGTTTCAAAGCCAGATTTGGCTTTTTTAAATAAAATTCTCTAAAATAAACTGAAATAATACTAACCCTAGAAGCTGTATCTGTATTAATTCCAAAAGGTTTGCTTAGGCTTACTTAATTGTTTAATAATAAAATTAATAACTAATATTGCCCATATTACTAAAGTCATTGACATGGCAACTAATCTTTAATTTAAACTTCTCCTCAAATAATTTACTACAGCTTATTTCTTATATAACAAATGTTTCACGTTTTCGTGTGAAAAACAAAATGAATAGAGCCTAGTAAACATTTTAATAATAAAGACTATTATCCAACATCTGGTAGAGAGCTTAATGGTACCAGTCCGTAATGACTTTAATGTTGTAAATGAATTTACATAAAGAAAAAAAAAATGCAGGGCAATTAGCACCAGTGCTTGCAAAAAACAAAATAAATCTATTAAATTTATATAGATTGAGCCATTTGCCAGCCTAAAAACTGCTAACACTCAATTAATGAGAATATTATGGTAATATACATTTTTGTTTCATTCATTAAAGGAATTTTTCCTAGTGTAAAAAGTTAATAGATAAACAATTAATGAACAAACGCTCATAATGATATCAATACATATACATATATATACATATATTCACAATTGGCCAAGTATTCATAGACAAAATTTTTAAAAGTTTCTAAAATAGAGTTGAAGAATGCTTATATATGTATATATAAAATATATTCAGTAAAATTTAATTGATTTAAAATTTTAATTGACTCAATAAAATTTTTAATTGATTTATTGTTTTTATTTGTTAATTAAACGTGTTTATTGCAGGAAAATTTATTTTTCTGTGCATGCCGTATCGAACGGTAGTTGAAGAAAAATGTAAGCAATGTTTGCCGGTCTAACTTTCGACCTAACAAAGTCCTTATCTGGAACACCGTTTGCTTGTTGCCGACTGTTGGTCAAATGGAACTTCTGCGACAAAAATATTTTTACCTAGAACAATTTTCGTAACATGACTCCAAGTTAAATAATTTCCAACCAATATGAAATAAGTCCCAATAAGAAAGAAATTAAATAAGCTCCTATTCTAAAAGTGACATACATATATGTAACTTCCAATGAGTGAGACATATTTCATTAACGTACCTTTTCACAATGTTTGGTTAATAGGGCATTTACATCAACACAAAATCTAGAATATTTTGCTTAGAATCTTTACCCAAATCTATATCGTTTACACCACCTTTTTTTTACATTTATCAAGATTGTTTTATCCAAAACAAAACCCATCAACTGATTTGTTTCCAAAACTACAACCAAACAACTGCATTGAAGCCAATTCATACACTTTTTTAAGCAGACCGTAGCTAATTCACTCACTTTTTGTTGTACAGGGTAGTAAAAAATAATTAAAAACCTTAGATTTTTATTAGATTTCCTACAAATCTACTGAAAAATTAAATTTCCTTTTGTATGGGAAATCTGGAGAAAAGCAGCTTGATTTAGCTAAAAATCACGAAAGTACTATACTTCGAGACACTTTAAAAGATAACAGAGACTTTAACGGCAAGTTTTGTATGAAGAACTTGCAGTTAAAGTACACGTTAACTCTTAACCATACATTGTGAAAAGGGACGTATGTAAGTATTTTTTGTCTTTCAGAATATTTTGAAAAATATGGTCAATTGGGTCTGGGTGTAGACATCTGTGTCTACTGTTAAAAATTTCATAAATGCTTATGATTGCTTTTATTATTCGTTTTAGCACAAATATACTGCGACTGCTATTAACAGTTGGCATTAATTGCTTTTAACATTTAATATTTCCTTCCTCATCTGGCTGGTATATTATTGAGCTTATGAGTTTTGCTAAAAATTTCTATTTAACATCTTACTAGAATATTGAAAACTAAGCTATTTATAAGGTTATTATTGTTATTAGCTAAAAGAAAAGGAGAAAATGCAAATGAAATTAAGCTTTATTAGAAAAATTCTAATGATATTCAAAGTATTAAAAAAATGGCTATAACTATGCTGAAATCATTAAATATTAGTGATTTAATACATATTGAAAAAATTGCTTAAAACATTTCTCAGTATGTTATACATACATAATTAAAATTTCTTTTAACTAAACTCGTAACATTAACTAAATAAATAAATAGAAAGGATCTTCCAATAAGAGTTTTAATCTAAGTCCTTGGATAGTTATTTAATTTAAAAAAAAACAGAAATTTCATTAATAATGGAAAACAATATCAGCGAAAGCATTCCCATAGCTACGCTTGCTGGACCATATATTTTCAAATTATATTTTCCATCAGTAATTAGCACATTTGTCGCTGTATGTCTTCAAGAGCTTCAGGAGTTCCATCTCTAAAGTGTGCCATTGGCCCACATGGAAAATAAAAGCTTTAAGGTAAAAAGTGTCCTGTATGAGCTATTAGAGTCCCTAGACACATTCAGATTAAATTGATATGTTCCCAAAAGATTTTTAAAATACTGTTAGAAAAAAATTTTGAGTCCCTGTGAGTTATTCTAAAAGAAGTACAAAAATTTTTTTTCTTCAAAAGCTCACGAAGAAATTATTTTTTGGGTTAAAATTTTAATAAAATTTATATATACCTGACTTGATTAGGCTAAAGTTCTTATCACTCTGTAAGCCAAATTACCTGTGATAATTATTAAGGAACACACAACACCCAAGTTAATTGCAAATACATATTTTTACAAACACTAGCAGAACGGAACAACTAGCTGTTTTCGAAGCTTGCAACACCTTCATCATCAGTGTTCTTTGTGTTTGCTCTACCGTATGTGGTGTCAGTTGATGTAGATTGCTGCTTTATATACCTAGCAAAATATGTGAATTGTTTGGATTCCTCGAATTGCAATTTGCTGAAAGGCTTTTTTTCTTCATTAAAGCTCAATTTTACCAACTTACAAGTAATAAGCAGTGGCCTACTTATGCTTAAATGATGCACTCCGTGTAAACTTCCTTTTGAAACACCCTGTCTAAACCTTTTTCAATGAAGTTTTTTCTCTAAACCATTTGACACGTTTATACGTGTTTTGTTTTACAAACTTAGTGCACATTATTGTGTTGGATAATGTTCTAAGTTCAAAAAGTTTCAGGAAAAATTCAAGCTGTAAAACCACAATAGACAAGCTGCAATGTCTGTTTTTAAGATAAAAACTTCTGGCGTTGTTTTGATTTTCTTTCAACAACATGCACAACCAGCCATCGCATATTGGATGCATGCCTGCTGTGCAGCTATTGAGCTGCATTGCGGGTTAAGAAACGATATACGCTTATGTATGTATATAACGATCATAATGATGATACCTCGTATTAATAATCTTGGTGGTTAATCTTTTTTAGACATTTGGGATATGTTACTTTATGAAACCAATTTATTGAAGTTTTCTCGTTTTTGTTAATAACAACTCGAGGTTTTGTGTGTGGTTGTCGATTTTCTTTTTTGATTTTATAACTTTATGCAATCATTATGTAGAAAACTTTTGTTAAAAAAACATACATACATATGTATGTATGTAGGTAAATAGTGTTTTAAGCAACGCAAAAAAAATATACATAAAAATGATTTTAAAACAAATGTTTGTTTCAAATAAATTTAGTTTCAGTAAATATTTTTTTAATTTTTGCCAATGACAAGTTATCTATCGATGGAATGAAAGAAAAAAAGCTTCAAAAATGTTTACGAAAGAACATAATCACCCCTGTCGTGAAAATTTTCCCCCGAAATATTTCCCTTTTCCACACATTGCAATCGTGAATAATTCCCCCAGATTCCCTTATCGCGAATTATAGTTTTCAAATGGATTATTTTACTTATAATTTATTTTTAATTATATTATAATCGTATAATTTCAATGTTATACTTCCAATTATACATTAAAAGTTATAAATAATTCTTTTACGAACAATATCAGTAAATAATGTCCACGATTAATAAAAATAATTCCCTGCAACGCCTTTTTTTCATTGAATATGAATTTCTTTATGGCTATGGCATATTAAAGAATGTTTTCCTCGTCACCTAAAATATTTAAAAACATAACTTTTGAAATCAAACATTTGTGTAATCCTTACTATAAAACTTTAGTTTGTCTGACTTAAATTTAATTTTTAAGCTTTCCAAATCTTCTTCCCGGATTTTACATTCAATAGCGGCCTGTCCCACAATGTTACCAGAAATCGTTCGATCGAATACTTACGGCCTGTCCCACGATGTCACCAGAATTCATTCGATCGACAAACAACAATAACATTAGAAAATTGTTTGTTGTTTTCAATACAAGTTGTCGTTCGAACGATTTCTGGTGACATCGTGGGTCAGGCCGAAGAACTTTACATTTTATTCACGGTAGGGGTAGCGTCCCTTTGCACAATGTATGATTAACAGTTAACGTGAACTTTAACTGACAGTTCTTCATACAAAACTTGCCGTTTAAGTCCCTGTTTTAATTGTACATTGTGAAAAGGTCCGTAAATAATATTAACGTTCGATCGAATACTTGTATTGCAAACAACAACAAATTTTCTAATGTTATTGTTGTTTGCAATACAAGTTGTCGATCGAACTATTTCTGGTGACATCGTGGGACAAGCCGTAATATCCTTCTCAAATAACTTTTCCCGTACCCGTTTAGCTTGCTTGGTTCTACACTTAGATAAAATAAACTTTAGGTATCACCCAAACATATGCACCAAATAATATTTTATTAAATGGTTACAATTTCAAAAACCCAACCACCGGTATTTTATTAACTAAAGCTACGGTCACACTTGACAAACATTTGCCCAAAAAAAAAAGCGTAACCAGTATATACTAATGAGAAATTTTTTGCTTCAAACACGTGTTTATTAAGTTAATTATTTTTGTATTTAACAAATAGGCAAAGTTATAGAATTCAATATCATTGGAAACTATTGAACTTAATAAACACGTGTCTGAATCAAAAGATTTCTCATTAGTATATACTGGTTACGCTTTTTTGGGCAAATGTTTGTCAAGTGTGACCGTACCTTAAGTGCTTTTCCTACCAGCGATTATTAAAACAAAGTTTGGGTAAAAAGTTGGCCCCTTGAAATATGCATCGAAAAATTTAATTATAAATTGTTTGAAAAATATATCTGGCACCGCTATAGGTATTGTTCGAATTGAAAGAAGAGCTTTCAATCATTAGATGCTTTTTTCGAGTTAAACAAAAAGACAACAGGAAAAGAACTTTATATAGAGCAAAACACAACAATAACATCAGTTTCAGAGATTCTGATTCAATATGCTTTAATTCAGCATTTGCCGAATATGGCCGTTGATAAATGGTTTTACCGACCAGGGTTGTCAGATTTTTTTCGACCTATTTCGCCAAATTGATTTTAAAAATCGCCAAAATCTGTTTTATGTAGTATTTAAAATATGTATTTGATAAATACATTTGTTTTAATATAACACTTTTTTTAATATCAATTTTTATAAAATAATCGTATAAAAATTTAGCAGAAAATCGCCAAAAGCAGAAATAAAATCGCCAAAAATTATTTCTAGTAAATTTTTCTCATCCAAATTCAAAACGCATTAATTACTTTAATTAATATAAGAAAATTCATAAAAATCAAAATGTTTTAATTTCTAGCAGACGAGTTTTGGTTGGATTTACAGTGGAGGCTCGAAAAAGTTAAGTCATAGGCAGCTTTTATTCACCATTGGTGACTCCAAAAAGTTAAGTAATTCTCAACTTTTCTGAGACAATTTTTTTATATATAGTTTTTTTCTCTTTCTAAGATGATCTCAACTTTTGTATGTAAATCCTCAATACATATTTATATATATAGTGAGTCATATACGCCTGTATACATGCAAAAATAAAACCGTTACCGTTATATATTTTTTTTTTGTGAATTTTATATGAATAATGTAGTTGCTCTCATCAGTTGGTTGTAAAAGAAATTAGTCGTAGAACTTGTTTTGTTCTGATTGCAACAATGTTAGCAGCAGGGAAGCAAAAAAGGTTGTCAGTCGGCGAAAAATGCAAGATTTTAAAAAAATTAGATGAAGGCGTTCTTGCTAATCGATTGGCTAAGGATTTTCACGTATCTGAAGCAGCAATTTCAATTTTAGATAAAAAGCTTCATCAAAATAAAGTCACTGATTACTTCACCGTAATAAATACCAAATAATCGTAATGTGTAATAATGCATGCATATCTTCTAATTAGTTTTCAGTAATAAATATGTATGTATGTATACATATATGTACATATAATTCTAATTGGCAATTAAAAAATAAATAAACAATGTACAAATACACATATAACCTCTTGAATTTTTCATACTACGGAAAAGTTAAGATTTCGGAAAAGTTCATCACCCCCAAAACAAACTACTTAACTTTTTTGAGCCTCCACTGTATTTCCTGAATTACACAAATTTTTAAGTTAAATTTTGCTGAAAAATAGTCATAAAAATCGCCAACAAATTTATTTATCGCCAGAAAAATCGCCATGTCGCCAAACCAAATATTTGGACGCCAAACAAGTTGAAAAATCGCCACGTTTGGCGAGAAAGCGCCATAACTGACAGCCTTGTTACCGAATGTTTTGTTATTTCAGTAGGCTAACTTACATTAGCAAAAAATCCGCATGGCACTACTTTTGCATAACATATCCCAAAAGCAGATCGCAAGTTATTAGCAACAGACACAAAAAATATTTGCAATGTCCAACTCATTTAAAGACGAATTGACCAAACCGGCTTTTTTTTAACTTTGTATGTAGTTGGATACATCAATTAGGATTTACATATGCACATACATATATACATATGTACATACATATGTGCACGAAATTTTTGCGAAACTGCAACCGAATTGCACGAGAGATTTAAACAAACTAAATTTATTTATTCTTCCTCTTATCGTCTTCTTCCTACGTACATGCAATTTGTTGTTGTTAATAGCCATGGAATTTTATTATTCGCGGATAGAAGCATTCATCGAGCAATTTATGATGGAGTTATTATTTCGAAGAAGATCTGTCATGTCTAATTAAGCTCTTAATATACAGCGTTGCCCCATTTGATTGTTTTTTTAAACCCATAAATTAGGAGTTTGTTTGACTTGTAAAACCTAACTTTTACCTTCTACTTGGGAAAGCAAAATTTTGGGACATACCTTGGGATTTAGTTATAAATTTTAACCCTTTTTGCTTAAATTTGCTATAAGCTACTAAAGCGCAATTGAAAAAAGTAGTTTTAAAAAAGTTGAAGTCGGAGTAAAATTGTTCACAACCTACGAAAGCAAAAAATAGTTGACAATTACAAAAAATTTGCTTTTGTCATACAGTTAATTACATGTGACAAATTTTTTTACCATCTAATCTATATCCTTAATGTGTATATATGTACAATGACATAACTTTTGCATTGTATGTGCTAAAAAGAAATATATACCTTATTCTGAGGTGATTTTAGAGAAATTGAAATCATCAGAAATGTTATATCATTGCAACAATACTAAAGCAAGAGATAGTGCGGAAAAAAGTGCAAAATAAACTAACGCGAAAAAAATCATCTCATGCCTAAAAAATTTGCTAAAATGTTGAAAATTTTTAATTGTTTATGAGCAGGGAAACCGCAAATATGCAATTGCATGTTTTTTTCTTGTGTGACGTGTTAAAGCGGAAATAAGATATTTATCCGTTTCAGAACTTTTTATGAGTTTTGGCATCGATTTGTTAGTGCATATTTTTACATGTTTTCCTTGTTAAGCATGTTTTTGAATATATCAGTCTTGTACGCATATTTTTAGCATATTTTCGAATTTTTCGAGCATAATTTACGCTTGTAGTTTGATACTTTGTAGAATTTCTTTATTTTAACCCACTTGGCGCAATCATTCGTTTAAAAAGACACCCCATTCCGAAAAAAAATTTATATAATTTTTTATTATTAATATTACATTTTCGAAATAAAAATTTAAGTTTTAAGGAAAAAATTTTTCTGTTGCTATCTGGGTTAATATGCTTACAGCAATATTGTAATGCTGGCCAACACTTTTATTTCTATTTTTCGCCATATAAATCTCTTTTCCAATGTTCCATGTAGTGTATATATTTTTTTTTATATATTACGTAGTTTTACGGACATTAGTTTCAATACAAATTCAGTTTTGCTATTTGTGGCGGAATCTGCTCCAAGTAGGCGTTCAAGCAACATTGCCAGTTTATAAAAGTTTATTTAAATTAGGCTCAAATGATTTTTATTTGAAATTCTAGATCAATATTTTGTTATTTATTGGAATAAAAATTATAAATAAAAAGCTTGTCTTATTTTTCCAAAATACAGTTCCAAAGCCTGAGATCTTTTGAAATCGAAGTTAAATTCTCATAAGAGCACCCAATAAAAATTAATTTGTATTATTTGTTTTAGTTTGTTCTTCAAACCCATCTATTATTTGTTAATTTTGTTTTTTTTTTGTTTATATTTTTTTACTTATTTTATGTGCAAAATTTCGTTGAATTTTTAAATTAAAAATATATTTTCATTTACAAATAAACTAATTTATTCCATTTTTATGAGCATATTTTTTGACTTTTAAGTACATATTTTCAAGTTTTTAATGCATATTTAATTCACATAAAACACATTTTTATAGCATATTTCTGGTTTCCCTGTTTATGAGGGCAATTATGAATTAAATTCCGCGAGAAATTTTCACCGAGGAGCAATTCCATTTAATAGTAAGTAATAGGGAAAACTAAAAATTCTAGTTGGAAAAGGGAGAAATTTCTCGCGGAGTTTTATTCATAATTGCCCTGTTTATATCTTTTCATAGAATATTCCTTTTAATACAATTCATACTTCTTCAGAATATATATGTAATGACCGCAAAATGTTTTATTTTTTAATTTTAAGCGGTATATTACATTGAAAATTATATATTTTTGCTTATAAAATTATAATAATTAATAATTATTAGCTTTGTGTTTTCAAACGTAGTTGATAATTATCAATTATAGTTGTTAGATTGCAACAGTGAAACCTTTCACAACGGGACACTCACCATCGTGGCATTTTTGTCCGGTTATTAGAGGTGTCCGCTTATGAGAGTGGTAGTTATTATTTTATTTTAATTTTGGGTCTAAAAATCTTGTCCGGTTATGGGAGGTGTCCGTTATGAGAGATTTCACTGTATATCAAATAATGAAATAAATTATCAATTGTTAAAAGTTTATCAACTTTATTTTGGTCAAAATATGAATGATGCCATGAAATCCGAACAAAAGCAATATGTACTAGCAAAACCCAGATAAGATTTTGTTAGTTTCTATAAGTACTACGAGAAATTTAACGCGTGAATGAGTTTTCTTTTTTTTTTTTTTTTTGTGACACAGTTTAATTAAATAATTTCAAACTGTTTGTATGGAATATTTTTTAATTAGGAGATATTTTTGTTCATAAATTTTTTTACAATGAAAAACTGATCATTTTAACAACGTGTCTTGTTTGTTTGTGCTAGTTGTTATTGGGGCTGCAATTTACCCAAAGGATCATTGTAAGGGTAAAGTTCTAAGGAATGCAAAAAGCGTTACATTTAATTTAAAACGGTTATCATATTACAAGTTACATATATATGATTAAAGCGATTTTATGTAAAAAAGGACTATTTAATTAGTTTAAATTGTCTCAGTGGTCTGCAATTTGCTTTTTTTTGTAAATCAAGTTCCCCACCAGAAACGAATCAAACTCATAACTCGTGGGTATAATGAAAAGGAACAATTTGGCAACGCTCTTAAGAGCTTATTTTAATGTGCCAGATCTTTTTCACAATGAAAATTCCATAAAAGTTACAGTTTTCAATGCATACTTTAGGGAGCGAATTGTAGAACTTTTTTGAATATATCAACATCGAAAATCATGTTATTAAGAAGAAGATGACAAGAGGAAGAAGAAATAAATTTAGTTCTTAGAAATCTCTCGTGCAGTTCGGTTCGTTTGTTGGCAAAAATTTGCTTTAATAAAAATTTTATTGCAATAGAAAAGAGAAGTTAGATATTAAATAGTTTGCTGTGAAAAGTGTTAAAAAAGAATATTAATTTGGGATAAATAAAAGAAGAGGCTAATGCCCATAAGATAATGTCAATGTGTGTAGCTATTTCTAAGTTTCAATTAAAATATATTGATAAAATAAGTACATATGTATAGAAAGAGGCATTCAAGTTTTTTTTACATACATACATACATACATATGTATATAATATTAATTTGGATATTCCAAAAAGTTTCTGTCTCTGCTGCTGCTAACTTGTGATCTCTTGCTTGCAATGCGAATTTTGCGCTAATGTAAATAAACTCACTCAATAAATAACAAAAAAGGTCAGTAAAAACATTTATCTACGCCATATTCGGCAAATGCTGAATTAAGGCAACTGCAACATCCATTTGAATCTCTAAAACTCATGTTATTGTTGTTTATTGCTCTCAATAAATTTCTTTTGTAATTTTCGAAAAAAGCATTTAATGACTAAAAGCTCTTCATTTATTTCGAACAAGACTAATTGCGATACCAGATAAATTTTTCAAGCGATTCATAATTGAATTTTTTGATGCATATGTAAGGGAGCACACTTTTAAGACAGATTTTCCGCGAATGCAGATTTTCTATAAAGCCTCGTACTCTGTTCAATATTTCACGTGAAATGCTGTCAAAACACATATAAAAAAAATTGGCACGAATTGTGCATGAAAAAATGTTGCAGAAATAGTACTCTGTTTATCTTGTGTGAAACATTTGAAATGTATCTTCAACATTTTAATTTTTCATGTGAAATAAGTAGAGTGCCACTTGTTTCGTGTGGAATTTACAACAAACACACGGGGTGTTTCTACAAACATAAGAAATTGTAGCATAGTTTCAGGCTTAGTTAATATTGTTTACATGTCAAATTTTTCGTATGAAATAATCAATGTTGATAAACATTTTTCGCAAATTTGAACAGAGTACCAGGCTTAATGGTTAAAAATTATTTTTATTATGAAAGAAAGCTTACAAGCCAACAAAACTTTCAATTTGTTGATGCAATGATATAAAATAATACATACAAAGCGGTAATATGTCGAAGTCTTTTTAGACAAAAGTCCGGCAGCACTATTGACAGAGAGTTTAATTTGGTATACCAGATCTTCTGCAGCACTTTCGATGCATATCTTAAGGATCAAGTGGTGGAATTCGAAATTCGAATATATCTACAACAATAAATTATTTATTATTAAGAAGAAGACAGGACAAAGAAGAAAAGAAGAAATAAATTTAGTATTCAGAAATCTCTCGTGCAGTTCGGTTCGCAGTTCGGAAAAAATGTTGTTTCATACAAAATAATAAATTTTTGTTAAATGAATTCATATGTATGTGTGTATTAATTAGTGTGTTGTGAAAAGTGGTAACAAGTAAAATTTATTTTGCATAAAGAAAAAAAAGGAGGCAGATGCCCACAAGTTTGTTGTTCTTTTTATGTTTCATGCAAAAAATTTTAGTTCAAAAGCAAAAGGTCTTTAAAATACTTATGTAAATTCTAATTGATTTATACAATTAGTTTTTTAAAAAATGTCGGTTCGGTCGATTCGTCTTTTAATAAGTTAAACATTGCAAAAAGTTTTTGTGTCTGTTTGCTGTTAACTTGTGAAATGTTCCTTGTATATGAATGCCACAGGTTATCGCAGAAGTAGTGCCATGTGAATAAACACCCTAAAATAACAAAAAAAGGTCAGTAAAAACATTTATCTACGCCATATTCGGCGAATGCTGAATTAAAGCAACTGCAACATCCATTTCAATCTCTGAAGCTGATGTTATTGTTTTTTTTTACTCTAAATAAAGTTCTTTTTCTGTTGCGTTTTGTAAAACTCTAAAAAAGAATGTAATGATTAAAAGCTCCTCATTTATTTCGAACAAGACCGATGGTGATGCCAGATATATTTTTCAAACAGGTTATAATTAATTTTTTTGATGCATACCTAAGGGAGCCAACTTTTAAAACAGATTTACTTCATAAAGCCCGGTACGGAGTTCTTACGGTATTTCAAGTTCGTAAATTTACATTTATTTCTACACGGAAAAATAGTCGTGTAGCCTTTTGTGTAGAATTATGTTTGTATACACACAAATTCGTTTATTTTTGAATTTACAAGGCACAAAAAACTAAAAATTAATTACAATTTGATGAAAATTATAAATGTCAAAAATTCCGTGACCAAACAATTGTATGAACATTAATTTTTGTTTCAGCTGACTGAAACTTATATTTATATTTATATACTTATATTGATAAATCCCTAAGATAGGCGATACATTTCAAAAATTCCGTGTACTTTTCTTATGGAAGTCCGTACTAGCAAACGGAAATTTCTTTATGAAATTTACCAACCTGAATTTCCGTAATTTTTTTTTACATACAGTTTGTATGAGAACCTGAAATTCCGTATGAATTCTCAAATTTTCAAAGTCTGTACATAAGATAAGAGGTTTGTGACTGTTCAAAATGTGTGGTTGAAGTCTACTGACGATTTGTTACAGTAACAATGAAATGCATATAGACATCGCTGAACCACCAGCAAATAAATTTCAAATTAAAATAAACTTATGACAATACATATGTCGAATGATAAATTTCTTAATATATCGATACTGTTAAAAAATATCGATACGATATACATATATCGATACATTTTTTTCATTTGCCCATCCCTAGTCCGTACTAGCAAATGGAAATTTCTTTATGTAATTTACCAACCTGAATTTTTTTATTTTACATACAGTTTGTATGATAACCTGAAACTCCGTACCAGGATTTAAGCCCTCTAATGCAACTTGTTGTACGAAACTTTAATCATTTACTTTAAGAAAAAATAGCAGCACAGAAAAAAATTTGCATAGCTTATGTGTATGTAAATAAAAATATTAAGATACATTGAATATATACATATATATACATATATATACATAAAACTAATTTTTTGTGAATATTATGGCCAATATGTATCAATCGAAATTCATTAATAATTTTTCTTCCAATGAAAAATACATAACAAATTTCGTGTGTTTTTTTTCCATATGAATGAATATAAATCGTTTAAATGAGAAAATGAAATGTGAATAAAATTCATTTCCATTTTATTTTTGTTACATCCGTTTCTCACGTGTTGAAAATGTTGTTCATTTTTTAATTTTATATATTATTATTTTTTCTTTATATTGAATTAATAGATAAAAAAATGAAAAAATCATCATTTTATTTTGTATCGCACAACGGCTAACATTATATTGGAACACACTACTGGTATCCTGAGTATTAATACTCTGCTGCAGATTTAACGTGTAGGAAGTGCACAGAAAAATGTGCACGCTGTTGTTTTTATGCATGCACATAAATGTTTTTTACACTAACAAGCAGAATATTTAAAAACAGGTCATGTAATATAATGGGTAATTGATTTATTGTTAAGTGTGTTGCATGTAGAAAAATAAACTGCTTCCATGCCTAAATACTATTTGTATAACGAAGTCCCTAAAGAGTGAAAACAATAAGGTAAAGCTATTGCTGTCTTCGAAGGCCGCTTTACCTTCATTATCAGCTTTATTGTTTTTGGTTCACTGTTTGTGGTGTTGGTTGATGCAAATTTCATTTTTATATACATACTACTATTTCAGTGCAAATAGAATACGAGAATTGTTTTGATTCAACAAAGTACTGTTATCATACCAGTTTTCGTAGGTGTTATGCAAAAGTTGTATGTCATTTGTCTCTGCTCTATTACCTGGCATTCTCATATTAATTTATTTAAGTCTACTTGAAAATATAATTAAAAATAATAATAGAATACTTAATTAATTCTTAAAACTTCATGAAAATCGACATTATATTCGTCTATTGATTTTTTCTCAGACTTTTTAGCTTCCACTATTTACTTCAGCTAAAAAGCTCAATGACCCGCTCTCTTTTATGTACTTTAATTTATTGTATAAACTTATCTTAGTGGTGCTGTTTTGTTTGACCAGCATTAAGTTATAAATATATTTAATTAATTTGATTTTATTTCCAAATACCACTTAAGCATTGTATACCAGAGACTCTTGTAAAATAACAATGAATGAAAAAGTTTTCGCTTCTTTTATAAAGTGTCACACTTCAAATACTTCACTTAACCCAGCTAAACTTGGTGGTGACTTGAGAAAAATAAACAAACATAAAAGAAAAACAGGAATATTTGTATAGCAAAGAAAAGTTGACTAGATAACAACACTACAATATTCTAAATGGATTTTTTTTTATAATTTAAGCTCTTCTTTATTAAGAAAAGATGGATCGATTGGAAAGAAAAGAAAAAAGATACTTAAGAAGTATCCTCTATAATCTCTTTGTCTATAAATTAAGTATAGTGATCATTTGGAAACACGAAGAGCTATTTCGTTATGTTAGCCTCTCAGTCCAGAGATCGTGGGCTCGATTCCCGCCATAGACCCTGAGTGTTTTCTGTAGACAAGCAAATCGCTGCGAGGCTTGTGTTTGTTAATAAAAAAAAAGAACTGCTTAAAGCTCACTCACTTTTTTTAAAAGGAAGTAACACTTATGCAATGAATGCGTACTGCTATTACTAGGTGTCACCTTCTTTAGCAAAGGGCTAGTGATAGAGAAGACAGGTGGTAAAGGAAAGGTGATAAAAGAAAGCTTCATTATTTTACAACTCTGCTTTTGTTTTGCACGTTTCTAATAATGCAGTGTTGCAGCGCCTCTGGTGTCAATGAGCCATATTGCATTTTTTAAGCTTTGTTTAGTAGCCATTTTATTAGTTATTTTACTTTTTCCATACTTTTGCTACGCAATACCGATGAAAGAGGGCACTCTGATGTTTTATTAGGACTAGTATCCGCTGATGCAACAGTAGTTCAGAGACCAGTGTCTATGCCTTCATCACTTAGACTATTCTACAAAAACTGATACAAATTAACACTAATGCAAATTAGAAAAATATGTGGGGTTATTATTTAATGACTGTCAGAGACCGGGCTTGAATCAAGGGGGTTGTTATGCAATTCGCTTCTAGAAGAATTTTAATGTTATTAACATTACAATTCGAAAACATTTCCGTTTGCTTCGAATGACATAACAACCCTCAGGATCTTCGGTTTTATAGCCAACATGCTAACCACTTCAGCTACAAGTTATCTGCCGATAATTATCATTTATTATTATATTCCTTTATTATCATTTTGATTTAACAGTACTGTAATATTAAATCAACATCAAGTAATTTTATTTCGAAAGTAGAATTTTTTTTTGAAGATTACTGTAAATCATGTTGAATTAACATGAAACACATATGAACCAAAATAATTACCAAAACATTTTAAATTAACCTGGCTTTCGTAGTAGATTTTAAATATAAATTTTTTACTATTTAGTGTAGGGTATAAACAATATAATTTCTTGGTTCGAACTTTTAACAACCCAGTGGGAAAATTATTAAGGCTCTAATGGCCTAAATCATGTCACCAAAGTGACATGTGCATGAAAAAAAAACTCAACATAAAATAACAAGTAAAACTGTTTTTGTTTTGCATAAAAATTCTAAAAGCAAAATCTGAATTTCTTGGATTTGTTTGGTAGAATACGAGTAATTTATGTGGAAAACAAAAATAACATTTTTAAACTTTTGTTATTTAAATGTGTTTTTTTTCTATATAAATATCACTGTGGTGATGTGAATATTAGGCAATTAGGGCATAAAAATATAAATTCAAATACTTCGGAAATTCCTAAAAAAAAATCTTTTGATTGCTTAACTTTTATTCTATTCATTTAATACATCATCAGTTTTAAGTGATTGAAAAATATAAAATCAAATATTATTTCTTTCTGAGAATTTGAATGGCTTTAGGTTATGCAGTATTCGATTTCTTACTACATTCAACCTTTATTTAACCTTAAAAATTTGGCGAGAAAAAAATAATATTCTGGAAAATTCTATTAGAACCTTAAGCCGAAAATTTAGATTTCCAACTGACATTATTTTTCAATTCAAAAAAAGATCACATAGAATATTGTACCAGCTTTATGCTGGTAATCGCTGTACGAATTTTCATTCAATTTCTATTGCCTGTAAGCTAAAGCAGTTTTCAAAAGCACGTGTGTACAATCGTGTGCTTGCTTTAACTTTTTAAAATCCTACCAAAAATCTGCTACACAGTTTTCTTTTAATTTTCGTGTAATATTCTCCAATATTCCAAGTAACATCAACTTACACACAAACAATAACAATAAAGTTTAAATTAAATGAAAACTTTTTCAATTACATTTCAAGAAACAGTGAAAAAGAATTGAACTAACGCCAGCGCAAAAAAAAAACAAATTAAGTTAACAATAAGCACACAAAAACTAAGAAAAGTTGCTTCTAAATGAAAACAAAAGGGAAAAAAAGGAATTTTAAAGTTTAAGTTCTTTATATTTTATGCCCGGTATATGGAGAGTAAAATAAAGAAAATCTTTTTCGTTAGCGCTTCTTTTAAATTATAAAGAAAAAATAAAATTAAAGTTCATAGCACAAAGACTACAAACTGTAGTGGTAATATTAATTTTTGCATAAAATATTAATTAAATATTTTGATAAAACATGTCTTGTTATACTCTCTTCGAACAGCACAACCAACAAAAAATTTTTGTATAATAAATTTTATTGGCTAAGATTTTAATATAATTTTCTTTTATAAAAAGCTTATAAAACAAATTTTGTATGAAAAACTGTTTTATAAACCTGTTATAAATTAAAAAAAAATATTTTTTATTATATAAATTCTTTTAATAATACTGTACAACAGTTCAAAAAATACACAGACTTGGCAGTATATGTAGGTTCGATTCTGCTACCAAGGGAGAGTAAAAACCTTGAGTTTTCTTATCTAGCTAAAGAATAAAATACCCAAGCACACGCATACCAGACGATGCAGACGAAAGTTACAGTTAATACGAGTAACAAATGTAGTGTTGTGCTTTCTGATTATGCAGAAATATACAACTACACCAACATATTAGCCAATGCGGATGCAAGACATAAACAACAACTACCCAGCTGTAAAACTCGGAAGACCTTCTTTGTGCAGGCCTTATTACAAAACTCTTTCGCATAAAAGATACAACACACATTCAACACTCCCTTCTATGAGAAGGGAGAAAAGAAAGAGTAACATGTTTTGTTTTGTTTTTTTTTTACAAAAGCAAAGGCAAAATCCATTAACTTGAGGGCCTTCCAGAATCACTGGCGAAAGAAGCAAGCGTAGAAGGCCTGCTCCGCAATTACAACGCTTGTAAAAAAGATATGAGTATGGAATGGAGTGAGCAGGCCTTTTACATCCAAAGGAAGGCATACAGAGGCCTTCTAGAAGGCATTGTTACTCCTCCTAGTTCCCGTTGGGTATAACTGCTGCTAAAATAATGTATATATATCTTTATTAACGTACATATATACACACAAATAAACGGAAACTCGAATTAATGACCAGATCGAAAGCTCGTATTGAGTGGCTTTTTTTTACTTTTCCCTGTGTTAAATAAAATAAATTCAGTAAAGTGCGTCTTTGACTCGCACACGAAGAGTTCTGAACGGACACTAAATATGCAACACTATACGAACTTTAGCCTATATAATCGAATATGTTACCTAACGTAGACAGTTTTTACAAAAATTGTATAAACCCGGCTCACTTTTTTCGGGTTTTGCCGGTTTTTTTTTTGTTATAACGCATTTTTTTAGTTTTGGCCCTTCTTTCATTTTTGCGATTTTTTCGGTTTTAAGCTTTTTTTAGTTTTGCCGATTTTATTAGCTTTTGACGATACTGGCGCTTTTTCTTAGTTTTGGTGCTTTTTTCGTTTATTGGACTTTTTTCTGTTGTTAGGATTTTTTTTTTAATTTCTGACGATTTATATCAATTTTGGAGAATTTTTTTATTATGGTGTTTTTTTTTTGTTTTGGCGAATTTTTCGATTTTTGGTGATTTTTTCAATTTGGCGAATTTTTAGTTTTAATATTTTTTACTTTTAGAGATTATATTAGTTATCGCGCTTTTTTTTCGTTTTGGCGATCTTTTCGGGTTGTGGCGACTTTTTCCATCTTGACGATTTGGTTTTTAATTTTGCGATTTTTTAGTTTTAGCGTTTTTGAACATTTGAAAAGATTTTATATAATCAAAATGACATAAACTGTTAGAACACCATTAATTTAATTTTTTTTTTAATTTATTGTTACTTGGTGTAGTCTGCATAAACCTAGGCTGCCCAAAGCAGCACCAGATTGCCGAACATCAACCGGCTTCTTATACAAATACACATACACGCATACATTTCTCTCGAGTTTCTCTCGGCGGCCAGCTCTGGCATAAAGATACACTAACTTTGAAAATTTCAAGTGTCTACAGATAATTGTCTATATATAACATAGGATTTTACTATGTTACTTTGCCTGCTTTAGAACACCCTTTAATTTTTAACTGTCAAATATTTCTTGTTGTAGCAACGGCCATGGTTTTACATATTCTGTAAACATTTTAGCACCGTGGCTCTTATAGTTCTCGTGAAAACAAAAAGACAGACTGACAGTCTGACACACAGACGGACGGCCTAACGAAAAAAATAGATTTTGCTTTCATCCTTAATTAAATTATTCTTATTGTTGTGTAAACAGTCAGTCGACTTGTTTATTCTGTAAATAACACCCAAGTATGTGGGTGGCGTTGGCTGAAGTAGTTAGCACGTTCAATACAAAGCCGAAGGCCCCGAGTTCGAGCCCGGTATCCAACAGTCATTAAATAACAATATCACGCATTTTTCTCATGTGCATTATTGTCTCTTTGTATCAGTTATTGTAGGAAAGTGCAAGTGATGAAGGCAGAGTCACTAGTCACTGAACTATAACGACTTCAGCGGATACTAATCTTAAGGTAACATCAGAGCGAAGTAAAATAACCAATAAAATGGCTACTTAGCACAGCTTCAAGCAAAAATTTAATACGCCTCATTTAACACCAGAGGCACTGTAACACTGCAGTACTAAAAAATTAGAGTTGTAATATAATGAAGCTTTGCTCCATCTCTTCCGCCACAACCTGTCTTCTTTCTCACTATCCCTATCCTAACAAGCTAATCAGCTTAGCAATAAGACTTACATAGTGTAAACTTGGACTAAAGAAGGTAACACTTAGCAATAGTAGTAGGCATTTATTGCCTTAATGTTACTTCTCTTAAAAAATAAGTTAACATCGTGGTATTCTAGCAGTGAATTAGTTTAACATTGTGTGTTTTAAAGTTCCTAATAGAAGTGTTACGTAAATATATTCTTTTGATTTAATAAGAATTATACACGGGGCACTCATCTTATTTTAAATTTTGCGAAACTACAAAGAAAAGGTTTTCAAAAGATCAAATTAGCTAATTAGCTTAGCTAATTAGAAACCAGCTAACCCTTTAATTATCAACTATAATGTATTTTTAATACTATTTCATTGAATTTGTTGCACGAAACTCTAGAAGGCAGGATAAGGCACTTTTCACAACTTTTTTGCAGAAGCAAATCAAATAAAATTGACAAATGAAAAAATATTCATGCATGAAAAAATGCTTAATAGAAATAAGGTAAAAGAAACAATAAAAATATTTGACTGAACGAATAAAATATTAGTTTTGGGAACAAGTGCAATCTAAGTATTGAACTTGAAGACAAATTAAATTGTATATGCCTGTATACACTTATTTTTGCTATAATTAAAATTTAAAAAGTTACTGTATACATTTGTATGTACAATTCCATAAAAAGTTTAATGTTCACAAAAATTATTTATCGCACAATATAAACAGCTCCTTTATTCCTCACTTATTTTTTTTACCACACATACTACTACATAATTATTTTACCTAAATATAAAAAGGCGTAGTTATACGAGTACATATTGTTTGTGGAGATGAAAGCAAGGAGCCAAAATAAAAACAAAATTTCTCAAAATCACAAAAGAACACAAACATATTAAACCATGATAAGGATTCAACTTTAACAACTTCGAAGCCGCACCGTAACTAAGTAAAATCAACAGCAACTGCTAAAAAGGAATCAGCAGCATCAACTTCAGAAGTATCATCGTAATCATGGTAAACATATACATGCATAAATGCTTAATAGTGTTAAAAGAAAGACTTTGCTGTAAGCACACAAAACTAAAGCCAAAATAATAACAACAACCGCAATGAAAACAGCCTCAAATACACAAATAGAACAACAGTAAAAGGAAAAACTACAAAATATGATGAAAACACCTGAGAGCGAGCACTTGACAGTTTAAAAAGGTGCTTAACCTGATGCCGGTGGCGACAGTAATGTTATGAACTAAAAATAAATTACAACAGAATACGACACCACACAGACGCAAACGTGTAAATGCACCTGTAATTGTGTAAAAAAAGCATTAGCATGATTCCCAATGTTTGGAATATATTAAAATAAATTTTTTAAATAACATTTTAATAGAGCTGAATATGTATTACGAGTATATTTACATATGCATAAAAAAAATTTAAATGTTCAAGGAAAATAGCACAAAATTTAGCACAAAGCAGATTCAATTAAAAATTTAATCAAAACTTTATTAGTTTTTAACCAATCACAAAAATTGTAGTATTAGCTCAACTATTTTAATTGAAATTTGTTTGAATTTATTCAATGAAAAAAATATTACATTAACTTAAAATCTAATTTATGTTTTTCTTTAAAAGATTCAATTAAAATTTGTTTGAAATGTTTTTCAAGATTTAGTAAAAAAATTAATTGAATTATTTGTAAAGATTCAAAATTTTTCAAATATTCAATTAAAATATTAATTGAAATATTGAAAAAAAAATCCAATTATTGGGCTTAGCGTCTGATAGCCACCATTTTGAATTTTAACCTCTTCCATGTTTTAAGCGTCACTCCCAAGTTTAAGACAAATAAATTGGCGTAAAAATCATTACAATCAGGCGGCTTCAAGCCGATCGCACAAGATAACACACATACATCCCTACATAATCCGATAAAGAAAATATCCCTCTTTTCGTCGCGCAGCTGTTTAAGGACATGACGTGACATGACATGCTCACAACTGGTGCCATATCCTTTGCTAGAACAATTCTTAACTTAATAAATAACATAACCTAAATGTTTTCTTAAGAAAAATCAACAAAAATAATAAATTCATGTAAATAGTATAAATATACACAGTTTTCACGACTTATTTATTTTTAACTAAGAATTTAATTGATTCAATTAAATTTTTATTTGTTTTAATTAATTCGAGTGAAAAAATTTAATTTATATTATCCAAGCAATTTGATAAATTTTAATAAATTGTTTACTTGTTATTACAAAATTTTAATTATTGTTACAAAACTATTCATATTGCTTTTTTCTGTGAAGTATTCTATTTCATTAACATTGTCTTCTCCGTTCTGAATCACCTTAATTATTACATTGCTTTTAATTTAAACGGATACCTGCATACGAAAATATAAAAAACAAAAACAAAATCAAGAAAACAAGTATGCAGGGTAGGGAAAACTTTAAACAAAAGACTAAACAGACCAAACGGTAATCGGAAAACAATTTAATTTTCAGGTTCAGTTATATCGTGATATTAGGTAAACATTTTATTTCCATAGAATTTTTCGATTTTGTTCAGCTTATAGGAACAACATGTGCCTTAATTTATTTTGTAGTTTTGACTGTTCTTTAGCGATATTTTTTATGTTATTTCCATTTACTAAAAATCAATAAGAACTCGTGACAAGCTGTCAAAGTATGGCCATCGATTTGAAACATAATTGTGCTGAGAGCACAACAAGCAACTTATCACAAAGCTTTATAAGACTAACAAGTGCCCATGTTTGTGGTTTAATTAGCTTTTCATATCTAAATTGAAGAAATTTAAACAACTTTTGAGTAAAGATATTCCTAAATTCTAGTCAATAATAATAATTAATTAAATAATTATAATTAAAAGAAAAAAATTAAACAAAAAAAAAATTATTTAAACTTTCCAGCTCTGGAGCTGTGTTTTTTTCTGATTTTTAATACTAACTTATTTCTTTCTAAAATATAAAATATTTTTAATTAAAAAGAAAAAAAAACAAACTGTTTTATTAATTTAGTTTTATATACCAAAAAAAAAATCCAACTCTGTGGCTGTATTTTTGTTCTGATTTCTAACTTTCTTAAATATAAAATATGATTAATTAAAAAAAAAATTGTTTTATTTAGTTACTTTTATATACCAAAAAAAAATTTTAAACTTTCCAGCTCAGAGGCTGTGTTTTTTATTTCTCTCATTTTTAATACTAATTTATTTCTTTCTCAAATATAAAATATGTTTAATTAACAAAGAAAAAAAAATAGTTTTAATTTTCCAGCCCTGGAAAATATTTAATTTATAAAGAAAAATATATTTATTTGACCTAGTTACTTTTATTTACCAAAAAAGGTTAAATGTTCCAGACCTGGAATCACCTTTTTGATTTTACAGATTTTCAATATCAATCTATTTCGCTCTAAAATATAAAATAAGTTTAACTAATAAAAAATAGAAATAAAATAATTTAAATACTTTTGTATACCAATTTTTTTTTTAATTTTCCAACCCTGTAATCATCTATCCTTTTTGCTTGTTCTAATTTTCAAAACTAATTTAAAAAATATGGTTAACTAATATAAGAAAAAAATTAAAATTTAGTTACTACTTTGATGTACAAAAAAGTTTACATTTTCCAGCTCGGGCTTCATTTTTTATTTCTTTTTGATTTTCAATGTTAATTTTACTGTTCCTACGTTATAAAGAAACAAAAATTTTGTTTTAGCTAGTTGCTTTTATATACCAAAAAAAGATTACATGTTCCAGCCCTGGAATTAGCTGTTTGATTTTTAATATCAATACGTTTCCTACTAAAATATTAAGTTAGTTTAAATAATAAAAAATTAAAATTTGTTAAGTTACTTTGTTTTTTTTTTTTTGTTTTTAATTTTCCAACCCTGGAAATATTTTTTGTGATTTTTTTTGAATCTATTTAAGACCGAAGGCTCTGGCTTCTCTGGGAAAATTTGTTTTGCTTACCGACAGACGGACATCGCTTATTCGACTTCCCTATTCATAAGAATCTGAAATACATCGCTCATTTGCTATAACAATCTCATAACTCTAAAAATTTAATTTTTCAGTTATTGTTACAGAATTAATCCTCATTTCGGTGAAATAACGCTTTATCATTTTTGGTAAAGGGCATAAAAATATGTTCATATAATATTGTACAAAGACAACTTTTAGAAAGGTTTCCCTTCCCAGGTGGCAGCTATATACAGACATGTGTGTATGTATGCATGAGCGGTTTATTTGTAAGTGGCATAAAACACTTTTTGAAAAAAATATTATATTCTGATATAAATTTATTAATAGGTAGATTTTGTAAAAAATTTTGTTTCTAAACGTTTCAAATTTGTATGAAAA
Source organism: Tachina lurida (assembly GCA_944452675.1). Lineage (NCBI taxonomy): Eukaryota > Metazoa > Arthropoda > Insecta > Diptera > Tachinidae > Tachina > Tachina lurida. Next base: position 156,475,495 of record OX101753.1, on the reverse strand, counting down.
ATAAGGAAAATTCGTTTCAAAAAATAGTTTTTCCATACAAATTTCAAAACGAAAAAAACGTTTCTAATTACAAAATTTGCCTTTAAATATTTCCGCTTTTTTAAAGGAAAATATACAAGTGGAAGGCAAGATTTACCAATCCATAAACATATACAAAATTCTCGTGACACGGAGTTTGTAATTGAACTTTTCTGAAACGGTAAGTCTGAGAATAGATCGTTTTATATTTTTCATACCCTTAAGTGGTTCGTGGTTCTGCCCCGACCGTATGAGCAAAATATTTTATAAAAGATGTCTTAAACGTTTAATTTCCCAGAGTTTGATTAAGAAATAACTTATGCCTTTTTGTAAATAGCGGTCTCATATGTTATGCTTTTTCTGACTTTTTAAGTCAAACAAAAACAATTGTGTCTATTAGTGTGTATGTGTGTGTGTCTATGTGTGCAGCGTGATCCCTCTAGTCAGCCCAGAACCATATGTCTCTATGTCAACACTCTTTTCTCTAGCGACATCTGCACTAGTTAAAATGTCGACAACTTTCCTTTTATGCGCGAGTAGAGACATTGTCAATGAAAGCGTCAATAGTTTATTTTTCTTTTTTATTATGCTACACAATAATATTAAAAACTTACATACACATGTATGTATGTATTTAAGTTTGTAGACGAGGGTCACTAAAATGTACTAGTGAATCTTTAGTTCAAATGTCTCCATATGGTCGTAAAAGAATATTGCCCTTGTAGATTTTCAATGGCAATCCTATTTTATATGTCAGTACGTGATTACATTTGCTGGGGTACACTTAGTCAATAGTACTAGTGAATCTTTGGTACCAATGTCTCCATGTGGTCGCAAAAGAACTACTTATTCAGTAATGCTACAGTCTAGTGATGGATTTTCAATGAGAAATTTATGTTAAATGTTAATAGATAATTACATTGGCTGGGGTACACCTGGTCAGTAGCACTACTGACAATGTCACTAGCAAATCACTACAATTTCACTATTCGCATTTCCTGTAGGGATGTTACAGACTTTCGAAGGTATAGTTGAATTTGTGTGGTATACATTTTCAATCATAATATGTGTGTATATGCGAATATATTTTAAATAAATAAATAAATAAATAAATAACATTAAACTTAAGCTGAATCGGCTCAAAAATAACGTTGTTATTAACTTAAAACTTTTAACAAAAATATTGAGAAAATTCTTATTTTGGCAATAACTGGAAATTATTATTTTGAAAATTTAACGTGTATTTCAATTTTTGTCTATTTAAAATTACATATGGCCAACATAAATACTGCCATATTCATAAAAAATATTTCAGGTTTATTAAGCGCTTATTTAACATATTTATATGATTGAAATAGACAAATGCATTGCGAGAGCTTAATTGGTTGGCTGCAAAAAAAATATCTATAAATATAAATTTTAATGAAAAACAAACCAACATTGACTTCTATATAGTGCAAGGTCATTTAAACTTTCCAAAATATGTAAATATATCCTCTAAATGAAACTTTAGTCCCAAGAGATTAAGCGTTACGTGCACATATGCTTTAAACAAAATACTCATATGAAAAATTTATGTAGGAAAATCAAATGAAATCATTTACATACCATACACAGAAAAAAATATTCCTGCAATCAATCACTTTAATTGAAAACAAAACTGAAAAATAATTAAAAATGTACTTAAGTCAATTAAACTTTTGTTAAAAAATTTAAGTAACTACAAAGTTTAATTGACTCAGTTAAATTTTTAACTGATTTTTGATTTTATTAAAGTTATTTATTGCAGTAATATTTTTTTTCTGTGTACAGTTGCAATATTTTATACCCATATTTCTTGAGTAGAAAAAACAAGATACAATTTCCCAAAAGATATGTAAATTAAATCAAAATATTCCACAAACAGTTAAAAGTATTAAAAGTGCTGCAACAACTTTTTTTTTTCTTTATACGAGTATCATCAATTTGAGCAGCAAATGAGCTCATCCATGTGGAAAATGGTAACGAGGAGATAAACTAATATTTTTAATTTATACAATTTTTATACCTATATCAGCAGTACACAGAAGGAAAACAAAAAAAGAACTCATGTTATTTATTATAATTAGATGCTCTTACGCCAAAAATATTCGGCACAGAGTGCCATCTGCAATCTGGTTTTGTTAACAATTGAGTTGAGTCAAGGGCACTAGGTTATCAACCTAAGATGATGATGTGATTGCCACCTATGATGAACAGGCACCACTTGGCTTTGCATATTGAATAGTTAATGTCGCCAAAAATATCACCATGACGTTAAGAGCTTCAACTGTGGAGGTGTCCCGTACCATGTCAGCTATGCTAACCTAAAGGTTATTACATTCAATCTCCATGATATGTGCATTAGACTGGTTGCAGCTTGTATGAGATTTCTTTAATTCTTAATGTATGTGCACTCGGCGCAAAATACGAATATAGCAAAATTTTTGAAAAAATCCCATTTTTGGGATTTAGCGAGCTTTTTGGGAATTTCAGGGAAGTCAAAATCATAAATCATATTTGTTCTAACTTTTTGTGTATTAATTGCATCATGTTTCACCTAAGAGAGACTTTTCAGCCGAAAATAATTTTTTTATTGTCTTGCATTCAGTCCCACTGTCAAAAAATTGGAAGGGAACAGGAACACTAGCTTTTATTTTTATTTCTTGATATTTTACTTATCCCATTACGGCGAAACTTAGCACACATCTAGAGTTCTCTGTAGGCCAAAATCCGTAAGTAAATAAAATGGGCGTAATCACGCCCACTAAAATTTAATATTACATTTCACGTGCTTCTACTTAACGGAGTTTCATCGAACTTAATACAGACCCTGAGCTCTGTAAAATACTTAATTTTTATTTAAAAAAGTGGGCCGGGCCACGCCCTTGAAAAGTTAATAATCAATTATATTTACTTCTGTACATGCGATTCCCATAAAATTTGAAAAACAGTTTCAGCTTTTATGATGACATAATTTTGTGATTTAAGAAGTGGGCGGGTACATGCCCATTAAAGCTTATTATTATACTTCACGTGCTTCTACTTAACGGATTTTCACGAAACTTAAAACAGATCCTGAAATCTCAAAAAGACTTAATTTAAAAAAAAATTTTTTTTTATTAATTTTTTCTTTAAAAAAGTGGGCGGGGCATCCACCTTTAAAAGTTCATGTTCAACTATATGCACTTCTATTTGTGCGATTCCTTTAAAATTTGACATTCGGCTCTTAGAATGCCACAATTTTGTACATAAAAAAGTGGGCGGGGGAATGCCCAGTAAAGCTTACCCCCTGTTTCCACAACACGGACTGTTGACTTGAGTAGACAATTTATATGAAAATCACTCATATTTTTGAGTGACTTTCATACAAATTCTGTACACGAATCGCCTGCCTGACTTGTAGAAACAGGGTATTAATTAATATTATATTTCACGTGCTTCTACTGGAACGAGTTTTAAGAAACTTAAAACAAGCCCTGAGCTCTGAAAAAAACTTAATTTTTTGTTTAAGAAAGTGGGCGGGGTCACGCCCTGGAAAAGTTAATATTCAATTATATGTAGTTCTATTTATGCGATTCCCACAAAACTTGACAAACAGTTAGAATAACATATATTTTGTACATAAAAAAGTGGGTGGGGCAATGCCCATTAAAGCTTAATATTATATTTCACGTGCTTCTACTGGAACGATTATTATGAAACTTGGCACATACTTTAAGCTCGGAAAGTGACGAAATGTTGAATTTAGAAAAGTGGGTGGACACCAAATTGGGCATAACCACGCCCCAAATAAACTCAAATAAATTACAGTGTACTTTTTTTCCACAACTTCTCCTTCTTATTTGTAATTTGATATTTTCTACTTTTTCTTTCTTTTCTGCTTTATTTCATGTGCTTTATATATTTCCAATTTTGTTTGATTTGTATTTTACAATCATAACATCCAGCGTTACCGAGTTTTCCTATTCGTTTTAAAGTTTACGTTAAAGCTTTTTTTTATATAAAACGTTTTTTTACTCGTGCTTACATACTGTTTTTTTTCAAATAACATTCAGAAGGGAACCATTTGCAATTATAAAAATAGAAAAAAAAATCTCTCAAAAAACCTGGATCGAATAAACCTCAAATGGGGGCAATGGGAATTAAACAAATTGAATTCACCTTCACATCAACTATGACGACGAGTTCGGATGAGTGCAAATATATTGAGTTAAATGGGAAACATTGTACAAATTTAATAAAATTTCTGCATAACAAAAAAATATAAAAAGTAAAGGTGAAGGGCAAAATCAAATGAAATGAAAACAGAAATTTCAAATACAAATGAAGGACAAACAGGCAAACAATTTATTTTCTTCCAAAGTTTAACAAGAGAAAGGAATGACCCAAAAGCTTTATGTGGAATATCTAACATAAAAAAAAGTTGAAAATCCCACTGCCTTTCAATCTATCTGATTCAATCATTACTGCTGTTTTGCGGGTGGGGGAGGGGCAGGGAGGGAAATATTACTTGCATAATAGTTTTGTCCTTATTAATAGTAAATGAGGGAAAATGTAAAGAAAACCTGTGTTAAGAAGAATTTAATTTATTTTAATGTATAAATTTTGCTATTTGAAACAATCATCGAACTTAAGGGCCAAAATGAAGCATATGTCTTGTGAAACATACGTAGAATTTTTCAAAGTTATTGTAACGTGATTCTTTGTTTTCTAATATTATATTTACTTTGCTGTTGTGCTTGCTAAAAAGGACAATTTTGAACTTTTTGATTGACATATTTCACAGGGAATTTTTAATATCCTGACATTCTTACCCTCCTCAGTGCAGCATTTGAATTTTTGCGGCCATTCAATAATCCATTTAGATGTGGTAGTTTTCATTTTGATTTCCTTTTTCAAATTTTATTTTGATTTTTTATTACCTGTGGGCATAATAAAGTTTGTTACCTGGCTGGAAATTTAATAAATTTCTAAGCATGATTTTTTATTTTTTATTTTTATTTTTTTGCTTTGGTTTAATATCCGTAGTTTGCCTGAAGTTGTAAAGTTGTAAGAGTATTAATAATAAATGAAGGCTATACCAATTGAAAATACAATCTATGATTAAACAACAGAATGCTTATGATTTATTTATAAGTTTCTTGCCAGTTGGCTTAAAATAACCGAAAATATTATTTTAATAAACGCAGGGAAAATTATTAACAAAAAAAAAAAAAAATATCACGTTTCATTTGAATATAAAAGTAATAAGCCAAGTAGATTATATATAAGCATTTTCAAATCAAACAAAAATATGTCATTTGAAATTTAGGAAGGAGGAAAAATTATTTAGCAATATTAATAAAAGAAAATCTGTTGCCTTGTAATTAATTAATGGCGTTCGTAAAAATAAAGTTGTGAAAAGTTTTTTTTGGAAGAAAACGCGCAGCCGTTAGTTAATTTATATTACAGAAAAGTATAAAGTATCGTCTAATTTTATGCTCGTGCTATATAATATATATTGCTACACACTCTTTTTAAACAATCGTTGCCTTATAAAGCACTTTAGCTTTATATTAAAATTATTACAGTCGAATATAACTTTTCAAAATACAAATTAATTATTTAATTATTGCTTCGATCTAAATGATGAATGGGCAGCATATGTTTTAAATTTCTTTAACTATTAAATAAAAAATTTAGTAAAGGGCAACTTTAACTCGCACACGAAGGGTTCCATACTTCTTACAAAACAATACAATTTGAGCTAAAAAAAATCAGCCATTGATACAATGGTAAAGTAAGAAAATAAAACCCATGTTGATTATTGAGTGCCTGTTACAACTTTTGCATATTTGTTGGGCTTCTCATTTGTTTTGAATGAAAGTTTAACATAGTAACTTTAGTTGTTCTAGGAAATTTTTAGGTAAAGGTTCCCTGATGAGCTGCATTGGCAACAGTAAAATGCTCATAGGATCCAGATAAGCCCCTGCAGTAATTAATTTCAATGTATTTTTAATAATAAACTATTTTAATGAATAAGTAAAATAATAATTTAGGATTATTAGGGCGTTAATAAATGTTAAACTTAAAGTTTGATATATCTCTCCAGAGTTGCATAAACTCAATATCTGTATGAAATTTTTACATAATATGCAGATCGATATGAGAATTAATTCTGCATCAATAACTCAAAAAATTAAATTTTTGAGTTATGAGGTTGTTTGAGTAAACGGGCGATATGTATTACTATACGAACGTTAGTCTATATAATCGAAAATCTAACCTGATGTAGACATTTTAAAATATTTTTTTTTGGTGTTTTTTTTAGTTATAGCCGATTTTTTTAGTTTAAGCGATTTTTTTTTTAGTTTTTTGACGATTTTGTTAGTTTAAGCGCTTTATCGGTTTTTGGCGATTTTTTTAGTCTTAGCAATTTTTTTTAGTCTTGGCCCTGTTTTAGTTTTGGCGATAATTTTTTGGCTTTTAACGATTTTTACGGTTGTTTTTTAAGTTTTAGCGATTTTTTTAGTTGTGGCGCTTTTTTTTTGGCGATTTTTTCAGTTTTGTCGATTTGTTTAGGTTTTTGCCGACCTTTCTACTTTAGGTAATTTTTTGGCACTTTAGCGTTTTATTTTATTTTTTATGATATTTTCATTTAAGCGTTTTTTGTTTGTTTTGGCGATATTTATTAGTATACGAATGTTATTCTATGTAATCGTATTCTTACCTGATGTATTTATTAAAAAAAAATTTGTTTTGGTGTTTTTTTAGTTTAAGCGATTTTTTTAGTTTTTTTTTTTTTGCAATTTTTTTAGTTTCAGCTATTTTTTTTTAGTCTAGGACCGTTTTTTAATTAAGGCGATTTTTTTTGGACTTTTGACTATTTTTTTGGTTGTTTTATAAGTTTTACCGATTTTTTTTAGTTGTGGTGCTTTTTTCGGCTCGGCGATTTGTTCAGTTTTTTGCCGACATTTTTACTTCAGGTGATTTTTTTTAGTTTTATCTATATTTATTGGTATACGAACATTAGCCTATATAATAGAATATCTCACCTGAAGTAGAAATTAAAAAAAAAATTTGGTTTGGCGTTTTTTTTAGTTATAGCCTTTAAGGTTTTTGTCGGTTTTTTGCCGATTACTTTAGTTTTAGTTTTATTTTTAGTTTTCACCCTTTTTGTGTTTTTGGCGATTTGTTTCGGGGTTTCGCATTTTTTTTTTGTTTTTGGTTTTTTTTTAAGTTTGAGCGATTTTTGAGATATGGTGTTTTTTTAGATTTGACATTTTTTCAGTTTTGGCGATTTTTAATTTTTTTTGCGACCTTTTCGCTTTAGGTGATTTTTCCGCATTTTAGCGATTTATTTTATTTTTGTTTATATTTTTCATTTAAGCACTTTTTTAATTTTTGGCGATTTTTTGTTTCTGCATTTTTTAATTTTGGTTTTTTTTTAAATATCTAACAGAATATTATAATTATCTCATTGGATATAATAATCAAATTTAAAAATCCAGAATATATTACAAATATTTAGACCTACAGCGTCCTTTCTAAACGGACCAATTCAAGTCACTAAATTTAATAATTTTATGTACTGAGCCATAAACTTTTATGTTTTATATTAAAGCTTGAATCCTTAGCAAGAGGAATTTATATAAAAACTAAAACTAACGGATCAAAGTAAAACTATAAGTGTCCTTGAACAACCGTCCTCAAACGAGGACAGTAGGCGTATATGGGTTAAATTTTTTTTTCAGCGCTTATTCTCGTTTTGCCAATTTAGCGATTTATTACATTTTTAATGATATTTCTGATTTAGGCGCTTTTTCAGTTTTCCGACTTTTAGTTTCGGCATTTTTTTAAATTTGGGACTATTTAGTTTTAGAGTTTTTTGAAATTTTTTAGATTTTTCCGTTTTGTCGGGTTTTGTGACTTTTTAGTATTAAAAAAATTTTTTTTAGTTTTGGCCCTTTTTTAGTTTCGCCCTTTTTTTTAATTTGGTATTATTTAATTTAAGCGTGTTTTGAAATTTCTAGATGTTTCTTTTTTTAGGTTTTTTGCGATTTTTAGTTTAACGATTTTTTTTAGTTTTGCCCCTTTTTCGTTAAGGCAATTTTTGTTTTTTTTTGGCGATTTTTGTTTTGTTTTTTACAGTACATATTTTTAGTCTTAGCGTTTTTTTTTAACTTTTGGCGTTTTTTTTCGTTTTGGCGATTTATGTAATTTTTTGGCATTTTTTTTAGTATTTTGCCGAAACATTTACTTTTGGTGATATTTTTCATTTAAGCGCTTTTTCGCTTCGGAGATGTTTTCGTTTTCGCTATATTTTTAGTTTTTGGGTATTTTGGTTTAGCTTGTCTTTAGTTGATTTTTTGATTGATTGGTTGATTCTTTTTTTTAATTTCAGTGTTAATTGTTGTAGTCTGCATAAAAATACACAAACTTTGAAAATTTCAAGTGTCTTAATATAATTGTCTACACCTGACATTAGGATTTTTAAATTTTTCGTTGCTCGCTTTAGAATACCCTTTAATTTTTAACCAAAGGTATAGGGCTAAAATCTTTTACATATTCTGTCAAAAACCTTTAAAAATTAAAAAAAATTAAAATAATGTCGAAGGTGAGTTGCAAATTTAATTTTTAGTTTTGCAAGCAACCTATTTACATTGTTGTTATCTCTAATATATTTTTCTACGGCAACTATACTTTGTAGGCAAAATTACCAAATTCAAATAATGCTTTAGAACGTATGAGTACACATGACCAATTTCCTCATTTGGCGGCCAAATACAAGCTGTCATCAATTCTTTTATTATTCTCTCTTAGACATTCATATTTGACATTTCAATTTAACTTTTGCTAATATTTATTTATGTATATATGTATGTGCATATGAGAAATGCGTGAACAGAAGTTTCTTAATCTAAATTAATATTCTTGTATGTTAAAATGTGATAAAACATGACAGCAAAGCAAAAGTTTCAAAGTCTATCTTATTATTACTTTTGTTTTTATTCGGCCTTGCAAAAAAAATATGAATATAGCATTTACTCCAAGAACGTCATAGCTCAAAAAATGGAATTTTTGAGTTAATGATGCAGAATAATAATAATCCTCATATCGCTTTTCATATTGTGTAAAAATTTCATACAACTATCTTGAATACTCAACTCATGAAAGCGAAATAAAAATTAATTTTTCCATTTGAAACTTCAAACCCAGTTTCTGGCAGACTTGTTTTTTTTTTTTGAGTTATGATGTTCTTTGAGTAAATGAGCGATATATACAATAAGATTTAATATATTCTTTAAACATAACTACAAACGCATTTTTATTTATTTAAACTGAAACATTTGACTTCCGAATAGATTTGTTGAAATCCTTTTTAATACCCAATAAGATTAAACTTTCCTCTTGTTTAAACTAAATGCACAATTGTAATGATAACTTCTTCTTCTATATTCGCATAGTCTACTTCAACTTGTATATTTTAATTGTATCTTAATTTATTTAAACTAGAAACAATACGTTTTTAGAAAACATCTTTCCCTCCCATTTGCCCTCTTGCACAGCAAGCACTTGCATGTTCTCTTTAAATGAACGAATGCATATAAAAATTTATTTAGTTTTCATGTTAAAAGTCAAAAATGGGATTATTTAAATATTAATGGATTAAAGAGTGTGCATTGTATTAGTTTTGAGAGCAAACAATTTAGACTAAAGGAGTTGTTATGCAATATAATTCAATGAAGATTTTCAATTAAGAATTTATTTTTGTGTATTTAGTTCTTAAATCGTTAATTATTTGGGTGGGGAAAATGTCATTTCAGTGATAAAATATAAAAATAATAATAATACGAAGTTTAATTTGTTGCAAACTCTTTTAAATGTCAAAAGCAGACTTCAGTGATGCAAAAGTTTCCTTGGTTATCATACATAAAAGATATACCAATGTAAAATCAACATGCAAATCATATTAATTTGCATGGAATAATATGTTGTTGTTGAAGTGTGTTGGTATTTATTTACTTTATTCATAGCTACGCATGCACTGTTCTGCTTAGTTGTGTGACTTGCTCTTGTTTCGTTGTTGTTGTTTGTTTTGATATATATGAGGGAGGCGTTGGATGAAGTAGTTGGGACATTGACTACAAAACCGAAGGACCTGCGTTTGAGCCCGAACTCCGACAGTCATTAAATAACAACACCACGTATTTCTCTGAAGTGCATTAGTGTCATTTTGTATCAGTTGTTGTAGAGAAGTTCAATTGATGAAGGTAAAGTCACTGGTAACTGAACTACACCGGCTTTGGCGGATGTTAATCCTAATGTAACATCAGAGTGCCCTCCATCGTCGGTTTTGCGTAGTAGAATCATCGGCGAAGTAGAACAACCAATTAAGCGGCTACTAAACACAGCTTCAAAACTATTAATATGCCTCATTGACGCCAGAGGCGCTGCAATTCCTCGTTATTAAAAAAAGGTGTAATAAAACAAAGTTGTAAAATAATGAAGCCTTACTCTACATCTTACCTCACCATCTCTCTATCACCTTCTCTCTCACTATCTTCTTTTTAACTCACAGATGACACAAAGGGATCATTGTAGTGAACCCAACTGAGCTGGACTCTAAGTTTCACGCTTCCTTACTAGCAAACTGCTAACCTAACCTAACTTTGAGTTGATATTCATAAATAGCGGACAAATTTCGAAGTACCAGCGAAAGGTTCCTACTGGTGGCTCTTACACAGCGCACTTGTCTTGTAGTAAAAAAGTCACAGGTTAAAATCAACTCCTCCTAAACAGCTGGAACGATTTAAATGAATATTTTTAAGGCGTTTGGGTGGCACATTGGTTGGATTAGGTTTACAAATCAGCCCGCAGATGGCGCTGTATTCGGTATGTTATTTATTTATAGCTAAACGACTGGATCTACTTGAATGAATTTTTGTGTATGCATTCAAGGGAGGGCCTGGAAAGTTTACATTCTTAAATTAGCATATTTTTTTGCTTAGTTTTTGATCCAACAAGTAGCCACTGTGTGGAGCAATTTGTATTAAAAAAATAATAAAATAATTCAGAGTAAGACAACGTTTTCTGCGCTCAGCTACTTTCACTATAAAATTAATGTTATTTCAACGTGAAATAACTTTGATTCAACATGATTCTTCTTTTTAATTTAACATCATCAGAATGATAAATTAACATGATATAAAGCTATTTCAACTGGAAAAATTTTCTTTGAAGATTATTGCAAATCATGTTGAATTAACATGAAACATATTTGCAATAAAATAATTGTCGAAAAGTTTTAAATTAACCATTTTTTCGTAAATTTTTTAGAGGATACAATCTTAAGCTATCGCTTATTGCTAAAGATCAATTAAATTGTCTCAAAAATCATTGGAAGGCTATCAGAATGATAAAAAGAAAAATTATTGGAACAGACGATATTGACTGTTATAAATATAAATAAGGAAGTTAGTGACTCACATAATGCTTTATATGAGTGAATGTCGTACCGAAGTCACTGTTAAAAAAATATTTGTTTTGTTATAAAATAAATTTCATTTGTTTTTTAACAAAAATTAATAATTTTTTCATTTTACGGAAATATCTTTTACCCCAAATTCTATTAAAAATTCTAACTTATATAACAGAGAAATAGAAAAGGCTTAGATACTATAAGTAAGTTTATATAACAAGTATTGGATCCTTTTTTTAATGTTGTTGGCAAAAACTAGCTGTGATACTCGTACATAAAAGGGAGTTTTATGCAAATCCTTTTATAAAAATAAATACACATAAAATAGAAAGGTTAAAACGTAAGCCAAGTCGACAAGATAAAATTTAAAACGAAATCAAGTTAAAAGAAGATATAAAATTGATGATAAGAGATTAAAAAGGAAGAAAAGGAAAAAAATATAATTTCTATATTTAATATTCAACAAATCGTCAATGATAATTAGCAGTTTAAATAATCAAAGAATTTTCTAATGACATTTTAATAACTGAAAGAAAAGTTATTTATTCCTTACATTCATACAAAATCTTTTATTAATTCTTAATCTTATATTTATCTATATAAATCTTTAAAAATTTAATAGTTTAAGGTAAAGAAGTTTATGCAGAAATCTTTTGAGTTTTCTAGTTTTTTTTATACAAAAACAAAACAAACTTGCTAGCAGTTATAGAAAAAAAATGTCAAACTTTCAGTTGAAATTTTGAAAAGGGCAATAATCCCTCATCATTTATAGATTTTTTTTACTCCTTTGCAGAAACTGTCAAATAAAAAGCAATTTACTATATTAAGTGAAAGATATAACAGCAGCGGAAAATAGAAATTTGAAATAACTTAAGCTGAAAAGCTTTTGATGTGGCAAATAGTATTTTTAGCACAATGCTTTAGCTGGCAGCATAAAAAAAATTAAATATTCAATTTAAATATTTAAAATCAATCAATATGGCTGGTTTGTGGTTAACTAAGGAAAATAATATTTTTTATGAACTGAAGATTAGAATTTAGTGTAACCTGATATAATAAGATTTTCAATATTAAGAAAAAAAAAAGAAGTTGTTGGCCATAAATTAATATATCTAGTGTTAAGTTTTTAATTTTGAAAAATGTTGTTTGATTGGTGCGAGTTTTTGCAATGAAATAAAAAGTCACAAGTGTATAATTCATCTAAAATAAGAACACTATATTTACTTAATACTGAAACTAAAAGCTTTTAAATACACAATATTCAATAAATTTACTACTAGAGTACCACGATGTTAACAATAATGTTTTTTACACAATGAGCATAATTGACTCTGCTAACTCTGACTGACTGCTTACACATAAATACTCAACCTAATTTGACTGAATGAGTTTACAATAATAGTCCTCTATTGAATGGTTCGCCCTTCTTCTACATAACACAAAGCTTTCAGAGAAATGTAAGCAGCCTCACAATACAAGCTTTTGAGCACATCTCTTGTTTAGGTATTCGTTTTATTGGTTTGTGTGCATGTACATTGATAATAAAACATCATTCTAGAAGCAGTAAAGCTTAAGTTAGAAAATATTTTTCAGCAAATCGTAATACGGTTAAACAAAACAATTCACATATTCCATTTGCACTGGAAATTAGTATATAAAGTTAAAATTTGCATTAAGTGACACCACAAACAGTGATTATGATGGTGTGATGGCCTTCGAAAACAGCATATTGTTCCGTTCTGCTAGTGTTTATCAGAATATTTGCAATTCATTTTGGTATTACTCGTATATGTTTCTTAAAAATTATGAAGAAGCCAAAACCTAAAAATATAAAATTTAGCCTAATAAAAACCAAACAATAATAATTGCTGTTGTTTGTTGGTGGCATCTGCATTGGCTTATATGCTTGTGTATATGTACATTTCTTTTACACAGGCCAGTTTTACTTGGCAAAAACAAAAGATAATATGAGCTACTCTCCCTTCTCTCATATAAGCTTAGCAAAGTAAGGTTTGCTTGGTGTAAAAGCTGTATACGCAGAAAGCTTATGAGTTCAGTTATCAAAGTTTATGTCTTTTGCCTGCAGCGCCTTGTATGTTCGTGTGCTGGTACATTTTATTACTCAGCTACATAAAACTAGATCAAGCTTTTGGTTTGTATTTTGTTAAAAAAAATTACATTAGGTGATTGTCAACATACTTTTTGTAACAATATTTTATGTGTAGCTTTTCTTGTAGGGCCAAATTAGAAATAGTGGGATTGTAGAGTAAAATTTTGATAGTCCTCACCAAAAATGCTAAGGGGTATATAAAGGTTTGTCATTCCGTGTTAAATTATCACAATATTAGTATGCGCCACATAAATTATATATATTATGGGTCCTTAGGAATAGGGAAGATGAATAAGCCATGTCCGTCTGTCCGTACCTCTGTCCATACGTGTGTCTGTACCTAAAATCGGTTTTCCTAACGAAGTTCCCAGAAAAGCTGGAGACTTCAGTTTTAAACTTGTGTATCAGAAATGATCCGAAATAGATTGATATTGAAAATCAGCCAAATCGAAAACACGGTTTCAGAGCTGGAAAGCTTAAACTTTTCTTTTCATATAAAAGTAACCAGCTGAAATTAATTTTTGTTAATTTCTTTGTAATTTAGACCTATTTTATATTTCAGTTAGAATAAAATTGTTATTGAAAATAAAAATAAATCCAGGGTTGGAAAATTTAATTTGTTTTTGGTATATACATACATATATAACTTATGCCCATTTCCTTGTTCTTAATACCGACAATCAGGGATCCTTTACTCAAACTTTTTTTCGTTTTTTACTGTACATAAGTACGTACAATTCCTTATACATAAGTTGTTGTATTTAGTTACTATAATAAAACGTGTATTTATGTTTTTCATGTCTAATTTGAAACTCGTATCCACATTCTTATTCACCTTGGTATTTACTTTTCTTTTCTTTGTCCGACATTTTTAAGATCGTTAACACTTAACATAAGATTAAAGCATATTTTTAATGGGATACAAATTGTTTTGAAAAAAAAACTACAAAAAAAATATATGTTACATATTCTTTATATATTTTTTTAAAGAAAACTTATCTTAAATTTTTTGCTAAATACAATGAAGAGGAAATGAGGTCTAACTATGTCAGCCTACAGCAGAGGCTTTATATTCATATATACAACATATTTGTTTAATTTCTAAAGAAATATTTTTCTATGTGGTAAAAATACGATTAATATTTACCCATACGAAGTGCCATTGACCTATGAATATATGAGAAAACCACTTTCAAACTTGCACATGTAGAAAATTATATTTAAATATACAACTAAAGCATACATACATACATATTTAATTAGAGCGGAGAGTGTTACAAGGACTTGACAAAAACTACTCATTTTCTTACAGCCATCCCTAAACACGGGCGGCAAGCGTTTTTTAGCTGTCAAAAGTTATCATGTCCATACATTTTGTATGGAGCATACCGAAATAACGCGGCGGCAACGCGACGGCAACGCTTAGCTATTGGAAAATCCGATTTTGACAACGCGTTTTACAATGAAGTTAGTTGCAAAACAAAACAATTGCCTTCTGTTTGTCATCATCAGAGTTACCATATGTATCTTATTTTCGAAGTTTTTCGGGATGTTAAAAATATTAACCCATTAACCGCCAAAATAAAACCAGAAGAGATAATTAATAAAAAAGTTTATTTTTTTATTCATTGCATACAAAATTAATATAAAAGTATAAAAAAATTAAAGAAAATAATAAGTGGGCGGAGTAGGGCGGGTGTACTCAACTGAGTACAGCGGCGGGTTACAGGTGAAAAGTTTCAAAACAATTTTTTTCAATGCATAATGTTTTTAAACATTTCTTGCATTGCCAGCGAACTCTTGCATGACATAAAACACATCTCAATTGCTTTTCTAACTTTTTGGGGTAGTGACCTATACCATCTTGGGGTAAACCTAGGACCAATGAAGATGAAAGTCGAGCTCTATTTTGCGTGTTTTGGCGTAAATAGTACCTTGCAATGGAACGCCGGAATAAAAGTTGATCCATACTGTCGTTATGGCTCATTACATATAGCCGCCAAGCGTTTGCAATGGCCATGTCTATTATATAGGTAAACAATGCCCACCACCACTTCTTGCCACGAATGGCAATTCTGTAGAGTGAAATGGACTGGTACAGTTCATCTACTCCTCCCATATGTTTGTTATAAGATTGAAACACCTTTGGTATATTGACATCAATTTTTTGTCGTTGTGTAGAAGACCAACGTTTTACAGCTCCTAATGGCTCAATTGTGTCGTAGTTTGTTGGCATTGTACAGACGCTATTGTCTTTCCATTTTACCAAAACAATTTCATTTTGCTTGTCAAACCTATAGTCATATGAGGCTCGCTCTTCTTTTTTCATTTCTTTCGCACTTCTCAATGGACACTTTTTTGTTCTGTTCTCTCTAATTGTTCCAGTCGCACGAAATCCTTTTTGCTTGAGATCCACCAAGAGATTATAGCTAGTAAAAAGTTATCAAAAAATACTTGGTGCGATGCTGAGTCAGTCTCCATTTTCTCAAGTAATTTTTTTACTACTCTTGACCCTAAGGGATCAATAGAATTTTCCTCCGATTTTCCACAATAAAAATCGAAAGTGTAGCAATATCCGGTAGCACTAGCTGCTACCCAGTTCTTAAAGCCAAATCGTACTGGTTTACCACGTATAAACTGCTTAGCAGGGTGATGGCCGAAATATTTTACCGTCGACTCATCAATTGAAATGTGCTCGTGCAATACTCCCCACTGAAAAAATTTACTCATTATAACATCAGCTAATGGCCGAATTTTAAACATTTTGTCCCTGGTAGTGCCAGCTTCGTTATTGTTCACAAGATGAAGATTCCTTTTTATATCTCGATATCTTTGCCTAGACATTGATTTTGATACCATTTCCATGCCAACATCTTCATCGTAAGACCAGTATAAATCCTCTCTGGGTAATTTATGATACCCAGACAATATCAGTACACTTATAAACTTTTTTAAGTCGACGTTGTCAAGTTGAAAGTTATGCCTATTATTTTGATTAGCATATAAAATTGTATTACTGATAATCAAACTAGTCACTTCTTCATCAAATATTTTCTCGAATACTTGTACTGGGTTGAGATTACTAAACAAGTTCTTTACATCTTCTTGTCTGGCGAGCACATCAGTCGATACCCGAGATGTTGAAGAGTATGTTGGTAAGCACTTACGCCACGCTGGTAGTTGACTGCGGCTTCTCTTTACCTTATCGGCCAACGGTTCATCATCGCTACTGTCGTTATCATCACTTAAAATTATATTATTGTATCGTCTAAAAACCTCAATGTTACCCGGCACATCTCTCGGCAAGTCTTCAGCTAGCATGATCTCATCACCACCTTCTTCTTCATCTGTTAACACGCTCGGCTCCGGCAGGCAGGGTGACCGATGACATTTTTCAAAAAGTGGCACCAAAAGGGGAATTATAAAAAAAGGGGCAAAATTAAAAAAAAAACGAGAAAACTACATTAAACATTTTATTTTTAATGTATTTTTATATAATTCACTCTAAAAAAAGGGTGAAAAAAGTGGCAAGGCAGTCAAAAAAGTGGCAATTTGCCACTTTAGTCGGTCAAACGGTCACGCTGCCGGCGGGATGATAGCGAAATCATATAAAGAATCACTGTCACTATCTTCCAATATTGCGTTAACAGCTTCTTCTAATCCTTTGAAAGCATTACAAACTTTAAATCGTTTAGAACTCATCTTAAACAACTTTTGTACTCTAACTTTGTAATTTTAAAACAACTTATAAACGTGTAATCTAACACTAAAGAACTTTATTCAAAGCGTCACTACCAATAAAATTCATACTTTCATATATGGGGAGTCCCCTTCTTACATAGATAATCACGCAAGTATATATTTATATTTCTGTAATTATAACAGTGTTGCCACAATTTTTATATGGATTCCGCCGTTGTACTCAATTGAGTACAGTGGTATTTAAAATGGGATAACTTTGTAGAAATAAATGGCAGACCAGTCTGTTATACATATTTTGTAAATAGAAATGCTTGCTTTTAGAAAATTAAAATAAAACATAATTAGCAATACAGTAAAAGCTAAAAAAAGGGAAAGTCTGTGTTTATCTCGCAACACCAATTTTGTATAAGTTTAAGTATACACTTTGTGACAGTTGATATTTATATACATAATTTTTTTTCATTATTTTAACAGGGTACAGGTTTCCTTTGGGCTAAAAACGCAAAAAATATTATAAAAGTTTTAAAAATTTTAACAATTTCGCCTAATTTCTAACTGTACTCAATTGAGTAAAGCGGCGCCAAATGGGTTAAAAGATTTCTTTGTTAAAAATAAGGTTTTTAAGAATATGATATTTAATACTTTTAGTTTATTATTTAATGTGCTTTTGACTACAGTACTGAAATATCGAGCCTTATTTTCGATTATATCGTAAGCGATAAAAATGAAAGTTTTAAGGAGAAGTTTTTTTAATATATTCAAATACGTTTTTGTACGTAAAAGTTATCAACAATTTTGCCATTTTGATATTTCTAAACTATGAATAGGCCCTTAATATTTTAATTTCAACAAAAAAGTATATTTTCGATAACATGTCGCTTACGATAAAATCTAAAATAAAGCTCGATATTTTCTTCTTTCCTTCATTTAAAGTATGAATTATGTGCATACATATCGTCGGTTGGTTTCTGGTTTGCTGCAGACATAATGTATTTTGTATATACCGTGCCGCAAACCAGAAACCAACCGACGATTTGTTAAAAGAAATACTTGTTGGCAATGAAAAGGTGTGACGAGGTCTAGATACCGCCTAGGTTATTCTATTTTTGTTTATTTCTGTCTTTAATTTTAAATATTTTATTTACTTCTATGTTTTGAATTGACTTTTTAAAATAAAAAAATCTTAAAATAATAAAAACAATATTTATTGTCAGTATATTAGAGCTGTGCAAAATCGTTCATTCAAGTGACCGCTCATTTTCGTTCATTTTCTAAAAAAGAACGAGTTCGTTCATTTCGTTCATCCGCTCTTTTCAAGAAATAGAACGAAGTGAAAACAAACAAGCAGTTGATTCTGTACATAAAAAGGGAAACATGCACAATGCATTTTGTTTTGAATTGAAAGTAAAGAAATGAAAAAAGATTCATATCGCCAAAAGAGCCACATACTTATACACAATAATGACAATGAAAATAAACTAAAATATCTAAACCAATTTTGCTAAAAAACTATTAATACATATGTTCTAAAAACTTAATAAATATTAATGGTAATTTAATTAATTTCATAATGGCCACAGTGTTACTAAAAGTATATAAAAAGTCAAATGAAAACAAGAATATGACAACAAATCTCACATGAACAAAGAAAAAGCCAAACAAAACAAAAAAAAAAAAAAAAAAAAAAAATAGAGACGAATTGTTAACCTCCTTCTTTTTTTGAAGTCGGTTAAAAAGAGCCAAGTGTGCTCGGTTGTACTTTTTATCAGTACTGCTGAGACAAAACAGCTCAGTAAAGTGACCGGCTCACTTCGTTCATTTCACTGATTCGTTCAATTGTACTCGTTCGTTCATGAACGACACAGCTCTACAGTATATCAATCATGTATGACTGCTTAATTATGGCGGATATATGTATTAATCAATTGTGATCAGTCAAATTAATATTTATGCTATAATTGATTAGTAAAAATCACTGGATTGAGCAGTTCGACTATATGTTGTATTCATTAGTAAGAGAGAGATGCAACATCACACGTACAGAAAAGTTTCCATCACATTTTTCCCTTAATAATGTGATAGAAACTTTGTTATACGCAATGATGAATATAGCCTACATGACTTCCAATCAAATGACTGGTCAATTGACTGATATTATTCTTGTAGGGTTAGTTCATTTGAAACAAAATAAAATTTTCCTGAATTTGAATTCAGTAAAATCAATGCATATTAATATATGCAAAAATATTTTAAATGAGAAAAAAAATTTTTTTGTTCGACTTGAAGGTTTTTGATAAAGTTTTCCAAAATTTCTAAATAACTAATTATTTAAAACTTTAATTATTTTATTTTAATTTAAATAACAAAATTTTAATAACAAAATCACAAACAACAATGTCGTCTGTCCAGGTGTTAAAATAATCAGGATTGTTTTATTTATTTGTTTGATAACCCTGGTTCTATCGTTTTGACATAACGTTGCCGCTTTTGTTTAGGTATGGCATTTCAGCGTTAAAGCTCGGCGGAAAAAAACGTTCCGCTTTCCGCCCTTGTTTAGGGATGGCTGTTAGCTCAAAAATAAAGGGTCTTCTAATATGAAATCATAACTTTTTAATTTAATATAAAGTATTAGCAAACTTAAAATTTGTTGTAGCTTTAAATCTCGGTTTTAAGTTTGTCAAATAACTTATGTTTTGGTCAGAAATTGTCTTCTGTATTATTCTCACTTAATTGGAAACTACCCTGACAGTATTCCTTAATGGTGTAAAATCAATAATTTGATAATATTAAAAGTAAAATAATTGTCCCAGTGTGCTCAGGCACATGTGCAAGTTTCCAATATATTTTTTTTAACAATCTCATCAATAAGGGAGAGGAGAATAGTTACACAAGGATTTAGAAAATACTTAATAATAAAAATCTTTAAATTTTGCGACTTAACGAATCGAAATAACTGGCCAGGAATCACACTATTAAGTATATTATTCTAGTATAAATTATTAACTCAAATCATTTCCAACTATTTCTACTTCGATAGTGATTTTGCTTCATATCTGTCTCATATTAATTCCACATAATTTACAATAATATTTAAAGAATTTTTTTTTAAATAATTTCATTTCATGTTGATTTAACATTTCAGTACTTTTAAGTCAAAATGAAGAACCATTTAATGTTACGTACTGTCTGGACCGTTGACGTTCCTGACTAGCTCATTAGGTTTCTCAGGAGGTTCCAACCCGGTCATCTGGCCAACGAACGAAACACTAACTTTAATGGATTACTATTCTTTATCAAACACCAAAATACCACACACTTAACTCAGGAGACGAGGTGTTAGTCTCTTTATTGCCCTCCCATCCATGTTGCAGATAAATTCCTTGCATTATATTAGCTACAACCCACAATCCGTTCGACCTAACTATTCAACTTACCAGTTCATTATTGCCACCCACCAACGGAATTTACTCTAACATCATAATTTCAATATTTAACCAAATTTTACATTTTATTTATAAACTTATCCAAGTTGAAATAACGTAAATTTTATACTGAAATAACACGAAGAAACACCCTGCATAGAAAGTGAAAGTTTCATTATTTTCTGCTGTTAAGGCTTGCACTAGCAAATAGTTTTTATTAGTTATTATGTCGAAATCCAAAATCATTATTGCAATACCCTGTAGTTTGCTTTAAGTCTTAGACAAATATGATTTCTAAATGCTTAACGGACCTTTATAATTATAAATGTTTACTCAAACGGACACACACACAGCGTAAGTATATTAATGTGCACTTGTGTTAGTTGAAACTAAAAGAAAACTTTTTTAATACTGTATTTCTTAAAAAAAAAATTTACAGTGGTGGGCAAAGCGGAGAAACATAAATTTTTTTTTGACTTTTTCATTTTTATTTCATATTTAGTAAACAAAATCAGGGCACTTTCAACACTATTGACTAAAATGGGGCTTAAATTGCAATGCCTTCCACAAATAGTGAAGGTAAAAGAAATAACCCTCATAAATTTTTAAGAAACGAACATAAAATTCCACGTTTTCAGAAAATACTACTGACTAGTTATTGCAGTAGTCAGTAATCTTTCGAATTTTATTACCATTTTTGGCTTTTTGTTTATGTAGATATGCACATACAACAAGTGTGCACAAGCCATGAAAAAGTGCGCAGTATTGTATTTTTTTTTCAAGAGGGAATATTGTTTGTAGTGGTGATTGTAATTGAGTGTAAAGCAAAACTAGAGAACAAGGAAATAAAAAACACACAACACTTTTGTACAACATTTGAATAGACAGTTGTTTCAAAATTTTTATTGTTCACTTCATAGTGCACCATACTTCATTTCACAAACTGAAAATTGCATAAAACTTTAAGTGATAATAAAACATTTTAGAATTATTATTTATTTATTTTATTTTTTATTTTTAACATCTGTATGTCTGTGTGTCTGTGTATCTGTGTATCTGTGTGTCTGTCCGTGTCCACGTACAGCCCAAACGGTTGGTCTGATTTTCATTTAGTTTTTTCTGTTTGATCGAGAAGGTTCTTAGCTATGTTTGAAGAAAATCGGTCCAGCCGCATAGAAGATATTACATCTTTTCTAGATGTATCGGGGGTATTTAAAATTTTTAATTTTTGTTATTAAATTAATAAATTATAAAACTTAGAGCAGTATCGCATGCCAACTAACACGCTCAAGGGTGGTTAAATTTTAAGGGCTGATGTTTATTTTGAATAAAACACCAATTATTTAGGAAATTATTGTCATTTCTTTTTATTACGATAGTATGGTATGGTTCAATTATGTATGGAACAAAATATTGGCCAAATGGTCCGAATTTTCAATGACGCTGAGGCATAATTGAGGTTCTATGCAGTTAATGTGCCGAATTATCTCATCCTTTAGCTCTTGAATTGCTGCTGACTTAACAACGTACACCTTTTCTTTCAAATTACCCCAAAGAAAGAAGTCCAACGGTGTGAAATCACATGATCTTGGCGGCCAATTGGCATTGCCACTACGTGAGATAACACGGCCATTGAGTTTGTCATGCAAAACAGCCATTGTTTCGTTAGCTGTGTGCCAAGTGGCATAGTCCTGTTGAAACCACATATTGTCCATATGCCATAAAAAGTTCATTATCATCTCACGATAGCGAACACCGTTCACAGTAACTGCCTGTCCGGTTTCATTTTGGAAAAAATACGGCCCGGCCCGATGATACCGCCAGCCCATAAACCGCACCAAACAGCCACTCTTTGTGGGTGCATATGTTTTTCGACAATCATTCTTGGATTATCATTCGCCCAAATGCCGCAATTATGCTTATTGACCAATCCACTGAGGTGAAAATGTGCCTTATCATTGAAGATGATTTTCTTGGAAAATTTATCATCCATTTCATAATAAGCCTGAATAACTTTAATGCATTGCTCGATTGTGTATCTTTCGATGGTTCAAATTTAGTTAGTCTGAAATTGAGAAATGTCAAATTAAATGCAGAAAAAAACTTGACGTTTGAAATATAATCACCCTTTATATGGTATATATGTATATGGTATACAAATGTATATGTACATATATATATATGTATATGTATATATAAACTATAAGTATATATTTATTTAACTATAATATTAATTGACTTTAAAGTGGTTGAAAAATAAGTAGTTAGTAGTCAATTTAAAAGTCATGCAGTGATGGACAATTGACTATTGCCTATGACATGCCTATGTTAACTATTTTAACGGCGACAAGGAAAAAAGGCACTTAATCAACTAGATGTGGTTATTAAAAAACCAGTTTGAAGTTACTTATAAATGGGTTTGATTCCTATAGGGATGTTTCGACACTACAATAACTAATGCCCTCGCTTGGCAGATACATAAACAAATGCTGTTGCATGCTTTTGATAAAACTGAATACCAGTTTTAGTGTTCTCATAAAATCAAGAGCACTAAAAAGAGAGAACAATTCAATAATGTACATCATGAAGACTAAGCAAGCAAACATCTTGTGCTCAGCTCTAAAACATACTTTATGTCTTTGGATGTCGTATCGTTCGTTGTTCTACCAAATATTTACAAAAGCAGCGACTGTAAAAAATTACACAAGTTTATAATTCTTTTTTGTACAAATCGTACAGATGTTAAAAGTACAACAGCAAATAACATGCGGTAAAAACTGTTTCCCTTTCTATTGAAATATCTGTGAAAAGAGCTAGGGAAATACGTGTTTATAAATACTTTTGTTTTTGAATTATCGATATGAGCCAATCGAATAAACTTTAACTCCAACAAAAAGAGAATTTGGAATAGAATTTAATTTGACTTAAACTTGTCGTTTTGTCGATCTAACATTATTCCCGAGAATACTTAAATCTTACGCGTATTAAACATTTAATAAAACAAAAAAATTTTTACTACTTTTTTATAAAGCTGACTGAGAAAGCTATAAAACCTTTCACCACCCACTGTGTTTCCTTCCTGTGCTTCTTCTTTGTATGTACATATGTATGTATAAAAATAGCTAAAGGTGAGCTGTATATATACATTTAATGCAACATGTTATTGTATGCAGTTTTTTTTAGTGTTAATGTCGTGACATAGTTTATGAAATCGTGCAGTAGTATACCGCGATGTTAGCTTTTACATACATATATATATATATATATATATATATATATATATATATGTATGTTTGTATGTACTTGTGAATAAGCCCATACCAGAGCAACAGAAATGCATACTCGTATGTACCCATGTTAATACATCTCTGCACAAGTATTTGTGTGGAAATAAAAGAATTCAACTGTGTGCACAGCGATAGTTTTGTTATTTATAAGCATTTAAGTTGTACTAGATTTTGAGGTCATTGTGTCAACAATTTCAATAAAACACCAATGTTTACACTTGAGCTCATTGTGAGAGTTGTTACACACATACATACATACATAAAAATTCGTTTATTTATCTATGTATGTATGTATAAAGTACATATTGTATATACATATATGAATGCCATCTGTTAGGCTGAAAGAAGGCAGGGAGTTTGTTGACCGTAAACAAACAACTAACTCTTCTCTAAAGCTAAATACTTTTTCTGTATTTTATGTGTCCTCCTCGTAAAATCTTTGTTCATAGTCATATTATTGATTCGCTATGCCTTGCTGGTACTGAATTTTAATATGTAAGGCAGCTAAAAGATATTTCGTACCACGCAGCCACCCACGCTAATCAATAAGTCCTTATGACGTTGACCTGAAGCTGATAGTTGGCGAGGGTAATAAGGGCATGGGTGTAATGTATGTTTGTAAAATAAAAGTATACCTACGAGTGATTCTAAGCTTTTAGATTTAAATTTTAGATTTTTTAATACAGACCTTTTGCTAATAATTTTTTTTTTTATTTAAATCTCCTTTCTTCGCTCATATCCACATTTAAATTTTTCTAAGAAATTGAAAGGCCTCTAAGAAAACTTAAGTTTTAAAAGAAGTTTTGTTCTGCCTTGGCAAAATGTTATTGCACGTAATTTCTCCAGTTAAATTCGAATTTCAAAGCAATAGGGGTAGGTGAGGTTAGCAGGCTGCTGGTAAGGAAGGGTGAAATTTAGAGTCCAGCTCACTTGGGTCCAATACATTGATCCCTTTGTGCTAGTGCTGGGATACTATCGATAGTACTATCGATTATATCGATAGTTTTAAAATATCGAAAATATCGATAGGAAAAAATATCGATATCGATATTATTGAAAATGCAGTTTTGAAAACGTGAGGTGTTATAAAATTTTTTTAACTGACATCAGGACAATTTTTCAAAAGCTGTCACCTAAAATAATGTTCGTAGATACATTCATACATATTAAAATAAACATAAGACTTTATAATAATTAATAAACATAAACTTTCAATAAAGTGATAAAAAAAACTAATTGTGACCTGATGAAAAATTAGTTGTATTTTTCTCCCTCAAGTACAAACATTCAGTCGATAGTAATATCGATAGTATCGATAGTGAAATCTGATTTATCGATAAATATCGATAGTAGAAAATATCGATAATATCCCAGCACTACTTTGTGCTACCTGTTAGTTGAAGAGAAGATAGGGAGAGAGGGTGACAGGGAAGGGATAGTGATAGAGAAGACAGGTGGCGAAGGAAGATATAGAGGAAAGCTTCATTCATTCATTACATTAAGCAAGTCTTATTGCTAAGCTGATTAGTTTGTAGGAGAGAGAGAGAGAGAGAGAGAGAGACGAGGGAAATATAAAAGTTTCTTTTCCCCTCGTCTCTCTTTCCTAAAAAACTAATCAGCTTAGCAACAAGACTTGCTGAAAGTAAATTAGGACGTAGTATCCATTTAATTGGTTATTTTACATCGCCGATGATTCTGCTACACAACGAAGGAGGGCGCTCTGATGTTACATTAGGATTAGTATCTGCTGAAGCCGGTATAGTTTTTAAAGAACAGTGCCTTATGCCTGCATCACTAGAACTTTTCCCACAACAACTTATACAAAGGACAGTAATGCACATCAGAAAACTGCCTGGTGTTGTTATTTTTAATGGCTGTCGGAGACCGGGCTCGGACCCAGGACCTTCGGTTTTGTAGTCAACGTACTTCAGCCAACGCCACCCTCAGCAATGGGAGTATCTACACTTCTATATTAATATTATGCAAATCTTTTCATGTCTGTATGTAATTAAGAGGTAATGAGCGAAACCACTGGTCAGATTTCTAAACTTGTCCTCCCAAAGGACAACAGTGCTTATGACAGGGTCGTAGGGTGGTAAACTATCAAAAAAAAAATTTATTAACGTTTTAGCAGAGCTGTATTAAAGCAAGAGTTTTTAGAATTCCGTAATAAAAATAAAAACATAAGTATATTAATAAGGGTACGCTGTCCAGACTTCCAGCTCTTATATCCTCCTATTGGTTGCCTATCACAAAAGAAAAGTATCATTTTAAGGACTAAAGGGGTAATTGATTTTTATGAAATTAAAAACATAGTTCTGCATCTAAAATAACACAAAAGCTTTATAATTTTTTTAAGTTAAAACTAGGACGAAGAGTGAAGCGAGGGTGTGGCTTCTTCCCCTTCGAATTTATGTTAGAGATTTCTATGAAATTTAAAATTTCTTAAATTTTAGTCTAAGATCATACACACGCTTTATATAATTTAAAAACTAGGATCAAAAAGAAGACAGGAAATCATTTTTTCCCTCTCCAAAACTCTCTAACCGATTTGGATAAAATTTAAGACATAGATAAATAGGCATCGGAAAAGATAGAAAACCTTTATACCTTTAGGTACACAGTCGCACAGGATTTCCAGTTTTCATGATTTTTCGGTATTTTGGCGAAATTATTACCAGAAATTATGAAAAATCGTACAGTGGTATGAATACGACTAGCACGTTTAATTTTTAAACAAAAGTTTATTTGTTTCAATTACATTTTTAATTGATTTTTGTTTCTTTTTTCAATTAAATGTGTTTATTGCAGGAACATTTTTGTTGGGGCTTGGAGTGCTGTGCCATAATGGTATCTTGCAGTTTGAATTATGAAAGTGGTCTGAAAAAAATATAAATAAATTCTAAAGGAGTTCTTATCAGTCAAGTGCAGTAAAATTTATATATCGTTAGCTAAAATGCAAAAGGGCGTAAATAACAAAAACATAATTTTACAGGAGAAGTAAAAAACTAAAAAAAAAACTGAACAAACTCGTAGTTACATCCCCGTGTTTTTTTTTTAATAAAATCCTCATCTTTGATCGCAGAAGTGTAAAATATAATCAAGACATGTAATTTAATGGCATTCATAATACTCAACAAAAAAACTCGATTTTGGATTTTTTGTTAGTTACGCCTTTTTGAAATTTAGTTAACGATATGTACATTAGACTGGTCGCAGATTTTATGGGATTTTTTGTTTTAAATTCTTAATATATGCGCTATCTAAATTATGCGGTTTTTTTAGCATTTATGACATACTTTTTTAGGCCGATACACAGAAAATTTTTACATGTTTTCTTTAATTTATTACGAAAATGTCAAGATTTCCATTCCCAGCAACGTCTTACACAAACAGGCTGCAACTTTAAAAATTTGAAGTGTCTATATATGTAATAAAAATATGTGGCTTAGACCATTTTCATAATTATTGTTGCAATTGTACTTATAGTCGGCGGAGTGTGTTGATGTATTAAAGATATTTGGTGTTTCACAGTTTTATTTTATTACACTTATTTTAGTAAAATATTAGTGAAGAAATAACAACATATAAATTTTATCTCTCCTTTGTATGTGTTTTTGCTGAAACTTATGACAAATTAAATGTAATAAAAATAAAATCACTTTGCCAGTTTGCCAGCAAGAGATTTGTTAAAGAAGAAATTCATATTAATTACATACATGTATTCTATATATTATTTTATTTCACATATAACAATGTTTGTTCAAGTGTGATTGTGAAGGTCTATGTCGAAATACCTAATGATGCCATTATTTTCAGTATTAAATGTGATTACTATAGTTATTAAATATTTACTACATACACATACACAAATATATAAATACGCATAAACGATTTTTAGTGCGTGATAGCAACTCATTTTGCAACCCACACAAAACACAAAAATATTTAGGGATTGAATAATAACACGACATTACAGCATCTACATGAAAATTATATACACACACAACATTATGAAATTTCTGGCCTAAGGATGTATACAACTTAAAGCCAACAATACAAACATACTTATCGTTACCTTACTAAAGAAAGGCCCTAACTCATTATTTTTTTTTTAAATCTAGTTTTTTTGTATATTTCGATAGAAATATCGAAAAATGCAAAAATTTCGTTTTAAAAAAAATAATGAGTTAAGGCATTTTCATATTAAGGCAACAATATATACATATGCAAGTGTTGCAAAAAAAAAATGTCAGGCAAAAGGGAATAAGGAAACTCAACAGTAATGAAGTTATGTGCAGATTTGAGCAGAAAATGTTTTTCGAACATAAAAAATAATAATAAACAGCTTCTCCAATGTGGTAAGGTTGTGTTCATAAGGCGATTATTAAAATCGGCAAAGACATCCTTATGCGACACATAGATACATACACAATCATTTATTAACTAAGCACTTTATCAAAGAGCTTCTTAATATTTGATGTACTCGTCATTATGAATCTCTTCGATGGTGTGTAATTGTTTTGCCAATAATTTTCACTTTTACACTGTTGATGGCATTAAAGGATAAATTGGGTTCATAACCCGGGGATAAGTTTAAAATATTACTGATGCTTAAACCTATTGAGAGAAGACTAATTTGCATTTTTATATTAGCCTTTAGCCTTATAAACTTATTTGTTAATCACAAAATAATTTCTTAATCGGACTTACATTTAATCGTTTTAATTCTTATAGAATGTAATATTTTTTATTAAATGATGTGATGTTTTTCTAAAGAAGAGAAGACAAATTAACTTTGACATTAGCTGAAGCAAATATCTAAATAAAGCCACCAACATTTTATTGCCTGCACTTTAATTATATAAATGAAAACTCCCAGCTCTGCTGGCGAACCTTATGAGACAATCGTTTTTATAGCCTTCACCAAAAATGCTCATTCCGTCTGTGGTTTCCACAATATTAATATGCGACACATAAATTATATATATAGGGTGTTTTTTATTGAGGTATAGAACCTTAAGTTGGCATCACTTTTTTAACTGGCGGCCATTTTGTCAGCTGTCAAGCGATTAATATTTAGTTTGGTTTGCCATTTCATCATGAACAGGTTGACAAAAGAACAACGCTTGCAAATCGTGCAAATTTATTTCGAAAATAATGGTTCAGTTCGCGAAGTTTACCGCAAGCTCCGTCCATTTTATGGTCGACATAATCGGCCATCAGTGCAATTAATTCGGTTAACCATGGATCGTTTTCGCACTACGTTTACTCTATGTGATAATACGCATCCGCAGAGACGTCGAACAGTGCGCACCGAAGAAACAATTGCCGCTGTAGAGCCACCGTGCACAGCAATTGGAGCTTTGTCCATCAACCTTATGGAAGATTTTGAAGATTTTGAATGTGGATGAGTTGTGGTTCCAACAAGACGGTGCTACATGCCACACAGCGCACGTCACAATCGATTTATTGAAGGAAACATTCGATGAGCGCATAATTTCGCGGAATGGACCTGTCAATTGGCCACCAAGATCGTGTGATTTGACACCATTGGATTATTTTCTTTGGGGATATGTGAAGTCGCTCGTCTATGCCAACAAACCAGAAACGTTAGGGGACTTGGAAGCCAACATTCGTGGCGTTATTGCCAACATACGGCCCCATATGCTCGAAAAAGTGGTTGAAAATTGGACCTATAGAATTGGCTTTATTCGAGCCAGCCGCGGCGGCCACATGCCCGAAATCATATTTAAACATTAATGGCATAAAATTATCCTTCCAATAAAGCCAAATTGATGGACATTAAAACGATTTTCTTGTGTTTTATTTCAATTCGAAGTTCTATACCTCTAAAAAAACACCCTTTATTCTTGGTTCTTATGAATAGGGAAGACGAATAAGCGATGTCCATCTGTACGTTTTCAGAGCTGGAAAGTTTAAACTTTTTTTGCCATATAAAAGTAACCAGCTGAAACTAATTTTTGTTTTTTGTAATTTAAACCTATTTAACATTTCAGTTAGAATTAAATTGGTATTTAAAATCAAAATAAATTAAAAAAGGAGGTGCCAGGGTTGGAAAACTATTTTTATTTTTGGTATATAACAGTAACCTACTTAAACAAGGTTTTCTTTTCTCTATAAATTAAACATATTTGTTATTTACAAAAAAAAATGTTGCTAAAAGAAATCAGAAAAAACTAAAAGAAAGATTCCAGGGTTGGAAAATTTATTATTTTTTGCATATAAAAGTAACAATGTTAGTTAAATTTTTTCTTTTTCCTTAGAAATTAAAAATAATTGATGTTTTAGAAACAAAATTTCGGTTTACAAAATTAGAAAAATAAAAATCACAGCTCCAGAGCTGGAAAACTTAAACTTTTTTCAGTACATACAAGTAACTTAATAAAGAAAGAGAGACATTAGTATTAAAAATCACAAAAATTTTAAAAAATATATAGTTCCAGGGTTGGAAAATTGAAATTTTTTTGGTTCATAAAAGAAACTAAATAATTTTTTTTAAATAAAATAAATATTTTCTTTATTAAAGGAAGAAAGACATTAGTATTGAAAATCAGATAATTTAAACCAAAAAAATATAGTTCCTGGGTTGGAAAATTGAACATGTTTTTTATATAAAAAAAAAAAAAATAAAACTAAATTAAACATTTATTTTTCTCTTTAATTAAACCTATTTTATGTATTAGAAAGGTCTTCACTTAATTTTTTTAGGTAAATCTAATTTAACCATTAATATTGGCACTCATTAGTCTTGGGAAGCTTTGTCATATGTTGCGTATTATGCGCAAAGGCAGTTGCGTAGTTAGTTAAGATTCCTTGCAAATGCTTTAAAAGAAAAATTTGCTTAAGTACCATTATGAATAGTTATTTAATTCAGTTTTCGGTGTCAGGAGCAGTATGTTAAGGGCTGGCAAAATTTTTAATTTATATGTATTTATATGCAAATTCAAGATACTTTAGCTGTGGATGAATTAATTTCCATTAAAAATTGCTGATCTTTGTTAAAGTCATCTCGACTTGATTTTTCCTCAAGGAAAAATATAAATTATGTAAATCAGGAGTCTAATTGTCGCTTTCGATAACGAGCTGAATCGATCTCGTTTTTCAGTTTTGAGATTATGGCATTCGCTATCGAATAATATAATAATATGGTTCGATATCGAATGTCATAATCTCAAACTGAAAAAATGTGTTCGAAGTAGCTCGAGAATTGGACCCCTGATTTACATTATTAAGACCCCAGATAAAATATTGAACTATTTAGTCGAAAAATGCTTATAGGTCACTGACTACAAATTGCACTAGAGGAAAAATAAATAAAACTATTTTTCACTTATAAATATATGTATGTATACATACATATACTTCAAACGTACTAAGGTGAAGGGTATATAAGAATCGGCTCAACCGAATATGTCACTCTTACTTGTTTAGTATTAGACAGGAATAATAAAACAAAAAGAGCACCTACATTGAAAAACTTCAAGACATGCAATAGAAACATGCACGCTCACTACTCTTTTTGTTAATCAATATAACAACTTTAAATTCATGTATGCATGTAAGATAATGACGATGCATCTTGCAAGCGAGAATCTTTGTTCGACTCTGTTAATATCGAGCAAATGCCAATCACTTTCAAGGCAACAGCAACAGCATTAAACGTTGTTGCAAAAACTTTGCAATAATGCGGTTGGCATATAGCATTTTTACAAAAGAAAAAAAATCCAACACACAGGAAATCTGTTCAAAATTCTCTGTGGGATTTGTGTGAATAATGAAAAATCTTATAATCTACGATAAAGATAAAGTGAAACAATGAACATAGCAAAAGCCTAAAGTCATAACAGCAAAACTTGGATTTTAAGTTTTTTTTTTGTTACTGTAATGTTCATTATATTGATGAACAAAAATTTAAAGTTGTGTGGGCAAACGGTAGTTGTAAGAGCTCGGATAGACTTTTGCCACATATGCACATAGCTCATCAATCTATTGTTATTTTTGACACATGCTGTGTCAGCATTAGCACTTGTGTTTTGCAAACAAAAATGGTAGAGAAAAATGGCAAACACTTCTAAACTCTTCGTAAGATATTATAATTTTTGATTAGAAGTTGTAAAGGCTTTTGTGCAGGTATGGCATGGTATAAGCGCAAAATTTAAAAGCTTAACTAAACTTATGACATAAATTTTCATTGTCTTTACATGTAACCTCAACAAAAGTAGTAGATTCATTTATTATGAAATATTTATAGCTACAAAATATTTTGTCACAGCTGCATGATGTGTTCTAAAATCGATATAAATAATTTTGTGTTTTATAAGTAATATTCCATATTTATCATGTGGACTTAGAATGTGACAATCAATAAAATTCACACTATTATACATACATACATATACGCAGAGAATCATTTCTTATGCTTTTATTCTGCCACGTGGAGCAAACTTTTAAATTAATTGAGTAAAACACAGTTCGCCCACCCCCAAAAAACACATTCGGGTATGTCCTGTATTCCACGTGAAATTAAAAGATGTGGAATTGCCATAGAATTGTTGTTGGAAAAATGTATTTATAACAACAATTATGTGGCAATTCCACACCTTGTAATTTCACGTGGAATACAGAACATACCCGATTATTATTTTTCATATATATAGACGATTGTCAAATATTACAATATTGTCAGATCTGGCAATGTGCTGACAATGTACTGGCAATCAATGTAGATTGCCATTTCACACGGTTGAATAAAATTTGTCAGAAAATCTTACATTTATTGCCATAAATTCATCTGAGAAAATCGCCAGCAAAAAATTGTCACTTCATACGGTTGTCATATGCAAAAATTGTCAGATCTGTTGTTATGCATTGCCAGACTCAAAGCTTTTGATATAAATTGTTAAATATCAATCGTTTGTGGTTCTGTTAAATATAAAAAATTAAAATATACATTATTATGGATCATAAAGAAGCAATTGCAATGATTTTGTTTGCATATATTTTATTATATATTTTTCCTTTAAAATTAAACGCGTGCAGTGTTGCCCATAGAAATAATTCTGTTGCAATGACGCCATTGTCAGATGCATAAAATTTGCACAGCTGACAATATTAATATGTCTGACACATATCTGACAATAAATTTACAATGTGTTCACACGATTGTAAGATGTCTGACAATTGATTGCCAGCTGCTAGTCTTGCAATGGACTGATGTCAGAACTACGTTTGACAAAAATTGACAGTTCACGCGGTTGTAAGAAATTTTGAGCACATTTTACTGGCAATATTGTAAGATCTGACAACCGTCTGTGTATAGGTTAACAACTCTTAAGGTATCAACACATTTGCAATATTATTGTGCAATAATAGATATTGTACAATAAAGTTGTGTGTGCACAATATATTGGCTAAAATCAAAAGGCTTTTAATCTACATACATATATTGCACAAGAAAAACAATATTGTAATGTGCAATAATTATTTCCAGGTACATTACTTAACATTATTTTTTAATCGCCTTCAAAAAAAAAAGGTTATCAATTCGTCTTTATTTTTATTTTACATTATTATTTCCGAACTCGTTATATTTTAGACTGATTGTAAAAATTCTTTTTTTTTTGCCTGAGAGGCTATAGCTTACAATTGTTCAACAATTAAAAAAGTAGGGGAAATTCGCCCACAAATTTTTTTAAAATTACTTTTATGATATTCTACTTAATTGATTGCTGCGAAACTTAGCAAACACCTTTGTTTTTTGTGACTACAGAATTTTAAAGTTGAAACAAGTGGGCGGGGCTACGCCCATTTAAATTTAATAGTATGTTTTACGTGGTTCTAATTAACCGGTATTTAAGAAATTTACCATAAATTTTGAGCTATAAAATAAACACAATTTAAAAAAAAATGGGCGGTATCATGCCCATTAAAATTTAATATATTATTTCAAGTAGTTCTAACTTTACCCACACCCGGAGCTCTGAAAAATACACAATCATGTATTTAAAAAACTGAGCGGAGGCACGCCCTTTAAAATTTAATTGTATATTTCACATACTTCTTCTTAACCAACAGATTTTCCAATTTTTTTTTTGTTTAACGACCCTTTTCACAATGTAGAATTAAAACCTAACAGGGACTTTAACGGCAAGTTTTGTATGAAGAACTTTGAGTTAAAGTTCGCGTTATACATACATTGTGAAAAGGGACGTAAAAGAATTTACTTCCAGTTTGGTCCCATACATCTTGTTCGAAAATGTCCTATCAGATCTTTGCATTTAAGTCGGTTTTTTTTTTTGTAGAATTATTTGTTTTTTTATAATCTAATTTGTTTAAGATTTTATTTATCGCGAAAAATAAATTTTAAAAAGTTCTTTAACGCATTATTGCGCAATATTTTTTTGAATATTGTGCAATTCATTGAATAGTGTAGAGCAAAACGATTATTGTCGTTGAGCAATAAAGTGCTCAATAATATGGAATGGCCTATGGGTACCTTTTGAGCAAACTCCAGCTCCGGTAAAACTATGGTTGTATAGAAGAGCATGTTTGTGTGAGGCGGGGGGGGGGGGGGAGTGTTGCGGGTCGGGTCGGGTAGACGGTATTTGGACTTCTCTTTTTTTTTGTGATATTATTGCTTTTGATCCTTCTGTCCAATGCCAAAAAAATGTCTCCTTGATGATTTTTCAACCTCACATGACTTGGCTTAACATCCCAGCAAGAAATTACACATTACCATCAGAACTACTTGCCATATAATGACTTACTTTTCTGATTACCAAATTTCATTACTCACTTACAAATCACATTACCTAAAATTTAAAAAAAATATGTACAAGTTGCCAAATGAGAGAATATTTTTTTTAGATTAAATATATTACGTGAACAAGTTGCCAAATAAAAAAAGTAAGTACTTCTCAAGAATCGATTATTTTAGTCTCACGCCTTGTTAAAATCATTAAGTTGGTAATCCAGTAAGGAACAGCTTCCACCAAAAATGCTTAATTCCAAACCCGATTACCTTTTTTGAATTTAATTCTGGGATCTTCTCGGACGAAAAAGGTTTAATTTATAGATTTCAACAAATTTTGCATGACCTTCGCAAAGAAAAGTATGAAGTCAATCGTGTCAATAGCGGAAAAAGAGAAGTTATATTCTGAAAACCCATTAATTTATATAAGCAACCTTTAAGCTATCATTTTTATCAGCCACCATTTCATTCATAAAAATAGTATTGCACCAAGTAAGTTTAAAAAAAATATATTGTGCAATGTTATATTTTATAAAATTATAATAATTATTAAGAGCAATAAAAAATTGCATGTTTTAAATTTTTTTTTAAACTAAATTTGTTTTGAAAACAAAACATTTACCATATATTGCATATTAATGCAATTAAAATAATTATTTTAAAATGTTAAAAGTCAAGTGATAAAATTAAACAACATGAACTGAAAAGCTTTTACATACATAAATACATGCATAAATGTTCATTTTAAAATTGCTATTTAAGAATTTAACAACAAACAATTTAGTTTATATGTGTGTATATAAAGCCACGTAAATTCCATAAACATTTCGAAAAACACCTTTTTAAATAAATTAAACATGTTTTTTGAGCTAATAAAATACACATGTATGTACATGACTTTTTGCACACACACGCGCACACACGCACACCTACGTACATAGAGATGAACAACACACTAATACAGCTGAGAGTAATGTTGCTGTGTGCCTGAAGAAAATGCGTGACATGCATTAAAACACAACGGAAATGCACACATGCTTAAAGCTTCAAACGTGTAAGCCCAGCACACATTATACTTGTTAATAATAATTCGGAATTTAATATATTTCTCAAAGCCATAAATTTCACTAAAAGGCTAAAATATTAAGAATCTTAATATCAGTCAGTGTAAGACAATGTCTTATTTTAGAAAAGCTTTCTGCCATATGGTATATTGCATCAGCTGTTTAACGTCATAGCTTAGTAAGAGTTTCAATAAATATGTTTGTGGGGCAAGAATATGTAAGTATGTTTTAGCTTAACTCGTGCTTAAGTTATAGAAACATTCAAGCCATAGAATACAGAAGCAACATAATCTGCGGCGAAAGCTGACAACGGTTTAGCAACAAATGCTCACTTAAATACACTTATATATACATACATACATACTTCATAGAGAGCATGCAAATACTTGAATATGAAAAAAAAACTATGTAAAATAACAAACACTTACATACTTTGCTTTTACAGTATGTTAACTAAATGATGAAAGTATCTGGCGGTTGTGAAAAATGAGCCAAAACAAAATATCTCTAACGAAAATAAAAATGTAACCATCAATAATGCGTAACAAAAATTTAAGGCAACCAGCACATACATTTAATAGTATCTTAGCAATCAAATTTAATTAAAATTAATTAAAATTGCGAATTTTGAAAAGTTCAACAGTTTATATAAAGACCGGTAGTAGGAAGAGACCGCTTTTTTCAAAGTGAAATAACTCGAGTTTCTTTTTTAAGATTCTGTACACCAAAAGTGAAAAGGAACCCTATTATCTTTCCCACAATATCTGTCACAGACTCTTTTCTCGAGAACCGTTAGAGCTGCGGACCCAAAATTTTAATAGAATATATACAAATTCGCTGCTAAAGCGAGCAACAAAAAACCCCTAAATAAGCAATTTTGATGTACTGAATCAGTAAAATAATAATATGGGATTATTAGTGCGTTAACAAATGTTAAACTTATATTGTAACAGTTCTCAAAATTGAAAACCTCTTGTTACATATAGAAAATTATTTATAGACACTTGAAATTTGCATAACTTGTGTATTTTAATACAGACTACACCAATTACCACCGAAAATAAAAAAAAAAATTAATTAAAGGGTATTCTATTAGTTAATGTAATTTTGATAATGTAACTTTGACAACTTGTTGTATCTTGGAAAACGTATACGCTAAAAAATCCCAAAATTAAAAAAGTTCCGAAACGAAAAATTACCAAAATCAAAAAAGCGCTTAAATGAAAAATATCACCAGAAATAAAGTAAATCACTCCAAAAGTAAAAATTTCACAACAAACCAAAAAAAAACTTTCCTTAACCGAAAAAAGTCCCTAAAACTAAAAATATGTAAAAAAATTACCAAAAAACTAAAAAAATCGCCAAAACTAATTAATAAAAGCGTCAATACTAACAAATTCCCAAAAAAACCGAAAAAACAATCGCCAAAATGAAAGAATTAAAAAAAAATCGCTAAGACTAAAAATATAAAAAAAAAATATTAAAATTTTTAAAAAAATTCCCAAAACTAAAAAAAGCGTCAATACTAACAAAATCGCCAAAATCGAAAAAAATCGCCGAACTGAAAATACTGCCAAAACGAACTAAAATCGCTGAAACGAAAATAAAGTAAAAAATCGCTAAAAATAAAAATACATACAAAATAATACTGAAAAAAGGAAAAAATCACCGAAACGAAAAAAAAAATTGCTAAAAGTTATAAAAAGGAAAAAATGGCAAAAAAATCTAAAAAAATCGCTAAAAATAAAAAATTATCATAACTAACAAATTCCCAAAAACCGGAACAATGGTCAAAACGAAATAAGTAAAAAAATCGCTTAAACTAAATATATTTGCATACAAAAAATGGCAAAAAACGGAAAACAATTGCCAAAACCGAGAAAAAATTACCGAACGAAAAATAATCGCTAAAATTTAAAATATAGAAAAATTGCCAAAATATTTAAAAAATCGCTAAAAGCTTAAAAAACCGTCAAAGGTAACAAAAACGCCAAAAATATAAAAAAAATTGCCAAACCGAAAAAATCGCGAAAATAACTAAAATCGCTAAAACGAAAAGCAGTAAAAAATCGCATAAACATATAAAAAATGGCAAAAAATGGAAAAAATTACTGAAACGAAAAAAATCGCTAAAACTTATAATAAGGAAAACATGGCCAAAATATCTTAAAAAATCGCCAAAACTAAAAATGCGTCAATACTAAGAAATTCTCAAAAAATTGCAAAATTCTGCAAAACGAAAGAAGTAAAAAAATCGCCAAAATCGGCAAAACAAAAGATGTAAAAAAAATCGCTAAAACTAAAAATCTGTAAAAGAGTTTACAAAAATAAGAAAAGATCGCCAAAAATAAAAAAGCGCCAATACTAAAAAATTAAAAAAAAAAAACTTAAACTAAAAATATATATATATAAAAAATGGCAAAACAGGGAAAAAATTTGTCAAAACAGAGAAAAACTCACCGAACGAAAAAAAATTTTATATATGGAAAAATTGCCAAAAAAAATTTAAAAAATCGCCAAGACTTAAAAACCCGTCAATGCTAACAAAATCCGCAAAAAACAATAAGAAAATCGCCAAAACGAAAGAAGTAAAAAAAAAATCGCAAAACTTAAAATATGTAAAACAAATTGATAAAAATCAAAAAATTGGCGAAACTAAAAAAAAGCGTTAATACTAAAAAAATCGCCAAAAACCCCAAAAAATTCGCCAAAACAAAAAAATCGTTTAAATGAAATAAAGTAAAAAATCGCTTTAAATAAAAATGTATATAAAAAATGGCAAAAATCGACTAACATCGCTAAGAAAATAAAGTAAAAAAATCGCTTAAGCTAAAAATACATATGTGACCTTCTCCGAGCAAAGAGACCTAGTATGTCATAAAACGGGTGTGTGTCAAAATGGATAAAAATGAGAAAAGCATTAAAATTTTTTTTAACTGCTTTTTTCTCAATACTTCATTTTCACACACTAGTTCCCCTTTCTCGGAGAAGGTCACATATACAAAAATGGCCAAAAATCTAATAAAGCTCCAAAAACTGAAAAAAATTGCCAAAACGAAAACAAAATCTCTAAATCTTAAAATATGTTTGCAAAAAAAAGTGCCGAAAATAAAAAAATTAAAAAAATATCAAAAGCCGAAAAAATTACCAAAAGGAAATATGCACAGTGCGGAACTCTTTGTGAACATGACAAAGTTTACTGCATTTTTACTCTGTTGCCACAAGTCAGGCAGTCGACTCGTCTAGAAGTTTGTATGAAAATCAAAGAAATGAATACTTTTCATATAAATTTTCTATTCAAGTCAACGGTCCGTGTTGTAGAAACAGGGGTTTAGTTATGATTTACTACCAGTTTATACAAGCCATGTCAAAATTCTCGTCTGTCTATTTATATTGAAAACAAAAACAAAATTTGAGTGCTTTGTTTTTGTTTTCAATATAAATAGGCAAACGAGAATTTTTACATGGTTTCTATAAACTGGCAGTTATTAGTATGTTTTTATAAAAAATTCAAGTATGTCACAAATATGAAAATCTTGAATATGAATCTTAATTATAAGAGAATGTAAAAATTATTTGATATACAAACAACTAAAATACACATCATTACTTTGCTGTAAGATATAATCTTTGTGTATTAGATTAGACACTGTTCTGAATAGCAATATTATTTGTCGTAAGATAGTGGGATGCATTTTCAAACGAATGTGAGTGCCTGGTTATATACACGTTATAAACATACAAATATATCAGCTTTTTAGTTGGTCTCATTACTAACTTTTTTTTTGTAGTCAAGCTGAAAGTGTTGCATGTAAAAATACTTTTATTATTATACCAAAC
This sequence comes from Tachina lurida, assembly GCA_944452675.1. NCBI lineage: Eukaryota > Metazoa > Arthropoda > Insecta > Diptera > Tachinidae > Tachina > Tachina lurida. The sequence continues at coordinate 156,435,796 of OX101753.1, read as the reverse complement.
ACCAAAAGGTATTAATATACTATATATAACAAGTTCATTATTTCGCTTGTATTACATCGATTTTGGTTTGGAAAAACTCTTTGTTTTTTTTTTTGTCATTCGTTGTAATAAAAAGCAATGTTTTTCAACCAAAATAGATTTAAGCAACAATACACCACAATGTATAAAAATAAAATTCCTTTTTTTTTTAAATATAAAATCAGTTTAAACACTACTTTGTTATAGTTTTTATTAGCGTTATTTTTTTACAACCACGGAGGTGGTTAAAGCTTAAAATGTAAGCCCAGTACATCACTGCAGATATAAGAAATGATAGCGTTTTGATAGTTGTTGTTCAAATTTGAGCTGCAAGGTGAAGAAAAATCATTGGAAATTAAAGCCCAACTTTGTAGGAAGAAACATATATCGCTCATTTACTAAAACAAACAACATTATAACTCAAAATAATTAGTTTGCCAGAAAACGAGTTTAAAATTTTCAATTTACACAAATTAATGCAAAAATAAAATTTCAAAAATACAAAAGATATTTGTGTGAAATTTTTATACAATTTAAATAACAATATGAGTTATGACGTTGTTTGAGTAAATGAGCGATATGTTTATCAGCTATATCAATATTTTTTTTTTACAAGTACTGAGTTTTAGGTTTAAGTTTTAAGCCTGTGGAAAACCCTTAAAGCGCAAAGTTATATAATATTTTAACCATTTTTATTAAACTTTAAATTTAATTTTTCTCTCTTTAGAATACCAAGCGACTTTAGTTTTTAACTTGATAGGGGGGAAAAATGGGATCATATATTTTCTACGTTTATCTAGTTTTAGTTTTCACTTAATTTTACTTTTTCTTTATACCCTTTACCAACAAAAATGGTAAAAGGGTATATATAGGTTTGTCATTCCGTTTGTAATTTCTATAATATCAATAAGCGACACATAAAATATATATATTCTGGATCCTTATGCATAGGGAAGACGAATAAGCGATGTCCGTCTGTCCGTCTGTCCGTCTGTCCGTCTGTCCGTCTGTCCGTCTGTCCGTCTGTCCGTCTGTCCGTCTGTCCGTCTGTCCGTCTGTCCGTCTGTCCGTCTGTCTGTACGTGAAATCGGTTTTCCGAAGCTCCCAGAAGAGCTAGAGACTTCGTTCTTGGACTGGTGTGTCAGAAATTTTCCAAAATAGATTGGTATTGAAATTCAGCAAAATCGGACAGACGATTGCAGAGCTGGAAAACGTAAACTTCATTTTGCCATATAAAAGTAACTACCGAAAACAAATTTTTATTTTTTTTAATAAATAAACTTATTTTACACATCAGTACGATTACAACTGGTATTTTAAATTAAAAAAATATAAAAAAATTAAAAAAACGTTTCCAGGGTTGGAAAACTGTAACTTTTTGTGTTATGTAAAATTAACTATGTCTAAAACTATATTAGTATTTTCTCGAGAACCGTACGAGCTACAGACCTGAAATTTGGACACAGTGTGTAGACCTTTGGCCGCTACAACAACAAATACATGAGAATTGGAAATTAAAGGGTGTTCCAAAACGAGCAACGAAAAATGTTAAAATCCCATGTAATATACATACAATTATGTGTATATACACTTTTTATACAGACTACAAAAATTAACACTAAAATTTCCAAAAATTTAAATTAAAGGGTGTTCCATCAGTTAATGCACTTTTGACTATGCAATTTTGACAACTGCTGTATCTTGGAAACCATAAGAGCAAAACTCTTGAAATTTTCAAAAACGGTAAAACAAAAAAATCTAAAAATTACAAAATCGCCAAACCGAAAAAATCGCCAAAAACAAAAAAAAATCGCCAAAACGAAAAAAAGCACCAAATCAAAAAAAAAATCTAAGACTAAAATAAATCGCAAAAAAACGGAAAAAATACTTAAATGAAAAAAAAATCGCCAAAATTTAAGAAAATCGCCAAAATGAAAAAAAAACGCCAAAATGAAAAAAATCGCCAAAAAGGAAAAAAATTAAAAAAAACAGAAAAAAATCGCCAAAATGAAAAAAATCGCCAAAACGAAAAAAACCTCAAAAACAGAAAAAATCGCCAAAATGAAAAAAAGAGAAAAATCGCTTAAATAAAAAAAAAACAGAAAAAAATCGCCAAAATGAAAAAAAATCGTCAAAATGAGAAAAATCTCCAAAATGAAGAAAAGCCCAACAACAGAAAAAAATCGCCAAAATAAAAAAACTTCCAAAAACAGAAAAAAATCGCCAAAATGAGAAAAACGCGACAACACTGAAAAATCGTTTAAACTGAAAAAATCTTCGAAAAAGCAAAATAGCCTGCCTTTCGTGCGCGATTCAAAGTCGCACTTTACTGAATTTTTTAATATTAAAGGAATTAAATGAAACTACGTTTTTCCTTATTTCGTTTTTGCTTTGTTCACTTAACATATTTTATGTATTTTTTAAAGAACTAGATTGGTATCAATAATCAGAAAAATCCAAAATTATGACTCCAGGGTTGGAAAACTCACACTTTTTGTGTTATGTAAAATTAAATAGGTCTAAAAATTTTTTTCGTTTTCTTTATAAATTGAATATATTTTATGCTTCTGAAAGAAAAGTTTAGCGAATGAAATTTGAAAAATTAAAATTAAAGCTCCCAAGATGAAAACAAATATGTATGTATGTGTCTGTATACTATATATATGTATGTACGTACGTTGGTAAAGGGTATATAAGATTCGGCACAGCCGAATATAGCACTCTTACTTGTTTTTTTTTTGCCTGCCATTTTTACACATTTCCACACAATTACGTTGCAACAAAATAAATTTCGTCTAGTTTCTGTTAGCTGGAGGTAATCACCTTAAGTTTCACAATTTTTTATTGTCTAGTTTATGTCATTGTTGGCTGCAAAAACCAAAAATACAAACTAAAGTTGAGTAAACAGTTTTAATGGGAATTCACTCACCAATTTTTAAGTAGGTCATTAAAAAGGCTTAAAAACAACAGTTCACGTGAAGTAAAACTCATTTAACGTGGACGTATGAGTTTGTGAAAAAAAACAGAAAAATACTTGCTAATTAATGTAGTTTTAAATTCACTCGTAATGCGGCAATAATAAGGAATAGAATGATATGAGTATTATAAATTATTATTAAGTGTAAATAATAAATTTAAGGATTATATAAAGGGTGAGGAGTTATAAAATATTAAAAAAATATACTTTTACATCTGTTTGATAAAAAAAAATTCCGTTGTAGTACAAACAAAATAATTTCTTTTATCAAAAAAACTATAATCAATTAATAACTTAATTACATCATTAATTAAAAATTTATTTAGTTAAAATTTAAATTTTTTTTAGCTCTACGTAAACAAGGTTAATTTAACCTTCATATATGGTTCATGTTAATTTAACATGATTTACAGTAATCTTTAAAGAAAATTTTTCGTTTTGAAATAAATTCATTTCATGTTGATTTAAAATTGCCGTACTGCTAAATCAAAATGAAGAATAATGTTGAACCAAAGTTTTTTCAAGTTAAAACAAAATGAATTATATTTAATGTAGTCAATGTATTTTTATTACGTATTTAACTTACGTGTACATATTGGCAAAAGTTTTATATGTTTACCATTCCCGGCCAAGATTTTAACTCGGAACTTATCGCGTGGTAGTCAACATGCGTATCGATGTTAATATTTTCTGATTTCTTTTAGCAAAATATATCTCTCTAAATATAAAAAATTTTTAATTATATATAGAGGGAAAAAAATTAGTTTTAGAAAGTTACTAAAAAAAATAACATTTTCCAACCCTGAAATAGTCTTCTTGATTTACGGCCCTTTTCACAATGTACACTTAAAAGCTAACAGGGACTTTAACGGAAACTTTTGTATGAAGAACTTTACAGTTAAAGTTCATGTTAACTCATAATCATACATTGTGAAAAGGGACGTTATTTTGATTTTTAATATCATTTTGATTCTTAATGAAATATAAAATAAGTTTAAATAATAAACTTGTCGCTGCAGTCACAACAATATTCTTAACATACACACTTACCCTCATTAGAAAAAAAAATAACACGTGCTTGAAGTGTACGTTAAAACAAAATTTTCATACAAAAACCAGTTTTAACGTACACTTAACTAACTAATATACATACGTACGTATACTACATATAAGTACGTATGTAGGTGAAGTGTATATAAGATTCGGCACAGCCGAATATAGCACTCCTACTTGTTAATTATTGTAAAGTTATTATATTATTTGAGATCATTATGCAAAAAGATTTTACATTCTTCTCGGTGTGTGAGAATTACCGACAGTATCCTGCATATAACTCGACTACTACATACATGCATGTAAGGACTACCCCATAAAGGACCAGGACTAGTCCAAACATAATCCAAATGTATGGATACAACATGGTCGATTTAACATTGCAGTATCCTAAGATTGGACTTCATGGTCCAACTTTCCATTACATCGAACTAACCCCAAAACTACCCCTTATGGAATATTTATGGACTACTCACATACAATTTGTAAGTGCCTAAGAAGTACGATCATAATCGTTTAAAAACGAACACTTATCGTGCAGCACTGAATGCTGGTGTGGAAACGACATGATTCATGACTGCACACCATAGGACCATGATGTAACTAGTGAGTTTCATCTAGATTGGACCACCTCGTCCAATATTATTTGTAGTGTAGCACCACTGGCTATTTGGAAATTCCTCAGCGGAGCAGGTCTAGATTATGTGCCTAGAGCACCTGGAAAGGGATAAAATAAATCTTAATTGGTCCCAGTGTCCTATTTGTCTTTTAAATTTAGATTCATTTATTTCCATCATTCTTATTAGAAGCATGTTCCTGTCTTGAGCCATCGCTTTCCCTTCCCTACAGCTGTTACTCTTCTTCATTTTGCCCTCTCCAGCTGTGAGCAGGACGTCATCTCCTTCAGTTGCACTATGGGTTCCACTCTATAAAATTTTGCATGATGTCATTATGTGGCCTTCCAAGGTCTCACTTAGTCACTGCAGCACAATAAACAATAAATATTATTATTGTTGATATCCTTAAAAATTTCCCCACTAAAATTGAAAAGTCGTAACAATTTTTGCTTTCCTATTTGTTTAACTAAATCATCCTTTTGGTTAAATCCCAGCTAAAATATTAAAACTTGTATCGTTTACTTAAATGACAGGATATTTAAAATACTCGTACCAAGCACAGATGAGTACTTTCGCAAACACCCTTATCACCTGAGTGTGCAAAATTAGATATTCCTCTTACACTCTACACACCCATTTAAATTAGAATCAATAAAACTCTTTTTGTTTAGAGATTGGCTGCTTCAAGGGTAAACACATGCTCTTTAAATAAATACCTTTTTGTCTGTTGAAATTAACAAAGTAGCAACATTTTAGTCTGCAGCTGGGATCTTTAAAGTTTTTCCAGATAAAACAAAAGAAAAAGAAAAACATACGAGTACATACACACATACATACATATGTATGTACGCGTACATTATGCATGTTTTCCCTTTAATAGTGGCAATGAAAGTAGAATATAAAACAAATACATTTGCACAATGGCAGAAAAATAGAAAACAATGCTACAATCTACACTTAAGTAAGAAAATAAAAAATAACAACAATAGCAAGTATATATGTATTGTTCACAGCTTATAATGAGTTGAAACACAAGAAAGAAAAATAAGCAGAATAAACAAAGCATTTTGAAGAGGAAAATCATTGTATATATACACATACATATGTTACGTGTCTTATAAAATAGATAGATACTCAGCTGAAATAGAGTTTAAAGTAGACAGAATATCAAGATGTATTTATAGAAAAAGGATATGCAATGCATAACTTTGCTTACATCTATTTCAAATCATACGTCGTCCCTATTGTATAGAAATATTTAAGTTTACATTTTCAATAAATCACTCAAGAATTTTTTTTAATTTTGCTTAAAACCTTTTCGCACATGCAAAGTTTACTTTGCAAACTCTGGAGTTTGTAGGAGAGAAGGGAAAAGCACGCATGGGATTTATTACAGGCTGTGATGTGCTGTGTGTAGTTACTTCGTGGTAGAGTACAAAAAATATTAAATTTTGACGCTTTCATAGTTAATAAGAGAGGGATTTGTTTATACCTTTCAGCAAAAATTGTAAAAGGTATGTAAAGGTTTGTCAGTTCGTGTGTAATTTCCATAATATTAATATGCGACACATAAGATATACATATATATTTTTGGTCCTTATGAATAGGGGGACGAATACGCGATGTCCGTCTGTTCGTCCATCCGTCTGTCTGTACGTGAAATCGGCTTTCTGAAGCTCCCAGAAAAGCTAGAGACTTCGTTCTTATGCCCTAATTCATGCCATAATTCTTGTTCTTAAAATCTCTAAATTATTTTCTTCAAAAATTTTTGTTGTCTCTGATAACGAAAAATGAAAATATTATTACCATGTTTTTAAAATATAAAAATTTTATTAAATTTTAATCAGAAATAATTTCTTAATCAGGCTTGAGTTCAGTAATTTCAATTCTTATTGAATGAAATATTTTTATTAATTAATGTGAGTATCTAAAGAAGAGAAGAAAAATTAAACTAGACTTTATAGCTGGGGGAAATACCGATATTTTTCTGTGCAGCCACGCACTTCATCAGCACCCATGTCTATCTACTGGGGTAGAGATTATTATTAACATCAGCCATTTAACTTAAATTTCTATGAAATGGAATATGAGAATTGATTGTGTATACAATAATTGATTTATCTTTGGCAAATACATTTGTAAGTAGCACTATTCATTTTCTGTTTTTCCATTTTCTATTTAGGTTAGCACGAAGTTATATCACTCTACCTATGTATGTTTAACTATTCTTACTTATCTTTTACGATCATCACATTAATTATTTTTACTTATTCGATGCACCATCGGTACATACATATAAGTATTATTGTAGTGGCTTTATGTTACTTTGTTTTTGCTTTCTACAGTTGACTTCGCTTTCCAGCATTCTGAAGCAGTGATAGCCAAGTGAACAGTGATCATAGAAATTTAAGTTAAATAGCTGATGTTAATAATAATCTCTACCCCAGTAGATAGACATGGGTGCTGATGAAGTGCGTGGCTGCACAGAAAAATATCGGTATTCCCCCCAGCTAATAAAGTCTAGTTTAATTTTTCTTCTCTTCTTTAGATACTCACATTAATTAATAAAAATATTTCATTCAATAAGAATTGAAATTACTGAACTCAAGCCTGATTAAGAAATTATTTCTGATTAAAATTCACTACAGTTCAACTAATTCTAAAAAATGTCTCAATTTTATTAAATTATTATACAATAGTTTGAAAAATATATCAAAAAAATATGTGTTGGATATAATGTATGGAACAAAATTATAAAGCAAATACACGAACCTTCTAGCATAGACAATAAATAATAATTGTTTTAAAGAATCACAATAGCGGCTTTTTTTCTTCCATAGACAAGACGATACAATCGGCGAACAGAATTAGGGCATTAAGCTGGTGTATCAAAAATGCACCGAAATAGATTGGTATTGAATGTCATCCAAATCGAAAATATGTTTTCAGAGCTGGAAAGTTTAAGCTTTTCTTTGCCATACAAAAGTAACTCGCAAAAATTTTATTTTTTATTTTTTGTAATTTAAACCTATTTTATATTTCAGCTAGAATCAAAAAGACGATTCCAGGGTTGGAAAAATTTTTTTTGTATATAACAGTAACCTAATTAAACAAATTTTTTCCTTTTCTCTATAAATTAAACATAATTTATATTTAAAGTGAAGTATATGCTAAGAAACATCAGAAAAAACTACAAAGGTTATTGCAGGGTTGGATAATTTAATATTTTTTTTTGTATATAAAAGTAACCAGATCAATTTGTTATTTTCTTTTTCCTTAGAAATTAAAAAAAAAATTGATATTTGAGAAACAAAAGTTCAGTATACAAAATAAAAAAAACTAAAAAACACACCTCCAGAGCTGGAAAAATTAAATTTTTCTTGGTACTTATTTCTTTAATAATAAATTTTTTTCTTTCTTTATAAAAGAAAGAAAGACATTAGTATTAAAAATCAGAAAACTTAGAAAGAAATACAGTTCCAGGGTTGAAATATTTAAACTTTTTTTTGGCATGTAAAAGAACATAACCAGAAAATCTATAGACTTCGATTTTGTACTGGCTGTATCAGAAATGGTCCGAAATTTTACTTGGTATAGAAAATCAGCAAAATCGAGCAGACAGTTTCAGAGCTGGAAAGCTTAAACTTTATTCTGTCATATAAAATTAATTTTTGTTTTATTTTTGATAAATAAACTTATTTTATATTCCAGTGCGAATAAATTTGTTATTAAAAATAAAAAATATAAAAAAGGCGTTTTCGGGGTTGGACAACTTTAATTTTTCTTGCTAAATAAAAGTAACCTTAGTAACTAAATTTTCCTCTTTCTCTATTAATTAAAACATATGTTATGTTCTTAAAAAACTAGATTAGTGTAAGAAAACAGAAAAATCTAAAATTATGATTCCAGGGTTGGGCAACTTACACTTTTTGTGTTATACAAAAGTAACTAGGTCTTATTAATTTTTTTATTTTTCTTTATAAATTAAATATATTTTATGCTTTTCAAAAAAAAAGTTTGGTGTAGAAAATTGGGCTAATAAAAACCACAGCTCCAGTGCTGGAAACTTTGAACTTTTTTTTATATTAAAATAACTAAATAAAATTAATTTTTATTTTATTTGCTTTTTCCTTTGTTCACTTAACGTATTTTATATATTTTTTAAAGAACTGGATTAGTATAAGGAATCAGGAAATTCCAGGGTTGGAAAACTTAATTGTTATGTATATAAAAGTAACTAGGTCAAGTAATCCAAAGTATATTGCAATTTTTTTATATCTTAATATTGAATACGACTTAATTTTACCAAGTAACGTCATCGCTATAAAAATATTAAAATACGACCTGCAGGTGGGTCGTAAGTAATGGAAAAAAAAACTTACTCAGACTTTATTCTCAATCGCTACAATGTCACTAGAAATATTTTAATACACATTACTTTCCTTAAATTTCATACATAAAATGTCAATAACTTTAAAAAAGGACATTTCAGGTCCTTAACCTGAACTAATACACTTGACAAATTACTTTTTTTTATCTGCAATGTTATAAATCATTTATTGTATATGTCAATTTATTATCATGCCATTGACAAGACATAACAAATGCTTGACATTGCTACTGTGTCTGCATCACTAAGCATTTTGCAAAACATTACTATTTTTTTGTTTTGTTTTTTGTGTTTAGGTATAAAAATTCGACGACAGGCAATAAACTTTGCATATACATACTAGTAAAATCACTGGGCAAAAATAAATCATTACTGTCATTTTGTATATGCTGTGCAATCTATTTTGTTGAAAATCGATACTATTATTCCAAAAAAAAAGACTTTCATGGACATTTGAATTGCACTAAAATAAAGTAAATTCAATTAAAGTTAGCTAAGCTTTCAAAAAAATTTTAATTATATTTTACATTATTAATGATGTTTGTAAGGGTTTAATGAAACGAGTTAATGCATCGACCTTTAACATTTATTTACTCACTCTACTATAATATTAATAGGATGAAATAAAGCAAGATTAATTCGATGATTCTGCCTTGTACTTGCACTTAGATAATTTAGTGATTATTTTTATTAATTCTTTGAAATGAAAATTATTTTTAAGCTTGCTAGCAGACGTTGAACACAAGTTAAATTCCCTGCTGGTGGTTAAGCATTGTCTATATGCATTTCATTGTTGCTTAAATAGACAATGTGTTCTTGGAAATCAAATTAGTTTATTATCTTTTTAATTTTTTTTTGTATACAACAATAAAATAGAAAAGCTTGAAATAACTCTGCTAATAAAACCTAGTGTGCTATACGTCCTTTTACCTTAATAATTAGTCTTTATGCATGTAATTTGAACATTCTTTAAAAGAGAATTTCATTATTCGTCTTGCATGCAACATCTACTCACATGTACATGTTAAAGTAGAAGGAGTTTTCTTTCAAAGATGTGGGAGTATTTAAAAAAAAAAACATTGACTTAACTTTTATGTGCTTGTTTGCACATTTACAAATTTAATTTGCTTGCGCTTTATAATGACATATAATCTTGGCAACCGAAGACTTTTAATCTTTTGCTAAACTATAAAATTCCATTTTTTTTTTCATTGTTAGCTATTTGTGGCTTGTGTTGCACTAAATTAGCTTTTTCTCGTATCTTTTCTTAGATTATTTCATGCAATTGGAACAGCAAATGCTTCGTTAACTGTCTAATTTCCTACAAGAAAACTAAAATTTCTTTAGGCAATTTTTATTAATAACAAATATTTAAAATTTTAAAAACCCCCGAATTATCTAGTAAAGATGTGATATCTTCTAAACGGCTTGACCGATTTTCTTCAAAATGGTTAAAAACCATCTCGATCAAGTCACCTTTTCAACAGAGATCCAGTCGTTTGGGCTGTACGTGGACACGGACAGACACACAGATACACAGACACACACTACAAACTTATAACACCCCTTTTTTTGGTCCGGGGTTAAAAAACAAAATAAGTTTTTTTAAAAAAGTTTGTTAGACCATTACACAGAAAAATTTCATAATAAAATCTACAAAAACATGAATAATTTGGGACATACATATGCATGTCTCATATTAATTCAACATGATTTGCAGTCACCTTAAAAAATGTTTCTTATCGAATTAACTTTATTTCATGTTGATTTAACATTCCAGTGCTATTAAATAAAAATTAAGAATCATGTTAAATAAAAATTATTTTGAGTTGCAACTACGTGAGCTTGATACTGATATAATAAAAAAACCATGTGGAATCAAAGTTATTTCAAGTTGAAACAACATGAACTTGAATAAATATAGTAATTTTACTTTATTAAAAATTAAACTTATGTAATTGTGTGCGTTGTGGTTCAGGCATCAGGAAAATGTGTATGTGCTGTATTTTTAGTGGCTTCCCCGACTAAAATTTTAGCTCATCGCGCTACAGCCACAACAACTTTAAACATTCTTTAGATACATATTTAATTAATATAATCACGTCTTTCCGAAGTATGCCCCCCAAAAAACGATGTTAGGCAGGTATGACTGCTGCTATATTATTTCTTCTGGTTCTGGTAATGATGCAATTGAAGCAAAGCCGCGAGTATCGTTGTTAAAGACAACGTTTGCAAAACCTGGACTCAAATCGTCACATCCATGTTCGTATCAATAATCGTACGAAAACAAAATTAAGTTATGCGTCAATCGAATAAGGTGAATGGGATTTCAGTACGTTCACTTATTTTATAATCTCAAAATGGTGTTTTTACATGACGAGTTGTACGCTCACGAATGTGACCACTCGACACATATTTTGTAATAATTATCATCAACATTAGTCCTCGTGCATTGTACGCACATCAAATCACCCAAATTTATGCAACTTATCACCTTCAAAATATCTTTAGCCAAAATCAGATGGTGGAAGAATTTTGTTGGCTTCTAATTTTTCTGGTTTACTTCATGAAAATAAAGATTAATAATAATTATTATTATTATTATTTTTTTTTTAAATTTAATTAATGCCATTTAGGCCCGCAATTACATGATTTTATATCCTATTCGCAGAGTCCTTACTGTTTTAACTTCTATACTTTCACAAAACGAACAAACATACTTACCATCATAATACATGGCTTTTTCAGCAAATTCACCTGTGAGTTTAAATACCTTTGCAAATTACAATTGCTTTATGCATCACTTAGCCTGCATATGATATTTGCATGTATTTGTTGGATTTAAATGGCAGTCATTATAAAGTCTGGAAGCACTTTAAACACATACATACATACTTAAATATGTTGCATGCCAAAAATGTAAGGTATATAATAAAAATTATTTTCATGTCGAATAAAATTACCTCTTTATTTTTAATGTAGTAAAATATTTGATATAAGAGATTTATTAGACTGTTTGTTACAAAAAAATATCCACTGATTTCAGAAAATAGCTTTTTTATGTACACTAAATGTAAAAAAATCCATAATTCAGGAACTATAAAGTCTTGTGTGCAGCAGTTCAGACTTACTTAAAAGTATTGTTAATAAAGTGAAATCAAACTACAATAGACCCTATAGACTGGGTCGTATCCAAAAAAATTCACCCCTTGGAGCGGTTTATACGAATAAACTGTTGGCATTAATATTAATTAATAAACAAATAATTATTAATAAACAAATAATTAATAAGCTTATTCTTAAGTACTAAGAGCTTTTAAAGTATTACAATCATACTCGCTCACATTACATAAAGAAAGTACTTCTTTACATACCCAACAGAAAATCAAATTAAAAGCACAATGAACTCCAGGATATGTTGAGCAATAAACATTTTTTATTTATATTATTAATTACTGAAAACTTTTGCTAAAAAATAAAATATAATAGAGAGCATTAAATTAAAATTTTGTAAGCCAAGTAAATTCATGAAAATTTGAACTCTTTTTATAAGTTTATTTCTGTATGGGCAATATGAAAAGCATAATTAATTATGCAATTGTTTTTAAATTGGCTTAAACGAAATAAGTTTTTATAAAAATACAAAACTATAATTGAATAAAATTCTGTGCAAACTCTTTTTTTATTAAAATATATGTGTATAAGATTTCTAAATACATATTAATATAAATATTTGTACACCCAAAGAAATCAGGTTTCATTTGTTACATAAGGTTGTAAGCGACATTATTTTATTTAAGTTTATTTTATTTTATTTTATCTAATTTAATTTTATTTTATTTTATTTTATTTTATTTTATTCTATTTTATTTTATTTTATTTTATTTTATTTTATTTTTTTTTATTGTATTTTATTTTATTTTATTTTATTTTATTTTATTTTATTTTATGTTATGTTATTTTATTTTATTTTATTTTATTTTATTTTATTTTATAAAATTTAATTTTATTTTATTTAATTTAATTTTATTTTATTTTATTTTATTTAATTTAATTTAATTTTTTTTATTTTATTTTATTTTATTTTATTTTATTTTATTTTATTTTATTTTATTTTATTTTATTTTATATTATTATATTATATTTTATTTTATCTTATTTTATTTTATTTTATTAAATTTAATTTTATTTTATTTGATTATATTTTATTTTATTTTATTTTATTTTAGCTTTATTTTATTTTATTTTATTTTATATTATTTTATTTTATTTTATTTTATTTTATTTTATTTTATTTTATTTTAATTTATTTTATTAACCCCCGACCAAACAAGGGGTGTTATAAGTTTTTAGTGTGTGTTTGTGTATCTGTATGTCTGTGTTTCTGTGTATCTGTGTATCTGTGTGTCTGTCCGTGTCCACGTACAGATCAAACGGCTGGACCGATTTTGATTTAGTTTTTTCTGTTTGAAATGTGCCTTGATCGAGAGGGTTCTTAGCTATGTTTAAAGAACCATTTCGATCAAGTTACCATATACCATATCAATATACCATATTGTTCGTTAAAGTGAGAAATCATTGTTTTTTTTTTTTTTTTAAGAACAAACACAACCCGCAAAGCGATTAGCTTGTCTGCGGAAAACACCCAGGGTCTATGGTGGGAATCGAACCCACGACGTCTGTACTGAGAGGACAGCATCGCTACCATTCAGCCACAGGGGTACCCTGTTAATGTGCTGCTTCAATATCACAAATTGATTACTTTTGAAAAAAAAAATTCTTATTTAAGCAAATTGATTCCATTTGCAAATTGAAACATTAGATGGAGAAGAATTCCAGCAATTTAATATAATAAGCATACATATTGAAAAAAAATAAACATATTGCCACTCACGTTTAAAATAATAAAGAGCATGGAAGAAATATTTCTAATGATTATAATAATAATAATTTTCTTTTTGCACTAATTTTTGTGAAAATAAAAAAACTTTTTAATTTTCCAGCAGTCATCCTTGTTCAGTTTTTTTTTAATTTCATGCGTATTGCACATAAATAACATTATCATGCTTCCCAAACAATAACAATATTGTTGCTAATAAATTTTGTTTCTTCTCTTAAATATATATTGCAGATTCAAAAACAAAAACTACGAATGTTCTCTACGCAAACAATAATTGTAGGTAATGTTCATATATTGTATTGTTTGAAATTAACGATTATGTTTGCTTGGTATATAAGATTCTACTACTGCTAAAAAATAATGTGCTATTACTCGCGTTTCAACTGATGCTCTGCATTTTTCTCGTACAGTGACCATCATTCATTTCTCGCTGAAAGATATTTTATGATTATTTTGCGTGAGGTATTTTTTTTTGTATTATTATCAAGAGCTTGTTGAGTAAGTAGTTTTCAGCTCATAAAAAATTCTGGTAAAATTTATAGTCAGCAGTATTAAAGTAATATTTTCTTTTATTTTGATAAATATATGTATGCACTTGTATTTTTGTACAAGTGGTAGTGTAATTGGATAAATGTTTCTATAGCTGAACGATGAAATTATGTGATAAACTTTTGTGGTTATACAATGTGGATGATGTATTGTATTTTTGTTGAAAGTATAGTTGAAGTGGTATTCAATAATTAAATTTTTCCGGTTATTTCTAATGTTAGTTTTATTTTTGCACAAATATACCTTATTAATATTAAACATTTACCCATGAAATCTCATGAATCTTGTTGTACGAAAAATTTTTTATTTGCTAATTGCAGCGCTATAGAAGAGTATGGATGTTATATGCAAAAGGACAAAGAATGTTGCAATTTTTGGAACGTTTTTAATAAGAGTTGCTTCTTGACAAATGAAAAATTTTCATGTAATTTATTTCATGAAGAAAATGCTCAATTTATATTAGGTAATAAAGTATTTTTTCTGTACAAATACAAAATTGGCTGTATGGATGTTAAAAACTTCTATGGGATGTGTGTTTTATGACAATATGTCGAATAATAAATTTTTTAAATGTTAAATTTAGATTTTATTTTTCATTTTGCCTTATAATTACTTTTATTGTTATCCAAAGGATTTCTAATTGTATAAAGGTGTAGAAAAATAGAATAGATTCATATCGAATATAAATTATTTGCTGGGTTTTGTATAAGTTTCTAAGCCTACTATGCATTACATAATATATATTATATATTATATATTATATATTATATATTATATATTATATATTATATATTATATATTATATATTATATATTATATATTATATATTATATATTATATATTATATATTATATATTATATATTATATATTATATATTATATATTATATATTATATATTATATACTATATATTATATATTATACATATGTTATATAATATATTTTATATATTAAAATTATTCATTATATAATATATATGTTATTTATTATATATTATTAATTATATATTATATATTATACATTATATTTTATATATTATATATTATATATTATATATTATATATTATATATTATATATTATATATTATATATTATATATTATATATTATATATTATATATTATATATTATATATTATATATTGTGTTTTATATATATTATATATATTATATATTATATAATATATATTATATATTATATATTATATATTATATATTATATATTATATATTATATATTATATATTATATATTATATATTATATATATTATATATTATATATTATATATTATATTAAACATATTTTATATATTACGGTGTCCTAACCTGCTTGAATTGCTTCACTACCAGATTTAGTATTAACGTTAGTGCCTTTTTCCTAAAAATATTGAAAAGTTTATTGATAAAAAGAAAGTCTATTCCACCAAACTATAAATGTAAAATTACGTACGTAATAATTAAACGAGTATTTGTATGAGTTGAGTAAAAAACTTTTTTTTTGTATTTTCAAGATTGTGTATGATTTCATGCAAGCAAATATATATGTATAATGAAATGGAAACATACAAGCATTCAGACTCTATGGCTCGGGATATGAGTTTAAAGAAAGTTTGCTTAACCATATATTATGCATTTACCAACTGATAAAAGCTGTACCCAGCAAGCTTTTTCAAGTTATAACAGCTATATTTTGAACATTCTAACTTTTCTGCGAGATTTACATTTATTATTACTTTATATATAAGGTCTTCGTTAATAAAAATGTATATCTTAAAGCAAGTTGGTTATCTTTCACTTAGGTTCCTTATAAGCAATCTCTAATCTGTTCCTTGTAAAATATTAAAAATAGTTAATGCTTTTTTTTCTTCTACAAATATTAATATCCATTAAAACAATTTTAGCACTAAAAAATCTCAGACTTAAATTCAATATTATTGTATGCTGGATTATATATTAAATGCAAACATAAGTAAATAACATTCGTACTCAAAAGTGTTCATGTAGCACTAGGAAAACTTTTCTGCATGATAAAGAGTTTCCAAAACAAATAGCAGTTATAAAAGAAAAAAGAAACCGAGGGAAAAACTTTTTATCACATGTTTCTCTTTTTTGTTGCATATTGAAAAAAAATTAAGTTAAAACAATAAATCAAGCATTTTAAATGTTGAAAGAATTTATGTATTAAATGATTTTAAAGAAATGCTTAAATTTTTATATATAAAATTTACGTATAAAAAATTAGTAACTTATATAATGGATATTTGTTAACAAAACTTTTTTAGTGTTCTGAGTAATAACATTTTTAATTATAAAGTAACCAAAAAAAAGCTACAAAAAATAGTTAAAAAAAAAATTTAATAGTCAGCATTTAACACCAGAGGGGCTACAACACTACATTATTAAAAAGGTGCAAAAAACAGAGTTGTAAAAGAATGAAGCTTTCCTTTATCTCTTTCTTCACCACCTGTCTTCTCTATCACTATCCCATTCTTAAAGAAGGTAACACCTAGTTATAGTACTAGGTATTCATTATTTGAGTGATACTTCTCTTTAACAGAAAAGTGTATTTTCAAATACTTAATTATTTTGAAATAACACGAATAATCATGTTGAATCATAATTATTTCAAGTTGAAACAACATGAATTTTATGAAGTGTAGCCATTTCATTAATTATTCTAGTTACGCGATACGTATTGGCACCAAACATAAGGTAACGGTGTGTTGTAGTGGGCTCCTCCAGCTAATATTTAGGCTGGGTTTACATGCGCCCAAAAAAGCGTAACCACTAATTACTAATGAAAAACTGTTTGATTAAGATACGTATTTATTAAGTTAAACAGTTTTATACATAGTTAATAGACAATTTTGTAGAATCCAACATGATTGGAAACCATTCAAATCAATAAATCCATATCTGAATCAAACAGTTTTTTATAAGTAATTAGTGGTTACGGTTTTTTGGGCACATATGTGCCACATGCAAGCTCGGTCTTAGACTTGAAGTGTTTTTAATTTTCTTTACTGTACCACAATTTTTAAGAAGTCGTCTTGTTAATAAAATGTTTGTGGATGTTTTAAAATTTGATTCATAGCTATTGTTGTAAAGTGCTTGTTTTAACAAATAACTTTAAAATATTTCCCATAATTTTCTTTCTGAAATAAGTACAAGCACGAGTTTTTAAACATAAATTTTTTTATTGAAGCAAATAGTAGCACAGTAGTACATATTAGAGAATAAAAATAAAAGTTTTTAGAGCAGTTTGAGAAAGCACTAAACAGAAAAAGAAATATTATATAAACCTTTAAAAGAATAAACACAAGCATATCATTGTCTTTTCCATTCACAGTCACTACACGATGCATAAAGCAAAGAGTTCCATTTCCCAGCATGTTGCAGCAAGTTTTGACAAGCACAACCTACATTACGGTTTTATAATGTTAAGCGAAATACAAAAGATTTTGAATACTATTTGATTTTGAAGAAAAATAATAAAACAGCTGTTTTTATAAAATAAAAACTAATAGCAAAATAGCTTTCAAACAAAAAGAAACTAGTCACAGTTGATAAAATAATATAATTTAGTAGGAATGTCTGGTATAGTACGACATAGATTTATACTACAAAAAACCTTGTAAATACACGAGGGCGTTCCCACAGCAAGGCGACTTGACGTTTAGATAGCAGCCGTAATTTTAAATAAAAACCTAACATTGATTGGCAACGTTATAAAACTGAGATGTCACGCTGTTTAGTATTTTTAACTTCCCACGGTAGGAAGCTACTGATTTTATCCTTATTTTCGAAAATTGGCTTTTTATCATATTTCGACATTTTGAGGTCCTGCGAGTCGGTTCGGACTAAAATTTTTAATATCTTTAAAATTTTTAATATAAATATGACAGTGTGTAAAGAGCAACATCAGCCTCTGCTTATTGTAGGGTATTGAAAATATAAACGTTTTGATGAGAATTTGTGACGGTGATGAAGATCATCAGCCTCTGCTTATTGTAGGGTATTTGAAAATACAAACATTTTGATGAATTTGTTGCGATGATGATGATGATGATAGTAATGATGTAAGTATAAATAAAGTTAACCTTGTTCTAAAATATTTTATACATTTATTTAACATTTCTGATTTAATTTTTAATTTTTTTTTTTTTGATAAAAGAGCTCAGTTGGAAGCCATAAAACCAAAACCGTTTGGTTTCAGTTTTCTTTCCAGTATGACAGAATAAATTGTAAATAATAAAGAATTTTTCTTTCACTAGTTTTTATAATTTAGCTAATTTTTTTCTTAAGTATAACTTTGACCTTTAAACTCTAGTTCATTTATTTGTTTTCTATGTATGATGGAAAAAATAGTGAGGCAATGAATTGGAAACTAAAAGATAAGTTCATTATTGTTGAGACAGCAGATGTTGTAGGAAATTAATGAATTTGATTTAATGCGTCCGGCGAATGAATTTTATAATTAAATTAAATTTAATATTTTTAGCAGACATCAAAATAATTCTGCAAAAAAAACCGACTTTAATGCAAAGATCTTAGGAAACATTTTTGAAAAAAATTTATGGCATATAAAACTAAATTTTAATGGGCGTGCCTACGCCCATTTTTTAAAGGCAAGACTTTAAATTTTTCAGAGTTCAAGGTGTGTGCAAATTTCATAAGTCCTAATTTACACTAGCAATAAGACTTGCATAGTATAAATTAGGACTTAAACTAGTTAAGTACAAGCACGTGAAATATTGTATTAAAATTTAATAGGCGTGCCCTTTTTTAAATGCAACATCGGGCTTTTTTTAACCTCAGGCTGTGTGCCAAGTTTGAAATATAATATTAAGTTTTATTGGGCGTGGCTCCGCCCAATTTTTCAACTTCAAAATTGTGCCGCTACAAAAGCAATCAAATCAGCATAGTATCATGAAATCAAATATAAAAATTGTGGGCGTGTCCTGCTCACTTTATTTACAATGAGACCAATGGGAAACTATACCCTCTAAGAAAAGAAAGAAGTTTTACATACGGTCAAAAATGTACCGAGTTATGAAGTAACACCGCCAAAAAAATAAGTGACGAACTGATAACCTCCTCTTTTTTTTTTAAGTCGGTTAAAAAGGGGGAAGTTATCAATTCGTCTCAAATTTTCTTTTGGCATTGTTACTTCGTAATTCGGTACATTTTAGACTGATAAAAAAATTTGTAATTAATTAAATTAAAAAATTAATTTTTTTTTTGCCGGAGAGGGTTTAGCTTCCAATTGGTCCTATTGTAAAAAAAATGTGTTATTTGATTTTATGGTATTCTCCTTATTAAATTGCTGTCAAACCTAGCAAACAACTTGATTTTTGTAATTAGTTTCAAGTTGAAAATATGGGCGGGGCTACGCCCATTAGAGTTTATGATTATATTTTACGTTGTTCTACTTAACCCATTTTAAAGAAACTTTACATGCACCTTGGACTTCAAAATAGACACAATATTTTATATAAAAAAAGGGCGGAGGCACGCCCCATTAAAAATTAATTTTATATTTCGCGTACTTCTTAAGCATCAGATTTTTCAGATTTTTGTTTGTTTGATAGAGTTTACTTCCAATTTGGTCCCATACATTTTTTTTCAAAATGTTCTATCAGATCTTTGTATTGTAGTCAGTTTTTTTTGGCCGAATTATTTGTAACAAAATGTTACTTCATACAGTTTACAGGTTAATTCAACATGATTTACAGTAACCTAAAATAAATTTTTTTTTTTAAATTAACTTTGTTTTATAATGATTTAATATTCCAGTACTGTTTAATTAAAATGAAGAATCATGTTGAATTGAAGTTATTTGAAATTAAACAAAAAAATCGAAGCAAAATTAACATGAAAAATCGTGTTAAATCAAAGTTATTTCAATTTGAAGGAAAAAAAAGTTAAAAATAATTTGATAAATTACATATAAATATAAAAGATATATTTTTTTATATCTTTTCCAAATATTTTTTCAGAATAACATTTATTTAGTATACATATATTTAGTCATTTCACAACCTCCCAGTAAAAAAAGACACTCCAAAAAAGTCATGAAAATGTAGAGTTTGCGATCTGGAAGTAGTGCAAATTTCGATCCGATCTAATGATTTTTACATAGGGTTGTCATTGCAAGAAGTTCTCTTTTTCGCTGCCTGGTCACCGATTTGGAAGCGATTTTAAGAAAAATTTCCTTTTTTGTGTTCTATGATAATATTTTCGTCTAGGAAAAATGGCTAATAGTTACCTATTTTAACAATTAGTTTCTTTTTATAGGAATTTAAACGCGAAACAGTAATTTAATGTAAATTTAAGCAAATAACTTTAAAATTTTAGACCAAAATTAGTTCATAAGTTTCTTCAAAAAAATCGATTTTTTAAAAATTCTGGTGAGTAATTTCTAAAACTAGAGAGGAATTACAAGGTTTTGTATGACTAAAATAAACTTCTACTTGGTTTTCTGCTAACTATCGGCAAATTAAAATATCGATTTTTTTGAAGCAATGAAAATGTACTTCCTTTAGAATGACTTCCAATTTTTTTTACTGGGCTATTGCAAGAGTTGTAAGTGGTATGATTAATAAAAAAAAATAGTTTTTATAACCAATTTTTATTACGGAATTACCAACAACTATTTACGACTCAGGCAAATAAATGTTACAAATAAATTTTGAGTTGAAATCTACTGAAGAGTTTCTTAAGCAGCAACGAAATGGATAGAGACAATGCTTCATCACTAAAATAAACATAAAATAAAATTATTACACATTAAAGACTGAATTTCAAATAAATAAAAATACTTCAATATTTCTTATATAACACAAAGTTGTTAAAGAAAAAGCAAGGATTCATTTTATGTCTTCGATTAAATGCTATTACTTACTTACTTTGCTACTAGCCTAATATATTGTAAACATTTAGAGAGTGCTTAATCTTTTTGGCATTTTTTTCTTCACGAACTTATTCACTTATAGGTCTATCAGAACTTGAGCCTAAATAGCGTATTGCTGTATTAAATAATTTAAAATATCAGGTCTGCTTAAAATTTCAAGCACGCAACACGTCTAAGTAACTTACCCAAACGTTTTGCTTTACACTTTACACTAAAAGCCATTATTAATCCTTACAAACATCCTTATGTATTAAGGCTACAAAAGCCAAGAGCTAAACTGAATATAACCATTTTTAATATTAAAGAAATAAAAATATTGTCAAAGAAATTTTGTAACTCTAGGAGGACTATGACCCATAAAGTAATTTTGCTTTGCTTTATTTATAACTGAGTGTTCTCGAATTTTGCAATTTATCATTCATTCACTTTACAAATCTGAAATCTTTGTGAAATTTAAAAGACATCTGCAAAATCATTGCCTTATATAGAATTTTACACACACACACATACTACATAAATATGCATTTCATATACTTGCATGTAAACCAACACATTCATATGTTGTATGTTAAGATTTATTTAGTTTATATCTATGTATGTTATATATTTGCCTTAAGCTGTATATTTGTGCTGCTGTCACGCACGTTAAGCTGCTTGTCTTGAAAACTGCTTTAAGCTCATTGTAACTCATTCAATGCTACATAAACGAGCAGTAGGATGCTGATAACCCCACAAACATATTATGCTGAAGTATTATTTCTTTGAATTGAAGTTGCTTGAAAAACGTCCAGTGGACCTCGTGTTTTTTTGGAGCGCGAGATCCATAAAGAATGCAAAAAATAACACATTTTGCAAAAAAAAAACCTTATTCCCAAAAAATTGTCAAACAAAGGTTTGTTTGAAATAAAATTTAGCTTCAGTAAATATTTTTTATTTGTCCAGTAAATTGTTTGCACCAATTTTACTTTATGCACATAAAACTGTATAGAGTTGAAAATTGTAATTCATAGAATTAATATAAAATAGCATTTATAACAAAATCTTCTACGGAAGATTTCTGTTCCAATATGGAAATGCCATACTGTATACATAAGTTTTCTAATTGATTTGCTATTTAATTCCAGTAATTTTTTTTTTAATTTAATTTAACAAAAAATAGTTTTAAAATTTTCAAATTAAAATCATGTTATTTCAACTTGAAATAACTTTGCTTTAACATGATTCTTGGTGTTATTTCAGTATAAAACTTACGTTATTCCAACTTCAAATAAGTTTGATTAAACATAATTTTTTATTTTAATTTAACAGTACTGCAATGTTAAATCAACATGAAATTTAGTTATTTTAAAAGGAAGATTTGCTTGGGTAATTACTGTAAATCGCGTTGAATTAACATGAAACACACGTGAAGAAGAATGTTAAATTAACCCTGTAGATTTTAATATGAAATATTTCGGTGTGTTGTTTAAGTTAAGTTAAATATAACTATCTGATGATGTGAACACAAGATTTTATCGTCCCTGATTTTTGATGATTAAACGGGACATGCATTAATTCCTAGAAATAGCACGTTGACTAATGAATCGAAGGTCCTGGCCTCGAGCCCGTTCTACGACAGTCATTAAATAGCAATACCACGCATTTTTCTAATGTGCATTAGTGTCGTTTATATATAAGGATGGATCCAAAAGGAAGAATGGATTTCGTGCTGTAGTTTTTGGGCCCAACGTAAAAAGCTCTTTGCCAATGGGCAAATGGCCTGCGGTATTTCAGGCAGAAATACAGGCAATCACCAAATGTGTTGACATTAGTTTAAATAGGGCCATTAGAGGTGCGCATATAGCTATTTTTTCCGATAGTCAGGCAGCTCTTAAGTCTCTCCTTTCATGGGAATTCCGTTCCCAAGGTTTGACTCATTACAAAAGCTATCGATATAATACAAGGTTTCCATTTATTGTATACTTGGCCACAGCGGATATCCAGGGACTGAGCAAGCGGATGAACTGGCCAAGAGGGGCTCTGCTGCTACTTTTATGGTCCCAGAGCCGTTTTGCTGCGTAAATCAGTCGACTGTAATATCTCTGATTAAAGAAGATGACAGTACGACCGCTAAGGAAATGTGGCTATCTTCTTCTGTTTTAAGGCAGGAAAAATCATTTACGGCTTGTTGTTGGTTTTCTTTCTCGTCACTTTTGCTGAACTATTCTCTATGGAATAGTAACCTAGTTCGTTCACCCTTGTGTTGTTTATGCTTGGAAGATGACAAAAGGACGGCACACATTCTTTGTGAGTGTATCATCTTACGTCACAGTTGAAGGCGTGTTTTTTCTTCTGAATTTCGGCGTTCAGATGATATTAGGTGGGCTTCTCCAATAACAGTGCTGACTTTCATAAGGAAACTCATACAGATCTACGGTATAAAAGATCAGGTGTCGCAGTACCGGTTTTTAGACCAGATCTTCCCTCTATTATATTATCTATTTTCTAGTGTCCGTTGTATCAGATGTTGTGGGAAACGTTCTAGTGCAGCAGGCATAAGGCTTTGGTCACTAAAACTACACCGGCTTCAGTGGATGCTAGTCCTAATAAACTATCAGAGCGCCCTTCTTCGTCGGTTTTGTGTAGCAGAAGCATCTGCAAAGTAAAATAAGCAATAAAATGGCTACTAAGCACAGTTTCTAAAATTTAATACACCTCATTGACACCAGAGGCGCTGCAACTCTGTATTATTAAAAAACAAAAGCGTACAAAAAAAAGGAGATTTATAAAAGAATAAAATTGTTCTCTATCTCTTCCTTTACCACCTGTCTTCTCTATCACTATCCCTTCGCTATCACCCTCTCTCACTATCTTCTCTTCAACTTACAGGTAGCTTAAAGGGATCATTGTATTGAGCTGGACTCTAAGTTTCATCCTTCCTTACCAGATATGCATTACTATAGATACCTAATGCTTGTTAGAGAAATCTACGATGTTGGTCTGGCCAAGGAGTGAACGTCGGCTCTCAGAGACTTTCTCTCTCAGAGGCAATCTCTCTTGCGAATGTGTTTGTTGGGATAAGAGATTGTGATTTCTTAAACGTGTGTTCTAAGTGTACATGAGCTTGCATTTCCTGCTCTTACATACATACAATCATTTATATATACATATGTGAATATATATATATATGTTTATATATATATATATATATATTTTTTATGTGTTGGATTGCATAAAAACTCGTTTGTTTGTTCCAGTTTTTTCTTTTATCTCTTGAGAAGATCTTTAAACTACATGTGTTTTTCTTTTGCAATTCATGCAAACGTTTCGTAACTAAACGTAAGTTTATTTTATATGAGATTGAATGCACTTTAACTAACTGAATAAAAATAGCTAAGTAATACATAAATACAGTTCAAGCTGGAATAAAGATTTACACTATTAGCTTTCAATTTTAAAACGAAAATTGTTCAATAAAATAAATTAAATAATTTTGAGTCATGGACGCATATATTATGCATGATTTTCTTCTATTAATATTTGTAACGATATTGTATCTGCTGTAAATAATACGAGTACAAAAGAGCATGACTGTCGTAAAATATATTTATAAACAAGTAAGAGTGCTATATTCGGCTGTGCCGAATCTTATATACCCTTTACCAACGTACGTACATATATATAGTATACAGACACATACATACATATTTGTTTTGTAAAAAATTTATAAATTTCTTCATTTTGGAGATTTTTCCCATTTTGACGATTTTTTTCCATTTTGGCGATTTTTTTTGTTTTTGGGTTTATTTTGATTTCGGCGATTTTTTTGGGGTTTTTTCGTTTTGGGGTTTTTTCATTTTGGCGATTTTTTTCATTTTGGCAATTTTTTTTTCATTTTGGCGATTTTCTTTCATTTTGGCGATTTTTTTTTTATTTTTGGGTTTATTTGTATTTAGGCGATTTTTTTATTTTTTTTTTGTTTTTTTTCATTTTGGCGATTTTTTTTTTCATTTTGGCGATTTTTTCTGTTTTTTAGGTTTTTTTCGTTTTGGTGATTTTTTTCATTTTTGCGATTTTTTTTTTAGTTTGGCAATTTTTTTTTTGTTTTTGGTGATTTTTTCCTGTTTTTTGTTTTTTCAGTTTTGTCGCTTTTTTCTCGTTTTGGCGATTTTTTTCTGTTTTTCGAGGTTTTTTTCATTTTGGCGATATTTTTCTGTTTTTGGGCTTTTCTTCATTTTGCAGATTTTTCCCATTTGACGTTTTTTTTTCATTTTGGCGATTTTTTTTATTTTTGGGCTTATTTTTATTTAGGCGATTTTTTTTTCATTTTGGCGATTTTTTTCATTTTGGCGATTTTCTTTCATTTTGGCGATTTTTTATTGTCTTTGGGTTTATTATTATTTAGGCGATTTTTTTCTTTTTTTTTCATTTTGGCGATTTTTTTTATTTTGGCGATTTTTTTTCATTTTGGCGATTTTTGTCTGTTTTTAAGGTTTTTTTTCATTTTGGCGATTTTTTTCATTTTGGCGATTTTTTTTTCTTTTTGGAATTTTTTTTTTTGTTTTTGGCGATTTTTTCCTGTTTTGGGGTTTTTTTTTCATTTTGGCGATTTTTTTCTGTTTTTTTTTTGATTTTTTTCGTTTTGGCGATTTTTTTATTTTGGCGATTTTTTTCATTTTAGCGATTTTCTTTCATTTTGGCGATTTTTTTTCATTTTAGCAATTCTTCCGTTTTATGCGATTTATTTTAGCTTTAGAAATTTTTTTTTAATTTGGTGCTTTTTTTCGTTTTGGCGATTTTTTTTGTTTTTGGCGATTTTTTTCGGTTTGGCGATTTTATAATTTTTAGTTTTTTTAGTTTTACCGTTTTTGAAAATTTCAAGAGTTTTGCTCTTACGGTTTCCAAGATACAGCAAGTTGTCAAAATTGCATTAACTGATGGTACACCCTTTAAGTTAATTTTTTTAATTTTAGTGTTAATTTTTGTAGTCTGTATAAAAATACACTAACTTTACAAATTTCAAGTGTATATACATACATACATACAATTGTATGTATATTACATTGGATTTTAACATTTTTCGTTGCTAGTTTTGGAACACCCTTTAATTTCTAATTCTTATGTATTTGTTGTCGTAGCGGCTAAGGGTCTACACACTGTGTCCAAATTTCAGGTCTGTAGCTCTTACGGTTCTCGAGAAAATACTAATATAGTTTTAGACATAGTTAATTTTACATAACACAAAAAGTTACAGTTTTCCAACCCTGGAAACGTCTTTTTAATTTTTTTAATTTAAAATTCCAATTTTAGTCATACTGAAGTGCAAAATAAGTTTATTTAACAAAAAAATTAAAAAAATTGTGTTATCTAGTTAGTTTTATATGGCAAAATCAAGTTTCAGTTTTCCAGCTCTGCAATCGTCTGTCCGATTTTGCTGAATTTCAATACCAATCTATTTTGGAAAATTTCTGACACACCAGTCCAAGAACGAAGTCTCTAGCTCTTCTGGGAGCTTCGGAAAACCGATTTCACTTACAGACAGACGGACAGACGGACAGACGGACAGACGGACAGACGGACAGACGGACATCGCTTATTCGTCTTCCCTATGCATAAGGATCCAGAATATATATATATTTTATGTGTCGCTTATTGATATTATAGAAATTACAAACGGAATGACAAACCTATATATACCCTTTTACCATTTTTGTTGGTAAAGGGTATAAAAAAATATACTTATTATATCGATTTAAATCATTATTTAAAGAAACAGTTTCATTGAAGCAAACAAATGACTGTAACTTGCTAAAAGAAAACATGAGAGAATAACATTTGACAATTAATTTTCTTTTGGTTACAATTTTACCAATTTGTGTTTTCGTATTTCACAGGACTATATGATAGCCATACATGACAACTCCAACCCACAGCCCAAAAATTGTATCACTTAATTATAAAGCCAATTAATTAAAATCCTTATATGATTATACTTAACAAGGACATTTAACAAATTTTCGAGTATTTATTTACTTTTATATACTTTTTTTTTATATACATATAAAACATAAAAATAAATAAACGTCATAATTTGCACTATTCAAATTAATTATATAAAAAGCTATTAAGTTGCTTAACTTTAGTTTTAGCTATTGGCAAACACTTACATATATAGTTATTAAGATTCGATAAAAGAAAATAAGACTTATAGGCATCTTAAGTTTAATTCTTAGGATTATATAAAGTTTCATGTTGAAAGTTTCTCAGTCACCCATTAAGCTTTCAATGCTAAGCACATTTCAGAATCATAATTGCAAACCCCAACACCCTTCTTATGTATTAATAATATTTATTTGTGTGTGATGTATAAAAAAGATTTATGGCATAATTGTTCAAGGACCTTTATATAACCTGCACGAAAATTGGTAGGCGGTATATAAAGGTTTGTCAGTCCGTTTGTAATTTCCGCAATATTCGTATACGTGCAAATAGGGTATAGATATGTATTTTGGGTTCTTATATAAAGTATACTCGAATACTCTACCTAAAATCGATTTTTCGAAGCCCTTAGAAGAGCTTGATATTCAGTACATGCAGTGCGATTCACAATTTTTTTTAACGATAATCGCATCGTTAAAATAAAAATAACAAAAATTTATTAAATTTGCTATTGAGTAATAATGTTAACGATATTCGTGGTAGGTTAATGTCAGTAGTGCGATTCACTAACTTTTTTTAACGATAATCGTTAAAATATTTATAACGACAAATTAATGGAATTGGCTATTTAGTAACATTTGTAACGATATTTGCTGCAGGTTAATGTCAGTTGTGTCCTTATTGAAGCGACAATAATTTAAGTGCTGTTAATTTTAACGACAAAAATCAATAGAAAATATCAGCTGCGTACTATCGTTAAAATAAAATTACAGAATCACACAATAAATAAATCAAGCGACAAAATGTTTAGAGTCGGGTCGCAAACAAACGCTAAACAACACTTTTGGCAAGGCATTCATTTCAATTGTTTGTCTTGCCAATAGTGTTGTTTAGCGTTTGTTTTAGAATATTTCACTGTAGTAAAGCAGTTGAAAAATCTCGAATGTCTTGTGCAGCACTTTATTATGGATTATGTAATATTAATCAAAATAATGTATCAAATAAATCAAAATATATTGCGAAAGTGCTATTCCTTTTATGCATATTGTTGCCAATTGTCTACATTCCAGTTTAACTTTATTTAATTCATAAATTCATTATTTGGAAAAAATTTCAGTTAATTGTTTTTGTTTTGCATACGAAAGAATGTATATTGTTCTTGCAACAAATATCAAATATGGGTTTTAAAAAATTAATTAAAAGAATACATATATGAAATAAAAGGCAAACTATTACGCATGTCTTATACCTTACATGCATATTGCTGACAATTGTCTACGTTCCAGTTTTAGTTGATTTAATTAATAAGTTGGTAGCTTAGGGAAAAATTTCAGTCAACGATTTTTGATTTGGATACGAAAGAACAAGCAACATACAGTGTATAACATAAGTGCATACATATATGTACATATTATTTTTGCAACAATTACCAAATATGTATTTTGTAAAATTAATCAGAGGATTATGTGAAATAAATAAAAAAATATTTTGTAGGTATGAAAAACTATTTTTAGCTCATATATGCATATTGTTGCCAAATGTCTACATTCCAGTTTTACTTGATTTAATTTACAAAATAAAAAAAAAAAATGTGCTTTTTAAAAGTTTGCTGCTGAATACCTACAATTATGTTAACAAGGAGACCCTAAGATAAGATCCTAGGATATAGGATCCATTTGAATTGCGGTTGTATGTGTGCACGAAAGTTTTTTCACGTATTATCGTATGAATTAACTTAAGTTTACATATGTTATAATTTATGTTTAGACATTTTTGCCCTTATGCAAAAACGATTGTTAAAGTTAAAGCATGCCTTAAAACCGGGTTTCCCATACAAAATTCGTTTGTTACACCAACTTTAAGTGTAACAATCGGTTTTGCATAAGGGAGCTTATGCCCAGCTAAGGGTATATAAGATTCGTTATAGCCAACTATAGCACTTCACTTTACTTTTATATTATACATTCGATTTTTACTCCACACAAAAATATTTATAGTTATGACTAATAATTAAATTTTGCTATACAACAAATGTGCGTGATGTTTTGTGGACTTATTTGCAGAAAACGAATAATAATAGCTGGTGGGGCAGCAAAAGATAATGACGAATATAATAAAGCAAGAAAAGAGAATATGAGTTTCTTACTGCGAACTTGATGAAGGCTTAAAGGAGGAATTTTCTTACGTTTTTATTAACTGCGAAATTACAACTTTCTACACACAATCATGTTCTACGTGTGATGAACGTGCATGAGAGAAATAATATTCTGTACTTGATTGGTTTTTCTTTCTAATAAGCCCGGCCACATTATTTTGAAGTTAGAGTAAAGAGGTTTCTCATCAATTTCTAGGGAAAATATCAATAATTTATTCATTAATAGTCTTAAATATATATTTTTCGTTGTTTTCAATGAAATATAATTTTTGTTGCTGTTGCTACATTTTTGGTCACTTTTGGGTTGAGAATACTTTAGTTATTTCACTCCAAACTTCTTTTGAAATCCTATTAATTAAATGTATTTGTTCAAACAAAACATATACGGTCTAGACCAATTACATAAATATTGCAACTTATATAAATCGCAATAGACTTAAATAAAAAAATATTTAAATTTTAAGAAAATATGGTTGTAAACATTTCATATCAAGAAATTTATTTATTATTACTGTACTTACCAATAATAATATATATACATATATATATTAAAATATTTGCATATGCCCAAGTGTTTAAACACATCAACTTTCATTTCCATAGAGATCTTATAAACACTTGCTGTTGCAAACTTGACTAACTAAAGTAGATTATAGTTTTATTATAAATTACAAATTTTAATGTGTGTAAAGATATATTTTGTATGAGTTAATATATTTTTTTATAAGAAGATGATAAATATAAATTCTTTAACAATACAAAATAAAATTGGGATATACACCCAAGAAAAATTTACTAACGTCAATCTTATGAATTTTAGTTGGAAATATAGTGTTAATGGAAATTGTTTTAGAAATTTGGTTTGAAGAAACTCTTTTTATGGGGAAAAATTAGAATGCTTACATACAAACACAATTTTATTTGATCAACAACAATAAGACTTTATGTTGTTTAAAAATTTAATGAACTAACTTGTTTTAATTGAACTTATTATTGATATTACAAATTATCAATTAAATGTGTTAGTAGGAAAAAAAATTTGTCAAAATCACTTGAGTTGAAAGCAAATAATAGTTAAAAACAAGTAATAGTGCTACATTCAGCTGTGGCGAATCTTATATACCCTTCACCAAAGTGTGTATATGTAGTATAGAGATACATACATACATATATGTTTTGTGAAAAAATTTATAATTTTTTGTTCTAGTGCAATTTTTAGTAAATGACGTCTCGGTATTTTTCGATTAATGTTTTTTTTTAAGACAACCGTGCTGAGAGCATAACAAGTATACCTTCATTTATACTTAAATAAAAATTGAACATGTATAAAAAAATTCAGTAAAGTGCGACTTTTTTTTAAATTTGGCATTTTTTAATTTTTGCGTTTTTTTTTCAGTTTAAACGCTTTTATCTCGTTTTGGCAATTTTTTTCGGTATTTGACGTTTGTTTTCATTTTGGCGATTTTTTTTCATTTTGGCGATTTTTCCCGTTTTTTTGCAAATTAATTTTTTTTATTTTTTAGTTTTTCGTTTTGGCGATTTTTTTATTTGGTTTTTAGATTTTGTTTTTGGATTGGCGATTTTATAACTTTAGGATTTTTTAGTTTTATCGTTTTAGAAAATTTCAAGAGTTTGGTTCTTACGGTTTCAAAGATACAGCAAGTTCTCAAAATTAAATAGTCAAAATTGCATTAACTGATGGAACACCCTTTAATTTAATTTTTTTTTAATTTTAGTGTTAGTTGTTGTAGTCTGTATAAAAATATACTAACATTACAAATTTCAAGTGTATATAAATGCAATTGTATATATATTACATGGGGTTTTAAAATTTGTCGTTGCTCGTTTTGGAACACCCTTTAATTTTAATTTCCCATATATTTCTTGTTGTTGCAGCCAAAGTTCTACATACTCTGCCCAAATTTCAGGTCCGTAGCTTCTGCGGTTTAACAGAAAGAAAAAAATAGGTCAAATTATTTTTACTTTTATATAGAAAAAAATTTATTTTCCAACCCTGGAGTCATAATTTTAGATTTTTCTGATTCCTTATACCAATCTGGTAGTTTTTAAGAAAATTTATAAAGTGAACAAAGAAAAAATGAATTTTATATAGTTACTTTAATATCCGGAAAAATAAGTTAAAATTTTCCATCTCTGGAGCTGTGGTTCTTCATTTTATAATTTTCTACACCAAAATTTTCTTTCCAAGATGTAAAATATACATAATTTATAAAGAAAAAGAAAAAATTAATTAATTAGACCTAACTACTTTTATATATCACAGAAAGTGTAAGTTTCCCAACACTGGAATCATCCTTTTTTCTTTTTCTGATCTCTTACACCAATCCTCTTTCTTTTAAGAATATAATATATGCTTAATTGATAGAAAAAAAGGAAAATTGAGTTTTAGTAAATTACTTTTATATAACAAAAAAAGTTAAAGTTTTCCAACCCTGGGAACATCTTTTTAATATTTTTTTATTTTCTTTATTCGAACTGAAGTATAAAATAACGGCCTGTTTCACAATAACGAAACGAAACTTTCGACTGAAAATTTATATTAAAAACAACAATAAAATACGAAAATTTTGTTTTTGTTTTCAATATAAATTTTCAATCGAAAGTTTCGTTTCGTTATTGTGAAACAGGGCATTAGTTTATTTATAAAAAAAAAATGAATAAAAATTAGTTTTCGGTAGTTACTTTTATATGGCAAAATAAAGCTTAAGTTTTCCAGCTCTGCAACTGTCTAAAAAATAGAACAAATACTTTGCTCTATTTTTTTAAATGGTTTTTTTTTCAAATAAAATTATTTATAAAATTTATTAATTTAAAAAATAACGTTTTACTCCATTTAATGCCCTAATTCTGTTTGACGAATGTATCGTCTTGTCTATGGACGAAAAAAAGAAGCAGTTTTGATTCTTTAAAACGATTATTATTTATTGTCTATGCTAGAAGGTTCGTGTATTTGCTTTATGATTTTGTTCTAAACATTATATCCAACACATATTTTTTAATGTATTTTTCAAACTATTGTATAATGATTTAATTGAATTTTTATGTTTTAAAAACATGGCAATAATATTTATATTTTTCATTGTCAAAGACAACAACCATTTTTGAAGAAAATAATTTAGAGACTTCAAAGACAAAAACTCAGAAGCATTTTCAAACAAAAACGTCCTAAATCTTCTTACTGAATTAGGGCATAAGATTAAAGGATAGATAGATTTTGTTGATACAGACAATTTTTTCGTTTTGAAAGTTTTATGGAAAAAATATTGGGCCAAATTACGAGTGTCGTATTGGAGTGCGACTACGACGATTTTGTACTAGATTAAAGAAAAAATGTTGCAATGCTCTTTAGCCTAATACAAAATCCTTTTAGTCGAAGTCGTAATACAACAATCGTAATAAGGACCATTATTTGAAACGATTTTCATTATTTGTCATACAAATTTGAAAAAAAATTAAAAAAATTTTATTCCTAGTTCTGCATTAGTTTTGTATAATAATGCACCGGAAAGAAAATATTGATCAGAAACGATTATAACCGCTAATTGTCCAATGTCCCGAAAGGATATATTAAAATCTACGTAAATAAGGTTAATTTAACCTTTTTCGTCAATGATTTTGCTGCATAAGAGTTTCATGTTAATTCAACGTTAGTCAACGCGCCTACCGCTGCTGCCTTAACAACCTTAAATATTATTCAAATACACACTTAATAAATACTATCATGAACTAAATTTTACTTCAAGATGATTTAATTGATTATGAATTATACATACATTCTAGTGTTTTTCATACGGTATTTCCCGGGAAAAATTTCCCGGGATCCCACACATATTCCGGGAAAGAAATCCCGGGAAATTTGTGCGGGAATTCCCGGGATTTTTTTATTTTGTTATGGCAACTTAATTTGTATTTACACATTCCTTGGTGAGTGTCGTTATTCACTTTATGTAAGCAATGGTGCAATAATAAGGTGATGGCAATATCACAATAGCTAAAGCTTTACAACAACTAAGGCCCAGTTTACATCTGGCACGCATGCGTTCTGAGATTAAGATGCCTTTATTTGAAAAAAGCAGAACGCGACGTTTAAAATTTAATTCTACAACAATTCAGCAAGGAAACAAAAAAATACAAATAATTACAGATTCTATTTGGTAAATAGTACGGTTAACAGCATTAACAGCTTATTCTGTACTAAAGTCCTATTTCCAAAGAAATATGCCCTTAAGCAAAAACGATTGTTAAAGTTAAAGCATGAGTTAAAACTGGTTTTGCCATACAAAATTCGTTTGTTAAACCAACTTTAAGTTTAACAATGATTTTTTTAAAAAGGGGGATATTTTGTAATATTTTTTTTAATAGTACTCGTATAATTTCTTTTTTATAATTTTGGTATCTATGTATTACTATTATATAAAAAACGGAAACGGTATTATTTTTTGACTAATGTGTGTATAAAGCGTTATTATTTAATCGATCTCATGAATTATAATTTGTTTTTGTTGAAATAAATTAAATTTAAAAATCTTTTGTATTGTTTTGTACTGGGCGGGAATTCCCGGGATTTCCCGGGAAACCGAATAATTTTTCCCGCTTTCCCGGGAAATGAAAAAGTCCGGGAAAAGAAAAACTCTAATACATTGTGATTTGCTTTCAGTTCTTGCTTTTAATTTTTGCTTCTTATTAAGATTTTTTCATTTCATTTATTCATCCAAGATAGAAGGCTAGGTTGCCTCATGTCCATGATCGGTTTCACTTATACTACTACAAAATTCTGCGTCATTCATTCTAAATCTAATTTAGATATTTATAAAATACTTCAAAGAATTTACTTTAGTATTAATATTATATATAAGCTATTAAAGTAAAAAAAAATAAGATTAAGTGCCTTAAATCATTTCTACTTTTGTATTATAGCAATTTTAACAATTTAATCTTTGTGTGTCTCTTCCGTTTTTGAACGTTTGTTTGTATATAAAACCAACTGTCCAACCAACTGCGGTTGAGCATAAAATTTATGGCAAATCTAAGCACACATGTGCCCCCAGCATTAAATTGTATTTGAATGCTGGCAATAAGTTTATTTTTGGACAACTCTTATGTAAACCACTAAAAAAGTATAAAAAAAAGGAAATTCCATGTGGATTTCCTTAAAGCGGCAATAAATTTTTAATCCTTAATATTTTTATTTCCTATATTTTACTTTTAAATAAAAAAAATCTCAATGGCCTTATATATTTTTTTATTTATATGTATGTATTCGTATTTTATAATTTTGAGTTATTTTAAATTTTCATTGAAATTAGAAGGAAATACAGAAAATCCAGGGTGGAGAAAAAATAGCCTGCAGAGGCATGCTTTTGAATAAAAAAAAATTAATATGTTTAATTTTTTCCCCATTCTTTTGGTTTAATTTACGTAAAGATTTCATAAATATTTGTTTTTATTTAATTGCAAAGCTTAAGGAAATTTATTTAAATTTTATTTATTTTTTTAATAAAAGGGAAATTTTGTTTCAAATATTGTTGCTCTGTACAAAAATAAGGAACATATTACACCAAATACATTCACAAACCTTACAACATGTATTTCTCGAATTCCGCTTTATCTACGAGATCGAAGACTGTGATCCGGCTAACAGCCGTCTCGTGCAGTTTTTTAGTACTCGCAGCTGCCACCGATCTCTGCGAATAATTTGGGCTGTGGCTAAGCCGCTTCTTTGCAAATACCCCTTTTTTAAATCAACGGAAAAGTTTCTTTGTGCCCGCTTCTGGCATTAATGGCAGTTGAGTATTTTGTTGACATTAGCCGACTTGTAGGCGAAATGCATTAAGCGCCGACGGATTTATTTGCCGGCAGCCGCCACCAAAATTTCCTCAGC
This sequence comes from Tachina lurida, assembly GCA_944452675.1. Lineage (NCBI taxonomy): Eukaryota > Metazoa > Arthropoda > Insecta > Diptera > Tachinidae > Tachina > Tachina lurida. The sequence goes on along the minus strand of OX101753.1, from coordinate 156,400,186 downwards.
ACAAGTAGACATTTAGCCGATGCCCTATAAATTTTTGGTAAGCCGATGCCGATCAATCAGTATCGGCTTCGTGCTTTGATCGTCATCTTTCATGTATTTCATGGTATTAGTTAATACATGCCTCAGCTTTATACGAGTATACAACTTTTTTGTTTAGTGAAAATGATATACGTGAATTGTTTTGATTCGTCGTAGCACAATTTGTTGAAAGATTTTTTGCAGCAAAAGCTTTAATTTGGATTATGTTAGGAAGGCTAAAACTAGCATAGCACTTTATCTCGGAAAACTATAGGGCCATTGTGCATCGTTTCATAGTCATGTTAGGAACACAACTGGGACAAGCGACACATTTTTGGACGCCAACAATCGTTATCAAAAATAAAACACATTTGGCTGTATATAAATACACACAATCATGGCGTCGCACAGTGGGACCAAAGCCCGGAATTCTCATCTCCACAACAACATTAGTAAGAGTAAAGAGTAAAGTAATAATTATTTTTCGTTTATCTTCAGAAATAAAATTAGTGAGAAACATTAAATTTGACATGGATAACTCTTAAGACAAACTGCATTTTCCAACAAAATTTTGGTTGTAACGGATAATTGACAAGGGGGACAGGGATGCCCCCTTACAAACTAATTATTAATTAGTTAATAAACATAACTTTTAAATTTTGACAAATCGAAGCAGAAATAAATTCACATAAATGGTGCTTAACCCTTTTTCTTTATTTACGCACGCTCCCTGATGAATTGCCTGTGATTGAATGATTTGGAACACGAATTATTTAAAAATAGACTTTTTAACTAGCCTAAGGAAGTTAAGTAAAATATTACACGTTATATTCTTAGTCTGTATTGTATAAAGATACAACCACAATCACACGTGACTCACATGTGCCTAATGTGTGACTCACGCATAAAAAATTGTGTCATTTGTACATTTTTAATGAAATTTTTAAATCATTATTATATAAAAATACAACCCTTATCACGCGTGACTCATGCGTGACTCCCACGTGACTAAAACGTGACTCACGCGTAAAAAATTATTAAATTTTAACATTTATAATGAAAGCACATAAAACAATAACTGAAACAACAGCATACAGAAAGTCGTTAAGCGCTTATTACTACTAAATTCAAAGCGTGAGGCAATTACTAGTTGGTACATAACTCTTCAGGCCCACCGACGCGCAGCATTTGATCAACATTTAAAATAAAAATAAAATCTCTGCTAAACTGAGTCCAATTTTTAGCTTTGTGTCCGCTTAAACTGAGAAAATCAATTTTTTTCCCTTCCAAAAAAAAATAACATTAAAACAAACTCATTTCCACAAATCCTTTTTTTTTAGCAAATTTAACCAAAACATTGGAATAAATATCTGAACTCTAGGGCTTCATGGTTAGAATTTAAAGTTTTTTTTTTTAAATAATGTTAGTTGAATAGGGCTTAGCTTATGTAGGATGTAAGCGGATTTTTTTGCTTGTTTTTGCAGTTTTCTCTCAGAATGTTAAATTTTAACGCATCCTTACAAAATCTCGTCCTTTAGCTATTTTGACATTAAATTTTGCCTTGTTATGCAAAATTGTATGCACTTTAAGCAAAAACTTTCAGCTTACTTTTTTTTTCTAATTAATCCTTCAAATGACCGCCTTTAAACCCTATATGCATTGGTCGATCGGTCGCTATACACGGCAAACCTTACAGTAGATTTATTTTTATTACTTATGCCGGCTAATGACAAAAAATCAATTGGTTTTCTTTGAACAAATTGTTAAAAAATTTTCTCAATTACAAAAGCTTTTATTTTTAAGTTATGGTTGTGCTTCATACGACGAAATTACAAAGCGTATTCTAAGCGATAAATTTGTTGTGATGGGCAAAATTCGTCGTTCGCCCCAGTTGTGTTCGTAGCATTAATTAGTTGTCACAAAGAGACACGCCATCTTAAAAAAGTGTTGTGGTCATACTTTGATTTAAAATAACTAGAACTTTATGGATAATTAATGTTGTGTGCGGCGGAAATATCATTACGCACTTAATTTGAAATACTTGTTTAAAATAAAAAATTTAAATCATTTTGCCTGTAATCAGTTATAATACTAATGAATACGTGGTGACTTTTTGGTACTTTTTGCGGTTATTTGAATTATTATATAATTCAGCAAGTTGTGTCTAGTACACAATATGCAATTATTTTTTTTTTCAAAAAAATATATACATATGTATATACCTACATATATATGTATATATATATATATATTTATGTAAAAGTAAACTATTAGACATATTGACAGTTTAATAGTGTATGTTTGTTGTTCATTTATTTGAATATGAATGCGTCCGGCTGCATTATTATGCAATCAAAATTAAAGCCACATTCAGAGTGTTGTTGTACTATTTATTTGATAAGGGATAATTATTACATTGTGCGGCAGACTTATAATTGCATTTTGCTAATCTTTTGTGCGTATTTGTCACGTAACCAAATTCAAATATTTTCCTACAACTTAAATTTGCGATTAACATGGCAAGATATGACTGAACAAATTTTTGTTTAATTAATGTTTAAAAAACAAAACATTGCATTGGTTGTAAAATTATATGTAAATTTAAATTAATGTTGAAAATTAGAATTAGTTAAGTTATTTTAAATATTGACTATTTAATAAACTTAGTGAAATTGTGCAATAAAAAAAATATGCCGAATTTTGGTATGACCCTTACCAACGCACATATGTAATGTATACATACATATCGTCAGCTAAAATGCAAAAAGGCGTAACTAACAAAAAATTCAAAACCGAGTTTTTGATTGATTATTATGAATGCCATTAAACTACATGTCTTGACAAAATATTACACTGCGGCGATTAAAAATGGAGCTTTTATTAACAAATAACAAGGAGACTAACACCAAGTTTGTTCAGTTTTTTGTTAAGTTTTTTGTTTCTCCTGTAAAATAATATTTTGGTTAGTTACGGCTTTTTGCATATTAGCTAACGATATATGTGTTTGTTTTGTGAAGAAAATGGATCATTTATTTTTTTCTCTATTGCAATTTATAGTGTCTTGTAAGCATGTCTTAACGAAATACTTCTATTTAAAGGTTTTATTTTTACATTATTATTATTATTTTCTTTTTGACATAAATGAAGAGAAATAAATTGAAGAGCACTTTAACAGAGATCAGCTCTTTCCACTGGAAATGTGTTCACCATTGTCTAAGCCAACTTGAAAAAAAAATAATATAAACATAAAAAATTAAATTTTCCAGCTCTGCATCTCCGTGTTTTATTTTCCTGATTTTTTCTATCAACTATAAAATATATTTAATTTAATTTAATCAAAAAAAAAAATTTTTTTTTTATTTTCCAGCTCTGGAAAAGTGTTTTTACTTTCCTGATTTTTACTATAATTATATATTCTTCTTATATATACAAATTTTTAATTTATAAAAAAAAGAGACCATAAGTTCTACTTAAATTTAAATTTTCCCATGCCTGGAAGTATATTTTTTGATTTGCCTGTTTGCTAATGCCAATCTTATTCTTTATAAAATATCTTTAATTTATAAAAAAAATCGTTTTAGTTGGTTACTTTTTTATATTTGACAAAAAAAAATTCAATTTTCCAACCCTGGAATCGTCTTTTTGATGTATTTTTCTGAATTTCAATACCAGTTCTATTCTTTCTGAAATATAAAACAAAAAAATTAAATATAAAAATTAGTTGAAGCTGTATCCTTTTGTATACGTATATTAAAAAAGTTAAAATTTTCCAGACCTGGAAATGTACTGATTTGCATAGCATTATATTTAGAGTAGATTCTGGTCTATTTCACTACTACTAGCGAGTGAAGGGCTTTGTAACTATGTTATGTCAAAATAAGTTATTTACTGTATAATTTGGAATGGTATTTTTAACATTTTATAAATAAATAAATAAATTAGTTCTGACACAGCAGTCCAAGATCAAAGTCTCTATGTTTTTTGGGGGCCTCCAAAAATAGATTTCACGTATAGACAGACGGACAGATGGACATTCGTTTATAGCTTTTTTGACTTCTCTATTCATAAGAATCCGCAATAAATATATGCGTACTCTATAGGTTCGCATTTTAATATTGTAGAAATTACAAACTTTTTTATCGTCAGTTTAATATATAAAGGCCTTAACTCATTATTTTTTTTTAAATCGAGATTTTGCATTTTTCGAAACATAAGATGGTCTTCTTTCGAAATATACAAAACATTCGATATCAAAAAAATAATGAGTTAGGGCCTTTCTATATTAAAGGTAACGAGATACCCTTAACATATTTGGTAAATGGTTTAAAACACTTGGTAATTTTTTTTCATCCTTTCTGGTACACAAAAATTTTTATTACTCCATAATAGATAATCACAATGGACCCAATTGGGTCTCAGAGTGGCGGTGCGGTCTAGCACCACCCTTCCTAACCTAACTATAATATATAGTACATTAATTTCACTAATAGGCAGATTTTGTAAAAACATTCGTTTCTAAACGTTTCAAATTTGTATGAAAAATAACGAAAATTCGTTTCAAAATATATTTTTCCCATACAAAACGAAAAAAATCGTTTCTATTTACAAAATTCGCCTTTAAACAAATTTTTGTGTGGTTTGAAGGGAATTATAATAATTTTTAAAAAATATTGTTTTATAATACTTTATTAAAAAAAAAAATATCGTTATTTTTTTTTTGCCTTTAACATATTCGATGATGACTTTATTTCTCTTTGAATTCAATCTCTATTTTAGCGTATAAAGTCTGTTGCCAAAAAGTAAACTTTTATTTCAATTTTTTTCGTGCATTTGAGTTCTAACATAAGTTCTCATTTAACATACAACATAAATACAAATTCCCCTTTTTGTTTTACCATACACAAATATGTTATACAAAGAAACCTAAAAAAATATATATAAAAAAGCAAACTATGTTTGTACTCGTATAAGCCATTCAATGCCTTAAGTTCGTTTATTTATTTTAGGTTCATTGCACTAAAAAGCCAAATTATGTTGTGCATGTAAATTGTTTTATTTCATTGGTTTCCTTTTTATTTTATTTTTTGTATAAAATAACGACTCAAAATATATAAAATGTACAAAATTTTCTGGCAGGATATGTAGTAACAGGAGCCTTAACGGTTCAAAATTTCATGTTTCCTATTCGTTCCTTTTTGGGTAAAATGTAAAATGAGACTTGTCTTCAGTGGCCTGTAATAAAGTTTTTCCAAAATTTATGTTTCTTATTTTGTGGATTTTTTTCTTCTTGTATTTATTTCTTATCCTTATCCCTTTATTTATTTTAAAGCAAAATACACATAAATGCTGAAAATAGTTTATAGCTAAAGTCATTAACTGTGTGTATAAACCGCAAAGGGTTTTCCTTTATTTTGGCAGATATTCTGGTCTGGATATGCCCAGAACACGTACACATGAGTTTTGTGCAGCGCCATTCAGGGTTTTATTTTTATGGGCAAATTATAGTTTTATCTTGAACATTTATAGAGATGAATATTAAAATAAGAATACGGATAATTGCACAAAGTGAATAAGTGAAAAATAAAAAAAAAACAAAAAAAAACATACATATACATATATATTTATAGGATATATATCGTAAATGTCTGGTTCGCTTTAAGCTTTAAAAAAATAAATTAATATCATTACTTTCAATTTAATTAAATTAAAAACTTTATTAGGGTGAGTACACAGCAAATAAGTAAATGACTGCTTATAAGAAATGAACGAAAAATAAGCAACTTAATTTTCAAAATAACACGTTGATAACATTATTAAATATTTATTTAATTTGTACGTTTCGTGATGAAGTAATTTTAGCTAAACTCTTTGCGATTGTACAGTTTGTCTTGCAATTGCTTACATTAAAATTTTTTAAAATATTATTTAATCACAAAATATCTTTATAATAACTTAAGGTTGAACAAATAGTTAAAAGCTTTCTCATCTGCATAGGGAAAAATATTTATATGAATTTTTTTTTTTTCTAAGCCCGATATAATTTGAGAGACTGTTAACTGTCAAACGAACTGCCAAGCCGAGATCCCACTATCGGCGTAGTGCACCGATTTTTGTCGACTTACTGCAATAAAGTCACAAATAATAAAACCAAATTGTCTAATTTCTCAATTAATTTTGTTATAAGTCTATATAGCTTTATTATCCATGCAGTGGCATGGCACTCAACCAAGTTCTTATATATCAATTAAATGCGACTTTAGCTTATGATATAATTACAAAAAATTTTTTACATTTCACCAATAGTAAAATCTCTGCTTAATAATCTTCATACAGCCACAAATTCTTGTTCATGAAAGCTACGCACAGTGGCATGAAATGTACAAAAATTGTGATAAATAAAAAAATTTATTTCTTTAAATTAAATGATTAAAATTCTTTTTGACTTCATGACTTATGTATGTACATACATATGTATGTAAATATCAACCGAATTTGATGAAAGGCATTAAGTTATTTGAGTCCCATACTCGTATAATCCCTCAAAGTTTTTTGACTTGGGTTCCGCACAGCGAGCAAGGAAACATGTAGAAAAAAAACGTAATATACAGACAATTGATTGGCTCTTAAAATTTTCAAAGTTAATGTTTTTTATGCAGACTACACCAATTTTAGTTAAATCTAAACGAAATTTAAAAAATCATACTTACGTCCCTTTTCACAATGTATGGTTAATAGTTAACGTGACCTTTAACTGACAGTTCTTCATACAAAACTTGCAGTTAAAGTCTCTATTATATTTTAACCATACATTGTAAAAAGGTACGTTAAAGAGTATTCCAGCAGTTAATGTTATCTTACAACTTGCTGTACCTTGGAAACCTTAAGAAATGTTCAAAAAAAATATACCAATAATATAATAGATCTCTTTAATGCAAAAAATCACCGAAGTAAAAAGGTCGCCCAGCACCGAAAAAAACGCCAAAACGAAAAAAAATCGCCAAAACTAAAAAATCGCTAAAAATAAAACAATGTGCTGTAAAAAAGAAAAATTGACAAAAACCGCAAAAAATACGCCGAAATGAAAAAAACCTCAATACTTAAAAATCGCCAAAAACCAAACAAAATCGCTCAGATGAAGAATATTACCAAAAATTCAATATATCCCATTAATGCAAAAAAATTAGCAATGTAAAAAGATAGCCAAAACTCAAAAAAAAAAATAATCGCCAAAACAAAAACAACGCCAAAACTAAAAAATCGCTAAAATTAACAAAAATTAAAAAAAAAACAGAAATTCAACAAAATTCCAAAAAATTGCCAAACTGAAAAAATGGAAGGAAACGTCAATACAAAAACTAAAAATATATTTTGGAAAAAAAAACAAACAAAAAATCTCCAAGAGGCGAAAAAATTTCAAAAACGGAAAAAGCGTTTCAACTAAAAAAACTGATAAAAGTAAAAATAATGTCTTGTAAGAAAAAGAATCTTAAAATAAACGAAATCGCTCGAATGCAAAAAAAAAATCACCAAAGTAAAAATGTCGCCAAAAAAACTAAGAAAATCGCCAAAAACCAAAAATATCCCCAAAACAAAAATCATAAAAACGAAAACCAATCATTAAAATTAAAAACAAAAATATTGAAAAAACAACAAAAAAAAAACGCTAAAACGAAAAAACGCTCAAAAAAGTCAATGCAAAAAAAATCGCCAAAAACCGCAAAAATCTCTAAAACGACAAAAATGTCAAATCAAAAGTTAACGTCATTAGTTAAATTCTTATGAATTGAATTAGGCTACTGTTCGTAACGCTTTTTAAGCCAAATTACATGTGATAATTATTAATGAACAAATAACATCAAGTTAGTTGTAAATATTCTGACAACATTAGTTAAAACTTTTTGGTTTTTTACTAAATTTTTTCCTTCCCTTGCAACAGTAATATTTACTATGTAGTATGAAATAAAAGTACCTTTAATTTTTTTTAAATAAAATTTTAAAATCTTATTTTTTTTTTGCAAAAAAAATTCTTACAAACTGTACATTGTTTTAAAGCAGGAAAAACCGTCAAGGGAAAGTTTCGCATTTTAAGTCTCCCTCCCAGTCAATTCAAGGTTCTATATTTTTGTGAAAATTTTGCTGCAAACATCTTATAACTTGTTTGTTAATTATTACCACTGCAGTAATTAATTTCCCATTACCAATACTGTGCTAAGAAATCCTTTCAAATTTCCAAATTTCCTTTTATTGTAAAACTACAAAAACTAAAAACATTATTGCGGTAAATATTTTTTTAAGACAAGAAAGCAAAACCCTTTCCTAAAAAAAATATTATTTTTCTGTTCGCTTTGTTTCTTTATTATGCTTTGTTTCTCGTAGCCTCTGTGTATACACTCGTATGTACATGTCTACCTTCCTTCCAACCAGTTCACAGTTCACAGTTCAGCCATTTTTGTGCCTTCAGTTATAATAACTAACTTGGCTGTGTGCATGTACATAAATATATGTTTGTATGTGTGCTTTTGCCCTTATTTGATTTGTAAACTTTTAACATTAAATGGATTTCCTGTTGTCTGTTATTCCTTTTGTATAAAATATTTCTTTTTGTACTGACGTCAATTTGTCTAGACAAGGAAAAATTCTTTGGCTGCTTGTTGATGTTTCTTTTGATTTTTTGTTTCTTATAGGTTTTCTTTCGAAAAATTATTATTTGTTTTCTTTTCATAGTTTTTTTTTTGGTTAGATTGAATACATCTCTAATAAAACAGAAGTTTGTTGATGTAATTATATTGTTGGCTTATAATTGCTAAGTCCTATTTAACTTTGCAGCTCATACAGGGAGTGTTCCCTATATGAGCTGCTGATTATTAGTTAGTATTGGGAAGTTCATATAACAATTGAAAAACTTTAACAACTAGTTTTTGTATACTATATACTCGTACATATAAATGTGGACGTAAGCTAAAATTAATACTCTTTTGTAAGAATTATCATAAATAAATTGCAAGTCAAGGGAATCGTTACTTATTAGCAAACAAAGTATGTAGTTGGTAATGAAATTTGTTGCTTGTTAGATAAATCAAGTTACTAAAATAGCTGTTTGAATTAATTTGCGAAACCAACCAGGAGTCTAATCATCGCTTTCGATAGCGAGCTGTTTCGATCACGTTTTTCAGTTTGAGATTCGGCCTAAATTTCTCAGCACACATTCCTTTTTTTTTTAAGAGAAGTAACACTCAGGCAATTAATGCCTACTACTATTACTAGGTGTTACCTTCTTTAGGAAAGGAATAGTGATAGAGAAGACAGGTGGTGAAGGGTGAGATAGAGGAAAGCTTCATTCTTTTAACAACTCTGCTTTTAACACTTTTTTAATAATGCAGTGTTGCAGCGCCTCTGGTGTTAAATGAGGCGTATTAAAGCCCGTGTTCAGTAGCCATTTTATAGGTTATTTTACTTCGCCGATGATTCTGCTACACAACGAGGAGGGCGCTCTGATGTTACATTAGGACTAGTATCTTCTGAAGTCGGTATAGTTCAGTGACCAGTGACTATGCCTCCATCACTTGAACTTTCCTACAACAACTGATACAAAGGGACACTAATGCAAATCAGAAAAATGCGTGGTGTTGTTATTTAATGACTGTTGGATACAGGGATTGAACCCAAGACCTTCGGTTTTGTAGCTAACGTGCTAACTACTTCAGCCAATACCACCCTCACTGTACTGCAGCAACTTTTCCTTATAGAAAAGTTAACTCTATCATCATAGCGCAATTTTTTTAAAGAAAATTCCACCATTTTTTTTTTTTTTTGAATTGGACAAGCACTCAGGGGATAGGCCCTATTGCACTTGAACTAGAAAAATAGGTTATAGGGGTGGAGGATAGAGGGTTTAATGTGTGTGGACACTCCATTTAAACTTTCTCATACTAGTAGTGACAGGAAAGACTTCCGCAGGTAGTTAGTTCCACATACGAAAAAAGCGGCTAAAATGGAAATTATCTCTGTAATGCGTAGTGCATATTATTGGCCAATTAACCACAAAGGAGTAGTAGGGAACTGCCGGTCCTGCCCCAATTAAAATTTTAAAATTTTGAAATTTTAATTACCCAAATTTTAAAATTCTTGGAAATTTGTGAAATTTGATACCCTACGAGGGTGGATCAATAAGTCGGTCCAACTTTTTGTTTACATAAGGAATTTTTTGTTTACATAAGGGGTTTTGTTTGTTTAATACATACGAGGGTGGCTCAATAAGTCCGGGTTTTTATGACCGTGGGAATTTATATGTATGTTTGGATTAAGGGGTTTCATAAGATTAATATTTCATAAATATATATGCCGACGGGAAAATCATGAAAATGATTTTTCTTAATACCAAAGGGGGAGTGGGGTGAAATAGTGAAAATTAATTTTTCCTAATGCCTACGGGTATGCATTAATATTTTTCCTAATGCCTACGGCAATACATGATTTTCCTAATGCCTACGGCAATATATGAATATTTTTCCTAATGCCTACGGCAATACATGATTATTATTTTTTTCAAATGCCGACGGCAATACATGATTATTATTTTTTTCAAATGCCGACGGCAAAACATGATTCTTTTTTTCTAACACCAAGGGGAAAATTGCCAGTGTTGCCAGACTGTAGAAATTTCTTATCGTAATACTATATCAGTAATATCAGAGAAAATAGATTTGATGACTACTAGACGATTCTCATATAAATCGTGTGTGTGTGTGTGTGTGTGATTTCCTCATGATAATAAATTGTTTATAAATAAAATAATTAAATAAATTAAATTAATTTATTTAAATATTTTATTTATGTGTTCACATGTATGTGAACACCCATACTTGTGTTCACATGTATGTGAGCACCCATACTTGTGTGTGGGGGGTCCAGCTTGATAGTCGCGGGTAATTTAATATTTTGTGTATTTGTTTAAGAGATATGTATGTATGTGTATGTATGTATGTATGTATGTATGCATGTATGTGTATGTATGTATGTATGTATGTATGTATGTATGTATGTGTATGTATGTGTGCATGTATGAATGTGTGATCGTGGCTACTTGTGCGTGGAATATTTTGTAGAATACATATATATTTTGCAACGTAATTATTTTCTTTGTCTACGATTATTTTAAAGCAGCAAACTAAGTACACTCAACAGCAGAGAAACAAAAACCAAGAATTTGCAAGTAAGCAAAAAAGTTAATTTCTCCTTCTCCCCACTTCCTTCTCTTTCCTTTATGTAGTTTTTATTTGAAATAAGAAAACACATTTTATTTCATTTTATTTTTTATACATTTATTGTTTAAAATTTTATAAAATTTTATAATAATACATACATTCATATTTTAAAAAGTGAAAAAGTTTAATTAAAGCAAGACATTTCTTTTGTTAGTAAAATAGCATTTTTTAGTGCGCAAGCACCAAATTTATGATAATTACAATAAAAATATTCTGGATACTTGATTTCCATTTGTTTAAAGTTGATGCAGCCTATATCCTCAACGTTAAAAATTTTTCGGCATAAAATTTTTTCCAACCATCGTCTTTTTTCTTCACCTTTTACATAAATTATAGAACATCTTGCGTTGGCTTTTATAAAATTGCAAACGCTTTGAAATGAAACTGATCCAGCAGTCCAGCTTAGGTGATGATAGTTTTTTGTTAGCCACTTTGCTTCTCTTTGCTTTTCTATTGATAAGCATTTGATATCAAATGGGGGTTTTATAATGAAATTGGTATATTCATAATTGTTGAAAACAATTGCTACTTCTTTTGCGATGAAATCATTTGCATTACTTTTGAAACCTTGTACGTCTATGCAAATTATATTGTTTTTCATATTACTCAATTTATAAGACTTTTCGAACTTGTCCTTTGATGGGTACATATTCTATTATACGATCATGAATAAGAATACAGTAAGCTGATGTTTTTGCTGCAATATTAGTTGCTGTTTCAAATTCTATTTTGATATCAATCGGTCCATTATTGAGTGATTCATTCTGATGACTGACATCTACTACAATAATAGGAGCTTTTGTCTTAAACTCTGGTGCAGTTAGAAGTGGTTGAGATTCTTTCATATAGTAGCTTTGTTGAAATCTTACGTACATATCATATAGAATTGCATATCGTTCATTTTTGAACTTTATGTTAAGATCATCATATGGATATGAGACTGAATTTAAATGTACTTTTAAATTAGTCAAATCACAATGAACAAACTTATTTTCTTGTTGAAAAGCAATCAATACAAAACGAGGGCGTTCTCTATTTGCAGCTAGTTTAACATTCCAAATATGGCTAGTTCCCATATTTAATTGTGGATTGACATGACAATCCCAACTGCGAAATGCCATAGGTATAGAAGCACCATTGTTAATAATTTTAATCATATTCAATTTGCTAAAGTCGGATAATTGAACATGTGGGATTCTCCATGAGATTAGTGAAATTGTAAGTTTAGCTTTTTTAGTAGAAACACTCGAGCGTACAAGATCTTCGTCGTTCTTATTGCGCAAGAGTATCAATTCATGTTTTCCATTTAGTATAACTTTGTTGTAGTCTTCAGCGAATCCTAGAAGCATTTTTAGAGGTACATAGAAATTGAAAAAGCCATTTACAAGAGTGACATCGTCAATTTTGTTCCATCCAGCATTTTGCATCACGTTGCTTTCTGTTGGTGACATAGAAACCAAATTTTTTATGGTGCTTGTGGCTCCTAAATATCTTGTATGATCAATTTCAATTCCATTGAGCTCATAGCGAATTTCATCAAATAGATATGCCACAAAGTTGTTTTTTAATATAAAGTTGTCCGATGATGAAGAAGATTTAGAGTTATTATCATCAGCAACAAAACCTTCTACATAAATGTAGCTTTCACTGGGTAGCACGTACAAATCTTGATTTTGTATTGAAATTCTAATTTCATCATTATTGTTGTAAGATTGTAAGTATGGTACATATGTATGATAGTCCTTTTTGATTATATTCTCATCAGACAAGGGCTTATCTAAGACATCTATTATTGAACTCATTTTGTCTTCAATTTAAAATTCAAGGACTTTAGAAAATTTTTATTTGATGTTGTTAGTGCTTTTGGTTGTACTGGTCGCTTTAATGTTGATGTTGTTCTTGCTGCTATATTTTTCAATGTATTTGTGTTGTATATTAGCATTATTTAGTTGGCCTTAAATGTATTCTTATTGTAATTTCCTCTCCTCGGAAATTAATTAAATCACCGTGTTGATCAACTACGCGCAGCGCTAGTGAACTTATCTCTCTGGTGTTCACAGGTAAATAGATGAGATTTCTTGGAACCTCATCTATTTTATAGCCTGGAGGCACATTAATCGGAAATTCATGAAGTGTATGTGATTTGGAGTTATTCATATAGGTGTTAATAGCAATACTACTTTCAACTCGCAAGAGATTTACTTTAAAAATATTAACTGGAAGATCTGAATAATAATATTTGTTTGGTGTTAGGATTTTGCTATTGAATCCTAAAAGTTTTCCAATTGTATTTTCCTTATTAAAATATACAGTATCCTTGGAACTATTAACTTTAACTTGCATTGTATTGTTATTGGCTTCAATAAAAATCTTATTTGTTGGACAGAGTAGTTTGTATTGCTCTTCTATAAAATCAACTATATCATTTAGTTCGTAAGATCCAATTGGTATTTCTATTGTATGTTCTCCTATATGAAACATATTGTTGTAGGTGTCTACATTTGGAATACTGTTGTATGAATGAAAATCAGTTAGAGCACACTCATATGCATCATGTAATTCAATAGGGGGAAAGTAACTAGCAGATAATTCTGATGAGTTAGAGCTCAGAGTAAGTGTTATTGACATTATAACAGACTGATTACAATTAAATAAAGTTTAGTAGACAGTATGGTTTATAAGCATAATTTACATATTTATTTCATTTTCTTATTTTAAAATTAACATTAGTTTCTTAATATTAATGCTATTATTGTTTTGCTATGATGTTGTTGTTGATTTAGTTTTTCTTCCATCTATAATATTTCATCTTTACTTATCCAAGAATTGTGTTGATTAGAAAATCCCAGCCATTTAACATATACCTCCTTCCCTTTAATTTTAAGCACCTTTTCAACTAGATATGTATTTGGAAATCTGGTTTTTGAAAGTTCGTCAGTATAGAATCCACCTTTAATAGGATTACCAAGATAGTCTTCTAATATGTATGTTGCAGGATTTGTATTTTGAACTCTTGTAATTGTGAAAATTTCTGTAGTCCAATTTGGAGTATAACCTTTTTCAAATGTATGCTTATATTTGCTTATGCGTACATGATCTCCTACATTAAATTTTGACATTTTATACATTTTCATATGACTGTATACTGTATTTAGCAGCTTTTCCTCATTTGTTGAGTTGACTTTAATTGGAGGCATTTTAATGGTACGATGAACTTTTCTATTGTAGGTATTAAGTAAATCTTTGTATATATCAATCCACTTATAAGAACCATTAAAGCTAAATTCTTTCCACATCATTCCTTTCAGTGTTCTATTAAATCGTTCTACTATTGATGCTTTCATAATGCTATATGTTGAGTAGTGATTAATGTTGTATTTATGCATTAATTTTTCAAAGTGTTTGTTGAAAAATTCTTTACCATCATCTGTTTGTATGTTTTTTGGTATTCGCCCCAATACAAAAATATTTTCCATTGCGTTAGTTGTTTCAAGTGCAGTTTTTGTTTTTAGCGGTACTGCCCATGCAAATTTTGAGAATGTGTCAATTACAGTCAGCAAAAATCGATAATTTCTATTTTCTTTAGAATAGTTCCCCATTTCAACTAAATCAGCTTGCCAAAGATCATCTATTCCTTTCATTATAACTCTGCGACGCACAAAATGTTTTCGTGCTTGCTTATGGAGTTCGTTTACTAAATTTCTTTTTGAAGACATTAAGTTGTTTTTAGAGATTTTTTGGAGAGTGTTGTGATCTAGTTGAAGCACTTTCAGCTATTGATACAAACATGTAATTTTCTAATCTATAAATTTTCTCATTAAGCTGTTCAATTTGTTCTTCAAAGGATGTTTTAATTTTTAGAATATCTTTTTCAATTTTATAATTTTCTTCTATATCTAATTTTGTTTCGCGATGTAGATCCTCAATTTGCATTTGAATATTTTCTTGAATTATAGTACTGTCTCTCTTAAAGTATGCTAATAATTTCTCTTCTAGTTTTTCGATTTGAGTTTGCAGAAACAATTTATTGATAACATCGTTTTCCTCCACAGCTTTTGCAACATTTTTGATCCTTTTGTTTTGGACATCAATGTTGTTGTTCGTATCCACAAAGAACCCCAGCAGTTTAGGTGCATTTTTCAAAGAAACTATGTTGCTAGTATCGTTTAAATAATGTCCAAATTTATCAACAGACATGCTTTATATACTTTATTAAAGTTAATGTATTATATTAGCTTCACGTAGTTCTTCAATAATTGATACAATCTCGTTATTGTGATTATTATGACCTGCAGCTTGTGATGCGAGCAGTAGTCGAAGTCGATCTACTAGCTCATTTGGATCATCCCAGTATATATAGTTGGGCTTATGGATGTTAAATTCCATCATTCCATCACCTAAGTAGCTACCTTTTGGCTTAGATCCTGTTGATTCGGGTAAATTATCCTGGTTTTTCTCGTCAATAAATTTCTTAATAATATGTTTATATTTATATCCTCTAGTACCCTTAATTTGACCATCAGGTTTATAGTCTCTTCTATATGCATTAGTAGTAATTAAAATCTTTTTATAGATTTCGAGTTCAAATTTATCATAATTTTTTGGTATTTTATGAAACATTAGAGAAAATAGTCCTGGTGTTAGAGCCCATATTTGACCACCAACTTGTATTTTATGTTCACTAAGTGTAAGTTTACTATCACCGAATTTCCATTCATTATTGAAATCTTTATGTGGACCATAGTTTGTATCTAATTCATTTCTTTCTTCCAAGACTGATAAATCAGTATAAGTATCTTCTGTATTGGAAGTTTGTGAGTAAAAATCATCTTCATCATCATCATCATCATCATTTTTAGTATTAGTTTCGTTAAATAATATGGTACTATCAGATATTGTTCCTTCTGCTAGTTTCTTTGGTGTACTTGTCTCTAACTTGAGTGATGGTTTTTCAGACTTTAAACTTGTATTATTTTCAAATTCTGTCTTCATTTTATTTTCTTCTTTAATGGGAATTCTTTTAATTTTTTTAGAACTATTTATGAATTCTTTCAGTGGTTCTGTTATAGGTTTAAATGTATCTCTTAGTTGTTCACGTGTATCTATTTCACCAGTTTTTATACTACGAAGCTTTTTCTTCAAGACATTTCTTGTCAACACCAACTGTTTTAAAATTTTCTCATCCATGTTTAATAAATAAAAGGTATCAGCTATTAGATGAGGTATCAGCTATTAGATCAGCTTATTAGCACCTGGTCTGGTTTTCAGATCAGCTTTTTAGGACCTGGTCTGGTTTTCAGATCAGCTTTTCAGGACCTGGTCTGGTTTTCAGATCAGCTTTTTAGGACCTGGTCTGGTTTTCAGATCAGCTTTTCAGGACCTGGTCTGGTTTTCAGATCAGCTTTTTAGGACCTGGTCTGGTTTTCAGATCAGCTTTTTAGGACCTGGTCTGGTTTTCAGATCAGCTTTTCAGGACCTGGTCTGGTTTTCAGATCAGCTTTTCAGGACCTGGTCTGGTTTTCAGATCAGCTTTTTAGGACCTGGTCTGGTTTTCAGATCAGCTTTTTAGGACCTGGTCTGGTTTTCAGATCAGCTTTTCAGGACCTGGTCTGGTTTTCAGATCAGCTTTTTAGGACCTGGTCTGGTTTTCAGATCAGCTTTTCAGGACCTGCTCTGGTTTTCAGATCAGCTTTTCAGGACCTGGTCTGGTTTTCAGATCAGCTTTTCAGGACCTGGTCTGGTTTTCAGATCAGCTTTTCAGGATCTGGTCTAGTTTTCAGATCAGCTTTTTAGGACCTGGTCTGGTTTTCAGATCAGCTTTTCAGGACCTGGTCTGGTTTTCAGATCAGCTTTTCAGGATCTGGTCTAGTTTTCAGATCAGCTTTTTAGGACCTGGTCTGGTTTTCAGATCAGCTTTTCAGGACCTGGTCTGGTTTTCAGATCAGCTTTTTAAGACCTGGTCTGGTTTTCAGATCAGCTTATCAGTACCTGGTCTGGTTTTCAGATCAGGTTATCAGGTATCAAATCAGCTTATTAGGTAGCTGGTCTGGTTTTCAGATCAGCTTATCAGGTATCAGATGAGGTTATAGCAAATAGATGTATCAAGCTTAAAGTTAGATTAATAACTAAAGTAAATGTTTATGAAGAGTAGTTTATATAGTTATGAAATAGTCAAATTGCTTTCTGTAGCGTCCATCATTTAATTCATTATCTTTGCTAATCACCAAAAATCCATATTTATCCTTCCAACACTCTCGACAAATCTCATGAAACTTTTCATAACTCATATCGCCACCAACATGATCTCTATAAACATGCTTCATATTTGTCTCATCTTGTTTAAACATTATAATAACATTGGCATTGTCTCTTATTAAATGCTTGGGAATTCTAGTATAAGTTTGACACAAGTAGAATGAATCGACATCCCTATGTCGCCCCATACAAAAATATGTACGTATATTATTCTGCTTTTCACATGCAACATCATCAAATATCATAATTGAATTAGTTTTAGCTTCGTCAGGTGGAATAACTGATTCATTATCTGTAAATGTATAATATCCCATTCCTTTAATTGGTGAAATTAGTTTCTTCAGGTATTCATATTTGGGTTGATATAGAGATTTTGAGTATAAATAGATGTTTTCAAACTTGAGTCCATTAGGACTTTCTAGTAAGCCAATCATAACATTAGTCTTTCCACAATTGGATGCTCCAACTATTAGAGCACGAATAGAATTTGGTAAGAGGGGGCTATGCTTTATTTTTGAAGTGATGTTGACTGAATCGTCAATATTACGAACTAAAATATTTTTATGTTGTTTCACTAACTGCATTTTTGTAACTAAATACATTTTATAAATGTTACCTCTTATTATAGAAAAAATTAGATAATATGGTTATACGATATCAGAAAACGTTTAGTCATAAAAACACCTTCGTTGGAGGAGGTATAGTAGATAAAATAATAAACTCTCTACCTGTTGAGCTTCATCTTCCGGGGTATCAGTACTGTGGACCTGGAACAAAACTACAAAAACGTTTAAATCGAGGTGACAAAGGTATTAACTTATTGGACTCTGCTTGTAAAAATCACGATATTGCGTATTCAAAAAATAAGGATTTAAGTACTAGACATAAAGCTGATAAAATACTTGAAAATTCAGCTTGGAATCGAGTTTTAGCAAAAGACAGTAGTCTTGCAGAAAAATCATTTGCATATATGGTTACTAACGCAATGAAAACCAAAACTAAATTTGGTATGGGTGTGGAGAAAAAGAAAAATGTTAAAAAGAACAAGCCAAATGATAAAAAACTGTTTAGAACATCAATTAGAGCTGCAACTAAAATGCTAAAGAAGGAAAAACCATTAGATATTAACTCAGCTATTAAAATTGCACGAAAAACTATTAACAAATCATTAAAAGGAAGAAAGTCTCAAATTGTAGTTCCACGTGTAATACGTGTTCCAAAAATCGGTGGTTTTTTACCTCTAATACCGATTTTAACTGCTCTGGGTGCAATTGGTAGTCTAACAACTGGAGGTGCTGCCATAGCTAAAGCTGTAAATGCAACAAAGAATGCAAAAAATCAACTTGACGAAGCAACTAGACATAATAAAGCGATGGAATCTATAGCAGTGGGAAAAGGACTTTACTTAAAACCATATAAAAAAGGTTATGGTTTAGTTCACAAAGAGGAATCAAAAAACTCTTAAAGATGCTGCCCAACAGACCACTATCTGATGTGGACCTAAACCGTTTCTCTATAAAAATTCCATATTTTAGAGGAGTTTTCATGTTGAATACTCTACCAAAACGAACAAAGAAAATTGAATGTGGAATAATCAACTTAGATGTATCAACAGGACCTGGTACACATTGGGTAGCATACTATAAAAACAACAATGAAAAAGAATATTTCGACAGCTTTGGAAACTTACAACCTCCTTGGGAAGTAGTTAAATATCTTGGTGCAAATATAAAATACAACTATAATCAGCATCAGAATTTCAATACATTTACCTGTGGACATTTATGTCTTAAATTTCTTTATGAAATAACTGAAAATATTAAATAAAACACAAAAATTTATATTTTACAAAACTCTTTAATGTCTTTTTATTCATAATTTAAAATACATAATTAATATATTATTGCCAAACAGGAAATTGGGAATTTTGAATTAGAAATTCACTCAGCTCACTCTCGACAATTAGGTTTTCTTCACCTTCTCTACTTAGGCAATATGATCCGCTTGAGAGATCTTTGATATCGTCATCAGTTAAAATATTATATCGTTTCGGCAGGAACATTATGTGTTTATTCATTTCAACTTTTAGGGTTGGTCCATATTTAGTTGTTACACGTACCACATTTCTAATAGTATATTTCGTTGAAGAATCAAGCTCCTTTACGTGGATTAAAGTTTTGTTATTTAGAGCATTAAATTTTGCAATTAGATTTGTTGTGGAGTCCATTTTTTATTTTTTATTTAGATACTTCTTGTCACTCTGAATGTTTAACTGGAAATGATCTTAAAAGTAGCGATGATGACTTCAAAAAGGCTAATCGAAAATAAGTGTGGTGAAATAGTAAATAAGTGGGGGATAGTGATAGACAGAAAGAGATAGTTATAGAGAGAAAACGGTTAGAGAGAGATAGAGTAGTAAAAAAGAAATATGGAATAGAGAGAAAAGGGTTAGAGAGAGATAGACTGCTAAAAAGAAATATGACATAGAGATGATAGTATAGATATTTTAAAGACCATATAGATATTTTAAAAATTTACAGAACAAATTAGTCTTAAAGGAACCTTCCAACATTCATCATCATTCATTCATCAGCAAATAAAATGAGCCAAATTAGACGTACTCTTAATCAATTTATAACAGATTTTGAAAGCTTCAGGCTTTTTGATCATTGGGAGATGATAAGATGTTTCCAAAATATGCTGGATGAGAATGAAGAATATGGTGTCATGGAAGATGAAGACAACACTGAAGGACACTTCCCCAGCTGTCCTTGGTATCATCCTGAGTGTGAGGAGGGACCTGATACTTGCAGATGTACCATATATTTTTTAAGAAAAAATATACTAGAACATCTAATAATTGGCTATTACGAAATGTTTCCATCATTATAAATAAATTAAATAAAAATGAAATTGAATTGTATAAATAATAAAATAAAAACGAAATTAAATTGTATAAATAATAAAATAAAATAAAATTGAATTATAAAAATATTCCTTGATTTGTATTATTTTTTTCTAAAGGAAAACTAGGAATCATCTGTTCGAATATAAAATAACAGAAACTTGTATGTAGTGAAAAAATATGAGGATTTTATCCGATTATCTAAATTATTTCTCTTTATGAAAATATCTAATGGAATTTCATATTGTGAAATTCAATTTCTCTTGTGCAGAATCTCTCAAAGAAAACAAGACTGTGCATGTTTAAGTGACCTGAAAACAAGACTGTGCATGTTTAAGCGACATGAAAACAAGACTGTGCATGTTTAAGCGACATGAAAACAAGAATTTGCAAATAAGCAAAAACAAAATTTTTTTTTTTGATCCAACGAAGTAAAGCCAATAAAGAAATAAAAAAACCACTCACATTTTCCATTCTTTTTTCAATAGTTTATTTACAATAACTTTTCTTAATAAATAGGATTTAAATACAATAATATTTCTTAGGCTTTTTTTACATTCATTTTAACAACAATACAATAATTTTTCTTAATAAATAAGATTTTATATACATCAATTTTTCTGATTAAATAGGATATAAATACAATATTTTTTCTTATTAACTAAGATATTATATACAACAATTTTTCTTAATAAATAGGATTTTATATACAATATTTTTTCTTAACTAATTAACTAAGATTTTCTTGCATTTTAGCAATCTCATCTAGCAACATGTCAAGTTCGTATTCAGGGTTAGTTTCCTTAATACGAAAATGATACCATGCATAAGTGTTTATATTATTTGATCTAATTTTTCTCTTATCATCTCCATAGCTTAATACTACCTTATTTAATTCGCTAGTATATAATTGATGTAGCTTAGATTTAAATGTTAACATACTATCATATACATTAATCTTATTAAATAGGCAATTCTTATATGTAGCTAAACTATATTTATCTAATATGGCTCTCTTTACCCCCTTCGATTTTTTAATATCATCTTGATTTTCTACACTAAATGAATACATTTTTGAGCGCAGCCCAACAAACTCTGTCATTATCTTACCGCAATTTTCATCCTTCATCATACCAATTACTTTTTTATTTACTATGGGGAAATTATAAATATTGTCTGTAGGATAGTCCGATGTGTCAAATTGTTCATGTATGTCATTTTTTATGTCAGCGTAAAAGTCGTCAGTCTTTATTGAATATATAAAAGAGTCAGTATCCATATAGTTTAATGAGAGGTTTGTCTTAAACTTAGGTTGCATGTACCCGTAATGGAAATTATACATTTTCCATTTGGACAGCTCGAGTACACAAAATCCTAAGTAAATTGGTTTATTGTAGCAGGTTTTGACTCTAGTCATTTCGATTGCTACAAGATCTTCAGAAAATATAGATAAACTATGAAAATTTGGTTTTGATATCCAATCTTGGGCACCCAAATGATTGCAATTCTTCCTCTCCCAATTATTAACAATTTTAACATCTCTCCTCTTATCCACATTTTCCATGGTTTTACCATACACTGCATTATTAAGTAGTTTGAAAAAATTTTTTTCAAAAGCATTTTTAGCAGTGGCTCTATGTCTGGTATTTAGGTCAATATAGCCTTTTAACCATGGAGATTGTTTAAATGCTAGAATACGATGAGTTTTCTTTAAAACTAAACCATATTCTAAGCACTGTTTGAGAACTCTAAAGTGTATCACATATGATTGCTTTGTAGAGAAATCGGTTATCAACTTGCTATACTTCGCTTGCATAGGTTTCTTATTTTCAGCGCAAAAAGGAAGATCATTATGCAAGTCGTGTAAATGAGAGGGATAATCCAACGTAACCTCATAAATATAACCGTCTGTTCCATTATCAGCTATGCTGTTTGGATCCAGATTCAACTCGTCTTGTGATAACCATCTGAACCCACCATGAGGAAGATATTCCGACATCGCCCATCCATACAAATTGTTAGCGTCTAAATAGACGAGAAATTCTGAGGGCTTTTCTTTGTCGAAATCTTGCAAATATTTATTATTTGCTTTCGAATATCTTTGACTACACTGTACTATCCCCCCACGTATACCTTTTTTCATAAAATTGTACATGTCTATGTCTGTCAATAATTCTAACTCAATTTTTGTATATTTGAGCATTGCATCCCAGGAAAGGCCAGGTGCTGTATAATACTGGCAAGGATCGAGCTCATAAATACCCTTACAAACTTTTCTAAAGTTCTCGAAAATATCTGTCAGTAAGAGGACGTCTGTTTTTAAGTAAAGTTCCATGTAATCTTTCATTGTTTCACAACCAAAAGTATTCCATACCTCTACAGCATGTGAGTATTCCTCTAAAGAACACTCTTTATTATTCAACTTATTAAAAAAATCACTGCGTGAAGGCAGCTGGCATTCATCTAATTTTTCGAATGAATTTAGGTACTCATATGGGAAAATACCTTTTTTCTTAATAAGCTGAAATTCTTTTTCTGATTGAAATAAGGACCTTATAGTGCTGAAATCATTATCCGACAAATTGCAGGCTAATGATTCCAAACTCTCAGCCATAAAGCGTATAGTATCAAGAAATCTTATTTCAAGCTTATGGCCATCACTCATTTCTGTGAATTGGGAGAGGGATATATAAAGTTCCTTATTGAGAGGGAGTACTTTCAGTTGCAATGAAATTTCACCTAATTCTTTAATGAAAAGATGTGAGTCATAATTTGAATAATTGTGGAAGTAAACTGGTATAAATTTGGGAATTTGGTAATTTAAATTACATTTATTGTGGGCTGCGCCTCTAAATTTGCCACTAATGTGACAGTGATCTCTAACACGATCTTTGCCTAAAAATTTTTGGCAAATATGGCAATTCACCGCACTATAAAAATTATAAGTATCTGAAGGGGATAAAGTATCCATTTGTCTATTGTTAACTAAATAGTTATTATATATATCTTCACAATCCTTAATTAAATATTCTACAAATTTTTTGGAGGCATCTTCCCCCGTATATATTCTAAGCTTATCTAAATTATTACTATGGAGACACTTAATAAAATAACTAAAGGCACAAGGTGTGTGCCTTTTTATTAAATTTGTTTTACTACTTACACTATTACTTATATCCTCTAATACGCATTCGAAGTCCGCGTAAACAACAAACGGGACATCCATTTTTCGTTGATGTCCCTTAAAACTAAGAATGGCATCCTCACCTGATGGCATAGTTGTGACTATCTTCCCACATTCCTCCTTATGTGTACTCATCACGTTCTCCCTATGGGTATATTGGAGACAGCTATTGCAGAAGTGAAGTTTGTGTTCATTTGTGGTAGTCTGATTCTGTAAAAGTCTGTGAATGATAAAAAAATAAAATAAAAGTTTATAAGTAAAACGTATATATTATAAAATATATAAAAGAAGTATATGTATCATTAAATTAAATTGTAGTATAATTTTTTAACTTACTTTGATATGTTCTTTATCAAAATGTAGTGATGAACTTCACCATTTTCCAAAAGCAACAAGTTTACATGGCTATTTTTTTCGTCCTTGGTGACATAATAAGGACCAATAATCTGATTGGCCCCCTCATCATAGCCGAATACGTTAATACTTATTGCTGGATTGTTCACCTCAAACTCTTTTATTTTGTTTAATCCTAATGGGAAGCGTAAATTTTTGAAATTTAACGCTACACCATTTCGCGTAACAATCGTCTCAGCAGCAATGTCCTGAATATTATATGAACTGCAACGTTCTATATGTTTGTATTTGGTGGTATCCATGGCAGCGATTAGGCACCACTTGAAACAGTAGTCATCATCATTTTCAATGTTGAGGCAAGCTTTTTTTCTTTCTAATTTTACAGGTGTGGATATCCAATTAGATCCTTTGACGAGCGAAGATTTGTTGATGTTAATTTCTGCTCGGACTATGCGTGACAAAGTCCAGCCAGAATCTCTCTCTTCAAATTCGGACATTTTGGTTGAAATCTCCGCAACCTGCTTACGGAATAACTCTTCAATGCTATCTGCCTTCGTCAGCAAACTCATTTTGGCTACATGTGATATTATGCACAACTCCAATTCTTCTCCAACAATTTTTATATATTCTGCCACAATACTTACATGAAATTTAATTATTGCATGCTTACTTAAATTCACTTGAAGTCTCTCCATAAAAACATTTTTGTTTTCTTCAACAAATTCTTCCAACAAAAGTTGATCTTTTTTGTTTAAAATTGCATAAGTGGCAATATGGTTTTTGAATGCTTTAGATATTTTATAATATCCCAATTCTTCTACTTCATCTGTTCCAGCATGCGAAGTATTCCTTGGAGTTGGCAGAGTTTCTTCTCTTCTTTCTTCTACTTCTCCATCACTTTCCGGTAAGCTTATGTCCATAGCATCGTCGAATAAATTACCTCCAAGGATACCCACACCCTGTTGTTGAGCTTGTTGTTGTTGTTGTTGAGCTTGATTTTGATGATCTTGTTGTTGATGCTGGTACTCTTGTTGATGATAATTAAGAGGCTGCCATTGCATCACATTGGGATTATAATTGTATCCCAAAAACTGATTATTCCATGGCATACCGTATTGTTGAAAATTTAATGGTAACTGATATTGAGGATACTGAAGAGAAGGATATTGTTGATGAATGAATGATGATGATGAATTTTGATGATTTTGAAAAGATGTCTGCGGTAGCTCTTGATTTATGCCCCGGCTTACGACCACTTGATTCTGTACACTATGGTTTTTAACATGCTCCAAAAAGGACTTTTGGTATTTGTATACCTTATTACATGTATTACACTGATAACCTGATGAACTCATTTTTAATTATTTTATTATTATTTCACTTTAACACAATTACTGATGACACTTCTTGTAAATACAATAACGTACTGATGTGTTGGTTAGAAAAGTTGGCGTATTTATACTAAAATTGGAAGCAGTATCCTTGCAGCATTCATAAATTTTACTTTTTGTTTCTCTGCTGCTGACTGTACTTAGTTTGCTGCTTTTAAATAATCGTAGACAAAGAAAATGATTACCTTGCAAAATATATATGTATTCTACAAAATATTCCACGCACAAGTACCCACGATCGCACATTCATACATGCACACATACATACACATACATACATACATACATACATACATACATACACATACATGCATACATATAAATACATACATACATATAGGCAAAGTTAAAAATGCAAATAAACATGAAGCAAAATTACCCGCGACTATCAAGCTGGACCCCCCACACACAAGTATGGGTGCTCACATACATGTGAACACAAGTATGGGTGTTCACATACATGTGAACACATAAATAAAATATTTAAATAAATTAATTTAATTTATTTAATTATTTTATTTATAAACAATTTATTATCATGAGGAAATCACACACACACACACACACACACGATTTATATGAGAATCGTCTAGTAGTCATCAAATCTATTTTCTCTGATATTACTGATATAGTATTACGATAAGAAATTTCTACAGTCTGGCAACACTGGCAATTTTCCCCTTGGTGTTAGAAAAAAAGAATCATGTTTTGCCGTCGGCATTTGAAAAAAATAATAATCATGTATTGCCGTCGGCATTTGAAAAAAATAATAATCATGTATTGCCGTAGGCATTAGGAAAAATATTCATATATTGCCGTAGGCATTAGGAAAATCATGTATTGCCGTAGGCATTAGGAAAAATATTAATGCATACCCGTAGGCATTAGGAAAAATTAATTTTCACTATTTCACCCCACTCCCCCTTTGGTATTAAGAAAAATCATTTTCATGATTTTCCCGTCGGCATATATATTTATGAAATATTAATCTTATGAAACCCCTTAATCCAAACATACATATAAATTCCCACGGTCATAAAAACCCGGACTTATTGAGCCACCCTCGTATGTATTAAACAAACAAAACCCCTTATGTAAACAAAAAATTCCTTATGTAAACAAAAAGTTGGACCGACTTATTGATCCACCCTCGTAGGGTATCAAATTTCACAAATTTCCAAGAATTTTAAAATTTGGGTAATTAAAATTTCAAAATTTTAAAATTTTAATTGGGGCAGGACCGGCAGTTCCCTACTACTCAAAGGTATTTGCTATGAATGAGGCACGTGTTGTGCTTATAAATGTGCGGGTTTCAGGAACAATTACCTTACTTTAATAGAACACATTAGGTTGTAGTAACGATAGAATAATGAAACAATAGAGTTGGATACCCTATTGTTACCGATGAGCTTCTTTGACCCTCTCCTGTACGCGGTAGATCAGCCACAAATTAGACTTTTAAGTGTCGGCCCATAAATGAGAGTTGTATTTCATTTTCGTTTGGATAAAAGTGTAAGGAGGTCAGATGAGGTGAAATATCGTTTGCACCACTTCAAAAATCCAAGGCACTTGAATGCTTTTTTTTTGCAACTTGAAAAATGTGCTCAGTCAGCATTTTCGATCATGCGTCTATAAGTAGCCATACAACATTGGGTCTTACCCCATAAGAAATTTTTGCTAAATCGAACTTTAAAGTCGCATTCATTGTTTGTTGCATAGCCTCAACCTGCCTTAGGCTAGGTCTATTGCTGAATGAGAAAGAATGGCAAATGCTGCTGTCGTCCACGAAAGAATAGATAGGGTTGAAAGTTTTATATATAAGGTCATTTAGAAAGATAAGGAATAGAGTTGGTGAAAGGACGGAACTTTGCGGTACCCCTAAATTTAACTTGAACTCGTTTTACGAGATCATATCTATAACAACCCTTATACTGTGATCCTTAAGGAAACATGATAAGAATCGAGAGAAGTTTAACATAGAAGGTCATTTAGAAAGATAAGGAATAGAGTTGGTGAAAGAACGGAACCTTGCGGTAGCCCTGAATTTAACTTGAACTCGTTTTATGAGATCCTATCTATAACATTTCTTATAGTGCGATCCCTAAGGAAACTCGATAAGAATCGAGCAATACATTTTGACAAAAGTGCACCCTTCCACACTCTATCAAAGGCTTTGCATTCGTCAAAAATATTGTATTGAATTATACCATATCAAGACACACCCTTGTAATAGGAAGATCGACGATACAACAGCACTATTTCTTTATGGAAAATTTTAATGTAACCCTTTACACACATTTCTTATAGAAAACCACACTATACTCGTACTATGCCTCCGCAACACAATTTTCCTAGAAAAAAAAACCTATTTAACGGTGCAGCACACTTTTGTTATAGAAAGGACGACTGTGTGACAGCACAGTTTTCTTATAAAAAAATTTACTGTTTGTAGGAACACAACTGGGACGAACGACGAATTTCATCCAAGGAGTTAAATTTATCGCTTAAAATTCGTTGAGTAAAGTTATCGTGTGAAGCACAACAATGACGGATTTACTCAGCTCTTATAATTGATAAAGTTTGTTATTGTTTGTGCAAAGAGAGGGAGAGAAAATTGTTTTTTCGTCCGTCGTTCGTCGACGTAAGGTTTGCAATGAAAAATTCGTCATATGTCCCAGTTGTGTTCCTAGCATGTGTCATTGCCAACCTGTTTTATAGGAGAGTTTTCTTACAGCAAACTCACTAGTTCACATTTCTAACAGAAAATTTAACCGCGCCACCACAGCACACTTTTCTATTTCTTGACTTGACACTAATGAAATTGAAGCATTAGGTGTAACAGAATTTTTTCTTATTTCTTCAACTCTTTGTTTTCGTTTGACGGGACGTTCTTTGGTCTTTTCTAGATTCATGTCAATCGATGTCATTATCATCTTACGATCACTTCTTTGATCCATGAGAAACATTCTGTCTTCGGGGATTTTAATTGAATTCATAGCGTTTGCAAGGGCAATATCGAAGAGTTTGTCTAACTCTTCTGTAAACAAGTGCTCTGTATTTTTCTGTGATTTCGAATCTGTTGTTTTATTTGTCTTTAACAGCAGCCAGTTCTTATGAATAGTTATAGGTTTTTCAACGCAGTGATTAGGTTGCCTAGGTGGAATAAAAGATTTGCCCCACACTGCTATGACTTCTTAAATGAATCTTTCAAATTCCCAAAATCATTTAGTGTGTGGTACTAAGGGAGTTGAACTTGCCGAAGAGTTAGAAGTTGGTTAATCCTTACGAATGACTCAAGAGCCCGACATCCTAGTGAAAAATATCCTCCTATTCCTATTTCCTCGAACTGATGAACTTATTTTATTGCTCTGATTCACTGAGTCTGACCTGGAATGAAACAAGAATAATATACATGTATGTACGCATACTTCGATGAAGGGTGTATAGAATTTGGCACAGCCAAATATAGCACTTTTAGTTGTTTTTTTATATAGAATAATCGTGTGTACCACCACAGCACACTTGTCTTATCGAAAAGTCAACTGTGTCACCGGAGCACATTTTCTGACTGTGCGTGCCATAATAGCATACTTTTTTTTTCTAAAAATAATAGAAATAGAATAACAAATAGAAAACAAAATTATATTAAAGATTTTGAGTGTAGTTATAGTAATTTTAAAATAATTATTTAAGATAGCCATAAGTTTAGTATAAAAAATAAAACGGAGAAATTTCTATTTAAAATTTTATTTAAAATTCATACGCACTCGTAAATAGTTAAAGAACAACAGTTTGTCTACCTTAAAGCTGCTAAGAAATATTTTGTACAAATAAAATCAATTGTATTTATAAAATAAGACAACTTTCATTGAGTGTAGATTTGTTGCCAGCATAACAAATAACACTAGAAGTTATCCAGTACAATTTACGATACATTGAACTGTTTTTTATTTACATTTTCCAAGTGTTTTATGTAGATACTTAACAAACCAACAACGTCTAGTTTTTTTTAACTGTTTCTTCTTTTTTTTTTGTAGTTAGATACATACATATGTATTCTCTTACCTCGTTACAACAATTTCGTATGCTGTGGATTGTAAGTATGTACTTCAACATCATCATCAACAGCATCATTAACGATGCCACAAAACTCATTCATTCATTCATTCATACACTGACTTGCTCGTTCGTTCATCTGTGTGAACGTAATAAGGAGGAATGCCATTAGGGAAGCCAACTTAGAAGTAGCAAATTGGAGATATTTTTGAAAAAAATTAATATAAGAAATTTATTCTAAATTGCTAAAGTCCATAATGTGATAAAATTTAGTCGACACTGCCATCAAGTGGACGCTAAGGCGATATAAATTGGGGAGTATGTGTTGAGTTTAGGATGTCATCAACAATTTTAAAATAATAAATAACATCTTGATATATACTGACAGTTATATAATTTGGCTTTTAATACTTGAATCTAGCACTCAGAAAAATTGCATATATAAATTTACAAGAAAAGTTAATGTAACTTTTTTATCATATGATTTTCATGTTAAATCAACATGAGTTACTGTAATCTTCAAGGAAATAACTTATTTTTTCCTTTTGAAATAACTTTATATCATGTTGATTTAAAATTCCCATACTGCTAAATTAAAATGAAGAATCATGTTGAATCAAAGTTGTTGCAAGTCTAAACAACTTAAACTCATGCTTTATGTAAGTTTCATATTAAATAAACATGATTTACTGTAATCTTCGAAGAGACTTTTTTCCTTTTGAAATAATTTAATTTCATGTTAATTTAACATTCGCGTTCTGTTAAATCAAAATGATGAACCATGTTGAGTCCAAGTTATTTCAAGTTGGAACAACGTTAAGTCGATACCGAAATAACATGAAGAACCATAATGAATTGAAATTATTTCAAGTTGAAACAACATGAATTTAATTTAATGTAGTCACTAACTTAAAAATACTTGTGTGGCAACACTCTATTCTTGAATAGCTGTTGTTGTTATTTACATTTATTTTCTTTGCATACTTCTTTCAACTACAATTCGATCTGAAAAAAAGTCAGCTGCGTAAAGCAAGAAAATAATAAAAAACATTTTGATTATTGAGTTCTTATTTCAACTTTGATATATGCTGAACTTCTCATTTGTTTAAATGAAGTTTTAGCATAATATGTGTAGTTGTTCTAAGAAATTTTTGTGTAAAGGTTCCCTGATGATCTGCATTTGAAACACTGAAATGCGCGTAGGATCCAGCTAAACCCCTCAATAATCAATTTCAAGGAATTTTTAATAAAAAAATATTTTACTGATTAAGACGCAATTTACACTGTGCCTTTTCTGCTTGCATGTGTAGGCAGGCTTTTTGAGTTCGTAGGTGAGAGGTGTTGAGAAGCATGCGGAGTAAAACAAAAGGCACGAAATGAAAATTCGAGGGGATTTTTGACATTTCTCTTTGTTTTTTCGTACTCTCAGCACTAAGAGTGTATACAAACGTCAAAAAGTCATGAAGAAAAAAGTCTTAATGTAAATGTGCTTGACATTTCGTAGGGGGTTTACAAGAAAATTGTCGAAAGAAGGCAGGCTAAAAAGGCATAATGTGAATAGGCACTAAGTAAAATAATAATTTGGGATTATTAGTGCATTGACTTAAATAGTCATTTTATTTTATTAATTATTTAATTAATATTATATTGTGTGTACTGGCATAGGCATTAGGAAAATGTTTGTGTGTTTGGTTTATCGTTTAAAATTTTAACTAGAACTCATCGTCCTGACCGCAGCTACAACAACTTTAAATATTCTTTAAATGCCATCATGAATAAAATTTTAATTCAACATTATTTAGTTGATTATTTAACATAATATTTATTTCAAAATTTATAATGAAAAAAATACAAACTGTAAAGCTATACTGGCTTGTCTTCAGGATTCGAATCTGCGACCCTCCGACTACAGGACTAGTATACTGTCTACTAGCCAGCAGGTAATGCTAGCTGACAAACCTCGCTGGTAATGCGTTTGTTTGCTAGTTTGTCAGCTATTTGCGAGTACAAAAATAAAGAACAAGGACAAGGCGAAAAATTAAAAACTGCTGCAAGAAAAGTTATGAAACTTTTTTCCTAATTAATACTTAAAAAAAGAAAACTTATTTATTTAAAGTTTAAAAACTTAAAAAATCGTATTGCTCCTTGGCTTCTGCCTATCTTACACTTCCAATTCGAAATCCCTGCTTTGGAAAAAATTCCTTTGTGGCATCCCTCACTGTGCTGTGCAATTTAATCCTTTAAAATTTTATCTGTTATCCTACCCTCTACACGGTTTTGAAGATGTTTCTTTTTATGTAAATTTTGTAACAATTTCGCTATTTCTACATTTCGCAGTTCATTTATTATTCATTACAGACTGAATAGTTTGTTGTATATTATTGTACCCTATTGTATGAATGAACGTAATGATGATGATGATGATGATAATAATCATAGTCAGGCATTCAATGATTGTATTATTGTTGGTGTAAATGTAAAACACACAATTGTTACATTCATTCATACATATGTGCATAGTTCTAAAATATTGCTACTTTTATCCCTCTTTTTTTTCGTAATCGAGGTGCAAAAGAGAGATATAATTTGGTGTTCGATTGTACCTTGTATAAATGTGTGTATATGTTGTTACCATTTTAGGATTATTTCTAATACAATGTACAAGTATTTTTCATATAATTAAATTGCTTGGTACACTAGTTTTGTGGTAATAATTTAAGGACTAAATTTAACCCGGTGTAATGGGGCTGGTACAATTTTCCAAGCCTAAATTGTACTATGCATGAAATTTTTGGTTTCCATTAGCTTTGCAAAAGGAAACGTTGGAAAAGGGGAAGATCCAGTACTGTATTTTATTCAAGCATCGGAACAAATGACATTCTGAGACTGAGATAGTGTCACTGAGAACTTTAAATGAAATCCTGGAGTTTTTTTTTTACAATTAAAGTTAGAACAAATAATAAACAAGATATTTAAAACTCTTGCTACTAATCGTTTCCTTCAGTGAAAAAAACTTCATAAGACAATGGCGCAATAATCCAATTGTTTCCGCTAAGCAAAACGTATTGTTATTCTGATAAAATCAATAATCCTGTTAACATATTTTTACCATTTTGTTTTTCTGTTTGCTTTTTGATTTCAAGGCTCTAGAGACACAGTACACAGAAATGCTTTTATACAGATATATTTGTTCGCAGAGATTCTTGAAATATTTTCGCAATTTGATTTAGATACCAACTGGCGCATGTTTTTGAATAAGCAATGTCTACTATACGTATCGTTTATGTACTGAAACAATGTGTTAACTCAAAAAATTAATATCTTTGTGTTAATAATCCCCGTATCATTATTCAAATGGTGCAAAAAATTCTCAACAATTTTTTTTTATTTTTCCATTAAATTGTATGTAAGTGGTAAACGGTAAACTTTAATATTGTTTTCTGTAAATCAAATATTTTGAGTTATCACATTGTTCATGTAAATGAGCATTATGTACAGTTCCCATAAGATATTTCGTTTTGAATATCGCGCAGTAGTGAGTCAACATGTAACGTAAAAACTAAGCCATTGATAAAAATTTAATAATATACGCTTCTACAACGAGTCAGCTTGAAAAATCACCCAAGAAAAATCGCCCAAGGCAATTGAATGTTGAATCGCCCAATATTTTTGAATTTTTTTTCATAGTGAAGAAGGACACGAAAAAAGAGACCAAATCAGGTAATAAGAATTATTTGTGCTTAAAGAAATAAAAATCAGGAAATAACAATTATTTCAGCTTAAAAAATAATAAATTTAGTAAAGTGCGACTTTGTTACATACATATATATAACTCTATACGAAATAGAATACATACGATATAATATACATATAATAGAATATTTTTATTTAGTTTTTCAACCTTTTTTTATATGTTAAAAAATGTTTGAGCTTTAGATCTGTTTGTACTTTTATTTATTAGTTCGATATTTCGTTAACATTCAATTCACTTTTTTAGGATATTTCTTATTTTTTGCTTATCCTGAAAAAGTTAACCAAAGTTTAACGAAATATTGAACTAATAAATAAAAGTATAAACAGATCTAAAGCTCAAAAAAATAGTTTAATTTAACATATATATTGAAGGCTTAATAGAAAAAGGGCATATGCCAATTTTTTTGAAATCTCGTTTTTAACGTTTGGGAGACAACGTATAATTGCATTCTCCTTGAAGATCTTAGTACGTTGAAGTTTAAAATCAAGGACTTATGGCCACTTGAAAAATTATTTCTGCATGTATGTAAATGCTTTAGTTTTTCTTCAGCTTTTTGCTGCTCCTATAAAATATAGAAAATTCGAGTTCCGCCTTTCTTATATTAAGCCATCGATATATAATCTAATCTTCTATATGATGAAGACATTTAAAAATGTTCTTAGTTTTTGGCGATTATTATTAGTTTTGGCGCTTTTTTTTTTCTTTTTCATTTTTTAGTTTTAGGATTTTTTTTTATTTTTGACGTTTTTTACGCTGTTTTTTAGTTCTAGCGATTTGATTAGTTTTGTTAGCGAGACGAGAAAACTACAGCAAAGTTTTATTTTTAATGTATTTTTATATAATTTACTCCAAAAAAATGGGGGACAAAAAGTGGCAAGACAGTCGAAAAAGTGGCAATATGCCACTTAAGTCGGTCAAACGGTCACGCTGTTGTTCTGGCTCAAATTTAAATTTTATAATGAACAAGAAACAGAAATTATACAAACAGTATACACTATATAATTTGTCGCTCTTTCTCTCTCTCTCTCTCTCTCTCTTTCTCGCACAAATGAAAAAAAAGGTAATGAATTGTAAAGGAGAAGGTAATGTACACACAGCATGTATAATTTTTTATTGCAGAATTCATTACTGCTAACACAGAACTTGTCCTAGGAAAGTAATGAATTATTTTAATACGTCCCAGGAGTGAGTTTTCTAATTCATAAAACTCGTCACAAGCAAAAACTTTGCATTCTTTTTCTGCAGATATGGTAATGCACGTGGTAATCAATGTGCAATTATGGTGTTTGATAAAATTACCCACTCGTTTCGAAGGGAATGCATAGTCTTGCGTTGGAAAATAATACATTATTACTAGCATTATTTATGTAATTAATGCTTACTTTTCCAACTGGGTAAGCACTATAATGAGTTGCATTTAAAATGGCGCACTATGGGCCGTTTTCGTGTTGCCAAAACATGAAAATAACAAAATATGTGCTTAATTACTAAATTTCAGTTTCAAATAGTTTAAATCACATAATTTCACCAACACTATTTAATTAAATATCAATTCACATTTAAAAACGTTTTCCACAAAAAAATTATTTGTTTTTAAATATACGGCCTGGCTCACGATGTCATGAGAAATCGTTCGATCGACAATTTGTATTGCAAACAACAACAAATTTTCTAAAGTTATTGTTGTTTGCAATACAAGTTGTCGATCGAACGATTTCTAGTGATATCGTGGGCCAGGCCGATAAAAAAAAATTTAAATATGGATTGATATTTAAATAAAATTGTTGAAATTGGCCATTAATATTAAAATTGTTTAATTTTTTTTTATTGTTTTATTGTTTATCTATAAAAATTAATATTAATTTAATAGTTTTTCTTTAATCCATAGTAATTTGAAACCCTTTATCTAACTTTACTTTCAGAATATTGCGCCCAATGAAAGCTGAGAGAAAATCCAGCAGCCTAAATTTCCCAGTAAGTTTGTAAGTATCACCAAATTATTTAATGAAACTATTTTCTTGGTAAAACTTTTTCCGAAATGAATACTACTCATATTATATTTCTGTGGCTTAATACTTTGAGCTCTATGGTATATGTAATTCTGTGCATTAATTCTTTGCTAAAATATTTTTACTGAACAAAAGTTTGTCTTTTCTAAAAAGTACTTTCTGCCAATACTTTTGAATTTATTTTTTTTTTTGTAAATTATTTCGCATCTCACGATATTTCACAGAACTTCGTTTATATTCCTGTAGTTTTTCATACATACTCGTACATAACTAAAACATAAACAAATCCTTTGAGATTTATACTACATGCTGTTGTTCACTACGGCTCAGTACTCGTATACTAAATATGCTAAAGTACAAAATAAATACACACTAGCTTTTTTATATACTTACTTACACGTGCATTTATTCTTACTTACACACCTACATACATATATAAGTAAAATAATACTCGTGCACAACCATAAGCAAATAGTACAAATAATATATAAACGAGTACATACATATGTATATCATATAAATTTTTATTCTATTCAACTATGCTTTAGTTACCACTTTATACTACTTTTAACAAAAGCTTTAGCGGTCTACAAATTTACATTATTTGTTATACAAGGGAGTGGGAGTGTGTGTGTGTATTTGTTAAGTGTGTGCTTACACACAAAGATAAAACGAAAAATAAAATTGTAGTGTAGTGTAGTGTTTGTGTAGATATGTGTAGTTGTGTGCACAAAATACACTATACATATTTCTTAATTACACACTTTTTCACAGGGAATATACTATACAACAAGTATGAAGTGTAAGCTCAAACATAATGTGCAGTTTTTTGAGGCAGAGGCGTTCGAAGTTATTTTTTGATATACGCGGAGGTATTTTGGCTGCAAAATAGGTGAATATTTAGAAATAAATATAATCAAATATTAGGCAAACAATAAATATTTTGCTAAAGATTTTTAGATCTAAGTCAACTTAAATTAACAGCTCTTTGCGAAAGTAA
Source organism: Tachina lurida (assembly GCA_944452675.1). Lineage (NCBI taxonomy): Eukaryota > Metazoa > Arthropoda > Insecta > Diptera > Tachinidae > Tachina > Tachina lurida. Next base: position 156,363,996 of record OX101753.1, on the reverse strand, counting down.
AAAGTGAGTTTTCTGGTCTCTTGGGTTTAATTAATTAATTAGACTTATTTGTGTTACTTGTACCAAAATAGCAATGTAAAATCACCATGCAAAAATTTTGATTTTAAATCACAACAAATAATATGTTGTTGTTTAAGTGTGTTGGTGTTTATTTGATTTGTTCATACCCTGCAAATAACGCGGCTAGTCCATACATGCATGTAAGGACTACTCCATCAAAGACCACGACTATAACAAAACTAGTCCAAATGTATGGAACATGGTCGATTTAACATTGCGATGTCTTAGGGTCGGACAACATGGTCTAAATTTGCACTACATCGGACCACCCCCAAAACTACCCCATATGGAATAGTTATAGACTACTCGCATACAATTTGTAAGTGCCTAAGAAGAACGATCATAATCTTTTAAATACGAACACATATCGTACAACATTGAATGCTTGTGTAAGCGACATGATCCATGGCTGCATTACATGGGATCATGTTATAACTAGCCTGCTTCATGAAGATTGGACCGCGTAGTCCAAAATTATTTGCACGGTAGAGCTGCAATACAATTTTGTGCTTAGTTGTAGGAGTTATTTTTGTATTGTTGTTGTTAAAGTTAATGTTTGTAAATAGCTGACAAACTGCTGCTTTCTGGTAGGCATTGTACTAATCTTGTAGTCGTAGAATTGTAGGGGAGAGTCAGCGAAGATACCAGCCATTGTTTCTAATATTAAGGCTCAAGTCTTTGAAAGCAATTTCCGATAGCTCGTATAGGCTGCGGAAGGATATTCTGCCAAGGAGGTGCAACTGGAGATCCTCCAGAGCGAAACCAAAACAGAGGAGATGCGGGACAATTTTCTCCACTTCCTCATCACTACAACTGTAGCAGTAGTCATTATACGGGCGACCCATACGTTAAGCATGGACTCAGAAGGTGCAGTGAGCGATCAACGCGGCCACGAGGTTCTTCAGGTGGTTCCTATTGAAGTTCATGAGATTTTTCGTTTTATAGGAGATTAGGCGCGGCCAGAAGGTTTTGGACAGGTGGGCTCATTGCAACATCTGATTTGAGCTAATTCATGAAAGATAACATCGAAACGTCTTCCGCAGGATGAGAGTGGGATCGCACAGAGATTGTCGATTTCGATTTATCTTAGTAGGGTTCCTCTCTTTGCCTCGTCATTCGCAACTATGTTGCCTGTCATAAATAATCGATTTGCGTCAAAGACTAAAGTTCGAAAATTATATTGCGCAAGCTTTTTTGTGGCGGTTATGGCACAATATCTTAACACAAATCTAGCAAACTTTCTGAATTTCCATATATATTATGCTAAGGTTCCAGGGAGGAACATAGGCTTCCAATTCCTCCAAGACATTTTGCATTAGCAATTTTTTTGTAGCAAACTTTCTTCAAGCAAAGCCGAAATCATTTAGGTTTTGCTTGATTACAACAATTTTAAGTTTTATCTCCGTAGTAATAAGATATTAGTCTGAAGCTCCATCGACAGCCTTTCTGTTTCTCACATAGAGAATGGATCCTCACCACTTTCTGCTGATTAAATTATGGCCACGTCCATGCTCTTTACACACTATTTACAAGCTGCATAAATAAAGGGTTTTTTTTTTTTGCTTCTATTAAGCAGATGCGTTGAATTTTATGCATTTATGCAAAAATTTGTAAAATGGCATAAATGTAAAAGCAGCACATGTTTTATTTTTTATTCTTTCAAATTCTCGTTAAAGTTGTAAGTAATATATATATATATATATATATATATATATATATAATTTTAGGACAATAACCAAAATATGTGCAGCCATGCAACTCTTAATAACATAAAGCAGTTATACTGAATTATGTTAACAAATTTTATTTACCAATGGTTACATTTATTTGCTTCTTAGGATAGAATAGGCTGTTGTTGGGTGAAGCTGTTCGTGAGTTGACTACAAAGCAAACGACGGTTTTTGATGGCTAGATTGCACTCTCTGAATAGACTTTTATGATTTTGCAGTGCATATAGTAGCGTTCTCTCTTTGCCGATATTTGTAGCAATTAATCGCTGCCCAAGTAAAATAACTAATAAAAAGGCCTGCTAATAATAGTCTTAAAATAAGGTTTCTTTTTATTAACAGAGACACTGTAACAATGCATTAAATGTTAAAATAGACAGACAATAGCAATAACATTAATTAAGCTCCTCTCCTATCTATCCAGAGGGTGGTTGTTAAGCCTAATAGATCTTACTTATGATTAAAATGTCAAAAGAATTGTAACACTGGGCTTATTTTTGACATTTATGAGGTATTTATTTTGGCAAACCATTATGAATATATAGATTGACGCTTGAACAAAGCCTGTGACTTTTCAAACTTCCCTCGTAGTTATATGAAACGCAACACTGTTTTTATCAAGTACCACCTGTGAGTAGACTACTGTAAAAATTTTAGCAAGTGTCGTCATTTACTTTGCGTTTAACAGCTGTTCAAAACATACAACCCCAGTAAAAAAAATTGGAAGTCATTCTAAAGGAACTACATTTTCATTGCTTCCAAAAAATCGATATTTTTAATTTGCCGATAGTTAGCAGAAAACCAAGTAGAAGTTTATTTTAGTCATACAAAACCTTGTAATTCCTCTCTAGTTTTAGAAATTACTCACCAGAATTTTAAAAAAATCGATTTTTTTGAAGAAACCTCTGAACTAATTTTGGTCTAAAATTTTAAAGTTATTTGCTTAAATTTACATTAAATTACTGTTTCGCGCTTAAATTCCTATAAAAAGAAACTAATTGTTAAAATAGGTAACTATTAGCCATTTTTCCTAGACGAAAATATTATCATAGAACACAAAAAAGGAAATTTTTCTTAAAATCGCTTCCAAATCGGTGACCAGGCAGCGAAAAAGAGAACTTCTTGCAATGACAACCCTATGTAAAAATCATTAGATCGGATCGAAATTTGCACTACTTCCAGATCGCAAACTCTACATTTTCATGACTTTTTTGGAGTGTCTTTTTTTACTGGGACCTCGTGTATTTTTCTAAAAATGGAAAAAACTGAATTTCGAGTGTTCATTAAACATTATTTTTTGCGAAAAAAAACCGTCAATCAAACCGAGGAAAAGCTCGATTCTGCACCATCTATTTCAATGGTAAAAAAGTGGTTTACTGACTTTCGTCATGGTCGCACAAAAACAAATGACGCTGAACATTCTGGACCGCCAGTATACCCCAAAATGTTGAAAAAATCCACGATATTTTATGGACCAATCGAAGAGTAAAGGTGCGTGAGATTGTTAATGCCATAGGCATTTCATATGGCAGTGTGGTTTTGATTTTAAATGATCAGCTGGGTTTAAAAATGTTGTCTTCAAGATGGGTGCCGCGTTTGTGGTCAATTGATCACAAGCCCATGTGCAGTTTCCATGGAAAAAACCATGAATTCCTCCCTCATCCACTCTATTCTTCAGATTTGGCTCCAAATTACTATTTTTTATTCCCAAACTTGAAGAAATGGCTCATCGGAAAGAGATTTGACTCCAACAATGAATCATTCCATAAACAAATGTTTATGTTAAGGATCTCGAAAAATTCTATTTTTTTAAGGGACACAAAAACTGGAGCAACGTTGGACTAAGTGTGTTGAGTTAAAAGGAGATTATGCTGAAAAATAAATTTTTGTTTTGCAAAAAACCAGTGTTTCATTCAAAAAGTCACGGTAGTTGGCTTCCGTGGCCAAAGGATTCAAAGGATTGTTTGGAGTTGTTTAACCGCGTTTGCTTTCAATTGATCACAAACCCATGTGCAGTTTCCATGGGAAAAAACCATGAATTCCTCCTTCATCCACTCTATTCTTCAGATTTGGCTCCAAATTACTATTTTTTATTCCTAAACTTGAAGAAATGACTCATCGGAAATAGATTTGACTCCAAAACGAACCACTCCACTAACAAATGCTTATTTTAAGGATCTCGAAAAATCCCATTTTTTTTGAAGAGATACAAAAACTGGAGACACGTTGAACTAACTGCCTGGCTCACGATGTCGACAAGAAATTTTCGTTCGCTTATTTATATTGAAAACAAAAACAAATTTTCTTATTTTGTTTTTGTTTTCAATATAAATAAGCGAACGAAAATTTCCTGCCGACATCGTGAGCCAGGCAGTAAGTGTATTGAGTTAAAATGAGATTATTTTGAAAAATAAATTTTGGTTTTGCAATAAAACTGTATTTCATTCAAAAAGTCACCGACTTATTCATCCACCCTCGTAATTGATTTCCATGGCCAAAGGATTCAAATGATTGTTTGGAGATGTTTAAGAGCAAGCCGAATGAGTTTTTGCGGCGTTTTGTAACTGTGGATGAAACATGGATCAATTACTGTACTGGTATCCAGCAGCAGTCTAAATAATGGGTTTCTCCCACTGAACCTGCTCCGACGAAGGCTAAGGTGAGTTTGTCGGCCAATAAGGTGATGGGAACAGTTTTTTGGGATCCACGCAGGATAATCCACATCGATTACCTTCAAAAGGGAAAAACAATAAGCGGCAAATATTATGCCAACTTATTAGACCGATTTAATGAAAACATAAAAAGAAAACGACCCCATATGGTCAAGAAGAAAGTTCTTTTTCATCAAGATAATCGGCCTGGCCCACGATGTCACTAGAAATCGTTCGATCGATAACTTGTATTGCAAACAACAATAAAATTAGAAAATTTGTTGTTGTTTTCAATTTAAGTATTCAATCGAACGATTTCTGGTGACATCGTCGGACAGTCCGAATGTCTCAATAGCAAAACTCTATTAATTGTGGTACGAATTGGTAACCCATCCGCTAAATTCTTCGGATTTATCGCCTAGTGACTACTTCCTATTTGCAAACCTAAAGAAATGGTTCGGTGCGAAGAGATTTAGTTCCAACGATGAAATTATTGACCAAGCAAATACCTATTTCAAGTACCTGGAAAAATCCTATTTTTTTTGGAAGGGATACAAAAACTGGAGAAACGTTGGACTAAGTGTATTGAGTTAAAAGGAGATTATGTTGAAAAATAAATTTTTGTTTTGCAAAAAGTAAACCGTGTTTCATACAAAAGGTCACGGACTTATTGATCCGACCTTTTGAACTTTGTGATTTTTATGACGTATTTAATATTTTATATAATTGGAGAAGCTAAAACTTCCAAATTTTCTGTGATAATTTTTTACTTTGTTAGAGAGACCGCCTTACGTTAGTGCTTTTTAGAAGCATTTTTTGAAGCTTGTATTATCAAATAAGCAATGCCTGGCTTATCGCAGTTGATAGTGCTTCCAAATCGTAAAGGTCGTAAAATTAATAATTATGTAAACTTATTTTTCGACCATAATGCAATGTTACACCAAATGTTTCTCATGTTTACGTGATCATGAATAATCATCATCCAAAAGACATAAGTACTTATATATAAATTTAGATGCTAATCAAGTTAGGTTATTCAATTTGAAGGCTTTCACATTTTTATGTACGAGCTATTTAGATCATTGTCGTAAAAAAAATTTGAATTTGGAAGAAACTAAGAGAAAGAAAATGCTTACCTCTTATTTAATCTTAATTTTCTAAATTAAGTTGTTATGACTATTATAATCACAATCTAGCAAACGTTAGCAAATCTTCCAAGCAATATACAAAAATACTCTTAAAGATTCGAAACATGTATTTTTTTTTCAATAGATTTGTTCATATAAATATTTGCATTGGTTACAACAAAACACTTTTAACATCAACAAACATGAAATGTTTCATAAACACACGTGTGTTTAGGTTACTAAAAAAGAATTTGCCGATAAAGCTTTTTATACTCGAAACTTGTTTATGTAGGAATAATTTCGGTTAACAATCACGTATCTGACGTTGCCAGGAGCCAGGAGCTAATTGCAAATAGAAAATTATGTTTGTATCTAGACTAGTACATGTGTCAGACTTTTAACCTGGAGTGTGGCTAAATACTAAAGTATGCATAACTTGCTATTGGTTAAGGTAAAAAGTATGTTTTAATTAATTTGCTTCTTGTGGCTTAGTGAAAAAGGAATTCAACTAACTCCCTTAAGATATAAAAATAAATTTTTGTTGTTTGCTTAAAGAAGTTTTTAGATTATATGCTTTAGCAATAAACAGATACTTTGCACTTAAGCATTACTCAGATAAATTTTTATTTTTATTTTTTTATATAAAACAATTATTCCCCAACCGAGTAAAAACCAACTGCGTCATTACAACACCAACTTTAAAGCAATGAGTTGAGCTAAATATTTTCACAACAACAAGTTTAGAAAACAGGAAATTATATTATACACAGATGATTGTATGACTCCTTCTATATCCTTTTTGTTTTTTGTGTGTGTTTGCATATCTGAAGAGTTTTAAAATAACATTAAATGTATACATGGCTATTAAGGTTTAATTAAAATGTTCACCTGTACGTGCCTATTTTCCATCTTATGAATAAAATGTCAGAACAGTATACACAATAATTTTGCATACATACAGTGATTTAGAAAATTAGTCCTTTAAAATACTAAAAAATGTATGTGCAAATGTAGACTTTGTTCAACGTACATTTTTTTTTATAAACAAACACAACCCGCGAAGCGTTTAGCTTGTCTGCAGAAAACACTTAGGATCTATGGCTGAAAGGCTAGCATCGCTACCGCTCAGCCACAGGGGCACCCTAAAATCTTAACTGAAAATAAATGGTGTTTTTACAGCGGTATAGAACTTTGAAATGGCTGTCTCCAGCTTTATCTTAGTCATCATTTAATTCAATATGCCGAGCTATCTCTGTAAGGAAAATGTGAAAATAAGCTAAAAGCACAAAGGAGAATAAAGAAAAACTCAATGAATTTCATCCTATGATTTATTTATTTTTTCTCCAACCAATTGCGAATTTCGTTATAATATGTTACTGAATACCAAAGTCGATTAATTTTCGTTATATTTATTAAAGCAATACGATTATCGTAATAAAAGTTACTGAGTCCAGGCACTGATGTAAACATTTTTAGGGTTCCGTACACCAAAGGTGAAAATGGAACCCTATTGTTTTCGCTACGCTGTCCGTCTGTCACAGGGTATTTTCTCGAGAACCGTAAGAGCTACGGATCTGAAATTTGGACAGAGTGTGTAGACCCTTGGCCGCTACAACAATAAATACATGAAAATTGGAAATTAAAGGGTGTGCCAAAACGAGCAACGAAAAATGTTAAAATCCCATGTAATATACATACAATTGTATGTATAAGCACTTGAAATTTGTAAAGTTAGTGTATTTTTATACAGACTACAACAATTAACACTAAAATTTAAAAAATTTTAATTAAAGGGTGTACCATCAGTTAATGTAATTTCGACTATGTAATTTTGATAACTTGCTGTATCTTGGAAACCGTAAGAGCAAACTTCTTGAAATCGCCAAAATCAAAAAAAATCGCCAAAACGATAAAAAGCACCAAATTAAAAAAAATTTCTAAATCGAAAATAAATCGCGGAAAACCGGAAAAATCGCCAAAATAAAAAAATCTCCAAAATAAAAAAAAATCGCCAAAATTAAAAAATCACCAAAATGAAAAAAATCGCCAAAACGAGAAAAAAGCGAAAAATAATCCAAAAAATTATTTCAGCTGAAAAAACGTAAAAAAACACTGTATTAAAAAAAATGCTCAAAGCCCAACGTACGGAACCCTTCGTGCGCGAGTCAAAGTTGCACTTTACTGAATTTATTTTTTTAGTGTTTCTACATTTTAGCGTTTTTTCCGTTTTAGGTGATTTTTTCAATTTATAGCGATTTTTTTTAGTTTTGACCCTTTCGGTTTTTTGCGACTATTTTCGGTTATTTTTTTATTGTATCGATTTTTTAATTATGGCTTTTTTTCGTTTTGGCGACTTTTTTTCGTTTTGGCGGATTTTTTTTGGTTTTGGCGTTGATTTCAGTTAAGACTCCTTTTTTAGTTTTGGCGTTTTTTTCGCATTGGCAAGTTTTTTCAGCTTTAATGATTTATTGTTTATATTTTACAATACATATTTTTATTTTTGCGGTTTTTTTAGTTTTTTTGGTCCTTTTCATTTTAGCGATTTTTTCATTTTTTTGCGACTTTTATACTGAAGATAATTTTTTTTTGCTATTTATTTAATTTAAGGCAATATTTTTCATCTACACTTTTTTTCATTTTGACGATTTTTGAAAAATTTTTTCTGTTGTTTTGAATTTTTAGCGTTTTTTTTTAGTTATGTCACTTTTTTGACTCTTGGCACTTTTTTGAGTTTTGGCAGTTTTTTTTTTTTAATTTTGACCATGATATACATAAGTATTGGTGCCTTTTCCATTTTAATATTTTTTTTCTTACTTTTGACGATGTTTATTTTTTTAAATTTTTTTAGCTTTGGCGGTTTTTTAATTTTATTTTTAGGCGATTTTTTGCATTTAATTGGTTTATATAATCTTTGGCAAAATTTTTCACATAAACATTTTTACATTTTGGTGATTTTTTCGGTTTTTAATGACTGTTTTCGGTTATTTTTAATTCTTAGCGTATTTTTTAGTTTTGGCGCATTTTCCAGTTAAACGTTTTTATCTTGATTTTGCCATTTTTTTTTGTTTTGGTGATTTTTTAAGTTTATTTAAGTTTTTTCTTCCGGCCTTTATATGTATACTTAAGGTAATTTTTTTACATTTTAGCGATTTATTTAATGTTTTGCCAAATTTTTATCCAAGCGTTTTTTTTTTCATTTTGGCGACTTTTTCGGTTTATGACGATTTATTGGAGTTATTTTTTAATGTTATAGCTTTTTTTTAGTTTTTACGCTTTTTTTCATTTTGGTGACTTTTTTTTAATTTTGACAATGAATATTGAATTGAATATTGGCGTTTTTTTCAGTTTGTCGTTTTTTTCCTTTTGGTGACTTTTTTGGTTGTTAGCGATTTTTTTTAGCAATACATATTTTAAGTTTACGTGAGTTTTTTAGTTTTGGCGGTTTTTCCATTTTAGCGATTTTGGGCGATTTTTTTTTGGAATATTTGCGATTAATTTAATTTTTGGCTACATTTTTCATTTAAGCGTTTTGTTCATTTTGGCGGTTTTTTTTTGATTTTTGACGATTTGTTCAGTTATTTTTAAGTTTTAGCGTTTTTATAGTTTCGTCAATTTTTTTTTTTAATTTTGTCGATTATTTCAGTATTTTCCTTTTTTTAAGTTTTGGTGTTTTTTAGTTTTGTTGACTTAATTCGGATGTTGTTTTAAGTTCTTGCGTTTTTTTTTTAGCTCTGGCGCTTGTTTTCGGTTTAGCGATTTTTTTAGTGTCTTACCGATTTTTGTTTTTTAGTTTTTTTTGTGACCTTTCTATTTGTGGTGATGTCTATATATAATTGTTTGTATATTGCATTGGGATTTCAATATGTGTGTTGCTCGATGTAGAATATCCTTTAATTTCTAACTGTCATATTTTTGTAGTTGCAGCGGCCAACGTTTTACATATTCTTTGAAAATTTCAGGTCCGTTGCTCTTATGCTTCTTGAGATAACAGCCTGTGAGAGACAGATGCAGGGACAGTGTAGCGAAAACAATAGGGCCCTTTTTCAGCTTTCGTGTACGCAACTCTAAATTTTTTTTTTTTTTTTATTTAATACATGGTTTTTATTTATTGTGTCTTCATATATGAACTAACAATAAGTATTCAAATCTTAAATATAAAAATATAATTAGGCCCGACCAGTGTCGGACATAAGCTTAGTAGTAGTTATATATAATACATAAGTATTGATAATCAAAAGGAAAGAATATAAAAAATAAAAGAATTTTCAGGAAGTCCCATCTGGAGTGCTGTGAATAAGAGCCCTTGTATCCCTCTTTTTTAGGGCGGATGTGTCCAGTAAAGTTCAAAATATTACGGGCAAGCGGATTAGGATGTGACTCGAGTTTTGTTAAATATTTGCCAGCGTTTTTTGCAATTTCTTCAGTCACTAGTGGCATATTTAAGTCACGATGTATATTTGAATTTTTTTTATATACCATGGAGCTGATGTTATTAACCGTAAAATTTTGTTTTGCCTTCGTTGGATTCTCTCGACATTAGAAGCTGAAGCAGTACCCCATAGCTGAATTCCGTAGCACCATATAGGTTTTAAGAGTGATTTGTATATTAAAAGTTTACAATCTAGGGTGAGGGTTGAGTTTCTACCAACCATCCAATGTATCTGAGTTAGTTTAAGTTTCATTTGCGTTAGCTTGTAGTCAATGTGGTATTTCCATGTGAGCCTTCGATCAAGATGTATACCAAGGTATTTCACATGTAAGTTTTGAGGAACAATTTGATTATTGATTGTAACGGGGGAACAACTGTCTTTTCTTAAGGTAAATGTTACCTGAGCACACTTCTGTTCGTTTACCTTTATTCTCCACATGTTTAACCATAGTTCTAGCTGAGTAATATGTTGCTGAAGATATCGGGAAGCCTCGTGTGGGTTTTCGTGCATACTAAGGCAGGCTGTATCATCGGCAAACGTAGATGTATAGATATTGCTGCTCAAGGGCATATCACAAGTATAAATCAAATATAAAACTGGCCCCAGTATACTCCCCTGTGGCACACCGGATGAGATTATTTCAGGCGTACTCATAAAGTCTCCTTCCACAACAGTGAATTTCCGGGCAATAATGTAACTTTCCAGCAGATTTAGAATGTTTATTGGTAGGTAAGTCTTTAATTTTAAAATTAGGCCTTTATGCCACACTTTATCAAATGCCTGAGAAACGTCAATGAACAGCGCAGAGCAATACTTTTTTTCTTCAAAAGTTTTTCTTATAAATTGAACCAATCTATGAGTTTGTTCAATGGTGCTATGCTGACTTCTAAGTCCAAATTGATGATCCGGTATGCACTCATTATCAGTTAGAATTGGGGACAATTTTATCATGAGTAACTTTTCAAAGAGCTTTGACATTGTTGACAGTAAACTTATTGGCCTATATGACTCAACTTTGGTAAGATCTTTGCCCGGCTTTGGAATCATTTTAACCTTGGCAAGCTTCCAGCTATTTGGAAAATACTCCAGTCGTAAAATAGCGTTAAAAATGAATAACAGGATTCTAACAGCTATACGAGGCAACTTCATCAACATCTGGTTACTAATTCCATCAATACCCGGGGCATTTTTCGGGTTGAGTTCTGCAATTATTTTTTGTACATAACGCGTCTTAAATTTTATTGGTCGAGGGGGTAGCGCAACTACATTTGGCAAATCAACAGCACCAGAACACGTGTTTGGGGTGAATACAGATTTTAAATGCTCACCAAATATTTTACCTTTTTCAGTATCGCTTCTTGCCCAACCTCCTGTAGATGTGCGCAGAGGTGGTTTAAACTCAACTGGTGTTTTAAGCTTTCTAGCAGCGCGCTACAAAGAGTAATTAGATGCTGGTGTGGCATCAAGACCTTCCAAATAATTTTTAAGAGATGCAGTTTTTTCAAATGCAAGCAACTCTTGGAGTCGTTTAGTACACTCTTTAAATCTGATTTTAAGTTGGGGTGATCTGTGCTGTTGCCATTCCCTTCTAGCTCTTCTTTTTTCACTTACGAGACGTTCAATATCTGTAGAATAAATTTTATTTAACCTAATCTGCGGATGGGCGGTAGTGGCATGTTCAGCAGCCTGTTTAATATTTTCATTAAGGATGGCAATGTTAGATTCAATATCATCATGTGTTCTTAGCCTAATATTTTCCGTGCAATGACTACTAAGATATTTTTTAAATCGCAGCCAATTAACACGATTTATCAAATTCGCATATGGGTGAGGTAAATCACTTCTTAATGGGCTACAAATTGTAACGATCGTGGGAGAGTGATCGGACGAGAGATCTAGAGAAGCTTAAATTTGAATTAAATCCCTAGAGATATTTTTCATAACGCCAAAATCTATTACATCCGGAATTTTACGTATGTCAGTAGGCCAATAAGTGGGCATCCAAGCCCATTTTGGAAATTGTATTGAACAACGCTCGACCTCTGGGTGTAATAAGACGCGAACCCCAGAACGTGTGTTTAGCATTATAGTCGCCAGCTGCTACGAAACAAGGGCCCAGAGATTTGTGAAAATCCTCGTATTGATCCTCAGTAATTGCGAATCTAGAAGGAGAGTAAATTGATGATATGACAAAATTAGTGCAAAAATTTTCGACACAAATATTCGTTGCTTGTAAATGTTCTTCACAAATGTTGTCAATAAAATAGTGCTTGAGTATTGACTTTATTAAAATTGCTGATCCACCGCATGCTCTTCCTCTCGGGTCCTTTGAATCATATAAGGTGTAGCCATAAATTTTAAAAAGGCTTCTCGAAGTCAAATGAGTCTCAGAGACCAACATTATGTCAATATTTTTTTCCGTGAGGAAGTGCTCAAGTTCATTTTTATGTTGGCGAATGCCGTTTACGTTCCAGAAACATATTTTTAACGTGTTCATGGTTTGTTAACTAAAGCTTGAAGCAATGTATTCTGCATTCGCAGCATTTCTTGCATCATGCTAGTCATATTTGTTGTAAAATATTTATAGTTTGCACCAGATTATCAATAGTAGCTTCAAGGCGATTGAAACTCAACTCTAAATAACACTGTATATTTTAGCGTAATTTTATTAATAAGGTTCATTTGTGGGTATTTTTTGCGAGTAATTCAGTGCGTATGAGTGATATTAAATGAGTTGAATTAAATTCTTATACGTAATGTATCAATTTAACTTTGCTAAAACAATAGCATACTTATTGGGATATTCCTTACATTAGAATCGTTTCATTAAATTAGCTGCCCCTAACCCTTTTGTGAAACGATCTTTGTCGCTTTGAATATAAATCCATAAGCTATGCTTATGTCTTATTGCTTGCTAAACAAAAATAAAATTTAATGTCAACTTAACTTCATCAGCAGAAATTAATGTACGAGTAACTATATATGTATATGATTGTTGGATTTTTATATATAATTGTGTCATAGATGTTGTTTTTTTTTTTTGTTAAGTATTATTTATTGCAGCAAATAAATAAAGCTTAGCGTTTATTAATTGTGGACCTTTGTGCTTTAAGAAGATTTAACTTTAATTCTAATGTATTTTTCTTTAGATATTGCAGGCTTTTGTTAAATTTTAACAATTATTTATTTATTGTTAACCCTAGGAGGTTCAAACAAGTCTGTTTATATACCTGTTGCATATAAAGGTGTGCATAAGTTGCTTGTTTTATGTATTAAGCGAGCGTCCACACATGACTACCTTAAAGCGGCTACAGAGAGCACTATAAGCACCAAATCAGACAGCTTGTTTTTCTGTGTTGGTGTTGGTTATTATGGCACAAGTGGTTCTATGAATACCTACTTATCTATGACTTAAACTTTTTATATTGAGTTAACGATATGTTTCTTAAAAATAAAATTCTAAGTGCATAATATTAATTTTGCTTGCCCACTGTTTGCATTATTTTAACAAAGTAAAAAGTAACTAAAGGATTATAAATGCACTAAAGCCAACAAACAATAAAAATTTATATAGATTTTCTTGTGTTTAAGATAAATTACCAAACCTTATAATAAATATTGCTAAAGAATGAACTGAAAATATGTGACTTGTTAAAAAAACGAATTACTTTAAGAAATTGCATCCTTTTGAGATAGTGCTTCCTTCTGCAATCCTTCTGTTTAGTTGTTTTTTTTAATATTTTCAAGATTAAAAATAAACTCTTAACACTGATGAATGCATGACAATTTATAAAGAGTTTAATTAAATAAATGGAGAAAAGATGTGTGTTTTTTTTTGTAAATAAAATGTTTTTAAAAGAACTAGAACAGCATTGCAGCTGAAATATTTTTCCCTTCAAATTGCGTTCATTTCATTATTTGTGTCTAAAGTAGCGTATGTGTGCAAACAACATTGAATGCATGCAATTTGTGTGTTGAGGTCAATATGTGGATATACAAACAATTGCCAATTATCTTGTGCTTGACCAAAATCCAAAGCGAAATAGAGCATGCTAGAGTAAAGATAAAAAGGCAGTCAAGCCAACCAACATCGTATAAATATTAAAGAAGAAGTGAATGTACTGCACATACATTGTAAGTCTGTGAAATGGTATTGAAAGAAAACTTTAAACTGCTATCAAGCAACCGAAGGCGTTTATCGGTATTTAAGTATATGTATTGTTATTATTGGTATTGCTGGCTTATAAATATGTCTATATAAATGAGCATACATTTTGCCTAAAAGCTAAAACTGTTCCAGCTGCCATCTCTTTCACTCAATTCACATAAGATCATTATCTCGAGCTTACCTACATTGGCATTGACATGGACACATATTTGCTATAAGTTTGAATGGTGTTGTTTGTTTTCCAGTTTGGTTGGCTAATTAGATTTCATGAGAAAAACCAAAAGTGTTGTCAGCTTTTCAACCATAATAGTCTTCATTGAAAATTTGTGCCTTGAAACCTAAATGTTGTTGGGCAAAGTGGCTTAATTGAACATGCACTTTGCTAAATAATAAAATCCATCCAAAAACATTATAATGGGAAATATATAATATTAAATAGCCTTAAAATTTTAAAAATGTTAGTTTCGTTTTGACTATAATTTTAGTTAAATAACAAATTTACAATTCTTATCAATTTATAGCACTTTGTTTACTCAATACTGATTTTAAGAGCTTTTAAAACACATAATGTTAAGTAATTTGCTGTTCGAATACCACGATGTTAACTTTACTGCTCTTAACACAAGACTGTCTATTTAGCTAATGTATCATCTAGAGATCGACCGAAGGCGTTTTTTTTTTTTGGCCGAAGCCGAAGCCGAAGCCGAACTTCGGCTAAAATCCTAAACTTCGGCCAAAACCGAAGCCGAAGCCGAATGTTTTAAATTTTAAAAATGATACTTGTTTTATATGAATTAAGAAAAAAGTTTGCTTTTTTGAGATCACTGAAATAGCTGTAATATCTATTGGATACACAACAATAAAAATAAAACTATTTTGCAATTTCTAGATTGCTTTTTCATATGATCACTCACAAGAACGTCCAAGTAAAAGAAAATAGAAAGCAACAGGATTGTATTTCAAAGCAACCCTTTCAAAACGTTAAACACAATAGAAACTGTCGGCGAGCAACTACCAAAAATAATGTTATTTATCAAGCTTGGAATGAAAAACATTCGGCTTCGGCTAATCGGCCGATTTTTGCCATAGGCCGAATGTTGGCCGATTACCAATTTTTGGCCGAAGGCCGAAGCCGAAGCCTATTAATCGGTCGAACTCTAGTATCATCCCATTTATACTTAACATAAAGATTCCAACAGAATGTTAGCAACATCCAAAACATCATTGCTTATTCAGCAGCATTTCAATACTAGCTCTTGATCAAATCATTAGTTAGGCTTACATTTCGCTAGGATGGTTTTTGTGTATGTGGATCCAGCCTGGTAAAAATAGCACCAGAGTGCCGAACATGAATCGGTTTCTTATACAAATGAATATACATACGCGAATACATTACTCTGGTGTTTCTGTCTGTGGCCAGCTCTGATGTAGAAGCGATAAAGTTGTTCTTATTTATGTCTTTGGTTTGCATTGCCTTATGTGTTTGTATGGCTGTGTTTTTTTTTTATAAATAGAATGATAGTATAACATAATAGTTGTTGTTATATTTTCAGTGTTTACTTCATCATCATCTTCTATGTTTGTCTTATTTTGTAATATATTTTTTAGATAATAATATTTGGGTCATTTCTATTTTTTTTTTCAAATGTTTTTACAGAATATAGTTGTATGAACTCCGTTCACGGTGTATTGATATTATACATATATCAGACTGTATTAATTTTATATATCTTATATCTTATTAAAAATTATATAATATCTTATATTATACATTTAATTTAAAAAAATATGGCAGTTTTTTCGGCACAGGGCAAAATTGTAAACAAACTCAATTAAAAGTTATTATCATGGTGAGGAAAATAAATCATGAATGAAAGTTGTATACACACATTGCCACGCAAAAGTTCACTTTTTGTCAAGTGTGACAGCAAGCAATAAGTTAAGCTTGTATTTCAGAAAAATGTGACTAAATTTTTCTTAAAATTTTAACTAATTTATAACTGCTGATGGCCTACACGAATATATAAATAAAATTTCGTTTTCCTTGAAAAAAAAGCATATTTGTTTGGTGTCGCACGTGACCAAAAAATTTACATTCCTATGGAAATGGTTATATTCTATTGTACAAATTAGAATTCTTTTAATTCTTTAGTAAATTTTTCTTTGGCCAATACGAGAATCCTAAATGAAATTGGTCGCTTTCAGAAACTATGAAATTTAGTAAGACATTCTCATTGGTGATAATTGTTAGGGATATTTGGGATAAATCGGTTATTCTGTACGTGAGTTGTGTTTTTTTTCACGCATGAATACAAGATGCACATAAGAACGGATTGTAGAGTCTGCATCAAGGAAACCTAGTACTTCAGACTTGCAAACAAGTGTACGGTTTTTGAAGCTGAGATTTTGGTGCTCATGGTCATAGCCACAGAATTAGCGGCCTATAATATGACAAAAAGTGACAAGGGAGAGGAGCCCACCCTCTACAAAAACAGTCAAGCAGCGCTTAAAGCAATAAAAATGCATACTGACAACTAAATTGTGACTTTAAAAAGGCCCTGCCTGCTATAACCGATGAATAGGCATAGTAAAAATATATGCTTGGTTCCCGACCATTGCAATGTTCAGAAAAATTGTACTTCATACTCAGAGTAGCAGGACGAGACGAGGTAGAGGCAGAAGCTTGTGTGAAACCTTCGATGAGCAAGTTTTTAATAAAACTATAAAATTAGATTACTTAAGAAGAAACAGAGATCCTGTATTTGTAAGGAGGATTGCAGGATCACGCGGGATTGACATAACTTAATCCAAGCTACTGTGTAGCACGACAAAGAGGGTCCTGCGAGTTCTTATGTGATTTTTGAGTGGACATCGCAAGCAACAGCATATGGGAAACTGATATACTGAGTTATGCAGTTAATGCAGGGATGAGTGGGAGCCAAAAACACTGGAACACTGAAGTTTAAACTCTACAGACTTGATATGTGGATTTCTAGTCTTCTTGAGAAACTAAAAGAGTGTTAACTTGATTGCATCAGTGAGTTTGTCACTCATATCGTCTGTCTTAATGACAAATAATATATATACTGATTTTCATCAAGTGAATGAAGCCGGGGAAAATCTGAAAGGATTCGTATTGGAGCTAAAAGTGTTCAAGTGGAAACGCCAAGGCAATACCTTTGATTAGATGAATAATTTATCTGATAATAAAATAAATTGAAAATAGTTTTAATATAATATAATTTTTTTTTATTGAAAACTGTGAGGTGGGTCTTCCGATAATAGATTTTATTTTGACATATAAAATACTGAAGCGCAATTGTCAGATATTTATTTAGTTGTAAGTAGGAGTAAAAGCAAGGCAAATTCATTTCCAGGTAATATCAGGATTACAAAAACAATGAAAAAATACAACAATGAAAAAAACAACATTGGTTTTAGTTCATCCAAAACTTCACAAATAGAATTTGTTTAACACAATAATAATAAATATTATTCACATAAACTTGAACATATTTCTCCACGGCAGCTACCACTAACAAAATTTTCAACGTTTAGCACTTCTCACAATTTTTTAATAGTTTTTTCATATTTTTAAATTTGTTTTCACAGAATTTTTTTTGATAAAGTATTTTTCATATTGAAATTTTTTAACATTTTCTTTTAATTTCTCTTTCGTAAAAAAATTTTTGAAGTTTCGGATGAACTTTAGTTTGAAAAAAAAATAGCTCAGCTGCATATCCGCTAATATCTTGTGAATGTGCCTTGAGTTAAAGATTATGGTATTAATATTAACAAGTAAGAGTGCTATATTCGGCTGTGCCGAATCTTATATACCCTTTACCAACGTACGTACATATATATAGTATACAGACACGTACATACATATTTGTTTTGTGAAAAAATTTATAATTTTTTAAAGTTTCCATCTTTGGAGCTATAATTTTCATTTTTAAAATTTCATACACCAAACTTTTCTTTCAGAAGCATAAAATATATTCAATTTATAAAGAAAAAGAAAAAAATTTTTAGACCTATTTAATTTTACATAACACAAAAAGTGTAAGTTTTCCAACCCTGGAGTCATAATTTTGGATTTTTCTGATTATTGATACCAATCTAGTTCTTTAAAAAATGCATAAAATATGTTAAGTGAAAAAAGCAAGAACGAAATAAGTAAAAACTTAGTTTCATTTAATTCCTTTAATATTAAAAAAATCAGTTAAGTGCGACTTTGAATCGCGCACGAAAGGAAGGTTTTTTGCTTTTTTGAAGTTTTTTTCAGTTAAAACGATTTTTTCAGTTATGTCGCTTTTTTCTCGTTTTGGCGATTTTGTCTGTTTTTGGAGGTTTTTTTCATTTTGGCGATTTTTTTTGTGTTGTTGGGCTTTTCTTCATTTTGGAGATTTTTCTCATTTTGACGATTTTTTCTGTTTTTTGGGTTTTTTCGCTATTTTTTTGGCGATTTTTTTGTTTTTTTTTTGGCATTTTGGCAATTTTGTTCTTTTTTTTATGTTTTTTTTCGTTTTGGTGATTTTTTTCATTTTGGCGATTTTTTTTTTCATTTTGGCGATTTTTTTTCATTTTGGCGATTTTTTTCTGTTTTAAATTTTTTTTTTCGTTTTGGCGATTTTTTTTCTTTTTTTGGCGATTTTTTTTCATTTTGGCGATTTTTTTCTGTTTTTTAGGTTTTTTTTCGTTTTGGCGATATTTTTCATTTTGGCGATTTTTTTCATTTTAGCAATTTTTTCGTTTTTTTGCGATTTATTTTAGTCTTAGAAATTTTCTTTTAATTTAGTGCTTTTTTTCATTTTGGCGATTTTTTTCTGTTTTTTGGGGTTTTTTTCGTTTTGGTGATTTTTTTTCATTTTGGTGATTTTTTTTATCATTTTGGCGATTTTTTTCTGTTTTTTAGGTTTTTTTTTCGTTTTGGTGATTTTTTTCATTTTGGCGATTTTTTTTTCATTTTGGCGATTTTCTTTCATTTTGGCGATTTTTGTTTTCATTTTAGCAATTTTTCCGTTTTTTTGCGATTTATTTTAGTCTTAGAAATTTTTTTTAATTTGGTGCTTTTTTTCGTTTTGGCGATTTTTTTTCTGTTATTTAGGTTTTTTCTTTTTTTTGGCGATTTTTTTCATTTTGGCGATTTTTTTCTGTTTTTAAGGGGTTTTTTCGTTTTGGCGATTTTTTTTTCATTTTGACGATTTTTTTCTGTTTTTTAGGGTTTTTTTTCGTTTTGGTGATTTTTTCATTTTGGCGATTTTTTTTCATTTTGGCGATTTTTTTCTGTTTTTTAGGTTTTTTTTCGTTTTGGCGATTTTTTTTCATTTTAGCAATTTTTCCGTTTTTTGCGATTTATTTTAGTTTTAAAATTTTTTTTTAATTTGGTGCTTTTTTTCGTTTTGGCGATTTTTTTTTCTGTTTTTGGCTTTTTTTCATTTTGGCGATTTTTTGTTTTTTGGGGTTTTTTTCGTTTTGGCGATTTTTTTCATTTTGGCGATTTTTTTTTTCATTTTGGCGATTTTTTCTGTTTTTTAGGGTTTTTTTCGTTTTGGTGATTTTTTTCATTATGGCGATTTTCATTTTGGCGATTTTCTTTCATTTTGGCGATTTTTGTTTTCATTTTAGCAATTTTTCCGTTTGTTTTTGCGATTTATTTTAGTCTTAGAATTTTTTTTTAATTTGGTGCTTTTTTTCGTTTTGGCGATTTTTTCTTGTTTTTGGCGATTTTTTTCGGTTTGGCGATTTTATAATTTTTTATTTTTTCAGTTTTACCGTTTTTGAAAATTTCAAGAGTTTTGCTCTTACGGTTTCCAAGATACAGCAAATAGTCAAAATTACATAGTCAAAATTGCATTAACTGATGGAACACCCTTTAATTTAAATTTTTTTAAATTTTAGTGTTAATTTTTGTAGTCTGAATAAAAATACACTAACCTTACACATTTCAAGTGTATATACATACATACATACAATTGTATGTATATTACATGGGATTTTAACATTTTTCGTTGCTCGTTTTGGAACACCCTTTAATTTCCAATTCTCATGTATTTGTTGTTGTAGCGGCCAAAGGTCTACATACTGTGTCCAAATTTCAGGTCTGTAGCTCTTAAGGTTCTCGAGAAAATACTAATATAGTTTTAGACATAGTTAATTTTACATAACACAAAAAGTTAAAGTTTTCCAACCCTGGAAACGTCTTTTTAATTTTTTTGTATTTTTTTAATTTAAAATTCCAATTTTAGTCGTACTGAAGTGTAAAATATGTACATTTATTAAAAAAAAATAAAAATTTGTTTTCGGGAGTTACTTTTATATGGCAAAATGAAGTTTAAGTTTTCCAGCTCTGCAATGGTCTGCCCGATTTTGCTGAATTTCAATACCAATCTATTTTGGAAAATTTCTGACACACCAGTCCAAGAACGAAGTCTCTAGCTCTTCTGAGAGCTTCGGAAAACCGATTTCACGTACAGACAGACGGACAGACGGACAGACGGACAGACGGACAGACGGACAGACGGACAGACGGACAGACGGACATCGCTTATTCGTCTTCCCTATGCATAAGGATCCAGAATATATATATTTTATGGATCGCTTATTGATATTATAGAAATTACAAACGGAATGACAAACCTATATATACCCTTTTACCATTTTTTTGGTAAAGGGTATAAAAAATATATCTATCAGCCAAATGGCCGCCATGGCTCCGCTTGCAGGGCCATAATCTTTTTGTGAAAATTTCCGTCAGAAATTTGCTTATTTGCACAGAAAAAACTTTTCCTGCAATAACCAAAAATCAATGAAAATTGTAACTGATTCAATTAAACTTCTGTTTAAAATTTTAATTCATTCCATAAAACTTTGAATTGATTTTTATTTTTTTTTTTTAGATTAAACCTGTTTATGGCAGAAAATTTTTTTTCTGTGTACATGTCCTTGATTACTTCTCGAATTCCATCTTTGAGGTCTCACATTTCTATAAAAAAATTTTATTTATGAATAAGGCCTTAAATAGAAAAAGCTTACAATCACTTTCCAATAGAGCCACGCTTGCGGCTACGCACTGTTTGTTTTGCGTATACAAACTTGGCCAATTTTGAAGGCATAAAGAGTGTCTCGTTTCAGTTGTTAGCATTTGCTTCCTACTTGTTTGCTTAATATTGCTTTACCTTAACAGCAAGTATTATAATTGTCGACATTATGTTCAGAGTTGTTGGGAGTATTGAGGCTGTTGTTGTTGCTGTTGCTGTTGTTGCAGCAGGTCACATTTATACATAATTAACATATCGCCGCAGGAATAAGAAAGAAAAACAGAAATAAATGAACATAAAATATCTTAAGTAGAAAATAGTATACTGCTAGAGAAATTTACTACACTAGTTGGTCCTGTTGGTAATTACTGCTTACTGCTTAAGCCAGCTTGAAGAGGCCAGGCAGGAAGTGTACTGGTATAATAACCAGATATGGAACGTGTTGAGTGCCAGCTTGCGAAGCAGCAATTCAGCAAAGCAAATTTTTGCCTGCTAATGAGAAGGAAAAGTGCTTATGTAAATTTCTGGCTTAAGTACTAACGAAAAATAAAGCCAAAAAAATATAATTTGTATTATAATGCTTATATGTAGCATTATAAGGATGCAGTAAAATTTCGTTTGCTAACGTGGGTGTCATTAAATTTTATAGAGTCACTATTGCTTAGGATTTAACAAGAAAACAAAAAACAAAATCAAGTTATTTTAACTGTGCAGCTAAAGTGGCATGTGGATTTGCTAAAATGCTTGTGCATGCATAAGTGTAGGCACATGGCATAATATTGCAATAATATGCTGCAGCATTTTGTGCCTCAAAATGACGCTTTAAGTGTTTCGAACACCCGCTGTTAAGCAGATTATCGCTGGGTCATTAAAATTAGATTTTCAACTGAAATTAAGAGCATTCGCTAAAACTGATTCTGCCATACACAATTCGTTTGTTAATTTAACTTTAAGTTAAGCGTTTATTTTTGCATACGGCCCAAAATCTTTAAACAAACATTATTTCATATGATGTTTGGTAACATTAATTTACTTTCATTACTTTTAAAATAAATAATTTTAAATTAATAATTATATGCTTTTTATACCCTTCACCACAAATGGTATCGAGCCATAACCGCCAAAGATGCTTAAAAGACATATTTTTGACACCGTTTTTTTTTTTTGACGAAAATTGATTTTGGTCCAAAAATTAAGTTCGAAAATTATGTCGCTTAAGCTTTTTTTTTGCGGTTAGGGCACTATATAGTTTTGTCATTCCATGTGTGTGCATAGTATTAATATGCGCTACATAATTTATATATATTCTTGGTCCTTATGAATAAGGAAGATGAATAAGCGATGTCCGTCTGTCTGTAAGCGAAATCGGTTTTCCGAAGCTCTTAGCAAATCTATAGACTTCGGTCTTAAACTGGTGTTTTGGAAATGGTCCGAAGTAAACTGGTATTGAAAGTCAGCAAAATCGAAAATACGGCTTCAGAGCTGGAAACTAATTTCTGTTTTAATGTAATTTAATTTTATTTTATATTTCCGTTAGAATTAAATTGGTATTCAAAATCAAAATAAAACAAAACGATGATTCCAGGGTTGGAAAATTGTTTTTTTTTGGTATATAACAGTAACCTAGTAAAACAAAATGTTTCTTTTTCTGTACAAATTAAACACATTTTATATTTAGAGAAAAATATTTTAATAAAAAATAAAAAAAAAAACTAAAAGGACGCTTCCAGGGTTGGAAAATTAATTTTTTTTTTGTATATAAAAGTAACTAGGTCAATTGACTTTTTTCTTTTCCTATAGAAATTAAAAAT
The DNA here is from genome assembly GCA_944452675.1 of Tachina lurida. Lineage (NCBI taxonomy): Eukaryota > Metazoa > Arthropoda > Insecta > Diptera > Tachinidae > Tachina > Tachina lurida. Next base: position 156,340,982 of record OX101753.1, on the reverse strand, counting down.
AATTGACGTTGAAGCAGGAAAATTTCTGCATACATAGTCAGAAAAATAAAAAGCATAGCTACAGAGCTGGGAAACTTAAATTTTTGTTAGTACATAAGAGAAACTAAATAAAGTTATTTATTTTCTTTCTTAATTATATATGTACATATTTTCTATATTAAAGAAAGAAAGAAAGACCTTAGTATTATATAGTTTGGAAAATTTTAACTTTTTTTGGTATAAAAATGTAATTTTGTTTCATGTTCATACTGTTGAATGAATGAATGAATAGATTAAGTCAAACGGGAAGCGCAGGACACTGCGACCAAAGTAGATATATTGTATCCCCTGCCAGTTGCTAAAGCACCTCATCTAGCCCTACTATCACTATGGACGTTGGGTCCAAGGTTGGCAGTTCCCAATCCTCCAATAGGTGCTTGCCTAATTGGATATATCTTCTGTGGTATAACGCTTCACAGTCCTTCATAATATGCTCGGGAGTTTCATCTTCGTAGTTACAGAATCTGCACAGATTGTTACTCTCAATGCCCAATCTGTTGAGCTGTTTTCTAAGTTCCCATACTGTTAGATCAAAGTGAATAATCATGTTGAATCTAAGGTATTTCAAGCTAAAGCAACATGAATTTAATTTAAATGTAGTCATTGCATTTTATTAATTATTTAACTTACATGTGTATATTAGGACAGGCATCAGAAAATATTTTGTATATATGTATGGAATTGGCTTCCGGGCTTATCGCTGCAGCCACAACTACCGTAAATATTCTTTAGATACCTACTAAGTAAACATCATCATGATTAAAACTTTAATTCAACATGATTTAACCTGATTTAAAATCAAAATTTTTACATAGTGAATTTACATTGTTTTTTTTTTCTGTGCATGACCTATTTCTACACATACAATTTATTTAAAAATATTATATCTAAAACTATTATTATAATAGAAATGTTATATTAAAATGAGACAGAAGTTTTAAAACAAATTTAAAAAAATAAAAATAAAAACTTTACCCTGGGGTAGCTTTAAATTGAAAAATCCTCTTGGCATTTCTGTGTCAAATTTATCTTAGCACTTATTTCTTATTATAAAAATAATGTTTTTATGCTACTTCCCCCCTTTTAAAAATTTATTTTAAACTTTTTAATTTTTTCCCAAATGTCACAAAAAAAATTAAAGCCATTGAACTTTTAAATGCAAACTCCCTTTGTGACTTCTTTTAACTCAGCGGGAAATAAGGCCTTTATTTGTGGCTTAAACATAAATACTAAGTATGAAGTATAACAAAGAGCAGACGCAAAATTTAAAAGAAGTCATAAACCAATATTTTACCCGTTTGCCATAAAAAGTTTGTGGGAAAAAATAAAACTTTTTACATAAATCATAAGCTGTTAGTAAGAAAAAAATACGTTCATACATACATATATACGAAGTCCCAGCATGATAAGTTGGCAGTGACATTCGTACTTTATTTTACTCCTTTTTCTTTAAACGGGATATAGATTTTATTTCTTTGCACTTCTAATAAAAGATAAATGTTTAACAGGAAAAGAAAATAAAAGTGCTGGTAAATGGAAAAAAATGCAAATTTTTTAAGGGTTATTATTCCCTTGGAAATGTTCTGTTTTTTAGTAATTTATTTAAACAGAAAAAAATTATATTTTATGCACATTTTTTTCATTTATTAAATTAAATAATATATTAATATTTAAATTTTTTTAAATAAATTTTTCAAATTTTTGGGTAATGGAGTTTCAAAAAAGCATAAAATTATTTAACCAAGTATTTTTGCCACATACAATAGATTATTTTAAAACAAGTAAGAGTGGTTAAAACAAGTTCGGGTGTGCCAATCTTGTATACCCTTCACCGAAGCACGTACGGAGTATATACATTCATAAATGATTTATTATACCCTTTACCAACAAAAATGGTAAAAGGGTATATATAGGTTTGTCATTCCGTTTGTAATTTCTATAATATCAATAAGCGACCCATATAATATATATATTCTGGATCCTTATGCATAGGGAAGACGAATAAGCGATGTCCGTCTGTCCGTCTGTCCGTCTGTCCGTCTGTCCGTCTGTCCGTCTGTCCGTCTGTCTGTACGTGAAATCGGTTTTCCGAAGCTGCCAGAAGAGCTAGAGACTTCGTTCTTGGACTGGTGTGTCAGAAATTTTCCAAAATAGATTGGTATTGAAATTCAGCAAAATCGGACAGACGATTGCAGAGCTGGAAAACGTAAACTTCATTTTGCCATATAAAAGTAACTCCCGAAAACAAATTTTTATTTTTTTTTAATAAATGTACATATTTTACACTTCAGTACGACTAAAATTGGAATTTTAAAATAAAGAAATACAAAAAAATTAAAAAGACGTTTCCAGGGTTGGAAAACTTTAACTTTTTGTGTTATGTAAAATTAACTATGTCTAAAACTATATTAGTATTTTCTCGAGAACCGTAAGAGCTACAGACCTGAAATTTGGACACAGTATGTAGACCTTTGGCCGCTACAACAACAAATACATGATAATTGGAAATTAAAGGGTGTTCCAAAACGAGCAACGAAAAATTTTAAAATCCCATGTAGTATATATACAATTGTATGTATATACACTTGAAATTTGTAAGGTTAGTGTATTTTTATACAGACTACAAAAATTAACACAAAAATTTAAAAAAATTTAAATTAAAGGGTGTTCCATCAGTTAATGCAATTTTGACTATGTAATTTTGACAATTTGCTGTATCTTGGAAACCGTAAGAGCAAAACTCTTGAAATTTTCAAAAACGGTAAAACTGAAAAAATAAAAAATTATAAAATCGCCAAACCGAAAAAAATCGCCAAAAACAAGAAAAAATCGCCAAAACGAAAAAAAGCACCAAATTAAAAAAAAAAAATTATAAAACTAAAATAAATCGCAAAAAAACGGAAAAATGCTAAAATGAAAAAAAAATCGCCAAAACGAAAAAAAAACAGAAAAAAATCGCCAAAATGAAAAAAAAATCGCCAAAATGAAAAAAATCACCAAAACGAAAAAAAAACCCTAAAAAACAGAAAACAATCGTCAAAATGAAAAAAAATCGCCAAAACGAAAAAAACCCTAAAAAACAGAAAAAAAACCCTAAAAAACAGAAAAAAATCGTCAAAATGAAAAAAATCGCCAAAACGAAAAAAAACCCTAAAAAACAGAAAAAAATCGCCAAAAAAAGAAAACAACCTAAATAACAGAAAAAAAATCGCCAAAACGAAAAAAAGCACCAAATTAAAAAAAATTTCTAAGACTAAAATAAATCGCAAAAAAATTGAAAAATTGCTAAAATTATATAAAAAATCGCCAAAATGAAAGAAAATCGCCAAAATGAAAAAAAAATCGCCAAAATGAAAAAAAATCACCAAAACGAAAAAAAAAACCTAAAAACAGAAAAAAATCGCCAAAATTATAAAAAAAATCGCCAAAATGAAAAAAATCACCAAAACGAAAAAAACCCAAAAAACAGAAAAAAATCGCCAAAATGAAAAAAGCACTAAATTAAAAGAAAATTTCTAAGACTAAAATAAATCGCAAAAAAACGAAAAAATTGCTAAAATGAAAAAAAAATCGCCAAAATGAAAAATATCGCTAAAACGAAAAAAAACCTAAAAAACAGAAAAAAATCGCCAAAATGAAAAAAAATCGCCAAAAAAAGAAAAAAAATCGCCAAAACGAAAAAAAACTAAAAAACAGAAAAAAATCGCCAAAATGAAAAAAAATCGCCAAAATGAAAAAAAAAATCGCCAAAATTAAAAAAATCACCAAAACGAAAAAAAACAGAAAAAAAAGAAAAAAATTGCCAAAATGAAAAAAAATCGCCAAAATGAAAAAAATCACCAAAACGAAAAAAAAACAAAAAAATCGCCAAAAAAATCGCGAAAAAAACCCAAAAAAAAACAGAAAAAATCGTCAAAATGAGAAAAATCTCCAAAAACAGACAAAATCGCCAAAACGAGAAAAAAGCGACAAAACTGAAAAAATCGTTTTAACTGAAAAAAACTTTAAAAAAAAGCAAAAAACCTTCCTTTCGTGCGCGATTCAAGGTCGCACTTAACTGATTTTTTTTAATATTAAAGGAAATAAATGAAACTAAGTTTTTGCTTATTTCGTTCTTGCTTTTTTCACTTAACATATTTTATGCATTTTTTAAAGAACTAGATTGGTAACAATAATCAGAAAAATCCAAAATTATGACTCCAGGGTTGGAAAACTTACACTTTTTGTTTTTTTTTTCTTTTTCTTTATAAATTGAATATATTTTATGCTTCTGAAAGAAAAGTTTGGTGTATGAAATTTGAAAAATGAAAATTATAGCTCCAAAGATGGAAACTTTAAAAAAATGATAAATTTTTTCACAAAACAAATATGTATGTACGTGTCTGTATACTATATATATGTACGTACGTTGGTAAAGGGTATATAAGATTCGGCACAGCCGAATATAGCACTCTTACTTGTTTTTTCTTCTAGTGCCACTTATAGTAAGTGATCTATGGGTATTATATAACTAAAGAATTTTATTAAGATAATTTATTTTCGAAATATTTTATTGTGCAATTTGGATTGGTTTTACATTATTAATACATTTCTTTATTAAAATGCACAAAGAGAAATTGATTAGAGTTGACTTTAACAGAGATCAGAATTTTCTATTGCAAATTTATATAAATTAAACATATTGACAGCCTTTACCATATTGATGCCGATACCAAAAACTGAATTTAATAATAATTCATAATAGCAGTTAAACAAATTTATATTTTAAAACATCTGCAAGGAACCTAAACTAATTATACATCTGCATTTGTGCATAATACGCAACATATCACAAAGCTTTGAAAAAGTAATGAGTGCCAATGTATATGGTAAAATTAAGTTTTCATATAAACATTTACTAAAAGCTTTTCTAATACATAAAATATGTTTAATTAAATAGAAAAAAATAGTTGTATTTAGTTTCTTTTATATACAAAAAAAAATAAAATTTTCCAACCCTGGTATTATAAAGTTTTTGAAATTTTTTGATTCTTAAAACTAATGTCTTTCTTTCTTTAACATAGAAAACATGTATTTAATTAACAAATACAAAATTTGGTTACATTTAGTTACCAAACAAATTTAAAGCTTTCCAGCTCAGGAGCTGTGCTGTTTTGCTTTTCTTATATGGTACTTTTCTTTCTAGGATATCTATTATTTATAATTTGTAAAAAAATTGCCTTGCTTACTTTTATATACAAAATAAGTTAAATTTTCCAACCCTGGACTAATGCTATTAGTTGTTTACAATTTCTTTTAATACAATTATATATTTTATTTATAGAGTAAAAGAATTTTTTTAGTAGTTTACTGTTATATAACCAAAAATTAAATTAAATTGGAATCGTCTTTTTGATTATGTTGATTTCAAATACCAATTTAATTTTAACTGAACCTCTTTTGACATAGGGGACCACTCAACTAACAGATCTAACAGATCTTTTTTCGGCAAAACATTGGTTTTCATTATAAACACACATACATAATCTTTATTAATAGCTGGTCACATTTCCATTATTGACCCACTTTTCTCACACACAAATATTTTTCGGTAACAAGCAAAAACAAATTTTGTTCTTCCTTGCCAACAACATATTTTTGTTGTCATTAAACAGTGTGATGTTTCGACAATACAGGTGAACAAACCAAGTTTCTTTAAATTTTTTTTGGTTAATAAATAGATTGATGTTAAAAAATAATTAAAAAACATATCAAGTTTGTGTGTTATTTTTCGTTGTTTCTAACTAATTTAATTTTAATTATTATTAGCAACTTTTACGTTAGTATAATTCCTTACTTTATTCATAGATGTTTTTAGATCAGCTAATAAGTCATTATCATTTGCTTCAGAAACGACATTGCCGTACTACTCTTATCACAAAGTATTTTCGTACTCTTTTGTAACCTCTAACTCGTTATATAGTCATATACATAAATACTTCAAAAGTTATGAAATGTTAAATATTTTTTATACAAATTAGTTAAGGAAATTACATATACGAAATATTGGAATATTCGACTAAAATTAATCGAATAATTCTTCATTCTAAATTGACAAATGTTTGTTCTTTCGATCAAAAATTAAAAGATGTTCGAATGACAAATATTTTTCAAACTATTGTATAATACTTTAATTTAATTTTTATGTTTTAAGAACATGGTCAGAATATTTTTATTTTTCATTATAAAAGACAACAACCATTTTTGTAGAAAATAATTAAGTTTTTCAGGAGAAGGTTTTTTTTAAATATTCAAATTGTCGCTTACGATAAAATTGTACAGCCTGTATCCTAAAAGTTGTTAAAAAATTTTGCCATTTTGATAATTCTAAACAATTATATTTTCGATAACATGTCGTTTACGATCGAAAAAAGGCCTCGATTATCTAATAATAAGACTTTCGTATGTATGTATGTATTTTATAGCATCATTGTAGCGCCTCTGGCGTTAAGTAGGTGCACTACTTAAACTATGCAGCCATTTCATTAGTTGTTTTACTTCTCTGATGATTTATTATAAAAATAATGACGAAAAAGGCTGCTGTGATGTGCCTTACCATAGATTCTAATGCATTTTGTTGTACATATTTTGCTCACCTATATTTGTTGAAATGCCCCACTGTGCATTCATTCGTTTTACCTTTACAACTTGACTGTGATTTTTTTTTCTCTCCATTGGCATTAATATGTACTTAAGAGGCAGCGTGTGCACGACATGCATGTTAAAATTTGATACGAGCATTCGCAAAAATGTCATGATTTCCTTTTTAGTCATTTGTGTGTTTATATGTATGTTCGGTCCATATTTGCTGTTTTATTGCTGGAAAAACAAAAAAAAAAGAAGTTTTCATTCTTATAATCACAAAAGCAAGAAAGATGCCAAAATCTTGTTAAGAGCAATGACAGAGTCAGGTGTGTTTGTGTGTGTGTGTGTATGTGTGTTTGTATGTGTGTGTGTAAATGTACGTTTAAATATGTCCATTATTCTGTTCATGTACATATGATGACATAAATAGTGACGAACAAATTCTTGATACCGGAAAATAGGCTTAACAATGTGGGATATTAAAGGGGTTTTGAAGCGCTTCTTTACCACAAAATTTATAGAATTTTTTTGTTGAACATAGTGCTAAAGGAACAGATTTTATTTTTAAGCAGCTATGGAAAAAGCATATGCATACAGTGACGAGCACTTGTGGTGGCATACTTACCAAATATGACATAAAACCGATGTAAAATCCATAAAAGAAAAAAACTGCAGCTTTTTTATGCAATAAAATAATAATTAAAGAAAACCAAATAAAATTCATAAATATCAAAAGTTAAAGTAAAGATTAACAGCCTGTTTTTCGAAAATGAATAAGTGTATACGTTCGTTAAAATAACGAATGAAATCATGTTTACGTTTTGGTAGCATTTATTAATTTTCATGTGAGTCACAACAAAAGAGCTTTCAGTTTTACACACTCATAAAATTTCTTATGTAAAATTAATTAATAATCGGTCTACATATTTTTTTTTCTTTAAGTTACAAAAAAATTAAATTAACGAGAAAATGTGAATGACTTTTTCATAAAATTTAAAATAAATTTAAAATGAATTTTATTTAAAATGTTTCATCGAATTTTTTTAATAGATTTTATTTTTTTTATTCTTTCACTGTAATAATTTTTTGAGTTTATATTTTTGGTTATAACTAAAAAGCTCTTTTTATGTAAAAACTAAAGCTTTAGAAAATGTTTTATAAAAATCAAATTTTAAACGTTATCGTTTATAAATGAAACATAAAAACGAAAGGGCTTATGTTTTCGAAAAACAGGCTGTAAGTCAATTTTATGAATAACAAAAATTAAAAATTTTAAAAATCCCCGATATATCTAGAAAATATGTGATATCTTCTAAACGGCTGGACCAATTTTTTTTATACCCTTTACCAACAAAAATGGTAAAAGGGTATATATAGGTTTGTCATTCCGTTTGTAATTTCTATAATATCAATAAGCGACCCATATAATATATATATTCTGGATCCTTATGCATAGGGAAGACGAATAAGCGATGTCCGTCTGTCCGTCTGTCCGTCTGTCCGTCTGTCCGTCTGTCCGTCTGTCTGTACGTGAAATCGGTTTTCCGAAGCTGCCAGAAGAGCTAGAGACTTCGTTCTTGGACTGGTGTGTCAGAAATTTTCCAAAATAGATTGGTATTGAAATTCAGCAAAATCGGACAGACGATTGCAGAGCTGGAAAACGTAAACTTCATTTTGCCATATAAAAGTAACTCCCGAAAACAAATTTTTATTTTTTTTTAATAAATGTACATATTTTACACTTCAGTACGACTAAAATTGGAATTTTAAAATAAAGAAATACAAAAAAATTAAAAAGACGTTTCCAGGGTTGGAAAACTTTAACTTTTTGTGTTATGTAAAATTAACTATGTCTAAAACTATATTAGTATTTTCTCGAGAACCGTAAGAGCTACAGACCTGAAATTTGGACACAGTATGTAGACCTTTGGCCGCTACAACAACAAATACATAATAATTGGAAATTAAAGGGTGTTCCAAAACGAGCAACGAAAAATTTTAAAATCCCATGTAGTATATTGTATATGTATATACACTTGAAATTTGTAAGGTTAGTGTATTTTTATACAGACTACAAAAATTAACACAAAAATTTAAAAAAATTTAAATTAAAGGGTGTTCCATCAGTTAATGCAATTTTGACTATGTAATTTTGACAATTTGCTGTATCTTGGAAACCGTAAGAGCAAAACTCTTGAAATTTTCAAAAACGGTAAAACTGAAAAAATAAAAAATTATAAAATCGCCAAACCGAAAAAAATCGCCAAAAACAAGAAAAAATCGCCAAAACGAAAAAAAGCACCAAATTAAAAAAAAAATTATAAAACTAAAATAAATCGCAAAAAATCGGAAAAATGCTAAAATGCAAAAAAAATCGCCAAAACGAAAAAAAAACAGAAAAAAATCGCCAAAATGAAAAAAAAATCGCCAAAATGAAAAAAATCACCAAAACGAAAAAAAAACCCTAAAAAACAGAAAACAATCGTCAAAATGAAAATAAATCGCCAAAACGAAAAAAACCCTAAAAAACAGAAAAAAACCCTAAAAAACAGAAAAAAATCGTCAAAATGAAAAAAAATCGCCAAAACGAAAAAAACCCTAAAAAACAGAAAAAAATCGCCAAAATGAAAAAAATCGCCAAAAAAAGAAAACAACCTAAATAACAGAAAAAAAATCGCCAAAACGAAAAAAAGCACCAAATTAAAAAAAAATTTCTAAGACTAAAATAAATCGCAAAAAAATTGAAAAATTGCTAAAATGATATAAAAAATCGCCAAAATGAAAGAAAATCGCCAAAATGAAAAAAAAATCGCCAAAATGAAAAAAATCACCAAAACGAAAAAAAAACCTAAAAACAGAAAAAAATCGCCAAAATTATAAAAAAAATCGCCAAAATGAAAAAAATCACCAAAACGAAAAAAACCCAAAAAAACAGAAAAAAATCGCCAAAATGAAAAAAGCACTAAATTAAAAGAAAATTTCTAAGACTAAAATAAATCGCAAAAAAACGAAAAAATTGCTAAAATGAAAAAAAAATCGCCAAAATGAAAAATATCGCTAAAACGAAAAAAAACCTAAAAAACAGAAAAAAATCGCCAAAATGAAAAAAAATCGCCAAAAAAAGACAAAAAATCGCCAAAACGAAAAAAAAACTAAAAAACAGAAAAAAATCGCCAAAATGAAAAAAAATCGCCAAAATGAAAAAAAAATCGCCAAAATTAAAAAAATCACCAAAACGAAAAAAAACAGAAAAAAAAGAAAAAAATTGCCAAAATGAAAAAAAATCGCCAAAATGAAAAAAATCACCAAAACGAAAAAAAAACAAAAAAATCGCCAAAAAAATCGCGAAAAAAACCCAAAAAAAAACAGAAAAAATCGTCAAAATGAGAAAAATCTCCAAAAACAGACAAAATCGCCAAAACGAGAAAAAAGCGACAAAACTGAAAAAATCGTTTTAACTGAAAAAAACTTTAAAAAAAGCAAAAAACCTTCCTTTCGTGCGCGATTCAAAGTCGCACTTAACTGATTTTTTTAGTATTAAAGGAATTAAATGAAACTAAGTTTTTGCTTATTTCGTTCTTGCTTTTTTCACTTAACATATTTTATGCATTTTTTAAAGAACTAGATTGGTAACAATAATCAGAAAAATCCAAAATTATGACTCCAGGGTTGGAAAACTTACACTTTTTGTTTTTTTTTTCTTTTTCTTTATAAATTGAATATATTTTATGCTTCTGAAAGAAAAGTTTGGTGTATGAAATTTGAAAAATGAAAATTATAGCTCCAAAGATGGAAACTTTAAAAAAATGATAAATTTTTTCACAAAACAAATATGTATGTACGTGTCTGTATACTATATATATGTACGTACGTTGGTAAAGGGTATATAAGATTCGGCACAGCCGAATATAGCACTCTTACTTGTTTTAAATATAGTTAAGAACCTTCTCGATCAAATCACCTTTCAAACAGAAAAAATTAAATCAAAATTAGTCCAGCCGTATGGGCTGTACGTGGACACGGACAGACACACAGATACACACTACAAACTTATAACACTCCTTTTTTTGGTCGGGGGTTAAAAATAGTCTATGTAACCACAATTGCGTGCTTCAAAAAAATTTATTTAATTAAAATTTTTTAATTACGCTTTTAATGCACTTAGGTTTACTTTACTTTAAGATTTGAAATATTTGCCCATTCCGTGTGGACTAGGAGCCAAATTTAATTTAATGTTGGCACACTGGCGTAGTGCCCAAGATGTTTTTTTATTTTTCATTTTGTTTTCTTTATTTATTATTTTACTGCATCATTAAAAAAAAAAGCTGTGGATACATAGCTGGTAGTAGGTATGTATCCACAAATGCTTGCCACTGTACATACATATTGCAAATCAGAGTTTTTAAGTTCTTATAATAGGCAAAAAACTGTTTTTTCTTATAAATACTCTTATGTCACAAAGAGGATTACATCCTTATTTTTTTTTATTTGGCGGTAGAGAATATGATGTATAATTTTTACAGTGGGTAAATATGAGCACTGTATATCGTTTTCTTGCAAAAAGTGAAAATTTAAACATTTTCGAGTTGACCTTCTTAAGGGGATTAAGACTTTGTCTAAAGACAATAATATTTTCTATAATGTATGTTATTTCAATTGAAAATAAGTTTGTTTCAACTTGAAGTAACTTTGATTCAAAGTTATTGATTCAACATTACTGGAATGTTATTTTAATGTATATGGAGTAAAATTGTTTTAAAACGAGTTATGTATTATGTTTGAATATTACTGTAGATCATGTTGAATTAACATGAAACACATTTTAAGCAAAGTATTACTTATTTGCAGTCTACTTATACCTGCATTTCCCACATTAAATTAAATTCATGTTGTTTCAACTTACAAAAACTTTGATTCAACTTTGTTCTTTGTGTTTTTTTCAGTAACGAATTTACGTTGTTTCAACTTGAAACTTGATTAAACATGATTCTTCATTTTGATTTTAATAGTATGTAAATGTTTAACCAACGTGAACTTTACTTCAAGAGGAAAAATGTTCTTTCAAAATTACTATAAGTCATGTTAGATTAACATGAAACACCTATGAAGCAAAATCATTGCCAAAAATAATTAAATTAACCTTGTTAACGTAGACTTTAAGTTGAAATTTTTCCGTGTAAACAGTCTTAAATTTTATCCTGTATTGTTTCGTGTATTTTTTCTTTTTCTTGGGTTTTTCAATTATTGAACTTGGCCAACATAATGGAATTAATAAATGGACAGTGTTGTTGTAGTTCGTGTTTCTTTTTTGCTCATATGGATTATGTTTATGGTTAATATTTTAGCATGAATCAGTTAAGAAGCGAGATACTTGTTACTCAAGGATACTGATAGCAATGATTAAATTTTGTATGCGTGTGAATATTCTACGCACGTGCCCTCTTTCATTATTATTATTATTATTATTTTTATTATTATTAGAAGTGTATTTTTCTTTGCTTTTGAAAAATCTCTTAAGTAAATATATGAAAATACATTATAAGTTATACAGATATGAAACTTACACGTGTACATAAGTTTTGCTTTATTTATTTGGCTTATTATTTCTGGACTTCTCATACATATCAGTATTCTATGTATGTTCATGCTATAATCTATAATAGCAAAATTTTGTCTTTTGTAAATTTTCTTTTAGTTTTTTTTTTTAGAGGATTCAAAAAATATTTTAATTAAGTAAAGTATTTCAGTAACAAAATCAGTATATTTTGCTCTATTTTAATCAAATTAAAGCCCTTGAATATGGATTAAATCCTTATCACGCAAATATTGACCTTAAGTTTTTTTGTAGTTGCTTAATTATTTGAATTTAAGGTAGAAGCAAATGCCTGTGTTGAATTTAATTAAATTATGTAATAGACAGGAACATTATAAAAATTCGTGTAAAGAATATTTTCATTTAATGCTTTGATCTCTTAATTCTTTTTCCTTTAAAAAACTATGACAAAACAGTAACATTAACCGATATTCAGTAAATTTAAGTGTTACGCAAAACTTAAACTAATATGTAAGATATTACAATATTGTCAGATTTGGCAATTTGCTAACAATGCACTGGTAATCAAAAATTGCCAGCAAAAGATAGATTGTCAGTTCACACGGTTGTATCAAATTTGTAAAAATATCTCCCAATTTATTGCCACACGATTGTATTACAACAAATTCACCTGACAAAAACGTCAGTAGAAAAATTGTCAGTTTACAAGATTGTCACATGCAAAAATTGTCAGATTTCTTGTTATGAGTTGCCAGACTGAAAAAATTTGTTAGGAATGTTTTAATATCAATACTTTGTGGTTGTGTTAAATCTAAAAAGTGAAAATATAAATTATTATGAACCATAAAGAAACAATTGCAATGATTTTGTCAGCATGTATTCCATTATATATATTTTATTTAAGGTCAAGCGTGTGCAATGTTGCCCATTGAAGGAATTTTCTTACAATGATGTCATTGTCAGATGCATAAACTTCGCACATTTGACAATATTCAAATGTCTGACCAAAATCTGGCCATCATTTTACAATGTGTTCACACGATTATAAGATGTGTGACAATTTGTTGTCAGCTAATAATCTTGCAATGGACTGACAATGATTTTTTTGACAACGATGTCAGACAAAAATTGCCAGTTCACACGTTTTTAAGAAATTTTTATCACATTCCACTAACAATATTGTAAGATCTGACATCCGTCTGTACATAGCTTTAGTTTATATTTTATACGGTATAGATATATGTACAAAAAAAAATTATATTAAACTTTCACGCCACCCTAATAAACATTTATGTATTATTTTTATGTACTCATACAAAAAGTTTCATTGTGAATTTAATTTAATTTTTAGAAAATGAGATGACAGACAAACATGGAATGGAGTGGAAAAAATTAAGGACATACAATAATAATCATACAATTTCTTAATAAAAACGAACAAGTAAATGCGAATTATACGCAAACTCATTCTTTATTTATGAAAAACATTAAATGGAAATCTACAAGGTTCTTTATTTTTTTTTCAGACAAACGCACGTTTCATATTTAAAGTAAAATCTTTATGTTGAAAACCATCTAATATTAACATTTTATTGTGTAATAAAAGCATTATTTAATACTTTCATCAATAAATAAAAAAATTATTAGATATAAAATTCACTTCCTGTACACACACAAAAATATCACATTAACATATACGTAAACAACGTTAATTTAACATTATTCCGCAATGATTTTGCTTCGTATGTGCTTCATGTTAATTCAACATGACTTACAGTTAAAGTTCAAGGAAAATTTTTCATTTTGAAATAACTTTATTTTATGTTGATTTAACATTTCAATACGGTTAAAACAAAATGAAGAATCATGTTGAATCAAAATTATTTCAAGTCGAAACAACGGAAATTGCATACTGCAATAACACAAAAGAATCATGTTAAATCAAATATAAAACAGGATGTGTGTATGTATGTATGTAACGTATGGACTTCAAACCGGCTGGGCTGATTTTTATAAAATTTTCAGGGAATCCTTAGAATATTCATGCGGGTGACACTGTGAAGTATGATTTTTGATTTTCGGTCTGCGGGCGGAGTGGCGTGGCAAAATCCAATTTTCATATTGCATCACCAATTCCATAGATATATATATATATATTTATTTTTTTTTGCGGGGAGGGGAGGAGTAGCGAAGCACACCACGTTAAGCTCGTCTATATATATAAAACAACAGATGTGTATGTATGTAACGTATGGGCTCCAAAACGGCTGGGCCGATTTTGATTAAATTTTCAGGGAATATTTAAAATATTCAGGCGGGAGATACTTTGAAGTCTAATTTTTGATTTTCGGTCTGTGGGCGGAGGGGCGTGGCAAAATTTTCAAATTGCACCACCAATGCCATATATATATGTATATATTTGTTTTTTTGTGGAGTGGGGAGGGGTAGCGAGGCACACTGGGTTAAGCTAGTTTGATTTATTATTTAACTCACTTTATATTGTGTGTATTGGTGCAGGCATTAGTAAAATATTTGTATATATGTTGTCTCACCCGGTCCGTATTCATCATTATGAAATTTAATATATTTTTTTGTATACTTAGGACAACAAAATTTTTTTCTGTGTATTTATACTTGTACATACACATATAGTTGATTACCAAATCATTGTACTTGCAATTCTATATGTAAGCTGTGCAATAACATTTATTGTTGTACAAACTTTTTCATAAAGCAAAAAGTTTAGCAAAACTGTAAATAGGTTTTAGCACTTCAATATTTACTTATGTACATACGAGTAGTATATCCTAAAGTATTAACTTGTATTGAGCATTAAACAAAGTTTGAATATTTAGCAAACAAGAAATGTAGTTAAAAAAAATCTTCAAAAAGTAAAACCCATTTATGTGTGAATAATTTTTCTAGTGATATTTTGCTTCAGCTTTTTTGCAACTAAAATGAATAAAAAAGCAAAATAATAACAGTGATGGCAAATGAAGTAGCACATTTATGTATTTGTGTATTAAAAATAACAAAGAATATGTATAATTTAAATAAATTTTAAATATTTGAAATTTATTATGTAGTGAATGGCTGTCGTGTAAATACAATCTACATATCGTTACCCTAATATATAAAGGCCTCAATACATTACTTTTTTGTAGACCGAGTTTCTTGTATTTTTCTATAGAAGAACATCTAATATATCTAAAAGTGCAAATATCTCGATTTAGAAAAAAAATAATGAGTTAGGGCCTTTCTATGTTAAGGTAACGATATTAAGGATATCACGTGCTTTTATAAAAATTACCCGAAATAATTGCTTAATTCACCACAATTTGTATCCCTTATATATTGTATCAAATACACTTTTTCTTTTTTAATTGTGAACACTCTGTGGGTAGTGTATTAATTTCGTTTGTATTTTTAATGACAAAAGAAGAACAAGCGACATCGAAATTCTCTCAGAGAGTCTCTGTCTCTAAACCAGTGGTCGGCAAATAAACGGCGCTGCGCCTTTTAGTATACGAGTACTCTTCTATAACGTATATGTACACACGCATTGTTGAGAACAAGTTGTGTGTATCGCATACTCTTAACAATCAGCGTTGCCAGAGAAAAATTTTTTTCCCTCAAAAATAACAAAATATGTATGATGAGAGAGAATTTACAAAATTTTTTATTTTTAGAAAATTATTATGGTTAATCAGAGGGTTTGGTTTGTCAACGTGCGTTTGTCAGGCATTAAAAAACGTGACATGCAAAGTCATTTTCAAGCATATATTTAAATTATTTTAAGAAACTTTGTTATAAAATCATCTTTTTGTACAGCATTACATTGACGTAGCAACAACAAAAGATGCCTTTCTTTATAAGCAAAACTTGAGTGTTTCTGCTGACCATAATTAAAATCAAGTTTGCCTTTGGAGGTCTTAAGTTTTAAATTAGGGAATTGAGACGAAATTTCACTGGTAACACCGGTTTGTGGTGAGAGTATAACTCATATAATCGTAAAATGTAATAGTATAGACTACCGACCACTGCTGTAAACCAAAGTCAGGCACGCACATACATCTTTGTATTATTTATGTATTAGTGGGAATATGGTAGAGAGTAAAACGTATGCTCAGTCGAATGCATATGATAAATTGAGTTGTTTTCTTCCGTACATGTGTTTCTCTTTATGTAAAAAAGAGCATAACGAAGTACCCACGGGTGGCCTTTTGCTTGTCTCTACTCTAAAGTTTAGAGTCCAAACCAAGGCTGTCCAACCTGGCACCAGAGTGCCGAACATCAAATGAATAGACATACGCGAATACAGTACTCTCGGTGTATTCCCGGCTAGGGCTCGCCGTCTTATGGTGGTTCTTGCTAACCCATCTGGAGGTCCAGCAACTACAACAAACAAACAAAAAATCATGCCAGTCAAGTAGATTCCAAAAGAAAATAAAAATTGAGGTGGTGTAGAAAAAAAATTTTGAGCCCGAAGCAAATCCTAATTACCTCCCTGGTTACCAACACACACACGCGACCAAATTCGCCTAGCAGATGTTATACCAGCCCAGATGACCTCTCTCTGACATCACACTCAGTCTGCAACATAATTGTTTTGTTTATATTTCTTGGTAATATTGATGTTGATAACTTTATCTTTGAGCTACCTTTCAGTTATTGAGTGGAAATATATAGGGCTTCAAGTTTGAAAACCAATTGGAGAGCAAGTCACGACTCTGTACTAGCGGCACTAAAACTGCCGCCCGAGTGTTTTGTTAATTCTAGCGGTCGGCTGATAATTCAGTCCTTATTACCCAGTTATACTATTTTTCACGCTAACACTGTGCATATATGTATGTATGTGCATATATGTACATATGTATATGTTTATGAGTAATACATACATACATATGTCTGCACTATATAACACGATAATTTAGTTTGTCCAGGCAAAGAAAAGAGAAGAAAAAAATTTGTAAAATAAAAAGTTCTATGAAGTTTTTGAACAAAAACTTTATTGTTGAATACACAAGCGGTGTAAAGTAAAGTTTTATAAGAAAAAAACAAGCAGTAATCATTGTAAAGCTTTTGAAATCCAAAATATAAAGTTCCTGCTTTTTGTCTCATATGTTATGCCAATTGTTAAATAAATAAAATTTAGTTTCAGTAAATATTTAGTAGAGTTAGGGCCTTTATATATCAAGATAAGGATATGTAGGCACAAATTTTAAGATTGTAACAAAAAGAGTTTTTAGACTTCAATAAATCTTTAAACTGGATACAACTTGATACTTTTGGAACATAAAGCCTGTTCTTTTGTTTTGTTTTCATGACATTTTGGTAAGAGAAAATCCTTTCGACATTTGAAGAGTAGTCTGGTACGGACATAATTCCGTAAGATACTCTCGATATATCAGAAAACACAAATTCATCTAATTTGGTTTGTGGGAACATTGGCAAAATAAATGGTTATAAATTTGGGTACTTCTAAGCTACTGTTTGCACGATGTGCAGACCATAATATTTTTGGCACGAAATAATTTTTTTGTATGAAAAATTAACGTTATATAGTCCAACTTAATATTTTCTGAAACTTCGACATTTTTAGAGGAGTACTTAGGTGTTATAACACATACATATGTGTCTTGACAGCCTTCTGGCTTAAGCCAAAAGTTCCAAATTCATTACCATTTATTGTGCACTCTAGACCAGAAGCTGCATATATTTTCTGTTGTTAACGGTTTCAGTTCTTAAATATCAGCTAATACTCTATATTGGTTGTTAACATTTTCAAAATATTACTTTTCGCTGAGAAAAATTTTAATTAAAAGTGGTGTATTGCAGTTGGTTTTAACTGGTAAAACATTTTGTGGGGAAAACTTAATAAACCAAAGTAAGATATCATTGTCAAATTACACTTTTGCCTTTATAACTTTTTAAAATTTTCTTTTAACTGATTTAAAACATGAATTGTGTTTATATGTGACGCACAAAATAGAGAGGGATCTAAGGGTAAAAACCGGTTTTGTTCAGCAGAGTAATTTTAAAGATTTAAATACGTGTAACTTTGGTGTACCATCACTGAGCGTGTTGGTATTGGTCTCATTTGAAAGCGACACATCTCATGACATCATGAACGTGTTGGTCAACCTGGAAAACGTGCGTAGGTCGTCCCTACCTCTTGTTTTGTGTAGTTGGTTTTTACTGTTTTCTACCTAGCGCGCTGTTTCCATGAGTTTGATATCAATTTTGCTCGCGTTTTTTCGAATCCATTATTTTCTGAAATTATTAATTGTGAATTATAATAAATACTCATTTATAATTCTTTTAAATCGTGATTATCACTCTGTTAGTACGAAAATTTTTCACATCATTTTATAATCGTCGACTTCAATTTCATAAAACGCGCATACCTCTGGGAGGGAACACTTTTGGGGCATGGGATCGGTCTCATTCGATGCTCAGATGTTGTCCACATCAAAAAAAAAAAAAAAAGGTGAAAATTGATTTTTTTACCCTTAGGTCCCTTTCTCTATTCCCTGTCACATATATAGATCAACTTCAGTGCCGCAGAAAATATCATTGAGTGGAATATGGTTTTCGTTTATATAGATTTGTGTAGGATTACACTTTTCTAAAGTATCTTTACTAAAAAGCAAAAAAAAAATATATGGGGGCAGTACTGCGGTACTTTTTCATGTGAAATAGTATCGAAAAAAGTACGATCGTACCAACCTTTCCATCACTGTTTCAAAGGTCTATAGATATCATAATTATCATTAATTTATTATTCTGCAAGGAAATTTCCTAGAATGACCTGCAAGGTGAAACGTATCGTATATTTATTCTAAATCGCATATTTATTCTAAATCTACTAACATTGATTATTTAGTTAAATGAAAATTTCGGCCCACATATAACTGTTGCTAATGCATATCATAAATGAAACCTTTAGCCCAACATAATAAAAACTATTTCAATAAAACTGCTCTGCAAATTTTGTGCAAGAACAACCTACCAAAATGAAATAAATCAATGTCAATTAAAAAAAACGTGTCAGAAATAAATTTAACACTGCAAAGCAATGGTAAAAGCAAAGTAAAATTTTGGCAATAATTTAGTTCAATAAGTTTAAAAAAAAACAATTTTATCCAAATTTTATTGTATTCCACAAAAAAACCTCACTTTAATAAGACTTGCATGTGCTTGTCAATTTTATAACATACTATTTTAGTTGTTACTTAATTTGCTGGTGACATAAATGTCAAATGGCAAACTGCATATTAAATATATATCAATTGTTATTGGTCTCAACCCATGTGTAATATATGCATGTAACAGAATATTGCATTTCAAATTAAATTGATGTTCAATAGAAAAAAGAGAAAAAAAAACTAAAAAGTAAAAATTCAAAACCTGCACTCTCAATTTTAGGGTAAAATTTTGCGAATATTTGTTAATATACTGTGTATGTGTGTTTAATTTGTATTAGGGATACCAATAACCTTAACACTGACTTTTTTTTCGGGATTAACAAATCTCTTTATTTCACATATTTTTTGTTTTAATATATGTGACCTTCTCCGAGAAAAGGTACCTAGTGAGTGAAAATGAAGTTTTGAGAAAAACGCATTTAAAAAATAAAATTTTAATGTTTTTCTCATTTATAGCGATTTTGACAAACACCCGTTTTTTGACACACTAGGTCCCTCTTCTCGCATAAGTTCGGATATATGATTGCCACAAGAAATCTGCTAAAGCTGTCAATATGAAAAAGCTAAATCTTACCCATTGTGACAATTAAAAACTTAAACCAATTCAGGAAATCGTAAAAACCAAATAATACGAAACAGTGAAATAAAATTATATTGAATATTTTTTTAGTAAAATGTTTGTGATAAAGCCATTAAAAAATTGTAGTTACAAAAATCAATAAAGTAAAGTGTGGCCTTGACTCGCACACTATGGGTCACTATATATCGCTCATTTACTAAGACTCGAATTATGACGTTAATTAAACAAAAGGAAATTTTTGAGTTAGTGATGCAGAATTAATCCTCATATCGTTCTACATATTGTATAAAATTTTCATAAAAATATCTTGTTAACGCAACTCGGCAGAGAAAAATAAACTTTGAAATTGTCCAGTATAAATATATACAGCCTGGCTCACGATGTCGACAAGAAATTTTCGTTCGCTTATATATATTGAAAACAAAAACAAATTTTCTTATTTTGTTTTTGTTTTCAATATAAATAAGCGAACGAAAATTTCTTGTCGACATCGTGAGCCAGGCAGATAATCTTCTGTATATTAAAAAAAGATTTCCACATGTTTCGCTATTCGCTTTAGAATACCCTTTAATTTTTAAATGTCATATATTTGTTGTTGTAGCGGCCAAAGTTTTATATATTCTGTAAAATATTTCATACGGATATCGTAGTGAAAGCAAAAGGGTTCCCATTCAGCTTTGGTGTACGGAACCCTAAAAAAAATTTAATATGCCGAAATTGTGGTATTGAAAAAAAAACTAATTCCTTTTAGCATCCCTATTTTGCATATGAATATATATTATGTTATTATGTATGTATATTTATATGAAATCATGCCTGCATGCAAGTGCATGACTACATACTCGTACATACATATATTTATTTATCTCTATGGAAAAGCCTGTTTGAAATATTTGTACATTTTTAGAATATTGCTAAACATGACAATGTAGAGTTATTTCATATTCCAAAATGCGCATAAATTTTGCATATGCATTTCCAAATGTGGCTGGTTTTATTTAATCATCTCACTGCCTTTGAATATTGAAAATTTAAATGCCTATATGGGCATTTTTAATGGATGGGCGTTTAAAAGCATGTTGTGACTGCATGCTTCTTGATTTATTGCAGTCAATAACCTCACAAGCTTTTGTTTAATTCTCTGTTTTTTAAATTTTATATTTTATCACTACTTTCGAATTATGTGTGTGGTGATTGGCTGCGGTAAATAGACTGTGAATAGTTATACCAAAAAAATAAAAAAAATGTTTCCCAAACAGCTTTGCTGCAATTGATATTAAAAATTACTTTATAAAATTGAATTTGCTGTGATACTATTATTGTTATAATGGACGTGAGTGAATTTTTTTTTTAGAAAATTATATCCAGTGCATAGGGCACAATCGCTCAATAAATATGTTAACATGTTTTCTATTTATGCTCCAATTCAGTTGGACGATTGTATCGTCTTGTCTTTGGACGAAAAAAAAAACCGCAGTTGAGATTCTTGAAAACAATTACTCTTTATTGTCTCTGCTAGAAGGTTCGTGTGTTTGCTTTATGATTTTCTTTCAAACGTTATATCAAACTCATATTTTTTCATATATTTTTCAAACTATTGTATAATACTTTAATTTTTATGTTTTAAGAACATGGTAATAATATTTTTATATTTTCATTATCAAAGACAACAACAATTTTTGAAGAAAATAATTTAGAGAATTAAAAAACAAGAACTCAAAATTATTTTCCATCACAAACGTCCTAGATCTTCTTGCTAATCGATTTTGGTAAAACAAATCAAGTTCGAAAATTATGTCTCCTAACTTTTTTGGCGGTTATTGCATGATATGTTTTCACCAAAAAATTATGCCTCGACTAAAACGCTTTTCTAATTTTTGCATAAAAAAAAAATCTGTGCACATTTTGTTATATTTTTTGCCTTTTTATTTTTTAAGCATATGTTTTTTCTTTTATTCGAAATGTTTTGCTGTTCACCAAATTATGCAAACGTTTATTATGCTAAAAAGTTTTTTTTCCCACAAAACAAAGAAGAACGAGTGAGCACTGTTTATGCTGAACAGCTTGAAGAGAAAAAAATATATACAAAAAAAATTAAAATATTTGGTCGCAAAAATATGTTACTTTAAAGTTCTCTGCATACTATTTTCAAAAAGAAAACTTTAATACATCTACAAAAAGTAAAACAGAATAAATAAAATGTTTATAGTTGAAAGTTTCTCTGATTCAGAAAATAAAAAAAAATTTAAATAAAATCTTGCATTCAATGTTTACGTTAACACAAAAAAATGTTTGAAACGAATCAAAAAAATTTGAAAAAAAAACGTTGCATATTAAGAAGTTTCAAAAGTTGTGTTTACTTTTAATTTTATTACAAAGTTTAATTTGAAGCATATACTCGTAACAAGGTTGGTATTTAATTAGATTTACACATATAAAAGCAAAAAGTGTTAATTGAAAAGTACTAATAACTTGAAGGTATAATACAGGGTGTGGCAAAAGAAAGTTTTTATTTTTAATTTTTTTTTTAATACAGAGAAGTAACACTCAGGCAATGAGTGCCTACTACTATTACTAGGTGTTACCCCTTTTTCAGGGAAGGGATAGAGGAAAGCTGCATTCCCTTACAACTCTGCTTTTGCAGCGCCTCTGGTGTCAATCAGGCGTATTAAATTTTCAAAGCTATGTGCTCTGATCTTAGCATCAGCTGAAGTCGGTATAGTTCAGTGAATAGTGACTATATCTTCATCACTTGAACTTTCCTACAGAGACCGGGCTTGAATCCAGGACCTTTGGCTTTGTAGTCAACAGTATATAAAAAGGATTTTCTGTTTCTACATCCGACCAATTATTACCATTTATTGCACATTCAAAAAAATCTTGCGGATTGCGGATGGATATCGATTCGCCAGAGCTCGAAGTTCTGTCCAAGCAAAGCTTTACTCTTTTCTGGCGTCTATTGAAGTCACAACAAACCAAGCTGCTCACTTATTGACTGCAACTCTAGTAAGATTTATAATTACATAACAACATTTTGAAAACTTTTATTTTGATTTTAATAAAAAATCTAAAAATTATGAAACTCCAAGCAAAGCTTTATGCCTTAATTCAGTAATAGGACATTTTTACACCAAATTTAGGAGATTTTAATTAAAATCTTTATGAAAATCTATACAATTTACATCAATGTTTTTTACATTTATAAAGACTTTTTTATCCAAAACAAAACCCATTAACTGAAAAATTTCCAAAACTATAACCAAACAATTGCAATATAGCCAATTCACACACCTTTCCGAGCAGACCGCAGCTAATAGAATCATCTTTTATATAAATATTATGTAGAGGGTAGTGAAAATAAAATAAAAATATTAGATTTTATGCAGATTTCCTACAAAACTACTCACAAACTAGATTTTGTTTTCTATGGGAAACCTAGTACAAAGCAGCTAGATTTAGGTCAAAATCTCTTCAGTACTAGATTTTGAGATAATGTAAATAGCATATTAGATATAATGGTTTGGGGCAAAAGTGCAAATCAAATACACTAACCTTGTAGCATAGACAATAAATAATAATTGTTTTAAATAATCACAAGAGCGTCTTTTTTTCGTCAGGCGAAAAGCATTTTCTTCAAAAATGGTTGTTGTCTTTGATAATAAAAAATTAAAATATTATTACCATGTTTTTACAACAAAAAAATTAAACTTTGTTATCAAACAATAGTTTGAAAAATATATGACAATATATGTGTTGGATGTAATGGTTGGGAACAAAAGCGTAAAGCATATATACTAGCCTTTTAGCATAGACAATAACTAATAATTTTGTTAAAGAATCTACTTTTTTTCGTCCATATTGTTACGTTTTTATTCTCTTTAAAAAAACGCTTTTCCGTAGATTCGAAGATTTGCAATAAATAAAAGACCCCAGTGTACTAATTAGGGTTAAGAATGATACAACGTTTATTAATCAATAAATACCACTAATCTAAATTCAATTCAAGAGCTTAAATACCAATACAAAGATTACTTAAATTTGCCACAACTGGTTACCACTACTCCTTCCTCGCTGTTGTATACGCACGTCTTAGACCACTGGCTGCGCTAGTGTTGACACAATTCTGCTTTCTCTGTTGCTCGTCACACACAAGACTCACTCTGCCGATACTTACAGTTGATACACCAATAGCAACTCTATGGCAGACTCTCACAGTT
The DNA here is from genome assembly GCA_944452675.1 of Tachina lurida. Taxonomy (NCBI): domain Eukaryota; kingdom Metazoa; phylum Arthropoda; class Insecta; order Diptera; family Tachinidae; genus Tachina; species Tachina lurida. The sequence continues at coordinate 156,316,760 of OX101753.1, read as the reverse complement.
GATACACTAATCAGGACTCGCTGGCTTCACTTACACACGTTTATCAGCTTCCACTGCTCCCTTACTCTTTACTCAAGGGACTCCACAATAAACTCAAGTCACGACAGACTTTAACTCCACTATAGATGCTGTACTATAGTCTCTTCAATCTCCAACTCACGTATTGTAAAGCACAGACTCAAATATCAACTCACTGTTGTATCACAAATCACGGACTGCGCACAACTTAATTGTCAACTCACTTGATTAACAACAGACTTCTTATTAGCAACTGCACTTATTCGCAACTGAGCTTCTTTGCAACTGACTTATTCCCAACTAACTTTTGATCGCGACTGAACTGCTGTTGGATGCGTCAACCCCTTTTTATACTTCGCACAACAACCACTAGAATTTTCATGCAAAGTCTAGACCGAATCTTCATTATCTCCAATGTTGTTTACAAAGCGCGTAATTAAGTTCATGTGGTAACTATGTACATACGTGTGTATATGCATACATCATTAAGTGGTTGTTTACTTTTATTTCTGACTTTAGTTGGAATTGTCAAGCATGTATGTATGTATGCATGTAGCTATGCATACCTTTAATAAGCAGACGCTTGTAGTTGTTGGTTGTTTACGTTTAATCACGTATGTATGTGCTAGGCATGCGTATATAGTTATTTGTTATAGTGCTTGTATGTATGGATATTTCTTTGCTATTATTCCAGATAATTCTTTAATTGACCCTGTAGGAACATTTTCGCACAAAACTTATATTAACCCTGTTGGAATTTATTTGCATAATGATGCATTAATCTTGTCGACGGCCATTTCCGTAACAATATATAAGACAAGACAATCGTCGAACCGAACTAGGGCATAAAGCATTTTCTTCCAAAATGGTTGTTGTGTTTGATAATGAAAAATTAAAATATTATTGCCATGTTTTTAAAACATAAAAATTAAATTAAATTATTAAACAATAATTACAAAAATATATAAAAAATGTATGTGTTGGATATAATAGTTTGGAACAAAAGCGTAAAGCATATACACAAACATTTTAGCATAGACAATAACTAATAATTGTTTTAAAGAATCACAACTTCTACTTTTTTCCCTCCATAGACAAGACGACACAATCGTCGATTAGAATTAGAGCATTATTAAATTGTTTGCTTTTTTTCTTTAAAAATTTTCTAGGAATTTCATTTTTAAAATTGTTTTAAATTCTGCTTTTGTTTCATTTTTAAATATTACTTTGGCGACATGATGTCGACCTTAATCATTTATGACTTTTGTGTGTTTCCTTAAATATCCATCGTACGAAAAAGGAAACAACAAATATATATATTTTTTTCATATCATTTTTTCAGTATAATGTCATGCCAATTATGGCATCTATACTTTTTTAAGTTTAACAATTGTTCCACTGCTCCCTAAGGACTACTCACTCTAATGATATCCCATTTGTCTTTATACGACTTTAGCCAAAAATGTATTATTTTCAAGTATTTTTCCGATACATATCACACACATGTGATTTAATGTGTGTTTCATAACCATAATGTCTTAATTTAAGGAAATTATACCTAAGAAGCTTACCTTTTCTTATACATACACACATGTATATTTTTATTTTTCAAATCACTGCTGATGTGATTTCAATATCCTTCTTTTTGGCCTTGTCACGTCTTGTTCTTGTGACTTTTTCTTAATAAAAACACTTGCGATGTCACAACTTAGACTAACTCAGCATACGTACTTATGAAGGAAATGAGCAGCAGGCAACACCTGGCAATAACAGTGTAATAAAATGCCTTAACATTTTAAATAAAACCAAATAAGCATGTAATTTAAATGCACATCTTTCTTTTATTTTTTTAAACGCAAGTGCCTGAGATAAAAATCTCAGCCAAGATACTCGCACAGCGAATAAAACAATATAAGTATGTATGTATGTATGTATTTATATATAAAAAAAATTTGTTATCCTTATTGTGTGCACACACGTATACTCGTATAATAAATGTGTCACTTATGCTGTCAATAAAATGCTTAAAGCAAATTTCTGCTTAATTTTTAATGTCACTTACTTTATCTTAAAAACATTAAATAAAAGCAAAAAAAAAATAAGGATTGTGCTGGCATTCTGTAAGAGAGTTTTTATTTTTGAACTTTTTGCTGTTTAAAATAATATTCCAGACATTAAATATCTAGAAAGAAAACTATTTCACGTGTTTCATAACTCCAATCGAAACATAAAAAATAGATTGGACATTTAGAAAATGTTTAATAAAAGTATTGGATCAATATATTGTTATGATAAGGGTGTATAAAGCGTGACCTAAAGTATTTTATTGTTAGTAAAATGCAACTTTTATCAATTTAGCTGACTTCAGAAAAAAAGGAGGTTCTACAATCAGGGTTGTTTTTTATTTTTTTTTTTTGCGTTTACCTCGTATGTCTGACATTTCGTGCAATTCGTAGACAAACAAGGAAATGTCTTCGGTGCTTACACACACACACATAAAATTCGCATTAAAGGAGATATTTTTTGGCAATGATTTTGCTACATATGTTTTTCATGTTAATTCAACATGATTTTTATTTTTTTATTTTTATTTTTGTTTAACACACAACACAACCCGCGAAGCGACTAGCTTGTCTGCGAAAAACACCCAGGGTCGAACCCACGACCTCTGGACTGAGAAGCTAGCATTGCTACCGCTCAGCCTCAGGGGCACCCAGTAACAGTAACAGTAATCTTCAAATAAATTTTTTACGCTTCAAATAAGCTTATTTTATGTAAATTTAACATTCCATTACTGTTAAATCAAACAGAAAAATCATGTTAATTCAAACTGGAGCAACGTAAATTAGATACTAAAATAACACAAAAAACCATGTTGAATCAAAGATATTTAAAGTTGAGACAACACGAATTTAATTTAATCAGTCATTATATATCAACATATGTATGTATATCTGCAGACCTTCAGCATATAAACATTTCAGTAAATTTTACCATTTTGAGAAAAATATTTTCTTTCAACAAAAGCTCCACTCACAGTTATTTGCATTTATTTTTTTTATCAGACAGCTGGCTCAACATTTCCAAAAATAAGCACAGATAGTTCAAAAGTCAAGGTATTTTACATTTACTTTTATTCCTCACACACCTCCTCCCTTCACCAACCTTTCGTTGCTTGTGTTAAGTCCCCCACTTTGCTTCTGCTGTACAATTTTGCTGTCTGCAAGATTTATTGAATTTCAAACGTGCAGCGAATAGGAATATAATGGTTATTCAAATGTATATAATTTGTTGTTTTAGAAATGAATGTAACAAGAAATCAAAAAGCCAAAACTTGGTATTAAAAAAAAAGAAAGAAACAAAAGAGATATTTTAAGATTGGAAACCACTCGCTTGTAAAATTAAGGTGGGTTGGTGGAATTTGTCTGCAGTGTTTTTAAAAAACTTTGGTATTAAAGGCTTTTTGCTAGAATTATATTTTATGAAACCGTGGGTGTAATTTATCAAATTATTATTTAAAAGTAAAACAATATTGCTGTTGATTTAAACTGTCAACTGATAGATGCCAAAAACTTCACATTAAAGCAATTTGTATTTCAAAAATTTCATCTATTTTTTTATCCCTACAAACCAAGAAAATAAATTAAATTTATTTCCCGTAAGATTTTAGCTTTTATGAAAAATATGAACTTAATAATTTGCCATTCAAAGTTCAACACTTAATGCTATTAAAGTTTGGAGCTTTTTAAATGCTTTTTGTTATTAAGTTCATGATTTTGCTTTATGGCCTTTTTAACATTTACGAGTACATTTATTAAACGTAAATAATTGTAAAAGTAAAACATTTTACTCGTTTTAGTATTTCGCTCTTTTATTTCGTTGCGTGTCTGGTGGCACAAAAATTTTGGGAAATGAATTGTTCGCTTTCAAACACTTTGAGCTTTACAAATATTTCATAGACAGCGTTAAATATTTCTTTGTCTCCTTTTGAATATACATACATACATACATAGTGTATATGTATGTATATATGTGTGAGTGTGTTTTTGTGTGTGTGATAATATTTATCTGCCTAATTACACTTAACTGTTGTTTGGACAGTTAAACACGTGTAAGCTGTAAATTATAATTAAAGCTCCCCTTTTGTGACTACAGATGGCAAAGAAGTGCAATTAACGTGGCAATTATCTAAACGCAATAACATTTACCCAAAAGAAAAAGTGTTTAGTTTTTGTTTAGCTTACCTGCTTTTGTTTTGATAACTTTGTGGTATGATTATGAAAGAAACACTAATAAGGGAAAAGGGTGAGCTTTTTGTTTGTTTGGCTACTAATAACTTCAATAATAATAATAATAATATATATAAGTCTTAGTAGTTGATATTTTAAACTGTGAAAAATTAAATAGGAATTTTGTTCCATTTGTTTTATAAACTACCAAATATTTGGTTTTATTTGCTTATTTGTAGCAAACATGTTTAATAGGGCATGTACACCTGCATAAAATCAAACAGATTTTAATTAAAATCTTTATGAAAATATATAAGATTTTTTTTATATTTATTAAGATTTTTTTTATCCAAAATCAAGCCCATTAACTGCAAATTTTCCAAGACTACAACCGAACAACTGCAGTGTAGCCAATTCACACACCTTTTGAAGCAGACCGTTTATAATTCACTCATCTTTTTTATAAATATATTGTATAGGTCATTTACATCAGCACAAAATCTAGCATATTTAAAATCTTTATGAAAATCTATACCGTTTACACCATTTTTTTTTTTTTGACATTTATCAATATTTTTTTTATACAAAACCAAACCCATTAACTGATTTGTTTCCAAAACTACAACCAAATAACTGCAATGTAGCCAATTCACACATTTTTTTAAGCAGACTGTAGCTAATTCACTCACCTTTTATTGTACAGGGTAGTAAAAAATTAGATTTCGTTTTGTATGGGAAATCTAGTAAAAAGTAGCTGGATTCAGGTCGAAATCTCGTAGTACTAGATTTCGAGACAATGTAAGTGCCGTATCACATACAAAATTTTGAGAGAAAAATATCATATATTCCTCCTGAAAGTAGGCTGTAGATTTTTGCATTATTAAACTTGAAGTAAGCCGCAGTACTTGATTACTTGATGTATGTCCGATTTTTGTGGCTGTTAAATGTTTTGGATTAATCTGAATTTGATATTTGATGACAAATATACTGATACCTCAATATCAAACACAAGCAACTTGTGCAGATCTTTTATGAAAAGCATAGTTCATGGAAATTGTCACTGTTTTAATTATATTTTAGATACAGTATAATTATCTATCTTAGCACTTAGTTCTAGAAACCATAGATCTTGCTAAAATCACTTTAACTCTATAGAACAACATCCATCCTCAAATATGTTGCACAATATGTACATAAAATGTCTCGCTATTAGAGAGGACCTAACTGAGTTCATTCGGTGCCGTGCTATTTCTAATTTTATGGAAGATTTTACGCAAAAATTTAGATTAACGAGCAGTGTTTCTAAAATCATGGTGCAACAAGTTAAGTGGCCATTTTATCTGTTATTTTATTTCGCCGATAGTTCTGCTACACAATACCAAGGAAGAAGGGCGCTCCGATGTTACATTATGGTTAGTATCCATTGAACATGTTTTCCATTTTCTTACTTTACCAATTGTATTAATTTATTTTTTATTTTTTGGTTTTGATTTGGCTTAAGTTCGTATTTCTTAGAAGCCAATTTAAATAAATAAATATTCTAAAAAACACTAGCAAAACGGAACAACGTGCTGTTTGTTCAGGCCGACACGAGGTTATCATAAGCGGTCTTGTGTTTGGTCCACTTTGTGTGTTGTCAGTCGATGCAAGTTTCAGCCTTATATACATAGTTTTAGTGCAAATGGAATATATGAATTGATTTGATTCATCGTATTACAATTTGCTAAAAGCTTTTGAAAGCTTAAATTTACCATCTTTTATTTACACCAGTCTAGCCATACATCCTTATGCAAAAGAATTGACGTATGCATGAAGTATATGTTAAAATAAATGTCCATACAAAAACCGGTTTTAACGTACACTTGAAGCACACGTTAATTTTTTTTTGCATATGGCGGTTAGTGTTTTGCTCTTTACTAATTATGCACATGCCTCTTAATTTGCTTAAATTTGTTCTACTTAAGATAAACTTTCTTGATTTGATGCTTTATTTTTATTTATTTATTTTTCAATAAATTAACTGAGTTGAAAAATATTTAATAAATCATTTACAATGTACACAATCTAGCAGATTTCAATTAAAATCCTTATGAAAATCTCTGCCGTTTAAACCAAGTTTTTTTTTACATTTATCAAGATTTTTAATCCGAAACAAATCCCCATAACTGAAAATTTTCCAAAACCACAACCTAACAATTTTGAATATAGCAAGTTCACACGCCTTTTTAGTATACAGGCTAACTTTTTATTGCAAATTTGAAAAACTATAGTTGCATCAATAAATTATACAAGTTTTTTTTATTAGATTTTTACCAAATCTACTAACGAAGTGGATTTTATTTTGTATGAGAAATCTGCTAGATTATGCCCGAAATCTCGTAAGTACTCGATTTTACTCAAGTGTAAACGCACTACAAGTTTCTTTATTCAATTTTTATATGTAATTTAATTTTATTATTTTGAAACTTTATAGATCACGAAGAAAGAACATCAACTCTTTTCTCGGAATAAAAATTCAATAAAACTTATGCGTGTCTTGTCTAAAGCTCTACAGAAAATATATTTGTCATTGCAATGTGAACACTTGCGAGTATAATTTATGAAAGTTCCAGAAACAGAATTTGCTTTTAGTAAAAAAAAATAACATGCTGTAAACAATATAATATAGAAAAAAATTGTGGGTCTTGAAAAAAAGCCTTTGGATTTCATTAGAACTCATTTCATTGTTATAATAATTATAGTGCAGTGAAACGCAGAACTTTATTGTTGATTAAATATAATGAGATTTTTTTTGTTTCTGTTTTTGTAATAGAAATATAATTAAGCTTTTAATTATGCATATGTACATAGTAGACAAGATGTATGTATACATTTACATACATATATACAACATAATAACATTTCCCATCGTTATCTAATCTCCTTTTCAAACGAAATCTATATAGATTTTTTAACAAAAGGAAATGGAAATTTTTTTAAAATGAAATAAATGAAGAAAAATGGATTGATGTGTTTATATTCATGAATACATGTGATATGGTACTGCAGAAAATCATAAAAAAAAAATTAATGGAATGAAATACATGTAGAAATTGTTCTGCTTTCGAAATTGTTATAACTTTGATTGTACTTGTTTTGCATTGAATAATTGTATATGCGCATATGTAAGGTGATATAACCCAACAAACAAAATATGTGAAATGTGTAAGATTGAAAGAGATAATTATGAACACTTTCACTAAAATTCATTTTCCACTAGTCTAAATAGTAGGAACAATGTAAAAAACAAATTAAATTTCTCTTGTCACAAGTACAAGTTTTTTTTTTTTTAATTTCGATTTAACCTGTGTTTGCTGAAAAAATGTGTTTGCTGTGGTATTGTGGCATATGGACTATTGTAGCGAGCAAAATATTTTGTTACCCACGAATTACAGATTGCACACGTGCCAAATAACCAATTTGAGTTTACACTTTTTTTATAGCTGTTACAAACTTGAGTTTTTTTTCACATAAGCTTTTCAACAGTGGCTAACAAATATTGCACCGTAAATTTGTTTCTTTGTATACTATTATAAATGCATTATTGAAACCAGCTTGTATAATTATTAAGTTAGAATAATATTAATTTAAAACAGAACTCTATTGATTATCTAAAGCTTAGAATTTTTTCTATTTTAAATTAAAATCACATTTCCACTACTGTACCAGTTACGAATACACACATACATACATACATACATACATGCATACACACATATGCATTAGCAAATATGTTCCATTCTTGTCATGGTTTGTACATTGTAGTACTTTAAGAAAAAACAAGCCAACAAAAAAAAAAAAAAGAATTCAAATAAATGAAAAACACATGTACTGGTGGAAGTATTTTTTAAGATTGATTGACATTAAACAAGCAGACAGGAAATTGAATATATCATGTGGTGCATATTAAGTTATACGAGCGTATATGAGTACACAATAGTATACAGTCAAGGACATCAACAACAAGGACACATCCGATCAGCCAACATGTGTTGAGCAAGAAGATATGTGAATTTTGCTTATTTTTGGTGTGAAAGTGTGGAGGTTTATTGTAGGTTATAAAGTTAAAATTAATTGAATGATGCTCAAGTTTTTAACCTTAAAAACTGAAGAGCAGAGTCACACAAAAAAATATATGCATTGCAACCCTACGTCTCCACTAGCCATCGACTTGGGCATGACATGAACGTGACGTCGGCAGAGCAACTGTGAAAAAATCATCAACTTCATTGTTGTGGTGAATACGTGCGATGTCCATGTCCAAGCATATCAAAGTCTTTTGCGCAAGTGCAATAAAGATGGAATATTTACTAATTTTGTTCTGTCTCTTTTCTTTCTATTGCAAATGGTTGCGGACTGAGAATCTCATGGCGAACATTGTTGCTCAGACATATGCTCGGGCATTGATGTCAGAGCATGAACAAAACATGGACATGAGCGGTCTCCATTAGCCATTTTCGATGTTCGACATGATGCCCATACCAAATTCATGGCTAGTGGAGACCCCCCAGTAAGGATCTGTCTGGCAAAAAGCAAGAGCTGAATATTTATATTAAATGCAAAAAAAAAATAAATTTTAATTGTAGGAGGGAGCCTAACACAAAGCAAAGAAATATTTTTTGCAAAAATTTTTGGAACTTATTTTTTTTTTTGACTAGCAGCTTCGTTGTTTGTAGTGTCATTAATTAAGGAATCGGCTCGTAAAGGTTTGCTGATTTGTATAAAACATGATCCATAATCCATGATATACTATTTGGTTGATACTTAAGTTCATCGAATGCCGTTTCTGGCGTTGCATCTTCGTAGGTTTCAGGTTCTCAGAGCCCATATATAGACTTTCACAGGTAAGTCGGTAGATTACAAGCGATTTCGAGATCTAAGCTTTATTGATATGGCTGCAGAGATAAGCGCGTTGACTATCACACGATGAGTTCGAGTTTAAATCTTGGCCGGGGAAAGCTGACTTATATAGCTACAAACATTTTGCTGATAACTATGCTACTAATACACACAATTAAAGGGTGTTTTTTTTAGAGGTATAGAACTTCGAATTGAAATAAAACACAAGAAAATCGTTTTAATGTCCATCAATTTGGCTTTATTGGAAGGATAATTTTATGCCATTAATGCTTAAATATGATTTCGGGCATGTGCCCGCCGCGGCTGGCTCGAATAAAGCCAATTCTACAGGTCCAATTTTCAACCACTTTTTCGGGCATATGGGGCCGTATGTTGGCAATAACGCCATGAATGTTGGCATCCAAGTCCCCTAACGTTTCTGGTTTGTTGGCGTAGACGAGCGACTTCACATATCCCCAAAGAAAATAATCCAATGGTGTCAAATCACACGATCTTGGTGGCCAATTGACAGGTCCATTCCGCGAAATTATGCGCTCATCGAATGTTTCCTTCAATAAATCGATTGTGACGTGCGCTGTGTGGCATGTAGCGCCGTCTTGTTGAACCACAACTCATCCACATTCAAAATCTTCAAAATCTTCCATAAAGTTGATGGACAAAGCTCCAATTGCTGTGCACGGTGGCGAATCGATTCATTCGGGTCGTCTTCAACACTTTGCTCTACAGCGGCAATTGTTTCTTCGGTGCGCACTGTTCGACGTCTCTGCGGATGCGTATTATCACATAGAGTAAACGTAGTGCGAAAACGATCCATGGTTAACCGAATTAATTGCTCTGATGGACGATTATATCGACCATAAAATGGACGGAGCTTGCGGTAAACTTCGCGAACTGAACCATTATTTTCGAAATAAATTTGCACAATTTGCAAGCGTTGTTCTTTTGTCAACCTGTTCATGATGAAATGGCAAACCAAACTAAATATTAATCACTTGACAGCTGACAAAATGGCCGCCAGTTAAAAAAGTGATGCCAACTTAAAGTTCTATACCTCAATAAAAAACACCCATTATATCAATAAAATAAAATGACTACATTAACATGAAATGCATGTCGTTTCAACGTAAAATAACCTTGATTTAATATGGTTCATCGCATTATTTCAGTATCAAAGTTACGTTATTTCAACTTTTTTTTATATTATTTTTTTTTTAAAGAGAAGTACGACTCAGGCAATTAAGGCCTACTACTATTACTAGGTGTTGCCTTCTTTAGGAGAGAGATAGTGATAGAGAAGACGGGTGGTGAAGGAAGAGATAGAGGAAAGCTTCATTCTTTTACAACTCTGTTTTTTTTTGCACGTCTTTTTTTTTAATAATGCAGTATTGCAGCGCCTCTGATGTTAAATGAGGCGCATTAATTCTTGAAGCTGTGTTTTTTTAGCTATTTTATTGCTTATTTTACTTCGCTGATGATTCTGCTACACAACGAAGGAGGGCGCTCTGATGTTACATTAGGATTAGTATCTGCTGAGGTCGGTATAGTTCAGTGACCAGTGACTATGCCTTCATCACTTGAACTTTCCTACAACAACTGATACAACGGGGCACTAATGCACATCAGAAAAATGCGTGGTGTTGTTATTTAATGACTGTTGGATACAGGGATTGAACCCAGGACCTTCGGTTTTGTAGTCAAAGTGCTAACTACTTCAGCCAACGCCACCTTCAACACAACAACATTGGTTTAACGCGATGCTTTATTTTGATTTAACAGTAATGGATTATTAAATCAATAGGAAACAAAGTTATTTCAAAAGGAAACATTTTTTCTGAAGGTTACTGTAAATCATTTTGAATTAACATGAAATACACATAAATCAAAATAATTGCCGAAAAAAATGTTAAATGAACCATATTGTCGTAGATTTTAATATAAAATTTCTTTGCGTAATTTTAAAAATTGTCATGTGTGACCTTATAAAGCATATTCCTTCAGAAAAGGGTAGTCGCATAAGCAATGCCCTCCTGTCTCTCCAACCGTTTCTCTGTACTTTAAATCGATTTTTACAAAGCCAACAAAAATGCCAAAAGACTTGGGTCTTGAACTGGAGTATCGGACTTTTTCTTGAAAATCAGCAAAATTAAAATGATAATTCTAGGGCTACAAAATTAGTTCTTTATATATAAAATTCCACTTTTTTGTCACGTGCGACAGCAAGCAGTTAATCTTGTATTTCTGAATAATGTGACCCGATTATTCTTAAAGTTTTACCTAACGTAGAGCTGCTGACGGCCTACATAAATATATAAAAAAACAAGTATATTTTCTTGGTATTGCACGCTACAAAAAGTTTACATTGCTGTGGAAATGCCCATAGGTTTTATAGAAAAGGTAGTATTTCACATAAATAGGAGCATATTACGAAAATTAAATTAAAGTTAAAACTGCTAGATTAGACTTATAGTGCTCTTATATATGAACGAAATCTTATAGTTACGAGTTTCGGGCAAAATCTGGTATATTTCTTATACAAAACAAAATATACTCAGTCAATAAAATTTTTCAAAATATACTGTTAATCTAGTAAAACTTACCGAAATTTTTCTAAAGTGCACTTACACTATCTCGAAATCAAGCTGCTTTTTTCCAGATTTCCCATACAAAACGAAATCTAATTTTTCAGTAGATTTGTAGGAAATCTAATAAAAATCTTATGTTTTTATTTATTCTTTACTATCCTGTACAACAAAAGGTGCGTGAGTTAGCTACGATTTGCTTAAAAAAGTGTATGAATTGGCTACATTTCAGTTGTTTGGTTGTAGTTTTGGAAACAATTCAGTTGATGGATTTTGTTTTGGATAAAAATCTTGATAAATGTCAAAAAAAGTTGGTGTAAACAGTACAGATTTTCATAAAGATTTTTATTGTTTTGTGCAGCTGTTGTTTATGTTTTTGATATAATTTTTTTTATTGTTACTTCTATTTTACCCATATTCTAATTATAGTTTTATCGTTTAAAATAACTTGAAGTCATTTATTTATTAAATTATAATACGAGTACAAATGGAAATAAGTTTTGAGCAAAAATATCTGTTTCTCTTTCTTTACTAAGGCGTGCCTATTCAATTGACCAAAACAGTTGCTTGTATAAGCCGTATGTTATTTTCTATTTCCTTCCTGTATTTATTTGCATTTTTCCGGTTTCTTTTATTTTTATCTTTTCGTTGTGTTATTTAGCTTTTCATTTAAGTAGGTTAAGTGATGAATATGTTGTACATTGTATTGATTTGCAGATGATAAGCAAATCCAATTCAATGAGAATGTAATATAATTCCAATTTATTCATTTTATATTGTTTCTATTGGGTAAGATGTTTTCTTTATTGTTTGAAATGTTATGCCCTAATTCTTCTAATTACACAATACATATTGAGTCATTAAGTAGTAGGGGTAAATAAATAATTTCAATTATTTTTATGAAGGAAAAAAAAACAGGATATTCTCTTGCATTAATAAAAAGGATAACAATTTTCTAATTTTGATTTGGATTTAATAAATAGCTGAAATTGTAGTAAGTTACGCAAAATAATTTCTAATTTTCTAATGAATAGATTTTTTTTTTTATACATTTACTAGCATTTAAACACAAAGCCCATAAGTAAGGGATTTTTAGTTATGCGCTTTATATCTTTCAATATTTATATATAAGAAAATTATATATAAATTATTATTAATATTTTTTTAGTTTAGTACATCGTGTAAATATTGCGCCGATATCTTTTGTTGCTCTTTCAGCAACTCATTAGTAGACTTGAACCACATTAAAAAACGATTATAGATAAACTGTTATTAAATTAATGAGAGTTACAACAAAGAAATGCATCTAGACATTCTTAGCAAACTAAATTTTTTTATTTTAATTATTATTGTTCGAACTTCATTGGTTTCTATATTTATGATTTGATAAGGCTAAGGTTCGTATCGCTGTGTAAGCCAAATAATATGTGATAATTATTAATGAACAAATAACACCAAAGTTAATAGTCAATATTCTGACAAACACGTAGTTGTTCCGTTCTACTGCGTGCTTATCAGAATATTTACAATTAACTTTGGTGTTATATGTTCATTAATAATTATCACTTGTAATTTGGCCTACAAAGCGATACGAACTTTAGCCTTATCAAAACTTTTTTTTTACATATTTATATTTATTTTAAAAAGCTTTAAATAAAAATAAGAAATATAAATATATACATCAGTAAAATAAATATATGTATATGCTTTTAAAAGACAAAACAGTCAAAGAAAAAAATTTAATAATTAAAAAATATAATTGCATAAATTTTAAATGTTTTTTTTTTAATGGCCAAAGAGGTCAACAATTTTTGTATTTCATAGCTGCACAATGCTTTATGAGTTTTAAATAAATGACCTCAGAGTCCTTGTTGACCTACTTATTGCCACTGGTGGCTTAAGCGTATGTGAACGCATGAGTGCTCATTCGTGTTAGAGATTTTGCTCATTAAACATATAATATGCAGGATCATAAACATTTCAATAAAATCAAGAATTAACATGTTTGAATCGCTTTTATATTTAAAAATATAAACACCAAGCTGATTTTTTTATTATATATTATTTGTTGCATTTATTATGAAACACTATTTATGCTAAAGACTGTTTTACCCCCATATTCATAAAATTTAAATTGAATTTGAAATTTATTTTATTTAAAATTTTTCATACAAAATTTTCCTAAAATGGAATGGGGGTTAAAATTTAAATATTTAAATTTAATGATCTTTTTAAAGAATTTTTAAAAATTGTTTTTTAATTTGAAATTTATATACTCCATTTGTTATTTTTTTAAAAGCAGAAACGCGAAGGATGTTTGTTGCCTTGATACCAAATTTTATATAATAATTTCTAATACAAAAAAATTGTTTAGTTAAAATACGTGATTACAATAATAATTTTGTTTTATTAATGTTTTAAAAAATAAGTTTTTTACATAAAAATAATTCAAAAATATTTTCTATGAATAAATCCTCTGTATTTAGTAAATTAAACTTTTTTCTCGCCTAAAAGTATGCAACGTTTTTTAGAACTCTTCGCCCTAGAATTTTTTACATCTGTACCATCCTCCCGCTCCTGCAGCATATTTTATTTATAATTTTTTCTCCGGCCTAAAAGTATGCTACATTTTTTTATTACTGCTCGCCCTATAATTTTTTATATCCGCACCTTCCGCTTTCCCCTGCAGCTTAACAGATGTAACTTTGGCATGTCACTCTTGTTAAACGCAATTGTTTACTTTGTTATTGTCGAAAGAACGGTCAACTGTAAAAAGTGATTTTGCCCTTATGCTATTTTTTTTTTGTTTGTTTGTTAGAAGAGTCCTTTCGCTCAAATTGTTATTGTCAGCACACAGGCTCAAACGAATGATACACATGGGTGGTTTTTTGAGTATCATTCCTGATGTAATTAGTTTTGTTACAAGTTGCGTGATTGTAAGCAGCAAACTTGGGTGAAATGTTGCTGTTAATGTTGATGAGAAAAATCAGGTCTAATCAAAAGATGTTGTTTGCTTGTTAGCATTTACATAAATAATAAACAAACAAAGGTGAAAAATCAAATAAATTTATAATGAATGCGAGAATTGTGCTATGGTCGGTTAAACATTTTTACACTAATTTTTATTTAAAGCTTGTGTTAAGGTTTCTTTTGATTTCGCTCATATATTTTTACTTGTGACCCTAGTAACCACTATCCAAATATTGATTTTATTCAATTATATTTTAAAGTTAATGTAAATTAAAATTGTATACTGTTCAAATATATTGACCTGTTATTAGCTAATATATATGCAGCTTGGGGTATTCAATTATATTGTATAATTTATTTTCAAAATCAATGTTGTATGGGCCACTGATTTTGCTTTAAATATGGAAAAAGTTACAAAGAAGACAGGATAAAATTATACAAAGTATGGATATAATCATTATCCCTGTAGGAAGCATTATTTCTCTAAGCTTGCTGTAAAATAGATCACAACAAATAGTTTTTAAACTTCCCTCGCCAAAATTTAAAAAGAAAACTTTGTTGTGAGATATTTTATTGCGAGTCTTGTTTGTATAAAAGTATGTTTTAAACTAACAGAATTTAAATATCCTTTTGTAATGGAATTACTGGCTGTTTATATACAAATCCTTAGGAATCCCTAAACGCTTTAGCGGGCATGGTGACTATGGGCCTACACATAATGGCCACACCCACAGTCACAAGCAGTGCTGCGAGATTGACAACATCTGGCTAGTGAAAGTCAAGTACGTATGTTACAGGTAAAAATCACATCCCGTTTATGTCCATAACTAAGGAAAGCCTCATATTATATATTACTCAGGACGTAATTCGAAAGAACTTTACAAAATTCTCTTATCATTTAGAAAGAAATGGAAAAGTTCAAAATAATAAATGATTATAGCACCAAAGCCTGCAATTAAGGATCCATAACCATCTGCATAGTTTAATCTAAAGGTTTCTTAAGTGGTCTAGACCTACCGCTATATTATTGTCTTCCCGATGATGCAAGTGTATTTGAGGCAAAACTATTGCACAAAACAGAGCAGGTAGTACAATCTGTGATAAAAATTATTCGCAACCCCGGTATTTTTTCGACAGCTTCATGCGCTAAGATCACTTGAAAACTCTACAGTTTTTAGTTAGTAAATGTAAGGACTTGATATCCAGACTTTGTCATCAGACCGATATCACTTTTATCTGGGTTCCTGCAAAAAATAATTTCATTGAAAATGATTGGGCTGGAACTACTTTAAAATGCCACTAACATTAGCCGCCGTTTGGCTATATTACAATATTAATATCAAACACTTTCTTTATAAAGTAGCAGATTTTTTATTTATTTTACAAACACAACCCGTGAAGCGATTAGCCTGTCTGCGGAAAACACCCAGAGTCTATGGTGAAAATCGAACCCATTACCTCTAGACTGAGAGGCAATATTACCAGCATCGTTACCAGTCACCCACCGGGGCACCTGTGGTAGCTGCAAACGACTGAGTGCGTACAACCAAAATGTCAGCATGTTTATTACCGGGCTACTGGACGATCAGCAAACATGCTAGTAGGATAGGTTTATCCCACAGTTGTTATGGGTAAAACGAAATACTTTGTCACTTTCTCTACGAGTGGAAGGCAAAGCAATAGAAATGTTTCGAAAAACACATACTAGATGACCCATTGAAAGTATCGCAGATTGTTATAGGAGACCTCATGCAGTACCTCAACGAAACGGGGTGGATATCGATTGTATGGCTGGAACAATATGTTTTTATAGCTTAGGGTACGGGTGCTTATAGTAATTATATACTTGATTCTACTTGTTTGCTTGAGGGCGGAGCCAACCAACAAACAAATTCGCCTTCGTCAGACTGACGGACAAGTGGACGAACGGACGGACATTGTAGCGACAATAATAGGGTTCCTTTGCACCTTTGGTGTACGATCCCTAAAGAACTGTTAATAAATATTTTGATTGAACTTTTTTTACTCTTATGAAAATATTCAGCCTTACTCCAGTTGTCAACAATGAAGTCACGTTAATGTAATAGTACTAAAAAATTAGGCTTGTCTACCCGTTGTCGAAAACAACTGACTTCTATTGCTATGCTCTAGACCTGAGGGAAGAGAAATAGACTGTCAATAGCAGAAAATTTTTCACGAGAGCGAGTAGGCAAGCTCCAATTCTTTGCTTTTGTATTTACATGACGTCGATATTGACAACTGGAATAAGGGTAATTATTGTTATTTCGAAACTTATGTATGTTCTTTTTGGTTTTTCTTGGCAAAATGTTTCTACATTTCTTTTCATTGTTCTTATCAAAAAATATTTGTACAGTTTTTTTTTTTCTCGAAAATCAAAATTGTGGTCCTTCATTTAACATTTTAATCTTTCTTTTATTAACATTTATTTGCGTTCGCTTCAGTAGCTAAAATCGATTAATCTTTTGAAAACGACAAACTAAAAAAAAATAAAAAAAAAAGTTCAGTGACCGCAGTTTGGCATGCGTTGTTATTATCTGTCCAGTTCGTTTTGCAAATAACTCTATTGCATTGTTTCAACGGTTTCTGTTTTACTGATAGTTGTTGTTTGCTGTTGCTAAACAACAAAACCAGCTAAATACAAAACAGAAAGAAAGCAAACAGAATACCACACGAATTAAAAATAAAAAAGAAAATAGGAATCCTTGTACAGCTATTCGTTAGTTTTGTAAACAATGTTTATTGTTCGTGGCTTTCAACAAATATTTTCAAAAGCATGCATACTGGCCAATTGTACAGTTACATGTACGCACAAATACATGCAAACTACAAACACCAACACCAATACACACACATACATGCATATTTTGAATGTCCTGTCATGTTAGTTTTTACACTTTTTTCCCTTTATTATTATGTATTTTATGTTTGTATCTTCACGCGTATGTGTTGTTGTAAGTTGTAAGTTGTGTAGTATCTGTAGCATTCAATAAAGTATTTTTAAAAACAATGTTTTTATATTGTGGTTTTCTGTGAACAAATGATAATTTTTTTTCTATTTTTCTTTCTCAAATTTTTAGTTGCTAAAAATGTTGGTATTCGTGTTTTTTTTTATTGCTAATGTTATTCATTTTATTTAAAAATAATAGATATACATATGTATGCAAAATTTAAGTTGTACAGCTTATACTAATGAAAGCTGTGGTTCAAGTTTTTAACTTTTGTTGAAATCTGTTGCGGCTAATACAAGAGAGAGGATAAAAAAATAAAAAAAATTAAAATAGCATTGATTCCAAAACACATGTACATACTTATTTATGCAATTTTAGCTGTGTTTAGTTTTTTTTTGGTATAGAAAAATTACAAGCGCATTAAATGCATTATATGTTATCGCATTTTTGTAACTACGAATATAATAGTGAACATTTGCAAATTATGTGAAAGTCACTGTGTTAATGGGTGTTGCTTAGGGAAAGCTGTTAGTAGCGGTAGTAAAAAGCAAATATTTAATGTAAGAATCTTACAGAATTTCATTCAAAAGGTGAACAAAGGATTGCACTATATAGGTACACAGTGGACTCCAGTTATAACGAACTGCAAGGCTTCTGGAAATACTTTTTAGAGTTCTGAATAACCGGTAGTAAATAATATTTGTATCAGAAAAATGTTGTAAGTATACTTGTAAAAATATATTTGTAATTTTTCTTGGTATATTCACAATTAAAAAATTAAAAAAAATTCAGTAAAGTGCGATTTTGACTCGTACACGAATGGTTCCGTACGGCGCACAGTGGGGTCAAACCCCTTTTTTTCGTGGATTAAATCATATCTCCACAACTATAATTGTAAGGGTAACTAAATTTTATGTGAATAACTCTTGAAAAAAGGTGCAAGTTTTGACAAAAACTTCTAGGTATAGGAGGGGGAAGGGAATCCGCTCCCCATATAAATTAGATATTATCTTTCCTATATCTGCCGCACAAGAAGAGTGAGTCGCAATAAATTTGATGTTGATTAATCTTCGATAAAACTACATGTTGTAAAAAAATCTTGGCGGTATAGAAAGGGGTAGTAGGGTACCTCCCACACATGCAAAGTGTTTACTAATTAATTATTGTTAAAGATTGTTTTTTATAAAAGAAATACCAAAGCAGCAATGAAATGCATATAAACGGTACTTTAAAAACAAAATAAAGCTGGGGGCAAATCACGGCATTCGATATGACTCATAATTTAAAAATACTTCAATAGAGTTTATTTGGTAATAGTTTTAAATTACGAGTCGTATCGAATGCCGTGATTTGCACCCTGATTTTTTTTATTCACACACTGACTTTGATACAAATTATAAAAAAATATATTATTTGACATGCCTGAGAATACTAGCTAAACTCAAACAAATTATTTTTTTAATCATTAATGTATATAAATATAACCACGATCGCGCGTGACTCACACGGGACTAATGCGTGACTCACGTATTTCAAATCATGCCATTAACAGAACTCTAATAGAAATACATAAAACAATGACAGCAGCAGCAATAAAAGTGTTAGCAGAAGTCGCTAAAGCGGCAACAAAATATTGGCCCTTTTGCAATATAACTGTGCAATTTTTCGTATTGCACAATAATATGTGTGTCATATTCGAAGGTGGCAACAATATATTGGCAAATATAAAAAGACTTTTGATTCTTATTGTACAATCAAGACAATTGTGTAATGTGGTGGCAACATTGTGCAATGTTGTTTACTCTTTCACTGTCAGTAAAATTGGGCAATATTTTCTTTAAAAATATTGTGCCATATATTGCATAGTGTACATGTCAAAACGACAATAATATGTACAACAACATATGCAATAATATTGTATAATGGATGGGCCGTTTAAGAGCTTATTGTTGGTAAGCTCAACGCTTAAAGCTATTACTAAGTCGTCAATAACTTCTAAGGCTCACCAATGTTCACATAAATATTTTTTTAAAATAACGCAGATTAATTCAATCTTTAAAACAAATTTAAATTTTTTTTGGAATGTGCAAAATAACACATTTTGTTCTACTACTCCTGGATTATTATGATAAACAATTATTTACCATAAAATAAATAAATATTTATTACCTTTAGAGCTAAATTTACACTATGACATTTTTCTTGCAAGTAATTATATGAAGCATTTTTTTGCCAAAAACATATCAAATCAAAACGTTTATCTCTCATATCTCAAAAATACTTTGTAAGTCACTCGCTGCTTCTAAGCTGCTGCTGGAATATAAATAAAATTCGATGAAAACATTCATAATGTAAATTAGTTGTTATAATTCATTGGCTCAGAGAAAATAAGAGCATTTGCAAATTGTATGCATATTCTAGCGTTGATATGTGTATATACATAAAGGAATATTAAATAAATACACAGGGATTTGTTAATAATTTGTATTCAATACTTTTTAGTTGTATTTTAAAATTTCAATTAATATTTTTCAGTAAATACGGAATAATGAAAAAAAAAATCAACTGAAAACATAAACCGTAATTATAATTGTACAAATAGCTTTTGCTAACAAAATTAAATTGCTTTCATTTATTTAACATTTAAAAATATATTTTTTTGTTTTAATCAATGTGCAATCATATACACAAACAGGAAAATGTATATTTAAAATTTATTATATAAACATATTTATTTATATACAAAAGATACTAGTGCAGACATATACACACACTCACATACTTTAATTTTAGATGTTTTATATTGCAATAATGATTTTAAAAAGAAAATAACTTTTTTAATAAATTCAAGCATCACAGATATTTTTACTTTTTTTTGCATTCACATAAAAAAAATATTATACATTCAAGTTCAATAATTATTTAACAGATAAACTGTGAGTGCTACATTCGGCTATATCGAATCTTACAAATCCTTCACCGCTGTACGTGTGGAGTATAGAAATACATACACAAGTTCATATCGATTGTCAAAAATAGAAAGGCCCTAACTCATATCTTTTACGAAATTGAGTTTTTTTAGTAATTCCAACACATTTCACACAAATATACTTCGTCACCAAAATTTATTGCAATAGTGTAAAAATAATGATTTAGAATTATTTTTACAAAAAGGTTTCAGTAAATTGTAATACGATGAAAAAATGTCTATGTATATAAAGCTGAAATTTACATTAACTGAACTACACACAGTGTAACGAGCACAAGAACGCTGATGATGTATGTATGGCGGCCTTCGAGAACAGCACGTTGTTCCATTCTGCCTGTGTTTGGCAGAATATTTACAATTAACTTTGGAGTCATTTGTTTCTTAAAAACTATCACATATAATTTGACTTACACAAAATGCAAGATAAGACAATTCTGTGGCCATAAGGAAAATGTGCTTAAGTCGTATTTGACTGTTTTGCGGGAGAGCACTTTTAAGCGGTCAAGTCGATTTTCAGTAATTTATTTCTTTTACAGTTAAATTGGAAAATTTACTGTTAACCTTTAGTTTTTCATCCAAACATTGTTTTACACACTGTAAGTAATACATTCAAGTTAAAATACACCAAAGTATAACCTAAATTAAGCTATTATTCCAAATGAAATTAGAAGTCTTAAAAAGATAAGCCACACGACATTTTGCTATAACTTCTTAAAAAATCGCACAAAGTAATTGAGATTTTGTTGAGGGGTACTTTTAAATACGCAAATTATGAAGGTATCATTAACTTAAAATCAGCTTATCTCGACTTAAGCACTTTATCTTTTTTGCCACAGAATTGGTTTCTCAATCATCTTAGGTTTGAAATGTATGTTAAAACAAAATTTTCATATAAATTTTGGCTAAACTATACTTGAAATACAAATTAATAATTTTTTAGGCCATAATTGTAAAAGCAAATATGTATTTATGACAAAATTATGCAAAGATATGCATTTGCATTTTCGGCAAAATAGACAAAAATATTAATTTCCTAGCATAATATGGAAGTTTTAGCAAAATATGCATTATCAGCAAAATATTAAAAAAATACGCAAAAATATGAATTTTAAGTAAAATATTAAAAATACATAAATTTTCAGCAAAATATGCAGTTTTGGCAAAAATATGCAGTTTCGGCAAAATATGCTATAATATAAATTTTATAGCAAAATATGAATTTTCGCAATACATGCAAAACTATGCAATTTCAGTAATTTTTTTTTAGCAAAATATGAAATTTTAGCCAAGTATTCAAATAAATAAATTTTCAGCAAAATATGTATTTTCGACAAAATATGCAAAACTATGTATGTGCAGCAAAATATGCGAAAATAAGGAGTCTTAGCGAAATATTCAAAAATATGCCTTTGCAGTAAAATATGCATTATGAGCAAAATATGCAAAAATATGAATTTTTAGCAAAATATGCAAAAATGTGCATTTTCAGCAAAATATGCAAAAATATGCATTTGCATTAAAATATTAGTATTTAGCAAAATATTCAAACATATAAATTTTTAGCAAAATATGTATTTTCGTCAAAATATGCAAAGCTATGTATGTTCAGCAAAATATGCAAAAATAAGGAGTCTTAGCGAAATATTCAAAAATATGCCTTTGCAGTAAAATATGCATTTGCAGTAAAATATGCAAAAATATGAATTTTTACCAAATTATGCAAAAATATGAAATTTTAACAAAATATGCAAAAATGTGCATTTTCAGCAAAATATGCAACAATATGCACTAACAAATCGATGCCACTTTTACGTAAATTCGTTGTTTCATAAAGATTCTTCCGTAGTGCCATTTCTTGATTAAGGGAAAACACATTCATTTGCATGAAATCCCTGTTCCTGATCATTACTATTGTAATCTTATATAATTAAAGAAAAATTTGCATTTAATCTAATAAACAATTTAATTTTACGTTAAAATAAACATACGGCTAGGAAATATATGAAATATAAATACATAGTGCAATTTGTACTCCTTCAGTTTGTTTGTTTTGGAACTCTGATTAAAATAAATAATTAAATGCACCACGTAAAATATAAAAAAAGAAGAGAGGTTCCTTAGGATACCTAGCTTAGAGCTATGCTGCTTAGCTAAATAATAATGCAATTTACTTATTTGTATCTTTAAAACTAATTATTTAATATTCATAAAATTTACTTTATTTTTATAAAAAAAAATTAAATAAATTTGTTTGGAAAGTGTGGTCATTTTGCATATGTAAAAGCGGACTTAGCACCCCTGTTCTTTAAAGTTCTTGAACTGTAGTTAGTTTTAATCAGAAGTAGTTTCCTAATCGTTCAGTCATTTCAATTCTTTTTGAATGAAATATTTTTAATAATTTATGTGAGTTTCTAAAGAAGAGAAGAACAATTAAAGTAGACTTTATTAGCGGGGGGAAATACCGATATTTTTCTGTGCAGCTACGCACTTCCTCAGCACCCAGGTCTATTTACTGGAGTAGAGATTGTTATTAACATCAGCTATTTAACGCAAATTATAAAAATAAGTCAGCTGTCATCTCCTCTTCTTTACGAACAGAGAAAAATGTATTAGTCTAGTAGTTGGGGTGTCGCTGGGTCGATTCCTACCTGGGACTCTGGTTATATCTGCAGATAAGCCAACGTAGCCTAGCAGTTTGTGTTTGTTTATAAAAAAAAACTACGAAGAATTCAAACTGAAAATAAATTTATAACTGTCGTTATAGTGTCGATTATTTTTGTTACGAAAATCACGTCCTAGCTCCTGTATCTAACATAAAGAGCATAGTTATAAATTTCACTGCTCTTTTTTTCAACACTGGGAATTCCAATTATGAAGACATATCTAAATGAAACAATATATATACTGTTGCTTTGGAAATCTAGGTTGCACATCTCTGCTCTAAATTAAGATGCTCAAGCAAACAAGAAAATAAAATTTATTGATACGAGTATTTACCAACAAATATAAATGAAAGCAAATACGAGGGAAAAACATCTGTTCCTTTATATTTAAAAAAAAATCCAACAACGTATGAAATAAAATATAAATATTTGCTTAGAAAAATTCGCAAGAGCGAAGCAAACAGAACTCTTTCTAACAGGTTGCAGTGAAACTAAGAACAGAACTAAAAAAATATATTTTTTGCTGTACATAAATAATTCTGAAGCTCTAATTTTCATGTATTTCACAATTTATACATAGATACGTTAAACTCAAACAGAAAAGTTTTATTCTTCTCTTTAACACATTTTTGTGGTAACCGACAAAAGTCATTCAAATACAACGTTGGTTAGAAATTTGCTTTCCACAAAAAAACAGAATAGAAAAAATTATATAAATTAACCTGCAATAAACAATGTTGCAAGTATGTAGTATATGTTTGTTGCAGTGGTATTGTCCTTGGCCGTTTGCCAATAGTTTTTGTTTTGTCTGTGAGTCTTTTTCTTAAAATTTGCTTATGACTTGTTATTTTGTTTTTGCTGGCCCCTTTATTTCGTTGATTAACCCTTAAAGCCGAAAGAAAACACCATGTCAGATGGTTTTATTAAGGAATTTTCATCATGTCAATTTGTGACATTATGTTTCAATTTTTATTTTTCCTGCTTCGGTTTAAAAATAAAAAAAAAGTTTTACAAGCACTTCAAAGGACATTTTTGTTTTGCCTTAATAGTTGTTTTCTTTATTTTTTTATTTCTTGTGCTTTTGTATGGATACATTTGGTAAAAGGCGAAAGTTGGAAAAATTTTTCAGGTTGTTTTTTTTTTAGAATACTTGGGAGTCTCCTGGTTATTTTGACGTATTTGCAAACAGTTGTTATATTTTTTTGTTGTCTGATTGCGGTTGCTGCCCCCTTTTTCTGTTTGTTACCTTTTTCCAATAAATAGCTTAATTTCATCACAACCATTTTAGTGAATTAAATGAAGGTATTTTAAATAAAATATTGTTATAAATTGTTGCTTAATTTAGTTATTTGGAAAGTTAAGAAAATATACCATGTTATTTAAGATCTGGACTAAATATATCGTTATCTTAAAATGGGAAGGCCCTAACTCATAATTTAAATACAAAACCGAGGGTCCTGAGTCATTAAATAACATCACCACGTATTTTTCCGATATGCATTAGTGTCCCTTTGTATCAGTTGTTGTAGGAAAGTTCAAGTACTGAAAGTAGAGTCACTGGTCACTGAACTATACCGTCTTCAGCAGATACTAACCCTAATGTAACATTACAGCGCCTCCTTCGCTGTGTAGCAGAATCATCGGAGAAGTAGAATCACCAATAGCTACTAAACACAGCTTAGACAAATTTAGTACGCCTCATTTAACACCAGAGGCACTGCAATACTGCATTATTAAAACGTGCAAAAAGCAGAGTTGTAAAAGAATGAAGCTTTCTCTAACTCTTCCTTCACCACTTGTCTTCTCTATCACTATCCCTTTCCTTAAGGAGGAAACACCTAGTGCCTGAGTGTTACTTTGCTTTATAACAAAAAAAAAAATATTTATTTATTATATCTTCAAAAATTAACTAACAATAAGTATTCAAATCTTGGGTATAAATATAATTATTAGGCCCGACCAGTGTCGAACATAAACGTAGTGATTAATTAATAAGAATACATAAGAGTCGTGCTAAGCCAAAAACGGGGAATATGGAATTAAATTATTAATATATTTTTAATTACTCTGCTAAATTTTATTATAGCTTTCGAAGTAGAATTACTAAACAATTTTCAGTTAACGCTTGCCATAATATCGCGCTCACCTGTCTAGGCGAGTCAGCTTTTTCAGGCTTTATTTTAAGGCTTGTTACTCATAAAATTTAAATGGTTTTACTATCCAATCTATTAAATAACAGACCAATAGATTTGTTTAAGTGAAATTTATTTGTTGGTATTTAAGCATTGTCTATATGCCTTTCATTGTTGCTTTAACAAATCATTAGTAGCCTTCAAACACACATTTTTATTAGTTATAAACTTTTAATCGTATGCGCAGACTTTTAAAAACCATTTAAGAATTCACTTTTAAAAATATTTTTGAAAATCGCAAAATAATAAAATAAGCGTACTGGGCTTAGGTAGGCCCAATAATTGAGTTCTCAATTTAATGTCATTTATCTTTAAGTGCCATTTAAATACCGAATTGATTTTTTCAGTACAAAGTTGACAGACATTTAAGTGAAAGTAAAATGCCCAACGTTGTATATTTAAATCATACTTAAGTTTTACGTGCATAGCATATGTGATTGTGGTTGTGTGTGTTTATTGAAAACATGTACATGAACATCATGTGGTCGTATTTAAAGAAGAATTTCGTTTATATACGAGTATATAAAATATGTTTTTATGCAATTTAAGTTTTCTGCATTTTGATAACCAAACTTTCGTATTTATGATAAACAGCTGTTGGTTGAAAAGCTTTCCATAATACTGGAAAATTTTGTAATTTTGTAGTGCTGCCGTACTTTCAATGTAATTCAATAAAAACTTTAATTAATCAATGAAAAAATTAAGCTAGAGTTAAGTGCAACTTAAATTTAAGTGGCAATTAGCTAAATAACGTATAATTGAGAACTCATTTATTGGGCCTTAGAAACTTATAAAAAACCCAACAAACAATTATTATTCAATATGAATCTATTTTATTTTTCTGCACTTTTATACAAATATAAGAGGCTTGTGACTGTTCAAAATGTGCTGTTGAAGTCTACTGACGATTTGTTAAAGCAACAATGAACGGCATATAGACAATGCTTAGACACCAGCAAATAAATTTCACTTATGATAGAATAATAACAATTTATGGCGCATAATAAATTTCTATGTACATAATAATGAAAGAAAGTAAGCTTTGCTACATCTATACCTGGTAAAGGTGCAGCGTTATATTAAACAGCCATTAATTCAAGGTCTGTTCATGAGATTATTAATGGTATCAAGAGCAACAATGACTCAGCAGCTGATCCAACTCTTTTGGGTTTGAGCGATGAAAAAGTTCACTATGTTTAAAGTTTTTTTATCTAAATTTTAGATTTTTATACAGAATTTTCAATTGCTTCTATGGAAAATTAATCTAAATACTCAGTAAGTTAAACACTTATAAATGATCTCTTTAGCTGCCTTTTACTTTAAAGTGCACATTTATTACTGCATGAGTTAAATAAATTTGATTTAATGACTTATTATCAAATTGTAATATTATTTACGTTATTACAAACTGCTTTTGAGTGTTTTTGCTTATTCAATGCATGTAGTATGTCATCGTTTAATATAAATTTAATACAAATAAATCCTTTTGATCATACCCAGTCATTTAAGAACACAAATGCACTATAAATGTCAAATAAATGCGAAACAAAATGCATTGTAAAGGAATTTAATTGTTACATATACAGTGATTATAAAAGTTTTCAAATCCGTAATAAATTTATATTTTGAGGGCATGCCATGTAACAAGTTTTTGGAAAAAAAAATTAATGAACGTTGATAGAAATAACAACCCAAACAAAACTTAAATAAGTCTTAAAAGAAATGTTCGATACTGCTCTACTCTAAATAACTATTTTTCGGAAATGTTTCCTTACTCATTATTACACTTAAAAATAAAACAACATTTGCAAGCTTTCAGGTAAAATAAAACATCTGAAAACATATAAATTTGGTAAAGTGTGGCTTCGAGTTGCATGCGAAGGGTAATCTACAGAGCTTTGAAGAACGATATGGCAATGAACTCTGCATCAATAACACAAAAATCCCATTTTTTGATTTATGACGTTGTTTCAGTAAATGAGCGATATGTATTACTATTCAAACGAATCGAATATCTTGAATTATGCAGACATTAGTTACAACCGATTTTTTCGGTTTTTGACGATTTTTTTTATTTTTTTAGCGATTTTTTTAGTTTAAGCGAGTTTTTTTATTCTTGGCGATGTTTTCGGTTGTTTTTATGTTTTAGCGTTTGTTTTTAGTGTTGGCGTTAATTTTTCGTTTTGGCAATTTTTTAATTTTTTGACGATTTTTTTAATTTTTTGGGGTACCGTTTTACTTTTGGTGATTCATTTGCATTTTAGCGACTTATTTTATTTTTGGTAATCTTTTTCATTTAAGCGGTTTTTTATTAGGGCATCTTTTTAATTTAAGTGCTTTTGAATAATACAAAAAGTAGTGTAAATTATCCAAATGCTGAATGTCGCCACATCCTTAAAACTAGAGGTGCTACATAAGAACTCATAATGCCATCGTAATAAGCAGATATAAGTACATTAGGATTGTCAATTTTTATTTATGCAACAAAAGGACTTTTCCGCTGTGTTATCAAACTAAATAAAATAAAATAGTAAAACTTTAAAGCAGTTTGAAAAATCTGTTTCTTTTAAAACTTATCATAATTTTTTCTGTATACTTATTTTTTTAACTTTTCTGATAGTTCTTAAAACTTGAGATACACACAGAAAAATTTTTAATTAAGATCTACGAAAACAGCGTTAATATAAAATTTTTTTTCAATGATTTTGATTCATATGTGTTTCATGTTAATTCAGTGTGGTTAACAGTAACATTAAAAAAAATTCCTTTTGAAATTTCGTATTGATTCAATATTGCAGCACTGTTAAAACTAAATGAAGCAGTTTAATTTAAACAACTTGAAATTGATACTGAGGCAACACGAAGAACAGTGTTGAATAAAAGTTATTTCAAACAACATGAATTTAACTTAAGGTAGTCCTCTTATTTTATTAATTATTTAAGTAACCTGATTGAGCGTGTTGGCACAGGCATCAGAAAAACTTGTGTGTGTGTGTGTGTGTGCGTGTGTATGTGTGTATATGCTAAATAAAGTTAGCTTCCTTGGTCAAGATTTGACGTGCTAAGCCAATAACAACAAGTAAATCTTCTTTTGTAATTTTTCTTAATTTTCACGCTCATGAAATAAATTTAAAATATTAAAATAAATATTTTATACATTTTGTCTTTCACTTTGGCTTTTAAATGCATGCAATAACACCATAAGATTGCTTTGAGGTAAAAAAAATTAGCAGAAAAACTAAATAGACAATTTATAGTGCCACAATCGCAAAAAAAAGCTTAAGTGACAAATTTTCAAACTTGATTTATTGACCAAAATCGATTATTTTCTATCATAAAAAAATCGACTATTGGCAAAAAACGAGGCCCAAAAATTTGTCGGTTACGTTTTTTTTTCGTGGTTATGGCTTGATACGCTGAATAATATTATTTGTTTAACACTTGTTAACGCACTAATAATCACATATTATTATTTTACTTATTCAGTAAAATATTTTTTAATAAAAATACATGAATAATCTCATTAGCAACACTGAAATGAGCATAGGATCTACTAGCAACCACAACAACAAAAATCTTTTATTAAACCACTGTGATTTCATTTGTGAAAGATGTCTGCACAAACAATGCAATATCAGCCCATTATTGGGTACCATGGTGTTGTATGCCTTTGATTGGTATAATTTTCTTGTATCAACAGAATAATAAACATTCCCCAAAATGCTGTTATTACTTGTCATCTGGTTGACCAGGCATAATAAAAAAAAAAACCAAGCACAAACATGTCAAATGCTTTTGCAAGGCTTATGTGTTGATGTAAATAAGAGTAAAATCATAAAGTACTCTTTCCATTTCATGGTAAACATTGTAAATAATTAAGTGTAATTAGAGTTTGATGCGTAATGTTAAGTGTTTAAAGATATTAAGTAATTATTTATGTTGAAGTATTGTATCCTTTCATGAAAGAAAAAAGGGATATTGGACACAGCAATTCCATAAAGGAAGACAATAACTGTTAATCTTTGATTTCATTACCAACAACAAATTGAAGTTATAAACATCTTTGAATAGTTAGAAAGCCGGGGATAAGCAAAAATAAAAATATGCTCGTAAGAATTCAAAAATGAACCGTGTTTACATAGTAACTATAACTTAAAAAAGAGGGTGTCTTAGGACACCTGGTTATAGCTATGCTGCTTTGCTATATAAATCAAACTTAATGTGTTAAATAACAATGCAATACAATTATATTAGATGATGATGTAAAAATCAACGCAATATTTCAAAACAATTCCATTTATTTTCCATTATTTTTTTTTTTTCTAGCGGCGTACAATTAAATTAATGTATTCTTCGTGGCCGGCAGGTGGATTACAGCTCATCGGCGGTGTTCTTTTGTTTGTGTTCATGTATGTGCAAAAACAATACAAAACAAATTGAGCACTTACCTCAAAGAAGGAAATAAAACAAAATCACATTCTAGCTCCTGTGAAATAAATAGCATAGCTATAAAAATGCCTTCTTAGATAAAATGCTACACAGTAAAAACTTGTGGATTTATTTTGATACAAAGCCGTTGTATTTATAAAACAAAGTCAAATGAAATCTATGCCAGAAAATGAATGAATGTTACTTTTATACATAAATTATTTCGCTAATAATTAAAATTTTAATTCAAAAATAGTCTATAAGTAAAACCGCTGAGTATAAAAAAGTAATAAACCACAACTTTTTACTCTGTAAGTATTTCAGTGTAAAAAGGTTTTCTTGCAAAATCATTTAGTTATTTATTACACGTATTATATTTATTATCTGTACAAGAAATTATTCCCATCAAACTGTTTTTGCTTGGTAATTTGTCGAATGTCAATATTTTATATCACTGGCGACACAATCTTTATTATTGAGTACAAATTACTGTATGAATTGGCATCATGTCAAGGTGTCAAAAACGAATACATACACTTTTCATTGTATAGATGTCAAATTACATCACAATTGTGAAGGTTTGGCTATAAATGTATGTGTGTTAAAACTATTTATACTTGTTGTATGATAAAACTTAAATTTGATCTATTAAAGATTTGTTGAAAATAAATTCTATGAAATTTTCCTGTTTCTAGCCTTGCATAATAAATAAAAATATTTTTTAGAAATAACTGTTGGAAAATTTAGATAATTTTCTATAATCAAAATCAAATCTGTAGCATATATTTTTTTGAGCAAAAAACCGTTTAAACATTTACATGCACATACAAAAATATTTGTACATGTCATCGTTATATGCGTTATTTCGAGTGACCAGATAAAAATAAGAAATTGTTCTTTAAAGCAGCAAGGACAAGATAACAATTTTATTCGCTATCTATTAAATAGCAAATCATTCATACAGTCGCATTGAATTTGCTGGCAGTTAATCTTAAAATTTCAAGCCAAGCAGTTTTTATTAAAATTTTATATCACATTTCTACAGGCAAGAAAGGGTCTCATAAACTAATCTAATTCCAATAAGCAAGCACTTGAAGTTTAACTCAAAACTGCATTTTCAGCTTTTTTCATGTACTTTTCAAGTTTAAAAATAAACAAAAAGAAGAGAGGTGCCTTAAGGCATCTGGTAATAGCTATGCTGCTTAGCTATATAAAACAAATTTCATTTGTGAAATAACAATGCAATAAAATTATATTATCTAATGACGTCGAATTCCATGCAAATAATTTAAAAGATTTATGTTTATTTCCCATGATTTTATTTTCCAGTGGCGTGCGATTAAATCAATATAATCTGCCTTATCGTGGTTGGCGTATTTCAAATACGACTACGGCTGTTTGGTAATAGATTAAAGAAAAACTCTTGAAGTCTTTTTTAATCTATTACCAAACAGTCGTAGTCGTATTTGCAATACGCCAACCACGATAGGGCAGATTGTTTGTGGCCGGTGGCCACAAATTTCAGCTTTGTATAACTTACTAAAATACATGCATATTTGATAAGATTTCAACATTTTTGTATGAGTGTTCTTATAGCTATGCTATTTATTGCGCCCTACAGAAGTTAGGACGTGATTTTTGCAACAAAAATAATCTACAGTATTACAGTTATAAATTAATTTTTGTTTTGATTTTTTTTGTACTTAATACGAATACGATAATAAACAAAATAATTTGTTTAATTTTGTTTTGTATCGTTCTTTGAAGTGAGTGAAACAAAAACAAAAAAAAAAACAAGTGAGAGTGCTATATTCGGCTGTGCCGAATTTTTTATACCCTTCACCAAAGTGCATATATTAGTATAGAGATAAATATTACATAAACACATACATACGCATTTATTTTGGTAAAAAAATGATCATTTTCTACTCTAGTGAAATTTAGTAAATGACCTCTCGGTATTTACCGGTTAAGTATTTTTTTTTCTGATATTAGCAATGAGTTGAATATTTTATTCTACACTGAAATAATTTTCGGCCTAAATTCTATGAATTTCGACATTAATCTAATGAAAAATTCATTCAAATTCAACCAACGTCACGCTTCGTTGGATTAATGAAACCAGTTTCGTCAAAATTATTTTAGTGAAAACTTCATCAAATTTTTTTAACAGTGTAATTAATGCAGTGCTATATCATTTATTCATCGAAACAATAAAATAATTTCATGAAAATAATGAAATAACTTAAATATAAAGGTATTTCTTAATAATTAGAAAATATTGTTGTCATAAATCCAATAAAATATTCTTACCAGAATATCAACGAAGCAATTCCAATCAAATTCTTTCACAATATTCATGAAATTTTCATTAGATTTGTGAAATTATCATTAGATTTGTGAAACAATTTTAATGAAATTTTTTCATTTGACTTATGAAGCAAAATTCTTTCGGTGTACGCTCTGTATTTAAGAAATATTTTACATTCGCTCTTATTAATGGTTGTTCACTGGCACACGAGATGTTCTAAAGCCGTGCTACTATGTAATAACCCTATCAAATAGTCTTTGTAATGTACCTATT
Source organism: Tachina lurida (assembly GCA_944452675.1). Taxonomy (NCBI): domain Eukaryota; kingdom Metazoa; phylum Arthropoda; class Insecta; order Diptera; family Tachinidae; genus Tachina; species Tachina lurida. The sequence goes on along the minus strand of OX101753.1, from coordinate 156,284,240 downwards.
ATTCCTAAAGAATATTTTTAAATTTGTTCAGCACAAAGGAACGTTTTAAGGGAAATGAAACGGAACATGTCCTTTAATTAATTTTATAGTTAGAACTATTCTTTAGCAACGCGTTGCAAGCTGTCAACGAAAGAAAATCGAGTTAAAACACAATTGCACTGAGAGCATAACAATCAACATGACACAAACCTTTAATTATACTTAGATTAAAATTTAACATACATATATAAATAAAGCTAGAGAAAAGATCTTCCTAAAACATGAAATATGTTTAAGTGGAAAAAATTGGTGTTGGTTATATTTTTACAAACAATGTTTTTTTTTTTTAATTTCCAACCCTGGAACCATAATTTTTATTTTTCTAATTTTTAATAATAATTTATTTCTTTCTAAAATATGCGATATATTTATTTTTTACCAAAGAAATAATTAGTTTTATACACCAGAAAAAGTTTAAGCTTTCCAGGTCTGAAGTTAAATTTTTTTTATAATTTTTATGCCAAAATATTTCTTTTTAAAACATAATGTATAAATTATTTTTTAAACAAAAAGAACAAAATATTTTGACCTTTGACATACTTTTATATAAAAAAAAAAAAAAAATTTCCAACCCTGGAATCATACTTTTAGATTTTTTCTGATTCCTTATACCAGTCTAAAAAATATATAAAGAATGTTAAGTGCACAAAGAAAAAAGAAAATTAAAAAAATTGTTTTATTTAGTTACTTTAATATCCAGTAAAAAGGTCAAAAGTGTACAGCTCTGGAGCTGTGGCTTTTATTTTTATAATTTTCTGCTTCAATTTTTTCTTTCCAAAACTTGAAATATGTCTAGATAATTTATAAAAAAAAGAACAAAATTAATTAGACCTACTTACTTTTCTAAATCACAAAAAGTGTAAGTTTCCCAACCCTGGGAAACTTACACTTATACCAATCTCTTTCCTTAAGGAATATAAGATATATTTGATTTAGAGAAAAAAAGGTGAAATTAGTTTTAGTAAGTTACTTTTTTATAACCAAAAAAATTTAAAATTTTTCAACCCTGGAAATGTCTTTTATATTTTTTTATTTATTTTTTTTTATTTAAAATATCAATCTTATTTGTACTGAAGCATAAAATAAGTTTATTTATTAAAAAAAATTAAAAATTAATTATCAGTAGTTACTTTTATATGGCAAAATAAAGTTTAAGTCTTCCAGCTCTGCAACTGTCTGCTCTATTTTGCTGATTTTCAATACCAATCTTTTTTTGACCAAAAATTACACAGCTAAAATTACATTAACTGATAGAATACCCTTTAATTTAGATTTTTTAAATCTCAGTAACTTTGAAAATTTTAAGTTTTCTGTATATTACATTTGGATTTCAATATGTTTCGTTGCTCGCTTTAGAACATGCTTTAGTTTTTAACAGTCATATATTTGTTGTAGTAGCAGCCAAAGTCTTACATATGCGGTAAAAATTTCAGATCCTTAGCTCTTACGATTCTCGAGAAAACAAAATGTGACAGACAGACGAAAAGACGGACAGCGTAGCGAAATTAATAAGGTTGCTTTTCATCTTTGTTGTATCGGACCCTTTAAACTATTCCTGCTATATATGGTCACCTTTAAAATGCAAGTGTGAGGGAATATTGAAAACTTAAACTTTTTTTTTTTTATTTTTAAGAGAAATTGTATGCAAATAAAGTATACGCCATGTTGGCTGCCTTCATATTCCGCAAAACGACTAAAATGCTAAAAAAAAAGAAAAAGTAACAAAAAGAAAGTACGAGCAGCAGCATCAACATGATTTAACGACAAATGTATAAATAATGAAGATAAAATAAAAGGACAAGACACAATGCATACAAAAACTAAAGACAGATGACAGAAAAAGTTTGACAGTTGTGTAACATTGTGCATTATTTCCAAAACAAATTAAAAAAAAACTAATAAAAAACAAAAACTAAAAAAACGATAAAAATAAATGTATTGAAAATAGCAAGAATGGCCAAAAAAACAGCAACACTAAATGATAATAAAAATAAAAAAAATTAAAAGAACACAAAACCAAACGAAGGATTGAAAATAGAAAGCAAAAAAAAAAAACAAGATGAGAGAGCACAACACAAAAATAATTTTAAACTCAAACTCGAACTGAACTATACGAAACACATGGCTCAAATTGACCCTAATTTTTTGTGCAAATAAAACAAAACTTCAGTAAAAAAATTCAAAAAATTCAAGTTTTGCTTGGTTTCGACCATTTTTAGCTTGTTATTTGCATTTCAATATTTATTTTTTCTACATCTCGTTTTGTTTATTTCAATGTATTTTTTGCGCATTGCATGAGAAACTTATTTGCATATTTTTAAACTTATTGGCATTACATAAGTGGCTACGAACTGTAAGCAAACTAAGCGAAATAAAATAAAGAGTGAAATTGTGTTTTTAAGCAGGGAGTAAGTATTTGCCAGTTGTTCATACATATTGAATGTATGTAGTTATATCAGCCAATCTAAATAAAACTATTGTTACAATGCAAAATAAAAAAAAAACAACAAAAGTATATATAGAACTTACAGTAAACAAATTGCTACAAAATTGAAGGTTAGCCGCGAATAAGGTTGTAAGTGGCAAAATAATAATTGTTCACAAGAGCCAAAAAAACTTATTTTAAAGCAAGTTTGTTTTTTTCGTTTAATTTTTTTTTAGCTTATCCAAAATGCTGATAATTAGCATTAACTTTTCTTTTTGTATTTCTATTACATTTATCAATTATTTTCGACAACTTTGTTTGCAAAATTTTGTTAGTTACTTACAAAGTTCTTTCACGGACTGACTGTTTGTAATTGGCGGTATTCGCTGTTAGATGCAACTTGTCTTGCGTAAGTGTAAATGCAAAATATCGTAGCTTTTCTTTAAAATCCAAAAACAAAATACACAGATAATACAAAAAAAATAGCTGTGATATTTTGCATTTGTACTTATGCAAGACCATTCGCATTAAATATCGAATACCGCCATTATATTTTAACGCCGTTGAGATGCATAATTTTGAATAGTTTGATGCCTGAACAAAGCAAGAGAGTAATGTAAATGGTAATCTGTGAAAAAACTGGTTTAGAAAAAATTGCCTTTCAGAACATTATTCGCGGCTACGCTTCAACTGTTCAATGAATTTGAGGCAAATAATTACAATAAATATTGAATGCCCGTGGTGGAAAATTAAACAAGTTTTTTCCTATATTTAGAACAGTCAATCTTAATTATTTACAAACACTTTCAAACTTTCATTGTTTGTTATTTAATTAGTCTAACGCACATATTTGAAGTATATGTATTAGTGACGTGTAAAACAAGCACGAATTCGAAATTCTAAAGAAAATTAAAGGTTGTTGTTGTGGCTGCAGCGGTAGGCATGTTATATATTTTCAGCTTTTAATCCTGGCCGGGGAAGCCAGCTATAGATCAGAGAACAGCAATGAGTAATGAAAAAGTGAGTAGAGTAAAATCATGACTTATAATTTCTTGCACTCATACTTATTGCAATGTTGTCTATGAATTATATTCACTCGAAAGTTTGAAATGCGCATCGAACTCATACTTAGCAATATTTATGACGTTGATTCGACTCTCCTTAACTAAATGCCTATGGACGATGCAAAATAAGTATGATTCACAATGAGAACTTTGCATACGAACATTAGAGTTCTCATTATAAGGTTATGTGTTTATCTGTTGTTTTTTTTTTAGTTTATTTCTGAAGGAATTGAAAACAACCATATTTACTACTATTGTATACTACTTGCAAACTGTTTGACTTAACTTTTAAATAAACATACGTGCATGAGTTGAATGAGCTGAATCAATGTGAATACACCGAAAGAATTTCGCTTCATAGTTCCAATGAAACAATTTCATTAAAATGTTTCAACAAATCTAATGATAATTTCACAAATCTAATGAAAATTTCATGAATATTGTGAAAAAATTTCATTGGAATTGCTTCGTTGGTATTCTGGTTTCGTAAGAATATTTTATTGGATTTATGACAACACTATTTTCTAATTATTAAGAAACCCCTTTATATTTAAGTTATTTCATTATTATTATTATTATTTTATTATTTCGATGAAGAGATGATATAGCACTGCATTAATTACACTGTTAAATAAATTTGATGAAGTTTTCACTAAAATAATTTTGACGAAACTGGTTTCATTCATCCAACGAAGCGTGACGTTGGTTGAATTTTAACGAATTTTTCATTAGATTAATGTCGAAATTCATAGAATTTATGCCGAAAATTCTCTAAGTGTAGTTTAAGTATTTTCCGAAAATTAGAAATCAAACTGAGGCTGAGCTGGCTAAAAAAAAGCACCATCGGCTTCTTATACAAATGAATACACATACGCACATACATTTTTCTTGTGTTTCTCTCGGTGGCCAGTTCTGAACTGAGGTGATTTATGAGTATGAGTGTGGTATGACTAAGATGTCGATGTCGCATTCATATTTATTTCAACCTATACTTATAAACCAATGTTATGGTGATTATGCGTAAATCAGAGAAGTTGACTTTAAATGATGTCTACTCACTTTTATTTAAAATTTCATGAGTCAGTATGACTAGCAAAAAAAACGATTCATTGCCGATCACTGCTATCGATTTATTTAACACATAAACATTTTCCTGTGCCAATACACTTCGCTTCATTTAAATAATAAATAAAATAAACTGACTATTTGAAATTAAATTAATTTTGTTTCAACTTAAAATCACTTTGATTCAACATGGTTCTTCTTGTTATTTCAGTATCAAATTCACGTTGTTTTAACTTGAAATAACTTTCACTTCAAATTATTCTTTTTTTTTATTTAAAAGTTCAAAAGTCTTCACTGTTAATGAATTAAATTAGCAATTTTTCTGAACATCAAGTGTAAAACAATGCTTATTCAAGTCAATCATTAATGCCCTTATGAAAAAACGATTGTTAAAGTTAAAGCATGCATTCAAACCGATTTTTCCATACAAAATTCGTTTGTTACAAAAAACTTTTAGTTTAACAATGATTTTTGCATAAGGGGTAAATATTTAAGGTTTGAATTATGCTTGATTTACACTTCAAATTTAATAGCAGTCTCTAGTGAAAAATAAACTTTAATTTAGTTCCTGATTAAAATTCCCTCAAGTTAAATTAAATTTAATATGTATTACTTAACCATTTATTTTCAAAATATTTTTAGACTTGAAAAGTACATGAATAAAAAGCTTGAATTAAAGTTTATTTACAGTTGAATTAAAATTTTTCGAGTGTTTGTGTGAAATATCACTTTGAAGATACATCATCTATGTATGAAAGTTTATATATTTTCTCAAAAGTTAAGGAAAATGTTTGCCCAACTAACCATAACTACTGCTTACTAATAAAAAACTTTTTGATTCAGACATACATATATTTATATTTAGCAAGAAAAACACAAAAATGTTTTATATATTTTTCGTTCACCAATAGTTCAGTTTATTTTAACAACAAAAAGTTTGTCTTAAGTATATCAAAAATAAGCGAATTAACTAACATGTGCATAATTAGGAAAGAACAAACGACAATGGCAATACTGTTGTAAGCTTAGAGATGGTAAAATTGAGATTTTATTACAAACAAAGCTTTCAGCTAATTGAATACGATGACTCAAAACAATTCATATATTCCATTTGCAATAACGGCTGAGTATTTAAAGGAGAAATCAACTTCAACTGACACCACACACACTGGCGCAAACACAAAGAACGCTGATAATGAAGGTTTGTGTAGTGGCCTTCGAAAGCAGCTAGTTGTTCTGTTCTACTGTTTATTTGTCAGAATATTTACAATTAACTTTAATGGTATTTGTTGATTAATAATTATCAAAGCGATACAAACTTTAGCCTGATCAAATTATAAATATAGAGACAAATGAAGTTCGAACAATAATAATTAAAGTTTAACATTTGCTAACGCACCAATAATCCCAAATTATTATTTTAATTTTTTGGTAAAATACTTTTTATTATTAAGGGGTTTAACTGGATCCTATGCTTATTTCACACAGAGAGAGACAAAGATACGGACACTTCACTTTTGGTGTACGTAGCTCTAAATCAAAAGTTATAGTTTCATTGCATATAAATAAAATGAAAATCATTTAACAAATTTAATATTAATTATTATCGTCAGTATTTTGCTACCAGCAAGGAAAGTACGACTGACTTACCATAATACAAAAGACTTGTATTGTACGTCCTGCTGAAAATATCCTTTTCTATTTCAAAGGAAAAATTTTCATGTTATTAATTGCCTTCAGTTTTGATTCCATAAGGAAAGCTTTAAGATTAACATATGAACACTTCCGAGATAAAAATACTTATACTAAACACACATTTTATGGCATAAGATTTTTGTAAACGAAGACTGGGTGCTATGCAGAAAATACTATTTGTGCAAGCACGTATTAGATACATACATACATACAAATATATTTTAAGTAAATTCATCCATTTATTTTCCCAACTACATTTGTTGATGTCTGTTGAAAAAGTGCTTTAAAACGTTGGTTGCCTGTTTCCTCAACATTATTCATTTCACTTCACAATAATTTCATTATAAACGCATCTGGGTCACTTGTGCAATATTTAAGCTGTATAAGTGGTAAAGAGTTAGTTTGTTAACATACATCCGTATGTACATACATATATGCATATGTATATATGTAAATGAATATGCATTTGGCCATATGAACACATGACACATTTACATTTGCTGATTGAATACTTACGAACAAGTCAATAGCTTTTTTTTTAGGTGGAGTTATATGTATGTACATACATTGGCTTTGCCATACACATGTAATAATGCATACAAATTTTATTGTTTTATCTCCTTATTGTGCCAGAGGAGCTCTACAGGAAAATATATGTATGTATGGTGGCTTCTGGTTTTGGCAAGATGTTGTCTTCCTTTTCAGCATAGCGGTAAGTTTTCAATATATCGTGCTATAAGCGTGAAAAAAGCTTAACTGACATATATTTTGTACTCGGTTTTTTTTGACGTAAATCAATTATTTACAATCGCAAAATAATCGATTTTGTCCAAAAAAATTAAGTTCAAAAATTAAGTCGCTTAAGCTTTTTTGGCAGTTATGGCACGATATCTGTATGAAGCGTATGAAGATTTTAAGTTATTCAAGTGAGTTTTCTTACTTGGTGGAAATCGTAAAGAAAATCGCAAAAGATGCAAGAGTGCAGCGCATTTCCAAACTGTAAATGTTTTCTTTACACCAAGCATAAGCAAGCTAAGATGATTTATTTGGTTGTTCTTGATTCATATTTCTTGGAATATTTTAACCAAACACTCTTTTATCCATTTAATAAAATTTTCGTTTAATTTTTCTTACGTTCCTTTTCACAATGTATGACTAAGAGTTAACGTGAATTTTACACAGAAAAAAATATCCCTGCAATAAACAACTTTAATTAAAAATAAAACCAAAAATCAATTAAAAATGTTATTCTGTCAATTAAACTTTTGTTTGAAAACAAAATATTCCTGCAATAAAAAACTGTAATTGAAAATAAAACTAAAAAAAAACTTTTTTTTTTTAGTGATTTTTTTCCTTTTTTGTACTTTTTCTTAGTTTTGGCGGTTTTTTGTTTTGGGATTTTTTTCGGTTTTTGCCGTTTATTTTCATTTGGCCCTTTTTTCGTTTGTGTGATTTTTTTTCGGGTTGTAGCGTTATTTTTTCGTTTTGGCGATTTTTTTCGGTTTTTTGGCAATTTCTTTTTGTTACAAAGACTTTTTAGTTTTGGCGCTTTTTTTTTCGTTTTTAAGATTTTTCGTTTTTTTGGCGATTTTTTTATTTTTGCGATTTTTTTCGGTTTTTTCTGCTTCTATAATTTTGGAGTTTTTTTTAGTTCTTCTGTTGTTTTTTTAGTTTAAGGGTTTTTCCTTTTTGGCGATTTTTTCAGTTTTTGTCTTTTTTTTAAGTTTCACGCTTTTTTTTCGGGTTGTAGCGTTTTTTAGTTTTGGCGTTTTTTTATTTTAGCATTTTTTCCTTTTTGAAGATTTATTTTTATTACAAAGACTTTTTTAGTCTTGGCGCTTTTTTATTGTTTTGGCAATTTTTTCGGTTTTTTTAATTTTATGGTTTTTTAGCTTAGACGTTTTTTTAGTTTTAGCGTTTTTTTCCATTTTAGCGATTTTTTTCGTTTTCGTCGTTTTTTTAGCTTTGGCGCTTTTTATCTGGTTGTAGCGTTTTTTATATTTTTTTTTAGTTTTAGCGTTTCTTTCCTTTTTGGCGATTTTTTCAGTATTTTTGGTTTTTTTAAGCTTGGCGCTATTTTTCGAGATGTAGCGTTTTTAAGTCTTGGCATTTTTCAGTTTTAACATTTTTTTCATTTTTGGCGATTTTTTTTGTTAGAAAGACTTTTTTAGTCTTGGAGCTTTTTTTCGTTTTTTGCTTTTTTTCGGTTTTTTTTATTGAGTTTTTTTAGCTTTAGCGTTTTTATTCTTTTTGGCGATTTTGTAGGTTGTAGCGGTTTTTTTAATTTGGCGCTTTTTATCGGGTTGTAGCATTTTTAAGTTTTTGGAGGTTTTTTTTTTGGTGCTGGCAATTTTTTCTTTTTCGGCGATTTATTTTTCTTAAAAAGACTTTTTATCGTCTTGGCGCTTTTTTCCGTTTTGGCGTTTTTTTCGTTTTTTTTTAATTTTGGGTTTTTTTTTAGTTTTAGCGTTTTCGAACATTTTAAGCGTTTGCCTCTTTCGTTTTTAAAGATGCAACAAGGTTGTCAAAATTGCATTAACTGATAAAATACCCTTTAATTTTGTTTTTTTTTTAATTTCAGTGTTAATTGGTGTAGTCTGCAAAATATTCACTTGCTTTGAAAATTTAAAGTGTATATATAATAATTGTGTGTATAATACATTAGGACTTAAACATGTTTCGTTGCTCGCTTTAGAAGACCCTTTAATTTTGTACTCTCATACATCTGTTGTTGTAGCGGTCAAAGCTTTTCATATCGCGGAAAAATTTCAGGTCCGTTGGTTCTCGAGAAAACAGCCTGTGATAGATGGACAGACGGACGGCGTAGCGATTATAATAGGGTTGCCTTTCACCAGTGGTGTACGAAACCTTAACAAGGTGACCCCTACGTTCGGCAAATTTTTTTTTTTCGAAATAGCCTTGTAATAATTCTTTATATTCCCTGTAAAGTGATACGCTTCAGTATACATTTGTTTATGTATATATCATTACCTTAATATAGAAAGGCTCTAACTCATTATTTTTATGAAATCGAGTTTTTTGTATATTTCGAGAGAAGAATATCCAATATATCGAAAAAATGCAAAAATCTCTATTTCCAAAGATAATATGTTAGTGATTTTGTATATTAAGGTAACGATATGCATGTGTGTGTACACATAATTTTTTTATACAATAATAATTATTATTGAATTACTTAAAAAACTAATATATTTTCAGCTATCGAACATCTTTATACTCTATGGTAATATTCACACAAGTAAAGTGAAGCGAAGTATTGTATTAAATCTTATCAGATGTGATGTACAATATCCTCAAGTACTGGCATAGAGGCATATACGAGTATACACTCACTTACTTTCCGTCCTACAAGCATTGTGTGCAGATAAAATATAAGCAAACACATAAGCTTGTACTCAAACATATGTGTCCTTATTCTCGGTTTTATTTGCCCGTAAAGCTGGCATATTGGAGTTAGTGGTTTGCTCAACTCAGGAAGCCCTTTACATTTACATTAAACTCTTAATATTAATGAGCTTCCTGTGCTTGTGTGGGATTGTGTATGGGTGTGTGTGTGTGTATGTGTGTGTAGGTGTGTGGATAAGGTATCTAGTTGTGTCAGCTGATAGAAGTTTATGCTTACGGTCGTATTAATAAACTTCATTATTAAATAATAGCAAGTGGTTTAAAGTTAATTTGATTTTATACAATTTTAATTTTATATGAAATTAAGTTTGGTCATGCATATGAATAGAATGTACATATAATATATTGAATATAATGAATATTTGTGTTGGATAAATTTTTGGAATTTAATTTGAAAAATTGTGGGTTTCTTTTAAGAAAATTGAGTTTTAATCACAAATGATTTTTTAATCAGGCTTAAGTTCAGCTTTATAACATTTGAAGCTGGAGTTGGTATCAGAGGTCAGCAATAAGTTCAGAAAAAGTGAGTAGAATTGAAAGAATAGAAAAATATGGAAATCGATACCATTTTTTATAAAAATTGAGTTAAGTCCTTTTGTACTTAACTAGCTAACGGTTGGTTTGAAATTTTTAAGAACATCTCGTTATTTTTTTTTATTATTATCAACACTTCTTGTTTTTGTACACACCCTTTCAAAAAGCAAAGTCTGTTGAATTGGAATTTTCAAAAAAATTTTTAAAATAATTTACAAAATTATTTCTAGCTGCGCTGCCAAGCAACACTTCAGTATACCTTAAGCATAATTCAAAAAGCCCACTTTCAAATTATTTTCCAACTGTCGCACCGTGTAATTGATTTTATGCAATAATAAAATTATTTCCAATCTAACTGTAGTGCTTCGCATTTCCCCTCTAGCAAAAATGAAAGCAAAAATATTGACACTATTGATTTACCAAATATTACCAAAAAAAAAAATATCTCTGCCTTAAAGCTACAAGAACTATTCAAAAATAGAGAAAAATTACTCAGCCAACTATAATGATGTAGACATAATATGGTTTCCTTGTTCATGTATAAGATGTAAACATAATAACATAAATTTAAGGATTAACAACGCAACATTAGTATACTGGAAATAAAGATATTTCATACAATACTGTTGCCTACAATGATGTGAGAAAGGAAAAAAAATTTTAATATTAAATCAGGAAATGGAAAAATAAGGAAAGTGTGAAAGGAAACAGTAGCACTTTGAGAATTTCAATGGAAAAAAACCATACATTTCTAATAAAAGAACACGCTTAAGAGATTGTTGCTCTTCTTTCGTAAACATAGTATATTTGCATAGCATTAATTAAAATTTTTGTCGTATAATACTTTAATGTTATTATTAGGATGCTCCTTAAAGTTAGAATTTGGAAAAGTGTCCTTTTTCTTATTAAGACATATCACAACAAGTAAGAGTACTATAGTCGGCTATGCCGAATTTTATACGCCCTTTACCGAAGTCAGTATAAAAACAGTACATACACACATACCCAGCAGAAATACAATTGGTAAAAAGAAGCTTTTCGGAAGCGCTGAAAAGCACACTTCTTCTCTGTCTTACAAGGATGCAATAAAGTAAGCGAAAAAAAATTTAACACAAACACTACGAAGTTGATGGGTTGTTTATGCCCAAATCTTCAACGTTTTTTACGTACTCTGGTTTTAAGTACAAAGAAATCAAAACAAAAATAAATTTACAACTCTAATCGATTATTTTTGTTACGAAAATCACGTCCTAGCTTCTGTGTTGTGACATAAATAGCATAGCTATAAAAATTGTCATACTATATAGTTATTTAGTTTATTTTTTATATCAAAGAAGTTTAAATTATCCAACCCTCAAACTATATTTTTTTTTAATTTTCTGATTTTTATTACTAATGTCTAATATTCTTTAATATAGAAAACATGTATTTTATTAACAAAGAAAAAAGTTAGTTTTCTTAAGTTACTTTTATTATTATTTTTTTTTATTATTTTATTATTTATTTATTATTTATTTTATTTTTTTAATACATATATTTATTTATTGTATCTTCAAATGTGAACTAACTAAGAAGCTGATGTTATTAGTTTATAGGCAATGGGCCTGAAATTAATTGGTGTCTGAGTTCAAATAATGTTGAAAGTTTATTAATAAGTTACTTTTATGTACCTAAAAAAATAACGTTTTGCAGCTCTGGAGGTCTATTTTTTGTACACCGAACTTTGCTTTCTGAAACATCAATTATTTTTAATTTCCAAAGAAAAAGAAAATATTAAATTGACCTGGTTACCTTTATTTACAAAAAATAAAATTAATTCTCCAACCCTGGAATCATCCTTTTAGTTTTATTTTCTTTTAGCAAAATATTTCTCTCTAAATATAAAATATATTTCATCTATAGAGAAAAAGATAAAATTTGTTTTAGTGTGTTACTGTTGTATACCAAAAAATGAAAAAATGAAATAACTCTTCCAACCCTGGAATCGTCTTTTTGACTTATTTTGCTTTTTAATACCAATCTAATTCTAACTAAAATATAAAAACGCTTCAAATTATAAAACAACTAAATTAGTTTAATTTAGCTACACAGAGAAAACAGATTCGTTGAGACAACCGAATTTGTTGCCAATCGAATTTTGGTGGTTGCACCAACTATATAGATTTCTGGTATAACGACTGCAATTTTCTTGTGGTACCACTATATTTTAATTATAACCCTTAAACAAATAGTTTCAGCAACAGAAAAAATTGGTTAACAGTATCGAATTTGAAAAAAAGTTATTCTTGCTACCGAAAATGTGGTTAGTATAACTGAAACAATATCATAATTGGTACGTGTGAAGGAAAAATTGGCCTTCCTTGCTGAAATAAAATAAGCAATAAACGCAAATAAAAATATACAATTTAAGAAATTTATTATTTTACATATTGTCATAAGTTATTTTTAATTGAAATTTATTTATTTCAACCACACATTTTGAACAGCCACAAACCTGTTATCTTATGCACAGACTTTCAAAAACCATTTGAGAATTAATAAATCATAATATCTTTGAAAGTCACAAAAGTTAATTTTTAATTTGCTGCAACGAGTAAAAATTCAACCAATGTAACTCAACCTCTAGTTAGTTGCAGCAACTGATAGAAAGAGTTTATTTTAACCTTAATATAGAACGACAATTTTTTAGTTGCCAATACCAAAAGTTGGTCGTAACATCCAATTCATAATATTTTATTCGGTTGTGTTGACCAATCAATGAATTAGTCATGGCAAAAGCATACGATCGGCTGATGCAATCAATTTAAGAATTGTCAGAATCATATCTTTATTACAATTATGCCCTGATGGCAATAAACATGGATTGTTTTTTGGATTAATAGAATATTGATTGTGTGAACTGAAATATAGTTTATGCAAATGATATTTTGTTGGCCTAACCATTTTCCAACCAATCTTTTTTCTGGGTGTAAGGACCAAGAATATATATCGTTATCTTAATATACAATGGCCCTAACTCACTATTGTTTTGATATCGAGGTTTTCGTATATTTCGATAAAAGATCATCTACTGCATCAAAAAATGCAAGAATCTCGATTCCAAAAAAAAAAAATAATGAGTTAGGAACGATATTTTTTATGTGTCGAAAATTAATATTGTGTGGAAATTAAACATGGATTGACAATGATGCAGGGTATAAAAAAGGTATGCTGGACCTAATATCAACAAGCAATTTCAAAAATGTTTATCGGGCTTGTTTGTAATTAAGCATTTTTCGTAGAACCTCTTGAATACTGGATTACCAACTTAATGATTTTAACATGGCGTGAGACTAAAGTAATTGATTTTTGAGAACTACTAAGGATTAAAGAAATCATTCTTGTCATCAATCGCCTTGTACAAATTTTTTTGTAAATTTTATGAAATTTGGCAATCAGAGAAGTAATTCATTATATGGCAAGTTGTTCGGGTGGTAATGTCTAATTTTTTTCTGGGAATGTTTAGAAAAAGTTAAATGAATGAATTTCACTTCAAGATAAGTATTCTTGTTAGATGACTAATACTAAATACGATGAACGTTTATCATGCATCTGGCGAAGAAGCAAATTCAATATCCAATCAATCTAATATCCAATCAATATCCAATCTTTCTCTATATATTACTAGCTACAACCAGAGTTCTTCGTTAACCCGATCGACTTTAAAATTTACCCTCATCGTCTTTCAAATTTCATTTACATCGATTTGAAAGTGTTAAAGGATCAGAAATAAGGTACATAAACTATGTCTTATTCCATGCTTTAAATTTCATTAAAATCGATTTCTACGTTTCGGAGGATCAGGTACAAAGAATATGTCCACTTCTAAGCGAAGGGGTATATATATTTTAAATTTCACTTATATCGAGTGGAGACTCGATATAAGTCCCCCTACTTCTTCTTCGTGGTCCTACTTTAGAAGTTATATATGGTCATTTTGTGACTTTCCAGATGCAGGTTTATGTTCTGAATTTCATCAAAATCAGTTGGGCAGAAATTTCCCCCTTGCGACCTTCTGGTTCTAGTTTTGAAAATGTACATAGCCAATCGCCCTCCTTTTCCTAGTTTTAGATAGCCTCTGTGACTCTTTAGACGTAGATCTATCTATGTTTTAAATTTTATTAAAATCGGTTTGAAGGTTTCGGAGGGGCGGAAATTTCCACCTATCGCCCTCCTGGTCGAACGGAATAAAAATTATTTCATGGCCGTCTCATCACTATAAGCTACCTCTTCACCAATTTTCAACTAAATTGGTTCATCCGTTCTTGAGTTATAAATAGTGTAACTAACACCACTTTCTTTTATATATAAATAGATTTATACTTCAGATGGTAATGTTAAATTTTTTTGCTGGGAATGCTTAGAAAAAGTTAAGTGAACGAATCTTACTTCCTCTTAGCTGACTAATACTAAATACGATGAAAGTGGAGAAAAAAATTGGAGAAAATTATTTGATATTTTCGGTGTCCGTTTTGGGACTTTAAGTCGGCAAAAGAAATATGAGAGAATATAAATTGTGGCTAGTTTGTCCAAGAGCATGAAGCAGCTGCAATAGTCAAGGGGATTATAAGCCAAGAAAGCGTCTAACTAGTTTCAAAAACAAAATGAAAAAGTTCTTCTCAGATTGTTGTTCGCCCAGACAAACCCTAGTAGGAAAGTAAGCCTTTTGTAGATCCCCATAAATAACTGTAACATTCCTTACGCCATAGAAGCTTAGTACACGATAGCTACTTTTGACAAAATATCAACTTAGAGCTTATTTGCAAAATTTCGCTATATTTTCTTCCTACTCCTTTGATTTTGTTTTTATAAAATCCAATAAAATTAAAGTTTTTAAATAAAAATAAAATGGCTTGAAATATTACGTTTTAAAAAAAGTTTTTGCATAAAACATACACTATCTAAATATGTACGTATATATTTAAAAAAGGGAACACCCTTATACAGAAAATATTTCCAATTCATTGAATGATATTTTCAAGGTCCTAAAGCTTTGAAAGCAAAAGACAATATATGAACAACAAACAAATGAAGAAATCGAACAATGTTAATATAAAACGACGGCACTGATGATGCCAACAAAAACAAAGACAACGAAATAAACAGAATTGGAAGAGAGAGAGAGAGGGAGATAGAAAGCAGTAGCATTATGTGAATAATAATAATAATAATAATAATAATAATAAACAAAGACATACATACATACATAAATAATTAATGGGCATATAAAATCATTTGACTTACATGTAAGTAAATGTAGAGCAGGGAAAGGAAGGAAGAAAGAAAGAAAGTAAAACGATGCGTAGCTGTTAGTTGATAGCTTATACTCGTAATATTAACTACAAACAACATAATATGTATTAAATACACATTTCTTTTACTTTGTACTTTAGCTATATTTTCATGTTTTTTTTTTCTTGATGTTTTGCTTTGCTTATGTTGTGTTTATATGTATATGCTTTGAAAACTAAGAGTGTCCTTGTTATAAACAACAACAAGAACTAAGCCCATCACTGTTTTTTTTCTCTTTTGTATTCAAAGAAAAACACAAACAAATTTTCTACAGTTGACATGCAGGCGTTTTTATTGAAAGTGATGTGTATTATAATAAATGTTTTGCGTATGTGTTCTGGTAAGTGTAGTTTATGTGTGAAAGTAGTTTCTTTAAAGCTTTTTCTTTTTTTTTTGTTTTGGTGTGTATGCTTGTATGTGTCAATATGTGTTGGTTTATTTATAAAACTTTTATGTTGTAGTTACATTTTGTCTCTCCTTGGCTGTTTAAAAGTAAAGTTTTAGAGTGTTACAAATGCGACAGTTAATAACACTTCATTCTGCAGGAATCGTTACAGTAAAGTCTGCATTTTTTTTTTTTTATTTACTTAAAGATTATTTGATGTGATTTTTTTTCTTGCCATATAAATCAATTATTATGAGTTTATAAAGCCCTTAACTTAGTAATAAAACATAAATATTGAAACTAAAATTAGTCTGTACGCAAATGTGTGATATGTTGGACCAGGGATATACAGGAGAGCAAAAATAATATACACTGAGATTGGTTTAAATAAGAATTCAAATTTATTATTATTATAGCTATGCTATTTATTGCGTGATACAGGAGTTGGAACGTAATTTTTGTGAGTAATAATCGTCGTTTTGTAAAAATAATCGTCAATATTACAGTTATAAATTTATTTTTGTTCTGATTTCCTTGAACTTAAAAACAAAGAACGAAAATAAACGAAATCAAATGTTTGATTTTGTTTTGATTCGTTATTTAAAGTGAGTGAAACAAAAACAAAAAAAGAACTATGAGACCGATTTTTTTTTTGTTTTTTTTTTGCACATGAGCACAAATCGAAGAGCACAAAAGAGAGAACACAGCCGGTCGATTGTAAGACGGCTAACAACCGCCACCGGCCATAAACAAAACATGAGTTTAATCATATGCCGCTAGGAAAAAATAATAATAGGAAGTACATGGAAATGTTTTGAAATATTTGCCGAGAATTTAGCATCATCATATAATATAATTTTAATACATTGTTATTTCACACATGCAATTTGTTTTACATAGCTAAGCAGCATAGCTATAACCGGGTGTCCTAGGACACCTCTCTTCTTCTTCTTACACAAATAAAATTTTACCTGCACCTATTTTAGTTCAAAAAGCAATATGAATAAGTTTGTGAAAAAAACACGACTTGAATGCAAAGTCTGATAAAGCATTTAGGAAAAAATTTATGGGACCAAACTGGAAGTAAAGTTTTTCAAACAAAATTTTTTCTAAAATCTGGTGGTTAAGAAAAAGTACGTGAAATATAAAATTAAATTTTAATGAGCGTGCCTCAGCCCACTTTTTTTAAATGCAAGATTGTGTGTTTTCAAAGCTCAGGCTGTGGGTTAAAATAAAAAAACTTTAAAGTAGAACCACTTAAAATAAAATAATAAATTTTAGTGGGCGTGATTCCGTCCTTTTATTTTTAATTGAAAGATTGTGTCTATTTTAGAGCTCAAGGTGTGTGTTAAGTTTCGTAAAAATAAATGAAGTATAACTAAGTAAAATTTATTAATAATAAATTGTAAAGGGCGTAGCCCCGCCCACTTTAAAATTGTGTTTGCTAGGTTTCGCAGCAATCAAATAAGTAGCATATCATAAAAAAATATAAAAAATGTGGGCATGCTCCCGCCCATTTTTTTTACAATGGGACTAATTGGAAGCCATACTCTCTGAGACAAAAGAAGTATTTTTAAAATCGGTGGAAGTCGGTTAAAAATAGCCACAACGATATGTGTTTCATCCAAATATGGTAAGAGAAGAGTATACGTAATATTTAATTATACACACGGACATATTTGTGTTGGCATAAACATGTAAGCTTGTAGGTGAGAGGGGCGAAGCGAATAGCTTTTTGTTGGCATACACTTTGAAACAGCTTCAACCCGGCATTAGCAGAACAAAACCAATAAATGCACAAAACTTTAAAAAACAAAAAAACGTCAAATGCATACAAAAATCACTAATACACACAAAGCTTTGTGCACGTATAAATATCCTTCCAGATGAATAATCATGCCGTGTGTTCTGAAAAGAACAAAAATTGTGTGTGAAGGGCTGTGTGGTTAGTTTGTAATTTTGTTTAAAAAATTCAGTTTTTACTTTCTGTTCTGTTACGCATAAGCCGACTCTTTTTGTTCTTAAACTAGTCGTTAGTTTTTCTCTGCCATTCTGTTTTGTTTCAGTTGAACCTGTTAAAATCATAAACTTGTTAGATAATTGTAAGTGGCAGAAAAATACATGAAAAAATTGTGATTTTAGAATTTGAAAAAATTTTATTTTTACCAGCTTATGTGAAATGAAATATGAAATTTTATTGAAACATAGCAGTGGACGAGGTAAAATTCACCATTTTATTTATTTTTTTTTGCCAGAAAGCACTGATAAGTTATTAGGGAAAAAGTAATTATTAAAATTTAGCAAAAGAACAAGACAGCATAGCACAGAACAGCAACAGCAAGTAAAGAGGAGGACTATATTATTTCAAGACTTGAAAGGTTCGTAGTTTCTGTATAATTAGAGACTTAAAAAACGCTAGTCCTGTTAGATCTCGCTATCTAGGTGGCCAGCTCAATTATCTAAAATTGCATTTTACGTGTCCTGGAAATTTGTATCTTCAAGTCTACATCATTGCCAGAGCTGTGTGAGTGGTGGTACTAACCTATTGAAACCAACAATTATACTTATCCTATGCAGCAATTTGCAGCGAAAATTTCTTTTAGAATTTGCAAAAGTAGAGTGATTTTTGGTGCCATTTGCAAAAAAAATGAGGTTGGCGTTGGCTGAAGTAAGTAGTTAGTATGTTGACTATAAACCGAAGGTCCTGCATTTTTCTGATGTTCATTAATGTCTCTCAATATCAGTTGTTGTAGGAAAGTTCAGGTGATGAATGCATAGACAGCGGATACTACTCCTAATGTAATATCAGAGCACCCTACTTCGTCGGTATTGTGTAGCAGGATCAACGGCGAAGTAAAATACCCAAGAAAATGGCTACTTAACACAGCATTGAAAGACTTAGTGCGCCTCATTGACACCAGAGGCGCTGCAACACTGCAGCAGTTGTAAAAAAATTAAGACTTCCTCCTTCACCACCAGTTTTCTCTATCACTATCCTAAAGAAGATAACATTTAGTAACAATAACGAATTCTATTAATGGAATGATTTTTGCGCCACCTTCTGTTATCAGCAATGTTAATTTAATTAGCAGTATAGTAAATTTGAATACGTTTTTATTATACATATAGTCTATTCATAACCTAATGAGTCTACCTTGAATATACTATCAATACCCAGCTACAAGTGAACAAATTTAATATTGTTTTAAACTTACCAATTTCCTTTCATTTATTACAATGAAATAAAAAAGAAAAAATCTTTTATTATATTATTCTCAATTAGTATTAATTTTAATTTTTTTTATTTCTATCGTTCTTTTTTTTTATTATAATTTAATCCTTACTAACTAAAGTTTTAATTCTATTTTATATTAAATTAACCTTATTTTGTTATTAGTTCTTAGATGTATTATTATTACAATAAGAGTATTTTACATAATTGCTTAGATATACGATTTAAGTATTTTATACCATAAAACTTCATTTTACTTTTATATATAAATATATTTTTGTGTTTATTTTTCTTTCTTTTAGTAATAATATTATGTGTTAAATTTTTGTTTATGGTTAACAAAGAATTAACTTTGTTACATGGTATTTATAAAATGTAAATATCCTTGATTTACATTGTATAACAAGTATAAAATATTTATAATTAAAACTAAACTAAATATAAATAAATCAAAGATTAAATATTTTTTTTTTTACATCGGTATTTAGATTTGTGTGAAAGTGATTGCAAGTGTTATTATTAAATTAAAGGTGAAACTATTTTTATTAAAGATTCAATGAATTTGGAGTGCCTTTCAGGATCCAAAAAACTTTACAAATGCAAAAAAATTTTGTATCATTTTTATGTTGTTTCAAAATGCTACCGGCATTATAAGTTGACAATTTTGCGGAAAGTGCGCGGGAGGTATATTTTCGTACTAAACTAAACATAAGAGATAAAAACGTACCATTGTGCGGGAATGCGAAATATCAAAATGTCTATAAAAAAAGAGCTTTCACTCTTAGACCCGTAAATACAAAAATAATTAAAATTTACTCAAAGAACGTCATAACTCAAAAAATTTAATTTTTGAGTTAGTGATTCTGAATGAACTTATGACGTTGTTTGAGTAAGTGAGTGATTTTTTTTAACAAAATACAAGGTTCAAGATTAAAAATAAATAAAGATTAAGTAAGAATTTAATATTTGGCTGTACCGAACCGTTTTTACCCTTTTGCGTTTTACGTATCGATTATATACATATTAAACAGCGTTATAAGTCAAAATATTAAATTTTTGAGTGAATGATGCTGATTTAATCCTCACATCGTTCTTAATTATATGTAAACATTTTATACAAATATCATGTTTACTCAACTCTTGAAAGCGCAATAAAATTTTATTTTTCCATTAAGTTAAACACTTTAAACAAATTTTATGGTAAACTGGTTTTTTTCTGAGTTAAGACGTTATTTAAGTAATTGCTCATTTACTTTGTATAGAGTAAACTAAAGGTATTTTGCTATTAAAGAATTTGATTCATATTTTGAATGAAAATATTTCCGAATTGGCCCATAGTGCACCGTCTTGCAGAAATATATTTTTTGGATGCTCAAGTTTTGTAATACATATTTTTTTGTATACCCGTCCCTTTCTTTCTCCTTTCTGCATTTATTTATGGTTTTTACCAAAAGAAAAACTCTAACTATTGCAGGGATGGAAAAGTTAATACGATAACAAATGATTTACTATTAAAGGGTGTTTTTTTAGAGGTATAGAACTTCGAATTGAAATAAAACACAAGAAAATCGTTTTAATGTCCATCAATTTGGCTTTATTGGAAGGATAATTTTATGCCATTAATGTTTAAATATGATTTCGGGCATGTGGCCGCCGCGGCTGGCTCGAATAAAGCCAATTCTACAGGTCCAATTTTCAACCACTTTTTCGAGCATATGGGGCCGTATGTTGGCAATAACGCCACGAATGTTGGGTTATGCATGTTTTTTTTTAGTTAATAGTTTTCAACGTATGATCATTGATTTGAAACACAAGACCTGGGTATTTTACCTGGAACGGTTTTTTTATTTTCCTGATTTTAAATATGTTTCTATTTTTTCTGAAATACAAAATATGTTTAAATAATAAAAAAAAAATATTTTACTTAGTAACTTTTGTATACCAAAAAAAAATCTTTAAATTTTCCAACCCTGGAACTTATTTTTTTTTTTTTTTGAATTTGCGAAATCAATATTTTTCTTAATAAAATTTAAAAAAGTTTTATAATTAACAAAAAAATCTAAATTCATTTTAGCCTATCAGTTTTATATATAAAACGCGAATTAACTTTCCAGCCCTGGAACCGTATTTTTGTATGTTTTTTTTACTTTTTTGTAAATCTATTTCTTTCTAAAATATAAAATATATTTAACTAGCTAAAATTAATTTATGTTTGCGTTTTGTTAATTTAACATCTTTAATTTTATTGGAAGAAAAATATTGGTTTTAAAAATCTAAAATATTAAAAACCGTTTCAGGGTGGGAAATTTGATATATATTTTTTTGGTTTATAAAAGTAACTAACTAAAATAATTTTTTTAAAGTTGATTTTATATAAAAAAAACAATAAAATTTTCCAGCCCTGGAGCCGTATTTTTGATTTTTTGGATTTCTAATGTGAATCTATTTATTTCTTATGTATAAAATATGTTTAAGTTAGTTATTTTACCAAAAAAAATATATCAAACTTCCAACTCTGGAACGGTTTTTAATATTTTCAATTTTCAAAACCAATATGTTTCTTCCTAAAACAAGAGGTTTAATTAGCAAAAAAAAAACAAACTTTTATATTACAAAAACTTTTAAGTTTTCCAGCTCTGGAACCGTTATTTCTGATTTTCTTGGTATCAAAAATGTGTTGATTACTTTTTGAAATATATAATATGTTTAACTAATAAGAAATAATATTTAAATAATATTGGCTTCAGTTATTTTTAAATAAAAAAAAATTAATCTTTCAACCCAGGAATAATAGTTTTTCTTTTTGTTTTCAATATTTATAGTTTTCTTTCTTAAATTCAAAATAATATAATATATAAATAATTAGTTTTAG
Source organism: Tachina lurida (assembly GCA_944452675.1). Lineage (NCBI taxonomy): Eukaryota > Metazoa > Arthropoda > Insecta > Diptera > Tachinidae > Tachina > Tachina lurida. The sequence continues at coordinate 156,262,172 of OX101753.1, read as the reverse complement.
CTAAACAAATTTAGATTTACCAGCCCTGGAACCGTTTAATGGTTTTGTTGATTTTCAATACCAATTTATGTGGAATTAATTTTGACACATCACTCTGAGACTGAAGTCTCTTGCTCTTCCGGAAGCTTCGGGAACCCTATTTCACACATAGACAGACGGACAAACAGACAAATAAGCAGATGGACAGACGGAGAGCCGGCCATCGCTTATTCGACTTATCTATTCATAATATTCCTGGATAACATACTTTACAGGGAGAAATTACACACGAAGTAATAAACCTATATATCGTTATATAGATTTTTCCATTTTTCGATACATTATATGTTCTTCTATCGAAATATAAAAAAAAACCCGATTATAAAATAAAGAGTTAGGGCGTTTATATATTCAGGCATTTTTATATTGGTGAAATATATAAAAAAAATACTTTATTGCCTTCTGCAAGGTTTGCAGCTGCAGTTTGCAACGAATAATTTTTGCATTAGTTTTTGAACAAAATTAATTTGTGACTAAAAAATAACCCAAATATGCTTAAATTAAAATTTGCAATAAAATATATACAACCTTATTTCTTTAAATCGTTTACTTAAATGATAACAACTAAAGACTAAATTTTTTATTCACATCATTTGGTATACATTACATTGCATTTTTTTTGTGATTTTAATTAAAAACCTGGGATCTAATCGTCGTTTTCGATAGCGATCTGCATCGATCACATTTTTTCAGTTTGAGGTTATAGTATTCGATATCGAATAATATTATTACATTGGTCGATAGCAAATGCTGTAATCTCAAACTGAAGAAACGTGGAGTATAATCGTTGCTTTCGATAACGAGCTGATTCAATCAAGTTTTTTCAGTTTGAGGTTATGGTATCCGATATCGATAAATACGAGTATTATTATATTGTTCGATAGCGAATGCCATAACCTTAAACTGAAATAACGTCATCGAAGCAGGTCGTTATCGAAAGTGATGATTAGATCCCTGTTCTCAAATGCATCACTGTGCTGCAGTATTAACAATCAGCATGTCATCAAAAATTTTTGTTTTTTATTTTTTTATTTGTTTGGTTGTATTTCTCGCCATCCTGCAGCAATTAATTTTGTTTTGCAATTAATTAATAATTTTGTTTTTAATTTCTTGTTTTTTTTTGTTCTGCTGTGTTGCTTAAATTTTAATTAGTTTTTCATGTTTAAATTCTACAATATTTTTATAGTTTTATTTTTTACTTTTCTTTTATGAATTTTTTCTTTTTATTACATGCTATTTATTTTCCTTGCAGCTGTAATCGTATATCTTATTTGGTATTTTATTAAAAATTCTTTTTCATATCTTAATTACAAATAAAACTAAATTTATAAGTCTTGAAGGTCTTTTATTTTATATTTAAGAATTAATATGTTAACGTTATTCCTTACTCTATGACAAAAATGAAAAGTTATAAAAGCATTTTGTAAAAAAAATCAGAAAGGATTTCAGTGTGAATAGAAAATTGTTACCCTTTGTACAGTATGTTACAATTGCGAAGCGTTAAGCCTTCTAAAGAAATATTCATGGCGATGACATAAAAGTGTGTTTTCATTGTTTTTCCTTTATTATTTTACTTTTAAGCTTTTCGTGTGTTTTAATCGCTTAAAATAGAGCCAAGCACACAATGAGAGGTGATGTTAGATATTAAATTTTAATTTTTCATTGTTGGATTTCTCAATTTTTTTTTATTAAAATTTAGTGTAAGTCCCTCCAAATGCATGATATTAGGAATTTATTTGAAAACTACAAACACAAAATTTAAAATAGTTTAATTTAAACTTATAACTTATTCAAAGAGTTATGGAAATCATAAACATTTATTTTATTAAAAAATCCTAGTGTTTCTATAAAAACCAATTTAGTTGCCCGTGGCTGTTTGAATAATAATTAAATAACTCCCCAACATTTTTTTTTAATTTTCGGAAGTTATTGAATTAAGAAGTAACTCCAAAAATTTTTTAATATATTTTTTTTTTTTTTTTTTTTGAGAATAATTTCATTTATTTTAATTTTTAACCCCCGACTAAAATAAGGGGTGTTATATGTTTGTAGTGTGTGTCTGTGTTTCTGTGTCGCTGTGTATCTGTGTGTCTGTGTGTCTGTGTGTCTGTGCGTATCCTTGTATAGACCAAACGGCTGAACCGATTTCGATTTAGTTTTTCTTGTTTGAAAGTTGACTTGATCGAGAAGGTTCTTAACTATGTTTGAAGAAAATCGGTCCATCCGTTTAGAAGATATCACATCTTTTTTAGATATGTCGGGGGTTTTTAAAATTTTTAATTTTTGTTATTTATTTATTCCATGATAGCAAAAACTTAAAATGAAATATCTCCCAAAAATTCTTTTTTGAACTTATTTCTTCGGCAAATAAATTTTGGGATTTATTTTATCTAGGTGCACGGAAGTGTTCCAGGCCAAGTTCCTGCCAATACAGGCGGTGTATAAATTTAAACGAAGCCATTCGTCGTGACTGACTACTGACCACTGACCACTGACCACTGACCACTGACCACTGACCACTGACCACTGACCACTGACCACTGACCACTGACCACTGACCACGAACCACTGACCACTAACCACTGACCACTGATCACTGACCACTGACCACTGACCACTGACCACTGACCACTGACCACTGACCACTGACCACTGACCACTGACCTCTGACCACTGACCACTGAACACTGACGACCACTGACCACTGACCACTGACCACTGACCACTGACCACTGACCACTGACCACTGACCACTGACCACGGACCACTGACCACTGACCACTGACCACTGACCACTGACCACTGACCACTGACCACTGACCACTGACCACTGCTCACTGACCACTGACCACTGGCCACTGACCACTGAACACTGATCACTGACCACTGACCACTGGCCACTGACCACTGACCACTGACCACTGACCACTGACACACTCAGTGGTCTGCAATTTGAGCTAAATTTCGATACAGAACTGGGTCTAGGTGAGCAATTAACTAAAAACATATGAAAACTCAGACACTCCAGCAAATTTAAGCGCTTAACGGAAGCGATTTTATTAAAATTTGGCACAGATACTGCGATAATGCAAATGGGTGTCGACACGCCCATACAATTTTAAACTCATGTTCCATATACTGCGGCTCGCCATATTTAAATATACTATTTATGTATGTAATATTATCGGTTTACAACGAAACTTGACATGAATAATAAGCACTGCCCGAAGAAAATCTTGGATTTGAAAAAGTGGGCGGGATTACGCTGCAGTGTTGCAGCGCCTCTGGTGTCAATGAGTTAAGAGTAAGTAGCCATTTTCTTAGTTATTTGACTTCGCCGATGATGCTTCTAATTAATACCGACGAAGCAGGACGCTGTGATGTTTCATTAGGACTATTATCTCGACTTTTATTTCCAGACATGGCGCCTACTTAATATTTTCTGTCAAAATCTATGGATACATATGTAACTCCAAAAATATTCATATTTTCTTGCATTTTATTTCATTGGGAATTATTTAATTTTTTCCCCTGGAAGTCAATTTATTATAAAACAAGTCTGAGTATTTTAGCTTTATTTTCATTTTCTGTGGACTTATTTCAAAAGATTTTGGTGGCATATATTTAATCTTTTTTAGGTCTGATTTAAAAATTTAAAAATTATTATTATGATTTGCTTGAATTTCTTAAAAAACTCAATTAGATATTAGAAAAAATCTAGAACGACCAATGCAGTAGAAAACACTGAATTATATTCTTTTGTAAAAAATTCAACTTAGTTTATCTCTTTTGTATAAATAATTTTTGTTACATAAAAATCTTTTAAATTCCTGCGCCAAAAAGGCAACAATTTTCTTGATTAACTTATGCTTATTTCTTTGCTTTCACACTATAAGATGAAACAAGGAAAAAGTACAAAAAAATATGTTATAGTATACCTTTAAACATAAATTAAAATCTTTTACAGAAATATTTATACTGAATATTCTTACAATGCCACTGAATCGCCAGAAAGTGAATTTGCAGCAGCATGTCTGCTGGAGGATGTAAGCGCTGTTGCTTTCAGGTGGTTAGAGGCGGGTGTGGTGGTGGTGGAGGTGGTGATAGTGTTGTTGTTGGTGGTGTTGGTACTATTGTGATGTGGAAAACTCCTTGAGTTCTTGGGTGAGGCTGATGATGATGGCGATGATATTGAGGTGGTGGAAGTGGGTGTGGGGGTCTTAAGGGTAGAGCCAATTGAACCATTTACTTTAAGCAAACGTGTTGGCTGTTGTCATATTTCCTGAGATGGTGTTGAGGATATCGTTGACAGTGTCGTTTCTTGGCCATCACCCACGTAGCCCTCATCGGGGCTGTCGGCTAGAGCATCATTTAAATGGCGAATTTTAGTGCTTTTCTCTGTTGAGTTGAGCGTACAAGTTGATGTTTCCTGTTGCTGTTGTTGTTGCTGTTGGTGTTGTTGTTGTTGTTGCTGTGACAAGCTAACTGTAAGTGATGATGTTGTTGGCGATATATCCGTTTCATCACATTCTGGTATCGTTGATGAATCAGTCTGTGCTACTGCACACCTTTTTCTTTGTGAGGCGTCCATGTTTGTTTGTGAGGAGGCTGACGATGTGCTTATTGCAGGCGTTGTGTTGCTGGTATTTAACTGTGTTGCATTGTTATTTATAGAGGTAAGTGGTTGCTGTTGCTGGTGTTGTTGTGGACTTAACATACCTATTATAGAGGAGGTGTAATGTATTGGCTGGGCGTGATAGCCCGGTAGACAAGGTGGCCATTGTTGTTGTTGCTGATGCATTTTCTGCTGCTGTTGCTGCTGATCCGTATTACTTTTGTAGCCTTCCGGTGGTGAAGGATACTGCACTAACTGCGTTTGAGGATATCCCTCGGCTGTGAACCTAACATTTGGCATATTATATTTATCGTAGGATGTTGCTGTGCCTGAGCGTTGTTGTAGAAATTCTGCCTCTAAACTATAGCGCATACCATTATTGTTATTTGCATGGGCGAATTGCTGTTGCTTGTGTGCTCTATTGTGTGGTAGAGTGCGATAAAAATTTTGTTGATGTTGCTGTTGTTGCTGCATATTAGATTGCTGTTGTTGCTGCTGCTGCTGCTGTGGCTGCATGGATGTTTGCTGTTGCATTATGTGATGATGAGAGGGAGGCTGTTGTGGTGACTGTTGCAAATGGGCATTTGTATAATCGTAGGCAAAACCATCTTGGCCTAGAAAACAAACAGGATTTAAATGCACATCCACTGGATGAGTGGGTATTGAATTCAAAACTGTTTTCAATTGAATTCCTCTGGGCAGTGTAGTCATGCCACTAAACCTGGACGATGCGGACACATTGGGCCTTAGAATTTGTGAACCGTACTGTGGTGCTGAAAGCTGATAAAATTGATCATATTGCACGGGATTTTGGCGCTCACTTTGAGTGTCATACTCCAAGCTGCCTGTGTCAAGGGAAGAAGAAGTTTTCAATTTATGTTTAAAGCCCGGTTCAGCATCATTTACCAAGTCGGGATTCTTTTCGGTATAGTTGCGCAGCGAAGACGGTGGTGAGCAATAAGCTAGAGTAGAGCTTAAGGCAGGATTGACCATAAGTGATTGAGGGGGAGGTGGTGGAGTACCCGAGTTCAGGGACGATGCCTGATTCATATTAACACTTAGCTGTAAAGTCTGCGTAGAGCTATCTAAAGGATTGTATAACATTATATTCTGTTTAATTTGATTACCCAAGATGACACCATTTTCCTTGGAAAGCTTTGTGGGTGTTAAAGTATCGCATTGGCCCAACATAAGGCCAGAATTGCCATTTAAGCTATCGCTGTCATTTATAATGGATGAGCATTTCATAAGTCCATTATCGTTGCTAGCTGTGCCATCAGAAGATGAGGTGTTATTGCCATTAACGGATGTAACTGCAGAGGAAGGACATTTTTTACGTTTTATGGGTTTTTGGCGTTTTTTACACTGTATAATTATAAAGGCTAAAATCAATACAAAGATAATGCCACCACCTGCCGAACTGGCCATTATATAGTTGATATAGTTCTGAGGAAATGATACTTCATTGACAATTGGTGGCTCCTTAATCATTACCCGTATGGTATAATTGCTAAACGTGCTACCAGCAATATTTTGTCCCACACACGAGAAGGTGCCATTATCCTCTATGCCCACATTGTAAATAATTATTTCACTTCTCTTCTCCTCTGACGTATTGGTCATATCATCCACGTAGTAAAGCATATGCATGTTGTCTACAAAACTATCATTGGACATCACTTGGCCATTGAAGAGCCATACCACTTTGGGCTCCGGTATGGCTCTCACCACACACGCTATGGTAAGATTTCTACCCTCTGACACTTCCGTGTAGGCCGACTGAGGTGACACTTCGGGCAGGCAGGCAAACTCTTCGCGTTTTAAAGTTTTTATTACTTGCCCTTTAAGGCGTGGAGGTTCCACACATTTTGGCTCTTCGCTCTGCGGCGTATTGTAGTTGCTAAGCCAGGCATGCAAGTCCAGCAGGCGACAATCACAAGTCCAACGATTGCTCTGCAGACTTATGCCATGCAAAGATTTTGGCAGTATATGATTACCCTGAATATAACTGATACGATTACCATCTAATCTGAGCCACTCTAGATTATCCATACCCACAAAAGCTTCGTTTTCTATTCTCTCTATCTGGCAGTTACTCAATTCCAGGGTGGTGAGAAAGGACAGATATCTGAAGGCAGCTGCTTTTAATTCTCTTATGGGATTACCGCTTAATGTCAGTCTCATCAAAGAACTGTAGTCCTGAAACGTTTCCGTGGGTATATTTTGCAAAGAATTTTCCGATAAATCAAGCTCGACAAGATTTGTTAGACCTCTAAAAGCTTTTTCGTGTATTCTTATTAATTGATTGCGGGATAAGTAGATTTTTTGCAAGTTCAGTAAATCCATGCGCAGAAAACGTTCGCTTTGTAAAACTTGCAAAGAATTGCCACTAAAGTTTAACACCTGAGTACCTGGATCCATGCCCTCGGGTATATTAGGCAGAGCTTGACCGCCACACTCCACGGTCTGCTTGCCACCTTTCCACTTGCATATGCACACTTCTGCGGGACATCCTTCAACGCTAGAGATAAACTCACAGTTAACCAGCAATGTATAGCAGATGATTAGCACTATTGATTTATAGTTTAGACAAGGCATTTTGTGCTTCTTTTTTTTTTTTTGAACAAGAAACCTATTAAATATAATCACATCCAATTAAATTAAAATAATAAGAAAGTCTTTATAGCTGGACAATTAAGCAACATTGATGACATCTTTTGTTAAAGCAAAATTCATTCCATTCTTTGTTGCCTCTTTAAAGATTTCTTTCTTTTTTTATTATTTATACACTTTACGTATTACTCATACCCAATTGCTTCAAGTTGTTGAGCTTTTAAGGCATGTTTTAAATGACAATCACTTTGATGGCAGCAATAAAAGAATACGTCCTAGATGTCCTTGGGCAAAAGTGTGTAGATGGGGTTTTTGATATATTTTCTGCCTGTTCCTATTTTAGTTTTTAAAACTGTCATTTAAAACCCTCTAATGCTTTCAGTAACTTTCTTTAGCTTAAATGTGTGTGTGTGTGTGTGTGTGCGTGTGTGTGTGCAAGTGTGTGTAATTAGGTTTTGTTGTTTTCTTTTAAATTCCTGCACCACAGCAATGTTGCCATGTATTAAGGCGTCTTTTTGTCCTGCTTATTGACATTTTATATATTTTTGTGTGTATCCTTTTTTGTGGGCACTTTTTTGTTTTGTGGCTTTTAAGTTTTTCTTTAGTTCTTCTTTTTATTAACTCCAGGCCACAGTATTTTTATTTTTTTTTTTTGATAGTTTATTTCTCTGTCTTCATGACGTCAGCATGTTTTCCTCTAATTTCCAGCTGTTTGAAAATCTATTTTTCCATAAATGCCAATAGTTTTTTTTCACAATCGTTTTCCTGTCTCTTTCTTTAATATACGTTATTGTTATTCCTTTTTGTTTTAGTTTGCTGGTAAACCACTTATTTTTTCATAGAGTTTTGTGCAGTTATTCATTGTTGAAAATGTGTTGGATTTTTAGCTGTTTTTATTTTATTTTTGTTCCACTTTCTTACAACCCATCATTAAGGCCATTAGCATGTACGTTTGCCTCTTTAAAGTCTAGAAAATAAAAGTTAAATGAAAGAGAAAGTTTATAAGCAACGCATTAGAAAGTTTCAATTTAATATGATAAAGTATAAGGAAGGCAATAGACTTATCTCTATAATTTTTAAGCTATTTTTTTATAAGTTTGTCAGCTAACATTGAATTATCCTTTGTACTAAAGACTTGTCACATTTGTAACTTGACGCTAATAATATCTTAAACCTAAACTTAAATTTGATTATCATATAATTACACTTTTATAAAGGAACAATCCAAAGCTCTTTAAATGTGTAATAGTCAAACCTAAGGCAATAAGCAAAAAGTTCTTAAGTCATATTTGACTATTTTGCAGTAGAGCACTTTCAAGTAGATTTTCACAAATTTATTTCTTTTGCAGTTAAATTGGGAAGTTTACGGTAAGCACTAGCAGAAAGGACCAACGTGCTGTTTTTGAAGGCCGCTACTCGGTTAATCATTAGCGATCTTGTGTTTGCTTCACTGTGTGTGGTTTCAGTCTTACAAAAATTTTTTTTTTCATTGCAAATGAAATACGAGAATTATTTTGAGTCATGGTATTAGAATTAGCAAAAAGCTTTTTTGTATTAAAAGCTTAAATTTAGCATCTCTAATTTACAACAGTCTTACCATTATTAATTGTTTATTAACTATAATCTTGACTTATAATTGCAGTAATACAACAAAAGAGTTTTGTCAACATTTTAATAAATGAATGTTAAATTAATAAATTAATTTATGTAACGATTCCTAACACGGTGCCATATTTATTAGGAAATTTGAGGGGTTCTTTTATTTCTTGTAAATGTGGTTTTTTCGTTACTATATAATGAAAACTAGATTTTCAAATTAAATAACTAAAGACTTTAAGTCAAATAAATGTACTTGGGTATTTCATATATAAATTAAAGATATATATACATAAAGAAACTTTTATGTAAATTATATATTAAAATATGCAGTTATTTGAAAAATAGTATTAACAATTCTTGTTATTGCTTTTAGTTAATTCATATTCGTACTTATTTTTTTAAGCTTTGATTATCCCAAAGCTCTTATTTTGAGAGAGCTTAATTAAGCTGCAATAATTTTTAAGGAAAAAATAAGGCCAATTTTCTAATGTGATTAAATAAAAAATATATTTAGAAGCTTTAAAAAAACTTAAAACTATAAAAGAATGTTGGGATTATATGTCTCAGGACAAAAGGACGATTTTGGGATTTCTGGGTATCCAGAAAATATCCTTTTTACTATATCTCTTAGAATATGTAAAAATTTTCACAACATACATTTGAGTTTTTGAAATAAAACTTTGTCCCGAAAGGGTTAAATGTTACTTATTCAAACTTTATATGATTATATGTAGTAACTTTAGAAATCATATATTTATGTAAATGCGAATTTTCTTTTAGCTTATTTGTTTTTTTTTCATACTCTAAACAAAATTATTATGGTTGTTATTGTTAACTCTCTTTTCTATCATTCACAAAAATGAACTTATTTAAATACATGTCAGTATTAAAGCCTTCACAATAGTTTCCCTAAAATATTAAAGCCCTTTAGTGTAGAGAATATAATAGGACAAAAATACAAAAAAAATTATATAAAACGGATGAGTTAAACAGATGCTACGACTGTATATTATACATACAATGTTGATATCAAGAAGATATTTGGGTTATATCTTGTGTATGATTTCATAATATAAAAATTGGTTTGGGCTCCAACTCTAAAAGATTAGTGTGGGACTTTAGCAAGATGACGATAGCAAAAAAAAATGTCACAACCAAACGCAAGCACTTCAAGCTAGATATTTAAGTATGATAAATATTTTATAAAAATATAAAGCTTACTACAGTGTGGTATATAATACAAGCAGCAGGGTAAAAACTAAAAAAAAAATATTTTGCTTGATGAAAATAAGTTCAGATAAAGCTTCCATACCTGTCAAAGACTCTTGAGGTAAAATATAAATAATTCCTCTTTAGTTATTATAATTTTATATGTATCTTTAATACAAACTAAAGGCTTTTCAATAGACAAGCTAATAGTTTCGTGGGTTGTACTGTGTTTTATTTAAAAAAAAATAAATAATTTTTATTACCACTGCTAGCTGAATTACCTTTTCTTTAAATAAATATTTAACAAGGATTGATTTGCTGGGCAACACACAAAATTTAGTTTAAGAAAAATTCATAGACATATATACGTATGTATACGAGTAAAAAAGCACACAATATGAAACTGCGCAAATGGTAATCAAATATAAAATGCTGAGTAGATAGATTTTTATTTGGTTGCACTTAACATAATTTTAATTTCATTTTTGTTTTATTTATATATTTATTTTCCTAACTATACGTGTATACATATTTTATTTTTTCTTTTATATAATATTTCCTGAAATATATTGTTCTCATAATACAATTTAATCAAACAAGTTGAGTTCAAAAAAGACATAATATAATAAAATTTATATTTCTCTTGTCATTTGCACAGTTCTGCCTCTGCAGAATTATACAGTGTACCCCTGATAGTGGAATGCTCTCTAATATGCTTCGATTGCAGTAAGCTATAGTGATAAAAAAAGTATTATTAAATCAGTTAATTAATTCTGTATAAGTACATCAAAAGTAAGTCTTAGTCCTAGAATCAGTCCATGAACTAGTTGCGATATTTAGATTGCCTTTCTTTTAGTTAATAAGACCTATTTCTTTTTAAATTAAAGTAAGCCAAGTTTTCAAAATAAAAAGTATTTATAGATTCAAGTTTATATAATTTTTGTTTTCGGAAAAGTGAGTCTGTGAAAGGTTCCCTACGTTTTTTTTTATTTTGGCGCTTTTTCTTAGTTGTGGCGTTTTTTTGTTCTTTTTTTTGAAGATTTTTTCTGTCCTTGGCGATTTATTTATTTCTCCGAGATTTTTTAATTATCGCGATTTTTTAGTTTTTTTTGTGATTTTTTAGAATTTCAGCGATTTAAATAGATTTTTGGCGATATTTTTCATATAAGCGTTTTTTTTTATTTTATAAATTTTTTTAGTTTTTGGCAATTTTTTTTATTTTTAGTTTTGACAATTTATTTCATTTTGGCGAATATTTTTGATATTAAGCATTTTTTAGTTTCAGCTCTTTTTTTCGTTTAAGTGAATTTTTTACTTTTGGCGCTTATTTCGTTTTGTCGATTTTTTTTAGTTTTTTGGCGACCGTTTTACTTGTTGGTGATTTTTTGCATTTTGTCGATTAATTTTATTTTTAGTAATATTTTTCATTTAAGCGCTTTTTTCTTTTTTGCGATTTTACGGTTTTCGGAAATTTTTTTGCTTAGCGATTTTTAGTGCTGACGACTTTTTTTTCGTCTTCGGTTCCTGGCGATTATTTTTGTAGTTTTCAAGTATAAGCATTTTTTAGTTTCGGCGCTTTTTTTCGTCTAAGCGTTTTGTTACTTTTGGCGCTTTTTTATGTTTTTTGCTTTTGCGATTTTTAAATTTTTGGCGACCGCTTTAATTTTTGTGATTTTTTTTTTTGCATTTTGGCGATTTATATTATTTTTGGCGACATTATTCATTTAAGCGCTTTTTTCATTTTGGCGATTTTTTTTGGCGACTTTGTTAGTCTTGAATATTTTTTCGGTTCTTGCCAATTATTTCTGTGGTTTTTAATCATAAGCTTTTTTTGGTTTCGGCGCATTTTTTCGCCATTTTTTTCTGCATAAAAGTACACTAACGTCCCTTTTCACAATGTACGGTTAAGATTTAACGTGTACTTTAACTGACAGTTCTTCATACAAAAGCTGCCGTTAAAGTCCCTGTTAGCTCTTAATTGTACATTGTGAGAAGGATCGTAACCTTGAAAATTTATATATAATATATTATAATGTATGTATATTACATTAGGTTTTCAACATAATTTCTTGCTCGCTTTAGAATACTTTTTAATTTTTAACTGCCACATATGTGTTGTTGTACATACGCTGTAAAAATTTTAGGTTCGTAACTCTTACGGTTCTCGAGAAAGCAGGCTGTGCCAGACAAACATATGGACAAATGAAAGGATATCGAGGCGAAAACAATAGGTTTCCTTTTCATTCTTGTTTTACGTAACCTTAAAAATTCACTTGTATCACTTTCAAAATAAACGGCTCATATTGAAGAGTATTCAAATATTACATTGCCTATTTATTGCTTAAAACTTAAACACAACTATAACTAAAGAAATTTCTTCAGGGTATTCATAAGAATGCTTCAATGAAATTTCTCCTCTTTGGTAACATTAAAATTAATCATCCACTTACACACTTGCAGGGCAAAAGCATTTAAAGCCACTTTCAGAGATATACTACAACTCATTTGTAGTAAATTACAAACAATTTAGTTCAGACCTGATACACACACAGTTTATGTATTTTTCCACATTTATTCATATTAACGCATATACATATTTACATAGTTATAAGTGTGTGCGTAAGTATGCATGTGTGTATGTAAGTGGAGGTTTTTTTATATAAAAAGTACAACTTTAATAGTTGTTGTATTCACATTTGTACAATTTTAATATTATCTCAGATGTTAACAGAGATTTTATATATTTTTTTTTCGACATTTTCATTGTGGAATATAAATTATTTTCACTTTATTTTCTGGAATTTAGGTGAATATATAAGACACTTAATTTAATGTAGGCTATTATTTTTTTTTTAAATACATGCAAAGTGGACTCTCGGTGCAGGTAGATTGTCTTTTGTGAACTTTTTCATTATTTGGATAGTTTTTTGTTTTGTTTTTAGTATTTTTTTCTTTGTTATTGTGACCATGCCAGAGTAGCCATAATGAGAAGATAATATATATGTATATATGTTTGTAACGAATGTTATATTATTTATTATAACTGTTGAAACCTTAAACAATGGAAATAGGTTTTTTTACTCCCTACGTATACTGCTCATAGTAAATAGTTATGTTTATATTAAGTCTTTATTGCAAGGGAGCATTAACTCGGAAAATGAGTTTTCTTAGTTATTTTTTGTATGGTTTCTGGGGAAAGTTCCTAGCCCAGTCTAGATTTTATCCGGGGGTCTGCTTATTCCGCATTCACGTCCGCAATATAAAAATTGCTAATATTGGCAAAATGTGGTCGAAAAATACTTAAATGGCAACAGTGATTGGATATTCATAATCACAACATAAAAAAAAATTATGATTAGCAACCACTGCATTTACGTTATATTCAATTCCATATTTTTCAATCAGCAGAAAAGTATGCAACGAAAGAGCGTCTATCAAATGAAATTCATAATGCGCAACTACTGCGTATACTTAATATTATATTTTTCCAATTTTAACTCTTCAAAAAAGTATGCAATGAAAATTTTTTAATATTGCAATCAAAGATAATAGACTGGGAATTGTGGCGTATGATTCATGTTATAACCTTATATTTATCATACAACAACACGTAGTTTAACCCTTAAGTAGCCACCTAATTTGTTTGGCACAAACTGCCACCTGGGCCTGGCTCGGACCACTTGTATTTTAACTGAAAATTAGCAGTATTTTTAAAAGTTCTTAGTAAGAAACGCCATGAATTATTAAAAAAAAGGGATTTAAACAAAAAAATAATGGAACAACATTACATTACAATAAAAAGAAAGAACAATTCATTAAGATAATTTATAAGATGGAAAAGAAAAATATATATTTTGGTTTCAATTTATACAAGTAAAACAAATATACTCGCATTTTACGTGCTGAAGACACACAGGACTTTTGCAGTTTTTACATAAGTATCTTCGTCTTTAAAAGCCTCCAATTCCGACATTGTTATTGGATTCCAATGTTGATTCTATTCTTCGTAATATTTCTTCCCATTTCTATTTGTCTCAATTATTATTATTTCTTTTATATTATTTGTAAAAAAGCGGTTGAATATATCCAATGGACCAACATCTGTGCAAGTTGGGCCCCCGGAACCTCTCAATATATTATGCGTGGCAAATTTTCTTAGAACCGTTGGTGATTTTGACCACTCTGTTCCATCCTTACCATAAAAAAAAAGATTTTGAAGCTGATTCTCTTTGGTTATCTTCTTCGTTCTCGCTTTCATCATCGCTATCGCTTGATACTATCATTTAATTGTCAATATATAAATCTTCTTCGATATCAGAAGATTCTCCATCTAAATCATCATCCTCATCTTCAATGCGACATTCATTTTCAATATCGTTGGCAATTGCCTCAGACAATTTTTCAAAATAAGTTGGATCAGATTTTTAAATTGTATGCAAAATTTTATCAAATTCACAAGTCATTGCAAAACAACAACTAGCAACACAGAAAATAACTATGTATAATGATATGTCAGTGAAGTAAAGAAAAAAGTTGATTCATTTTTTAATCAGAAAGTAACTGTAATTCTCTTTCTGTTCTAATATAAAACAAAAATCTAATTTTGCTAAGTTATACTATAAACACAATTGGAACGAACGACGAATTTCGTTCAAGTTGACGAATTCGTCGTTAAGAATTCGCTGAGTCAATTCGTCGTATAAACCACAATAACGACGAATTTACTCACCGAATTCTGCTGTCATAATTGATAAAGTTGTTTATTGTGTATGCAAAGACAGAGAGAGAGAGAAAATTGTTTTTCGTCGTTCGTGGGCGTACAAAATAGAAATAAACCTATCTCAGAGTTCTTCACACACGACGAATTTCGTTCTACGGTGGTGTTGTGTTCATTTTCATATGCGCAAATGTGTTTTATTTCTTTATGGCGAAAGTTCGCACCGAAATATTCGTCATTCGTCACAGTTGTATTTCTAGCATTATGCTAGGAACACAACTGGGACGAACGACGAATTTTTCGGTGCGAACTTTCGTCATATAAAATAAAGCACGTGTGCTTCACACGACAAATTTACGCAGCGAACTCTTATCGACGAATTCGTCGGGGTGGACGCAATTCGTCGTTCGTCCCAGTTGTGTTCCCTTCATAAAACTTGTGAACAAAAATCAAAATTTTTTTTTCATTTACATTTGAAAAGTAGTTATATTGCTTATGAGTTTGTATTTTGTGTTTTTGCTTTTGGGTTCTCAGAGAATTTGCTTTTGCTTTTTTACTTTAGAATAAATATTAAAGATTTTGCTTGTTTTTGCATTGAATTTAATATATAACTCGCTGGGCCTAGCTAGACCCAGGTGGATACAATATGCACAAAAATTTCATTTGGTCAATTGGCAAAACCACAGTATTAAAATTAAAATTTTTTTCTCATTTTCTTGTTAAAAACCGTTCCATTGAGGAATACATAAAGTTTCGTTATAATATATTTAATAGTTATATGAAAAAAACTGGAAAAAAGTCAAAAAGGGCCTGGCCAGGCCCAGGTATACACTTAAGGGTTAATGTCAATACTCGCTTACGTTTATTTTAACTTTTTTTGCAATAGGCGTCGCCTGTCTGTATATCTAATGCACATACACACATACATATATTCGAATGTTGTATGCAAGAACGTTAGAAGAGGATCGAAACCAGATTATGAAAATACTTCCAAGCTCGTAGCTCTATAATTGCGAATCGATTTTAGAGAAATTTAAGAAAATGCATTTAACTAATTAATTTGTCTTTTGAGAATTATATAAAGTAAGGGTAACAGATTTAATTGAAAAGTGAACATTTGCCGAATCGTTTTTTATTTCTGCAAAAAAAAATATGCCAAATTTAATTTGTTCCTTTTAAAATTATTAATTTAGGCTCAGGGTCGTGCCCGGAGGAAGCCAAGTGAACAATTAATGATTTTAAAACTAACAAATCGATCAAAGAACATTCAGTTATTAATCAAACCCTAGCAGGTGGGAACAAAATGAAATTTTTTTGGAAGCGCGCTACATCTTTATCATACAAGAAAAAATGTTTATGAGTTTTTAAGCTCAAGAAAAAAAAACTGCAGATGATATTTTTCAAATATCAGAAAAATGTTATCGAAGTACAGTCGAACTTCCCTGTAATAAATACGCATGAGACTATAGAGTCACTTCATTATATAGAAACTTAACTTAACCGAAATCAACTATTGGCTTAGTTTTGAAAAAAAAAACATTATCAAGCTTTGACAAATTTAATATGGAAAAATTTTAAATTACAAAAACAACGCTAAGCGTTGCGTTTTACAAAATTAGGCCCTATCATTTTCCACTTTCAATTAAATCAATATAAACCTATTTGAATTTGGTCTAGAGAAAATTTATGTATATATTTTTCAGTTTTATTAAAAAAAAATCAGGTATTTTAGTTGGATGCCTCAACAAAAATCTCTTAATAAATTTAAGAAGTTTTAAAGAATATTTTGAAACGGATGTGAGTCAAAAGTTTATTTTCATAATTTATTCATTGAAAGGAAAACTTTAAACTATGGTAATTTGTTAGAAGAAGATCAAATCACACCAAAATTGTAATTACAAAATCTATGGTTTTGAAACAAATTTATAAAAAGGAGAGCTTCATTGTATATAAGTTAAGTATAGAGAAATTCGACTGTATAGCATAAAAATTAAAGTTCACTCATATTTGGAATAATAAAAGAAAAAATATGCTAATACTCGTATTTGCATATTCCCGAATTTATTGACAATTCACTGATTTATTTTAATATATTTATACTAATACAATCAATTGCTCAAAATTATCAGTTGCTTAAACATACAACAAACATATATTCATGAGGCTATTTGGACTTATTATATGAAAAAAATATGGTGCCATAACCACCGAAAGTGCTTAAGCAACACAATTTTCGAAATTAATTTTTTTTATCAAAACTGAATATTTGCGAACGTAAAAAATGGATAAAAAAATATGTAGGTTAAGCTTTGTTTTTGCAAGATATGTGTCGATATATAGACTTTACAGGCAATAAGTGAAAATATTCATGAACTCATTTGAAAAATAAAGTAATCGTCTAATTTTTCTGTAACTTATGAGAAGTTCTCCTCGCATCGAGAAAAATTAAAAAAGTTATATTGATTGTCCTATTTGACATAGGGTTACTCACATGAAAGCTTATAAAAACTTACAAAATATATCAACAAATACAGGTTTTTTCTTACTCACTCTGTGCTTCACAGGATGATAATAATTTTTTCGACTGCAAAAGTTCTCACATTTCTTACAGACGTAAGGCACTGAACTATAGTTTTGCTATATTCTAAAAGGGCTTATCTCATTTCACACACTTTGAAAAATAATTAGCTAAAAATAGTCGATTTTGTATTAGACTAAAGAATATAGAAAAATTTTTTCTTTAATCTAGTACAAAATTGTCATAGTCATTCTTTAACTTGACAGTATGAGCAAATAATTTTTTTTTTTAATAAATATTGTGCTTAAAATTTCTAGTTTATTTTTCTGCCTTAGACAAAATCCAAAAAATTTGTGTAGCCCTACGTTAACATTTGTTAATATTTTTTTGTGTTATATTGTGTTACTGTTATCTCGAATTTATAACCATTTCCTGTTTCCCCTTCAGTGAGATATTTACTTTTGGTCTTATTGTCTGTTTTGACAAAAAGCTTAAAAGCTAAAATTTATTAAAATTTATACTCATCTAGTTGTGAGTGTGTGTGTGTGTGTGTTGCTTGCACGTAAGTAAATTCGTCCGTTTGTTGTTTTGTTATGTTAGCTGATTTTACATAACGATGTTGCTTTGCTTTGTTTTGCTTTCTTTTATTTGTTTTACTATTTATGTGTGTGTGTGTGTGTGTGTGTGTGCTTGTGCTTGTTGATAAATAAATTAACAGAATATCAAAATCTAAATTTCAGCGTTTATCTGTATGCGTGTTGTTAGAATTTTTGCTATAAATCTTGGTAATTTATGTTTTGTTTAACTCTTAAGTAATTTCCTGCAATATGCTACAATTTGATTTATATTCAACAGCATTTTGGACTGGCCGGAAATAGTATTATAACGCGTTTTTTGTTTGTTTGTTAATTTTGCTTTTATCTTTAATTGCCCGAAAGTAAGTGGGCTTGTGTCTGGCTAAATTAAACTTTATTTATTTCTTTTTAAAGACAAAGATTATATATTGTTGTTAACTTTTCTCTGAACTGCTGTTTAAAATGGAAATTGTTCGAAAAAAAAAATAAAAAACACATCATAAGCGCTTAGGCTTAAGTCAAAAGTTAAAAGGAATGGTTGTAAAAGTCTCAATATGAAATATGACTTCAATCACTTTCATTATTATGGACTTATATACTTTTATGTATAAAAATTTTCTCTTAATTATTAGTTTTATTTTTACCACAAGTCAGGCATACGATTCCTCTAGAAATATTATATTAAAATAACTCCAGAAAATGAGCGCTTTTGATATCCATTTTCTGCTCCAGTAGATCGTCCTTGTTGTGGTAAAAGATTAAAAATACTTCTCTTCTTTTTAATTATTTATACTTTTTACTTAACTAAATGCTTTTCATTATTTAAAGTTCGACAATAAAGTTATCACATATTTAATTTAATTAAAATGAAAATAAAGCTTATTATTTATTTGCAGCAAATATAAAAACCAAATAAAATAAATAAATCCTTAAAACCACACATAATTTACCATCATCTATTTTGCTTTTTAAAAATGTTACTTCTTTTTCCATTTATTAGCCAAAAACTTTATGCTTAATAAAAGTAAATGCTTTGCAGCAGTCTTAATACAGCCACTTTACAAATTATATATTAGCTTAATACAAGCATTAAACTTAAGTTTCCTTATTACAGCATGTGCGTTATTTTTTTCAAGCCAAATTATAAACATTTTAAAGCGTTTTTTCTTGGTAAGCCAAAAAAAAAAACAAAATATATGATTACACAATAAAATGTACTTTTAGTATTTTGTAAAAAAAAATTTTAGCAGCTTAACATTTTGTGTTATAACAAAATGTCTGCACGTTTGTAGCAGGATTTTTTAGAATTTTCTTATTTTTCATTTGCTAATCTGATTAGGTTTCAAGCAATTTTATATTTAGCAAAATCTTCTATTATATAATATTGGCATCATTTATTTTTTAATACGTTTATTTCTGTATTTCTTTACTTAAACCATATTAGTGTGGTTACAAACAAGATAAATAAATACCTTCTTTGTTAAAGCAGCAACTAGAGAAAAAGAGCAGTTAAGTAATTTATGTGATATTTAGAATTTAAAGCTAATAAGATCATAAGCTTAGCCATAAACGCAATTTACTTACATTTGTACTTTTTTGAGTAAAATACATTTTGGTTAATATAAGAAAAAAAATTTATAGACATTTTTATATACACATGAGTGTACGAGGGTGATCCCCAGACTTGCGGACTTAACGTTATGTGTTTGTTCACTAACTATTATCACACACTGTATAACTATTTGCATAAAAAACTAGACAATTATGTTGACAACAACAAAAAACGTAATAAGTAATAAACGATTATTACGCAAACTATTGTCACACACTGTATAACAATTTGTGCATAAACATTGAATAGTTTTGTTGGCACAAAACAAATATAATGCACATATTTAATTAAAGAATTTAATAAAAGCAAAATACAATAACACAATCAACAAGAAGAATATTTTTTAGTCGCTGAGTGAATATCGTTAAGTGATTTGCTAGTCACCAAAATGATAGGATGACAGGTGAAAGTAGTTGAAGAGTAGTTTAGTGATTATCTAGTCACTAATACTACTCTATAAATTCAGTGGTGATTTAGTTGGAGCATAATAAGTGTTCTAGTGACTCTCTATGCGCAAAAGCATTAAAACCAACTAGATCAGTGACCGTCCAGAGTAGTAGAAAATTAATAGAACCTAATATTGCATCATTTAGCTGGTTAGTGGTATACTAGTTCTTAGAGATATGCGGATATAAGAAGTAGTAGTTGTAATTAATATTGAGAACCTTAACGTGAGTGATTTCCAATTCACGAAAGTGGACATAAGTAGTTATTTATACTATAAAGCCCATGTGTCTACATAAGTGATTCCGTAGTCACTACTAATTTATATCCTATTTATATGCCATGTATCCAAGTGAGTGATTGTCTAGTTACGAAGGCGGTCATAGGTAGTGATTTATATTCTGGGGACGGCATTTCCACCAAAAGTAATCTCCTAGTCATGAAGGCCAATGTTAGTAGTTATTTATACCCTAAATCCCGTGTGTTCACGTAAGTGTTTTCTTAGTCACGAAAGTGGAAATAAGTAGTTAATTACATTCTAGCACCTGTATGTCCGCGTGTGTGATTTTCTACGAAAATCACGAAGGTGGGCATAAGTAGTAATTTATATCTCAACCCCTGTGTTCACGTGAGTGATTTCTAAGTCACGAAGGCGGACGTAAGTAGTTAGTTATACCCTAAGCCCCGTGTATCCATGTGAGTGATTTCCTGGTCTCGAAATCAGACATAAGCAATAAGATAAGTTAATACAGTATCTAGTGTATCCAAGAGTGTAATTTCTTAGTTACGAAAAGGGCTAAACAAGCAATTAAGACAATGAAATTAATTTTGCTAAAGGCCTGTGTGATTTATCTTCCAAGTCACGACACTGACGTGCGTGGAACAATCCCTACCAGTAATAGTCCAAGTATAAGAGTGCTATCCGCTATTAACAACAGGAAGTAAAGGGCATAATAGCAAGAAGATCCTGGTAATTCAAAGACAAGATTCCAGAGAGATTTGTGAACTTCGAATATTGAAAATAAAAATTATTAAAACTATAATTGCAATTGCTATTCTTAAGGTGACCTGGCATTTTGAAGGATAAATATTACCCAGAGAAATAAGTCGCTACAACGTATAGATGGCAGTAGTTTGGAAAACTTAAAATCTTAAAAAACTAAATTATTTAATGTCAAGGAGCCACGTTGCTTAGATTATTTTTTGGAGTATTGAAAAATAAATGCTCTCCGTAAGTTTATGACATGATTTAACATCACAGGACATAATATAACATAAGATTATATAGCATAAAATAACGTATCATAACATAAGATAACATAATATAACATGGCATAATCTATAACATAAAATAAATAACATAGCATAATGTTATATATATTACATATAATATCATAAAATTAATAGAAATATATCCTTTAAGATAACATAACATGACATAAGATAACACAGCATAGCATAACATAACATATCACATCATAACATATATAAAAATAACATAACATAAGGCAAGTAAATCTAAGATAACATAGCATAATCTATAACATAAAATAAAATAACATAATATATTGCTATATACAACATAACGTATCATATCATAACATAAATAGAAATAAATTTTTTAAGATAACATAACATGACATAAGATAACATAGCATAGCATAACATAACATATCATATCATAACATAAATAAAAATAAGATAACATAAGGCAAGTAAATCGTAAGGAACTTCCTGCCATAACGGTATGAAAGGACAAGGTGCGTTATGTTACTTTTTACCCGACTGCACGACGCAAAAAAGGGTATATACATATGTATGTATGTATGTTTGTGTGTAGTATGTATGTACGTCTGTATGTATGTGTGATCCTTTGCCGCACTATATAAACCGAACGTGTGTACCGATTTTAATGATTCTTCCATCAATCGATTTGTCTTTGTGACTTCTGTCACTAAGGATATGACAGGAGTCAAAACCCAATATGACGGTCAACAGACCCCATTTTGTTAATACGAAACAAATAAAAAGTCTACGAACTATATCAAAATGGGTATCATTACACAGGTATTTTAAAATGAATGGATGAATTTTAAAGTTGATCGCACTCAGGTTTTTTTTTATTTTTTTGAGTTTTGAGTTATTACGTCGTTATGCAAGAAAACTTCTTTATTTCAAACGTAGTCTGAAGTATGTATTAGTACCCTGCAGGAAATGGAACTGACACAAGACTAGTCACGTGACCGGTCCCCAAGTGATAGGGACCAGTCCGAGTTCTAACACTTCCTATGAAGCGGACCAGTCACTTTTACATGGGGATGGCCTAGGATGGGGTTAATTGATACTTTGTATGCACCTTGTGACTTGTCACTGAACTATCCCATAGGGACCTATTCGATGTATAATAATATAAATTATTTATAAATAAAATTTCGACATTTAACTGTAACAATTAACGCTTATACATTTTTTTATTGTTACAAATGCAGTGACATTTTTTTTTAATTTTATTTTTAATCTGAAAATTTTTTGAGATTCGAACCGACAACCTCGTGCATGACAGGCTGGCACACTACCCACTCGACCACAGGGCCACTCATATTTCAAAAGTATAAATACCATTTAAGCTTAGGTTAATATCTAAGTATAGTTACGGGACTGATCTCAGAGTCACATTGAAGGGAGCAATTAACATTATATTTACACTATTTGATAGGTCCGGTGTTCGACCACATCGAACATGTTCAGTGCAGTTTACTACAATACTAGACCGAGTCCGAATTAAATTGGCTCAAGATCAAGACGATACACCACGGAAATGGTCAATATGCCACCATTTAAACGATATGACTTTTTTCACCATACACTACTACGTACTTTTGATAACACCCACATTATCTCCAGTTATAGGACGAGTACATTTGGATCAATTGTCACCAAATTTTCTGCAGGGTACTTATTTAATTTTGAATTTTCGAAAAAGTTTAACTTTTTTGGACTTATGTTACTTAATCTTATTGGAAACTGTCCCATTTGCTAGCAGAGTAAAAAAAACTTACATCGTATTTTTAAAAGTTTATGTCGCAATTTTATACTGAACGAGGTTTAATCTCTCTCTCGCCTTGTTTTTGCAACTTTTATGGCAAATTTGCATCAAAAACTATATGGACCTTGAATTTAAGGTATAAGCTATTTTCAGCACTTTTTTACGAAAAACATTTTTGTGAAATACTTGTACTTTAATAATCTTACCACTCTCGGCATAGTTTATGTTAAAATACAATAGCTATATATTTTCATTTTAGAGACAATAAATTGTTTGAGAAATATTAAAAATATTTAAGAAATTTCAACATTTTATTTAAAATTTTTATTGTCCTCTTTTCTTTTTTTTATTATTTCCGGAACATGTCCTTGCATAATTACACACTTAAGTTGTGTTTTGCATTGTAATTGTTTTACTTGAGAATTTTATACATGCATATATATTATTTTGTTTTTGAGACACTTCCCTCTTGAGTTGACTGGTAGTTGTTGTATGCATTCGTTTGTGTAAATGTCTACAAATACACACTCATAAGTAGTTTTGTCTTCTTAACAAGTTGAAACGTTTTTGCCATTTGGTTTTTGCTTATGCTGCCATTTTATTGTTAGCTTGTGTATTGGTGCATATTTTTCCATAATATGTGAGTATTTTGAAGCAGCAAACAATAGATTGTAACAATTTAACAATAGTTATGTGTAATTTTTATCCTTTTTACAAATGCATTGGCATTGAAAGCAAAAACAATAAAAAAAGTAGAAAAAAGAAAAATGAGACCAGTGCATATTTTAATACACCCAACAAGACGTACGTATGTATTGCAGCAGTTGTAAACAAAAGCAATTTAAATAGACAATTGACAGCAACATAAATATGAGAAAATAGTTAAAAAAGTTTGCTACTCGTAGTAGTTATTAGCAGGCATTACATTGTTTTGCTACTCACTTGTTAGAAATGAAAATTGAAGTGCATAAATTTGTTAAGCATGAGAAAAAGCTAAGAATTTAAAAAGACATATTTACATATACGTTCATTTCCTTGGAAATTATACTAGACCTTTCTGCACTAAAATGGGAAAGCTTTTACGTAACGATGCTTTCGGGACTTGTTTTTGGTAAAATATCATAAGGCTTTAAAAAAAATTTGTTATAAAATCACTTGCATGTGATATGGATGGAATAGTTTTGATTTTTTATGCCCACATTTAATTCTAATAACTAACTCTTTGCCATTTACTTAGTTTAAGGTCTAATACCGATCGGAAATGTTAAGTTGGCTGCTTGCAAGTTATGCTTTTATCAAAATTATAACTGACCCTCAAAGGTCTGCCATAAAACGTCGTGAAAACCTGTGAAATGAAAACTGAAAGCATTTATTGAAGACTTTGCTTTTCCACTACCCTTAAAGTATTAAAAAGTGTTTCAGGCACAACATATAAAAAGAATTAACTAACAAGATATATCCAGATTTTTCTAAGCAAATGAAATCGATATCATGCAGTATTTTATTTTAGTTTAAATAAATTCGGCAAAGTGCGACTTTGACTCGCACACCCAGTTTTTGGCGATTTTTTAATATTAACGCATATTCAAATTGTGACTTTTTTCATCTAGGCGAATGCTACCGTTTTTTGCGATTTTTCTTTTGTTTTATACAAAAAGTTTTAGCATTTTTTTAAATTAATTTTGGCACTTATTTTCGTTGTGTCGATTTTTGTAATTTTTGGCAATCTTTTTTTAGATTTTTCACGATATTTTAACTTATGGTGATTTTTTTCATATAAGTGATCTATTCTATTTTTGCTGACATTTTTCATGTCGGCGATTTTTCGTTTTGGTATTTTTTTAAATTTTAGAATTATTTATTTTTAGAGTTCCTTGAAGTTTTTAAAAATTTAGTCGCCTTTTTTAGTTTTACCTTTTATTTCGTTTAGGCGATTAATGTAGATCGTTTTTTTGTTTTTGTTGATTTTTTAGTTGTAGATTTTTTTTTATTTTTGGGGTTTTTTTTCGTTTTGGCGGTTTTTTTATTTTATTTTTTAGTATTTTGGCGAAATATTTATTTTAACGTCTTTAACGTTTATTTTTTTTTTTTGGAATATTTTTCATTGAAGCCCTTCTTTCAGTTTGGCAATTATTTAGTCTTAGAGTTCTTTGAAAAATATTTAGATTTTTGGCGATTTTTCGGTTTTGGGCAATTTTTTAGTATTAGCGATTTGTTTTGACTTCCTTTCCTTTAGGCGAGTTTTATTCCTTTTTCGGTTTGCTCTTTATTTTTTGGGTTTTACAATACACATTTTTAGTTTATGCATTGTTTATTCCTTTTGGTACTTATTTTCGTTTTGTCGATGTTGGTAATTTTTGGCAATTTTTTTATTTTTAGCGAAATATTTAGTTCTGGTGATTTTTTTTTTTGCATTTAAGCGATTTATTGTATTTTTAGTGATATTTTATATATATAAAAATTTTTTCAATTCGACGAATTTTTCGACAATCAATGAGAATTAATTTCTAAAGTTATTGTGAATGTACTCTCTATTTCCATTATTATAGATTTCGCTAACATCAGATGCTTTTCTGGTATAATGCTATAGACCTGGAGTCATTTATAAGGCTTCTTGTTACTTTGAAAAAAAAAAATAACTTTGGACATTATTGCTATTTATGAATTCTTCTAAGTCCTAATTAATAATAAGTCTTGTTGCTAATCTGATTAGTATTTTAGGAGAGAGAGACGAGAGGAAAAGAAATTTATCTGTTCCCCTCATCTCTCTCCCATAAACTAGTCAGCTTAGCAATAAGACTTGCATAGTGTAAATTAGGACAAATTTTTGTAGTTTTAATCTCTTTAAATAGAATTTGTATTAGTTACTGTGCTTCATAGTATTAATAGTACCCCGGTGGTAGCCTTCTAACTTTCTTTACGGCTACATACTCTAACTTTAAAATAATACTTATAAAAACCGTAGAAAAATTAATACTTTCTTTCCGAAATAAAACATCTTCCTGCAAGGAACCAAAAATCAAATACACAAGATTATATTATATTTTATCTCATAATGGATAAATATATATAGATATAGATAACTTAGATAACTAATAATTTGTATTTATTTTTTTTTTTTTTTTGGAATATATAAAACTCTTCGATATTAGATTTTGGTTACCTATGAGCTGATGCCTTAAATTGGAAGTATGTTCTTTAATCTAAGTTGTTATACATCCTTTTAACATATTTTTAAGCTAAAATTTATCCTGTATGACCATGGTTTGTTAAAAGAGTCCATTTCCTTTATTGTTGTTGTTTGTTGTTGTTGTTTTCTTTCTTTTTGTTGTTCGTTATCACTTTAATCTTGCTAAGATTCTAATCAAAGCAAAGTTTTTCTACCTATGAACATGATTATTCTTTGAAACTTTTCATTTTAATTTTTAAGTCTACTTAGCAAGAGTAAACCATAATGTAAATGCATCTGTAGTGTCTACAAGAAAATAATTTTAGTTAAAGCAGACTGCATGGAAAAAAATACAAGGATAATATTCTAGTCACAGGAAGAAATCATCTTTGCTACAAGAGTTGTCAGGGGGTGGAAAATAATGTCTTGTTGTTATTTTTTTTAGTTTCTTTCTTTATACATCTTTCTAATTTGTTGCACATTTCGAAGTAAAATGTTTTTACATATTTCTTACATTTTTAATTTGCAATTTTCTCGTATTTATTTTTTACTTTTTATTTTTTTTTTGCAACTGTTTGAGTTAAAAGCTTACCTTAATATTTTTAATGAGTCAGCTAATACTTTAGTACGATTTTTTTTATCTTAAGAAAAGAAAAATAATTAATAATTTCTTAATGTAAAAAATCTTGAAAGTATTTTTCCAAAGATAAATATATATAGAAGCACTTAAATCACTCTTCCACATGGAATTATAATTAAATTTGTTACCTTAGTAATTGGTGTTTAAAAGCTTTTATTTAACTAGCTTTATTAAAGTTTCTATTTCCATTTCTATTCAATTAAAACTGTGAGCCACAATAAACTTTTTTTTTTAAATTTATAAATTTTGCTAAGCCTTAGTTTAAATATTTGAAAAAAAACATTATTGATGTAATCAAGTACTGCCATAAAAGTATTTTGAATTGAAAAGATTCAATTAAATTTTATATCCGCTTTTGGTAGCCAACAACCATTTCGTGGTATCTGGGAGTGAAAATAAAAACTATTTTAACTCTTTATTTTAACATATAAATGCTAAAGCAAATAAATAAATGATTGGATATTGATTGTTTTTCGTATGCAAAATATTAGTGAGAGAAGCGTTGGACATTTCAAGTGGTTCGGATTAAATAAGAGTTAGTTGGTTTTTTTTCCCAACATTTAACTAAAATTGACAGCTTAAAGCTAATTTTTTTTACCAAATTTTATAAAACGTTAGCCTAGTCCACAAATATTAAAGTGCATTTGAATACATCATTGGAAAAAAAGCGTAATGTTGGATTTTTATTGTTAAATAAGAATACATTCTAAGTCTATAGTTATAGTAGTGGTCTTCATTACATTGTCCTGAGGGCTTTGCTAACATTCTGCCTTATATACGTATATACACAGAAAAAAAAATAGATAAATTATCAAGCAGAATAAGTCCGTAACTTCAAGAAAAATCACTATCAAATTAACGAAGGCCATAATAAAATCTACGGCAGTAACTTCAAGAACTCTCGATTTTTTGTTTTGAGTTATAGTGATGCAGCACAGTAGATTGTTTAAGCCTTAGTTTAAAAATATAGTAGTCTAATGTAAAAGTCTCTGAAATTTAAACATTTTTGTGGCAGATATTATTCCTCTAACTCTTCATGAGATATATCCTTTAACAAGAAAAATATACCAGCAATTATTAGCTAAATAATAAAATATACAAGCACACATGCACCTACACACAAGACGCTTATCATAACAAGTAAAACACATAAAACAACTATTATGTTACTCCTACTGCTTCTTAAGAAATGTGCAGCCACACAAACACACAAGCCAATGCAGATGAAAGACACAAACAAATAAAAACTACAATGTTTTACTTCCCTGCAGATATTATTGGACTACGTGCTTTAGTGTATATGACACAGACTAGTTATATTAGGGGCCAATATTATGCATAACCAAAAGCTGCACGATAAATTTTTGTGTATTATTATGATATCTTCTCTAAGACATTTGCAAATTGTATGCGAGCGGTCTATAGC
This sequence comes from Tachina lurida, assembly GCA_944452675.1. NCBI lineage: Eukaryota > Metazoa > Arthropoda > Insecta > Diptera > Tachinidae > Tachina > Tachina lurida. The sequence goes on along the minus strand of OX101753.1, from coordinate 156,233,950 downwards.
TTTTTCACACAGTTTAGTTTTTGGGTAATTCCGATGAAGTGCAAAGTTGAACCAATATTGCATTCCTGTACCTACCAATTATTTAGTATAGTCCGGATCCTTTATGGAGTATTTTTGACATGCATGTATGAACTAGTCGATTTATCTGCAGTATTTATTCTATTTTGAGACTCACTATATATAATTTTTGATAAAGAACTTCACTCCAGTGAGTCTTGTTAACATCGTGGTATTCAATTGTAAATTATTTAACATTGGCGTTATTCGATGTTTGATGCAAATTTTCTTGCGCCATTGCAAATGCAAAATATCGTAGCTTTTCTTTGGATTGTGTGTGTATTTTATTGTTGCATTTTTAAAGAAAAGCTACGATATATATTTTGCATTTGCAATGACGCAAGACAGTTTGCATCAAGCACCGAATACCGCCAATATGTATATTCAGAAGCTTTTAATGTTGGTGCTGAAGTATCCGATTTGACAGGAATTCTGTACTGGGACTGTTTAGAGTTCCAAACACCAAAGGTGGATAGGCACTCTATTGTTTTCACTACGATGTCCCTCTGCCCGTCACCGGCTGTTTCCACGAGAATCGAAAGCTTTTGCATTTACACTTCTACAAGAGCATTTCCATCCAACACCGCCATTGTAAGCAAAGAAAAATTAAATTTATCAAATAAATATCTCTTATTATTAAAACGTACTTGCATTTGTGCCAAGTAAAAATTCTGTTATAAAAGAAACCAACCATTGGATATTGATAATATTTATGTAAAATATATTAAATAATTATTTTAATTATTTAACCATGAAACAAAAACTCAACATTTGTATTCATATATACTACGAGTATACAAATTTATTATTTGTTAAATTGTCACTGTAGTCAAACAGTTCCTCTTATCTGTTTCTATCAGGTTCAGGTTCTTTTGGAATATTTAAGTTGTCATTTTACATTAAATATAATTTACTTTTACTTATTTGTTTGATAATATTAATAAATATTTACAAAATTTTATTGTGAATATACAAGATTGGTTATCTCTTGTCTATTGATTTCATTTGAGTACAAAAACTGCGAGCCATAGTGATAGGGTAACTGAAGAACGTTATTAAGTTGACGCAGTTTTAAAAACTTTTAATTTTGCTTTAATTTTTGAGAAAAATAGGAAAACGTGAAATATTTAAGTAATTATTGCACTATTTGCTACAATTAAATTGTTCTGTTTCTCTCTTCTACCAGAATAAATTCTCAGATGCCCGTAATTTTGAAAAAAGTTTAAAATTTATAGACTGTGTAGTTCACAAGCTGCTTGCAATGTTGAAAAGATTACATTATTATAATAATATAAATTTTTTTTATGATAACATATAAATATAAACAATTGGCTTAAATAACAATAATATTTTTGCCAAAAAACTTTATCATTTTAATGCAAGCCTTATTTAAGTAAAGGTTATAAAAAGCAAAATTAAAAAAGGACAGAGATGTTGATTTAGGACAAACAGTTACAGCTATACTGCTTAGCTATGTAAAACAAACTTAATATGTTAAATAACAATGCAATAAAATAATATTATATGATGATGTAAAATTTGCGCAAATATTGCAAAACAATTCCATTTATTTTCCATTATTTTCTTTTCTAGCGCCTTACGATTAAATTGACGTATTGTTTGTAGCCCCGTGTGGCTGTTAGCTAACTTACAACCGATTGGCTGTATTTTCTGGTTTGTGCTCATGTGCAAACACAATACAAAACTAAATGGAGCAATCGTTCTCATTGTTTTTGTTTTATTTTTATTGCACTCACTTCAAACAAACGAAACAAAACAAATTCAAAAAAATGTTTTCGTTTAATTTCGTACAAAGAAATCAAAGCAAAAATAAATTTATAACTGCAATAGTGTCAATTATTTTTGTTACAAAAATCACTTTCTAGCTCTTGTGTAGTGACATTAATAGCATAGCTATAAAACACAAACATTATATATGTACACACAAAGCTTACAAAAAATTACATTTATTGTTCTTAAATATTAATATGATAATGCTGACATTTGGTAATTGTTTTGAATAAGTTTTATACGATATGAATGCATACATTTTTACAAGCTTGAATTAAATGAACAAATTGATTTCATATAATTATATTTTAAATATATTAATTCAGTAATTTTAATAAAATTGTTCAATGATATTTATTTATTATTTTAAATGACCTATATGAATTTTTAATCAAGGAACATTTTTTTTTATCATTTACTTATGTCATTGGAACAATATCAATTTATTTGTATATTCGAAAAAAAATCCCATTTGGGTTTGAACGAACAGACATTTTCCAATTTAGAATAACGAATTAGTCGAATAATTTTTGTGAAATATTCGAATAATTTTCGTAACTTAAAAAAAAAAAAGAATCGTATACAAGCTAAAGAGCTGGATAGTCGGCACAGTTTTGAAATGATTATTTTAAAAAGAATTAATAAGTTATTTAAAAAAAATTTTCACATACATTTTGCTCCTTTATTGCAACAAGGACATATCTTAAGAAAATTAGTTTTTAAATTTAATAACGAAGTAAAATCCGTTACATCACAATTATTTTTTTTATGGAAATGTCATGCTTGTGCATGCATCCTTTAAGGTGTTACAAATATAAAAATCTTTTGGTTGTTTAACTGAATCTAAATTATTTTTAAATTTTAATGCTCATATTTTAAGTTGGTTAAAAATGTTTTTAAGTTTTATTTTTAAAATGTTTATTACTTATTCCATATATTTAGGGGCGTGTTTAAGCCCATGTTTTCAAATATTGGCTAACGCTTAGTTTTCTAAGTTCAACATGGCGTCACTTTCAGAGCCCAAGGTGTGGTCCAAGTTTTATAAAAATCTTTCAAGTGGAAGCGCGTAAAATATTATATTAAGATTTAGTGGGTATGGCTTCGCCCACTCGTTTTAGTATAATATTATGTCATTCTAAGAGCGAAAACAATTTGCCAAGTTTCATAAGAACCGGATAAGAGTAGAATTACAAAGAATTTAATACTAGTCTTCCATGGGAGGGGCCTGCCCACATTTTTTAAACGGAAGATTTTGTATTTTTCAGAGCTAATAAAGAGTGTCTAGTCGGTTAGGTAAGACCATGTGAAAATATGGGCGTGGCCAAGCCAATTTTTCCAACTTTGAGATTGTTTCGTTACAAGAGCACATTGTGAGTGCCAAATTTTGCAACAATTGTGTATGTGAATGATTATAAAATCAAAGAAAAAAGTTTATTGGGCGTGTTACCGCCCACTTTTTTTACCTCAAGATTAAGTATTCTTCAGAGTTTAAGGTGCTAAAATCGAAAAAGTAAAAACACTTGAAATATAATATTAAATTTTAATGGGCATGGTCCCGCCCACTTTTTTGGAATACAAGATTGTGTCCTCTTAAGAACTCGAGATGTGTACCAAGATTCGTAAAAATTGGTTAAGTACAATCACTTGAAATATAATATTAAAATTTAATAGGCGTGGCCCTGCCCACTTTTTGAATCCAAGATTATGTCTTTTTTTAAGCTCAGAGTGTGTGCCCAGCTTCATAAAAATCAGTCAAATAGTAGCATGTGAAATATATTATATTAAGTTTTGTTGGGCGGGGCTACGCCCATGTTTTCAGCTTCGAGACTGTGTCGTTACAAAAGCCCCATCTGTTTGGTAAATTTCGTTGCAATCAAATAAGTAACATAAAATCAAATAAAAAATTTGTGGGAGTGTCCCGCCCAGTTTTTTTTAATGGGAATAAATTATAATTATAAAGTAACAGCCATAGCAAATATAGACGAATTAATAACCTCCTTAGTCTTTTGAAGTCGAAAAGAAATATTGATTCTTATGGTTTCAATGAGAAACAAAAATCCATTATTAGCATTTACATTAATTGTGGATTGCAATAATTGTTTGTTATTGACTTGATTGGAAATTAAATTTTTAATGAGCATATACGAGTACATAACTTTTTACATAAAATGCAATTAAATTTATAACTTAAATTTTATATCCACTTACACTAAAGTACTCGTATACTTGGCAAAATTTTGCAGTTATTTTGAGGCGTATTTATTGCTGCCACACACAAAAGCCCAAATGATGAAAAGACAAATGCATAAATGAAAAATTTGGCTCATTAAGCTTTGTGCTGAAAGCCATTTATATATATTTAAATACGGGTACTTTTTCTAAAGACTTCTTCAGTCTAGTTATTTAGTTTGCTGCACAAACTCTTGCCAGCAGAAAAAACAAACAAAATTGTCAACTTTTGTTGGAATAAAAGAAAAAAATTAATAAAACTTTCTATTGTTTAGCCAAATTAAATTGTTTTTTTTCTGCAACCTGAGCATCTTATGTTGAATAAAAACGTTTGACAAGCCAGAGTATAAAATATATTTTCAAGTGAAAATCTTTGCACTAATATTTTCTTTGCTTGCTTGCAGATTATTGGATTTTCTTTACGCCTTTTAACATAATTTTTAGGTCTTTTATTTGTGGGAGTATTAATTAATTAATTTTCTTAAAGTCATACCTCTTTTCTTATACTGGTAGTTAAAGGAACTTGAATAAAGAGATGCTTGCTGCATAATAGTCAGTTATTTTCCTTTAAAATAAATTACTAGTTGTTGTGGTGGGAGGCGTTTGTGTGCTTTCAGATTTATGGAGTAATAATAATTAACATAATTTGTCCTTGATTGCTTTTATTTTATATTCCTCTTTTTCAATTGCAGTCGTCCTCAATTGTGTTCACAACTTAATCATGTGATTTGCTTCTCAGCAGTTGTAAATTGGCACTAGCAAAAATAAGTATTTTTTTTTGCTTTTGCTCTATTTAAGGATTTTAAGTGCAAGTATTCATAATGTTCAAGCAAGAAGCAGAAGGGAGAATTCAATAAGTAGTAAAATATTATAGGGAGCAAACTTAAGAATATATTTTTTTCAAGACTTTTTCATCGGTTTAAGATATACGTCAAACATATAAGAAAATATTTAAATAGGTAAAATAATCCTCAGTAATATAATGAAAATTCAAAATATTATATTTTTAAAAATCTTATTTTTAGCTAAGAACTCTTTTATCCTTTTAAACAAGTCTACAACCTTCAAAAATATAATAAATGGTCACATCTGATAACAGGTTACAGATGCGCGTTAATCGGCCCTGTTTGAATGGTTTACAGATCGATTAGAAATCGCATTATTCTAGAAAACTAACTCCGAGAATTGAATTTTTTTTTAATTTTTTTTATTATATTGATTCTGAAATATCATATCTAAAAGAAAATTATCGTGTGTGATTTTAAGCACGGCTGCAAGACCATTATTAATTTTTTCAAAACTAGAAATTTACCCGGATTGGGTTTACAGAACAGAACCAAATATTCAACAAAATAGAGAGGTTTCATAAAAGTTCCGAGTATATTTTTTGCAGTCCACACTGAACAAAAAGTTGCTACAATCAACACCTTTAATAAAAACAATCAATAATTAATTAAACATTTAACTCTCTCAATTAAATATATGAAAAAAGTTTAATTTAACTCAATTTAATATTTAATTTGACTTTTAATCAATTTAATTTCTAAACAAAAGTTTCATTGTTTCAATTAAATATTTCTTTGTTTATTTGTATACTTTTTTTTCAATTAAATTTGTTAATGGGAGAAAAAAATTGTTCTGTGCGTAATATTCTGTTCCAATAAGCAACCAAATTAAATTTAAAATTATAAATTTTTCTTTCCACATTCAGTATAAATTACTTCGGAAAATATCCTTAATTCAATTTAATTATCTTCATTCTTTATTATCTTCTTTTTATTTTTGCGAAAATAATTTATAAGATAATGAAACCATTATCTGGCAGACATTTAAAACAAGGAGAATAAGAAATTGCTTTTTGTGTAGAAAAAAAAACACACACACACAGACACATACAAAGAAAGCAAACGATGTAAATCATACTAATTATAATTAATTTTAAATTATAAAATGATTCTGTTACAACTACAACAGTTTACATACTGTTATTTTAGTTATGAAGATAATGTTAAATCAACAGGATATTTTGCGTAGCGGTTTGTGTGTGTGTGTGTGTGTGTGTGTCTGTACTGTTATAAACATAACATGAAGTATATTGGCTGTTTCATGGTGAATTATTATTCATCATTTCATTAATCGAATTGGCTATTTAATGCTGAATTATCAAAAAAAAAAAAACTATATTTAATTAGTGAAACATGGAAAGTCGTAATCGTAGTAGAAATACGACACTTGTAATTGGGCCCAATATTTATTCTTATTTCAAAGTGGCCTAGACTCCTAATGTCACTTAGCTTGCCACCATTTGTGCTAAAAAGAATAATTAATTTGATATTAATAATGATAATAACTGTAAGTTTATTGAAGACAATCAAATATTGTCTTCTGGCTATTTGTATTTCCCTCAGGAGGATCTCTTAGTAGATTACGGGTTTTGGCTATCCCGGGAATCATAGCCAAGGTAAAATGGCTGTTTCCTCTTGGCGTATCTTTGGTTTTTTACTCATAGAACTTATGTGTAACTATCCAATCTCTAGAATAACAGAACAACGGATATAAGCATATTTATAAAAGGAAGTAGCTTACTATATTGACTTGAAAATAGAGCGTCACCTGGAACTGCCCCTAATTCAAAAGACGATGAGATAGAGGTGAAGCTCTTTTGGGCGAAATTTTGAGGTCTAACTAGTGGCTTAAACCTGTTACCTCGGGTGCCAGTGGCCCGACAGCAGAGCTGCTGTAAGACTTGAAATGTTGACAATGTGCTCTACTGAAAGGTAGAGGATTTTGTTTAACACCTTGGGGTTAAATAGGTAATGTTCACCAGTTGAAGTAGGTAGTGGATTGTGTTCGACTCTAGCATTCAGAGTTTTAAGGACATCTCCTGGAGAACTTGTTGTAAGTGTGAGCAACCACACTTGCTACTAAAAATACTGGAAGAATAGTCTTGGCTTTCCAGTGTTAAATCAATGCTAGTGTGTAGCGTGAAGCGGTGTTGTTGGCATAGAATAGCAGGTGTTTTAAGTGAGATCTTAGCAGCAAGAGTTTAGACAGCTTAAAGTACCTCAGCAAGGGTCTTAGTTCAAAAAGCAGGGATACCTATTTTAAAAGATTGAAACCTTTGTGTTCTTGGTGAGTCACACGGTGTTTTCTAAGACCTCACCGCCTCCATGTAGGTAATTGGACGCTCACCTTCATCCGATGCTTAGACCACCGTGAGATAAGGCCCTTATTGCCTATATATTTGTATTGGATAAAAAAAGATAAATGTCCCACATTTTTGGTTTGTTTGATAGATAGAGTTCTTTTGTTGTCTTTAATTTTTATAAACTGCCAGTATTATTATTAATTCTATTGAAATTAACTTATGCTACAATTTACGGAATCCACTACTAATTTTAATAATAACAATAATGGCATGAACTTTTTTTAAGTTTTAAAAAACTTCAACTACTCACCCTTTTTATTTGTCATACAGTTCTTTTGCATTCCTAAAAATACAAGAAAAGTTATAAAAATTATTTACAAATATTTCTGAGCATTTTCAATTATTAAACTTTAATATTCTTAAAGAAAAAATAATGAAAATAAATCAACGAGTTGCATTCTACAAACAGATTGTAACAATTTTATATATTAATATTGAAAGAAACATTCTTATTTTAAAATATACTCTATGCAACAAATTGACAAAAAAGAATTACACTAACATCATTTTAAATATTGTGAAATGTCTTAATGTTCTGCTGAACAAAATGTAAAAATTTTTTTAGGAATAAATAGTTTATTTATTATTATTTATTTAGTTCATTTGCAATGGGATGTTAAAATTTAAACACTAAAAATTTTTGCAACATCAAAGATTATTGAATACGGGAAAATATAAAAAAAGTTAGATTACATGGTATGGAGGAAAAATACTAAGGGCTAATAAATCAGTGAAAGTTTAAATGCTGGTTTAACTAGCTAAACTTAACTCAAATTTATATGCAGGAGTAAATCAGTGAACCATACCTTATGTGTACTTTGAAAAAATAATATTCTGGCAGCACTAGCATAAATGTCAAAAAACATCTATTTTGCAGCAGACTATCAGCTCTTTGCACAATTAAAAAGGCAAAAATGTAAATAAAAAACTTATATGGCCTGTATTAGTACTTTAAACGCCCAATTTTATGTGTTTACAGATGATTTAAATACTGTGTTGACTTATAGGTTTGCTAGTTTAAACACATTTTAAACCAAAAACAGAGATTAACTTGTATTGATTTATTAGCTCTACGACTATTTTAGGGTTATTAAAAAGTAGCACGGTTTTTGAACATCTCGAGAGCGAGTATACAAGCCCCAATTTTTTTGTATTGTATTGACATGACGTCCATGTTGACAACTGGAATAAGACTGAATGTAAAATAGTTCTTAAATACAAAAATAGTGCCACCATGTTTTTTTTTTTGGCTGCGGAAAGTCAGAAATTGATTTTTATTTCTGCTTTAAAAAAAATTTAAAATTAGGAAGTATCCTAAAAAACCAAAAAAATCTAAAAAACAAAAAATTACAAAATAACTGTGATCTTTTGAGTAATTATTGAAAAAGTATAAAAAAGTATATTTTCTATAACATGTCGCTTACGATAAAATCGAAAATAAGGCTCGATATATTAGATATTATTATTTACTCTTTTTGTACTTTTCTCATAAGCGAACACTTCTCATAAGCGGACAAAAACAAATTTTTCAGTCCCTTAGGTGTCAGCTCAAGAGAGCGTACACTGTATGGGCATTGGGTGCTTTGGCCAGCAGCCCTTGTGTATACATATATAACCAACAACTATTATTAGTATTAAATTTCCAGTAAATTGGTTTAGAAAAAATTACAAATATACACATAAATTAATTAAAGATCTTATAATAATTTCTTCAATTACCAATATCCATGTACGAGTATAAGTTTCAGTTTATAAGTAAAAACACTTAAATTTTTCCTATCTTTTAATATTTATTTATTATATTTTAATTAAAACTTATAACCACTTTAATGCAACACAATATTTATAAAACACTTTATTCTAACTCATCTAATAAATTATATTTCTTTCATTTGATTTGAGAGTTTCTACTTAATAAAAGGCTTTTATATCATACAGACAATTACTTATTTATCCACCTGTATTATTTTCTATTTATGTCAAAATATTTAAATTAAAAATAAATACATTTTCAGAATTCCGATATTAGCAAATTATTAAATTTAATTGCCTTTGACATGCAAAACATACAACATAAGCTAGCAAAGTGCTTTTGAAAAATTTAAAAATTAAATTTTTTAATGTATGAAAAGCAAAAAAAAAGCACAAGTATTAAACGTCAACAATGTAAGCAACAACTCCAGAACGCATTCAAATAAAAACTAAATTTAATTTGCCATAAACTTGAGAGCATAACCGCAAAACCCGAAAGTATTTAAAATACACAGCCACACAGCAAATCTAGTAAATGTGCACAGAGTTTATAATGCAGTATATTCACTAAGTTGACATCAGACTGTGAATGTTCAGAGGGGCTAAAGCACATAAGAAAAATTTATTAATTTCATGTGTAGGCATTTTTGTTTGTTTGTTGAAACTATGACGACTTTTGAAGACCCTATAATACTTTTACTTTTCTACAAATTCTTTATAAACAAAAATTTTATTTAAAACATATTCCCATTTTGTTTTAAGAGATCCCCTGAAAATTTTGATTAATAAACACACCCCTTTCGCTCATGAGCTTAAAATGGATTTCGCTATGCGCCTATTTATTAAAAGGAAGAGGTTATCAATTCATTTATATTTTTTTGGGGGTGTTACTTCATAGCTGGGTACATTTTAGACCGATTTTAAGAATTTTTTTTTTGTGAGAGGGTATAGCTTCTCATTGGTCCCATTGTAAAAAAAAAGTGGGCGGAGACACTCCTATAATTTTCTTTATTTGATTTTACGATATTCTGCTCATTTGATTGCTGCGAAGCACCTTTGGTTCTTGCAATTACATAATTTTAAAGTTGGAAAAAATGGGCGGGTCTACGCCCACTAAAATCTATTATTATATTTCACGTGGTTCTACTCAACCGATTTTTACGGAACTGGCAACACAGCTTGAGCTCAAAGATCAACACAATCTGCCAGTCGAAAAAATGGGTGGAGCCATGCCCATTAAAATTTAATACTTCTTTTGAAATGGTTCTACTGTACCGATTTTGGCAAAATTGAACACACACCCTGAGCTCTGAAAAACACAAAATCTGACATTTAAAAAATAGGCGAAGAAACGCCCATCAAAATTAAATTTTATATCTAATAAATTTTTTTTTTTCGAAAAAATTCTATCAGATTTTTGCCTTGAAGTCGGTTTTTTTTTGGCAGAATTATTTGTAAGAAATAGTATGCCTTAACTATTGGGACCGAATTGTTTATTAGTTATACGGCTTAATACCTTATGGTATTTAAAGTCGGACATAAAGTAAATTAAACTATAAAAAAAGGAGAGGGGTGACTTAGGACACCCGGTTGTAGCTATGCTGCTAAGTTGACATCAGACTGTGAATGTTCAGAGGGGCTAAAGCACATAAGAAAAATTTATTAATTTCATGTGTAGGCATTTTTGTTTGTTTGTTGAAAATATGACGACTTTTGAAGACCCTATAATGGCATACAAGTACTTTTACTTTTCTACAAATTCTTTATAAACAAAAATTTTATTTAAAACATATTCCCATTTAGTTTTAAGCGATCCCCTGAAAATTTTGATTAATAAACACACCCCTTTCGCTCATGAGCTTAAAATGGATTTCGCTATGCGCCTATTTATTAAAAGGAAGAGGTTATCAATTCATTTATATTTTTTGGGGGTGTTACTTCATAGCTGGGTACATTTTAGACCGATTTTAAGAATTTTTTTTGTGAGAGGGTATAGCTTCTCATTGATCCCATTGTAAAAAAAAAGTGGGCGGAGACACTCCTATAATTTTATTTATTTGATTTTGCGATATTCTGCTCATTTGATTGCTGAGAAGCACCTTTGGTTCTTGCAATTACACAATTTTAAAGTTGGAAAAAATGGGCGGGTCTACGCCCACTAAAATCTATTATTATATTTCACGTGGTTCTACTCAACCGATTTTTACGGAACTTGCAACACAGCTTGAGCTCAAAGATCAACACAATCTGCCAGTCGAAAAAATGGGTGGAGCCATGCCCATTAAAATTTAATACTTCTTTTTAAATGGTTCTACTGTACCGATTTTGGAAAAATTGAACACACACCCTGAGCTCTGAAAAACACAAAATCTGACATTTAAGAAATAGGCGAAGAAACGCCCATCAAAATTAAATTTTATATCTAATAAATTTTTTTTTTTCGAAAAAATTCTATCAGATTTTTGCCTTGAAGTCGGTTTTTTTTTGGCAGAATTATTTGTAAGAAATAGTATGCCTTAACTATTGGGACCGAATTGTTTATTAGTTATACGGCTTAATACCTTATGGTATTTAAAGTCGGACATAAAGTAAATTAAACTATAAAAAAAGGAGAGGGGTGACTTAGGACACCCGGTTGTAGCTATGCTGCTAAGTTATATAACACAAATTTCATGTGTGAAATAACAAAGCAATAAAATTATAAAAAATATAAAATATTTCAAAATGTTTCCATTTATTTCAAATTATTTTCTTTTCTAAAGGCGTACGATTAAATTAATGTATTGTTTGTGGCCGGCGGCGGCTGTTAGCCGGATTACAGCCGATTGGCTGTGTTTTTGTGGTTTGTGCTCATGTGCAAAAACAAAACAACAACAATAACTGTAATAGTGTCGATTATTTTTGTTACAAAAATCACGTCCTAACTCCTGTATAACGCCATAAATAGCATACCTATAAAAACATTTCGAAATGTTCACATAGTCGACTGTAGCATACAACTTGGCCTTCTCAAAGAGTTCTTGCATATCCTTTGAATTAAATGCTTTGATATGGAATGCTTAAAATCATTACAGTCAGTTCCAAATCCCTGTGCATATAATGAATTTAGTTTTTTTATGAGCATGTTTGTTACCAATTAAAAAACAAATGTGCAAACTTTGACTTTGTTCTCCTAGCTTAATCATTTTTAAATTAAATTAAAAATTTTTCTTTTCTTCAAAGTTAACACTTGAGAAGAGAAAAAATAACGTCACGCTTTGTACTACAGCAAATTAAGAAAATCCCAAGATCAAATAAAAGCGAAATTTTTATTCCGTACCAAATAAGGGGAGATTTGCTTGTAAGTTAATTTTATACAAAAATTTTGTTTTAATTTTTGTAGAGTCAATTTAAAATAGGACATAATTCTTTAAAAAATATTAAAACAGTCTCTTTTAGTTTATCAAATTTACAATAAATAATTTATTTTCCATGTAATCTATGCATAAATTAAAATTATTTATTATGTTTCTATGCTTTGCTTGCTTTGAAAAATATTTTCCAACAATTTTCCCTAATTATTTATCACATAAATTAGAGAAAACGAACTTTATAAATGTTTGTTGGATCATAAAATGTAAGACAACATAAATAAATGTGTTTTATTATTCATATTTTTTTTTCATCTTTTCGAAGACAGTGTGACAGTGTGTGCACACTAATCCCCCTTTTCCGTTTGAATGTTTCTTTGCTGCAGTACAGCGATCCCTTAAGCAAGTGTTTACAACATACTCGTAAATCAATTGTCGCGCGAAGCTAAATCCAACACCCTCCCTCCCACTTAAGCAAAAAAAAAAAAATTAACGAAAATTTACATGAAAAAAATATAAAACAAAAAACACAAAATTAATAACAGAAGAACTCCATCACACACATGTCATAAATTTATTCTTTTTTGTTTTCTTCTTTAATTCAAACAACACAAATAATGAAAAGAAATAATCTTTGATGGAACATAAACTTCATTTTGCTAAATGTCACAAAAATTGTGTAGACACATTCGTATTGTAAAATGTTAAGCACAAGCAAAAAATAATAAAATAAAGCAAAATAATGTTAATAAATTTTGAGAATGTTTATTACACTATATCGATTCCTAAATATAGAAAGGCCCTAACTCACTATTTTTTTTTTTTGAAATCGAGTATTTTTTAGATTTCGTTAGAAGAATTTCTAAAGTATCGAAAAATTTAAAAATCTCGATTTCAAAAAAATAATTTTGGGCCTTAATATATAATTATATGCATATATGTATGTATGTATGGGTGTAAATTTATTTTTATTAAATATTTTGTTTTAATTAATTGTAATAATTCTTGCTTTTAGAAGAATAACTTTAAGTTTATATTTCATTTACAGTGGAATCTCTCTTGAGCGGACACTGAAGGGACCATTGAAATTTGTCCGTACAAGGGGCTGTCCGGTGAAGAGAAAACTAAACTTTTAAATAGAGCGCTGCCGTGACCTGTCAAAAGTGTCCGTCTAATGGATGTGTCCGCCTATAGGAAGTGTCCATGAAGGGAGATTCCACTGTATTTTTTGAAAAAAGTTTAATTCCAACTTTATTTTTAATTTTGTACTCGCATTAGAATTCTCAAAAATTCGGGCATTTTTAGGGTACCGTACACCAAACGTGAAAATGAACCCTATTGTTTTCTCTATGGATGTCCATTTGTACGTCTGTCTGTCAGTCAGTCTGTCTGTCTGTCTGTCTGTCTGTGTGTCTATCTGTCTGTCTGTCTGTCTGTCTGTCTGTCTGTCTGTCTGTCTGTCTGTCTGTCTGTCTGTCTGTCTGTCTGTCTGTCTGTCTGTCTGTCTGTCTGTCTGTCTGTCTGTCTGTCTGTCTGTCTGTCTGTCTGTCTGTCTGTCTGTCTGTCTGTCTGTCTGTCTGTCTGTCTGTCTGTCTATCTGTCTGTCTATCTGTCTGTCTGTCTGTCTGTCTGTCTATCTGTCTGTCTGTCTGTCTGTGTTATGTCACAGACTGTTTTCTCGAGAACCCTAAGAGCTACGGAATATGTAAAACTTTGGCCGCTACAAAAACAAATATATGACGCTTAAAAATCAAAGTGTGTTCTAAAGCGAGCAACAAAAAATTTTGAAATCCTTATGCTACTCGTATATACAGACAATTATATATAGACACTTTAAATTTTCAAAATTAGTGTGTTTTTATGCAGAATATATCAATTAACATTGAAATTTAAAAAAATTTAAATTAAAGGGTGTTCTATCATGTAATTTTCACTTTGAAATTTTGCAACGTAAAAGGCAAACTCTTAAAATTTTCAAAAATGCTAAAAACAAAAAATTACCAAAAATCTAAAAAAAGCTCCAGAACTGAAATAATCGCTTAAACTAAAATAAATTGCCAAAAACCGAAAAAGTTGCAACACACGAAAAAAAAGACAAATAACGAAAAACATCGCCAAAATAAAAAGGGACAAAAATAAAAAAAACTCTAAGGACCTGTCTAACGATGTCGACAACGTTCGACTTGTCGCACAGTTATATTGGAAACAACAACAAAATTAAAAAATTTGTTTTGTTTTAAATGTAAGTGTGCGACAAGTCATACGCTGTCGACATCGTGGTTCAGGCCCTAAGGCTGAAATAAATCGCCGTAAACGACTACAACAACAAATTTATAACAGCTTAAAATTAAAGCGTGGTGTTCCAAAGCGAGAAGCAAACTGTTGAAATCTTCAAAAACGCTAAAAATAAAAAATCGCAAAATAAAAAAATCGTCAAAACAAAAAATCTCCACAAACAGAAAAAAAATCGCCAAAAGAAAAAAGCACCAAAACAAAAAAAAAACGCTTAAACTAAAAAAAAACTCCAAAAACCGAAAAATTTGCAATAAACGAAAAAAGCGCTAAAAACAAAAAAAAAATACAAAACTAAAACAAAGCGTCAAAACTAATAAAATCTCTAAATCGTTGAAAATGGCTACAACAACAAATATATAATTACTTAAAATTATAGGGTGTTGCAAAGCGAGTACAAGAAGCAAACTCTTGTAATTTTCAAAAACGCTCAAACTAAAAAACTCCAGAATATAAAAATCGCCAAAACGTAAATACTCGCCAAGCACCGAAAAAATCACCAAAAAGAAAAAAACGCCATAAAACGAAAAATCTCCAATTCTAAAGTGTAGCGCCAAAAATCAAAAATAACTTATATTTAAATAAATCGCCAAAACCCGTAAAAAATCGCCAAAAATAAATAGAAGCGCCAAAAATAAAAAAATAGCTTAAATTTTGATCAATCGCAAAAAACCAAAAAAATCTCCAAAACTAAAAAGAAGCGCCAAAAATTAAAAAATAGCTTAAGTTTAAATAAATCACAAAAAAAACGAAAAAGCCGTACAGTAGCTGTGGACTGAAGAAAAGGGTTCTAACTACGGCCTACAATATACATTTAAGATCGCAAACAATCGATTTTTGCTAAAAAAAACGAAGTTCCAAAAATATGTCGCCTAAGCTTTCGTTTTTTGGTGGTTATGGCTCGATATATTAAATACTCAAATCCTGTGACAGGACAAAACCAGCTGTACACACAAGTAAATAATTATATTTGTAGGCATGTGTTCGTTCTGTACACGTACTTGATTAACGTTGAAGATTTTAGCAGTAATTTTTCTTTTTAATTATATTTACAAGTATGTGCACGTGTATATGCTGGTTAAACGCACGTACGCAATTGCACAGGTGCAGAGTCTATGAAATAAACAATATGTATTCATTATTATATTTAATGTTGTTATCCGACAAGTTGAAATACTGTTGTATATACATAAGATTATATGTATACACTTATTGCAATAATGAGAATACATGACAATTATTGTTGTTTAAGAACAATTGAAACTTTGTTGCTTAGTACAATTTTTTTTGTGTTGGCAAATCTGAAATGTTTACTTTAAAGCTCTAACATACACAAAAAATATAAGAAATATTTATATAATTTTTCTTCCTTAGAAATGTTGGAATTCTATTTGTGTAAAAAATGCAGTAATTAAACACGTTTGTGGGAAACAAAATTAATTAATAATATTTTTCTTTGAACTTTAAAGCAGGTGTCCATAGTCCTTAGAACATTCATTATTTGGAAAAAGAGATCTATAATGTTCCTTTAAATTATGCCTAAATATTCTTTTTAATTTTCTAAAGCCTAATAATGTTAAAATTTTACACTTAATAAATTTTGTGTTATAATTAATCAATATTTAAATAATTCACAACTTTTTGTCCTCAATCATTCATTGATCGAGCGAAACACTTTATTCTTAATAAATTATAAATTATTTTATGTCGTTTATCAATTTTGCCAAATTTGAGTAATTGTAAAATTATAGAATCTGTTAGCATTTTGTCAGTGTCATAAAACTTTTGATATTTGCTTTTTCTTGAGAAAATTACAAAACAGAAAACATTTACCGTCTGACGATTTAAATTTTTTTTTTGTTTTAAATTTAAAGTTCATTCATTTCAAAATAAATTTAATAAGAAATGATTTCTATGCCAACTGCGGTATGCTATAAAATGATTAATGAGACAATTTTTTCTCATTTTTCTTATTTACCCCAGTGGTTTGAAATAATTTTCATTTTCATTTTTGTTTTTTTTTGTATAAACTGGTATACAATTTATTTCTTATTTGTTTTGTACTGATGCTCATAATATTTTTCATGATTTTTATTTTCTCTTTTTTATTTATTTTTTCTGGCTGAGTGACAATGACAGCCAACGCCTTTGAAATCTATAAACAGTAGGTATCTCTAAATGATTCTCAAAAATTTTTATTGCTGTGAAATGATTGCATTACTAGTGTGAAGAACGATTTAATATCACTTGGCAGACAAAGTTAAATCAAGTCTATGGTAAGATAAAGCTTTAGCAAATGCTAAAGAGGTCTTTAGATATACAGACATATGTACATATTTACATATTTAGATATATGCGGTTGTTGCTGCCACATCATGCATCATAGTTCTTTTTCCGTTTTTGCATTACAATGATTTGGCATGTTTGCAAAATGTCTGCATGCTACCAACATGTTTGGTGCAAAATTACCCTCAAATAATATTTTCATATATCTATAGAAGCAGCATTTGTGGCAGCAGAGAGAAATGTAATCTTCACGCAATAATGAAAAATATAGATGCATAAAGATTTTTTTTTTGGTGAACATTTTTTATTTTCCTATGAAGGAGTTTCAGCAAAAGATAAAGGAATTAAGTCTTCGATATTTAGGTCATTGAGAAAATAACAAACATAGAACTAAAGGACTTAATCCTTTAAGAACAACTTGCGCTTATTAACCCATAATTAGAAGTTCAAAATAAAAACAAAATATCTGCTTCAATAGCTACACTTCTCTGAAGTTAGATTGAAATATATGTAGGTCATTAATAGTATCTTAAAAAAGCGTTTCTAGTTAGATTTACATACAGCACCATTAATGTTCGCAAATAAACACCGACACGATCAATCATAATAATTTTTAATGTATTACATACATAAATACATGGACATTTCTGCTCTTATATACATATTATTTTCTTTTATTTTTCTTTTATTTTTTTCATTTCACTTTTCTTTGTTTAATTTTACTTTTATATTTTATTTCCATTTTACTTTTCTTTAATTTATTTTACTTTTTTATTTAATTTTATTTTAGTTTATTTTTTTTATATTATTTTATTTTACTTTATTATATTTTATTTTATTTTATTTTATTTCATTTGATTTTATTTTATTTTATTTTATTTTATTTTATTTTATTTTATTTTATTTCATTTTATTTTATTGATTTTGTTAAATTTATTTGATTTTATTTTATTTAATTTTATTTTATTTTATTTTATTTTATTTTATTTAATTTTATTTTATTTTATTTTATTTTATTTTATTTTATTTTAGTTTATTTTATTTTATTTTATTTTATTTTATTTTATTTTATTTTATTTTATTTTATTTTGTTTTATTTTATTTTATTTTATTTTATTTTATTTTATTTTATTTTATTTTATTTTATTTTATTTTATTTTATTTTATTTTATTATAGCTTTGCTATTTATTTCGCGATACAGGAGTAAGGACGTGATTTTCGTAACAAAAATAATCGTCACTATTACAGTTATAAATTTATTTTTGCTTTGATTTCTTTGTACTTAAACGAAACAAAATGTTTAATTTTGTTTTGTTTCGTTCTCTAAAGTGAGTGAAACAATAACAAAACAAAAAACAGTTATAACGATTGCTCAATTTGCTCTTGTATTGTTTTTGCACATAAACTTAAACCAGAGAACACAGCCGATCGGGTTTAAGCCGGCTTACAGCCGCCACGGGCTACAAACAATACATTAATTTAATCGTTCGCCACTAGAAAAGAAATAATGGAAAGCTATATATAACCTCTTCTCTTTTTATTATATTTTATTTTATTTTATTAACCCGAGACTAAAAAATGGGTGTAATAAGTTTGTAGTGTGTGGCTGTGTATCTGTGTAGCTGTTTGTCTGTCCGTGTCCATGTACAGACCAAACGACTGGGCCGATTTCGATTTAGTTTTTTTTGTTTGAAAGGTTGCTAAGTTATGTTTTAATAAAATTGGTATAGCCGCTTGCAAGATATCACATATTCTCTATATATATTCGACGGTTTTTAAGATTTTTAAGTTTTGATTTTATCTTATTTGATTTTATTTTATTTTAATTTATTCTATTTTATTTTAATTAATTTTATTTTATTTTAATTTATTTCTAAACGATTTTAGCTGTTAAAGTATCTGAGCACTTGTACAAATGAAAACTCACATAAAAGCCAACCTATAAAAATATTTCATACAAATGCTCGGAAATTTTTCATTTAATTTTAAGTCAGAATGGTTGTGGTATTTCTATTTGAATTCTTTTTTTTTTTATTTATTTAAAAAAATTTTCATTGGCTTATCATTTTGTTTTTATTTATTTCTTTCATTTATATTTTTCAGCATCATTTCCATTCACACATATGACATTGTTTTATGTTTTGTCTTCTGTTAGCTTGACATTTCATCAGCAGCATCACCAGCAACGTACTTGTGAAATATATTTTTCCTTAACATTATTATTCGTATTGTCAACGTCATCTTTCGCTCTAACATGCACTTATGCTGTGCGTGTACGTGAATGTATTTTTATATGCTCATGCTTACATACACACAGAATTGTACGATTATTATGCTGAATGCAATGTGATGTTGCATTTCCCATTCTGTCATTTATTGTACGAAAGCATTGCATCATGACATTTTCTTTTCTTCAAATTTAATTTTCAAATTAATGGTGTTGTTTCATTTTTGCTGATTTTTTTCTTCAAGTTTATGACAGTCTATGCTATAGAAAAGTGATTAATGGAAGATTATTATCATTGTTATTTGAAGACTTTATTAATTTGTAAGGATGTAAACGACATTGCAGGGTATATCTGTTTATAACTATTGAAACTTTAATAAGGACAAACAGAAAACTTAAACTGTATTTAAACTTTTTTTTTACTTCTTATCTGATTTCTAAAACCTGCACAGATTTGATGAAATTTTTAAAACTTATAAAAATTAAATAAAAAATATCAACTTTAAATCTTATTTATAGTCATTTCTTGAAATCCTGACAGCCAATTAAATAAATTTTTAGTGAAAGGGAAATATTTAAGAAAACATTTAAATTAAAGTTTTCTAAGAATAAGCACTGGCTACTTTTATATGTTGTATACATACTAATGAAATATTTTATAGTTTCTAAAAAAACACGGAAAAAAATGTAAAACAAAAAGAACGTACGCTGTGTAGACTAAGAAAACAGCGTTCTGGTTTTACACAGGGGATTAAAGTAAAATGGCAAAAAAAAGAGAAATGTCAGATGAAAAAAATAATAAGAATAAAAGAGACAAGCAGATAGCAAATGACATAAGAAAAATATTTAAGAAAAAGTAAAATTCAGGAAGATAAGTTTTAATATTTCTTCTCAGGGGTGAATCAATATGTGGTACTTTTATATAAGATTTTGCTAAGAAACGATGCCCAGCAAACGCTTGGCAAATCACTAACAACACTTTATTATTTATTTATTTATTTATTTATTTATTTATTTATTTATTTATTTATTTATTTATTTATTTATTTATTCATTTATAATCAAAAAGCCTTCAAGGCCAAAACGATTATATAGTTTGATATATGGAGTAAAAAATAGTAAAGTATTTATATTAATTCCTAAAATAAATTTTAATTCAAAATATTGAAAAAAAAAAAAGAATTAAGTTTAACCTATTACCTTAACAAAGATTTGTTATACATATAACTGTCAATATAAAACTTTGAAATAAATATGTACATATACTAAAAAATTATTATTGAGATCTAGGCCCCTTTCAGATTAGGCAACTTTACTTGCGCTTGTGGTGTGAGAGGAAAGGTCGGTTTGAAGGGGAAAGAATTGCCGAGATTTAAGTACAGACTTGCTTGTACTTGGCAATTCTGTAATTGTACTTGGGAGTTATGTATATTCAAGTATATCTTTAACTAAATTATTTTTTTCTTCAACTTCCATTGTATACACCAAGTTTAAAATCACTTTCACAATTACAATGAATACAAAAATTAAAAAAATTCAAGCATAAGAAAATTAAACTTGCTCAACAAAGTTGCTGAATGTGAACATTAAAGCAAGTTCAAAAGAAAATAAATAAAAATGAAAATTATACTTGTGCAATTAAAGTTGCCTAATCTGAAAGAGGCATTAGTATATATAGAAATATAACAATTTAAAAAGCTTCAAATAAAATGACAACATTTTTATTTATAGTTCGTCATTTGATTTATTTTTGTTCAACTGACATTTATCAGCTGTTACTTTACAAGATGGCAAA
Organism: Tachina lurida; assembly: GCA_944452675.1. Taxonomy (NCBI): domain Eukaryota; kingdom Metazoa; phylum Arthropoda; class Insecta; order Diptera; family Tachinidae; genus Tachina; species Tachina lurida. The sequence goes on along the minus strand of OX101753.1, from coordinate 156,212,962 downwards.
ATCTTACCAATTCGTTAAGAGTAGTTTAGCAGCCATTTGTAAGTTATTCAGACAGCGCTTGATAAATTACAAACTACAAAAATATGTTAATAATAAGGAAAAATGCAACCATATAAATTTACAACACATTTCTTTCTAGTTCATTGAATGATTACATTCAATTACATGAAACATTTTATTGAAAATCAATCTTATTGAAAAAAGAAACATAAACATATAGTATTTATTTCCAATTAAGAAAGTTATTAAATCTATCCATGACGTCATTAAAAGAATATAATATATCAAACACAACCGGTAGTTGAAAACAAACCAATTCTAATTTTTTCAGTACAATAAAAAACTATCAAAGCTTCAGAAAGCATGAAGTTAACTTTAGTCAAATTATTTAGGGCTCGATTATGCATGTCAACTGAACTGAAGTTGCGTTGCCAAAATTATATTAAATATGGCAATTGGAATTCATCAGTTGTTAGTTTCGTTGACAACTAACAATAGTATCAAATCAAGCACCCTGAGCAAAAATCAGTCAAAATAACAGCACAACTGAGCGGATTAATGCAAAATATTGGAGGACTCTTACCAAGCAGGCGAAAAGTTCTGTTGGAGGCAAGTACCAACCGTAGAGGAGTATCTCTACGGTTGCGAGATCTGGGGAGAACAAATGAAAATTAAAAAAAGAGCGAACGCTCTTCTATCAGAGAACAGCCTCATTACTCATAACATCCGCTTATCGTACTGTGTCAGCAGCCGCCATGCTAGTCATTGCAGGAATGATACCAATAGACCTCACCATAATATAGAGAAGGAAAGTATGGTTACAGACGCGTGCAAATGAATTTGAACCAACAGCAGCAGATACCATTAGACAAGAAACTCTTCAAACATGGCAGGAAAGATGGGAAGCCAACACAAATGGAAGATGGACCGCAATGCTCATTACTAACATCCAGAGATGGATAACCAGGAAACACGGAGAGGTAAATTACTACCTAACTCAGATACTATCCGGGCACGGGTGATTCCGAAAGTTCCTGTTTAAAATCAACAAAAGCAGCTCACCCTTTTGTCTGTACGAAAACGAGGAAGTAATAGATGATGCTGAACATACATTCCTTAAGTGCACCCAGTGTTTGGAAAAACGCCGAGAGATAGAAAATATGACTGGACCTCTAAGAGTGGAAAATATTATAGATAAAATAACAACGGCCGAAACCCTTTGGAGAGCAGTAGCTAAACTCTGCGAAGAAATGCTGCGCATCAAAAAACGTAATATGCATGCAGTAGTATAGATACGTAATCGGGTCCTGGACGCAGGACTAATTAATAATGACGGCAAGCTCAGCCGCAACAGAATCTACCTTGAAACAATGCGGTAAGCGGTCCCAGGGTGAAATTCATCTAGAAAAGTGTGAAAATAAACTAAACAAACTACTTACTATTCCTTTGAAAAGGCGAAAATATAATTCACAGCTATAAAAGAAAGGAATTTGCTAGTTAGATATTATTTTAAGCAATAATACTTACTGGCAGTAGAATGGGTAATTCTAAAAGATTTGAGTTGTCCCTTAAGTGCAGTCCAATAAATATAACATTATTTTACTTGTTGCTTTACATCGAAGATTAATGCCAGTAACTCCTAGGTTTTTTTTTTTTTTTTGTCTAAAGAAGTTTGTTTTGAGCACATATGTATATTTTTTATAGTTTGAGGCTTTTTTATACATTATTTTCAGTTGTCAATGTTTGATAATAAAAGATTCTATAGCTATTTGGCTACCCGAGCAAGTATAACACTTATATCAATTTCAGTTGCGTTGCCAGTTAACACGGCCACTGAAACTCGGTTGGCATTCATTATTATTAAATTTTGTGAATAGGCCATAGTGAAATTAATGTTCACTATCTTTATCATTAGCTTTATCTTTTTAGGGTTCCGTACACCAAAGGTGAAATGGAACCCTATTGTTTTCACTACGCTGTCCGTCTGTCCGTCACAGGGTATATTTTCGAGAACCGTAAGAGCTACGGACCTGAAATTTGGACACAGTGTGTAGACCCTTGGCCGCTACAACAACAAATACATGAGAGTTGGAAATTAAAGGGTGTGCCAAAACGAGCAACGAAAAATGTTAAAATCCCATGTAATATACATACATTTGTATGTATATACACTTGAAATTTGTAAATTTAGTGTATTTTTATACAGACTACAACAATTAACACTAAAATTTAAAAAATTTTAATTAAAGGGTGTACCATCAGTTAATGTAATTTCGACTATGTAATTTTGATAACTTGCTGTATCTTAGAAACCGTAAGAGCAAACTTCTTGAAATTTTCAAAACCGGTAAAACAAAAAAATCTCAAAATTATAAAATCGCCAAACCGAAAAAAATCGCCAAAATGAAAAAATCGCCAAAATGACAAAATAATCGCCAAAAAGGAAAAAAATCGCCAAAATGAAAAAAAAATCACCAAAATTAAAAAAAAATCGCCAAAATTAAAAAAATCGCCAAAACGAGAAAAAAGCGAAAAATAATCAAAAAAAATTATTTCGGCTGAAAAAACGTAAAAAAACACTGTATTAAAAAAAAATCTCAAAGCCCAACGTACGGAACCCTTCGTGCGCGACTCAAAGTCGCACTTTACTGAATTTATTTAAATACCTCCTGTTGTATCACCCAAGTTGGTGTTTTTTTTTTTGGTGTCTGTGATTGTGCTTCAAATATATATTTACCGTCAGAGCAGTCATTCTGTAGCTTTTGGTGTGTGTGTGTGCTTATTATTATGCTTATGGCTTTTGGCGTAAGGGCGTGCCAAACATGTTAATGTTTCATTAGCTTTTCAAGCCAAGTGTAACGAATTGGAAAGATTTTTGCGCTCAACAACATGCTATTTATTTATAGCAAAATATGCGTTTGATGACACTATGAAGTGGGAAGTATGTAGCTGCGCTGTAGGGAAGTACTGACCGTATTATTATTATTATTATTATTTCATACATAAATTAGAAACATTTTAACCTGTAAAAAGTACATGCTGGCTGCAAAAATCTGTGTCGAATATGTTTAAGGAAATACTTTTAATCTATAATTTAAGGCAGCAGGAAAAGATGTGCAAAACTTAGTAATTTCGTGATATAGCTTTTAATATATATAGTATATATGTATATATAATCTTTTAATAATGTCTGCAGAATTATATAACATAAATTTCTTTTGCTTAAACATTATTAGATTTTGATTTGTAAAATAAGATTTAATGTAAAAAAAATATTTTATATGCTTCTGCTAAATATTCTCTTTATTTATACATATCTCCATATGTTTGTAGTTTAGTTAGCATTTGTTGAGACATTACTTCCATTAAAGTCTATCAAAATAAATTTGAATTTACCTTCTTCTCCTTAAAACCTCAAACAATTTGTTGTATTTTCTTATAACACAATTAATATAAAAGTTTCTCTAACATTATTGCGTAGCTACAAAGTTTATTTCATTTATATATTAAAAAAAAACTTTTATACAATATTCAACCTTTTATTATCTATGTATTTGCAACAACTTTACCCTATCAAATTTGAAGATCCCTTTTAAGGCCATACAGATTAAAAGCTTTGATATAATATAATAAATATTTCTAAAGAAAAACTAAGAGCTAAAGCGAAACACAAATAAAATAAAAAACAAAATGAGATACAAGAGAAAATATATGTATGAAACAACATGAAACTACTTAATTAAATTCTCTGCGTCTATTGTTTAAGGCCAACACGAGCTTCCTTGCTCCTTTCGTTGCTTTAAGTTATTGACATTTCTTTCTATTCAAATTGTTTAATTTCTTGAGATGGATGGAAGGCAACATCTTGTACACATTAGTATGCAAACATGGTGTTTGGTATTGTTGTGTATAGTGTTTGCTTATATATTTATGTAATACACATATATATTATTTCATTCCAGACGTACTAGAGAAAGTACAGAAAGTGCTTCAGCATTTGCATGGTTGTAGTTTGTTAATAAAAACCACATTGGCTAGAAATGAAGCAGCAATTATATTTAAGCAAATAAATAAATTTAAAAACGGCCAAAGTTTTTTTTTTTTAAATATAAATATACAGCCAAAACAAAGATATCTAGAACTCATTAATTAAACGATTTTGATATTATTTTTTAACAGAGCAAAAGTTCATTATTGACACCACTGTTCTTCTCATCACAGTCATTCAGCAGTTGCTAAGTTCACATCGATACTTCTTTGTTATTTTTCAATTCTATACTTGTGTATTTTCGCAACGATATTGGGGTTTATTTAGAAGCAGCTACAAAGAAATTATATATTCCAAAATATTTTTTATCTGCTGATGAAAGGGAGAAAAAAAAACAAAAATTCAACTATTGTTTGTATTATCTTTGCTTTAATTCGATTCTCATGCTTGACTTGATATCTACTTTCTTTTATCTTACTTCCTTTCATTAAGTTCTTTGCTTACCAATTCAGTCGTCTGCATGAACAAATTTATGTTTATTTCAACTTAATTTCAACTTGAATTTATGTAGTTTCAATTTGAACAAACTAAATAACTGAAAATAATTTTTATATAAAAGTTGAAAAAATTTTGAACGTATTTTTTTTTTTTTGTTATCTCCTCACAGTGAGTAATTTATTTTAACAAAGGTTTGTAAATGTTTATGAAACTTTAAGGCTAAGAGCTATTTTTTTATAAGCAGAGCTTTAATATAAAACAAAACATAGCAGAATGGGGCCAATTACCAATAATTTGCCTATATTTGAAATATAATACCGGGTCTTTTTTAAGGGTTTTGTACACCAGGCGTCTATCCGATTGTCCGGCTGTCTAGCTGCCTGTCACAATTTTTTTTTCGAGAACAGTAACAGCTGCGGACCTGAAATATGCACAAAATACGTAAAGCTTTGGCCTCTACAGAAAATTATATATACACACTTAGAATTTTCAATTGAAATTAAAAATACCCATAATCAAAGGGTATTCTATGAGTTCATGTAATTTAGTCTATGTAATTTTGACAGCAAGCTGTATCTTGGAAATCGCAAGTGGCAGACCGAAAAAAATTGCCAAAAACCAAAAAAGTCGACAAAACAAAAAAACCGCTAAAATTAATAAAATCCCTCAAACTAAAATAAATCCCCAAAAAACCCAAAAAATCGCTTAACTAAAAAAAAAATTCCAAAACTAAAAAAGCACCAAGACAAAAAAGCCCCAAAAATGAAGAAAAATCTCAAATACCAAAAATAGCCCTACAACCAAAAAAAAAATCTAAAATCAATTGTCAAAAAACCAAAAAAAAAAAATCCTTAAAACTAAAATAAACAAAAACAGGGGTTTAATCGTCGCTTTCGATAACGAGTTGATTCAATGACGTTTTTTCACTTTGAGGTTATGGCATTCAATATCGAACCATTGTTCGATAGCGAATGCCATAATCTCAAATTGGAAAAAGTGATCGAATCAGCTCGTTACCGAAAGCGACGCTTAGACCCCAGGCCTAATTGTCGCTTTCGACAACGAGCTGAGTTGACCACGTTTTTTCTGTTGGAGATTATGGCATTCGATATCGTACAATATTATTACATTGTTCGATGGCAAATGCCGTAATCACAAACTGAAGAAACGTGTTCGAATATTAAACATGAATTATGAAATTTTGTTTCTTACCAGAACCATATTTGATCATTATCGTTACGTATACCGAACAACACTTCATCATTGTCCGCACAAAACATTATTGTTTATATCAATGTATAATTAATTCTATCGACATCGCTTGGAATTATATAAATATATAATTTTGTTAAAATATACATAAATGTTCCAAAAAAAAATATAAAAAATATATAAAATAAAATATAAAAAGTTTCGGTAAATTTGTAGGAAAAATAACGAAAAAAAATTTTTCCCATACAATTTTCCAAAGGAAAAAGCGTTTGTATTTACAAACTCTAAGTCATACAAATTATGTTTGATTTATAAGGATTTTTTAAACAAATTTATTAAAAAAATTTATTCATAAACTTTTTATGAAACAAGATTTTGTTCTTGGCTTATAAGGCTATAAGACTTTAGAATAAAATTTAAATCAAAAACTCCAAAAAGTAATTATTTTTATAAAATTTTAATTTGTTTAGGTTTGTGTTCCTTAAATTTATATTCAACAAGGGGGATATACATAACTTAATTTTATGTAAAATGTAAACTTAAAATGTATGTATATAATATTTTGTAAATGTTTTGAAATTTTTTTTATATATTTTAATTTATATTGACTGTAAAAATAATATAAAGTTTAACCCTCTTATGCAAAAACGATTGTTAAATTTAAAGTTGGTTTAACAAATGAATTTGGTATGACAAAACCGGTTTTAAAACATGCTTTAACTTTAACAATCGTTTCTGCATAAGGGCATTAGCAGATATAATTCCTTAACAAGGCTTAAATTTAGTATTTTCAATTCTTATTGAATAAAATATTTTTTTTATTTAACGTGATTTTCGAAATAAGATAACACAAATTTAAGTTGACTTTTTTTAGCTGGAGAATATACAATCATTCCTCATATTCTATTTCATTAAAAATTCGTATAAAATAGCTGATGTTAATAACAATCTCTACCCAAGTAGATAGACATGCGGGTATTTGCTCCAGCTAAAAATTTAGTTTAATTTTTCTTTTATTTTTTTATTCCTCTTACATTTTATATTAAATCACTTCAGAATTTCCAAGCAATTTAGAGTAGAAAATATTATATCATAAAGTTCTTATTGCAGCACTTAATTTGAATAATTATTCGTTTGTTTTTAATTGCATAATAGATGGTATTACTTTAGCACCTGTTTACAATATTAAGTTTTTATTTAAACAATAATTAATATAACATTGTATGCATCTGTATAAAATAAAATTTTCAAAGAAGCAGATGTACTAAGTATGTATATTTATGCCATAGGGAATATTCAAATTAAGGCAACTTGAAGTGAAAATTCGTGATAATACTCGTACTTGAATTATAAATATTCCCAATTGCCATTCACAACTTAGTTTATAATGAGCAGTTAATGCTTCATATTAGAAAGAATCTCATTAAAAGCATATTAATGACCGAAAATTTATAATATTTTGTTTATGTTAAATATGAAATTAGCGAATCTTAAAGTGTCTACTTATAATCTAGCTAAACCTGTTAAGGACCTTCCTTGTGCAATTCAAATATTAATTAGCTTTTTTCAAAATTATTGTGTAACAGCAAAATGAACTTAACTATTTAATTCAAGGCGTACATTTTTATATTAAGGATTTCTTGTTCAATTATTTTTTTTTTAATTTATGTGATTTTCTCAAGAAGACAAGAAAATCTTATTTAGACTAGTTAGAAAAATGTAGCATTTTCCCTGCTGCCATGCATTTTATCCTTAGTTATTAAAATCAGCTATTGATTATAAGCTTTTAAATGAAATGGAATACGAGAATTGGCTTAAAAGCATATACAAATATTCATTTATCTCCTATAAATGAATTTTTAATTATAATTATTAATTTGTGCTTTTAAATTAATTCATGTTTTGGCTTGCATGAAGCTATATGAGTCTATATAATTTTTGTACTGCGCAACGCAAAGAAGGGTTTTGTATTTATCAGTATATCTATGTATACATGTATGTATGTATGTGTATTCCTTTGCGCTACTAGACAATCCGAACGCTTGAACCGATTTTGATGAATCTTATTTCAACCGTTTTGTCTTAATCCCGGTATTATCACTAAAGATATCTCAGTTGTCAAAATTCAATATGACGGCCAACAGACGTCATTTTGAAAATGCAAATGTATCAAAATGGGTATCAAACGACAGGTATTTTAAAATCATCTTTAGGTTTCTCTTAGGATTTTTCAGTTTGAATGACGATTTAGGCTCAAATAGGTTCCAAGTTGGTCGCAGTCGGGTTTTTTATTTTATTGTATAAATACTTTGATAATCATATTTTTATAATTTTATTTTTGATATTCCTTTATGCCACAACCTGTTCCCACTTACTTTATGCTCACTGTACATTAAATATTTCTTATATCATTATTTTGTGTAAATTATTTTTACTATTACACTCCCACTGTCTCAGATATTGTCAGTTAATTTGTCACGTCAAAATATATTACATTATTAATGATAGAATGGTTAATGTTTTTTTTTTATATACTGACAAATATATTTCGTGCGAGCGCGGAAATAAAGGCAAACTAATTAAATTTTGTAACACAAGTTTCGGCAGCTTAAGTTGCCTAATATGCAATTATCATTGAGCTTAGTTATAAGGGTAGTAGCATTTGCATTAAATACTCGTATCGAGTCTATTTCAGTTCTAATGAAAATTTAAATGTTTGTCCTAAGGCTTATACTCTATTGGATAGAACAATGACAACATAAAAACGTTCTCGGGACATAAAGTTTTTAATACAATTTACACTAATGACTGAAAATGTTGTTAGCATAAAATAACACCACAGTATTGTTTTGTTTTGTATAAGTAAAATATGCTAATATTGTATGAACTTATATACACATACATCATTTGCGTTTTCTTTTTTTTTCCAGTTGTAATAAATAGAGATAATATAATTTTTTAATATTTTACTTGCTTAGCATTTATTAAAACTAGTTCTCTTAATATCTATCATATTTCAGAGCATATATGAACTTTGACTGTAATTGATTACTTAACGAAAGTTTTCAATTACAATTACATTTGCTTATAATTGAAAATATAAAAAAAATAAATTACATTTAAAAGTATTTATGTGGAAAAGTATCTCAATTATAATAACATTTAAATGTAATTGAAAAAATCAATTACAATTCCATGTAATTGCAATCGAAAAAATCAATTACAATTCCATGTAATTGCAATCGAAAAAATCAATTACAATTCCATGTAATTGCAATCGAAAAAATCAATTACAATTCCATGTAATTTCAATCGCAAAAAAATAATTACAATTCCATGTAATTGAAATTGAAAACAAATCCATTACAACTACTTTTTATGGGAAAAATAATTAAATTATAAAATAAATATAGAATATGCACGTAATAATTACTTTTTTTTCATAATTTGAAGCTTTTCAATTACAAAAAACTTTTTGTAGATTCAATTGAAAAATTTTAATTACACTAGCATGACATTGTTACTAAAAATGCCCTATTCTGAAATTGATACCCTCAAAAGATATATGAATGTATAAATAAAATTAGCACTGTCTGAACTTGTGTATAGCATCTGCGTTTGCACATTTTTTTTAATTTTAATATTCGTTGGCTTAAAATAAAATGCGAAAGAGATAATTTAATATGCTTTACATTTTAATTTCATTCATTTCATGTTCAACAAATTTCAAAGCATATTTATCAAGCTCTTTTGTGTGTGAACTTTGAGTGTAATTAATTACATATCGAAGTTTTCAATTATTATAACATTTCGTTGTAATTACAATCGAAAAACATCAATTACAATTACATTTAATGAAAAAAAGAATTGTTTAGATAAATAATTATAGGAAATATATGTCTGTGTTAATTAAAGATTTTCATTACATTTTTGTAATTTTAATTGAAAAAAATCTCCATTAAAATAACATTGCCCAGGTCTGGAGTTGAAACCCTGAAAATTTATTAATTTATTTCAATTTTCCCCCTTTTTTCCTCTAACCTTTCTGCAGTGTTCGGGTTAAAGTAATCCAATTTTTATTTTTCCTTCGGTTTTACATCTTACTGATAATGTTCATATATAGTACTGAATTTTACAATAACATACTTTTGGTTTCCAAAATTAATTACGACTTGGCAAATATTTTAAAAATATTTTAATCTAAGTTTGTTGTTGTTAAATGTCTTAGAACTGACGTCATTTCCTGATTAGTTAATTGCATAAATTTAATTTTTTTTGATATTGTTAAATTTTTTTTTTTACTTTATATAAGACACAATTTTAACATAATTTTTTTACAGAACATTTTGTCAAACAAAAAGGAAACAGATTGGAAGCTTTCAGTTTTAACAAAAATGTCACAATTCTCTTGCCTGTCAGTTGGTCAATGTCAAGAAAAAATGAAAGAATGAAAGTACCATGTTATTAAATATTAATTGAAAAATACATTATAAAAATTAAAATAATAAAAAATGTATTTTTCAATTAATATTTTATAATAAACACATTGCCAAGTATTTTTTCTTATGATATAATAAAGTTTACTTACGACTTAACCCGTCGGCACCCCTTATCAGAAATATGTTACAAACCATTAAATCTCTATAAAAACTTTTTATTAAATGTAAATATTATTTTATTTCAACTCATTTACTTTAATAAAATATCCTGTTTCTAACTGTAAAATAAATTCTTAACAATAAATTGTATCAATGTTGCCGTGTGCTGGTTTGTAAAAAGTTATATTTTCGGTGTTTTACTTCATTAAATTTTACGAATGTCCAAGTAAATTATTAAAGAAATTATTTTTAATTTAAAACTTGTAACACCAACATATTTGAAGTTCTTCATATTTTCTTCTTGAGCTATTTTCGCAACAAAAAAATTTATTTCAAAAAAATCCTAGAATAAATATCTTACTACTTTATGCTACGAACTCTTAAAATGTTTTAAATAAAATTAGTTTTTAGATGTTGGGTTATAAAGGGTTAAGTTTAATTTTTCTTGCTATTGGAAAATAGTTGTTGTATGAAATCATATCGGATGGGTAAATTTGAAGTTACGGGTATAAAGTATAATAAAACAAAGAATAAAAGTATGTTAGGACATCCGGTTATAGCTATGCTACTGAGCTATAGCCGGCTAACAGTCGATTCGCTGTGTTCTCTGGTTTGTGCTTATAACAATATAATACAAAAACAAATTGAGCAATCCATTTTAACCCCCGACCACAAAAGGGGTGTTATAAGCTTGTAGTGTGTGTGTCTGTGAGTCTGTCCGTGCCCACGCACAGACCAACCGACTAGACCAATTTTGATTTAGTTTTTTCTGTTTGAAAGGTGACTTGATCGAAAAGGTTATTTACTATGTTTGAAGAAAATCGCTCCAGCCGTTTAGAAGATATCACATATTTTCTAGATACATCGGGGTTTTTAAAATTTTTTATTTTTGTTATCATTGTTTTTGATTAGTTTTGTTTTTGTTTTAATCAAACAATTTGTTTGGTTTATTTTCGTATTCTGCTTTTAAGTACTAAGAAATCTAAGCAAACTTAAATTTATAACTGTAATAGTGTCGATTATTTTTGTTACAAAAATCACGTCCTGGCTTCTGTGTCGTGGCATAAGTAGCATAGCTATAAAAATAAAAAGTTGCGCTAAAGTAAATTTACTAAACAAGAGGTCGAAGTAAAATTGAAATATATCATTACAGCTATTACTTCTAGCAATGCTAAGCAAGGTGAGTTTTATTTAAAGCTACAAATACCAGGTAAAGAAAGTCCTAATTTAAACATAAAATATAATAAATATATTCCAAAAAAACAACAGCCCCAACGTGTGATTAGCACGTAAGCATACAAAAGTTTAATGACACGTTTTTTCCAAAGCTTTTCTTTTAAATCTGAAGAGATTTAATGAATAAATGTGATTGGATAGTCACACATTTATTGCTTAACACACACACACACACACACCTACACACATATGTGCATGTGTATAATTGCATGAGTGTGTGTTGGGACAGGAAAAAAACTAATATCATACACGTAAGAAAACAAAATAAAGAAATATTAAATTCCCAACACATCAGTGTTGCACTAACACGCATAAACATGACAAATAAAGCAACACTCTAGAAAATTCACATACACACATGAAAACATATGTATGTATGTATATTTGTGTATATAAGCATGTATGTGAATATATATAAGCTTTACGACCATATAGGTTAACATTGATACGTGCTTGAATATATTTATGGAATCATATTGGAATATGTATATTGATATGTGTATAAAAATTTAAGATTTAAGAAATATTATTAGTAATGCCACACAAGAAATTCCGTAGGAAAAGGGGATTACACTAGAAACCGAAGCTTAATTCATTTTCATTTAACTCTAAGTGCTTTAATAATACGACCCGTTTTGATTAAAACAAATTGAGGTTCAATAACTTAGGATAAATTTCTTTAAAAAAGCCTGGATTAAATTAATTCAGTACGACTCGCTCACGAAGAGTTCCTTGTGGACTAGAGATGGGCGCGTGTCGAATTTTTCCAACACGATACGACACAAACATTAATACGAGTAACAAGACACTCAACACGTACGAAACAAGCACGCGAAAAATTTTGTCAACACGATACTGCGCAACACGCACGAAATATTATTGGTATGGTATTGAAAATCAGAAAATTTAATTAATTTTTTCAAGAGTCAAAATATGGCACCAAGTTGCCACTGCCAGGTGATACTATCTGCCAGCACAGCTGATACTATCACTTTACGTGCAAAACTTTAAGCTTCAGAGGCCCGTGCCATATTAACAAATATGCTGGTGGTGTGTGTTAGAGGATACAAAATATTAAAATTCTGGAAATAGTGGAAAATTCATCGATAGATATTTTACATCTAAGATCAGTTCGTGTTTTTCGTGTCAATTTTGCTGAACACGAAACGACCGGCACACGCACGAAATCAAAATTTTTTCAAGAACAATTCATGTTGAGTCATCGTGACAGGGACACGAAAAAAACACAACGTCTACAGTATGGACACTACATATCGTTAGCTAAAATGTAAAAAGACGTAACTAACAAAAATAATTTTACAGGAGAAACAAAAAACTAGTTAAGTCCCCTTGTTATTTGTTAATAAAAGCGTAATTTTTGATCGCAGAAGTATAATTTTTGTCAAGATATATAGTTTAATGGCATTCATAATAATCAATCAAAAACTCCGATTTTTTCGGCTTTCGTCAGTTCTCTTAGGTTTGCCGCTTTTTATACATTTTGCGGAGTTTTTTTTTCGGTTTTTAGCATTTTTTTCGGTTTTTGGTAATAGCTTTCGGTTTTTTTTTTTTTGTTATTTTTAAGTTTTAGCGATTTTTTAAGCTTTGATGCTTCTCTACATTTTGGCAATTGTTTTCGCTTTGATATTTTTTGTTTGATGTTTTTGATATCGTTTTAGATTTAGTAATTTTTTTTTTGTTTTTCGTTTTCTAAATTTTTAGTTTTTTTTTCACAATTTTTAGATTTTGCCGCTTTTTATTCCTTTTGGCGATTTTTTTTCGGTTTTTTGGCGTTTCTTTCGATTGTTTTTTAAATTTATCGTTCCTTTTCTTGTTTTGGTGCTTTTTCTCGTTTTGGCATTTTTTTTTTGGCTTTTTGGCGATTTTTTTAGTTTTTGGGCGATCTTTTTACTCTAGCATTTTAGGAATTTATTTTGTTTTTTGTGATATTTTTCACATAAACACTTTTTTAATTTTGGAAGTATTTTGTAGCGGCATGTTATTAATTTTGGCATTTATTTTTGAAAATTTCAAGAGTTGGCCTCTTACGGTTTTCAGGGGGTAAATTACGGATTCAATATGATTCGAAATTTTCAAATATTTCCATATAAACTCCATTGAAATATTTCGTAATTTTGTGCGATAACGAGTGCCATAATTTGCCACCAGTTAATACAATAATTACATTAACTTACTTAAATTTCAGTAATGGTTGGTGAAGTCTGAATGAAAATTTACTAACTTTGAACATTTTAAGTGCCTATATATAATTGTCTGTTATGTTGACTTGGCAAAACAAACTGAATAAATGAAAGCCAATTTGACAGACGTAGCCTCAAAGAAAATGTGGAAGTTATAAAGGAAGATGTTAAGTTTTGACATTCCCAGCGGAAGACCCTTTATGAATTTTAACATTCCATTCGTAATATCTTTTAACTCTATAGTAGTGGACGTTATTAAAAAAAACCAAAGATGTCCAAAGCAACCCAATAAAAATACTTGGGCTGTAAGAGTCTTGGCCAATTATATAAAAAACGCAAAATAAAAATAAAGTAAAAATATTAAATATAACAAACACAAACGAAAACCTTATAATGACAACGTCATACCAAACAAAAAATATTCTTAACATAAAAAAAAATGTTCTACTTCATATTGCAAAAAAACAATCATGCAAACTTGCTGTTGTATTCCATAAGGAAGAACTAGATCCCACATAAATCTAAAAAGAATCAAATAAAAACCAAATTCAAATAACCAAAAAAAAAACACATTTTGGGGGGAGGGGCGTGACAAAATCCAATTTTCATATTACACCACCAATGCCATATATATATATTTATTTTTTTTTGCGGGGAGGGGAGGGGTAGCGAAGTACACCGGGTTAAGCTACTGCAAAATAAAATATTTATAAATTCAACTAGACTCTTTATTTAATTTTAAAATTAATTTCAATAAAAATTCTTGTCTTTCTGTGTAGATTAACATTAATTTGATTTTTCTCATGTAAATTGTAGCATAAAAAGTAACTTTATTTAAAAGACACCAGAGTCAGTAAATAAAAATATTTGCCAAAAATAAAGTTGTATATCAAATTATATTTTATGGTCAAACTTTATGCTATAGATCAATTTTATGTCTATTTCTTTTCCCAAAAAGTTAAAAATTTTCATTATATTAAATCACTGTTGATAAAAGTCGGAGGAGGCACATAATAACTTAAGTCATGTAACATTAGTTTTATGTAAAAAGTTTTATCTTTATATAAATTTCTGTAGTACAATATTGATTACACACATTCATCTAATAAACAACATTGGTAAAAACTTTTTTTTTTTTTTAATTTTATGGCAAAAGTAAAAGTAAAGTTTTCTTAATGTGAATGTAGAAATTAAACAATAAATTTGACTAAACTATTAAACACATTTATCTTTCTTTTTATTTGTAGGTTTGCATGTGATATAACTACACGAAGTCAAATAGCTGGACCAATAAATGTTTAGATTTTGCAAATGTCTTATGAAGATTATGAAAGTAAAATAAGATGATTGATTGCTTTAATTGGTGAAGACCACCTTCTTCTTTTATACTGCCGTATTCATAAAAAATAATTTTAGTTTACAAAAGGTTTACAAAATGAATTTTTTTATACAAATTTATTTTGTAAAGATTCTGGAAATCTACATAATTTTTTATGAATACCTGCCGTATAATACCTTTACTATGTGTGAAAAACTACAGAAATAAAATTGTTGGAATGTTACTGTGAAGCTAAAACCCGTAGTTGGGAAGCAATGGGCAAAACATTACCCCTTTACGAAAAGCTACAAAAACCTAGTGGATTATAGGATTGCGATGCTTATCGCAAATAATACTGAGTAAGTCTACTAAATTGACAAATTATAATAACAGAGCATTCAACTGAGTTGCCGGGGAAAAAAGTAAAAAAGAGAGCAAATAATTGAAAAAAATATATATAAAAAAGTTCACATTAAAATCCACGTATACAAGGTTAATTTATCATGTTAATTCAACATGATTTACAGTAGCTTTCAAGGAAAATTTTTCGTTTTGAATTAAATGTATTTCATGTGGATTAAATTTTAAAGAACTGTTAAATAAAAATTAAGAATCAGGTTAAATCAAAATTATTTCAAGTTGGAACAATGTAAACTCGATTTATAGTAATCTACAAGGAAAATTGTTCCCTTGGAAATAACTGTATTTCGTGTTGATTTAATAATCCAGCACTGCTAAATCAAAACGAAGTATCATGTTGAATCAAAGTTATTTCAAGTTGAATGAACATAAATTTAATTTAATGTAATCATTGTATTTTATTAATTATTTAATTAACGTTATTGTGTGCATTGGCACAGGCATCAGGAAAATGTTTGTGTCTTGGCCCCTCTGGGCCAAGATTAGAACTCAAACTCATCGTATGGTAGTTTGCGCGCTTACTGCTATAGCTTTAACGTTTTAAATATTCTTTAGATATACACTAACCCCATAATTCACAAAATTTAAAATGAATTTGAAATGGATTTTATTTAAAATTTGTCATACAAAATTTTCCTAAAATGGATTTGAAATTCATTTTATTTTTTTATGAATATGGGGTTGATGATGAATAAAATTTTATTTCGACATTAGGTAATTGATCATTTAACACAAAATTGATTTGTAATTAAAGTTATAGTTGTAACGCAGGTTTTTTTCCAGCTGGCGTAGGCACCAGCCAATCCAGGTCTTTACCAAAGCTCTGCTTCCTTTGCAAATAATAGCACAAAAATGTTGGTGTTTTAAAACTCAGAGAGCACAATATACTTCATTTACATAACTTAACTTACCTTATGCTACTTTGAATTAAATATCATTTGGTAAAATGCAAAAAGGCGTAACTAACAAAAATATAATTTTACAGGAAAAACAAAGAACTAGACAAACTTGTTGTTAAGTCCCCTTGTGAAAAGTATGAAATTTTGTCAAGACATATAGTTTAATCGTATTCATAGTATTCAATCAAAAACGTTTTTTTTTTAGTTTTTGTTAGTTACACCTTTTTGCATTTTATGTAACGATATGCAGATATATTTATTATAAAATTCTCTCGCGCTGTCTGGGTGACACCTCGATAGTTTGCTCTCTTGATAACAAAAATCCCCAAGAAATATTGTTGTATCTTGTACTCAGCTAAACGAGGATAGATGAAATATGTAGATGTTCGACTAAATAGAATTCTCGAATACTCAAAAGACTCAGCAGTTAGTGTAGCCGGATAAAATATGAGATATATACACTAGCTACAAGCACACGAAAAATTCTGAATACAATTTACGAATACACGAAAGATTAAGGATTTCATGTAGTCGTCTTAAATACGAGTTTTGTTCACTAGGTACAAATACATGAAATACTCGGAAGTTCATATGCTTCACTAAATACAATTTACGACTATATGTCTAATTAATTGGAAGAAACTGCAAAGTTCTCGGGCAACAGTGCGATTAGCCTACCCGTAACTGCCGCTCGTACGGAGTCCTTACTTGCTTGCCGATTGATTTCAAAACCTGACATCTTATACAGTTCCACTCAAAAACTGAATGAGAGTTCCAACGTACATTTCATTAACTCTATATCAACAAAAACTTAAACAAATATATATGTTGTACTCTACATTAGTTGAAGTGGTATGTACCTATCAGTTGTGCATTATGTAACTATATGTGTATAAATGAGTATACACCCTTTATACCCTACTTATAAGGTATGTGAGTATGTGCTTAAATATTTTTTAATGCCACCTTACAAGTTCAGAAAAAAAAATAATTGCTGCGAAGCTTGTATTTTTCGAACCTGTGACCCTATGACTTCACTACCTTCTAGCCAGCAGCAGAAATTTTTCGCTGCAAATGCGAAGTTTATCGGCTATTTACAAATATCAAAACAAACAACAATAAAACCATAACAAGTCGCACAACTGAGCACAACAGGGCGTTATAGCTATGCACAATGCAAATAAACACCGGTACACTTAAACAATGTATTGCGCCATTACCGCAAAAACAGCTTAAGCGACATAATTTACGAACTTGATTTTTTTACCAAACTCGTTTATATACGATCGTAAATAATAGATTATCGTCAATAAATTAAGTTTGAAAATAATGTCGCTTAATGTTTTTGGCTATTATGGCATGATATTATATCTTGTAAATTTAATATGATTTGCAATTAAAATTTTGCATGGTGATTTTACATTGATATTTTTTTATGTGTGTAAATATTTGATGAGTTCGTGGGAACTGCTTTCCGCTTACATACCTCATATTGTTGAAATAAGTTTATGTCCACACTAATAATAAAATAAAACTTTTAATATTGAGCATATATATTTACTTTTAATTACCCTTTTTAAATATAAAATTTCTTTTTTGTTTCGCATAAACTTATGTTACACCATTTCTTAAAAGGGTATTCTCTCACATATTTCAGTCAGAATTTCCACTTTTTATTTTCTTTTCATACTTTATGCACTATTTTTACTTAAATAAATGTCGAATGAAAATAAAAATACTTGCGAAATGAAATCACGTTTTCAGCTTATACGTACAATGTTAAAAATGCCAATTATTTAAGAAATGAAAAGAGCCAAGAATAATATTAAGGTCGTGACAGAAAGAATGGAAAAAAAAACAAATAATAATACTGCGCAGCATGAACAATTTTTTATACAGGGAATTAAGGGTCAGTTTTGCTGTTGGCAGTTTAATATTCATTTATTTGCTCTTGCATCAAAGAAGAGCTGTATAATTGTTCTGTCATACATAATAAAGGGTTAAAACTTTGGTTTTGATAAATGAGAAAGCCGTATGTGTCCAAAGAAATAAAAAAGTATATGTATATAGTAAATATTTTAAGGTTTATAGGTGTGGAATACTTCAAAATTATTTATTTTTACTAAAAAAAATTTACACGAGAGCGCTTTCTTATGCTGTAAAGTTAAAAAAATTTATATAAAAATTACAATTTGCGGGCTATAGAATATGTCTAAGCGTAGTTCTTATTTATTTAGGCAACTGTCAATATTTTATCACCGTTACTTTAATATGTTTTTTTTTTCAAGTTCAGGGCTAATGTGTCTGTCTGTGAGAATCCTAGTCTTGCGGCTGTGGCACAGCACACCAAACATAATTTTCTTATAGAACAATCGACTGTACCACCAGAGCACACTTCATTTATGGACAAGTCGACGTTGCCTTTGCAGTACACTTTTCTGAGCCACATCTGAATTTTTTTTTTAACAAGGCGACTTGTACTACAGCACACTTTTCTTAAAGAAAAGTCCACTGCGCAAAGAGCGCTCTTTTCTTATGGAATAGTTGACTATATCATTACAGCACACTTTTCTTATGGAAAAGTCGACTTTAGCAACATAAAAAGTCGACAGCGCCACCACAGCACACTTGTTCTTTAGAAAAGTTACCTTTAGTTTCACAGCACACTTTTCTTTTAGCAAAGTCAGAAAACACATTTCTTCTTGAGAAGACCTTCATTTAATTAATGAATTTTGTCATTACGTACAAATTTATCTTATTAATTGAAGAATTTCATGAATATAAATTTTGTACTTTTCAAAAAAAAATTTTGTTTCGAAAAAGGTACTTCTCGAAAAAAGGACTTTTTCCAAACCAAAAATTATATAATTTTTTGAAAGGTTGCTTTTGGGAAATACCTTATTTTTAAAAATCAAATTTCTGAAGATGTATTTTTGATATATAACAACTTTTGGATAAGGTAATTTTTAAAAGATGAACCTTTTGGCAATGGCACTTTATAAAAGAGTAGTGTTTCAAAAAAAAAAGTACTTTTTCAGATAAGTTGTTTACTCCTAAAAAGTTTCTTGAAGAAAAATAATATTTTTAAAAAGGTCCATATTTGGGAAAAATACATACTTATTTAAAAAAAACTACTTTTAAGCAAAAAATACTTTTTAGGTGAAATACTTTTTTGAAGCGATACTTCCTTGAAAAGTGCACTTTTTACGTTTAAGTGGTTTTTGAGCTTTTTGCAAAAAGTAATTTTGGAAAAAGAATACTTTTTCGAAAAACTACTTTTTAAAAAAAAAGCACTTTATGGAAAAAGTCCTTTTTGAAAGAGTTACTTTTTATAAAAGTACTTTTTGGTACAAATACTTTTTAGGTGAGATACTTTTTGTAAAATATACTTTTTACGTTAAAGTGGTTGTTGAGCAAGAAACTTTTTTGGAAAAAGTACTTTTTGAAAAATAGTATTTTTTCGAAAAACTATTTTTTGTAAACATAGATACATTTTGAAAAAAGGCACTTTATGGAAAAGTACATTTTGAGAAAGGTACTTTTTGGAAAAGTACTTTTTAGAAAAGTACTTTCTGAATTAAGAAAATAATATGAAGGCGACTCTCGGTATAACAACCTTATAAAGCGAATATTGTGTTAATTTTTACTGGATATACCGAATGATACCAAAATCGCAAGATTTTGTTTTATATCGCAAAATATAAAACAAAACCTTGCTAGTAATATATTTCTAACACTTACTACGAGTACCTTATATAGGTAATGTTTTGATATGTGATGTGCCTAGGAACCGGCCAAAATATTATTATTATTATTATTCCATTAGTTTGTATTCGGTGGCTAATTTGAAAACAAGTTGATACCATGCATTTTAATGTATTGAATCATGTCTAAAATAATAATAACCCTATATATACAGCTGATATATTTTTGTCATAACCAAAGTCAAACCTTATATTGAAAAATTATTTTTTTTATGTTAGCTTTTTTTATACATTTGTCATGACAAAAATATATAATATATAGACGTAGGATAAAAAACTTATAACGAATTTTTCGTTATAATGAATAGATATGACATGATTTAGTGCGTTATACCGGGATTTGCCTGTATAAAGAATTTAAGCCAAATCTTAATATGTACGTAGTTATTATTATTAAATATTAAGTCTTCAAATATAAAAATACCCACAACTTTTATCTAAATAAAGGAGCCATAGAGAAGGCACTTGGTTAAAATTTTCTGGTTCATTTTGCTTAAAGAATCAAGCATAAAGTCCATTTTGTAAGAAAAAACTAATTTTCATTATTTAACAGAGGTGTGTTTTTGGATTAACAGAGCTCTGTTAAACACAACAGTTTGTTTGTGTTTAGGGTTATAAATTTTTAAATTTAACTACAAACTCATAAAATAAAGTTTTCTTTTTAGTTAACAAAATTTAGTTAAAAGTTATGTTTTAAATATTCCACTTCAAGAAACTTTAAAAAACATGCAATTATCCAACTGATGCAATATGAGTATCACAACTTTTAAATACGAGTATGTATCAAAATAATATGATGAACATTTTACTTACAGCTGATGATTATATGTATATACACTGTCTATAGTATTTAAAAAAAAGTTAAAAATGTTTTACCATAGTGCAAGACACTAAGAATATTAACTGTTTTTTAAACACTCACTCAGCAGCTGGGCTAAGGAGGAAAATATGTAAAAATATTGCATTATAATATACAGAGATAATATATTATACTACGCTGATTCTGGCAATCATTGAAATTTACATAGAAAGATATTTATTATGCACATGTCAGGCATAACGATTATGTTAATATATTTTTTATGAGTGCAGCTTAATTTAGCCATTAACTGAATTTTTGTTTGCAAACTTTTTACTAACATCACCAGCAGCAGCAACATCGAAAAGTTGTAAAAGAGACACAAATACTAATATATATTTACTAACACATGTTAATACATATTTATATGTTTATGTGTATATGTACATGTATGCATATATGAACGAGTACGTAAAACAACTGTGTCCTTTGATCCGTTATACATGCAAGCGCAATGTAAGCTTCCTGCTGTTCGCTTTCAATTTCATATCAGATTTCATGTGGTATTTCCTGGGATGGGAGTATACACATGCATATGAGTATATTTTATTTTATTTATATAAGCTTCATATTTATATACAAGTCGCTTGCGTAAAGTGGCTTAACTAAATTTACATGTGTTTTTAAGTGCATAAAAATACCATTATTTTAATAGTTGTTTTTTATAGTAAAAAATAAATAGTAAACCATAATATAAAAGACAGTTTCAAAAATCATAAGCGTATGCATTAAATAACCTTTTTTAGAAACAGAGATCACTGCAGCATAACAAAAAGTACTTTTTTTATACAAGCGACTATTTGCAAAATAAAATATAAAAAAAAAAATATTTTATGATGAGAAAATGCTAATTATATTATTATTTTTTTATTTTAAAGCGTTTTATACATACATGTGCAAATATTAAGAGGAAAAAATGTTTCATTGAAAACAGTGGGATGCCAGCATTGTTTCTATTGAATCATAAGAATAGTACACAGAAAAAAAATTTATTTTGTCTTCAATTAGAAAATTAAAAAAAATTAAATTATATTTTTATTGAAATAGGACTTACAACAGAACTCTTAACACTAAATAACAAAATTCCTTAAAATTTTATAAAATCAAAATTGAAATGAATTCTTTACTGTATTAAAATAATTTACTTTATATGCATCAAACCAATGTTCAATTTCAAAAACCTAATTGTTTAAAAAAACCTATACAATTTCTTTCTCTGTAATTCTTAAAATATTTTATGGCACAAAACTTGTCACAACAGTTTTTTTTTATGTTTCTGACCTTTTAAAGTTGATAGCGGCCATATTCTTTTAGGTCTATTTGAACGTCATTTATGCGGTATATTTTACCAAATCACCACAGACGGATATAGAAATCAACTAAAAATATGGTTACAATTACACTGTGTGAGAAAACTGAATGAAATCGAAATACCTGGGACGTCTTACTACTTCTCTGGTATGTATGGTCACGCATAATAACAATCTGTGTTTGTAATTTTGCAAACACTCCCAAAATCTTGAGTTACGGGTAAAACAACGGCCTTTCGTACCCGTATAGACCTACAGACTTCTAACTAACTTAAATATATAAACCAATTTTAAATTTATAAAAGGCTTTAAAAAAAAGAGAGTAAGACCTTTTGAACAATATATATTATAGTTAATTTAATTATTATTGTTCGAACTTTATTTGTTTCTATATTTATGATTTGAACAGGCTAAAGTTCGTTTCGCTTTTTAAGCCAAATTACATGTGATAATTATTAATGAACAAATAACACCCAAGTTAGTTGTTAATATTCTGACTAACATATAGCTGAACGGAACAACTAGCTGTTTTCGAAGGCCACTAAACCTTCATCATCAGCGCTCTTTTGTGCTTGGTCCACTGTGTGTGGTTTATCACATGTAATTTGGTGTACAAAGCGATAAGAACTTTAGCCTGTTCAAATAATAAATATAAGAAATATATACTATATTTCAGTACATTTCAGATATATGTCTGTATTTTTTCACCAAATATAATTTGTTCGGTTTTTTCGTCACTTTTCTACTTTGGATTCGTTTTAAGGTAGTATTATTGTAATGGAACCATACTGCTTATGACTTCAGTTACAAATTTTCAACCATATTTTCCTTTGACTTATATGACTGTAATGAAAGAAATGACAAATTGTTCATTTAAATTTTTTTCTCTTCAAAAATTTTTACATCATATTATTCGATATTTGTCAATTTTAAAAATTTCTCCTCTAAATTTTTATTCTATTCTTATTCTAACAAGGCATGAATTTTCATACGTTTACCCTCTAATTTGTTTTAGATTGTGCTTAATTTAATTTTATAAAGCATTACAATCATTGCATTTTCAATGGCAAATAAAAATAAATGACAAATTTTCCATTTTTCTCATATTTTTTCTCCTTAAAATTTTTTACATCTTCATCAAATCCCCTCCCTCTACAATTACTGCTTAAATTAGCGCTCACACAAATTATCTTTGGTATTCGTGAGCTGAAATTTTAAACTGGAAAAAATTTAATATTTAAAAAACGTTTCTCTTACGCGTGCTATCAAAATAATGTCATAATCTTATTTAATTAAATTGGGACTTACATTTATTTGTATTGTTAAAAGGAAGAAAAATTTTTTAAATATTTTGCAATTTTAGGTGGGGATGGGGGGGGGAGAAATAGTCGTTAACTTTTTCAAATGACCTCATATGCGCACTTAATTATATGGTCTAGGTCAAATATTTTTTGGTTGAAGATATTTAGTAGATTACATTTGAATAAATAAAAAAATATTTGTACGTTATGAAAAATTTCAGTTCAGAGTTATATTTGTCTCGATGAGTATGAATTAATCAAATATTAATTAAATATTTAATTGAGTTTTTTTCAAATTGTATTTAATATTTCAAACAATAAATGTATATGTCTTTCATAATTAATTATAATATAATTATAATTATATTTTATCATATTTTTTTACATAAATAGTTATTATGTTTATGGCATGAAGGACTAGAAAACTAAAACTTATTTACTAAATAACTTACCTTTAAAATTTGTGACAGTTAAAGTTAATGTGTGAGATGGAAAAGCACATTGCATACACTACAAAGAAAATAAAAGAAAGGGAAAAATTAACGTTATATTACTTAAATTTACACACATTACATATAACAAAAAATTATATAATGTTGAAGGATATGTAACTCTTACTTCATGCTACAAGATATATATACATATCTTGTAAATATAGAGATGGTAAAACTGAGCTTTCATTACAATAAAAAACTGTTAGCAATTTTTAATACGATGAATCAAATCAAATCACATATTCCATTTTACATAAAATCTGAGTATAGAAATCAGAAATATACATCAACTGACACCACACACAGTGGGCCAAACACAAAAGAACACTGATGATAAAGATGTAGTGGCCTTCGAAAACAGCTTGTTGTTCCGTTCATCTACGTGTTTGTCAGAATATTTACAATTAACTTTGGTGTTATTTGTTCATTGATAATTATCACGTGTAATTTAGCTTACAAAGCATACAAACCTTAGCCTAAGCAAATCATAAATATAGAAACAAATGAAATTCGAACAATATTAGTAAAACTAATTTAAAGTAAATTATTTTAGTAAACTAGTAAACATGTAACTAGTTCAATACTTTCTGTTGAAAAGTCTCAGTTTCATCTAAATAAAATGTGACCTTAATTCTATTCTGGAATAGTCTGCTCCTTTACTTACGACTGCAAAGTATTGGGTGGCGGAACTTTAATTTTGTTGGCTCATATTCTTAGTCAAAACACAGTGTACCTTAAAAATTGTATTATCATAAAAATACTGACGCTTGAAGAACACTTTGTTTTCATTATAAATATGCGCCTTTGTTTTAGATCTTAAAGTTACCCACCCTCTTTTTCATAAATTTTAATATTAAATTTAAAATTCCTAACCTCAGCTCTCAAGGTTAAAAAGCTCTTCGTTGTACATATTTGGGGCATTAATATTTTCTCATTATAAAATATTTGTCAATTTGCGAACGCCATTTATCATTCATGATACATAAATTCTTACATTTTTATGGCTTAACTTTGGGTTCTATATCCTGCATATCCACAAGGATAAGTTATAAGTGATAAGAATAATAACTATAAAAAGAAAAATCAATAAACAAATTCTTCTTCGTCTTTTAATATTATTATTGCTGCCATCAATACATTGAGTGTTAAAATAAATATATATATAATTTTTAAATATAATATTCTAACACTTATTAAAGTAAATATATAAATTTTTGTGATATAATATACTTTCACAAATAATTTAAGTTATAGAAATTCAAGAAATATTTGAAAAATTTTATAATCTTTTAAGGTGAATTTGTTTAAGTGTAAAATATGACAGATGTATGTTTGCATGTAGCAACAAGTTTGGAGTATAACAAACTTTTCTCCATGTACTTTGAAAAACTTACAATTGCTCGAACTGATGTTTCTTGTACATTCATCTATGTATGATTATATTTATTTTGTTTATTTTTTCTAAATTATCCTTCGATAACAATTTACTTCAGACTATTAAACATTTATGCACAAATTGTCTTTTAGTAACAATTATTTTTACCTTGATTGCAACAAATTAAAAACATATTTGTTTTGATGTTTATTAGACAATTGAAAGGACATATGTGTGGCAATAAGGAAAATGTTTCTTAAGTAAGAGCACTTATAAACTTCTGAGGGCCACTATTGCAACTTAAAGTTAGTTAACAGAAGGATTTTGTCGGACGTATAAATTTAATCTAACTAACCAGGAAGGATACATTTGTCTTTACCTAAGGGCTCACTTTAGGTTAAGCTAAAATTATACTGATGAAAAACTTTTTATACGTCCGATAAAATCCTACTTTTAACTAACTTTAAGTTGTAATAATGGGCCTACGACGGATGGCTTTCAAAGCTTTATTTTTATTTTATTTAATAAACCATCATTCTGATCACTGCAACTAATCACTTTAATTCGTAATAGCCAAGCTAGATAAATATATTATTTCATATAATATTATAGGAAGGGTGGTGTTAAAAACGGATCTCCACTCGGAAATCTAAATGGTTCAATTGTGATGACAAGGTGAAAAAAAAGACATAGGCATGTAGTAATTGCGCTAAAATTGCCTGAAAAATTGCATAAAATAATTACGATTTTTACCAGAAGTATTTTCAAATAGGAAAATTTGCAAAAGATACCATTCAATTCAAAAGTAGCTTATCTTTTTCTTTTTGCCACAGATATTGTTGTCATTTTCTCAAATAGTTATTAAAAGTCTGTGCATAAGGTAAGAGGTTTGTGAGTGTTTAAAATTTGTGAATGAATTTTTATTGATGACTTGGTTGAAGGGCCAATGAAATGCGTATATGAACATGCTAAACCACCAGCAAATAAATTTCAATGATTGTATGTACACTTCTGGCAATGTGTGAAATAATTTATTACTTCAAAGTTGTTAATAATATTCTTATTATTGATGCGTACATACATACACATCTTATATATATAAGCAGATATCCTTTTTATTAAGCGCTTCTATAAAAATCGAAATTTTATCAATATCTGTTTTTTTTTCTGCTGCCAGAAAGCACAAAACAATAAAAGATAAGCTGATAGATGTTTTGTGGTTAGCTTAATATTACATTAATATTTCTTTTTCCAAATATTAGATTTAAAGAGCTAAATTTATGAACACTTAATAAATCAACCAACAATTTTATTTTGCTAATAAAATCTGCATAATTCAAAACAAAACAAAGTCATAATTTACCCTCGTAAAAATAACATTTTTCTGTCAGGCTTATGCCATCATTATCAGCAGCAGCACCAGCATCAGCATCATCCTCAACTGTACGCCTTGACACTCATCCGCAATGTCAACGAAACCTTAGTTTATTCACTTTAATAAAATTTTTACTATTGCCTTTGCTCTCTTAATACATATTCGTTTAGCTTTGTAAAATAATTTATTGCCCATGCTCGTGCACGTTAAGAAATTTTTATTCTTTTATTTGTGTTATGCTTTTAGAAAATGTGATTGAGAAATTATTACGATTGTGCTGTTAGTTAAGTGACTTTAAAAGCTATTATTATTTTTATTATTATCTTTTCCATAGTCTATAAATGGCAATTTTAATATAACTATTTCTTGGAATTAAAGTTTATCTCTTTTAAAGTGCAAAACTTAAATGGAAGCCATTAGAGATAAATTTAAATTAATTAAAATTTAATTTTTTTGTAAATGATTTATTTAAATAGCTGAAACATAAATCACTGAAATTATGTTGCTTACAGTCCTTGACTTGTTTAAGTATTTTCTTGTTCACTTCCTATTCTTGCTCTAATTTACAATTATTCCTTATTAGCAATATTTTTTTCTATAATTTTCTGCAAAACAAAAAACAAGAATTTTTAGTCCCGATAAAATTTCCGAAAGGTTTAACTGTCAAACGAACTGTCATACTACTTTCAGTTTTGTTACTTGTGATCTACTTGTGTGTTCAGTATTATCGGCATAATGGGGTTGTTTCTTTAATATAGTTGCAGCATAAAAAGTAAAACCAATCCACAAGAGACCCCAAACACTCTAGTAAATTCAAAAAAAAAAAATGCATCATTTGGTGTGGTTTCTACGCTAATGTCATCATTGAGTCTCCTTTCTTACGGTCAATAGAGATCGTTAACCAATCATGTAAGAATATGGATTATGGAATAAGGATTACATTCACTATGGAATATAGATGGTTATGGAATATATGTTATATTGATATGAAATATACATGCATATATTAGCACATTTTAAAGATGTCGAACGTGACCATTGCACACATTTAAAGTGAAAAAAAAATCAAAACTAAAGGTATTTTTATTTTGCCAATAAAAGTATGTTATGGCACTAAATTACTTCCATAATCAGTGCTTGGTTCGATTTTTATAATTGCCCACAACAAAGTAATTTTTTGTTTCTGCCACCAGCGATTAAAACACTGATTTCAGCAAAACCTGTGATCTAATCGTCGCTTTCGATAACGAGCTTATTCGATCACGTTTTTTAGTTTGAGATTTTGGCGTTGGATATCGAACCATATTATTATATTGTTCGATAATCGAATGCCATAATCTCAAACTGAAAATCGCGATCGAATCAGCTTGTTATCGAAAGCGACGATAAGACCCCAAAAGCAATATTTTAATGTGACTAATTTTAGAATGTTGTGCACTGATGTCTCTTGAAAATTGTTTTCATTTTACCCTTAACTGATTTATTAACATATTGTAAATTAAATTTTAATCACAGTCGCACGTGACATGTGTTACGTGACATTTTTTTCATCATTATATCTATATTGCTTCTAATGCATTTTCTACAAAATAATAAATACGATATTATTAATTCGGAGCTTCTGGCGACTTTGTTTCTTACGTGTGCGGTCATTTTGCCTTCACTTTTGAATCATTTAATTTATTCCTTCAGCCAGTCGTTTTTAATTGTTCTTACCTATAAGAAAGAATTCGTTCCTTGTTATATTTTTGTCTAATTTTTCGACCTTTGTATATGTATGCGTAATTAAATTATTTTGTTTTTAGCTTTAGGTCTCTATTTATATTTATACACCCTTATTTATAAAAATTATTAAGGCTTTATAAATAAAGGGTTAATGGTAAAAAAATTTTATGAAAATTTGTTTTAAAAACCTTTATAAAGCCTCAATAATTTTTCTATATAAGGCCGATATAATAATATAAATAAAGACTTAAATCTTAAAAGAATAATGCAATTATTCTTCTCTTGTTTTTTAATTTATTATTTTCAACAAGATGGCGCGCATGTGCCATATGACGGGCGCAAACATCGACTTATTAAAATTAAAATTTGCCATTTATATGGTGAAGTAGACCCGTCAATGGGCCTGCAAGGTAGCACGATTTGACATATCAGGACTATTTCCTGTGAGGTCTTGTTATTTTTGATTTATTGTGATGAACCAACAACAATGTATGCCCTTATTTCTTACTTGAAGTTGTATAAGTCAGCTGCGATTCACTTCCTGGAGGCCAACATTGTTTGTGTTATTCGTGACTTACGGACAAATGTGCTCGAAAAAAAGGGATCAATATTCAACTTCTAAAATGCGCTTCATCAAAAAACAAAACCTTTGATATAGTTTCCAGATTCCTTTTCAAATTACATTATCGTATGACAAACTTTTTTTAATAAAATAAAGACAAAATATTTTTGCTCTTTCAGAGATAAACATATAAATTTAATGTTTGCTGAAAATGATAATTTATATAGCTTATTTAACTTAAATAAAATATTTCGCACTTTTTTAAGAATAACAAATACTAATACCATTTTCTTTTCTAGAAAAAGTGCAAAATTTTTTAACTTTTTTAAAATGCAATTTAGCGCTCGTTTAAAGCTTTAATTTACACTCCTTAGCGATGACATAATAATTTATCTTAATTTCCCTATTTAAAAAATTTTTATTGCGAATTATCATTGAAAAGTGCAATAAATGTAAAATTTTTTTTTAGAAAAGAAAACATTTTTACAGTGTAGATATTTATTACCAAAACCTCGTTGAGCAAATATATATATATATTCATGAATTGTGTCACAAAATATTGTCCAACTAACATGTATCAATGCGTCAAGTGTGTCATTTATAGCCACACCAAAGTTACCAAAGTATCCTGTCAGCAAAGTCATAAATTTTTTTCTTAACAAGTATTTATTGCAATGAAAAAAAGACATAAACACAAATGTAAGAAAAAAAATCATAAATTCAAGGTTTCATGTAAGAAAACACGTGTTAAAGACACAATAAACACAATGTACGGGAAATTTTTTTTCACTAGTTTTATGCTAAAAATAATATGAATTTGAATTGAATTAATTTATACGAATTGAATATAATATATATATAAAATTGCCGGTTTACTAAAGTTTGTATAGCTAATTTTAAAATATTTGAGAAGTTCTTGAACTGTAGGCCAGTTTTAAAGCTTTCCACTAAGCTCCAGGTCCAAACCTGCTTAATTTTTTATAATTCCAGCTTTTTGGGACTATTAGACAGGTAAATGTTGCACAAGTCCCAAATGAAATAATTTCCAAGTATTTCCGGTATCTTTTCAGTCTAATATTTTCGTTTATAAGCATTTACACATGTGAAGTTATAAAAATATGTATGTACATACATATCACTATCTTAATATAGAAAGGACCAAACTAATTATATTTTTGAAATCGAGGATTTTAAATTTTTCGATACAGTACATGTTCTTCTATCGGAATATACAAAAAACTAAATTTCAGAAAAATAATGACTTAGGTCCTTTTTATATATTAAGGTACATATGTATGTATGTTGAAACGAGAACGGAACTGAAAGACATCTCTTTTCCCGCAGAAAGAAAATGTTATTATATGCGTATACTTGATGAATAATTTCAACCATGAGAAAATATTACTCATACGTTCGTATTTTATAAATAAATAAAAACGAAGAAAGCCTTCATCTATCTCTTCTTTAATCATCTACCATCTCTCTGATAACTAAATCGAAGGCATTTCCCTAAATTTGCACCTTATGAATCAATTACAAAGGATTATGTCATTCAAATATTTCTAGCCTTTATGAATCATAATTATAGCTGTTACAACTTGCTGGCCTTTATCAATGCTATCAAATATATAAAAAAGTTTCTCTGCTGTAAGGAATACTAAAGTTGATTTAGATGTTATTTTGAGTAGAAAATAAATATTTATTACGTTGCTAAATAAGGATGGATATACTATAATATAAAACTGTAGGAAAAATAAAAACAGATGCAAAGTTAAAAGTTTTTGCCTGGAGCTTTCTAACCTATTTAATTTTTTATAAATTTCTAATTATCATTTTAAAAATTTTATTTTTAGAAATAAATGCAATTGTTTAGCTTTTTCAATCATTCTTTGTTTAAAGTCTACTGACGAATTTCTTAGGCTGAGACGAAATACATATAGACGGTCAACAAAACATAGAATTTTTTTTATTATTTTCCATTAAAATAGTTCAAATTAGAGCGGAAAATTATATCATGTCAACGACCAAGAGTTCATTCAGTGAATTTAAAATTACAGCGAGAACAAAGCTGCAAGGATATTTTTCAAGTTTCATGAATGTTTAACAAAGCACTTAGGAAACAGTATTAATTATTAAGATGTTAACCAACCAAGTTTTAAATAATTAAGAGTCGGCTGTACTTGCATGTGTTTTATAAAATAAAAATGCATACAAATTATTTAATAAAAAGATATACCATATAGTATACAATATACAATAGTACAAACAATACAACAGTACGAAGGCATTTGTAATCCAAGTTTATATATATACATATATATTTTTTAACATGAGAATGTCGAAAAACAAATAAAACTTTAATTTTTTGCAAAAGTAAGGGGATATGGAATTTGAACTTCTTTGCACGAACTAAATAAAAAACAAATACATCCTTTAATCTGACTAAAAAAATATTATTATTATTTTTATTATTTATTGCTTTTACGCCAAATCGTGAGTGCATAGAGAAAAACTAGGTAAAATACAAATAAAAATTGTATACAACGAAACACAATACGGTGTTTAATAATATTTGTTATATGTACATCTTATATAGCTATTTTTATATATAAATATTATATATGCGAAAAAAAACGGAGCCAAAATCTAATAAAACATAAACAAATTCATATGAATACATATGAAGAATTGGAAAAGCAAACAGGCATCTGTTAAAAATTATATTCATCTCGTAATACAAGTAAATGTATAATAATATATTTCGTTACAAATAAAATGCAATGTCAATATCAATTTCATATGGGTCAATGCTCATGAATTTTGTAAGATAAAATACTAAAGTAAAAATATGTATAAGTGTACTTCACTATTTAGATAAAATGTTTTTTTATTATTCAAAAAAAAACTGTCCATCAAAAGCAACATTTTACTAGATTTTAGTATTTTCGTTTACTCTACTACATTAAACACATTGAGCACAGCAGGCTGCACGACTGCAAGACTTCAACTGTTGCCAGCTGATTGATTTTTAAACTAGGCATCGATATCAGAAGTATCCGATATTCGAGTGCGAAAACATATTGCAGTGCTGCCACTTTTATATATATGTATTTCACGTTTATAAAAATAAGATCATTTACGCCCTGTTTCCACAACTCAAGCAACAGAACTGTGTAGAAAATTTGTATGAAAATTACTTAAGGAAATTTGTGTTTTTCATCTAAATAGTCTACTCAAGTCGACTGTCAGGGTTGCGGAAAAAAAGGATTATTTAAAATTTTCTTTCTCCAATGACGGAAAAAATATAAAAGTAATTAAGTTTAATTCTTAGCATAAATTTTATGAAGTGCTTTTTTTAAAGTATAGCCAATAATTTCAAGTTTTCATTTTTTTCATTTCATTGGCAGCATAGTAAAAGGTTATTGTCGCCTAAAACATTTAGAATGAGCCTAATCTGGCGACTGCTGCAATCTTTATTGTGTAGCCTTGTTATCTAGAATATAATCATTTTCATATACACACATGCATTATATTTTTGACAGGTTGTAGTCCTGTCTCCTGCTGTCGTGAATTTGTTTCATGCTAAATTATTTGTCCTGCACGTGTCATTGTCTGTTGTATTCATGAAGAACTTTTTTAGTTTATTATGTTTATTGATTTGTAATATTCAATGATTTATTGTAAGGTTTTTTTTTTATAAAAATAAGTGTTTATACGATATGCTTTATATGAAGACTACGAAAGCTGTGCTGTTTCTGGCACAAACTCAACTGGAAAATAGCTTTTTACAATAAATTAATTTTTATTGAAATCAATAATTAGTTGTTTTTTCATAAGTTAATTTCTTATAATAGATTTTTTTAAATATTTGGGCAATTCATATGTAAGTCTTAAATGTCATAATATTGTTAGTTATTTTAATATAATTGGTTTTGCTTTTTTTAACATTATGACACTATGACACACTTAAGACTACCGTTTGAATCTTTCAATTATTTTTGTGTCGCTTCAATATATAGTTTAAAGTTTAGTTAGCTTTCAATTATTTTGTTTGAACTTATTTGTTTCTTTGTCTATAACATGCACTGTGTGTTGTTTTAATAGGCGTAAACTTCAGCTCTATGTACATTAGACTGATCACAAAAAAATTTTTCTCTAATTGATATATTTGTTTGCTGTTATAAATGCTGTGTTAAGTTTTTAGCTCGATGCGACGGTGCTTTTTGGTGCCTAGTGGGGCCTAAAGTGCCTAGTGGGGCCTAAAGTACCTGCTACACATTAGGGGATTTTGTTAAAAAAAATGAAAATAGTTCTGCAGTTTGCAAGCGAGCCGTCTGATTGAGTTTAAGGCTGGAATTTGAACTAAATACCTTTAGTGGAGTGGAGGTGGGTGGAGCCACAAATCCCTAAAGTGGGCAACCTAGGGTTAATGAAAAATTAAAATTGGTGCCAAGCTGATATATTTGATCAGTTCAAAAAGGATTTTTGCAATTGTTTTTTTATATTCAAGAGTTAAAAAAAATCCGTTAAAAATTTTTAAAAAACCCATTATTGGGATTTCTTGATTTTTTTTTTTGGAATTTCCGGGAACATATAACCAAATTCTATTTGCATAATTTTTCACCTGAGAGAGACTTTTCACCTGAAAATATTGATAAATACGAGTTTTATAGCATTCCTTTTTGTAACACGTCTGTCTTCTCGAAAAGCTCTTCATATGGGAATTTCAACAGGAATGTCAACTTTTTGTAGCGTGCAACATCAAGCAAATGTGCTTGTTTTTTTTTTAAAGAAAATGAAACTTTTTTTTTACTTCTTTATTTATTTGTGTAGGTCGTAAGCAGCTCTACGTTAAGTAAAATTTTAAGAAAACTCGAGTCACGTTACTCAGAAATACAAAGTTAATTGCTTACTGTTGCACGTGACAAAAAAGTGAAATTTCTAGCAGAAATGCCCATATGTTGTACGCAGATGCAGGTAATTATAAAAAAGTTAATACATATTTGGACCAAATATTTATCATAAGGACCAAAATATCACTTTTATTATAATGTACAATGCAAATGAAATATATGAATTGTTTTGATTAATATGTTTCCAATTTACTGAAAACTTTTTATATAAAAAAGCTTAAATATATAAATAAAGCTTAAATTTACCACATCTGAAATGCAAAAGTCTTGCCGTTGTCTTGTTTGTTCTTTTCTAATCATTCTTAGGTCTATTAATTTGCCTAATTTTGTTGTTCCATTCTGCTAGTGCTCATCATTATAATTTACAATTTTTCTTTAGTGCAATTGTAGCCTTTAGAACTATCAGATTGTAATTTTAAATTTTTTTTTGCACAAAAATTTTCAAAAATATCTAAGGATATTTATTTAAAAGAAGTTTCTTTTAATATTCTTGTTCGGGGCAAGTTAAGTAAACATTTTGATGAAATTCTATATTCCTCTTCTTTAATACCAAATTGCTTTACAAATATTTTATTATTATATAATATAGAAAAAAAATACTTAAGAGAAGCATTTTTAAGGTATGAAATGTCCTTGAAAAAGGACAATGGAAGAGGAAATGAAAAATAAAGCACGCAGTTTGATATTGTTTTGTACCTAGATTAATGGTTGTATAGTGGCATTGCTGCCAAGCAGAGTTATTGGAGCACGTGTAATGGATTTTCTTTGTACATTATTGGCAAAACTATGAACCGCAATAAATTCGTAGATTTCAATAGACAATAAATAAGCATATACATATTTAGACTTATGATTGATGGCTTAAATAACAAATTTCAGCAATTCTACTGTTTAAAGCAGTATACATTGTCTGAACACAGCTTTGAAAATTTAATACGCCTCATTGACACCAGAGGTGCTGCAATAAAAGCAGGATTGTAAAATATTTTAGCTTTTTTTCTTTCTCTTCCTTCACCCCCGTCATCCCGTCATCACCAAGGCAAGAGCTAATAACAGTAGTAGGAGTTCATTACCAGGGTGTTATTTTTCTTTAGAAAGAAAGCGTTTTGAAAGCGTAAAAGTGTAATAATATTGTTCAGCATGTTCTGCCTATTTTAATTTTCTTCTGAAGTTTTATACCAAATATTGCGTAGATGTAAAAATTAGTAGAAAAACAAGATGTGTTGCATAATATTTTGACTCCGACATATAAATTAATTTAAACAATTTTACATAATGGTGGAAATACATAAATTTTAAATATTTTAATTTAGAATGCTTTTTAAGTGGGAGTTTTTATGACTGTAAAATCAAAACTTTTCAGCAACTACCGCACGTGTTCTAAAATATTATTTGCTTTTGTTTCCCTTGTCAAAATGATAAATATATCAACCACTCAATATATCATATATTGACTAGCAATTGCCTAAGAAAATCCCTATACAAAAAAAGCGTCTTAGTAACTCTAAGGCCTTTCTTTAATAAATATTAAAATAAATTTATAAAGCTAAGTTGTGCTCTTGTGCTTAATTTTTTTCGCCTTTAAGAAGTTTTACGATTGTATTTTTAGATTGGGATAAGGAAAATAAAAGCTGTAAAAATACATCTATATATATCAGTTAATGGCAATCCTCGTCAATAAATGACACGTTTAGTTTATTTCTCTTTTTTTATTTTTATTCTTCTCCTTCTTGATATTAACGAGGCAGCTTAGGCAGGACTTGTTATACAAATAGGTTTCCGTGCTTGAGTTGGCACATTATTTTCTCTAGAGCTTAAATGTAAAAAAGAACTTAATCAGAGTGATCTACAATGTTTTGTTATAATCACGAAATCTGGATTTATGAAAAGGCATAGTTTCTCTTTGGCGACTTTTGAAGGCAACAAAAAGACATTTATAGTGGGACAAGCAATTTGTGGTATAATTTGGGTTTTACCGTGTTTAAGCGTATTTACTAAGTTTGATTGTTTTTTAGTTCATTTCTTTAAAATCCTCGTAATCCTTTTTGGCTATCGTTATCTTTTTTAACCGACTTCAAAGAAGGGAGTAGGTTACCAATATATATTTTTTTTGGTTTTAAATTTTTAAAATATTTTTTTTTGTCTCAGAGGGTATAGCTTCTATTTAGTTCTATTATAAATAAATTTGGTGAGGACACGTGCACTAAGTTTTTAATTTTTTTTTTACTACTTTACCTATTCCTTACCCAACACAATTCAGCTCTCGTAAAGACACAATCTCGAAGTTGATATGATGGGCGGATCCACTCCCAATTAAACTTAATATTATATTTCACATGCTTCTATTTGACCTATTTTTACAAAACTTGACACACACCGTGACCCTAAAAAAATGTTCCATTAAAAAAGTGGGCGGGCCACTCCTATTAAATTTTAATAATATATATCAAGTGTTTGTACAAACTGGTTCCTAAGAAACCTAACACACACCTTAAGCTTTTAAAAGTACATAATTCTGCATTCATAAAAGTGGTCGGGGCCACGCCCATTGAAATTTAACATTATATGTGACGTGCTTCAACTTTATGCATTTTTACAAAATTTGGCACACACCTTGACTACTGAAATATACTTTATATTGTGTTAAAAAAAAGTGGGCGGGACTACGCCCATGTAAGGTTAGTAGTAAACTACATGTACTTATACTTATCCGACTCCTACGAAACTTGGCAAAGAATTTCGGCTCTTAGAATGACATAGTTTTATGCTTACAGAAGTGGGCGGGGCCACGCCCGTTAAATATTAATATTATATTTCACGCTATTTTACCTGACTCATTTTTACGCAATGACGACTTTACAAATGTTCACCAATTCCGGTGTTAATTTTTTTATTTGTGTGTCCGCCACCGTAAGAATAAATTATTTTTGACAGTTATAGTGCGCACTAGAGTCAAAACATTTCACTAGAAAAATTAATGTGAACTGTGAACTGTAAAATTGATGGACACTTCAAAATGTATAGTTACGGAGTCCGGCCCGTGGCACGAACCTTGAGCTTTTTTCACAAAAAAGAAGAAGAGAGATATCTTAGGGCACCCGGTTATAGCTATGCTGCTTAGCTATATAAAACAAAGTTGATATGTTAAATAACAATGCAATAAAATTATATTATATGATGATAGAGAAAAAACAGTTCAAAGTCAATAAAACCATATTGAATTAATAAGAAAGAGTAACAAAACTCTAGTCATGAAAAATATTAATTTATAGTATTAATTTATGAATTTGCTTTTTTTCAAGTATCTCAATATATTTTTATTACTATATTATTTTTAAGTTGCAGCTTTTCCCTGAGCTTAGCGGCGTATAATTAAACTAATGTATTGTTTGTGGCCGGCAGCGGTTTGTAGCCGGCTTGCAGCCGATCGGCTATGTTCTCTGGCTTATGATCATGTGCAAAAAGAAAATCAAACAATTTGTTTAGTTTTTTTTTTGTTAAACTCTCGTTTTAAGTACAAAGAAATCAAAACAAAAATAAATTTATAACTGTAATAGTGTCGATTATTTTTTTACGAAAATCGCATTCTAGCTCCTGTGTTGTGACATAAATAGCATAGCTATAAAAATTTAACCGATTTCAAAAATAAGCACTAGAACATTAAAAATAATTTAGGTTCACTTAAATAAAATATTTGTATATGTGTTTGGTTAAACTCCCTTATACACATTAATGTGCATTTGCAGCTTGTGTACCAAATTTCTATGGAAATCACTTTAAAAATTAAACGTCATTTCATACAAATCGTACACAAAAAGACGCCTGTTTGTTGTTTGTGGAAACAACATCATTACTTACGAAGACTAAGGCTGCTCATATTGTATTCTCATGCTTTATCTTATCATATTGTAAACATAGTATTAAGTTACGCATGTAAACATACAAAAAACATAAAAATATTATTTATATAAACTGCCAAAAATTATTCTTTTGAAAGCCCAGAAGATAGTGAAGGCCTCCAACTAATAATCTTAATGTTACAACAACTTCTTTGAAAAAAACAACATGATTTTAACATTTCGTTAACAAAATTGCGTTGAAATATTGTCAATACAAAAAACGTTTCATAACAAAATACACAGCTTATGGGCAATTTTCTATAGTAGTTGTTCTGTATTAACAAGATAAAATTACGTAAAAATCAATAAATTGTCTTTGTTGTGCCTATAAACACTTTGAAAATTAAATAAAAATTCCTTATCATCTTCTATTTGCTGAATAAAATAGACTACAGAAAGTACAAGTATAGACTCTGTGTCGCCAGTTATATAAATATATTATTGTTTTTTTTTACTCGTATGTTCTCTTATAAAAATACTTATAAAATAATAAATTTATGTGTATGTATATTGTCCTTAAAAAAATCATGTTGGTTATAAAAAAATGGAAATAAAAATAACAGAAAAAAAAGTTGGTGACGTTAAATAAAGCAAAATTATCTATGAAAAAGATTGTATTTGTATATGTATATGTACATATGTATACACATATCGTTACTTGTAACCGAGAAAGGTCCTAACTCTTAATTTTATTTGAAAACTTGATTTTTGCATTTTTCGATTTATTAGATTTTCTTCTAACAAAATATTTAAAACAAATTGATTTAAAAAAAATAATGAGTTAGGGCCTTTCTATATGTAATGTGAACTTAGCAATTTTTTTACGAACATGTAAGATAATAAAAAAAAATTTATTGTTAAACATGCAGCTAAAAAGGTACAGCCGGCTTTCGAAATTTTTAGTGAAATGAAGAAAGAGTCTTGTAGATTGTTGGCAAATTTGAATTTAATTTATTTTTTTTAATCCTTACGTTTTTTTTTCACTTGTGTTTGCATTTGAAAATAATTGCGCTTAATTCCATACCGAAATATTGTTGATGTCAAACAAATTTCTTTATATTTTTTTATTTATTAAACTTCCGCCCATGACGATTATTATTATTAATAAATAAGAATTTTTATTTTTTCATTTCACTATTTAATTTTTATAAATTTCATCATCTTTTAATGTGTCAAAATTTTCAAACATAACAAATTGCTCATTTACTCAAAGAATGTCATAACTCAAGAAAAACAAGTTTGCCAGAAAACGCGTTTGAAGTTTTAAATTCACACACAACTTAATGGAAAAAGAAAATTTTATTTCGCTTTCAAGAGTTTAATATACAAGATATTTGTATAAAATGTTTACACAATTTGAAAAGCGATATAAGGACTAATTCTGCATCATTAACTAAAAAAAATCTATATTTTGAGTTACGACGTTCTGGGAGTAAATGAGCGAAATGTCTAAAGCCAATTTTTCGTTCTCTTGGGAGTTATTTCCCATTTTAAGGCCATTAAAGGCTAGTTTTGTTACTAATTAGTTAAACTTAGTTTAACATACGTTTGAGTTAACCAGGAAAGAAATTTAAATTTTCAGTGACGGATTAAAATTTGCTAATTTAGCTGGAAATGACATACTTTTTAACAATGTGGCATTCTTGGAAATGTTATATGTAATTTTAAGAGTTTGCCTCTTAGCATGGCGAGCGCTATAGGTCTATAATTGAGCACAAAATTTGTAGACATGAACTCCATTGAGGTGTGGTTTCAAGAATACTGCTACCTTTCTTACAGCTTATGCCACATTTGACATTCTGCACGAGCATTTTTGGAGTCAGATCATCTATAGTAGAGCTGCAGTGAACAGGATATTTCGCATGCCTATCTCTCAGCCAAATCACGGCAGACATTTGTATCGATAGCTTTTTGAACATAATATAAAACTTTGAAGATATTTCACATGTACTTTTTTAATATAAATTTGAAGGTAAAAAACTCGTCCTTAAAACACACTATAGCTAACATATGAAAAGTTTCATTCAACCACTTTTTAAATACGATTGAATAGTAAAATTTCATTACTTGCCGCACTGTATTGATTGCAGTAGTCTTTTTCTATTTGTGAGCAAGGCCAGCCTTCTAGGAATAGAATTTTACGGAGTATGACGTTCTTATGTGTCTAAAATTTAAATTTTAGCAAGCCTGAATTTCATATCAGCTTCAAGTCTCACTGAGAGAGATAAGCACATCATTCAATTCAGCCATACTTTTACTCTTGGAACGATATTATTTTATACGTACATATACCATAAACATATTGCTGCAAAAAATTTTGTTAAAATTAATTCAAACGTCCTCGTCCTATGACTTGAGAAAATGGGGGTGTTACCAAAAGTAGGGAGTGGTGTATTGTTAAAAAATACATATCCTGTCAATGGTTACATATTCACCATTGAAGAATGTATTGCATTGATAATTTGTCAATTTAATTGGGAATCGGTTTTGTATTATAGTAAGCGATACTGAAATAGTTCGATGTTGTTTGATCCAGAACCTACCAAATAGTATAAATATAATGCAAATTGTTCCCTCGAAAAATACCGCCGAGCCACTCTGGAACCAGTTCCGTAACAATAGTTAGATATTAACCTAAGCTTAAATAGTGTTTAAACTTTTAAAATATTAGTGCCCCTGTAGTAGAGTGGATAATGTGCACGCCTCTCATGACGAAGGTTGTCGGTTCGAATCTGCTTAAAAAAATATAATTGCATTTGCAACAAGAAAAACAATTATTAGTTTTCATTGTTAAGTGTCGGAATGGCAATTTTAAATCATTTATATTATTCTACACCGATTAGATACCTAGGAAATAGTTCAGTGACAAGTCCCAAGGTGCATACGAAGCATCAATTAACCCCTCCTAGCTCATCCTCATCTACAAATGACTGGTCCGCTTCATAGGTATTGTTAGAACTCGTACTGGTCCCTATCACTTGGGAACTGGTCATGTGACTAGTCTTGTGTTAGTGCCATTTCCTGCAGAGACTATGTAAGATGCCTCAAAACGAAATCTTGTTTTAATTATTTGTACTTTAAACGATTTTGCTAAGAACTTATAATAATTTTCCTACAAGTAAAATTCGTTCAGCTTTATGTTCTAGATATACAATAAATATATTCCTTTGAAGTGCATAATTACTTTTGAAATATTTATTTTCAAAGCCTCAAGGATCTTTAATAATTCAGCAGTAATTTTCTTTTACTTTTAAATAGTAATTTAAAATATACAGCAAGCACTTTGCTTCAACAACTGTCCATACTAAAATACTCGTAGCTTTAAGTCATAAAATATTTTATATGTTTTAGTTTTTTACAATTTTCTTTCAATCAAATGTCCTGCAAATTGAAACATGTATGTGTATATATGAAAAATTATTTCTTCAGTGTGCATAATTACCTTTGAAATATTTGTTTTAAAAGCCTAAAAGTTCTTAAATAATTTAAATCTAATTTTTTTCTACATCTAAATAACAATTGAAGACATGTGTAGGTATGTATGTATGCATAGCAAGTAGCACTTTACTTTAAGTACTGTCCACAGTTACGAGTACATATATAGTTCTAATCCATAAAATGTTTTATATATTTTCATTTTCTTAAATTGGCTTTAATTTAGAGCAATTTCCAGGCCAATCAAGCATAAAGTACAATAATAAATTTTATGTTTGCAAATAGAAGAGAGAAAAAAAAGCAAAACTATATAAACAGAATTATTTCTTTTTTTTTATTTCCCATGTTTTGCTCGTATTTTATTTATTTGTTTTTGGAAAAGATGTTAGAATACATAAAAGTACATACATAAAAACATACACACACACACACACACATCCATATATATACGAGTATAATTCATTTGTGTATGGAACTTAAGGTCTTAAGTGTTGCCAGTCTGGCATTTTGAATTTAATTTTTATTTTTGTATTTTACTGC
Organism: Tachina lurida; assembly: GCA_944452675.1. NCBI lineage: Eukaryota > Metazoa > Arthropoda > Insecta > Diptera > Tachinidae > Tachina > Tachina lurida. Next base: position 156,171,040 of record OX101753.1, on the reverse strand, counting down.
CTGCAGCTTAGCAATCCATTGATTTATATATTTCTGTTAATATAATTTTCTAATTTCTGCTGCAACTTATTGGCTTTGATTTCTTACAATTACTTTAGTTTAACCATTTAAAGGACGAAAACGTTCACTTTTTTTCAGCTGCTCATGGCAACACTATAAGTTATGTTAATACCTACACACTTGTGCAATATTTTAGGCATTAAAACAAGAGAGTTGTAAGGAGACCTCTATTAGCTGTGGGAAAGCGATATAAGGAAATAAAAGTATTTACAAGATAATATAATTCAATTCTTTTGTGTAAGCGCTTCTATGAGTATTTGTTTTATACTTAAAAAAATTAATATACTATTAACAGAATTATATGAGCAATAGGAGAGTTCATAAAACCATGTAAGAAATAAAGCATAAATTAATTTCTAACATGCAAACAGCATAAGTTGCAAATGTTTGAAAGATTACAAGAAAGCTATCAACATATGGGCATTTCTCCGCAAAATTCCACCTTTTTGTCGCGTACGACAGCAAGCAATTAACCTTGTGTTTCTGAGCAACGTGACACGACTTTACTTAAAATTATAACTAACTTAGAGCTGCTGACGGCCTACACAAATATATAAAGAAGTAAATAAAAGCTTCGTTTTCTTTGGAAAAAACAAGCAAATTACCTTGGTGTCGCACGCTACAAAAAAGTTGACATTCCTGTGGAAATGCCTATATATGTATATATATGTATATATGTACATATGTATAAGGGTGAACTGCAAACAAAACTCACTTTTTTGCTCCCTCTGTTTCAACTCAATTTTTAATACCTATTTTTTATATATTTTTTCTTATATTATTTTTTGAACAACATAATTCATTATGTGGGCTGAATACAATACCAATATTTACTTTTATTAATTTTATTTATTATAGATTGATTGTAAGCCTCGAAGGCCATAATTAATACAGCTTTATCATATGGCATAAAAGTAAAAATTTACTAAGATACAAATTTTAAAATAAACATTCACCTCTTGCGCAAATGTTATTAGTGAACATATTAAGAGACCTGGGCCCCATTTCAAAGCTTCAAATAACAAATCTGCAAGTAAAATACACACAAATCAACAACCCCTTTACAAATTTTGTTGTTCTTTTGTGTGTATTTAATTTCCAAATTTTGTAGTTTTTTAAATTTTTAGTAGTTTTGAGAAACGGGCCCCTGGGGCCCTGTATTAATTACAACACTTAAATATAAAGTTATAAGATTGCAATAGCAAGCAGCTTCAACAAAAAGAAAATATACAATAGCAAAAACTTTCCATAAAAAATGGAACAATAGCAAACATTTTCTGCAGAAAAATTAAAAAAAATATATTCTATTACTCTTTAAATATAAATAGCAAGTATCTTATAAAAAGATACATATAAAAATAACAAAAACTTCTGTCAGAAAATAACTCGATAGCAAACATTTTCTAACAATATTATTCGATAAAAAAAATTTCTATTGAAAGTTATTAGATAGAAAATAGTTATTTTCCAAAGATTGTTATGCAATAATAAAAAAATTTGCAACAAAAATTATAAACTAGCAAACAGTTTGTATAACACCCTTTTGATAATAAAACTTTGTCATAAAAAAAATTTGGTAGCAAAAATTTGCTATAAAAAATTACTTAATAACAAAGATTTTCTATAGAATTTAAATGGAAAGCAAAAATGTTCTACAAGAAATAATTACTTAAAAAAATTTCCGCAGATAGCAAACATTTTTCACAGTCAATTAATCAATAGCAAATATTTCTAATTAAATCTTACGCAATAGCAAATATTTGCTTAGCAAATTATTAGAAAAAAATCTCAAGCAATAGCAAAAGTTTGTAATAGAAAATTATTCATCAACAAACATTTTCTATACAAAATTATAAACAATTCGATAGCAAACATTGTCAAAAGAAAGTTATTCAATAGCAAAATTTTTTAATGAAAACTTATTTGATAGCAAACATTTTTCAGCGATAATTAATTAATAGCAAACATTTTTAATTAAAACTTATGCGATAGCAAACATTTTCTATAAAAAATTATTTGATAGCTTTAATTATTTATAGAATATTATTCGATGAAACTCAATCGATAGCAAAAGTTGGTAATAGAAAATTACTCCTCAACAAACATTTTCTATACAATGTTATAATCTATTCGATAGCAAATATTTTCAAAAGAAAATTAACCAGTAGAAAAATTTTTTTATGAAAACTTATGTGATAGCAAACATTTTATAGAATATTATTTATAGAATATTATTCAATAAAACTCAATCAGTAGCAAAAATTTTTAATAAAAAATTAGAAATTTTCTATAGAAACTTAAAAAACTATTCGAAAGCAAACAGTTTGAAATGAAAATTAATCAATAACAAAAATTTTTAATGAAAACGTATACGATAGTTAACTTTTTCCACAGTAATTTAATCAATAGCAAACGTTATTTATGAAAAATTATGTGATAACAAAAACTTTCTACACAAACTATTCGATAGTTTTTATTATTTATAAAAAATTATTCGTTCTATAGCAAAAACTTTTAATTTAAAATTATTCATACAAAAAATTTTCTACAAAGAGTTAATAAACTATTCGATAGCAAATATTTTCAAAAGAAAATTATTCAATAGCAAATATGTTCAATGAAAACTTATACGATAGCAAACATTTTTCTCAAGAAATTAATTAATAACAAACATGTTTTACGAAAACCTGTACAATAGCAAACTTTTTCTATAAAAAATTATTATAAAGCCCTGATTATTCATAGATAATTATTCAATAAAACTCAATCGATAGCAAAAAAATCCTAATATAAACTTATTTATCATCAGAATTTTTCTATAGAGACTCAATAAACTATTCGACCGCAAAAATTAAAAAAAAATTATTAATAGCAAAAATTTGTAAAGGAAAATCCTAGGAAAGTAAACATTTCTTACAAGATATAAATCAATAGCAAACGTTTTCACGAAAACTTATGCGATAGCAAACATTTTCTATACAAAATTATTCATTAGCATTGGTTATTTATAGAAAATTATTCAATGTTAACTCAATCGATAGCAAAAATGTTTAAAACATAGTTAACCATCAACAATTATTGTCTACAGAAAGTTATTTGACAGCAAAAATAAAACATTAATATATATCAATAATGTTCCGCAAAGAAATACTCAGTAACAAGCATTTTCTACATAAAACTATGCAATAGCAAAATCTTTTTTTTAATGTATACGACAGCAAACTTTTTTCACAAGAAATTAATCAATAGCAAACATATTTTATAAAACCTTACACCATAGAAAACATTTTCTAGGCAAATTTATTCGATATCATTGTTTATTTATAGAAAAGTATTCAATAAAACTCAATCGATAGCAAAAATTTTTAATAGAAAATTATTCATCAACAAAAATTTTCTATAGAAATTAACTTAACAGCAAAAAAAAACATTATTATATATCAATAATGTCTTGCAAATAAATATTCAATAATAAGCATTTTTGCATAAAATTATACAATACCAAAGGCTTTTTATGAAAATTTATACGATAACAAACTTTTTCACAGGAAATTACTCAATAGCAAACATTTTTTATTAAAACTTATGCAATAGCAAACATTTTGTATACAAAATTATTGATACACAAAAATGTTCTATAGAAAGTAACTTGATAGCAAAGGAACATCATTCGGTAGCAAGCATTTTCTACATAAAATTATACAATAGCAAAAGCTTTTTATGAAAATTTATACGATACCAAACATTGTTTATAGAAAATTAATCAATAGCAAACATTTTTAACAAAAGCTTATGCGATAGCAAACAATTTGTATAAAAAATTATTCAATAGCATTGAATATTTATAGAAAATAATTCGATAAAAATTTATGCGATAGCAAATATTTGCAATAGAAAATCAGGAAAAAAACGCCAAGACTAAAGAAATCTTTTAAACTAAAATGAGTCATCAAAAACGAAAAAATCCCAAATCGAAAAAAGCAATTAAAATAAGAAATTTTGGAAAAAGTTCTACGCATAATAACATCTAATTTTTTTTCAAAAATGTCTACATTAGTTAAAATAATCGATTATATTGGCTAAAGTTACGAGTAGTATAGTATTAACTATGTATTTGTTAGCCATACGGAACCCCTTCGAGTTCGAGTCAAAGTCTTACTTTAGTGCAGAGGTTCTCACGAGCTCTTTCTTCGGGGACCCCTTCAGAAATTTTAATAGTAGCACGGCCTACCGCAATGAGAAATATACGTTTTACATTTATTACACAAAAGCCATATTACTAAATCTTATTAATATTAACTTTTGAGAAATCATAACAATATTTGTTTAGCTCTTCGCGGACCCCTTGGAATTTTCATACGGACCGCCAGGGGTCCGCGGACCCCCATTTGAGAACCGTTGCTTTAGTGAATTTATTGCATTGAACATTGAAGTGCAAAAAATTGCTTTCATGTAAACTTCAATAAATAGGTAAAAACTTGTAGGTGGAAATTATTTCATAAATTTTTGGAAAAAAAATATTTATATATATAGTAATTATCTGGTTATCGATGGCTTATTATAAGAAAGGCAGAACTCGAACTTTCTTTATTTTATAGGAGAAGCATAAAACTGAAGAAAACCTAAAGCATTTACATGTAGAAATAATTTTTTACGTGGCCATAAGTCCTTGATTTTTAACTGTAACATACTAAGATCTTAAAGGAAGATGCAATTAGTCGTTGCTTCCCAGAAAACGTTAAAACGCGATTTCGAAAAAAATTTACTTATGCCCTTTTTATATTAAGCCATCGATATTGTTTATATCGATTTTTTATAAGCAATGAAAATGTGGTTTCTTAGAAATTACTTTCATATTATTTTACTGGTCATGTATTTGCTTTAGCCAAGTAGATACAGAAATTTCTATGATTTTATGGATATGAATAAAATATTTCTGTTTATATTTAAAACAAATGACTGAATAAAATTCTATTGATTTAAGCTTACATTTTGCAAACCATAAGTCTCTTTAAAAGCAGACAAAAAATACACATACCATACGATATTGTATATGATTGTAAATTTTGATTTCACAAGAAAGCTTAATTTGTTATAGAATTCAGTTGCCTTAATTTATTTTCTTCTCTTTTATTATTTGTATTCACCTTTCATATTACATCGAGATATGAGAAACCCTTATCTTAAACAATTGTAGACATCTATGAAATTATTTTTGTTATTATATTTCAAAAGCTTCTAAATTAATGAATATCAGTATTGAAGATTGTTCTAGCATTTGGCATTTTATGTACATACATATCGCTTACTAAATCATATGCAGTCATAACTCAAAAAATCTCAGATTTTAGGGAGTGGCAAAAAATTGTAGATACTGTACAAATAATGCAAGTTTAAAACATAAAAAATAGGCATGAGGCAATTTAATGAAAATACAAAACCATTTTGATAATTTTAAGTTGTGGCAGTTTATAATTTAGTGTGCGATATGTACTTTACTTTACTTTCGTAATAACTGCTGCAAGAGCAATTAATTATTTTGTATGCTAAAGTACTTTGCAAATGTGAAGAACTTGAGAATATGGAGTTGGTGTTTAAAATGGCGCATAAACAGACATAAATATTCATGAATTTCTGTTTTTAAAGCTATCGAATAATTTATTATTCTTTTCTTAGTTATTAAAAGAAAGTGTTTTACTTGCTCTGGGTGTTGTTTGAAATAGAAAAATTCAAAAATTTTCACATAAATAAAGACATTTTTAAATATTCTCTAGTTAAGAGATAAAATAATTTTATAAGAAATCACTGTGTAAAGCAAATAAACTACTGGCAAAACTCCCCTTGTTTTATAAAGTGAGTTTTCAAAAGCGATAAGTAATAAAAATGAATACGTAATATCACGTCTATATTAACATAATTAAACATTAACTTTTTTAATTTCAGTAAAATTTTATTTCAAAAAAAGAAGCTGTTTTAAAAGCTTCTGGTATCGTAAGTAGTCATAAAATTTTATTTTTATTAATTTCAATAAAAATTTAGTACCTGTAAATTGCCATCACCTTTATCAAATACGTACGATTTCATAGGAGAAATAGCAATAAAACATACTATTAAAAAAAGTAATAATAAACTTTTCACCTAAATACAAAAAAAATATAAATAAATCAGGAAGAAAAATCTTTAAAGTGCGTTTGTATAATGGGTGTTTTTTATTGAGGTATAGAACTTTAAGTTGGCATCACTTTTTTAACTGGCGGCCATTTTGTTAGCTGTCAAGTGATTAATATTTAGTTTGGTTTGCCATTTCATCATGAACAGGTTGACAAAAGAACAACGCTTGCAAATCGTGCAAATTTATTTCGAAAATAATGGTTCAGTTCGCGAAGTTTACCGCAAGCTCCGTCCATTTTATGGTCGACATAATCGTCCATCAGAGCAATTAATTCGGTTAACCATGGATCGTTTTCGCACTACGTTTACTCTATGTGATAATACGCATCCGCAGAGACGTCGAACAGTGCGCACCGAAGAAACAATTGCCGCTGTAGAGCAAAGTGTTGAAGAGGACCCGAATGAATCGATTCGCCACCGTGCACAGCAATTGGAGATTTGTCCATCAACTTTATGGAAGATTTTGAAGATTTTGAATGTGGATGAGTTGTGGTTCCAACAAGACGGAGCTACATGCCACACAGCGCACGTCACAATCGATTTATTGAAGGAAACATTCGATGAGCGCATAATTTCGCGGAATGGACCTGTCAATTGGCCACCGAGATCGTGTGATTTGATTATTTTCTTTGGGGATATGTGAAGTCGCTCGTCTACGCCAACAAACCAGAAACGTTAGGGGACTTGGAAGCCAACATTCGTGGCGTTATTGCCAACATACGGCCCCATATGCTCGAAAAAGTGGTTGAAAATTGGACCTGTAGAATTGGCTTTATTCGAGCCAGCCGCGGCGGGCACATGCCCGAAATCATATTTAAGCATTAATGGCATAAAATTATCCTTCCAATAAAGCCAAATTGATGGACATTAAAACGATTTTCTTGTGTTTTATTTCAATTCGAAGTTCTATACCTCTAAAAAAACACCCTGTACTAAAACAGATGGTATAGATGGATGGAAGTTTATGCAGCTTGTTTCTTTTATATCTAAATTATTTTTTCTGCACACTTTAATTTGTTTAAATAATGTTTAGTATATTTCAAAATGAAGTTTTAAAAATGTTGGAGGATGACATACGGCAAAAAGTATTGCATTTTCCAGCTGGTCTTATGGTAAAGCTTTCTGAGCTTGAGCTTTTCCTAAGCTCAGCTATAAAATAGCAACAAGTATTAGATCTTTAAAAACACTTAAAAGGCTTTAGCTAACGATAAGTTTCACTAGAAAAAAATGTTCGCTTTATGTTTATTTGAGGAGAACATATTAAAAATTATGACATAACATAAAACGTCGCAGCGACTAAAATGCCTCATAATAGTTATTTTTTTAATTGCATAAATAAGTAGCAACTTCCTTTAACTACAAAGCTCACTGTTTAAACTGTCATAAATTATAGCTTTAAGTATCCAGCATTATTTTCCACTACACTGAAGCTGAGCGGGATTATTAGAAGTGGTCTTCGTCTTAGGTAGATATAATGAAAAACTTCAAACTTTTTCATAACTTTTAATAACAACAATAAGAAAGTATATTTTTTCAAAGTTGAGCTTAATAAATTAATATTAACTTTTAATGATAATAATTTTGAATAAAATGAAGTTTAGCAGAACTTTATAAGAACAAAATAAGCGAATAAACTTTGGCAAAGCTTTTTTTTAACATACTCAATGTGACAATTAGCTACAAATATCAATACACAATATCTCCGTTTAAATAATAAATTTATGTTTTATATTGAAAAACTTTTATGAAAGCATAAAGTTTGTTATCAAAGACTTGATTTACATAAGAAAACAATTTTATTCAAATCCATTAAATTTTAGTTAAATTTAAAAGTAAATAAAAATAATTCGACTTTAGAACATTTTGGAAAAAAAAATTATGGGGCCAAAATGGAAGAAAACTCTTTCAAACAAAAAACAAAATTTTGAAAATCTGCTATTTAAGAGAAGTACAGGGTGTGCCAAAAGTTAAGCCTGTGTGTAAAAGCTTAATAGCTTTTTTGTTTATTATTATTTTTTATTGTTTTTTTAGATATTATTAGTCGAATCGTGTTAAACCACCATGCAAAATTTAACGAACGATCAACGAACCAAAGTGGTAGAATTTTACTTAAGATCGAATTATCTCAAGAAATTCAGAATTCAATTGGCCAGCACGTTCATCGTTCTCAAAGAACGAGTATATGTTAACAAGCCCCAAACTATAGAGCAGCTAAAGCACAACATGGAAGCTGAGATCAGGGCAATAGAGCCTGAAACTTTGCGTGCAGTTAAGCAAAACGCCTGTTTAAGTGCCCAATTGTGCAATAGCGCAATTGCGTAAAATTTAGATCGTACAAAGCCAATATTATATTAAAAAAAAACAATAAAAAATAATAATAAACAAAAAAGTTATTCAATTTTTACACTCAAGTGTGACTTTTGGCCCACCATGTATGTGAAATATAAAATTAAATTTTAATGGGCGTACTTCTGTCCATATTTTTAAATGCAAGATTGTGTATTTTTCCTTAGCTCAGGGTGTGATGTTAAGTTTTGCCAGAATCGGTCGGGCAGAACCACGTAAACTGAAATATTAAATTTTAATGGGCGTGACTCCGCCCAATTTTTTAAATGTAAGTTTCTGTCTGTTTTAGACCTCAAGGTGTTTGTTAAGTTTCGTAAAATAGGTTAAGAAGAACCATGAAAAATATAATAATAAGTTTTAAAGGGCGTAGCCCCGCCCATTTTGTAAACTTTAAAATTGTGTAATTACAAGACCCAAAGGTTTTCGTTAGGTTTTGCAGCAATCAAATAAGTAGAATATCATAAAATCAAATAATATAAAATGTTAGGCACGTCCCCGCTCACTTTTTAAAAGGAAAGAAATTGAAAACTATACCCTTTCAGACAAAAAAAAACAAATTTTTACAATTGTTCTAAAATGAAGCAAATAAATAAATTACAGACGAATTGATAAGTCGGTGAAAAATAAATAAAATTTAAGATCCAAATATTTCAGCCATTAAATGAATTTTGCTCAAAATGTTATAAAACCCTATATTAGGGGTGTTACAAAATTATTTGCTGGACATATTGTTTAACAGATTTACAAATTCCAATTGACATGTAAATAATTTACATACTTGCTCAATTCACACACCCTGATGTAATGCTTGAATTAAAGTTATATTTGAATCATTCAATATGTCTCGAAGTAAATCACAAATTATTTACAATATATTTCTGCTTTGAGAGATTTTGTTTGAAATTGTCTAACATGGCTTGTGGTTTGGGTAATTAATTTCTTCTTAAATATAATTGTTTACTAATTTCCCTCAACTGTTTTTATAACAATATTTTTTTACATAATATTTTCGATTGTTGGAAAAAAAATAAACTTTTGCAATTCATTATAATTTCTACTTTAACTTTAGTTTTCATTTGAATGATTTACGATGATAGAATAAGATATTAATTAGTTTGTTTGAAAGATTTAAATAAATTTAAAAGTTTGCTACGCCAAATGCTTAACATAAAATGTAGCACTCCTTCTCTTAAAACAAAACAAAAATAGTTATAAACATCATATTGTTATTTGAATGTATTTATAAGTTTTCTTTAATAGTTGAAGTGACTGCTAGAATGCGTTAATAGCAACTAGAATAGTTACAGGGAGAAAACGAATACCACTGACAAGTATTTGGCATTGCAACTGGAGACTTGTGTAAGATAGAAGGAAAACATAATAAACCAAAATCGTTGAACAACATTTCGAAAGAGATACAAATTGGCATCATTATACATCGTATAGACGCTCGTCTAGTAAGTCCTAGTTTACACTATGCAAGTCTTATTGCAAAGCTGAATAGTTTGTAGGAGAAAGAGAGATGATGGGAAAAGAAACGAGTACTCAGCATTATGTACTGTCTATGCATTAAAAATATGAGGTGAAAAACAAGACTTGCATTTTGTGAATGCCGATGAAAGCTCACAGAGGAAAAAGTGATTAGCTTAGCAATAACACTTGACCAGTGTAAACTGAGACTAAGAAACGACTCTGGGGAGGTTAGAAAATTAAAGAAAAGAAATTGAGACTTTGAAAGAAGCGTTTTATGCAAAATAGTCACCCTTATTCTAGTTGTCAGCATCGACGTCACATCAATACAATACCAAAACATTGGGGCTTATCCACTCGAGAATAATTTTGTGCTATTGACAGTATTTTTCTATTGGCTAAGGTCTAGAAAAAAGCATTAGCCTGCCAATAACAGTTAGTTTAATTCGACAATGGTTAGACAATCCCCAAGGTTTTGGTATTGCATTGATGTGATGTCGATGTTGCCAACTGTAATAAGGGTAATTATTATCATTCCTTCCCACACAATCGTACACAGTAAAACAAACTGTTTACCCTGATATCGACGAATTATTTGAACCCTTTAAATCATTCAAGAACAATGAAAAAAACATGCATGATCTAAAAAATCACAAAAAAGTAATGGATAAAAACAGGGAGAAAGAAAGAAGAATATCCAAAAAATTTTATCAAAGAAGAGAAATTTCTTATCCCCCAAACCAAGAGTTTCAACCGAAAAAATTTTAAAAAATCCCCCAAAAATTTTAAAAAATCCTTCAAATTGAAAACTCATTCCCATCAACTGGCAGTATTGGGAATTTATTTCCAAATTGAGGGATTTTTCAAAAAGAAATTTTGCAAACCAAAATTTTAGTTTCAACTTCTTATACATTTATACAATTAAGTAAGATAATGTTTGAACAGTAAATAAATAATATTATAGTGAGAAAAAAATACCAATTTAAATTCAACATGCAAACTCTTCGAAAAAAAATCATACTCATATTAAATATATTTGAAATAATTTTCCCTGTTCTGATCGGTTTGAAATCGCACGATTTTAACAAAATAACTCCGACAATAGAATTTTTTTTTAGGTATTTTAAAATTTGTTTATTACGAGTATATATCGTGTATAATTTTGTGTGAACTGTTCTGGTTTTTGTTGTTTTGTTTGCTTTGATGTTCCTAAGAGCCTATTCACATTATGCCTTTTTAGCCTGCCTTCTTTCGACAATTTTCTTTTAAACCCCCTACGAAAAGTCAAGCACATTTACATTAAGACTTTTTTCTTCATGACTTTTTGACGTTTGTATACACTCTTAGTGCTGAGAGTACGAAAAAACAAAGAGAAATGTCAAAAATCCCCTCGAATTTTCATTTCGTGCCTTTTGTTTTACTCCTCATGCCTCTCAACACCTCTCACCCACGAACTGAAAAAGCCTGCCTACACATGCAAGCAGAAAGGGCACAGTGTAAATTGCGTCTAAGCAGCCAACAAACTTCATTCTCATTACGAACAGAAACTTCGTTCTGCTGGCTGGTAGGTACTGTACTAGTCTAGTAGTCGGGCGGTCCTGCGAAGACTCTGGGTGCTTCTGCACACTAGACAAATTGAATAACTTTGATTCAACATGATTCTTCGTTTTGATTTAACAGTAATGGAATATTAAATCAACATAAATTAAAGTTGTTGCAAAAGGAAAAATATTTTTTAAAGGGTACTGTTAGTTATGTTGAATTAATATGAAACACACATCGCCCATTTACTCAAAGAACGTCATAACTGAAACAAATTGTGTGATGTAGGCGAATAGTGATGCAGACGTATTTCTTATATTAATCTTCATATTGTGTAAAAATTTCATAAAAATATCTTGTGTACTCAATTTTCGAGAGTTGTGTATAAATGGAAAATCTTAAACTCCTTTTCTAACAAACTAGTTTTTTTAGTTATGACGTTAATTGAGTAAATGAACAATATGTTTTCGTAGATTTTGGTCCAAAATTTTCTGAGTACAGCAAAAAAAAATTTACCTATCATTGCTTCTTTCTAGTATGATTAATAATTGGAATATTATTACTCAACAATCAGAGTTAAAATTTAAAACGTTCAAATAATTTTATTTTAATTAATTTTAAAGATTCCTCTAATACGTGGAGAAGGACTACAAAACCCATTTGAAAAAATTGAAAATTTTTATTGAACAAAAGACAAAAAGCATCAGCAGTTACAAAGAATGCAAAGCATTTGTTTGTGTGTGTGCTTAAAAAAAAAGGAATACACAATTAAAATACCCAATAACAAAAATAATTACGAATTGAGAATAATGCCGTAATTCATTAAAAAGACTTAGAACGTTTTTATTTGAAAGTATGTTTGAGTGTTTGTTTTTGAGTTCTTTAGAGGTTCTATAAGGTTTTTTTACCTGCATAAAATCTACCAGTTTTCAAAATTTACCAGTCTTAAAATCTTTATGGTAATCTATACAGTTTACACCAAGTTTTTTTTAGATATTTATAAAGATATCTTATCGAAACCAAAAACCTTTGACTCAAATTTTAACTAAACTAAAATTAAACAACGTTAATATAGCTAATTCACACACCCATTAGATACATCTCTTTATTTTTAGTACAAAAGACCCATTGTTGCATCATTAAGTTCTTCTAGATTTTAAGTAGATTACGTCAAAAGTTTTGTATGTGAAATCCACTAGATTTTGCTCGAAATTTTTTAAGTGCTAGACTTTGCTCAAAAATGGTTGTTGTCTTTGGTAATAAAAAATAAAATGTTTTTAAAAGACAAAAATTAAAGTAAAGTATTATATAATATTTCGAACAATATTTGAAACAAATATGTCTTGGATATAATTGTTTTCAGCAATAGTGTAAAGTATATACACGAACCTCGTAGCAAAGACAATAAATAATAATTGTCTTAGAGAATCATTAGTGCAACTTGTTTTCGTCCATCAGCAGCTCGTCTAAAACTGTCGAACAAAATTCGGACACAAACGTTATATGAAACCGTGTTTTCAAATAAGTTGTAGAAAACGTATGATTGCGTTTTTTTTTTTTTTTTTGTTCTTTAAAATGAATAAAACAAAATCATAAAGAAAGATTGTGACATTAAGGTTTATTTTGTTTGTACCCATGACCACATGTTGAACTTTATTTTGAGCTCACACAATGAAAAAAGAAAAAAATGGGAATAAATTAAAATGGTTTGAGAAAAAAATTTGCAACAGTTTGCTGATTGCTTTACTCATTATAATAAACTAAATGAAGCTATTGGTTTCTTGTTTTTTTTTACTGCAAATAATAAATTAAAATGCAAAACCCAAATTTCTATGGGATATCAATTAAATTTTATGGTGATATCATAATAAATACATATATCGAATGTTAAGATGTTTTGTTTGTTGGGTATATGCATAAAAAAATAGCGAATATATTGTATTTTTTTTATACAAATACATACATAGATATTTTAAATATATGCGCATGCATGCCAAGAATGTTTTAAAATTGATGCTAAAATTTAATGGTTTCGATGGTATCGCGAGGGTGGAATTCACATAAAAGAAAATAAATTTTTGTGTGAGGGGTTTTTTTAGCATTTAACACACAAATTGTTTCATTCTTATCTCATTTATTGCTGCAGATTCACATCATTTAGAGTTTTTGTATTAAAAGCAGTGCAAGCGTTGTTTTTACTCGTTTCTAAGTCACATTAAACGTAGAGAAACACATAATAATTTATTGTGGCGTATTAAGGGAATACGTTTAATATAAAATAAATCAAGCTTACATATTTTTTTTAAGTTTGATAAAATTATATACAAATACATACATACGTACACATATTTTCCTAATAGGGAAATTAGAATTTTTGTTAATCATTATGGGGAAATTGAAAATGAATGGTACAAATCTGTATTATTGTTTTAAGAATTAACCAATATTTACAAACCGACAGTCTAGTAAAGTAGTATTAAAATTTATTTGGGAAAAAATTATCAATGTAAGATCAACATGCAAAAACTTTGATTTCAAATTATACTAAGTTCACAAACAAACAAAAACAATCAATTTGTTGTTTAAGTGTGTTGATGTGTATTTGCTTTGTTCACACCTGCTCAGCTCTGTGACTTGTTCTTGTTTGTTTGTTGTTGTTTATTTTGATGTTCGTAAATAGCCAACAAACTTTGCATTACCAGCGAACTAACTTTCTAATGTTTGCTAGTAGGCAGTGTACTAGCTTTGTATTAGGAGGGTCATAGGTTCAAATCCTATAGACAAGTTAAAGTAGCTTCGCACTTTGCATATTTTTTTATATAACTTTCATTTCAAATAAATTTTATGTAAAATCATCAATTAAAACATTTCGAATTCAAATGTAATTCATTATAGTATTTATCTAGCGTGTATCTAAAGAATAGTTAAACTTGTCATGCCATGATTTCGAGTAAAAATCTTAGCCGGGGGAGGGCCCTTATATAAAGTGGGATTTTTTTTAAGATATTTCGGATTTGATTTAAAAAAAACACTTATAATTTAGAGCAATGTACTAAATTTTTGTATGAGTTGATATATGATTCAATGTTTAGAAATGATTTCATATAAATATTGAACGCGGATATGCCTTATGAGTTTCACACCAATTTGGGCATACTCTATGCAATATATCGGCCGGTGACTCACCATTAAGTTGCTCAATATTAGATTCTAGTGTGTCAGTTACTACAATATTGTCCCTGTAAACATGAGCCTAAACATAGCCCCAGTCTAATGGCGTTAAATTGCATGGTTAATTGGCCCCCTAATCGACCGGTTCCAAACGTAAAATAAACTGTTCACTGAACTATCCTTTCGATTGGGCCATTGTTTCGCCTGGTTTGTGACATGTGGCACTGTCTTGCTGAAACTACATGTCAACCAAGTCCAACTTTTCCATTTTGGGCAAAAAAAATTGTAATCATGGCACGTTAGTGCTGGAAACGGCACGGAATCGTTAAGTCAGAGTCCCCATCAACACTGGAGGCTGCAGCTGCGATATTTTTCTCAGCCCGCACTCGATACATATGAGTGTTGGTTGTGTAATGCCCAATAGTGTAAATTTGGTGTGAAATTTAGTCACACGATTTCGAATAGCCACATCAGAAAGTCGCCCGAACTGACCATTAAATTGAAGAAGTGTACAATGCACTTTAAAATTTAATAATCTGATAGCTTTGTTCGTTCGATTCATGGTTAAATTATAGACCACACTGAACATGTTTAAGAACATATTACACGAAAACAGCTGAGCTGCCAAAAACAGTGTTGCCAGCAGGAAAGTTGCTAAAACAATTATCCTTTACATACAAACGTTTTTCTGACAATGTACACACGTCGCATGTTAAATAATTAATAATATCCTATCACTACATTCAATTAAATTTGTATTGTTTCAACTTGCAATAACTTTGATTCAACGTGACTTTTAGTGTTATTTCAGTATCAAATTTACATTGTTCCAACTTAAAGTAACTTTAGTTCAACATGATTCTTAATTTTGATTTACCAGTAGGGGCATGTTAAATCAATATGAAATAAAGTTATTTCAAAAAGAAAATTTTTCTTTGAAGATTACTGTAAATCACTCAAAATTAACATGAAATACATATGAAGCAAAATCATTGCCGAAAAATGTTAAATTAATCACGTTAACGTAGATTTTAAATTAAAGTTTTTCGGTATGATAGAGCTTTTTGAGATTTTTAATATTTTTTATCAGGGCCTTATCTTTCATAATAGTGAAATAGCTTGATTAAAAAGAAGAGGTTTTATTAACCAAAAAAAACAAAAAAACAAATAATATTTTTACTGCAATGGGACCTAACACAAAATTTGTGAAACTAAAAAAGTTTAATAGAATAAAAATATTAGTTTCTTCTTCACAAAAAAAATTTATTATAAATACATGAAACGAAATTAAGAAAGTAATAAAATTTAAAATTGTTTTAAATTTTTTCTGTGAAGAACAGAAAAGAACAAGCAGCTTAAAAAAAAAACAAAGAAAATACTTACAATTTACAATTGTAGCAAGAACACAAAAGTAAAATCAATAAAATATGTCGGCTTATTAACTCGTGCGTAAATTTGAACAAATTCGATGGAAAAAGTTTTATGTTCTTGTTTTATGCCTTTGCTTAGAATTTCTTCCAATAAAAATTGCTTTGATTCTTACAAAAGCGTGCAAGTAAAATATATTCATGTTCCGCCTGCCAATCAAACATTTAATTTCTTTTCATCTTTTTACCAGCATGGCATTTGTTTCTGCATAATTTAGCGTTGACAGGAATTTACGAAATAAACTTAAACATTACGAGAAAAAAAAGTATAAAACAAATTGTATTGATAAACCTGATAAAGAAAATACAATTGGGGTATTCACACCAGTGTCTTAAGTGTCCTAAGTGTCATGATGTCTTAACATTTTAACATAGTTTAAAAAAGTTGTTGTTGTGGCTCAAACAAGAAGGTCATAAAGTTACAAGACTATGTTTATTGTTTGTCAAAGGAATTGAGAGAGAGAGAGAGAGAGAGAGAGAATAAGCAGTGTACAAATTTGCTAAAACCAAACAACAAGTTATAATATATTTTAATTTACCCATACTACACATTTGGGGTATTCAAATGGTAACACGTTTCAAAGTAATAAAACGAAAAGATATGACAGCTGTGAACAAGCTCTTATAATTTGCAATTATAGATATTGTACTTATACCCTTTTTACACACGGAAAGTTTACTTTGCAAAGTCTTAATTCAGCTGTCTTTCTCCCAGCTGAATTAAGACTTTGCATGGTAAATTTTCCGTGTGTAAAAGGTGTATAAGTACAATATCTATAATCTCAAATTATGAGAGCTTGTTCACAGCAGTCATATTTTTTCGTTTTATTACTTTGAAACGATTTACCATTTGAATACCCCAAATGTGTAGTAAGGGTAAATTAAAATATATTATAACTTGTAATAAATGTTTTTGAAGGCTAATAAATTACATTCTTAGTATATGTGCATAGAATAATATACAAATATTTTTTAATGTTCGATTTATTTCATCTCTTTTATTATATTTTCAAAGAACTGAAATCCAGCAGAGCTAATAAAATTCTTCGAACTTCGTGCTCATTAATCAACTACACACAATTTATTTTTTTGTATGTAATTTAACTCAAAAACTACACAAGCATATATTCCTTGTAATTAATTTGTAGAAGCAAAAAAAAATATTATTGTGCTATTGTGTAAAATTCATAAATGCCATTATATAGCAAAAATAACAACGTTTTTGTTTTACATGTATTTTTACAACTTAATTTTTTTTTAACATATTATGAAGTGCTTGTTGTTTTATTCAGCCCCAAACACCTTTGAAAGTTGGTTTAACTTAAAAATCAAAATAAATATACAAAAATTTCATACGTACATACACACATACATACATACATGTGTATATGTTATACCGCAAAAGATATGCGTAGTGTTTAACCATACGATATACATGTATCATTCATTCACTGGTTTATTCATTCACATTTACTTGCACACTTCGCCTCCGCAAACTGTTAACCGCATCATATAAAATTTACACCTTTTGTCAAGAAACATTAAAATATATTTTCGTTATAAATCAACTCACTGACAGCTGAGTTGCAAACTGTTTATGAACATGTAAAATAAATTATAATTAATAAATAACTTTTTTTTTTTCTTTGCTTGTATTGAGGCAAATTTAAAATAGTTTTAAATTAAATTCGCATTTTTGTATTCTCGTCACACCAGCAGTATATTTTAAACTAATAGTTGGAAAGGAAAGGAAAAAAGTTTGGCAACCACTGTTGCAGCCTTTTTTACTATGGCTTGATATATTGTCGGTTGGTTTCTGGTTTGCTGCAGACATAATGTATTTTGAATATACTGTGCTGCAAACCAGAAACCAACCGACGATATATTTGATAAATTGTACTTTCTTCATCCTGGAAACTTAAATGCAGGTAGATTTTTTTAACAAAAACTCGTTTAATATAATATTTAATAACTAAGTAAATTTCTAACGAACTTTTTAACACAAGCCGCGTTTTATTCATATTAATTTTTTTATATATTTATAAAGTTTAGACTTGGGTCGAACTCGTTCACTAGTTCATTTTTGCCACAAACCAATGATCAAACCCATGTAATTTAAATGGGTTTGATCATTGGTTTGTGGCAAAAATGAACTAGTGAACGAGTTCGACCCAAGTCTAATAAAGTTATAAACAGAATAGTTCCTATCAGATAATGACAAAAGTTTCAAGTACACTTTTAGTGTTAGCCGTCAAACAATTATGAATGTGTGTAGCTAAAAATTAAAAACAGGCAAAATGAAAGCACACGGATTTATGTTAAACCAAATTCGTATGACTATAAGCATGCAACAAATATGTTTATAAAAAATTTTATACTAATAAAAATACTCTGACTATTAATCGCGTACACATGCCCATATACAGGGCTATTTTAGGTACACACACACACAAAAAGGATATTTTCAAAGAGTTTAAACAGATTTTCCATTTCATTTGATATACACAAATGTTTTATGTTTTATGTGTAGAATGGTAAGAGTTTCTTGCCAGTTACTAACAACAAGTTTATTTATAAAAAAGATCAAACAATTTATAAAAAAAGAGCGTGCAATTTTTTTTCCACATCCAGAAATTAGTTTTTTTGCAAAAATAAGCTAGTTTTCGACCAATGTAAGGCTGTAAAGTGGAAGATTATTTCTTCTTTGCTTTCTTTTCAACAACTTCGGCAGAACTCATTATAGGACACAACTTTGCTACTAGCATGTCTGCCGACCATCCAGTGCCACATCATGACTGCAACGAGCCTCGAGACTTCCCTACGGTTCCTATTTCTTAATTGTAACTAGGCCACATTTTCTTAGCAACCTTGCACGTGACTATATTGCGCCATCTACATTCCGCCTAATAGAGATAGTGCTAGAATATGCCGCTTCTAATAGCAAAACGGCATGGCTATTAGAAGCGGCATTAGAAGCATTCATAGCAAAGCCAGCTCATCCTCCCGTTCGTTACATAAAACATTTCTATATGCTGGAACCCAGATGAAAGTGAGGTCATCCTAACCAAACTCTTACAATGCACGATTAAAATAGACGAAGGGATATATGTTCTTAGAGACAGGAGCGTTGCTTGGTTGTCGACAAATATAAAATACTTAACCAATACTTAATTATTTTTTAAAATATTCCAAAAATATTTAAAAATACTTTTTTCCCAATATATACAAAATCTTCTCATAATTTTCAAAAATCCAAATTGCTAAATTATTCCTTGCTAAAAAAATTGTTTTCTATATGAATTCTAATGAAGATTTCTTTCTAAAACAACAAAGCGAAATGATTTTGCCAAGTAATAAAGAAGTTATATACTAACGATTAAAAAAAGTCAGGGCCATCGCTGTTAAGTAATGATTCCTAATCGTAATGCTTACTAAATTGATTACTTTTTTAGTAAAGGTAAAGTAATGATTAAATTACGATTATATTCAGTTTCGCACGTTTACTAATTGATTACGATTAGTAATAATAGAAAAGTAATCTGAATTACTTAAAATTACTACAAATACTCAAAAAGAATCAAAAGTAATCAAAAAATAGTCCGATTTCTTCTAAGGATTACTTTTGATTGTTTTCGATTATTTATTAAGAATCAAAAGTAACTTTTGAAAGTAGTCGGATTACTTTTTGATTACTTTTGATTCTTCTTGATTATTTTTAGTAATTTTAAGTAATTTGGATTACTTTTCAATTATTAGTAACCGTAATCAATTATTTATCAGCAATTCTTTTGAAGGCAATTATATAATCATTACAATTCTTTTTAAAATGTAGTCTAATTGATTACTAATCGTAATTGAAATTTAACAGCTCTGGTCAAGGCCCAAAACTAAAAAAAAAAATCAAGTTAAAAATAATGCACGAAAACCCTCACCAGGCTTCCCGATATCTACAAGAACATATTACACAACTGGAACTATGGTTAAATTTATGGAGAATCAAAGTAAACGAGCAAAAGTGTGTCCAGGTAAAATTTATCCTGCGAAGAGATACTTGTTCGCCAATTCGAATCAACAATCAAGTTGTTCTTCAACATTCACACGTAAAATACCTTGGTATACACCTTGATCGACGGCTTACATGGAAGCCCCATATTGACTCAAAGCTAACACAAATGAAACTGAAATTAACTCAGATACATTGGCTGATTGGTAGAAATTCAACACTCAGTCTAGATTGTAAACTTTTAATATACAAGTCGATTTTGAAACCAATATGGTGCTACGGAATACAGTAATGGGGCACTGCTTCAGCTTCTAATGTCGAGAGAATCCAACGAAGGCAAAACAAAATTTTACGGTTAATAACATTGGCTCCATGGTATATAAAAAACTCAAATATACATCGTGACTTAAATATGCCACTAGTGACTGAAGAAATTGCAAAATACGCTGGCAAATATTTAACAAAACTCGAGTCACATCCTAATCCGCTTGCCCGTAATATTTTGAACTTTACTGGACACATCCGCCTAAAAAAGAGGGACACAAGGGCTCTTATTCATAGCACTCCAGATGGGACTTCTTGAAAATACTTTTATTTTTTTCCTTATGACTATCACTACTTATGTATTATATATACATAACTATTACTAAGCTTATGTCCGACACTAATCGGGCCTTATTATATTTTTAGATTTAAGATTTGAATACTTATTGTTAGTTCATATATGAAGATACAATAAATAAAAATCATGCATTAAAAAAAAAAAATAACTTGTAAACTGCAAGAGATAAAATCGTCTTATAAGGATGTTTTCTCAAGGTTGATTGTCCTGCTGAAAAATTTATTAAGACTGGGCGATATTTACACTCACAGTTTCCCTCTTTGGGGCCCTTTGGAGCTACGCTGTCTTCCAACATGATGCCTTCAAATATATATTTTCCAAAGTTCTACACTTCTTCTTTCCAAAAAAGTGGGTTCCTACGACATCGGTTCGCTAGTTCAAAAGTTGTGGACTTTTTTACCTCTTTTTCTTTATTTCACGCCACTGTGCGTTGTAATATTAAGACATATTTTAAAACACTATTGTGAACTCTCTAATTATTTTTTGAAAATTTAATATTAATTGCAATAAAAATTTTTGCATATTGATTTTATAAAAATACAAAAAAAAAGTTGACCTAAGTCTTAATAAAGAAGTACTCGTGCACCTTCCTTCACCACCTGCCTTCTCTATCACTATCCCTTTCCTAAAGAAAAAAAATTATATTAAAAATTAAATATTCAAAAAATATATACCGTACAATTTATTATTATTTATTTTAATTTGCTTATTTTTATTTATAAAAAACGTTCATATGGTTTTTGAGGAAACTATGCTTATGCGACTTAGGCTACTATCGCTTGTGAACCACACTTATTTATATAAATATATATGTATATATACAAATATATATATTTTTTGTATCTGTGTGTTTAAATATATATAAATGCTTGTGCCTGAATGTGCCAACCAGATATAAATACTTTCGTTATTATTTATACAAACTGAAGCTTATGTTATTTGTGAGGAGGGTCATGTTAGATAACCGTTTATGGCTTTCTGCATTATTATATTCTATACATTTTTCTATTATATTGCGGTTAACCGCTCTGCAACGGCATTTAAGCTCCTACATTTGTACAAAATATATATGTATGTATAATATACATTGTATATACTTATGTTTATCTAAATAAGATTTTTCATGCACGTATAAAAATATTTAATTAATTGCCTCTTAACAAAAACCAAATTAAAAAAAAGGTTAAAGTGTGGCAAAAAGAAAAGCAGAGCGATAGTTTCGATTATGATTTACAACTTAGGCTTAGTATAATATAACGGAAGCATTATAAATATATTTTTATTTTTAAGACGTTTTTCAATTTATCTTTAAAGAAAGTAAAAAAATCTCATTTTCACTTTATAACCAATTTTCACAAAATTTATTTTTTCTTTGTAAGCCATTCTGATTAGTGGAAAAAATAATAAACACCATCTGTTACTTTTTGTTTTATTCCGCTGATTGTTTTTTTTTTTTTTTTTGCAAGCGAAAGCCAATTTAAATTTCTTATTTAAGCCTTATTGCTAAAACGAGTAATTTGTTTTACGAGAATTCTGAATGGCTTACAAAGCCATTGTTAAGAACTAAAAATTTATTCAGGCTATTTTCGATTATAAACGATATTTTATTAAGTACTTGCTATCTTCTTAGGGGTTTAACGGACGAGTATAGTTTACCCGATTCCTTGTGTTCAAGGATGAACCATGGTCCTGTGTAGTAGGTTTTTTGTCAGATAGGAATTTAGGCTATGACACACTAGTTATCTGTGCTCTAAATGTAGTAAATGGAATGCTTATTTGTGCTGCGACCCAAAACAAATTGCTTAATTGCATGCCACACATAAATTGCAGTAAAAAATACGTTAAAACTAATTATAATAAAAAAAAATATCTTAAAAATATTTTTCGTGTTAATATGGTAATTACACCGAACTGCCTAATGTTACCTTTAGGCAACATTCTATAACTTTAAAATTTTTTTTTTTGAGTTCATAATTGAGTAAATTTTAACACATTAACATTTAACATTTTAATTCAATCATGAGAGGGTTAAATTTAAATAAAACAAGGCGCGTATGAAATTTTATCAAAATTTGAAATTTAATTGAAAAGCCTGCTGATGCCAGAGCTACGTGCGAATGTGAATTTTAAATAAAGGCATGATGATCAAAGCTGCTGAATGTACTCTTACTGTTGCTAAAATTCTTCTGGCAGCTTTTGTTAACATTCTTCTGAAAGCCTTATGTTAAATATGCAGCAGCATCGTCTGTTAACAAACAGCGAAGATAACATCGCGATATTCCAGCTGCGAACTAGTTAGCATTATGTTTTAAACTGTTATATAACAGTGTTAACCCTAGAACACACACCCGGGTACAAATGTATCCACTTGAAACTTTGGAGTGCTGTAACTCAGGAACGGCTTAATTTAGGGAAAAGATATTTCGGATCTAGGAAATATAAGTAGTTTCTAATCTTTTAAAGGTTATTTGATCCAATTCGGATCAGTGGTTCAGGAGGTACGAGCTGCAAAATTCGACACCTACGTAAACGCACACCCGGGATACGTTTGTACCACACCAGTTTATATCAAAATAAAAGGCAACAAACCATTTTATAGTGTGTTTAAATTATATTATTTTATTTTGAAAAATGAAAATTATTAAATTACATATTATAAATATGAATTATCGTTACATATTATGCAGTCGGTATTGGTGGAATGTTCAAGACACATTGGCTTCTTACATTTGCTGTACACCTTTCTGGTTTATCTACGCTGTTTTGGTTCTTGAGCATAACATATGTTTCCGTGTGCAACATTGATTCCAGTGGTCTGTTGAAATATGACTCAATCGCTATTTTAGTGTAGAAGTTTCACGTGACTTGCCGATTTATTGCACGTTCTTCAATAATTGGCATACACAATGATTCAGCCAAGCTGCGAAGGAACTGCTTACGCTGAACAATTTGTCCATTTTATCAACGCCACCCTTGGTCATATTATAAAATTCTATGATTTCAGGCTTCCCACCCTTAGCTATCTCACCATCATAGTGCATTGACGAAAGCAGCGTCACTGATTTATTTTTTCGTGGAACATAAGAGCACAACATTTTCTTCTGAAGCCGAATAATGATTAACCAATTGGCCTGTTCTTGTGCGCCTTCATTTCCGCAGGAATATACGTTTTGTTTTTGGGCAAAGTTCCAACGATTGTGAGGTTCCACGTGAGAAGAACTTCTGCAACTGGCAACGTCGTGAAAAAACTGTCCATTTTAATATTTCTTCCACTTCCTTGGTATCCGCTAGTTAAATCTTGCACAACTCGTTCCCCTTGGTTCGTTTCCCTTCCAAACGCTGCTTGGCCAGTATAAATTTGACCATGCAGTGGATATGCATTTTTGGCATCGCAAATCCACCAAACTTTGATACCATATTTTGCAGATTTTGATGGTATGCATTGTGTAAACCGTGTGCGTCCACGGAAACGAAATAATTGTACGTCAATGGTTAAGTTTTCACTGGGCTTGTAGTGTGCATGAAGATTGGCATTCATTATGGGCCACAACTCAGTGAACGGTGCTGCTTTATCAGTTTCTGAACGTGCAGCCTGAGTGTTTGCGTCGTCAAACCTTATAAATCGCAATATTGATAATTACGAGTATCTCTTCTTGAATCCATTTTTGAATTATTAAATTTTATTTTTCGAATTATTAAGTTTTATATTTCCACGTCTAAGGTATAAGAGCACAAAATTAATAATAAAAATATGAATAATCAGCAGCTGAAACAACAGCAAGTGCAAAAATAACCCTTGGAAAATCGAATTACTACAAAAACTGTTTTTTAACTGAATTTGGTACCTGCATAATATTTACCTGCATGCACTCTTTTGCTTATATCTTTTGAACTAGATAGAATATTTGAACGCTTTAAACGTTTAAATACTTGTTTCATGTTATATTACACATTTAACAAACAAAAAGTAAAAATTTTTGATTTTTATTCATCAGAAATATGAAAAACAACATTTGGCTATACCATGCCCGTGACCTTTTTTCCTTTATCTTTTGAACCAAGTAGAATATTTGCATGAAACAAAAACTAAAACATTTGTAAAATATTCATATACGCATTTACAAAAAAAAAATATTGAAATTAGAGCATTTAAACATTAGAAAAAGTCAAAATAAGCTAGTAGGTACAAACGTATCCCGAGTGTGTGTTCTCGTAGAAAAAGTTGGGTATGCATCGTAGGGTTAAATTAAAATTTTACCCTTTACATTTACATCTTACTTAATTGACAATTTTGAACCTACAATAATAAATGTTTTAAAATGTAAAAAGCAAAAAAAAAGAAGGCTCAAATTGTTATTAAATCTAAAGAAATCAAAATCATTTAATTCTGGCTAAAGAAATTTGGCAAGCGCAGACCTGTAGCGTTCGCAACTGTTAAATGGGCGCAGCACATTTTAATATAAAAATTTTATTTCCCCTTTTTGTGAATGGCGTCATCGACATCACATCAAGACGACAGTAAATATTGCCATTTGGCCAGTCTTTATCGGCAACAATTGGCTCTTATTGACAATCTCTTACTAAACTCTAAATAAATATAGCATGTTAATAGTAGTCAATTCTTATCGGCAAAGAAAAGACAAGGGAAAATGTTTACTGTCATCTTGTTGTAACCTCGATAACGCCATTTACAATAAGAGGATTATTTGCATACGTAATTTGGCAACATATACTGATTAAATGACAGTCAATTGGATTGATATGGCTTTAAGAATGGTAGCTACTATCACCTGTCGAAGTTCAAAAGTCTTTATTGGAAGGACCTTTATAAGCGAAAGCATATAACAATTCATTCGTGATTATTTAAAATAAACATTTGTTTAACTCAAGCATGATAAAATATTTTACTAAACAAAAAGTTCAGCCAAGAAATTATTTAATTTTATTAAAATTCTTCAGAATACATACAAGCATATAAAAATTATATTATTGGTGAAGTTAAATTTGTATAAATTATTTATTAATATGTGAAGATTATCATAAATTTTCAAATTTGAAACTGTTTGAGAACGCTTGTGGTGAAAACAGTATAACTCGCTCATTAGCAAGAACGTTTTGACCAGAGTTTAATATCTTATCAATCTAAGAAATCAAAAAATTATATTTCTAAATGTTTTGTATGGTCTATTAAATTTATTTCATTGCTACAACTGCCAATGCAGCAGTCTTAGAAATTACATATTTCCAAAGGCTGTAAAATAGAATAATAAAGTAAAAGCCATACCCATTCGACACAGCAACAGTTGAAAGGAGACTACCATTTTAAATTATGTTTCTTATCTAGATATTTTATCAAAATTATTTCACCGGTTTGATTTATTCATCTTCCAAAATTTGCTGATAGCTCTACTAATCAAGCCAAACAAATTGACTAATATAAAAGTTAAGGTGACCACAAACTACAAATAAATTTATTAAAGTGCGTCTTTGACTCGCCAACGAAGCGCTCAGTAGGGACTCTACATACTATACTAACGTTAGTCTATATACCATACAAGATCAAACTGATTTAAGAATTGAAGCCGATTTACCATTTAACACGACTTACGTTTTCCGATTGTGCTCTGGAGAAGTTGTGCCAAAATGTGTAATTTTATTGCAAAGTCATCTTCAGTGACGAAGCTCATTTTTTTCTCAATGGGTTGGTTAATAAACAAAATATGCATTATTGGTATGGCGAACATCCACATGTGCTTCATGAATCACCACTTTATACACAAAAAATATATGTTGGATGGGGTTGGCATGATGGCGGCATCATTGGGCCATATTTTTTTGTCGACGATAACGATCGTCACGTTACTGTGAATAGCGATCGTTATCGCGCCATGATTACCGATTATTTTTGGAAAACATGGACTTGGACGACATGTGGTTTCAACAGGACAATGCCACAAGCCACACAACACACGTGACAATTGACTTATTGAAGAGTAAGTTTGGTTTGCGTGTTATAACAAGCCGACGACGTTGCAAGAACTCAGAGCCAACACTGAACGCGAAAAAGCGGCCGCTACGGCCAAAATGTATGACCGAGTCATCGCAAATTTGGCCCAGCGAATTGACAGCTGCCGACGTGCCCACGGTGGCCATATGAATGAAGTCGAGTTCCATTCATAAATGTTTCGATTGTATTTCAAGTCGATTATAAAGTTTTGGAAATATCTTAAATGGTTACCAATTTATTTTAAAAAAAAGTTGTCAAGTCCTTATTGGAAAACCCACATATTTTTACATTTTCCTTTTGCCATTTTTTTAGTTTAATCGTTTTTTTTTTTTTTTTGGTTTGCCGATTATTTCGGTTTTGGCAATTTTTAGTTTAGGCGTTTTTTTTTTTTGGTTTTTAGAAATTATTTTGTATTGTTTTTAGCGATTTTTTTTAATTACGGCGCTTTTTTCGTTTTTAAAATTTTTTTTGGATTTTGACCTTTTTTAATTTTTTGCCGACCTTTTTACTTTTGGTGATTTTTTGTCATTTTAGCGATTTATTTTATTTTTGGTGATATTTTTCATTTAGGAGCTTTTTAAGATATTGACGATTTCTAGGTTCGTAATTTTTTTTTATATTAAAATTTTTTTAGATTTAGCGTTTTTTGAAAATTTAAAAACAGTTTCCAAACTTGGAAAATTTCAAGCGTCTATAATATAATTGTCTGTATATTATATTAGAAATTCAAATTTGTTCGTTTCTCGCTTCGGATCACCTTTTAATTTTTAGCTATTATATATTTGTTATTGCATCGGCCAAAATTTTACATACTCTGCTAAAATTTAAGGTCTGTAGCTCTCACGGTTCTCAAGAAAACAGCCTGGGACAGACGCAGACAGACAGATGGAATTCGTTACGAAAACAATAGAGGTACTCCCACCTTTGGTGTACGGGTGGGTATTGCTTAAATTGCATATAAATATCGAGGCTTGACTGGAAAATACCCACATTTAAAAAAAAGTTTTTTTTTACTTTTAATAGTCTTTTTATGTTTATTATAATTAGTAAATTGAAAGCCTTAACTTCGTTGTAAGGCAAGTTTTTTTTAATAACTCTTGATACAAACATATGTATGTTTGTACGCACTAAAAATTGTTAAGCCAATAGCTTAAAAGAGCAAGAGAATCCTATTAAATTTTTGCTACCCTCAAAAATTCCTATTTTAAGTATTTAAGAACTTATGCTAGGAATTTTTCAATAAATTCTTTACATATTTCCAACAACCTATTTTAAAATGAACTTTTTCCTTTTAATGAATGTAATTTGAAAACAGTAAGACTCCTGAAATATTCATCACCAGCTATAAAGAGTCAAAGTAAAAGCAACATTTTCCCCCTTCCTCTCCCCCTCCCACCAAAAAAAAAAATAATACCAACCCACACTAAAGAGCTGTTTATTAATCTTTTTGCTACACAAGTTACTTTACAAACTTAACACAAGTCTGCTTGTATTATTATTTTTTTTTTTTCTAAATAAAACATAAAAGAGAAACTTCTAAAATATATACCAAGCATTTTGTAGCCGTATACTACTCTAGGATGGTAAATGTTTTCAATTGGAGTATTTTCAGGAATTTTTGTACATATAAACATGTGAGCAAATATATTTAAAGGATATACAATACAGGCAAACAACAAAATTTCCACTCACACAATTTAGCTTAGGGAACACAGCAATTGACTTTTAGTCTTAATTGAAATTTAGAAAACAAAAACCTAACAAAAGTGTGCTCATACCATGTACATATGTATGTATGTCAGTATACAGTATACATACATACATGCGACAACATTTTGAAATATATGACACACAAAACTTTATAATTTCTTTTAATCCTTGAGGAAAAACTACCTGAGTGAATTAATTTGATTTTTTTTTGGAAAAATACCTTAAGGTAGTAAAATAAAGGTTAGAAATAACAAATGAATTATTTTGTAGCATACTTTTGAGCGTATGTATTTCGGATGCGTATACGTGATATGTAATAACATATACGTTTTAATATTAAATAAAAATTCTTGAAAAATATAAAATTGAAGCCATTGTGTTTTTGTGTTCTTCATGGTTCTCTTCAGCCTGATAATTATTTTACCACGATTTTTGTAAATTGAGTTTTCATTAGATTTGGACGTTTTGAGGTCAAGTGAATTTGTTCTTGTAACAATGCGAAACAAATGCATATATATGGATGTGTGTGTGTGTGCGTGTATGTGTGTGGCTGTGTGTGTGTGTAAATTTGGGTATACTTGGTTCTTTGGGTGGTTGTGAATATATATGTGTGTTTCAATGTGTATGTTTATAGAGACCTATTCGCTAAAATTATGGGAACAGAATTTGCTGAATTTTAAAGAATATTGTCATATAGAAATAATGCTATAATGAATAGACTTAGTTAAGAATTTTTAAAATTTACAGAAATGAGGTTTTCGAAAAAAAAGAGTTCAAATCACTGAGTCAGTCGAACCATAATTAAAGGAAGTCTTCTGCGCATCACAACCATTTCAAAACTAACGCATTTTTTATTACTCCGAAGATCATCATCAAATAGAATATGATTTCGATTTTTGAGCTTCTGAAACTTCGTACAAGGCTAAAAGCTTAATTTTTAGGGTGTTTAGAGGCTGTAGAACAGCTACGTCCAAGCCATATGCACAATATGCAAACTTTTATAAAGATCTTTCTGTGCTTTCACACCGACGAGAGTACAACATCCACAACAACAACACAGCAGACTCCAAATTTAAGAGCTTTCAAAGCTGTTTACCTCAAATACAAATATCAGCTGCTCTCGAAGTATTGAAAATAAAATTTTCATGTATTTTATTTTCTAAAAAAAAATCTCAAAAAAAATTTTATTTCTAAAATATTTTATTTCTTTTAATTACGCGTATCTAATAATATTTATCTCTTTTTTTACTTAATCGTAGGCGATAAAAATTAAAATTTTTAGGATAAAGCTTTTTTATATATTTCAAATTATATGTGTAACATACGTAAATTATCGCTTACGATAAAATTTTACAGCCTTTACCTTAAAATTTATCAAAAATTTTAACATTTTAATAAATCTTTACTGTGGGCAATAGTAACTATAAAGTTTAAATTTCAATAAAGAAGTTTATTTTTAGTACATGTCGCTTGCAATTAAATAGAAAATAGGGCTCTATATTTTGTCCAAAATATCAGATATATTTCTGAAGACTTAAAATAAAAAAACTTGGTGGGTTGTGGTTAGGAAAGGCGTTAGACAGGGGTGCGTACTGTTACTTGTATCAACTTTTCCCTATGCTGAGGAGATATGCTCACCACATGATGCCTTACCTGGACTTTGATAAGGTGTTTGGTGTTGTGATTGCATCCAGATGGGAGTGGATTGGAGGCACAATGGTAAGGGAATATGAAGTCAGAATATACACTAATGGATCAAGAATGGCCTGCGTTGTCGGCTCTGGAGTCTTCTCAGATGATCTTGGTATAGAATGCTCCTTGCATTTCCCTAACAGAGCCACTTTGATTCAGGCTGAAATTATGGCGATAAGGGAAGCAGCTAAAGTGCTGATTGATAAAAAGGTGCAAAGTATTGTGTATCTCTCGATACACAAGGTTTTAGGCGGAAATGTACTGGACGACTTTTCAAATTTATCTGAAATTGGGTTGGGTGACCTTATCAAATATCTCAACCTGACGAGCTAGATCTACTATTTATCACCGTATCAGAATACTTAGATAGGATTCTACATAGGTTGACTCCGACGAGTGTAGTGGTCTTTCAAAAAGGAATCATCTAGATTCTACTTGAATGCCTACGTGTACTACGGCAGCTACGTAAACCACGTGACAGACGTTATTATGGCAGATATTAGTCGTACGAATAGTGGCGTAAGCTGGATACTGCATGGATGCTTAGAAGACCTCGACAAAATGTATTAATCACTCAAATGTTCCTTCTACGGTACCAACTTGTAGAAGATAAAATTTATTTTTGCTATTTAGGCTGCACTATTATTACTAGCGGCGGCTTATTCCAGGATGTCAAATCCAGATTGCACCAGGCGAGTCCAGTTTTTTATATGCTGAATCCTATATGGCGATCCAGTACACATCTTACTTCGAACCTTTAATTCCAACGCGAAATCTACATTGCTTAATAGCAGTGAGTCTTGAGAAACTGTAACCAGATGCATCAGTAGGATTCATGTTTTGCCTTCAAACGTTAAAAAAATTTGTTGCTCGCTGCACGAATTATGATTTTGCGTTATTTTAACCCATTGCCGTACAATGGCTTTCTTCATTGCATCCATGCTGGCGTATTTTTTAGTGCTCAACTTTCTCTCCAAAACTTCCCAGATGGAATATTTTATCGGGTTTGCATCTATCAAAGTCGAAAGCTAATTTATGAAAGAAATGAAGTGTGGAATATGGCTTTTTAACATGAGCCTTATGAGACGGTGCAGGGTATGGTTGGAATGTCCATGCTCTGCGACACCGAAATATTTGCGTTCCAACGACCTTAAATATTTTAAGATATACTCTCGATAAAAAGTCTCCTTTACTTTCACTCCAGGCTTAATGGAAAGTACTTAACAGTGTCCCCCGGTGTTTACAGTTGATGGAAAATTACATCAGGTGGCCGTTCGTAGGCTAAAATTATCGAGTTTAATAAACAAGATCATTTTGAGAGCTTATGAGCTGGTCAATTTGAAAATCTTTGTAATCAGAGAACACAACCATTGAAAACTTCGCTGAAATGTTCTTGTAAAACCAACAACTCATTTGCTCTTTCTACTCTAGCTTTTGTTTTTGCTTTATTTGGTGAACGACCATGTGCTGTTTTGAACTTGAAACCTTTTACCTTCAGCTCATTTTAGAATATGGGTCAATTTCTTCACTGGGATATTTTCAGCTCTTTTCTAATTTAATTTTTTGTATGACATGGATTTTCCTGATGTCCAAGCTTTCACTTGCCGAACAATTTCATGTGATGTTGGTTTTTTTTTTCATCCACCACCATAGCGTTTGCCATTATTAAAACGACTTATTAAAACGACTTATGATGAGATTCACAAATATTTTGTTTACCCTGCTAATAAAGAATAGCTCAGGACAAACAACAGCATTTGATTGCCATCAAAATTTAAAGATATTTCCATTTAAGTTCTATTGAAACATTTTGAAATTTCGTTGGATATAGAATGATGTAATTTCCCCCTGGCTTTAATTTTCCAGCCAAATATAACGCAATCATACTTTTAGGTTTGAACCCCATAATTAAAAAATAATAATAATAATTTTATTTGATTGTCGCTGAATTATTTAAAATATCTTCCAGTTAAATATTAGCATGTTACTAAATATAAAATGATATTATTTTATATGATTTGACACAGGCTTTCAATTATATTTTTTTTTCTCTGCTACACTCACAAAATTATTATACCAACGAAAGTAAATTACTCAAGATTTAATTTCAACACAAAATTTTAAACAAATAAATATATAAAATTCTAAGAATTTATTGGAATTCTTTTAATTCTAACATTCTTTAAAAAAACTAAGCACATAAAATTAAATTTCCTATAGATTTAAGCGAACAATCAGTAGACAGGGGTTAAAGTGAGTTTTGTTTTATTAAAAATTAGAATTTCAGTTAATATTACTTGCAGAATTTGTTGAGTGTACATCCCACGTATTTGTCTGATATAAAGGTAAAATCAAGCAATACCTTGGTGGAGCGTGGGTGGAAAATAAAATTGTTTTCCTCTCTTTGAAATTGTATTTTTATTATTATTAAATTGGAGCTTATGCTTCAATATTTGGTCTTATTTTTTGACATATCATAATAAATAATTGATTTTATTTTGCTATTGGCAGGAGTTTTTCCCCTTTATTTTTCGTTTATGGAAAAATGTTCCCAGCCTGCTGACTTTCACATAAATATTTAACATATAATTATGCGCAAGCAAGAATTTGCTGTCAACAAATTTTGTATGCGGGCCTAATAAAAAATCAAAGATATATATTAAGTTGTCTTAGTTATTATGTTCCTTCTTCTAATTTTTTGTACTTCTTGTAGTCATTAACATACATAATTAACGTCGAATATTTGCGCATATCTAAAGATGTACGGCCTTATCAAAAAAGAAAAAAAGAAAATATATAATTTGAACTTCAAGTGTTCTTATGTCAAAATTTTATGGAAATTTTATTTAACGTACACTCAAGTTCAAATAATGTTTTTTTTGGGATACGGCAGGTAATTTCGAAGGAATTAAAACTTTAATATTTAATATCTACCATAATTTCTCATGCATATCTATGTGTGATAATTTAGTATGAAATTAAAATTTAAGGCAAAATGTCTATACAAATGCCAGTTTTTGGATAGTTTTTAAATATTCATCATTTTCTATAAATATAAGAGTGTTTAATCTCTGATTAAAAAATTCACTAAAGTTTAATTAAAAACACAATGGACCCAATTGGGTCTCAGAGTATAGCACCGCCGTTCCCAACCTTAATTAAATTCAATATGTATCATAGAATTAAAAATATTTTTTTGATAATTAAAGTGATTTTCTTTTAGGAGACAAAACATTTAATTTAGACTGCTTGGTGCAATGTAGTATTTTCAGTCCCACTACGCATTTTATCACAGCCCATGTCTTTTTTTAAGGCGCATTTCAGTTAAAAACATCAAATTTTCACCCTGATCTTCTTAGTGAAATAAAATACGAGAATTTAGTTATTTTATTGCCAGAGCCATTATTAATAAATTTCTAGTTGTAAATAAGCCTACAAGTATGCAAAAATAAGCTGTTAAGGATAAAATATGCAAAAATATGCCATAATTTTGGTAAATTACTTAAATATATATAAATATTTATGAGCAGTACAAAATATAAAATTTTGTATCTTCCTTGGCTTCCTTCGCCCAGTAGTAGTACTCTTATGGCTTTCCAAAAATTGTTTTCACAAAATCCTTATATTTTTAGGTTAGAAATTTAATATTGCAGCAATTAACATTTATGACCTAAGAATATTTCTTAAACGTTTGCGTATTAATTATCTCAGCCCAAAATATTTTCTCGATGTTCTTCAGTTACAAGTGTATGCTGTAAGAAGGAATAGTTACATGCATGTGAGTCTTCAAAATATATTGTTAACATAAGTAATGCTGGCACAAAATTCCATTCACACTATTTGTTTTCACACAGGCATTATAAGTATGTGTGTATGTGTGTAGATATATATTTATATTACTCAGACACTTTACGTTAATATCACGTTTAATTCCTTAAGGCTCATATTTCTAAATAATTCAAAGCAATTTCATGTATTATTATTTTCTTGCTGTAATTTAAGCCAACATCAGCGGATGAAACTCTCAGAGTGTTTTAATCTCTAAAGGTTTTTATTTCTACGTACATAAATGTGTGTGTGTGTGTGTTTAAGCATAAATTGTTATAATCTAATTTTTGTTTGCCTGACACAACATTCGTAACAAGAAACAAATGCTTACCCAAGCACCAGAATGTATAAATACTTACATACAATATAACATACTCATAACAACATCGACAACGACTACACAGATAAAAAAGAACACGTTATAAACAATTGTATCATAAACACCAAACTAATTGCCCCTCCTCGAGACTAGAATTAAATACTAAACGGTACTAGTAAGTGTAGCAAATGAAAATGAGAAAAATTTGTTGGGGGGTATAAGAAAACATAAATGCTTAGTAGTGGAAAAATAAATTAGATTTGCACAAAAGATAGATAGAAGCCCTCTTTTTTAGGCTGCAATGTCCGTCTGTCTGTCTGTCACAGAATGTTTTTTCAAGGACCTGAAATTTTCATACAATATGTAAAATATTGACCGCTGCAACAACAATTATGTATATCACAGTCAAAACTTACAGGGTGTTCCAATGGGAGCAACGAAAAATTTTGAAATCCTAATGTAATATACAGACAATTATATAAAGACACTTATAATTTTCAAAGTAAGTATATTTTTATGCCGACTAAACCAATTAACACTGATTAAATTAAAAAATTAAAAATTAAAGGGTATTCCATGAGTTAAAGTAATTTTGACGTAGTTTTGACAACTTGCTGTATTAAAAAATCTCAAAATTAAAAAAAAGCGAAACTTAAAAATCGCCAAATTTAAAAAATCGCTTAAATTAAAAATATCGTTACCAAAATAAAAAGGGCGGCAAAAAACTAAACAAAAATTGCCAAAACCTGAAAAATTGCCAAAACGAGAAAAAGTGCAAAAAACAAACAAAAACTCGTTAAATCTAAACATATCCGAAGAAAACGCTAGAAAAGAAAAAATCGCCAAAATGAAAAATAGCACCAAAACAAGAACAAAAAAATCGCCAATAACCGAAAAATCAACAGAACGAGAAAAAGTGCAAAAAAAACAAAATTCGTTAAATCTAAAAGCAACCGAAGAAAACGCCAAAAAAAAACGAAAAAATCGCCAAAACGAAAAAGCTTCAGAAAACATGACAAATCGTTAAGCTTAAAATGTGTATTGTAAAAACAATAAAAAAAATCGCCAAAACCCGAAAAAATCGCTAAAACGAAAAATAGCACCAAAACAAAAACAAACAAATCGTCAATAACCGAAAAAATCACCAGAACGTAAAAAAGTGCAAAACACAAACAAAACAACGAAAAAATCGCTAAATATAAATCAAAAATCACTAAAATTTAAAATAAAAGTATGGGGAAATGGTTTGGACAAGACAACATACCACACCATTAGAACATATGGACGTCCCTGAATAAATACAACCAGACTCTTACAAATATCCAACTGGGTACGTGAGATTAGGTTTATAACAGAATGCGCGATATTGATTACAGAAAGACAGTCCTGGGTCAATCGAAGCCTAGAACAAACACCCGTTGGAGTTTGCTGCTACAAGAATGGCTCGAAGCTAGGGGAAAGAACTCCCCTAGGTTTCTTCATAGATAAACTGGGCACCGATATTTATTTCCCCTTATCTGACCATAATGGAAGTCTTCCAGACGGAGGTTCATGCAATCACGAGGGCTTTAAAATGAATAATTGTGAATATTAGACCCATAGAGGTCAATATATTTACCGACAATAAGTTGACAATTAGGATAATCACAACCGAAAGAGCCAACTCTAGCACTGTTTTAGATTGCAAAAATATGATAAACGCGATACATGGCAACATTCGACTTGTATGGATGCCGGCCCACTACGGCATAACCGGAAATGAACTGGCAAAAAAAGGCCAGAACGTAACGGACAATAACTCTAACTTATGCGAAACCTTTCAAGGCAGCGAAGATTGAGTTACAAAATAGGCCCACAGGACACAATGAAATTGTGATACTATGGGTAATCTAACCAAGCTTCTACAGGGCAACCCTTATAATGGCAAAACAAGGGACTGTTGAAACTAAACAAGCCCGAGATAGGAAAGTTGACCGGCATCTCATATACGAGGGCATTTGTATCGGATTGGAGCCACGAATGACAATCAATGCAGGACATGCATGGAGGACATGGAAACAATGGAGCACTTTCTTTGTCATTGTGCAAGCTTTTGCCCACCCGAAATCCCGTTAGTTTGGGGATGACACCTTACCGGACATTACCCACCTTAGAATTATTGACTGGAAAAGCTTGAAGGATTACGTAAACGATACTGAGTTCCTATAAAGGTGGGGGTTCGTTTGTTAATTTATATGAAAGCGCACAACAGGCCCACACTGGCTTATGTGTAAGTCCCAGGACATGAGCGTAAAGGATCCTCTTTTCAGCCTAACATAACCTAACCTAAAATATGTTAAGGAAAATAATAAAAAAAATGGCCAAACACCGAAAAAAAATAGTCAAACAAACAAATTTGCCAAAAAACATTTACAGAAAAAAACGCCACAACGGAAAAATTGCCAAAAATTATAAAAACTCGTAAAATGGGGAAAAACGGTAAAAACCGGAAAAAAACTAAAAAAGCACTTTAACTAAGATAAACGCAAAACTATTTTTTTGAATGTCTATCAGGTAAAATATTTAATTATATAGGCTGATGTTCATATTAGATACATATATATGTAGTGGCCATACGGAACCCTTCGTGTGCGGCTCAAAGTCGCACCTTACTGAATTTAATTCACTATATACACTACTTTTGATGACTCTCAATTAATTTGACTAGTACATTTATCACCAAATTTTTTAACATCAATGTAGCATATTTCACTCGTTTACTTCAATAGTGTCATAACTCAAAAAACATGATATAAGAGTAATTAGAGTTTTGTATTTTATCTTGTGTAAAAATTTCATATAAATAGCTTTTGCTACCACTTCGTCAGAAATAATTTGTTCATATCTTCATTGAGTTGTATGTAAATTGAAAACTTTAAACGCGTTTTCTGTAAAACTACTTATTTTTTAGTTGTGACACTATTGAAGTAAATGAGCGATTTTTTCGAGTATTTTAATTTTAAAATTAAAGAAACTGCAGCAGAAATATGCTGACTTAATAGATTCAAAATAGTAATTGTATATTAGGAATTTTTTCACCACCTTTTTATTATTATTTATTTCAAAAATCTTTTCTGTTAAAGTCCACTAACGAGTTCCATAAGTCTGAACAAAATGCATAAGCACGTTACTTAATAATAAAAAAAAACTCAAATTTCCAGTAAAAATTTCAGTCTTTCTCCAATTTATTTTAATATTTTTTTTTCTATGTGTATAACTTGATGCCTGAGTGGAGTTCTTGGCTCTTGGCTTATGGATTAACTAGTATGTGTGTACTTAATTTCGAGTATCTATTTGGTGGCACTTCTGACGTGCTGCTTAAAGTATAAAATGTGTCATAAATTTTTAAGCAAACATAAAGCAAATTATTTGATTAACTTCTTTAGAAACACATTTTTATGTAAATCATCCTTTCTTCAAAATTTTCGTTTACACAAGAGTATACGGAATTAAAAAACTACGTGAATAATAAATCTTGTAAATAATAAAAGTAGCTTTAAGCCTGACATAATCTGTCTTTTAAAGCAAAATATTTTAGTTTCGAAAATTTTAATTCTTTAAACTTCTTCCAAAATTACTTACGTATACTAGCATATAGACACGTATCTCTTATACCCCCCTAATCTCAAGTGATGTATGTACGTATGTTTGTATGTATGTATGTCTGGCTATATTTGTATGCGAGTAAGGAAATCTATTTAAGTATGATATGTCTCAGCCTTGTCATAGATAGTCTTATAAAAACAGAAATATAAGAAAAGAAGAGGGTGGAAATTATGAATCATTTATTACTCCAGCTTTTCGAGTAGAAACACCAGAAACATTTTTGAGTAATTAAGGAAAAACAATCTCCTGATAATGATACTTCATAAAAAATTTTAAATTAAAATTGTAGCAGTTTTTAATGTATAAAAAATAAAATTGAAAAAAGAAGAGAGGCGTGTTAGTGCACCCGGTTAGAGCTATGCTGCTAACCTATATAAAACAAATTGCAGGTGCTAAGTAACAATTCAATAAAATTATATTATATTATGATGCCAAATTCACCGCAAATATTTCAAAACGTTGCCATTTATTTTCCATTGTTTTTCTTTTATTTTTCTTGAGCAATCGTTCTGATTGTTTTTGTTTCACTCACTTCAACGAAATCAAAACAATAATAAATTTATTTATAATAGTGTCGATTATTTTTATTACATAAATCACGTCCTTGCTCCTGTATCTAGCATAAAGAGCATAGCTCTAAAAAAAGTACAGAAGTATATTTATTTGAAATTTACGGCATGGCCCACGACGTCGACAACAACTACAAGAAAATTCGTTTTTGTTTTAAATATAAATAATAAGCATCGTACGTTATTTGTCAATATTGTGAACTAAGCCGCTAGCCTGCAATATATTAGAAAATTTTGCTTCTTGGGTTATTTTGTCAAATTAAAAGTTCTAGTTAAAACTACGTTTTAAATTCAGTAAATTCAGAAAGAAAAATGTTTTTAATTTTTTACTGAAGGAGAAAAAGTTGCGCTTATCGAGACAATTTTTTAAAGGCTCTTATAAAGACTGTAATGTAAAAAAAAATACCTATTACGCTAATCGGTGGTTTCGCAAATCGAGCTCGTACTGTAATGAAATTTAAATATTTGTTATAACACAGTGTCAGCTGCTTAGAAATATCACTTTTGTGACATTTTACTAACGATTATATGAAAAGATTTTCAATATTTGTTGCGACATTTACTTCAAGGTGGTTCAACTTCACACACACTTTCTTCTTCACTATAAAAATATTTAGAAACTGTTAAATTGTTTCCAAAAGAACCCGCCTGTTTTTGCGACTGTGTTATGGCCCATTGTTTGACCTATTTCAACACTGATATCTAAGTGCAAAAAGGCTTCTTTGCTCCCGCCAGGTTTAATTTTATAGCAAAAAACATTCTACATATGTATAGTCTTTATAAATATATACCATATATAAATGCCTGGCGGTGGAAAAAGCTGCCTAAAAGTTTTATTATTGTAAATTTGTATATATTTGATTTTTTTATTATTTTTAACAAGGATTAATTTTTAATTATTAATATTTCAATTAACTGGTAAAACAGATCATAATTTAAAAAAAAAATAAAATTAATGTAACGATTTGCTTATATATAAATTATATTTTATGGCTTTAGGTTGCAGATATTAATTTATTTCAATTAATTTTTTTTGTCAGAAAACCGCACTATTAAAATAATGTAAGTTGGCAGTTAACAAGGTTTTTGTTAAGTGGTTTAAAGTAATAGCCTTCAAAAATAAATAGGTAGGCTATGATCTGGAAATTTTTAGGGAATTACTATTATTATTTTAAATTTTTTCTCTTCTCTTCTCTTTAGGAAATAACTTCAATTAATACAAGAAAAAGAAGAGAGGTGTCTTGAGACACTTGCTTATAGCTATGCTGCTAAGCCATATAGAACAAATTTCAAGTGCTAAATAACAATACAATGAATTTATATTATATGACGATGTCAAATTTGCCGCAAATATTTCAAAACGTTTCCATTTATTTCCCATTGATTTCTTTTCTAGCTGCGTACGATTAAGTGAATGTATTCTTTGTGGCCGGTGGCTGCTGTTAGCCGGCTAACAGCTGATTGGCTCTATTCTCATGTTTGTGTTCATATGCATAATAAATTGAGCAATTCTTCTCATTGTTTTTGTTTCACTCACTTCAAAGAATGGAACGAAAACAAAATCTAACAATTTATTTCGTTTATTTTCGTATTTTGAATTTAAGTATAAAGAAATCAAAACAAAAATAAATTTATAACTGTAAAAGTGCCGACTATTTTTATTAGGAAAATCACGTCCTAACTCTTGTGTTGTGACATGAATAGCATAGCTATACAAATCTACTCAATCAAAAATACTGAACTTAATTCGGATTAAGAAATAAATCAGTCTAGTTCAGCAAAATTTAGACAAGTATTTTTTGATATATTGTTGATTATGTTCAATCTTAAAAATTTATAGATGTTCTTCTTTTTTGAGAGGCTCATGTTTATAGCACATTTAACTAAAACTCTTTCTGATGTTATTATCTCATTAATACTGTCCAAGTTGCTTATATATAATATTTTCTACACCTTCGGTACTTTTCTTGACTCTCTAGGTGCCCTGCCTATATGACAGCTGGCAGAAAATTGTTGTAACCCCAACACTTTGCGAGTACAAACTGCCTTGAGTCTTTAATCCTTAACCCAATACCTAGCTGTAAATTAGGTATGCAAATAGTAAAAATATTTGCCATTCGGTTTTTATCATACTCTTATTGACCAATTAAAGGTCTTTGTTTTTCTTTTATACAAATAATGATTTTAACGATTTAATTCATATAATTAAAATTTAAAATAATTTTTTGTGTTGCTCTACAAACGTGTAACTTTCATGGGAAAGTTATATATAATTCAAAGCTGTGTAGTAGTGTCAACATAATTTGTACGAGCAAGATTATTAGCAATAATTTTTTTATACATAATATATGTTATAATGCATAAAAATATCAAATAACAGTAATGCCACGCATAATATAAATAAATAAATTTTTTGCAAAATATTTACTTAATTACTTTTTAATTAAAAATATAAATAAAATATAATTTTCATACTCTGCTCTGGCATTTAAATTTTAATCAGCTTAAATTAATGAGTATTCGCGTTAAAACTAAGTTATACACATACATGCATATACATTTTTTTTAAATTAATCTGTATGTATACATATGAAAACTATTGAAAAAGCCACCCCTGCACTAACACATGCATGTTTATTTTATGTTCATACTCACAAATACAATGAACGATAATTTAATAAGTATACTCATTTATTTTTCACTATGTTGGTTGGTACTATTATAATCCCTTTCATAAATCCTTTTCTTTTTCTTAGTTTATTTTATATCAAGCATTAATAACGAAAAATAAATAGACCATGAAGTGGGCTTAATCCAATGATAAGTGGGGAAAATATTTTTCTGTGTGGGACACAAAATTCAAAGGAGTTGGAGAAATGTTAAACAAAAAAAAATATTTTATTTGGGCAACACTTTACCAATACTTGATAAAAATATTTAAGATTAAGGCAAGATGTGAACGTGTGTCTTTAAAATAAATTTAAATAAATATGCATGTTTAAAGAGAAAAATTTAAGAAAGGAAAAATATTTAAGAATTTTTTGAAAGATAAAAAACATGGACTGGAAATAGAAAAATTTGGATCTTTTAAACTATTAAAAATATCGAAATATTTTTTTTTTGTGAAATTTAAAAAATTTTGCTCAGGGTGCCAAAATCATCGGTTACAATTCGCTGTGTGAATTCACCCCTTGAAAAAAATAACAACTTTTATAATTAATAAAATTGTTTACTATTATATCAAGCCATAACCGCCAAAAAAGCTTAAGCGACACATTTTTTGACCTCGTCTTTTTCTGACGAAAATTGATTTTTTACTATCGTAAATAATCGATTTTGGTCACAAAATTAAGTTCAAAAATTGTGTCGCTTAAGCTTTTTTGGCGCTTATTGCACGATATAATAACTTTTTTTATTAAGCTTGACATTATTTATTAAATAAAATAATAAAATTTATGTATAAACAATATTTCAACACGGCTTTTGTGTGACTTCTGCAGGTGAAAACTATATATTTGTAGTTTACTTTTTTTGCAAGAAAAGTGAAAATGGATTTTTTCGTCATTCATCGGTGAATGAAATAGAAATAAATCGTTTGCAGAGCTTGTCTCGTATAACTTATTTCCATTCATGATTGTTTGCATTTTCATATACACAAATATTTTAAATTTCTTACGACGAATGTTTGCGGCCAAAAAATTTTTGTTTTCCTTTCATAACGATGTTCCACGTTGTGTTAAGCTTTATAGCTTCATTGCAGCGCCTCTAGTGTTAAGTAGGCGCATAACTTTATTTTATTCAACCGACGACCCATTGCTATAAATACCGATCAAAGAGGGTGCTGTAATATCAATTTGAATAGACACTACAGGCCGTGATACACTGTCCTACACAATATCACGATTTACTAAAAATTACAGCCCTGGTATGATTGAGTATGCTAAAATTTTCAAAAGATATGAACAATTCATCAGATTACGGTTTTAGTTTTCATTAAATCGTGCGATTGTGTAGGATAGTCAGCCATGGCCTTAATGCTTAACAGAAAATGCATCATGTTGATATGAGTGGCTCTAGCCAAGAATAGAACTTGAACTCTCGAAGGCCACCACTAACTATTACCCCCAACACTGTGATTATTCTTATTACAGCCTTGAATATAAACAAAGATATTTAAGATGGTATTGGGCTTTAAAACTTTGCTGTTGCTAGCCTACACTGAAAATACCCACCAGAGAATTACAATGAGTACTCCAAAAAAAGAATATACTTAAGTAAGTAAGTCTTAATTTTAGTAACTGCGTATAATCATACTTACAGTAGGAGTATGCTTATTGATGTTCAAAGTATACGAGTAGATATTTAGGCGTAAAAAAAATAAACACATGATACTAGGGATATTTATTAATCATTTGCCGTCTAGGCATGCTCTAACTTTTCTACTCAAAAAATGGTCACGAAACGCCATTAACATACTACTTGCTACATGCATTTGTGTACATAAAATGGAATAAAAAATTAGATTTTTTGTTGTTTAAGAAC
This sequence comes from Tachina lurida, assembly GCA_944452675.1. Lineage (NCBI taxonomy): Eukaryota > Metazoa > Arthropoda > Insecta > Diptera > Tachinidae > Tachina > Tachina lurida. Next base: position 156,127,916 of record OX101753.1, on the reverse strand, counting down.
ATGCTTTATGTTTGCGTAAATAAAAAAGCCCGGTATATACGCATTTTTAGCCGTTTAATACTCAGAGTATTTTTATACTTATGCATATGATTGTAGCTCATACAGTCTATACATTTTAGTTGCATTAATTGAGGAAATGTGAACATAGTTGTTGGTTGTGTATAGTCATAAGTATTCGGTTTAAATTTAATGTATATGAGCGTGTTTTTTTATTTTTAGTTATACGCATTCATAATTGTTTGACTGCCAATACTCAAAGAGTAGTTAAAACGATGCCTTTTTTATTTTCCGATACCAACTAATAAAAAGAATTTTTTTTTTAAACATAAAGTTTTATTACAGATTTAAATTATTTAGATACCATCCAACTTTATCCAATAAGCTGGACTATGCTTCTTAATGACTTAAAACAAAAATTTTGCACTCGAAGAATCCCAAATTAATTAATTATTCCAAACTTGGTTTGAAAAAAACTCGTACTTACCGTACTTTTGATTTTGTCTCTGGCTGGGCTTAAGTCATGATTTTTGAGTGTTAAATTTGTATTTAATTTTAATGGATGACACTTTGTAAGCAAAGTTATTCAACTATGCATTCAACTCCACATAATAGATTTTTCTAGTTAACTTTTCCTATTTTAGTTCTACAGAAATAAAACGAGATCATCAGCAACTAACATATTCAGTCAAACACTTTCTCTATACTATATTATGATATACTATATTTAGATTTATTAAAAAGAAATTATATAATATATTTTTTTATAAATTTACATACAACAGTTGCACAATTTGAAAAAAAAACTTTACGCATTTTTCATATATAATATTTAAACAAATAACTATTATTCATAAATTAATTCATATTTCAAAGCTTTTATTGACATTTCCCCACCTCCTTTCCCTCATTCAGCCATTAAAAGCAACTTAGATGTGAGTGCGAGAGGTTTTTCCCTTTTTTATTTACAATGCAATTATATATGATAACTGAATTGAAACTCATTTCCGTTTTAATCATTTACAGTATATCCTGTTTCTATGAGGGAGAAAAAAAATAATAATATTAAATTTGCCAAACAAGATAATAACATAAAAAGTTGGCAAATAAAATACATACATAAAATAAATGCAAACCGAAATGATTTTTATTGTAAAAATATATAAATCCAATTAAATATGTGTCAGCATATGTCGAAAAATTTAAATGTGTACAAAAATCAAACATGTAATTGAACGAAGGGATTTTATACGACATGCAGGTATATCACAGATTATGATGTTTGCAAAATGTGCAATATAAAAACTAGAAATCACTATCCTGCACAATCGCACGAATATTGAGAAAATATAGTGCTGTTACAATGGATTTTATAGAAATTTTCAAAAGACAACAAGAATCCATTAGACCAGGGTTGTATATTTTCAAAAGTTGCACGCTTGTCTAGCCTTAAAGAGATGAAGGGCAAGGGAGTACATTCTAGGGCATTGAGTTTCAAACCCTTTTAATTATGCACTAAGCTAAAATTTACGTCCATAGATGACAGTTTGGGGTCGTTCCGTTTGAATTTTTGTATTAGATACTTGTAATTAATAAAATAATGTATTAGATATTTGTAGTATATGCTAGATATTTGGTATATATCAATACCAAGATGTCCGCATAAGCTTAATTTTTTAGTTTTGGCACTTGTATCTCTTTGGTTTTTGACCCCTCATATATATATGGCATCTTTTTGAGAATTCTCTTTTTGGCTTTTTTATTTTTCATTTAAGTATACACTTTTATAGCATCAACACTCCAAATCGTAAATTGTGTGGTGGATAAATATTTGCATTAGTTTAGAAAAAAATTATTTTCTAAAAGTTAAGAAATTAAATAATTTTGATTTGTCATAAATTTGGCATAAAGTATTCATTTTAAAGGGAAGGATCTTTAAATTTAAACTAAATACTAGATGTGATAACTATTAATGAACAAATGACACCACAGTTAATTGCAAATATTCTGACAAACACTAGCAGAATGGAACAATTAGCTGTTATCGAAGTCAGAAACACTTTCTTCGTTAGTCTTCTTTGTGTTTGGTTCACTGTGTGTGGTGTCAGTTGATGTAGATTTCTGCTTTATATATATACTTAACTATTCAGTGCAAATGGAATATGTGAATTGTGAATGTGTTTTGGTTCATCGTATTGCAATTTGCTGAAAGCTTTTTTTGTAATGAAAGCTTAATTTTACAGTCTTGTCGTCTTGCCTCTGCATTTGTTTTTCCTTTCAAACTGAAACACTATGATTTTCATGACTACCAATTGAATTCTCCAAATTAATATTTTATGGAACAAGTCAAGGATGAATTTTGTGAAAATGTTTGATAAAAATATGCAAAATTAATGTAAAGAAATTAGCAATAAGGCACAAAAAATTCTTTATTTTAAAACGTATTTATACTTTTTGAATACGAATGCCCCTGCCTTTGAGTGTCTAGTATGCAAGCTTGTAATGCCGAAGGCTGACTGTGCTATGCTGTGCTAGAAAATAAAAATTAAATATAAATAACATTTCACTTGTAATAAAAAAAAAGAATTTTGTAAAAAAACCCCGACTTCAACGCAAAGATCTGATAGAACATTTTCGAAAAAAAAATTCATGGGACCAAACTGGAAGTTAACTCTTTCAGACAAAAAAAATTTAAAATCTGTTGATTAAGAAGAAGTACGTGAAATATAAAATTAAATTTTTATGGGTATGCCTCCGCACATTTTCTTAAATGTAAGATTTAGTGTTTTTTAGAGCTCAGTGTGTGTGTTAAGTTTTGTAAAATTCGGTAAAATAGAACCATGTGAAATAAAATATTAAGTTTTTATGGGCGTGGTTCCGCCCACTTTTTTAAATAGAGGATAGTGTATATTTGAAGAATATAGGTGTTTGGTAGGTTTCATAAAAATCGGTTAATCCACGTGAAATACAATAATAAACTGTAATGGTCCCCGCCCCGCCAATTATTTTCTACTTTAAAATTGTGTAATTACCAGAACCAAAGGTGTTTGTTAGGTTTCGCAGCACTCAAATAAGTAAAATATGAAAAAATTTAATAAAAAAATTTTGAGCGAGGACAATAAGACCAATTGGAAGCTATACCCTCTCGGACAAAAAAAAATTTACAATCAGTCTAAAATGTATGCAGTTATGAACTAATAATGTAAAAAAATATACAGACGAACTGATAACCTCCTCCCTTTTTTGAAGTTAGTTACAAAATTTATGTTACATTTCGGAATGACATTTATATATAATTTATTTTATTTTATTTATATATAATTATATTTATTTACATATACGAGAATATAGTTTATTTTCTTCTAGGTCGCTTTAAGATAGTTCAGTAACAAGTCACAAGTCATAAGGTGCACACAAAGTATATATTAATCTCACCCTAACTAGAGGCCATCCCCATATAATAGTGACTGGTCCCCTTCATACTGGACCGTGGGGACCAATCACGTTCCTATTCTTGTGTCAGTTCCATTTCCTGCAGCGACATTACAGACTTAACGCCAAACACATATGCTTTGGCATTTTTATACACTTCTCATTGAGTTAAACAAGTATTTGATATACATAGATATACTAGCGAACCCCGGTCCGCGTTGCTGGCCCTAAGCAAACATTAGTGTTGTATATGGCATTGGTGGTACAATATGAAAATTGGATTTTGCCCACGAATAAACTAAATATTGCGCCATCTGCCGGACGAACTTCAAGCTACACAGAAACGCTCCTCACGCTCCATAGAGCATGTATATAAAATTTGGTCGAAATCGGTGCAGTAGTTCTTGAGTTACGGTGCAAAAACAAAAAAAAAACTAAATATTGGGACATCTGTCGGACGAATCACTATTTCTGAAAGGGCCGTAGCATTTACCGGGGTAGAATATATATAAAAACACGCGCCGGTCTTTTATAAATATTTTGTGGGGTGGAAGGCGAAAATCTGTTGGGGCATTGAAGAGTTCACCCCTAACAAATAAACGTGTTTTTGATTTTTATATATATTAAGATAAGATAAGATAAGATTTTTAATTAAACAATTTTTCGGAAGTGTTTGGTAATATTTCCCTTTCCCTTATTAATTTTTTGCAATGTGTTATAAAAAAATTTTGAATCCACTGAGTTAGGAAATACTTATGCTCTAATTCTGTTCGACGAATGTATCGTCTTGTCTATGGACGAAAAAAAGAAGCAGTTTTGATTCCTTAAAACGATTATTATTTATTGTCTATGCTAGAAGGTTCGTGTATTTGCTTTATGATTTTGTTCCAAACATTATATCCAACACATATTTTTTCATGTATTTTTCAAACTATTGTATAATACTTGAATTGAATTTTTATGTTTTAAAAACATGGCAATAATATTTTTATTTTTCATTATCAAAGACAACAACCATTTTTGAAGAAAATAATTTAGAGACTTCAAACACTAGAACTCAGAAGCATTTTCAAACAAAAACGTTCTAAATATTCTTACTGAATTAGGGCATTAAACTTAAGTTTAAAAATATATGTATAACAACAAGCAGATAAACTGTGACATGCCTTGATTTTTTATCATTAATAAACCATTTGCCATGTGAAAATCAGTTGCAAGAAAAAAAGTTTACCTTTTGTGGGAAAAAGTTGTCCTACTTGCTTTTATATATGCCAGTAATAACAAGCTGCTGTAGTATTTTATTTAATCCCATACAAGCAGAGCTTACAGACGAACGATAGAGTTAATATTTTTGGTTTGCAGTATTTTAGATTGATTTTATATAAATTATTTTGTATTTTTTATTGTAATTATAAGGAAAAAACTTGTTTTTTTTTTTTTTTTGATAAAAAGCCTTTTAATTAAAATTTAAATTTAGGGGTTTCTATCTTGGTTTTTGTTTACAAATGTGACAGATGTTCGTTTAGACAAACAGTTTGTGATAATTAAATGCTTTTTTTTGGACACTCAACTTTTTTTTCATGGATCTGTATGTGTGTCAATGAAAGGTTTTAGATATTCTCACTAAAAATTTTTCGTTTAGATCTTTGGTTAGATTTTTTATTTACACATTTAGAGATTTCTAACACATTTACTTAAAATGTTTATTATATATTATTTTATAGAAAACAAAGTAAGCTGTTTAGTTATACTATAGCTTTAAATGCTTTTTTTTTTATCAGTTATGCTTTTATAGAAGTATTTAAAATTTGCTCACTGAAAATTTTTCTTTTAGATTTTTGCTAAGATTTATATATTTATTTATTATTTCATAATTTAGCTTGAACATATTTATTTCTTTTATATAGTATTAGAAAGTTAATTTTTTATTTGTATTTCTCACTAAATTCATTTTGCCGTGCTATTGATGCATTACTAAACACTGTCATATTTAAAAAAAATCCAAGTTCCAACTTCTGCTAGAGTGTCAATTATTTTTGTCAATGCCTTAATAAAAAACACTTTTCACAAACACTTTAGAGCTGACAAGCAAGTAGATAAAAATAAATGTGGTAGGTACACAGAGAAAATATACATACATAAATACGAGTATGTATGTATGTTTGTAAATTCTTCTAAATTCCAGCCGCACTAAATGTTAGCAGATTTTTAACATAGAACTCCTCACTCATGCCACCGTGACATGTAATATGACCCGTGTGTATCAATAAACATACACATTTAGAGATGTGTTTGTTTGTATGTGTGTGTAAACACTCGTTTTTATTTTGACAGCAGCTGCAAGTGGTAAATGTGGTAAGTGCTAAATGGTTTTCATTTGCGCTGACACATGACAAGTGATAATTTCCATATTTATTTTTTTATTTTTTTATATCAATTTATGCAGCACAGACCACCCACAATAATGCCATGCAGAAAATACTTATTTTTCACTTCAATATTTTTTTATATCCCTAATGTTATAAAAATTACCAGCATATTCATTTAATTTTTTTTTTAATATACTTGTTTATTTATTTTTTCAATTTTAAGAATTTTTTTAAATGCAAAAATTTTCTATTGCACCCCTTTGTTAAGAAATTTCTATTAAAACTTTGTATTCACTTTTGCAGCACACGACACAACATCGTGGTGTTGTGTATGAAAGACGCTAAAAGACTAGATTTCAAATCATGCCGCACATACAACTGATTTTTTTTTCTTTACTAAAAACACCATAAACCCTCAGCGAAACATAATGGAATATTTACAGAAATGTACTAAAAAACACACATTTAGCACAAACAGCAAAACATATGATTTTGCTAGAAACTCAAATACACAAGAGCTAAAAACTGTTATATAAAAACAAAATTCCAGGTTTCAATGCACTTTGTACATCTTTTTACTCTTTGGTCTTGTAAGGCAAATGATTTTATCTCTCATTTTGTTACCGTTAAAGGGCCAATGTTGCCACAAAGTATAGTAAAATTTGATTTGAGTTTAATTGAATTTAAAATGAAATTTGGATAGCTTCAATAAGAAAAAAATATATATAAAAATTAAATTTAAAACTTATTATTATTATTATTATTATTGTGAATATGTGCATCGGTAGGCTAGTGAGTAGTGTGCCAGCCTATCAGTGTGGAAGTTGTGGGTTCAAATGTTTCCAAACAAAACAAATTATGTATATACATATTTATTTTAATTTGAAACTTATTTGGTGATGGTTCAGCGATGTCTATATGCATTTCATTGTTGCTGTAACAAATCATCAGTAGACTTCAACCTTTCACAATTTCGTGATAAGCCTCAAAGTTTATTTAAAAATTTAAAACTTTTGCACTTTTACTAGAAAAGAAAGTGGCATAACCTACAAAATATCTACTGCCTTATTTATGAAAAATATATTTTGTTTTATGTAGGGTTTATTAAACTGTTTTCTTTAATTAACCTCTATTTTAATAGTGAGCCTGTTAGAAAAACGAAATATTTTTATATTTTATATATAAACTATTACATCATTGTAAAGCAATGGTAAGATTTTTTATCTGTTCATATTAAGTAACATATTTTAATAATGCACTTGGAAAATATGGTTATAAAATTGTTTAGAACAAAAAATTTTATTTACCTGCATTTTATCTGTTTAATTTAACAGTTTTTGGCAACACTGTACAAAAACGTCACAGTGACTTATGCTCATTTCTCTTTATATAGATATGTGCGTATTGTGACTCTCTCATAACAGATGATGATGAAATTCAACACATTATGACTTTCCCGTAAAGAAAAACTATCATAACTCTCTGCTCTTTGTTCTAAAAAACACTCACAATAACATATTTATACAAATGTTTTATATCGGCTTCTTTTATTTAGTAGCCTGCATCGTTGCCGTATGTTTTTAATTTATAATTATATTTATAAAAAATTGTGTTTGTTGCTCTTTAGCAAGCAGAGATGCTTAACAATTTAATAAGCAGTAGATGTTTATTGGCCCACTGTGTTTGTAGTTTTGTAATTCTCTATAGTTTATTGGTATTTCTTGATAACACTGTGCAACAGAGAAAAATCCACATGGTTATGGCGGTATAGATTCGATAGTACTAAATACTCGTACCAAAGGGTAGTTAAATCCCATACTCAGTTTAGCGATATCTCTGACTAATTTTTGTTTGTGGTCCTCCAAAGATTTTGAAAATCAGTGCGCGCTCAAAAAATGGTGTCTTCAGTTTTTGGCCAACAGTTAATTCAGGCTTGGTTATAAAGCTTAACTATATATGACAATAATGTAGCTTAGAGTATACTTAATTAATTTTATTAATATTTTGTTATAATCATTAAGCATTGGTGCCCTATGCTCCAGTGGAAGTTAAAGGAACATATATATATATATATATACAATATAATATTTTATGCCAAAAAAATTTCTTTGCGCACTTTTTTTGCAAAATTAAAGGATAAAAAATTATTTTACTCCTTTTCCGGGCTCTGGATTAAGACTATAAAGCGATGATCAAAACGTAGATAAAGTCAATATAATCTAGCATCAATCAAAACATTTGACCAATCCAGAAAAAAATTAAAAAAAAATATTCCGGCTTGGAATGAAGCATTCTTGGAGAAAACTCTTCCCTACTGTCTCACCCTTATAAGCATTTTAATGGCACTTGAAACTAAAACAATCAATTCTTGAGAATTAGTGAATTGCTTAATATGACAATATTTTCTCATACTCTGCTAAAACTAAAATCAATTTCTACTTATTTTTTTTGTAATTTATAAGCGAGGATTTAAATTTTGCAATCGGAAAAGTAAGTCATTATATATCAGCTTGTTATCATATTAATATTTAGTGTTTTGTCTTTTTTATGTTCTGCTGCTTAACATTTTTGGTGATGAAATGTCCTTTATTTAGGTAATAACCAGGGAAACTGCAAATATGCAATTGCATGTTTTTTCCTGTGTAACGTATTATTGCGAAGACAGGATATTTATACGTTTCATAGCTTTTTATGAATTTTGGCATCTATTGCTTACTGCACATTTTTGCATATTTTACCTTTTAAAGCATATCTTTGCATATTTCTGTCTTCCACGCATACTTTTATAATTCTTTTAAATTTTTAGAGCATATTTGACTGCTTTTGGGCATATTTTAATATTTAATAGAATTTTTTTTTAATATCCTTCCAAGCCAAAAATTTTTATTTTTCGCTATTTAAATCTCAATATGGACGGACGGTAGTTTGAAGATAAATTTGGTTTTACTATTTGTGACGAACTCTGTACCGATTACATCAGTAGATGTTTAAGGAATATTGGCAATGTATTAAATTATATTTTTATACTCTTTCTAGTTTTTAGTGCATAATGAATGCGCATAAGGCAAATTTTTTGAGCATATTTCTGGTTTCCCTGGTAATAACAATATTAACAATAATTTTCTTCAAAATTAATTTTTTACTCAAAGCTATAAATACGTAGATACATTGTTATGTATTTATGCATGTGGGTTTTATTTACATATATATAAATGCATTTATCTATGTATGTATCAACTCTGTTAGCCTGATTTAATTTTGCTTTCTCTATCACACTTTCTTTCTCCCGGTGTTTACATATAATGTTGCTCTCACTCTCTCTCTCTCTCTCTCACTCTCTCTCTCTCAAAATAATTTTTGTTTAATTCACCACCTTTTAGTAAGTTTTCAAGGTTGTTGCTTTGCAGTTTGTTTTGTTTTTGTTTATAACACACCCAAATGGGTGTTTTCTCTGCTTTAACTCCTTTTTCACCAAAAAGGTCACATGAGCAACGATTTTATTATTCCTCTAAACATTTGAGTTTTATGAGTATATTATTTGTTTTTTTTTTTTTTGTTTTCTAATATAAGAGAATATTTTCAATAAAATGAAACAGAGTTCATTCCTTCTTCCCAGTATTACTAAAATATTTATTAACATCTCAAATGCTCAACAATGTTATGGGATAAATGTTATTGAGCAGAAAGTTGTCTGGGAAATTGCATGGGGTTGAATAAAAAACCGTTGTGTGTTAGTGTTCCTCTATTCGAAATTAATAAGGAAAATTGAGCCAGGAAAGAGAGTAATAGCAGCATTACTAATACAGTCATATAATCTAATTGTGTTTATGGACTTTATAAACCAAATTAGACTTATTTTTATACATATATAGACATGAATTGTACGCATATTTTCTAAAGGACTTAAACTACTTTTTTCTTTATTTTTAACAATATTATTTAAAAATGATTTTTCTGGTAACTATTTCAACTATGTCTATATCAAAATATCCTTCGGGGTATTTAGAAGGTTTTGTTTAGTATAACATGGTATTTCTTAAGGTTTGAGTTAAAATTTTAATTTAAAAAAATTAATGAGAAGTGTCATCTAGCAGGTAGTACAGTTTGTCTCAGGCGGCCTATTTAAAATGAAACATCTAATCAGATTTGATATTATGCTGGCATGTAAGCATGCTACAGCTGTTCTAGTGGAGTTACCTGTTCAAACTGCTTTGATTTCCTTGGTAAATCAAAAACTAAAAAGAAAAACATATGTTAACGCTGCTAAAAAAATTATGGTAAGGCTACTTGTGATGTATCTTTATCATAGAATATGTCTTCAATTCTGTTGCCATATAATCAGAACTGAAACTAGGCCTCATACTCCAAGACAGATTTAGCTTATGCTATTTAAATTCTTTTAGATATAAGGTACATTTCTCTCTGATATTTGGATGCCATCAATTTTCCATCTTAGTCAATAAAACGAAGATTTGGCTTACACAGCAATATTTTTAATAACAACTTCATAGTGCATATACAGAACTCTTTCAGAGTTCAAGTTGTACTACAAGAACATCTTAAGGAATACTCTACGAAAAACTAATATCTTTTTTTATGAACGTATGCATATGTATGTATGTGTTATAGAAATTTGTGTATTTGTGTTTAATGGTTTCTTCTTTTGGGACATTTATTTTTTTTTTGTTTCTACTACGCAGGATGTAAAGAATTCAAACAGTAAAATGCTAAACTATTATTTGCTTTTTCAATTTTTTTTTTCCTCGCATATTTTGTTACTTTTTTCGGCAATTTTCTCACCCTCTCCCAGCAATTCAACCTTTTGCCTTCTCATTTAACAATCAGTAGCAATTTCGCTCAAGTCATTGTTTTTATTGTTGGTGGTGGCAGTTATAGCGGGGGTAATTGTAACATTTGAACGGTTTGTGTGAATTTTAGTTAGCGCCGCACAGTGGGTTAGCACTTTTACAACATAAAAATAGTGGTTGAAATTATAGTGAAAAAGTTGTGAATTTTTTGTATTTTTGGGCGAGTATACGTTTTTTTAAGGAAGAAAGAAAATCATATTTATTTAATTCACAAGCTCAGACGTACTTTTTATGGTTTAAAAATAAACGATATTTGTGTATAAGAAAAATTTGTTGTATCAGTACTTTATTTTATTTTTAAAAGTCAGAAATTAAAATTGACATTCATTTCATTTGTAAGCAGGTATGGGAATTTTAATTTTTTTATTTTTTTTTTATTAACTAGTTCAAAAATTTAATTGAAATTAATTATATACATATTTATCACTAGGATTAACTTGTGATAAATAGCACCAGTTATCACGTAGTTAGCAGATTTTTGCAAATTAATCTAATATTAAGAATATTACCAGACCTGGGGCTTCAATCAATGCAGCTATTTGAAAAACATATAAAACTAAATTTTATAGCTATAACACACTTTTGTGTGAAAACTCAATATTGTAATTGTATTGTTAATGCAAGCTTGTGAATTGCAAAATTGTATCAGTTGGTGTTATGACCAGGTAAACCACAAATATCCAATTGCATGTTTTTTTCTCGTATGACGTATTAATGCAAGGACAAGATATTTATCGGTTTCGTAAGTTTTTTTAATTTTAACATCGATTTGTTAGTGCATATTTTTGCATATTTTACCCTCCAAAGCATGTTTTTGCATATTTCAGTATTACATGCATATTTTTATCATATTTTTGAGTTTTTAGAGCATAGTTTATGCTTTTAGATATATATAGAATTTTTATATTAATATGCTTACAAGCCATCTCATACCAATGTTACATGTAGTGTAAAAATTTTTTCTTATATACTTCGCAGTTATTACCGACATTAGTTTCAATAAAAATTTGGTTTTGTTAATTATGGCGGACTCTGCCCGAGTACACGTTGAACAATCATTGTCAATGTATAAAAGTTTATTTAGATGTAACATGCAACGATTTTTATTTGAAAACCTAGCTCAATATTTTGTTGCTTACTGTAATAAAAATTATAAGTAAAAAGCTTGTCTTATTTATCCCAGACGCAGTTCCAAAAGGTTTAATTCTTATATCGTGATCACTTCTGAAGATGAAGTTAAATTTTGACGGGAGTGTCAAAAACAATGAATTTATATTATTTGCTTTAATCAAAATTTGTATGACAGTTTTGTTTTAACATACACTTCAAACCCACATTACTTTTTAATACGGCAGTTATTCTTTTCTAAGTTTTTATTGTTTCCCTTTTTTTATTTATTTTACTTTTGTCTTCTTTTATATGCAACTGTTGTTGAATTTTTTAATTAATATATTTTCGTTTACAAATAAACCAATTTATTTTATTTTTAAGAGTATATTTTTGAGTTTTTAGTGCATATTTTCAAGATTTTAGTGCATATTGAATGCATATAAAACTTTTTTTAGAGCATATTTCTAGTTGCCCTGGTTATGATACACTATAAAAAAAATTGTGAAATATTGTGAATTTTACTTTTAATATTCTGGAGATATTTTTTCGTGAATTAAGAGCGGGGATGAAATATATTTTAATATAACTTAAAATTTTAAATTAAAAAAAATTAAAACCGTGTGACTGATTCGTTACTATTTAAAATGGAAATAAGCTTTCAAATTCAGATGTAAATAGGAAAGCAACACGCTCAGTTTTCTATTTGGATCGAATTAGATTAGAGTAATATTCCAGTTTATTTCCATTTGATATAATATCCGATTATGTCTAATATACTTTACATTATCAATGTTTTATTTTGTTAGAAAATCAGTTATAAATTTCATAATTTAAATCTAATTAAATTATTAAAAAAAAAAACTGTTTGCTCCACTGTTTTAGTTCGTCAATATAATCATCAACATTGATATACAAATACAATATTCAATCGTCCTGGAATGATGAAAAAGTAAGAATAGCATATTTTTCAGTTTCATACACATGCACATCCACATCTATACTCGTATACGCTGCAGGAAGGGAAAACAAAATTTAACAAAAGCAATTTTGTAGCAGCATAAATACAAATAATGTTAATATTAAACTTTACGGATCGAAAAACATATACAAATATACAACAAGAACAAGAGACAAACAAACAATCACAACATTAGCTGGATGGTGGGTGGGTGACTGGTAGTAATCGCAAAAAAAAATAAAAATAAACCAAAAAAATATTGATTTTTTTTCTCTTGATTGGCAAATTAAGTTCTTATGCCTTTAAGAAGTCTTTGGTTGGGGTATTGGCATATGATTGGAGAATATAGCAAGATGGGTTAAGGGATTCTTGAATTCAAGGGAATACAAAATAATTTAATTTGCTGAGAGTTTTTTGGGGAAAATATTTATATAGTTTTGAAATTGAATAGATTTTTTAAGCAAATAGAAAAAATTTAATGATAATATTATTCTAACTGAAGGAATTAATAAATAAGAGAAAAAGTTGCAATTAAGTATAATTAAAGATATTATTTAAGCAGGAGGAAAATGTTAAAGAAATGAGTTTTATAGATATTCGAGTATAAATATAAAAAAATAGTAATAAAATGCATTTAGCTTGAAATATAAGATCTACGAAAATTTTTATATGGAAAGAGACACGTGTAAAGGATCGTCTTAGAAGTACTTCAGAGCTTTAGCAGTTGATAGCGGCGATATTGTCAATTATTCAGAGTTTTGCCAACTCACTATGGATGCATATATGTATATTGTTCAACAACACGTGCAAACGATACAAATTGTTTTAATTAAAATTGGTGCTCTGTTCAGAGCTGGGACCTATTTTTGTATGAATGGTTACGTCAAGAAACAATATTTTTTAATACCGAACAATAACAATTCACATGTGACCCACCAAATTCTATTCTATTGGCCATGTCACATAGTCAAATTTCGTTCGGAAGCGGAATGCAATCCACCCCATTTTTGTAGGAAATGTGTGTCTAATAAAGAAACCTAAAATGTGAATATTTGTCAGGTGTGTCCAGACTGTTGGATGCGCTGGCATTGTGGGGTATACTCCGGCTATGAGTCGAGATATTGAGGTGAATTCAATTCCGTTTCCGAACGGAGTTGAACTCTGTAACATGGCCGTATGCCGTACAATTCACTGTTTGAGGTTGTTTTTGACTGGTGGCTTCATCAGTCCATATTTCTTTGAGAATTTTGTAAGTCACACAAACACCGTCAATTCCAAGCGCTATATGTCGATGCTTACAATCTTTATTTAGCCATAATTGGGTAAAAGGGACACCAACGGCATGTATAGTGTTAATAGTGCGGCACTAAGTACCACACAACTTATGCAACATTGGATATTCTGCTTGGGAGATTTGAAGAATGTGAACTGGTCATGAACATCGTGCACTTGGATCATATTAGACGTTGTCTTGTGATTGAATTTAGTATTGATTGAATTTAGTATTATTTAGTCGCCAGAGTCATCGAAAATTTTATATTTCAGAAGCGTGCTACTCAGCAAAGCCGTAGAGACATTCATACGCTGCTATATTCCATACATAATATCATCGATAGGCCTTTCAATCGTATAAACAATTTCGATGCCATTTTACAGACATTTTTTTTATTTAAATTTATGAGGACGTGCTTAATAGAAGAACCTTTATAGGATTATAAATTGTATCCCAGCAAAAAAAATCGGAACTAGTTCTAAAGGTTTACCACTTTCATTGCATACCAATCACTACAGCTATTGAATTTAATATTCTAAGGCTGTTGTTTATGTCAAAAACCTTTCTAGAAAATATTTTAAGTAAGTACCATTCAGTTATTTAAATGACTTCCATCCTATTACAACCATGTGTTAAATTCATTGATGATTCACCGGAAATAGAACTACTTGGAGCTGAGTTTATCATTGCTGTAACTAGTGATTTGTATTGCCATTTTTTGCTGTTATGAATGTTATGTAACTAATATTTATACAGTTTGATAGTAAACAAAGCGCAATAACTTATGTCAAATGAGTTTAATCGATGTTCGTGCTGTCCAAATGGCTTCCATGATTTAATTCCACATACCAGCGATAGCGGCTAGCCAACTAGTTATGAGATTTCATTTGAAATAAGTAATTTAATTTAAATAAAATACCGACATTTAATTTGAAATAGTCTGCCAATTTAGAGGTTTTGATGACTCAAGCTTTAACCAATAATGAATAAAAAAGGAACAATATACGTTTCAAAAATGCATTAAGGTTTCGAAAATTCACTAAAATTCGGGGTCATAATTCGCAAAACTAAATGATATTCTAGTCATCGTGATACAGCTTCTCAGCTATTAATTGTAAAATTCATGAAAAGATTTGAACTGTTGGAACAACTAAGTAATGTAAGGAATCCAACTCATGCACATGGCTCAAGAACCACTGAGAATATTGCTGTTGTAGCCCATAGTGTTGACGAAACTCCAGCTATGACTATTTCTCGTCGATGTTTCAATATAACACCTTAAGACTTTTTTAGCAGCTAAGTGAAATATAAGGTCTGCGCTAATGGCCCACAAAGATTGAATTCGCAAAATTTCAAACATGCCTCTTGTTTTTGAAAAATTGCATCAAAATAATGCATGGCTACATGACCATTTGTTTTATATATTTACTCTAATTTTAGTTAATATTAATTATTATTGTTCGGACTTCATTCCTTTCTATATTAATGATTTAATCAGGCTAAAGTTCGTATCGCTTTGTAAGGCAAATTACATGTGATAATTATTAATGAACAAATAACACCAAAGATAGTTGTAAATATTCTGACTAAGAACACATAGTTGAACGCAACAACTAGCTGTTTTTGAAGGCCACTAAACCTTTGTCATCAGCGTTCTTTTGTGTTTGGTCCACTGTGTGTGGTGTCAGTTGATGTAGATTTCTGCTTTATATACTCAGCCATCATTGCAAATGGAATATGTGAATTTTTTTGATTTATCTTATTTCAATTTGCTAAAAGCTTTTTTGTAATGAAAGCTCAATTTTATTTTAGTTGTCAACATTGACGTCACGTCATTACAATTCCAAAAAAAAATTGGTCCTCGTCTACTTGCTCTAGAATGCAATTTTCTGCTTTTTTAAAGTAAATTTCTGTTAATTCAGGTCTATAAAATAACATGAGCTAATCAATAGCAGCCAATTGTTTTCGACTGAAATAAGGGTGATTGACTTTCCTTATAACCGGTGTATCCTGTCATTTCTAATTACTCGATTACAAATTTTTGATTTTTACATACCAAATTACACCTCTCATTAGAAGACCCCTTTGTATTTTTTTTTTATTTTTTTTTTTAGAGAAAAACACCCACGCAATTAAATCTGTCTGTCCTACTGTGTGTGGTATCAGTTCCAGCAAATATCAATTTTATACATAAATTTTTAATTAAAATAGAATACGTGAATTGCTTACATTTATCTTTTCACAATATATTGAAAAAATTATTTTCCCTAAACTCTAATAAATATACTGACTACTGTTTCAATTAAAATATACCACCACTGAGATTTAATAAATTTTTTTTAACGATAATCGCATCGTTAAAATAATTATAACTAACATTTATCAATTTTGCTATTCAGTAACATTTTTAACGATATTCACTGTAGGTTAATGTCAGCTGTGTCATTATTTAAGCGACAATAATTTAAATGCTGTTAATTTTATCGACAAAAATCAACAGAAAATATCAGCTGCGCACTATCGTTAAAAGGAAGCTACACAATCACACAATCGTTATTATAAGCTACAAAATGTATAGAAAAAAATTACGATTGTCGGATCGTTAAAAGTTACTGAATCGCACTACAGGAGAAAGATAGGACTATAATGCCCCTACCTTCTTTGTCTTTTGGAAATATCGATGATAATCCCGAAAAACCTAAGCTTCTTTATTAAGAGCTGCAAATGTTTTTGTCAAACGACCCCTGCTTGCTGGTATTTCCAACCTGTTTTTTCTTTATGCGCACTTACAAGTTATGCTTCCCTACTTAACCCTTTCTTACCTATTTTAACCTTAGTTCAGCTATTTTTTATATCCATCTTAGTATATCATATTTTTTGGTAATACATAGGGAACAAAATTTAAAAACCAATTGGGCCAAGCACTCTTTTTCTCGTTAACTTGTTAACCTTACCAAGCCAAAGTAAAATTTTTTAGGCAAATAAATTTTATTTTGTGTATATATGAAGTTCCTTTTGAACTATTAATGGGCTTTTAAGATCATTAAAATTTAATAAAAGACTATTCTTAAAATTAAATCAAATTTTAATTATTTTTATATTTTTTACAACTTGGCCCTTAAATAAAAAGAAAATATTATTCAACTAGCAGTACCAAATAAACAAAAACAAACTATATTTTAATCACTATAAGGAACGTATGTGTTGCAAAAAAAAAGAATAAAATAATTGTTACTCATGTCCAATGAGAAAAGTTTTATTGTTTATGCAACATACTATTTAATGAGACATTAGTACTAAGAAGAAATATATCAAATTAAGCTTATAGCATTACATAAATATCTTAAGAAGAAGCGCAAACTTAAGATGTATATCAGAAGAAAAAAATAAAAGAATTATGTGGTATCATTATACGCAAATCCTTTTATCCATTGTATATTCCTGTTAAAATCCTGCTGACTTATGCAACAAAATACAAAAAATAAACATGCATAAATACTTTCAAAAGTATTTTACATATACAAACAATATAACATTATACACCTACACCCAACCACACACACACACATATAAACACACACACACACACATGTACGGTTATGTATTCATTTATTGCTGTACACAGCATGAAAGTGAAGCAATTGATATGCTGAACACAGGATAATCGCTATTAATCTCAAGAAAAACACCAAAACATGCATGCACACCAGCACACCAACACACTAGCAAACACACACACACACACACGGGAACGATAGTTATTTTTTATAAGTGAGGGAGCATGAAAAATAAAATAAAAACTTTAATAGTTTTAATGCGTGGTAACATAAATAAAAACATACGCGTACATGCAGCATGAATCTATAACGTGACCAGGTTTAAATATTCATATTGCATGTCAATAATTACCAGTTGACTTATAGAAACCACTGGAATATGAAGTGAATGCCAGTTTAAGCACAAGTCTCAAGGATTTGTTGTCAGGTAGAACAAGTTGACGGCTATTCCTACAATACTTGCGGCATTAGGCTGATGAAAATTTAGTCGCGGAACAGGAGTATTCTGCTGTTAAAATTAAAATTAAATTTAACTTACCATACCACAAAATATAATTGCGGTGCAAGCACTCAAAGAAGAATCTATAGTTTTTTTTTTCATCTAAAAATCAACAAAAATATTTAACACTAGAATCACACCAAACAGCCTTACTGGTCACATTATGTTGTAACGTTACCCGACTAGAATAAAATCAAACGCGTTAAAAGACAATACAATTATACGAGTGTTAAGAAAATGCAAACACTATGGGAGTGCTACAATGCCAGCAGAAGGTCTTAGATTTTGATAAAACGAAGTCAATTGGTCTCCTCTAATATTTGCAAAAATATATAATATCCTTAATTTTTAGAATTAGTTTATTATTTTCTCTTGAAGCACTTTCTAAGTCAAGTCTTCTTCTATAGTAGATTCTGACATAAAAATTCAAAACAGCCAAACACGTAAATTTATTACTACGAAAAGTACGGGAACAAACCTAATATGTTGCACACAACCAGAAAAATAAACCAGACATTAATATTAGCTACAAAACAGAAATACACAAGCACACAAATATGCAAGACAATGTTGAGGTAAATATTCCCAGCATATCAAATAATCTGCTTGAAAACAAATATACAACCACACAAACACATAAGCCGAAGCAGGTGAAAGTCACAAACAAGAACAAGTGTAATACTACTACCTCAGTTGGCTAAAGTGTCATGTATGACATTGTCATCTTAGATTCTTGCTCGAATTGTCCTCCATCGATTAGTTTTCTAATCGACAATTCAAACGAAATCGTAGTTCACGACAATCTGGGCGACAAATTATTGCAAGTTGTCCTCTATTAAACACTATTGACTACAATATAAGCGAACATGGCTTTGGTTTTGTCCAACTTTGTTGAGAACCGTATGACACATACATATTGTCTTAATTAACATAATGGAGGGCAACTTGAGCGACAATGTCTGCTTTGTTGTCCTCCGATTAACCTTATTGTGGACAATATGAGCGACAATGTCTTGCATTTTGTCTTCATTTTTGTCGATCTGTGTAATGGCTGGCGTAAAAATAAATGATATTTGCAAAGTCACTGACAAAATAATAGGTGCTTTCTTTGTTAAAAAATATCAGTAATGGCGATTAATGACATTTCTGAGGATATTGTAATTTCCGTGATCATTTATGAAACTATTATAGACAGTGTCACTTACCACATATGAGCTTAGCGGCCATTTGTTCGAAAATTACCTCATTGATCTGTTTGAGCTGTTCCCAACAGGTCTTCCATAACTTAATATTGTTGTGCATACGTCTTGTAAGCCATCTGAACAACAACAACAACAACAATACACATGTACACAAGCCAACAGAATGAATTCCAACACGAACTAATCATTGAGAAGGAACGAATCATTGAGAACCTTTTGAATGTGTTTAATTTTTTTTGGTGCAGCTAATATTATACTTCAAGGTTTGTGTTAAGTATAAATAGGTTGATGTATATGCTAAAAATGTAATCAGCTTAGTGGGGTCTAGTATTCTGTAAAGAACAGCAAAGTTAACATCGTGGTATTTTACCAGTTACTTAATTTAACATTGTGTGTCTTAAAAGCTTTTAATATCTGTCTTAAGTAAATAGAGCAACTGATTTGAATAAAATTATATACTAGGCTTTTTTATTTTAATACAAATCTCCAAACCTATAAAAAACAAAATTTTTAAAATTAAAAAATCCGTAACAATTTATTTTATCTATTTTTTTTGTAGTGATATAAAATATATTATGCTTAGTTATAATCTATGGAACTGTAAAAATGGCATTGAAAGTAAATTTTTAGACCTTGTCACTACTAATTGGGTGCAAAGATATTTTACTTCAAAATGTAATACTTTTTGAAAAAAGCTTGAACTAGCAGACATTTAAAAAAAACCTAAATTTATATTATTATTTTGTTTTGCTGCTGAAAATAATTGTGGTACCTATTCAATAATTTTTATTGAACTTTTAGGAATAGTTTTTTAATCGGGCTCAAGTTCGGTATTTGTTAATTCTTATTATAGTCATAAATATTCAATTAATTAATGTAATTTCCTAAAAAAGCCAAAAAAAAATTAAAGTAGACTTAGTTGGAAAAATAAATGCAGCAAATTTCTGTGCCACCACGCATTTCATCAGAAAACATACCCTACAGAAAATTTGGTGACAATTGATCCAAACGTATTCGTCCTATAAATGGAGAAAATATGGGTGTTATCAAAAGTACGGAGTAGTGTATGGTGAAAAAAGATATATCGTTTAAATGGTGACATATTGACCAATTTCGTAATGTATCGTCTTGATCTTGAGCCAGTTTATTTCGGACTCGGTCTAGTATTGTAGTAAACGGCACTGAACATGTTTGATGTGGTTGAATACAGGACCTATCAAATATTGTAAATATAATGTTAATTGCTCCCTTCAATGTGACTCTGGAACCAGTCCCGTAACTATACTTAAATATTAACCTAAGCTTAACTAGTATTTATGCTTTTGAAATATGAGTGGCCCGGTGGTCGAGTGATTAGTGTGCAAGCCTGTGATGCACGAGGTTGTCGGTTCGAATCTCAAAAAATTTTTAAATTAAAAATAAAATGTCATTGCATTTGTAACAATAAACAAATTTATAAGCGTTAATTGTTACAGTTAAATGTCGAAATGACATTTATAAATAATTTATATTATTATACATCAAATAGGTCCCTATGGAATAGTTCAGTGACAGTCACAAGGTGCATACAAAGTATCAATTAACCCCATCCTATGGCATCCACATGTAAAAGTGACTGGTGCACTTCATAGATGTTGTTAGAAATCGGACTGGTCTCTATCACTTGGGGACCGATCACGTAACTAGTCTTGTGTCAGTTCCATTTCCTGCAGGGTGTTTTAGACAGATAGTGGCCCAGATAATGTTTGCTAAGTTATTTTTGTCTTTAACATAAATTTTTAATGAAATAGAATATGAGAAATGGTTTCTTTTTTTATTCAAATAGTGATTTATTATTGCTAAAGGTATTTGTAACCTTTTCGACCCCGCTCAGAAACTAACTCTCAGCAAATTGTTATCCTGATTCCGTTGGTTATGAGATCCAACTTAAGGATTGTTGAAGATTTCAGACTTCTGTTACTAGACAAAAAAATTGTTCATAGCAATTTCATTTAAAAAAATTTTAATTTATTCCTCAATAACCTTTTGTACTATAATAAGAAGCATATGAACATAGGTGAGTACCACATTTTCATAAGGTTGTTCTTGTCCTGCCAAGGCAGCGTCGACCTTTTCTTTCTCATATCAACTAGTGCAAAATCTCATCATATCCTTTTGAATTCCGTGGATTTTATATTACGAGTAACTTTAAGTAGCTTGAAACTGGAGCTAAGTGCAAAAAGAACGTTGACGACAGTGCTGATGTTATTTAATCTTGTTTCAAACTCTTTCCGCTGGATCGTGATGTTTCCTTTGTCTTAAAATCTTGCTGCACCAGTTAGCAAATCATTTAATTTTTATATCTGAAATTGTATAAGCAGTATATGCTTTACATTATTCTCGATGATTTTGAGGTGCTTGAGATATGTATAAGCTCCATGAATTTGCTAATACCGACCTCAAAGCCCAGTACTATTTACCACTTTTATGTGAGAGAGATTAACTGCTCCCAAGTGTTGGTCTTACGACATCAATAAAGAGTTTTTCTTGTAATCTAACGGCAGTATTGTCCAATTGGCTCATCTCCAATATACTTAAAAAGATAATTCACTGCTTTGTTATCCAACCCACGAACTGTAGCAATCGAATTCAATTTGCACTCCATATCGTAGGATCCAATACCAAGGGTTTTTATCAGAAGATGTATGTTTCACAAAGTATTTTGCTTTGTTTGGTTTGCTCATGCCCCCGATGTCAATGTTTTTACTAGTTATCACCGTTGCCCAAAGTTGCTTATAAGCAACTTCAGTAAACAAAAAAATATTGCTGGGAAATAGTACAACTTATTAAATTTCTTTAGTTGGATAACTCCAAGGTTTTCGAAAATTCAGACAGTTGTTTCGACCCATGGTGTCATAAATGGAATTTAAATGGTTTAAAAAAGAGAAACTTCTTAAAGAGGCGTTACATACATTAATGCAAGTAAAAAAAAAGGAAATAGGAACAAAAAGTTGTTGACTTTTTTCCTGTTTTTTTTCGCTCCTCTAAAAAGTTAAAAAGCCACGCACAAGAAAGTACTTTACCTGAGAAGTCGCATTTATTTATTTAATTTTTTTTGCTCTTTGTCTCAGTTGTGCTTGTGCTATATGCATAAATTAATTTGAATGAAAGTTTGCATAGCGTTTTGCAACTTCAAATGAAAAGTGGCATAAAAGAAGTTGTTAAGCTTTCTTAGAAAGCAAAAAAAATAAAATAAAAAATATTTATATACAAAACTTGCAAAATTGCTACATGTGTAGCAGGAATCTCTGGCTAAACATTAAAGCATGCATAACAATTACTTTTGTTGTGGCATATTTTTGTTTTCAAACAAAAACTTTAATAATCTTTTAGACAAACAAAGCAAACACAACCAAACTCTCTAATAAAGGAGATGGAAATGTACATTAGTACTTTATCACGCTTGGGCATATGAATGTATTTTTATTTATTTTAGTCAATTCATACAGACAGTTATGCACACTAATGAAAAATGTAGGCGGTTATTTTAAAAAGCTTATAAATTATATGCTTTGAATGTTCTTCAAGGATGTGTGTGTGCTGAAAGATAACCACGTAAATTAATTTATTTCTTTCTTTTCAAATAAATTTAGTAAAGTGTGACTATGACTCCGCACACGAAGGGTTCCGTTTGGACGCAACATATTGTTACCTTAATATAGAAAGCCCCTATTTCACTATTTTTTAGAAAACGAGTTTTTTTATATATTTCGATAGAAGAATATCTAATTTATCAAAAAAATGCAAAATTCTCGATTTCAAAAAAAATAACGATTTAGGGCCTTTCTTTATTAAGGTAGCGATATGTAATACTGTAGGAACCTTAGCCTATATAGACGAACATCTTGCCTGGTGTAGATTTTTTTTTAATTTTTTGGCAATTTTTTTAGTATGGCACTCTTATTGAGCGCTAACTTTGTGTTTTTTTTTTTTGCAATTTTTTAGTGTTGCACTTTTTCTCAGTTTTGGGGTTTTTTTGTTTTAGCGATTTTTGCGTTTCGTCGACTCTTTTGGTTTTTGGCGTTTTTTTGTAATTTTCACTTTTTTCGATTTGCCGATTTTTTCGGTTTTTAAGTTTTTTTAGTTCTAGCGCTTTTATCGATTTGCCGATTTTTGGCATTTGTTTTATTTTTAGTGATTTTTTTAGTCTTTGTTTCGTTCTTTGGAGATTTTTTATTTTAGCGCTTTTTTTCTTTTTGGCCATTTTTTTTTGGTCTTTAGTGATTTTTTTCTGATGCTTTTTTAATTAAAACGATTTTTTTTTAATTTAAACCCTTTATTTGGTTTTGGCGAGTTTTTAGTTGTTCAGCGTTTTTTTTTTAATTTCTTTTTTATCATTTTTTCGGCTGTTTTTTAGATTAAAAAATTTTTTTATTTAAGCGCTTTTTTCGTTTTAGAGATTTTCTTCAGTTTTTAGCGATTTTTTTAGTTTTTTAGTGACCGATTTATTTTTGGTCACATTGTTTATTTAAGTTTTTTTTATTTTGGCGATTTTTCGTTTCGTATTTTTTTTAATTTAGGACTTTTTATTTTTTATATTAGAGTGGTGTCGGCCTTAGTGCAAAGACTGGATAGCATATAATTATATTTACTTACTAAAATTTAGAAGCTTTCAAGTAATTTAAGTGCAAAAAGTGCTGCCTGCTTATGAACAAAAATGCTGATTTCTCCAGCCAAGATTTATTTCGAATAGTATTCTACCTGCTTGTCTTACCGTCGCTACGGTAAAATGGTACGCATAGATCACTTGAGAAAACTCCACGCCCAAACACCATCAGATCAGTCTTGATCTTCTAGTGTAACCTCGAGTATCATTATCATTTACTGACTTTCGCTAAAAGAGTCCGATTTATATACAAGTTCTTTAGGTAGCCGAATTAATTTTTTCAAATCCTAGAGCTTTTGTAATTCGTTGCATACTATTAAAACTTGTTTCTTTGCCATCATGCACATAAAGAACATTTTTGTCTTTCTTTTTATGTATGTTGGGCTTCTTTGCCAGTAGCCAAGGAGCATCTGTAAGTCTATTCAACCTGCTTCAACCTTATGAAGCATGTCACATCCTGCAACAATTTATAATTTCTTGAAAGCTTTTCATACCAGTGCCCATATGAGTGTGATTTTATTTTTTTGTTCTTTCTTCTTTTTAGTTTAACTCCTTTAACATATCTAACCAACCGTATATACAACTAACTATACAACTACGCACCTATTGAGAAGATGTTCATGTGAGACCATTCGTTATAAAAGACTAAACCTCAGCTTGAAGTTCAAGTATTCTTCATGGTGTCTTTTCTTATTTTTTTTTTCATGCTTCAACTCCAGCCGCTGTCATTATTGCTGTTGTTCCTGTTACTGCTCCTACTATATGCTTTCAATCTTTCTTGAGTGCAATGCACACATTTTCGTACAACCACACCTTCGAACACATGCCTAGATAATTGCGTGTGTGTGTGTGTGCTTGTCTGTTTGTGTAAAACGACATTTTAAGGGATTTCCGTTTTCAGTTAGTTGTGGTTGTGGCACTCTGCTCTTATATTCTTCTTGTACGTCATGGCAAAAACGTGCCTTAGGTTGATTTTCTGTAAAAGTATGCAAAACATGTAAATAACAAACCAAAAGTTGTTGTGCATACATACATATGTATGTATAATGCAGTTCAAAAGGAGTTAAATTGCTGCTGTACACATAAAGCTGAAAACTCTCTTTACTAATGTGTCCTTGTATGGTTTTTGTTTGTTGTTTGTAGGAAAAGAAATTGTTACTGTCATTACGTTTGCTTGTGGCAGCCAGCAGAAGCAGTAGCAGGCATCGTAGAAAAAGTGTAAAATTTGCTGAGGTAGTGTTTTCTTTGTCAGCACACTTTCTTCTTTGTGATTGAAAAAAATAAATAAATATCGAACAGAAATGTTTAAGGGAATTGATGACAGTTGGCTCTAAACGATAATAAAGTTGAGATAAGGGTGATAAAATTAAGAAGAAGAAAAATATCAAACAAATCACTTTGTTAAACTTCTCCTAAAGCTAATGATTATTCAATGATTTGATAGTAGATTAAAACCAATTCTAAGAAATATCATATAAAAGATTTTTTTCAATGTATCACATTTACTTGGCTTGTTATCAGCAGACAAAACGCTCATTTGGCTTAAATCCGTATTACTATAAAAACTCTTCCCCATATTCATAAAATTTAATATGAAAAAAGTGTAAAGTTTTTCATACAAAAATATTCGCAAATAATTATATAATTATATAATTTTTTGATACATATTTAAGTGAACTAGAATAATTTTTTAAATGGAAATATATATTTTTATCAATTAATGTGATTTTTTTAAGAAGACAAGAATCATTTAAATTATTAATTCAAAGTATGAATTAGTAAATTTTTTTTTCTGTATTCCGAACAATAATAAATGAAACTAACTATTCCTTAGCTGGGAAAAATACCGGCATTTTTTCTTTGCCGCCAGGCACCTCATCAGCACTTGTGTCTACCCTGGGGGAAAAGTGATCATTTATTACATAAATCATGGGAGAAATAATGTATTGTTTTCCAAAGCAAGATGATGCAAACACAATAATTATACATTGATTACCACGTACTGTACCACATCTGCAGAAGAAGGAATATATTGTTTTTGCTTGTGACAAGTGTCCCTGTTTTCCTTATAATTTGTTAGATAAAAGTAAAATCTCTTATTTCTTGCTGCCTTTAGGTCGCCTTCAAACTTTATTATTATTATTATTAGTTATTCGAAGTTGCAGTGTGTTTGAATGCGTGCCAGTGAATTTCAATGGAAGTAAAATTTGCATACATAGTTTTTGAAAAAATTATATTTAAAAATTATGCATTGGAGAATATTGATAGCATAACACAAAACAAAAAATATTGATTCTATTAATGAATGAATAAATAACTTATTAATAATATATGTATACAGGTATAATTAATTATGAATGCATAAGTGATATAATGCAATGAATTATACATTCGATAAAAAAAAGTAACTATAGAATCTATTGCTCGGATGCATTAAAATAATTCATTACTTTCATAGGACTTGTTCTGTGTTAACACTAATGAACTCTGGAATAAAAAAAGCAATGTGGGTCCGATCACAAGAGAGATGTGTAAGCATCTAGTAATGAAATTTTTTTTAATATTGGCTTATGGTAACTAAAATATATAAATTTTTGACTCTACTGCATTTAAAAATCTATGGAAAACTGCAGATATAGTAGTGAAATTATTAGTTGTGGGGTTTGTGGAGAATTGCTGATATGCAAGTGAAAAATGTCAAATAAAAATTTTGATAAAGCTTGCGACTGTGGGTTTGCAAAATTTGTATTAAAATCTGCACCCATAATAATTGGCATGAGATGGAGATTGTTACCCAATTGTCGTGCACCAGCATCAGTGTAAGGCAACATTACGTAATGAAGATATGTTATAATATAATATTATAAATTCTTTATAAAGACTGCTATATGTCTTTTCAAAAAATATTCGACATTTAAAACGCTCTTTTATTTAAAATTTTATATTTATTTTATTTATTTTATATATTTCAACTTTTTAACAAAATTATCCCCACTGGCAACACTATTACACTTCACAAGCAATTTTTATTAAAATTAACATTGCTCCTGAAGGTATACTTTAAAATTCGGTTGAGTGTATTTCTATGCAGCTAGGCAGGTATCACTTGGCAGAGAGTATTTCATGTAAAATAACTGATCTTAACATGCATCAGTTACTTAACATAAAATTCAACAGACATCAGTTACTTAACATGAATTTATCTCTGTCTAGCTATTTAGGCAGAGAGAAGTTCATGTTAAATGTTTGATGTTAACATACATTAATTATTTAACATGATATTTAACAGAAATTAACATTAAACAGATATCAAAAATGGTATCGCTTTGTTGAAATATATTTTCCAATTGTTTCGTTGAATTCCGTAGCACCTATAGATTTCTAAAGCGACTTGTACATTCAAAAGTTATAATCTAGACCGAGGATTGAGTTTTCATGTAAGCCGTTGATCAAGGTGTATACCAAGGTATTTCACCTGTGAATGTTGCGGAATAACTTGATAGTTGATTCGAATTGGGGAACAAGTTTTTTTTTTGCCATAAGTTGCTAATAAAATATTCTACACATATGGGTCGATTTGTTTAAAAAAAAAGGAAACCTTAAACGGTATTAAAAAGGTTTAAAATATTCTACAATAACATTTAATATAAAATTCTATAATATGTAATACTGCTTGTGAAATCTCGTACTCTAACTTAAAATAGTAGAAATAATTTAAAAATTTTATTTGTTGATAACGAAATCCCTCTAAATAAGGGCACTTCCACAGGAATGTCAACTTTTTGTAGCGTGCGACACCAAGCGAATATATTTGTTTTTTTTTTTTCAAAGAAAACTAAACTATTTTTTTACTTCTTTATATATTTGTGTAGGCCGACAGCAGCTCTAGCTAGGTAAAATTTTAAGAAAACTCTAGTCACGTTGTTCAGAAATACAAGGTTAATTGCTTGCTATCGCAAGCATTAATTTCTCGGAAAAATTCCCATATGATAAGACATCAAGACATAAATATTTTTAAACTGCGGAAATTAGTTAAAAAAGTTAATCCGTCTAAGGGTTAATTTTGTACTTATTCAATAAAAATAAAATAAAATTCCGATTTAATTATGCAAGTTACACTATAATTAAAGCATTATTTAATGAACTTAACAATGAGTTAAAATTTTAATGCCAGCGTTTTAAAAAAACGTAGCAAAATTATTTATTTATATATATAAATAGTTAATAACTTCACTTATAATTTCACTTGCCATTATTTACTTAATTACCGTCAGCATTTTATTTCCATATAATATTTTAATGTTTAAAATACTGTTGCAGTATTGCTGGCCAATATAGAGTTGGCTTTTAATCAATTATTATTCAATTTATTTTATTAATTTATCAGTAAAATGTTAACGAGAACAATAAAGAAAAATTGCCATGAAACAAGAAAGCAGCATTTATTCATTTAAGCTTTTTAGTTGTATATTTTTTCTTTTTTTTTTAATTATTTTTCTTTTTTCTTTTTGTTCTGAATTGGGTACAATTTTAAATGATAAATGCAGTCTAGACGCCAACGTTGCAACCTTTTGCATTTGTTATAACCGAGCAAACATATTAAACGTTTATAAATTTTCAATGTGCAACAGCCATCACCATCATCACACATCACCCATCTATAGTGCATGTGTATGTATATTGCATATATGTATGTGTGTGTATGTGTGTGCTAAGTTTTGTGCTGCCATTGACTGCTTTCTACATGGTTTCTTTTTGTCAACATTTTGCAGCTGTTGTCGAATTCAATTGAATTCAGTTTATTCCATTTTTTTTGTTTGGTAGGCCAAAGGCTTTTATACAAAAAATAAAAAAAAAATAAATGGAAATAAAAATTAAAAAACGGAATGTACATATAACGAAAAATTTCTATTTGACAATCGTTATATTGAACATTCTGTTTTAATTTATTTGCAATTGACATGTGAAACTTTTAACACAAAAGTATGCATTTTGAACGGAAATATTTGCTATAGTATTCTTTTGAGTGAAGTGAGTTACGCCTTAAAAACATTATGAAGTTTTGAATGAAATGAAGAGTACACAATATATAAAACCAATAATATGCAGAAACCTTTGCTTTGTTGAAGTCTTTTAAAAACTAAATCTCATTTTAAAAACATTTTAGTTTTTAACCAAATTCCAAACATATTAAACATATAGTCAACTAAACTCTTAAGGCATCAATACGCAAATAGAATTTCTGCATAGAAAAAATTATTTTCAAAAAACGTTTAAACAAACAATTGTTTGTTTGCGATAAAATTAACTGCTAGTTTATAGAAGCCATGTAAAAATTCTCGTCTGCCTACTTACATACATTGAAAACAAAAAAAAGCACTCAAATTTGTTTTTGTTTTCAATATAAATAGACAGACGAGAATTTTTGCATGGCTTGTATAAACTGGCAGTAAATTTCAGTAAATATTTTTTACTGTTCCAGTAATTGTTTGTTCCCATTTTGTTTTATGAAAGAAAAAAATTATTTAGAGGCCGTGACATTTGTCGACTGCGTGTCTTTATTTATAGCGTGTTTTTTTAGAGTGTCACAATTTAGAGTTGGAATCACTGCTTTATTTGAGCACCCATTTAACAGCTGATAGTTGAGTTTTGTTTAATTTGCTTTGAAATTTCATTATGAATCGATTTAACCAGAGCAACGCGTGCAAATTGTTGAAATTTTTAATCAAAATAATCGTTCGATTCGTCAAGCTCATCGTGCACTTATTCCATTTTCCGATGAAACCCATTTCTAGTTGAATAGGTACGTAAATAAGCAAAATTGTCGCATCTAGAGTGGCGATAATCCACAAGCTTTTGTCCAAAGAAAATTACTGTTTGGTGTGCTTTATGGGCTGGCAGAGTCATTGGCCCATATGTCTTCGAAAACGATGATGCTCAGAATGTTACTGTCAATGGTGAACGGTACAGGAACATGATTGGAAATTTTTTCGTACCTCAATTACGTGACATTAATGTTGCCACACAGCGGGCGCTACAATTGATTTACTCAAAGAAATTTTTGATGAATAAATAACTTCACGTAACGGTCTAATTAATTGGCCAGCAATATCATGTGATTTAACCCCATTGGATTATTTTCTTTGGGGTTATGTTAACGCACTTGCCTACGATTGATTAAAATGAAGTTTCAAGGATTTATCGTCGAAATACGACCGCAAATGCTGCGCACAGTTATTGAAAATTGGATTGGATTGAAATCATATTTTAATATTAATTTCATAAACTTTTTTTCCAATAAAACCCGTTTCATTGAAATTAAAATATATTTCCTTGTTTTATTATGTTTAAAAACCTTGTGCCACTCTATAAAAAAACACCCTTTACATGTATTCAACACAATCAATCAAAATAAGCAACAACAAGGGCACCAGCACACGTTGTATCTTTCAACAAACAAATAAACACCAACACTATTAAATAAGAAATTCTACACAGTTTAACTCTTTTAAATTTAGTGCCTGTTTCACGATATCGGAAGAAAACCTGCGACTTGCTATTTATTTATGTTGGAGGGAATAACAAGTTTTCATATTTTATTGTTGTTTTCAATACTAATTTTCAGTCGAAAGTTATCTTTCGATATCGTCAAAAAGGCAATTAAATGTTTACAAGATTGTTATCGGAATTTAAAAAATTATTTGTAGCTCCACATTCATACAAAATATTTGCTGATTCAATGAATTTGGTTACTAAAAATGAAATTTTGTTTTTTCTGTTTGCTTAAAATTTAACTTGAAATTTGCCAAGTATTTTTTTTACTTTTTTTCACAAAATCCATTAAGCAATATGCAGTGCTTATAATATATGCTTACACTGCTCGCATTACTTAAGTTAAACCAGGTTAAGTGAATATATTAATTGAAAAGAAAAAGTAAAGCTTATAAGCGCGATAATATGCATGGGAATGCATAATTGAACATGCCTTTGCATATTACAACATGCTGCTTTACTGTATAATTTAACCACACCTGAAAGATTTATAATAAATACCCTGGGGCTCAATTGCAATAAAATAACAAGAATATAAAAAAAAAGAATTGCACACATTTAATAACTCCAGATATTTGCTTACACTACCTGCTGACTAATTAATTAAAAACGCATCATGTATAATAAGCAGACATATAAAGAACAAAAAGACAAAGCACGGAGTTTCCCTTTTTTGTTATTTTTTGCTTTTCACACTATCTGCAGTTATAATGGAAAGAAAAATATAATGATAAGAAAACAATAAACCAAACCCAAGCCAGCCAAAGCAACAGACAGACAGACATGCTGGCATGCCACCAGGCAAGGCAGCAACAATCTAGTCAGCCAACGAACCACAACTTCATTGAAAGCTTCTTTACTCTTATCAAATGGCTATAGAAATTAAAAAAAAAAAGAGTGTTGACTGCTTATTAAAATGTTAACGTAAATGTACACTGAAAAAAATTATAAGATTCATTTCTTTGTTGGAAATTAAAGATTATGGTAAATTTCTAAATAAATTCTACAAAATGGTATTTCTTGTGAAATTTATTTAACAAAACAAATTTTAAGAAGAAATTACTTTTAGATAAAAAATATTTTACAAAAAAAAAAATTTATTAAAAAATTTTATTAAAAAAAATGTTTAAAATAATTTTTTATAAAGGGTGGGCAAATTACTATAACCCAAAAAAAAATTAAAAAAAAAATGATTTCTTTAAGTTAAAAATATTTTACTAAAAAATGGTTTATTAAAAAAAAGTTATTAAATAAATTTATTAACGGCCTGTCCCACGGTGTCACCAGAATCCTTCGATCGAATACTTATATCGAAAACAACAACAATTTTTTTAATGTTATTGTTCTTTGCAATACAAGTTGTCGATCGAACGATTTCTGGTGACATCGTGGGACAGGCCGTAAATAAATTTATAAAAAAAAATTTTTAATCATTTTTTATAAAGGGTGGGCAAATTTAAGGTTAGAAGATAAATAGGCTTAAAGCACACTTTTTTGACAAATACTAATTAATGTAAAGTATAAATATGGGAATTAGTAATGGAATTTGATGTCGGGTAAATGTACAACTCTAGCATGTCCACAGACGTCCACTATTTTCACAAAATGTTGAACCCCATTTTGCAACAAAGCTTCGCTTATCTCGTCAATGCAGCGCCAATGTTCATCTTTCAGAGCGTCAATTGTTTTTGGTTTATTCACGTGAACCCGGTCTTTCAAATTAAAATTCTCAATTAAATTCTTTGTTCAAGAGTCTAGCCTTCCATGGTTAAAACTTCCCAACTTTTTACTAAATATATGTCAAAGTATGACAGCTAAATTCTTGACAATTCAACATTTCACAGCCAATTTACTTCCCAACCTCAAATTTAACCACCCTTTTTTAAAATTTTTTTTTTATATAATTTTAAATAATTAAAAAATTTATTTCAAATATTATTTTGTAAAAAAAGTTTTTAATTATTTTGTTATTAAATTTTTTTTTAATTTTTTTTTATAAAAAATTTTTTTTTTTATTAATTTTATAAATTTTTTTTTTATTTTTTTTATTTTTTTTAATCAGGACATTCATTGGCATTTAATAATTTGACAGCGAATCTACTTCCTAACCAAAATTAAAAACAAAACTATTTTTTTTTTAAATAATTTTTTTTAATACTTTTTAATCAGGAATAATTTACTAATCGGGCTTAAGTTAAGTTAAAAAATTATTCCTGATTAAACTTCATTTTAGTTCAATTAAATTCAAATATGTCTCACTTAAAAAAATGTTTCTTTTATATATTTTATACAAAATTTTTTTAAATAGTTTTTTTTTAATAATTTTTTACAGAAACAATTTTTTAATAATTTTTTACATAACATTTTTTTAAATATTTTTTTCAATTATATATTTTTTAATCAGGAATAATTTATTAGTCGGGCTTAAGTTAAGACATTATTACTGATTGAACTTCATTTTAGTTCAATTAAATTTAAAAATGTGTTGCTTTTTAAATATTTTTTTAATTAGTTTTTTTTATATTTTTAATTTTTTTAAATATTTTCTTTTTAATATTTTTAATCAGGATTAGACTTTATTTTAGTTCAATTAATTTTAAAAATGTCTCAAATATATTTTTTCAATTATTTTTATAAAATTTTTTATTTAATAATATTTTTTATAAATAATTTTTTTAATAATTTTTTTATATAATAATTATTTTTTAATATTTTTTAATCAGGAATAATTTCCTAATCGGGTTTCAGCTAAGTTTCCTGATTATTCCTGATTAAACTTCATTTTAGTTCAATTAAATTTAATATTGTCTCACTTAAAATTTTTTTTTTATATTTTTTATAAAAAAAAAATTAGTAATTTCATTTATAACAATTTTTTTAAATAATTTTTTTTTAATTTTTTTTTAAATAA
Organism: Tachina lurida; assembly: GCA_944452675.1. Taxonomy (NCBI): domain Eukaryota; kingdom Metazoa; phylum Arthropoda; class Insecta; order Diptera; family Tachinidae; genus Tachina; species Tachina lurida. The sequence continues at coordinate 156,094,543 of OX101753.1, read as the reverse complement.
TTTTTTTTAATTTTTTTTTAAATAATTTTTTTTTTATTTGTTTTTTTAAATAATTTTTTTTTTTTAATTTTTTTATCAGGAGTAATTTCCTAATTGGCTTAAGTAAAGTTAAGACGTTATTCCTGATTTTTCTTTTATTTTGTTTTTTAATTTTATTTAATTTAATATTTTTTTTTGGTTTTGCAAAGTATGTATATTTTATTATAACTAATATAATTTACAATTTGCTTATTGAAATATTTTTTTAGTTATTTCTCTCGGTGTGTAAAAACAGCAATAGCAATAGCATTGTAGCAAATACATGAAGGCAATGAAGTTTTTCATTCAAAGATACACTCTTTCATACAATTTTATTTTTGTTGCAGCATTATGTTTGATTATGCAAAAAAAAAATGGAAAAATGCAACAACAACAACAGCAAAAAAGAGGATTTTAATTATCAAGTTTCATAAAAAAAAAGAATTGCTTACTTTGCATAAATATGCATGTATTTGTTTGATTATACTTTCTACTCGTATGTAAATGTATGCATGCATGTACATATGTGTGTATGTATGTATGCACAAATACTCGTATTAACACTTTCAAACAAAAGCACATGCTCATGTAGTAGAAGAAGCAGCACACTTTCAGCTAAACTCACACACAGAGAAGTTCTGAAATCATAACACACAGATACATAATAAATATATATTTATATGCATTACATACGAGCAGACTAACAGCCAAGGATAAAACTCTCACATTAGATTGCAAGAATATAAAAGCAATTTACAAAAAGGATATTAGTATAGAGTTTTGATTTCTCGCCAGCTTTTTTCTGATTTTGTTTTTTTTTTTTTTGCTCACATTGCTGCAATTTGTTTATGTACACTGCTGCATAAGCAAAAGTTTATGAATATGTTTGTATAGACGTTGTAAAAGTGTAGTGTTGTGTATTAATAAAAATAAAAATAAAAATAAATAAAAATGAAGCAAAAGTGAAACTTCTAATGCATTCTATAGAACAGATTGCAGGAAAAGGATTTTAAAGAAACTAATTAAGATGCAATTCGCACACAACGTTATTGTGTTGTGTTGTCTACTGAAAAAATGAAAAATTTAAAAAAAAAATACATACTGGCTTGACGTGCATTAAACATACAAAGTCAAAGAAAAATTAAAGCAAGACGTTGCTCTCTTTAATTAATGGAACATGAAAGCGGATAGATATATGACTGAATTCTTATTTTAAAAAGTCCAGTATGTTAAAAATTCTTGTGGTAGAGTAAAAAATTCAATAGCGATCGAACTTATATTACAAATTGCAATAACCAAATCAGCAACTTCCCATCTTTATCATTTAAGCAGCGAATATATGCTTTTTAGATAAATCTAACAAATTAGCAGCCATTTATTTATTCAGTCCGTTTTTTCCACAACACGTGCAAATCATAAAAGTCTTTTATCAAAATGCCAAGCCTTGACAACAACATTCGCGTAGGAAAGCAAAAAGGCACCAATAATCAAAAAGAAATTAGTCTTTAGTATTTTACTGCGTAAAGACAGACTATATTGAATTTCTGAAGCCAACTTTTATAGATCTTTCCACCAGCTTTCGTGCACTTTGTTTTTTTCTTTAGATTACTCTTCATAAAAAATCATGAAGTATAATAACAATCAGCAAATGTAACAAGACATAATATATAGAGGAAAGTATTATTCATGGTGTTTTAGTACTGCTCGATTTGGTGTTGGTGTTGGTGTTGCTGGTGTTTTACAACTGCTGCACTAGAAGCGCCATGATGCCATCAAGTGTTCATAATGCAGCTGCAGGTTGTTTTCTTTTTCTTTTATTCAATCACTTTACATTGTGCTTGGCTTGTTGTTCGCAGTATGTTTATTTTATTTTTTTCTAACACTGAAAAGAAAAAGACCCATCCCTTTATTGTCAACAACATTTACATTTTGCGGATTTCCTTTAATTTTGTTGTTGTTGTTGTTGCTCTTGCTGCTATTTATCTGGTTTTAGTATTATTCACTAACTTTACTGACTACCACTCTGGCTGTACTTTCTCTACTTTTGTTGCAAAGTTTGTTTTTGTTTTGCTGTTCATTAGCGTAGGACTCATAAATAATAAATAAAGCAAAACAATAAACTTGATTAAATTTATGTAGAAAATAAAAATATAATAAAAGAAAAATAACAGTGTGTGTGTGTGTACATATATATATAAAGAATGAGAAAAGACTATAAATATGTTAAAACAATAGAATAAGAAACTAATCTTAAAATATATATTTTTTTAATTAAATACAGCCAATCAAAATTAAGTAAATTGTATCGTCATAGTTGTTTTAAATTACAAAATTAGCTTAAAAGTTTTATTTACATATAAAAACAAACAAATGGAATCTTAAGATAAAGTTAGAAGAAAGAAAGTTGCAAAGAAAAATTTATAAATACTGCTAAAACTTATTATTTATTTAAAGATATTTTAGGGAAAAAAGTGCAGTGCTTTTTATAACAACGTATTTCAACGAATATTATAAAAAGTAATAATATAGAAAAAACATTACAGCTATTTTTTTATTATTTTTAAGATAAGCAAAATTACTTAAAAATATCAAGCCTTGTTTTCGGTTTTATCGTTAGCGACAAAAATTAAATTTTTCAGGAGAACGTTTTTTTAATATTTAAATTTATTTTATATACGTAAATTTATCGCTTACGATAAAGTTTTACAGCCCACGTCTTAAAAGTTAGCACAAGAGATAGGGCCCCATTGTGCAAAATTAAATGTATACTCAAACTTTGAACAAAAAACAACAGCTCAGAGTTAATGGGGTGTTATTGAAAAAAATTTATTATAAATTTAAGTTATCAAATTTTTGATTCGTGTTTGTGATTCTCAATATAGTATACGAAGCTTGTTAGCTAAATTCAAAATTTTTTTGGGTTAAAGTCTACTGATGAGTTCCAAAAGCGGGAACGAAATGCATCTAGACAATAGCATAACCATAAAAACAAGCCACGTTTTATATTTAAATAAATATAGACTTTTTGTCGAATAAATATAATTTGGTACTTCATGAAAAGAAAATAAATATTTTTCTTTTTTGCTTTTTAATACTTTTATTGTTGCCCAGTGTGGCAGTTAATTGTAGAAAGGGGGTAAAAGATAAAATAGATGCACAATTGAACAAAGATGCTTGTTTTGTAAGGATTTTTGTTTGAGGCTTTCAAACTTATTATGTTTGTATACTGTGATTCTCAATATAGTACTACAAATATACGATGTTTGTTAGCTAAATTTAAAAATAAAAATGTAAAAGAAGAGAGGTGTATTAGGACACCTGGTTACAGCTATGCTACTTAGCTATACAAAACAAACTTAATATATTTAATACATGCACAATGCAATAAAATTATATTATATTTTGATGTCAACTCCGTCGCAAATATTTCAGAACATTAACATTGTTTCATTTTCTAGCGGCATACGTTCAAACTAATGTATTTTTTGTGGCCGGTGGTAGCTGTAAGGCAGTTTACAGCTCATTGGATGTGTTCTTTAGTTTGTGCTCACGTGCAAAAACAATTCAAAAACAAATTGAGCAGTCCTTCTCATTTCTTTTCTTTTGTTTTTGCTTCACTTACTTCAAAGAACGACACAAAACAAAATCAAACAATTTGTTTCATTTATTTTCATACTCTGGTTTTAAGACTTAAAATTTCAGCATATAGAAATCAAAATATAAAAAAGTATAACTGTAATACTGTCGATTATTTTTATTACGAAAATCACGTCCTACTACCTCCTGTGTTGTGACATAAATAGCATAGCTATAAAAAATTAATGCAGAAATCTTTCAGATCATGTTGAATTTCGCCCTTTATAATAACTTAATACCAGTTCTTCGTTATACATAGGGCTATGAAAGTCTAAGAGCCTACTTCACCAATTCTATTTAAGTCGTTTTTCATTGAAAAAAATACAATATTCTATATCTTTATATTAATAAGGACGTACTTTTTTTTTTGGAATAAAATTTTTTTGTGTTGGTTTGGGTGGCGCCCTGAATGGTTCAAATTCACAAAATCAGCCCGGCAGATGCCGCTGAAGTCGGTATCAAGGGTATTTATCTATACTGCAGCTAATGGGCTGGATATACTTGAATGAATTTTTGTTTATGCATTTAAGGTGGGGGCGTAGGACAACCTTTGCCGCGTTCACCTAGTATGTATATAAAATTCTCGTATCATGGTGTTTGTAATTGAACTCCTCCAAAACAGTTTGACCGATTTTTATGAAGTTTTACATATATATTCGTTAAATCTGAGAATAGGTCTTAGTTTACCCCTAAGCTGGCTGTGCCACGCTCATACAAAAGAAATATCTTATATCTTGAAAACTTGTAATAGTTCAAAAAGTTGATAAAATAGAACTGTTGGCAAGGGATCTCTTCCTTTGAAAGTAATTAATAATAATCCTATATCTTGAAAGCTTTAATAGCAAGAGTCTTTTTTGAGAGTTAGGTGCAAGGTAATTTAATATTTTAGTAGAATAGGATCGGAAGAAGAGGCATCCAACATAAAAAGTAATTACTAATAATCTTATAGCAAAAGTCTTCAAATTCAATCCTAGAAATAATATATGTGGCAAAAAATATAGCCGGCAAACGTAGGGCTTAGCTAGTATTTTAAATATATTTGTGTTTATTTTATCTATACTCCATACATATGAAAAACGATTTTTAAATATCAATTAATATATAAACATATAAATTAAATTGGAGAAATTTGCTCTAATTGCTGTAGCAACAATTACAATTTTGAAAGATTTACATAAAAATAACTTAAAGCATTCTTTAACATTTTTATAATCAAGTGCCTTAATGTATAAATGCTAACGAAACATTAAGAAGAACTTTTCAAATCATTAACAAAATTTTTTGCAAGTCTCATTTTACTGATGACAAAAGACATCATAATTAAGACTTCTATAAATGTTCTAAGTGAATATTTTTCAAATAAATGCACAACGATTATTATTATTATCATTATTATTATTTTCCAATACTTGTACAAATTATATATTGTATGTATACATACGTACATGTATGTTTGTAAAATGATAACAAAACATTTACTTAACTTTTGTCATACAAAGTTTTGCTGCTACAATGGCCTGAATTATAAAAATTCACATAGAATAAATAAGATAAAAAAATAAATATGAATAGTAAAGAAAGCATTTGCTCAATAAAACTGCAAGAAATAGAAAAAGAAGTAACATGGTTTCCCTATTTTGAAAAAATAATAAAATATTGGCACGATTGGTCTATGATATACTTAAGTAGTTTAAACCTTACTTAAGGACATTTCTATTATTTGAAACGATTTATGTTATCCCACATCAAAATAAGTTAACAATTATACTGATTTTGGCTATGTGCCATCCTCGTGATTCGTACGTTAATGAATAAATTTTTTACTGGATAACGCTAAAACGTTCTAAATTAAAGAAAACCCAGGAAATCTTGTATTTTTAAATTGTCTTTATATATTACAGGGTATGGTAAAAAACAGTATATTTTAAGAGCTATATATTTTTAGATGGAGGCTAGAAGATATAAGAAGCCATATGTATTTCGCATGCGTTTAAAAACATCACCGCTTCAGGTGTCTGTTGTGATAGTCAACTTACCACATATATATTTTTTTTTAATTTTTTATAGTATATATTTTCAAAATGGGACACAAACTACATCATAAGTCATAAAACTAAAAGAAAGAAAAACAGCTCGATTTACCGTAAGGAAATTTTAACTTTCATGTCTATTAATTATTTGGAAAAGAATTTTAATAGGCATTTCTACAGGAATGTCAACTTTTTGTAGCGTGCGACACCAAGCTAATTTGTTTTTTTTTTTTTAAGAAAATGAAACTTGTTTTACTTCTTTAAATATTTTATGTAGGTCATCCCCATCTCAGCATTAGGTCAAATTTTAAGAAAAAACGAGTCAGTTTGTTCTAAAATACAAGCCTAAATGCTTGCTGTCGCACGCGACAAAAAAGTAGATTATGTTGTGGAAATACAAACCAGTAAAGTAAAAGTTCGCGTACGATTTATTGACGCTCTTAATTTTTCACTATTGAGTTAAATCTGTAGACCAACTTAATTTTATTAAAGAAATTGTTTACTTTTTACAACCTAAAAAACAATTCTATTTATGACATCAAAAAATTGTGGGTCATTTCCAGTCAAAATGTGTATAACATGGTTATTCACAAGTGGCAACTTTGAAATAAACAAAAAAAAAAAAGAAACACAAGGTAATATATGTGCATAAAATATATATTTTTGTGTATGTGTAAAAAATTTTTTTTTATTACAGTACAAGCTCAATTTATGCTACCGAAAATAAATCAAGCTTATTTGGTTTAATGTCACAGTTGCAATATTTGATCAATAAATTCTCAATACGCTTATTTTCATTGCAAAAGAATGAAAATTGCTTTGAGTTCATTATCAGTGAAGATTTATTTTAACAGCAAGTCAAAAAGAAACGCCAGTGTTTTTATATAACAAATAGACATCACTTACGCCGAAAATATTATCAGTAAAGTAAGTTAGCTCACAAGTCAAGATCAGTGAGTGCCTATTTTGCTTTCGACCAGTAAAATTTATTAGCCAAGAAGCCAAAAAAGTTACGGAAAATAATTTTTTATCAATTTATTTATCTTATTTAGTCACATTTCATTAACTCTATATACTATAGAAAATATTGCGACTATCAAGAATCTTAAAAAAAACTTCGAAAAATGTTGTAACAGGTTGTAAAAAAAGTAACCTGTTGTTCTAACCGGTATAGTATATATAGTATGCAGTAATAGCTGTTTCCACAAATCGAGCTCTCACTGTATTTACAATACAAGCACAAGTTATGGAATCACAATACGCTCAATAAAAATACAAGAACACATATTGCTATCATACATTTTTATTGTTAAGGTAAAATGTTTATTATCTATTTATACATATGTACATATAATCGTTTATTTTTATTTATTGATTTGTAAATAGATTTGGGATATTTAACTTTTTCTAGAAGCAAAAGGAAATAACTTATTTGTAAAGACTCAATGTGGGGAGTAATTGTGATAAATTTTTCCAATAAACACTAAAGTAAAATATATTGCTATTATTGCTGAAATATCTTTAATTCAAATTAATTTATTATGTTTAATAATGATACAATAGTAATTTTGTAATCGATTGAAATAAATAGAAATTATTTTCCAAATATTTTGCTAGCAGTCAATAAAAATATCCCATTAAAAATTTTTGACTCTATATACTAAAATAATAAATAATAATCATGAGAAGAGGTAAAATAATTAAAAAAAATTATTGCACACATTTTTGAAGCATTTAGAAAAGTATGGTAATTCAGAGCGTATGAGTAATAAATGATAATGCAGTTTAGAACATAATGGTTTGTTCATAAAAAATTATAGCATACTTTTCCGGGTTACTTAGTGACTGTAGCGTATGAGTAATATTAAAATATTTATTTCATTCAAGTATTGATTGGCCCCCCAAATTGTTATTAATACTGGGATGCCATGATTAAGAAAAATAATTTTTTTTTAATTTATATATTGAAAAGGGAAGTAATAGGATTAACTTATTCATTAATTTTTTTTCGTTGTTCACATAGAGAATAAAATTTATGCAAATGACTTTTTTAAAATAACAATTAAGATAATAATTAAGAGTGCAAATAACGTCGAAATTTGCATATTTTAAGTTAAGAAAGTAATAAACTAGTTATTAAGAAAATTTACATATTTTTTAGGGCTTTTAATGACTCTTGGCCTTGCTCTGTTATAAAAATTTTCTTAATTTATTATATACATAAACTATGTATATATTTAATTTTTTTACTGCACATATTCATTGTATAAAAATTTTTGAAAAAATATATAACAGCCATAATTTTTAACTGTCATAAATTGTTTTACAGCAACTTGTTATTAATAAATAATACAATACACAATTTCAATTGTTGTTATGCTTTCAAGGGTTATTTTGTTCAACTTAAAAGACCTAAAATCAAAATAACAAAAACCAAAAACTATTATTGTTTAATAATTGCAAAAAGATTTCCAAACAATCAGTTGCACCATAAACGGAAAATATAAATAATTGAACAATTTTAACCTTAAATAACATTCAATGGTAAATCAAAATAAATTTAGATAAAAGAAAGGAAAATAAAGAAATAATTGTTGCTAAGCTAAAACAAAATAATAAAAAAAATATTAAGTAGATGACAACATTCCCAAAATGTATACACAGCTATGAGCAACACAATAGCAAAGTCTAAAGTTTTAGGGATTTAAACTAACCCTATCTATTTGTTTGCATCATTTTAATTTATTAAAAGCTTTATTAATTTTTGGAAAGTTTATATATCAATATATCAGTACAAAGTTTGGCTTAACAAATATTATTTAAAAACTCACAGTTTCTAACAAAACGATCAAATTGCTTCACTTGAATAATAAAATATTTATGTGAACACTAAAGATGGTATAAAGGCAAATTTGACGTGGAATGACGGAAAATCGTTCCCAATTTCTACATAAGCTCTATTTCTATCTAAACAAATATTTCTATTTGAAAGCATATATGAATATGTACAAAATTATTTTAATATTTGATGAAAATGAAAACCCTGTAATTTAAAGAACATTTTCATATACATACTTGTTTTGTTTTTATAATTATATTTTGCTTAACTACACATATTCCATACAAAATACTACTATTATTCTCTGCTATTTCAGGGTGTTAGTAATTTTCATGTTAGAAAAAGTATTTTCTAAATAGACCGTTTAATAATACAAACATTAGAACTAGAATTGTATATTTTACAAGCAAAATGCCAGATTTTGTAAACTATTTACCCATTGACTATTGCAACTACCCTTAAAAAATATATGACAGGAAATGCTAATGGTCTGCCGGTAGTATAAATTACTCACTTTAACATGGTGGCTTTTGTGCACTCTTACATGTTACAATGTGAGTAAATAACTTTTGCAAGACTAAAGTGTTGAACACTTTTTATAGCCCATACCTTTTTAAACATATAAAAAACCATTGAAACAACTTTAATTTTAACCGTACTATTTTTATTTAAAATGATAACCACAAAAAATTAAGGTATGGCAAATTTATTTATTAAAACTTGAAATAAAAAAACTCTACCTCAATATGCAGTAGCAAAACAAGAGCCTCATTTATGACTATTGGCATGTAGCCACTAACTTTTTCCATTTCATTTCCTATATTATAAAACTTTTCGTATTATTATTATTATTATTATTATTTTCTCTCTATAAATATGTACACTTGTTTTCTATTTATTCGTTTTTATTTTTCTTCTTTCACATTTTTTGGCTATGAGAGCATACATAAATGAAGTAGTGCGGCGCAAAGCAAATATATAGTCTCTATCATAATGCCAGAAAACAAAAATTTCTTTTTGCTATATTAAAAGTTAAAAACGAAAATGTTGGTAACTTTTATGTTTATGCTTTTTATTATTTGCTTTTTACTATATATCTTAAAAAACATATATATTAATCCTTAGTCATTCTGTATTTATATTTAATACTTATTTGTTGGCATATTAAAAAAATATACAATTACTACTTCTTATTATTATTATTTTATTTTTTGCATTTTTCATTTGTTCCAATTTTTGCACTCACTCTTGTATTCAGCTTTAATGTGAATATATATAGAGAGAAAGACATAAGTGTAGAAACAAACTATTATTTTTCAAGCCGACTGCGTTAGTGTATTTTAAATAAACACAATTGTTTTTAATATAAAAATTGTTCTCCCCAATACACCATTTCAATTGGAGATTTCAACTGCAATGCAGCTACAATTTGGTTCGCTTATTGGGACTTTTGATCAAGCACAGTGAACTAATTCTTTCTGAGTATAAATTTAATGTAAAGGTGGAAATTCTTCATCACAACAGGGCAGAATAACCATATGGCTTAATCTCATGGTGGTCGAAACATTGGGTGTAGGTAAGACCCTAACCATCGCCCGGCCCCATGCACTCTTTGAAAGCACCATGTAACTTACCAAGAACAAATAGGTTGCAATCTTCGATCATAGTAGTTATTCCTGTACTACGTCAAGTACCTTGCTGAGGTACTCAGAGCTATCTATACTCTTTGCTGTAATAACTTTGTAAAAACTGTACCATCTGTTTTATGGCAACAGCACCTAGAATAGTGTCTGGCTGATCGCGTCAACTACTAGGATTGGTCTAATACTAGAAAGCCAAACACTGATCTCCCAGTTATTTTTGTCGCAACCAACAACCACTACGTACGATTCTCCAAGTTTTCATGCCGCGAGTGTAGTTGCTTATACCCTCAGCGAGGTCTTAAAGAGAATACCTCACCATTGCGGCACACCTCAAACATTCATCAGAGCTGGACGTACGCCTGTGCCGCCAACAATACAGTGCCACACTGCTCATCATCATCCCTTTAACTCCGTGGGGTAGAACGAAATCAACCGCTATATACGCCCAAACTCCTAGAGCAGCCTTGTTGTCGGGCAACTGGCATCCGTGGTACCAGAGACAAGCATCTAGTGATACCTCGAAGTTCTACCCCAAAAGGCTTCACCTCTATCGTCTTTTGAATTCAGGGAAGTTCCAGGTGATGCTGAACCTGATTAATATAACAGCCCTGTTTCCTTTTATAAATATGTGCACATCAGTTGATCTGTTGACAGAGATTGGGCAGTAACACATATGTTCTACGGGTAATGCACTAAAGGTACGTTAACAAAAAAAGCCACATTACTCCTGCTGGGGCCCTGGGATTGCCAACAGCCGTGATGTACTATAGATTTCCCTGGGGGAACCAATCACGAGCAATAGCAATTAAAGGAATTTTTTTTGATTGACCAAATCAACACATTGTGCTCAATATGGCTTTCGCAGCTTCGCGGGTTGATGCCCCTTTTTTCAAGGCCACAAGCAATGAATGTCTACTACTTTTACTAGGTGCTACCTTTTTTGGGAAAGGGATCGTGCCAAAGAAACCAGTTGGTGAAGGAAGAGAATGAGGAATGCTTTATTCTTTTACAACTGTGCACTTTTATTTAAATAATGAAGACTTGCAGCGCCTCTGGTGTCAATGAGGTGTATTAAAATTATTTGAAGATGTATTTGGTAGCCATTTTATTGGTTCTCTTACTCTCCCGATGATTATGCGACACAATACCGTCAAAGAAGGGCGCTCTGATAAAGTCTATGTAAATCAGTGACCAGTCACTATGCCTTCATCAATTGAACTTTCCTACAACAACAATAGAAAAATACCTATTGGATACCGTGCTCGAACCCACAACCTTCGCTGTTGTAGTCAACGTGCTAACTACTTCAGCGAAAACAAAAAAAAACCAGTCCCTCAAATTTCTCCTGCAGAATATCCAATATCACATGAAGGCATATCGTTGCTCACCATATCACATAATTATTCTCAAAAAAAGCTGGCAGCCATCGTAGCTTAGCGCTCGCGACCATAAAATGTGCGGAAGCTACCCGAATAGAACATACGTTTTGATAAAAACTATTTTATAATTTCCACATGCTGTTGAATGCTATCTCCATATTAATGTTTGGTTAACCCAGCAGAAGAAATGAAAAGAAATTCGATAACGCCCACATACTATCAAAGCTTAGAAGTCCCTACTGGAAGAATTTTTTTACATTACAGCCAAGAATAGCCAGGATATCTGACAGGTATTGCGCTCAAATTCATAAGCTCACGCCTGCAACCAAATTTTTGTATAGCTTCTCATAACAATTACACCTCAATTTTAAATCTAAGAAAGGAAACGTTGTAACTTTGGAATATTTGATTAGGGCAGCAAAGCCCTGTTACATTTACAATCCATTTGTTAAACTGAAGTATGTACACTACATACATACACACATACATTTGCAAAATACAAATCTATTATTATGCAAAATAAAAACAAATAACAGTAAATGGAACAGCAATAACAAAAATTAAAATGCATAATATTTTCAAATATTCATTCAAATTATTTCACTAATAGCAGTAGGAAAAAAAGCAATTCCTATTTGTAGCCCAAATGAAACAGAAATCCTCAGAACAGCATTTCTTTCAATACACTACAGAGAGTTTATTTTATAATATTGGCTTTTTCCAACTAGAAACAAGAAAAACAAACATTTACAAAACTTTGTCTGGCATAATTTTTATAAAAGTGTTGCAGCGCATTATACAAAATTTAGCTAAACAGAAATCCAATGAACGAGAAACAATGCATAGAGGAATGTTTTAAAAGCATTTTTGTGTTGCAGAATTAGTTTTTGTATTGCATTGTGTTGCTGTATTGTTAGTTTAGATCAGTGAAATATTTTGTTAGCAATAGAAATCATATTTATGATCAAAGTGCTTGAAAATGCTGTAGAGAAAATTTGTTACATGAGCCCACTTTACACATGGTAAAAAAAAGGAATCCCTTTCATGGCAGTTCCAAGTACAAACGTTATGCCAAATAGGCTCTTTTATAAACCTCTGCAAGATATCTGTTAGCTTCTTATTGATGCTTATATGCTTCTGGATTTCCTCTCATAGAGATTAAAATATAAAGTATCTTTTTCATTGTATAAGCAATGCTTGTATGTAAGTCAGTAAGTATTTATGTAAATTTGAAAAGTTTCCAGAGCCTTTGAGTCTTCGGTTTTTCTTCAGCAAACAAATTTGTCTAAGTTACCAAATTCGTTTGTTTTTGTTATAAATTTGGCACAATTATTTTTATTAACTTTTAACAAGTTACTATTCAAATATCTTTAGTAAGAAGTTTTTTAACCCTAATTTAACAAAAAAAAAGTTTTTTTTTGCCATAAATTACCACTCAAGCTTATCGGGCCTAATGACGGTGTGTGGTGTTAAAAATGTATAAATGATGAGCAAAAAGTAAGAAAAAATCAAAGTGCAAAAGCAAAAGCCATTTTTTTAGCAGCAGCGTACAAATGCTGAATGTGATTTCTGCAACTTGCAAAAGATACTAGCTGCAGTTAAAATAATATTATTTCTTAGTGATTTTTGTCCTGGATATAAAACCACTTCGGAAAACAAAAATAAAATTACTCAAACACACAAACACACAAACACAAAACTGTACAAATGCAATGCGATAAATATGAACGACTTCAAATGACTGTTGAAAACAAAATGTCGTTAGACTAGCTGGTTTGTAGTTGGCGTGACTTTTATGTCATCAAAAAAAATTAAAAATAAAATGAAAATAAACCAAAAGTCAAAACAACAACAAATCCAAGCAGCAGGATAATGAAATAGCAGTCAACATTAAATTATTGCCATGGAAATAAAGATAAAGTGAAGTAAAGCACTTAAATGGATTAATTGTATAAAATTTAATGAAATAAGATTTACATCTAATTTAAAGTAAATAATTAATTAAACGCAATTTCGCTGCTAGTTTAAAAAATAATGTATTTGTGTAATAATTTGAAGATAACTTTTTGGTGCATTTATCTGTATGTCGTATATCTAGCTATTAGTATGTTTGTGTGACAAACTGTCAGATTGTCCACTAAATGTGGATTTGACAATCCCAGCCAAATTAATACTTATATTATATTTCTGCATTTTGACGTTCAAACTGAATGACTGACAATCTTACAGCGTATCCTTTATATTTTCGTCATTGCATATCGTGCACATCATCAGTGCAACACATCCATTTTATTCGACTTTTTCCCATCGTTACACTCGATTGAGTGCACAATTTCATTAAGCATGCCCCGGAGGTTAAAAACCATACAATAACCATGCACACTCACATACTGGTTACTATAAGTGTAAGTCCATGAATATATTAAGGGGGAACAAAACTAAATGAGGCTTTTGTCGTTCTCAATCCAAATCACAACTTAAGTAACAGTTGAGTTAGCAGTTGTGTCGTGCCATTATAGTTTTAAATAAAAATCAATAATGATTCATAATACTAAGGAGTAGTCTGTTTGAAAGTCATACCAACTTTCATAACTGAATTTAGTTTAGGACGCCAATAGGGGCGAAAATTAAGTCTACACTTAATTTTGATTGTTTGTTAACAAATATATGGATAATTGTTTGATTTCATCCACCGCAAACTAGAAATTATTTTAATTTCTCTTTTGGCGATTGCTGAATTCTATTGCCAATCCATTAAAAATGTTTAAAGCCAGAAAAACGAGTCCTTGCAGCAAAACGAGTCCAGAAACGAGTCCTCAGAAAAATTTCCCACATGATACTAGAGCTACAAAAAAATAATTGTAAGAAGGACTATAGATATAATATTTTCTCAGGAAAAACTTCTGTGGATTAAGTTAGGTTGACGAGACGATTCATTACGCTCATGTCAAGGACATACACATAAGCCACTAGAGGCTTATTGTACACTCACAAGTCTTCTTTAGATAACCGTAGCTAGCTAAAAAATAAATATTTAAATTTTGTAGAACCACATTATACAGCTCAACTCTCGCTTCCAGACTGGCTGCAGCGAAGCTCTAGTGTTTGTTGTTTTAATACGCAACACTTTGGCAATTCCCTTCGAAATTTCTTATTTGAACTCTTATTGTTAATCTTAAATTAATCTCAGTTAGAAAAAGCATTAGATAATATTACCCCCTTAATTGTTATCAGTAGCAGTGGTAAGTAACATTGGCATTTGCAACTAAAATTGAAACGTTTTGTAATCATCAGACATGTTAGTGTTGAAACTCTTGGTTAATTTTCTTTTTATTCTAGTTTTTCAAAATCCACATTAAAATGTACAGAAGAGGAAGACTTCGATAAAACGAAAAAGTAATAGAGCGAAGGAAAATAAAATAAAATGTAAAATCAGTTCCCAAAAGAGAGCGACAACATTTTTGTTATCGGACGCTTAACTCTGAAGAGCCACGGTGTGCTTAAAAATTTATAATTTAAGAAACAAAAGTCCGATTTATAATTTTTAACTATGCGATATTGTATCAGATGATTGCCCTACTTTAAGAAAAATAAATTGAAGTGTCCGTATACTTCATATCGCTCATTTACTCAAACAATGTCATAACTCGAAAAAAACTAGTTTGCCAGAAAACGATTTCAAGGTTTTCAATTTATAAAATTTTTTTGTTTTTTTTTTGCAATAAACTTTTTTAGTTTTAGTGTTTTTTTTTTGTTTGACGCTTGTTTTCATTTTGGCGATTTTTGTGGTTTGGGCGATTTTTTTAGTTCTGGTGCTTTTTCTCGTTATGCGCTTTTTTCGGTTTGTTTTAGTTTTAAGCCAATCTTTTTACTTTTGGTGACTTATTTGCATTTTAACGCTTATTTTATTGCTGGTGATATTTTTAATTTAGGCGCTTTTTTAAATTTTAGCGATTTTTAATTTTGGCGATTTTTTTAATTTTGTTTTTTTTTTATTTTTACCCTTCTTGAACATTTTAATAGCTTGCCTCTTACGGCTTCCAAGATACGGCAAGTTTTCAAAATTACATTAACTAATAGAATACCCTTTAATTTAATTTTTTTAATTCCAGTGTTAATTAGTGTACTCTGCATAAAAATACACTAACTTTGAATATATCAATTGTCTATAGATAATTGCTTGTATTTTACATTAGGATTTAAAAATTTTTGCTCGCTTTAGAAGACCCTTTAATTTTTTAAGTTATATATATGCTGTTGTAGCGGCCAAAGTCTTACGTATTATGTGAACAGCTTAGATCCGTAGGTCTTGCATATTGGAGTTGAAATGATTTTAATTGGAGCCATATCCTTTCAATTGGGATAGACCTTAAAACTTTTAGGGCCAGTCTCACAACTTTCCATTAGCTAAAAGCAGGATTTTGTCTGCACGATAAATGACTTTGCATTATAAAACCTTCACTTCTTATTTTTTTTAATCCATTAAATATTAATTTTATTTACAATAATAACAATAACAAGTTGAAGTTGTGATAATGATAAGATATTTATTGGGCAGACAAAAGCCTACCTTTAACTAAAAGCAAGTTGTGAGAATGGCCCTTAATTCTAATTAAGAAATAATATTGTTTATTATAGAATGCGATATGCAATTTTATGCTTTTATCAACTTAGACATGTTCCTCTAAATTAGAACAATAGATTTGATCGAACTTTTTTTATTAAAAACAAAACCAAAATTTTGTTTTTTACATCGAATATTAATATTCAATGGAATCTATCGTTCGCACCTACAGGAACAGCGCTTTTACTTTATATATTAGTGTTTGAACAAAACTCTTAGCTTTAGGACTTGCAAATAAAAACATCTCGTTTAAATATTGATTTTTTTTTTAACTTCCCTCTAAAGGAAGTTATTATTGATTTTACCCCAATCTTTCGCGCTCATGCTAGATCAAGAGTTCTGTATCCACCTCAAAATCTCAAGCTACAGCCGAAGCATACCCCAGCGCCCCTAACACTCCGGACACACCTGAAAAATGTACGTCTTTTAGTTTTCTTTTTTAGACACCATCTCCTATAAAAATGGGGTGGATTGAAATCCAATTTCGAACAGAATTGAACTCTGTGACATGGCCGTACATCTCATAATATACATCATAATTTATATCATAACTGGCGGTCGAGAGCAAATTTGCCGCATTCGAACAATGTTGAGCTCATTTATATGTTATGAGATAGTGAATTAATTCGGTTCAGTATATTTCGAAAATATTCGAAAATAAAATGTTCACAAAACCATATTTAAAAAAAATTTTTACTAGTTAACCGAACAAGCTAAGGGCCATTCCCACGATGTCGACAATGTTCGACTTGTGCGCACTTACATACATTCAAAACAAAAAGAAAATTGGAATATTTTTTTGTTTTTTTTTTTTAATTTAACAGCCTGTTTTTCGAAAACATAAGCCCTTTCGTTTTTATGTTTCATTTATAAACGATAACGTTTAAAATTTGATTTTTATAAAACATTTTCTAAAGCTTTAGTTTTGACATAAAAAGAGCTTTTTAGTTATAACCAAAAATATAAACTCAAAAAATTATTACAGTGAAAGAATAAAAAAAATAAAATCTATTAAACAAATTCGATGAAAAATTTTAAATCAAATTCATTTTAAATTTATTTTAAATTTTATGAAAAAGTCATTCACATTTTCTAGTTAATTTAATTTTTTTGTAACTTAAAGAAAAAAAATATGTAGACCGATTATTAATTAATTTTACATAAGAAATTTTATGAGTGTGTAAAACTGAAAGCTCTTTTGTTGTGACTCACATGAAAATTAATAAATGCTACCAAAACGTAAACATGATTTCATTCGTTATTTTAACGAACGTATACACTTATTCATTTTCGAAAAACAGGCTGTAAGTGTGCGACAAGTCGAACATTGTTGACATCGTGGGATTGGCCCTAAAAATCAATACAGCTTTTAATTTTAAATAGAGTTGTCAATTGCTGACAATCTGACTTAAATGGTATGATTTGCTTGAAAGATAATATCCTTGATGAAAATTTACGAAAAATAGTCAATTTAAAAGTATTCTTTAGATAGAGTTAGTTAGAATATTCCTGATATATCACCAAAATCTGTACCTTAGCAGCCTGCTTGTCAAGCAATTTCTCCATTTTTTTTTTAATTAAAACATATCCTTGAATAATTTTATCTATTTTAGTTCAAATAACTTTTATAGTTTTCATGATATTGTTTTTTAGCTTCCCGCTATTTAGAAGAATTTATGGATTTCGCCCTGATTTTCGATAAACAAATTTCCAACTATCGAAAGGAAATACCTTATTTAAAAATAATAATATTTGTAAAATTACATACTTAAAAACCATTTCTGACACTCGTTACAAAGGCTAGTCTCAGATTTTCCAAAAATCTGAGACAGTAGGCAAATTGTTTTCTTTCCACTGTGCCATAAAATCTTCTTTGTATGCAACTTCCAATTTAAACATCTATGCATGTAACTGCTGATGTATAAGTGTATGCTGCTTATCAAACCATACATTTGTCATTGAGTATACGAAATGAGTGCAAAAAAAAATATATATATAAAGAATATAATATTATATATAACACCATAATTCATGGAATTTTTTATTTTGACGTTATGGCGTTATTTTCTCCACAACTATCAATTGAAATTCCTCCCTTGTGCTTTCTTACTTAAGAAAAGTATTTAAATGAACATTTTTCCATTACATGTACTTATGTATGTTTATGATACAGAAAGTGTATGAAAAAGTTGTAATGCAGTTGTTATTATTTCCACAGAATTATGGCTTTTAGTCCAGCAATTTTCAATTAGTTTGAGGAAATTATAATGCATTTTTCCTATTTGTGTTTTGTATATTTATAAAAATAATTTTGAAAATTATTTAAAGTAGATTTATTGATTTATCACGATTTATTCAAAACAAAAATTATATTTATTAAATGATTTTTTATAAAGCCAAAATAATTTCGTTGTTTAAAAATCTCTCCAGCTTAAGCAAAGTTAGTTGAAGCATTAATTTAGACTCAAAAGAAGAAGGTTAAATCTAAACTTGTTTATCCGTCTAGTCTCGAAATTTATGTTTTATATTCTCGGCTTCCCTAAACCTATCTGTCATTTATGTTTTAACCTTGAAAATTCTGTATTTCTTTGCAGGTCTTTCGTTGGGCTTTCCTTGCAATCTCATATAATGAACCAAAAGGGATATCAACATGCACCGGTAAGTTCATAAAAAAAATATATGTACATAGAACAAATATGATTTGAACTTAATACCAGGGCTTAGTAATAACTGGTTAATTCCATTTTATATTAAAAAAAATAACTTGATCTTTTTTGCTGAATACAAAAAGTTATTTTGGCTTTGTACAATAGGTACAAAAAATTTAGGCGCGTTTTTTTTTGTAAAACTCAACTCTAAGCATTTGTATGTACATTGTTTTTGTAATTTTACACCCGTTTTCAACTGACTGGCTTGTGGAAACAGTAGAAAAATTTTTTCCATAAACAATTTCTCAAAGCTTTTCATATTTTTTTTTCAGAATAGGGCTCTAAGTTATTAAAATTTTTTCTAATTGACAGTGAAAGGTCTGGAGTAAAGCCAATAAGATTAAGATAGTTGTCAGAGAATTCTTAAGGGTTTTAACGCTACTCATTCTTTTCTCAAACGCTGCAAATTTCGTGCAATAATTTTCATGAAATTGTATGAACAATTCTATAATTGTATTATAATTATTTTAAATTTTTTTTAAACGGCTTCACACTATTATTGTACATTTTTCACTACAACTATTTACTCTACTCGTACACTATAAATAATTAATTGAAGGAGGTTAAAAAAAATAATCACTCATAAAGTAAAAATAACTGCAACTCCATTTATTTGCTTTATATTTTATTTGTATTCATTAATCAGCTTGGCATAAATATATTAAGCTTTTTGTTTTTGTTTTACTCTATTTACTCAAGCACAATTACATTGCATCATTATGACAATTATTTATGTGTCATAAATTATAATTTTAAAATAAAAGTAAAAAATAAAATAAAAATAATTCACGTACGTATGTGACATTTAAATAGTTGAAAAATGTTCTAGTTATGAAAATTTAATATTGTTAATAAATATATGTATATTTCGCTCATTTACTGAAACAATGCCATAACTCAAAAGATGGAATTTGTCAGTATATGATGTAGAATTAATCCTCATACTTGCAAGTTTTTCCTAGCAAAGCGTTCATTTACTTACATATCTTGTATACTCCACCCTTGGGAGAAAAATAAAATTTCCTTTTTCCATTAAGTTGTGTGAAAATTGGAAACTGTAAACTCGTCGTTTTCTGGCAAACTAGTTTTTTAAAGTTACGACATTGTCTTTATAAATATATTTGTTTTCTAATTAATAAATAAATATTTCAATTTTATTGTTATTCAATTTGCGTAATCAATTAGAAATTACGGAAAATGTGTAGCATTTACACAATTATTACACTGGTGCTCAGTTAACACTAGACAACAATTCAAAAGAACTTTAGTTACTTTTCTATAATAAATTTTTTTATTTCATTAAAGTAAGGTGGCAAGAAAGTATTTTAATATCAACAGCTAAGCTTTCAATCTTTGATATTTAGTTATTAAAAATTTGATTAATTTTGACCGTGGAATACCACAATCATAAGCAACGAATATTAAGTGAGAAAACATTTCTATCACAAAATCCCTAAACAGCTGTCAGTCATAAACAATAACTGTATTCATATTGCATTTGTAATCATACCCGCGTATGAGTAATGCATCTGAGGCTTCTGAATTATTACGAATACGTAACCTGAACAGACATCCCGCCTTAAGTGTCAGTTAAATCACATTATAAAAATCGTTACTTACACAAACTTTCACATTTCATGCTTCATTATATACAAAGATATTCCAAAATATAAAAAACTTTTATATAAGAGGTGCCCGTCCTTATTGATGCGATTACCAACGAACGATATTTGATATTAATTTATATAGATAAATATTTATGTTTATTTAAAAGCCTTTCTTTTGAATTGAAAACTATGTTTGTGCATGTTACACTTGTTTCTAAAAGGAATTTATTTTCAAATCCCCCTTTTTGGCCGTATTTTCCCCGCTTTTTGAATTAACATATCTGGCTTTTTTGCACGCATTACGTATGAGTAATACGACCGAGTACATTTAATATTACTTATACGTACACTCTGTTCGATTTAAATAATTTTAATTTTGTTATTAGAATACTCACTTGATAAGTTTTTTTTGCTTTCATCGGTTAGCCACTGTATTATTTAAATGCGGGAAATTTTGTTTAAATCGAATACACTGTTCTGCATGAAAATCGGCCCTGAGACCGCTTTAGCTGATTCTTATGTAAAACTACCACCACCCATTACTTTTATGTGGTTACTCCTTCTCCCACAATATGTCGAATAATACATTTTCTAAGTAATTTAAAAACTATAAATTTATTGAACAATACTTTTTATAAATTTTTCACAATTTTTTTTTCAAAATATTTCCGATCCAAAGAATTCATATTCACCTTCATTTGATGCTTGTGTTTCTCATGTACCTTAAAGTTGAAATTTCTCGTACTATTGACCAGCAGTATTCTGCCAACATGCCAGCACTCGAATTTCCGGAAAATCTTTTCTCAAACTGAGCAATGACTTGATGAGATCGTTCCCATGTTCATTATAAACTGCTCCTAAGGTTCCAGGAAAAAAATACAGATGTGAGTGCAGCCATAGCCTTATATGCTGACAGCAACTCCTCAACATGATTGACATTAGTCATCACTTTTTTTGTTACCCAAAAAGTACACACACACACGTTTTGGAATGCAAGCCAAGCTCGTTTTTCTTTTAGATTCAGGAGTTCAATAAACCTTGAGTCTTGGAAAAGTTATCTGCTTTGGGGTCCCACGAATACTCCTAGTTTGATTTTAGCTTCAGTTCTGTCAATTAATTTTAATTAGGACAGAACACTAAACTTTCGTCTTCCGAAAAAAAATAATTTGATGGTTGACTGTCTGTTTCTCTGAGAAGAAATTTTTACTCCCGTTTATAAAATACTCCACTGCTGAAATTTAGACCTAAAAAGCTGAGATTCAATTTTAGATAGTTTTAAAGCCCGAAATATATCATTCAATTTCGACTGAGTGACAAAATAAGGTTGTCAAAGTATGATTTAGTTTATATTTGTAATTGGCAAAGATTGATGAGTGAGGGACCAGTTAGAGCTGAAGGAATATTCGGATATTAAATAGTGTGCTTAATTTTTCCAGAGATCCCGTTGATGAAAGTCATATAATATTAACAATTGGTAAGATGACAACTAGGCTCGAGCCAAACCATGGGCACAGCAAATGGCATTGATTTACAGCTACCTTTAAGCCATTTGGTCAAGCTAGTGTAACAAGTAGTTCCAAAAAAAAATTTTTAGCCCAATGCTGGTCTTTATCGCCAAATTGGCAATAAAAGTAGAGTTTATAAGCTGAGAAAGACGGTTTTTCTTGTGTTTTTATTGTAACCTCCCCGCAAACATAACAGAAGCTATCAGTATGATTTTTACACTCGTGAGGCATAGTTCAATTGTAAAAAAAATTTCTTACTTAATTACAATTCACAACGACAAAAACGACAACTTTTTCACTTAATTTAGACAATATAAGAACATCAAGCGCTCGCGCACAACACTGAAATATTGCCTTTAGGATCGCTTGAGATGCAGTGAAGCTGGATAAAAATTGTAGTGCAGAGCTATGGAAAAATTTAACAGCTAAAATAATTTTTTATAAATTCTAAATTTAATTCAGGGCCATAAAATCATCGATAATAACGTGGGTGGTCCCTCGAAAGTGGTGGGTGATGGGGGAAAACGGAGATCATATTCGGATTCAGAAAGTGAATTTACATAAGAACCAAATGAAATGGTGTCAGGGCTATTTCCTTTTTTCTTTTTTTTGCAGAAGAGTGTTATTAATAGATGGATCAACGATTATTAAAATACTATTATTTGTATTGTATTTTATATTCGCTACCAGACAACACTTTTCTTATAAAAAATAGTCGAATGTGCAGGCACATCACACTTTTCTTATAGAAAGATAGATTGATTATAATTTTTTGTTTAACTTCATCAAAATCAATTTTTACTTCTTAGTGCCTGCTATAGAAGTCGTGCTAAATTTATTTTTAATTTGTCTTACGAGTATTTAAATGTCTTTCAAGGCCACAGTGCGGATACATAAAAATTCCAAGATTCGCAATATAAATGAGAAATAAACTGAAATTTATATTGGCAAAGGAATTTAATATTTTCTTTTGTCTTTTAGGTAAGTTCTTTTTTATGTTAAATATTTTATTACATATATTTCAATTTCTTTTGCTCAAACTGCAACTTCTATGAATGCCAATCATCAATGTTTAACATACTATCGAAGTCATGAATATGTTATATCTTCGCTGTCCTCATATCCTTTGTTGAATCCATAGAATTTTAATATTGTTCGATAGCAGTGTGCATGTTTCTATGCACTCTTAGTCAATTTAATAGAATTTGTATGACATTTTTATTTTCTGCTCGTTTTGGAATTGCTTTTATTCAATTGTGTTTTAGTCTTCGATATGCATATAATTTGTATGGTGTAATTGTAATCAAACAAGAAAGTGTTTTCGCCAGTTTTGTATGTATGTAAATGTGTGCATGCAGTTATTTTTTGTAAGTGTTTTTCAACTTCTTTTCAATTCACTTGGCAACTATAAGTATGACAATTTTTAAGTTATTTTCTACTTATTTTAACAATTCAAATATAAACACAAGCTAAACGTGTTGGGCGTTTCCTATTGCATTTGCACACAAAAAAACAGGAGTTTTTAAAAGTAATGATATAATAATCTTAGATTATATAAACTGAAGAAAGGACCATTCAGTAAATTAAGGACCTCAATTTTTTTTGAGAAATTAAATCCTTAACTGAAAACTGCATTCACTTGGAAATACTTCAATAAAATAGAAAAAGAGTGTCGTTATCAAAATTTTTCTAAAAGTTGGGTTGCTCCTTTTGGTATTTTTTTTTAATATTTTATTGGAATTTTTTTATTATTTTGATTGCAGGTATTGTCAAAGAATTTAAAATAGTAAATAAATATGCAGATTCGTTGATATTGATATTTTAGTTCTGTTATCAATGACAGATTTGTATTAAAAAAATTACTAAAAATGCATTGCCGTCAGTAAGAAAATAGGCACTTAATGAACAAATAAGTTTGAATTCATATTCCTTTTGACTAGCAATAAATAAAAATAGAATATCTAAATTAAAAATAGTTTATTAATCGGTGTTAAGTTCAGTATTTTGAATTCCTATAATATAAAATATTTTTTAAAAGGAGAGCAAAAAAATTAAACTATACTTTTTATTCGGATAAAATTAAGTTCATTCCAGTTCAATGAAATTTAAATACATTGGATAGAAAATGAGAAATTTTTAAATTTAATTGAACTATGGTGAATTTTAATAAGAAATAAATTCTTACTCTGGCTTAAGTTCAGTAATTTCAATTATTATTCTCTTCTTTAGACACTCACATTAATTAATAAAAATATTTCATTCTATAAGAATTAAAATTAATGAACTTAAGCCGGATTAAGAAACTAATTCTGATTATCATGGGAAATTTTATTTGAAAGATAATCTTCTGCCATTATAATTTAAATATGTTTCCTGGCATATGACCACCATGGCTGGCTCGGACGTAGTCTAATGTTCTTTCGATGACTTTTTCTAACATTTGCGGCCACATGTCGGCAATAACGCAGCAAATTTTGTCCTCCAAGTAGTCAATTGTTGCAGTTATATTGGGTTATACTAGAAAATAATCTAAAAAGAATTTAAATCGCACAATCTTGGAAGCAAATTCATGAATCCGAAACGTGAAACTATGCGGTTACCACCAAACGTTTCCTTCAATAAATCAATGAAGGCACGAGCTGCGTGACATGTTGCGACGTCTTCTTGAAAGCACAGCTCCTGCACATCATGGTTCTTCAAATAATCATCAAAACAGTCGGCTCTACCAAGGCGGATACACTGATTAGGGTCTTCCTCTACGCTACGCTCTACAGCAGTAATGCCTTCTTCTGTACGCTTTGTACGACGTCTCTGTGGATTTTTTTAACATTTAGGCTAAATGTGGTGCAAAAACGTTCCATAGTTAATCGAATTAATTGCTCTGATGGAAGATTATGTTGACCTTAAAATGGACATAGTGCGCGATACTTATTTTAACGGAACGATGGCTTTCAAAATAAATTTGCACAATTTTCCAGCATTGTGCAGGCGTCAGTCTACTTATGTTGAAATAACAAGCAAAACTAAACATAAATCATTTGACAGCTGACAAAATGGCTGCCAGTTAAAAAAGTGTTGCCAACGTGAAGTTTTATGTCTGTATAAAAAAACATCCTTTAAAGGCCCTCCAATAGGATCTTTCGAAATTTAATAGTAAGTTATATAGTTAAAGTTATACCTGTCGAATTATCATTTATTTAGTTTGTTTTTCCATATCACCAAAGACGCATATACGATCCAATAACACGTTCACGTTTTATTTAAATTAAAATTAAAATAATAAATGCTTAACCAAAAAAAACATTCCAATATTTTTGGGTTAAAAAAGTATTGTTAATGCGTATTTATTTTACTTGCTGCATAAAACATTTAATCCTATAAAAAGCAAAAAAAAAACACAAAACATAAAAGTAAATCGATAACGATTGCTTCTTCGAAATCACATAATTTTACTTCATACAAAATTTTGTTCAATACAAATCTCATAAATCACTTAAATGTCCAATAATGACATTTAGATATTTTCTTATATCATTTGATTTTACTACAAACAGCAACAACAAGATGCTACAAAGTTAACAAACTTGAAATTACTTATAGATTGACTTGGGTAAATAAATTTACACATAAAATTCCAGCGGCAGTATTAAGAGGAAAACATTTGAATATTGCCCAAAAGGCAAAACTTTAGTTAAGCAAAAAGATATAAAAATGAAATAATATGAAAATGATGATAATAGGATTTTAAAATGTTGCGTGTCTCAAGTTTTGACACTATCAAAAGACAGCTTGTCGCTGATTTTAAATGCTGTAGTAAAACTTAAATTGACAATTAAGAAATTCAAAAAGAAAACCAAATTGTGCGCTCCTTGCAATAAAATGTCAAATAAAATGAAGCAAGTGTTTCGAAACAAAACTGTTACAAAATTGACGGCAGTTAAAACAAAATAAAAAATAAAAAAATACAGCAACCTCATTGTGGCTGGGAAGGTGTTAGTGGGTGTTTCTTGTGAGAAAAGCGTCATTAGATTTCTCTTCACCCTCTCTCTATAGCTATGTATATCTGGTTATATAATGTACCATTTGTGGTGAATAGCCAGAAGGTGTAGGGTAAGGTCACTCAAATAAATATTTAATGATAAACTTTTGGGACTTTAAAAAATCCTTTTTTCAGGGTATTCATTGATAAAATTTTATTTGAATAAAAGTTTCAATTAGTGTGCGTTAATAAATGTTAAATTTAAAAGTTTCAAGTTTTTTGCAAAAATCTAATCAATTAAAATAAATTATATAAAAGTTTTATATTTAAAAAATTTATTATTTGACTTATTGTCATAAGTTTATTTTAATTAAAATTTATTTGCTGTTGGTTAAGCATTGTATATATGTATTTCATTGGTGCTTTGCCAAATCATCAGTAGACTTCAACCACATAAGAGGTGTATGACTTTTCAAAATATGTGGTCTTACATCTACTGTTGATTTAGCAAAGCACCAATAAAATTTATATCGACAATGCTTAACCAAAAGCAAACAAATTTCAATAAAAATTTTACTTTTTTATATTATGCCTTTCATTCATATTTTACGGAAATCGTCAGTATGTAGACTTTAACCTTGAAAAATTTTAAATTAAGGCTTTTACGTTCCTTTTCACAATGTATGATTGCGAGTTGAAGTGAGCTTTAACTGCAAGCTCTTCACATAAAACACTTTCCACTTTAATGGCAACGTACGAAGTTTTTTAGCTTATTTCAAAATCTTTTGGGTTAAAGTCTACTGGTGATTTCCATGAAGCAATAATGATATGCCTACAGACGTTGCTTAACAAAAAAAAGCAAACTTTTCAAATTCAATAAAGATTTTATGTCAAATAAATATACTTTGGTATTTCTTAGATATAAATTATAATCGTAATAGGAAGAGTTCTATTGACTCAAGTAATTCTTAAAAGCAAAAATTATGTCAATAACTGGACTAGTGAAAAAACTATTAAGTTGTTTGTTCGAAAAATTTTAAAGCGCTTATTTTTCATATATAAATCTTTCCTTTTGCTCTTGCAAGTAGCATACAGTCGTATACGGTTTCGCTAAACAGGTTGTTTTAAGACGAATGACTGATTAGCCCACAGCGTCCTTACTTGTCTTATTTATATTATATTATGTCCTGCAACTCTTATTAGGAAAAAGGGGACACTTTTAGTGTTTATACCATTCACAAAAACTGATATTATTTGAACTTTTAATGTAGTTTTTTCTGGGTGCTTATGACTAGGAAAATCAGATAAGCGATGTCCATCTATCTTTAAATGAATTCGGTTTTCAGCAACACTCAGAAAACCTACAGAATACGGTTTTGGATTGAAATGTTAAAAATTGTCCTTACTAGGTTGGTTTTGAAAATTAGAAAAATCAGATACTTTTCCAGGGCTGGAAATTTGATTTTTTTTTGGTATATAAAAGTATCCAGCTAAAACTTATTCTATTATTTTTTATTAATTAAACAGATTTTATAATTTAGCAAAATAAAGATTAGTATTGAAAATCAAAAAAAAATCAAAAAGACGTTTTCAGGGCTGGAAAATTGAAATATTTTTTTTACATAAGGCCTAACTAACCAAAACTAAATTTAGAAACTTTTGTTAGATTGTTGGTTAAGCAAGGTATGTATGCCTTCCATTTTTGCTTAAAAAACTTACTTTTAAAAACTTTAAAATTTTGGCATTTTTTCACCTAAAAATCTAGTTTAATTATTCTTGTCTTCTTAATTTAAAAAAATATATATAAAAAAATATATATATATTATATATATATAATAATTGAAAAACTGAAATTGATTAGTATTCAAAATTAATTCCATGAATCAACTTATTTTATCTTTATAAATGGCAATAGAGTAGAAAATATATGAGTCATTTTCCTTTCACAAAACATACATATATGTATGTACTACAAACCTGGGAATGACAAAAGAATCTTATTAAATAATTAATTAATTTTTAGCCAAATACTTATAAATATTCAACAACTATGTTCATACATATCTTTTAAATTACGCAGCACAAACAACTATAAGTAAAATTTATAGACTGTATGAGGTACAATTATATGCATAATTTTAAAAACACTCTGAGTATTAATCGGTTTTGCATGCGCATATACAGGGCTATTTTTATTTAAACACACACATAAAGCATGTTTTCAAATAGCTACAAATTTTTCATTTCATTTTATATACACAAATATATGTATGAGAAATAAATATTCCAAGTACCAGGCGCCTATATTTTTTTTGTCCTATTAAATATCCTACACACACGCACACACAACTACACACTTTTCATTCCATTTTTTTATATATAAAAATTTGTGTATACTGTACGAGGTGCAATCATATGCATAATTAAAAAAATACTCTGAGTATTAATCGGCTAAACATGCGTATATACAGGGCTATTTTTTTACACACACATAAAGCATATTTTTAAATAGCCCTACATTTTGTATTTGTATTTTATATACACAAATGTATCTATGATGAATAAATATCTCAAGTATCATTTATTTGTCCGATTAAATATCCATAGTCTGATTAAAAGCATACTCAAACTATAAGTGTGGCAGAGGCTCAATGCACTTAATACTTATGTATCTAGGGTATTTTTGTTTTTCACATAAACGTAGAAGAAATACGCTTGTAGATTGTAGTCGCCTATAGGCATAATTGTTTGACATGAAAAATATGTGAACGTACGAATTGTTTGCAGTATAATTATGATTAAATGCAGTTACTAAAATTAAGACTATTTGCTTATGAATATGTTTTTTTCAAACAAAGCATTCTTACTTTTTTTTATTATTTAATCAATATTAATGCTTAAAAATTGTTGAACTTGAATACCCTAAGCTATACTCGTATATATGCATAACAAAGTAGATAGAGATAAAAAATTCCAAATATCTAAAAACATTTTGTTTACAGTTTAATGACTGCCAGTCAGATGTATAAATTTTTGTTATTTATTTTGCGGGAAACGATTTGTTTTTTCTTTTTTTTTTTTTTTTGTCTCAAAAAGGGAAGTTCATAATTTTCATTAATCAAATTGAACTAGTAAAGACAGATTGACATTTAAAATTTTTCCCAAAAGTTAGATTAAAAATCTTAACTTGCTTGCATAGTTAAAAGTTGAAAGCTTATACTTTTTATTGATATAAATTCTTCGTAAGCATACAAATTTTTTTCATACACAAATACATGGATATAATATTATTTGCTTATAATACCACACGGAAGAAAATCTTATTTTGTATTCAATGACTAAATTCAAAATATGAAATAATATTTTTACTGAAACAGGACCTACCACAGAATTTATAAAACTGAATATCAAAATTACTAACTATATATTCATAAAACCAAATACAGACAATAAAAAGACTTAAGATACACTTAAAAAACATTTTGTTCGAAAATCCCTGACGTAATTTCTTCTGTATGTAGGCTTAAGTATTTTTGAGTTAGATCATTCATTAGTTGTTTTCACTTTTATTAAAATCTTAAAAGTTCATTATTTACAAAACTTGTGAAAAAATTACGAAAAACTGTAATACTCGTATATGCTACCTGAATTAGCAAATTTATTGTCAAAACTTATAGTTTTTGCAAACAAAAAACCTTGGACTGTTTTCTTTTAAAATGTTTCCTCAAGGGTGTAAAAAATGGTGGCTTTTGACAACATTATTAAAAAAACACAAAAAACAGTGTGTAAAAAACTGAAATGATTTCCGTTTCATTTCATTTAACTTCTGCTTTCGGTTTTGAAAAATACAACAGTTTCAGTCAAAGCAAAATCACCTAATTGCGCAGTACTGTCAGCAGTCGTCAATTTGAAAAGTTTGGATTTGATTCGATTTTGCTTTTGGTTAGTATCTCAAGTAAATCAGAAGCAGTTAATTTTAATTTTGGAAGTCACAAACGGTCACAGTCAAAGAAGCAAAAACTTTTGCTTTTAGAAGTTTTAAGCAATCGCAGTAAAGATGCAATCAACGTGCAATAACCACAGCCATAGAAAACAGCCGTTCAAAATAATGGGCGAGATTGTACTTGATTATAGGTGACTCACCATTACGTCATAGCCATTACCATAGAAACCAATTGAATTTTGGTTTGGTTATGGCTATGGCATTATGGCTATAGCACGTCTAATTGTACCTTAAAGTGGTTTTTTTGCTTCTTGAATGATGTTTAAAAACAACAACAAAAACATGACAAACACCACAAAATAGTTGACTGAACCTGCTGAAAGCTTCTAAAAGCAAGAGCTTTTACTTCTTCCACTGTGACAGTTTGGTACTTACAAAAGCACACAGACTGTTTATACTTTTAATAGCAAAACTAATCAAAAGCAACAGCAAATAAAATTCAAACTTTTAAAATTGTCGACTTTGAGCGTGCTGCGCAATTGTTCATAATTCGTTTTTTGATTCTGCTTTGACTGCCACTGTTGATTACTTTCACAAGCACAAGCAAAAGTATTGGTTCGTTTTAAACAGTTGGAAAAAGATAGAGCAGTAAAAAGTAAAAATTTTACAACTTTTGCTACTTCGATTTAAGTTTTTGAAACACTGACAAAAAATTACCGCCTAACACGATTTTTGGCAAAAATTGGACTTGTACGACCTTTATACCTTTTCCGAAAAATCTGAGAAAAAACTCAAAAATACTTGTTTCTATAAGCTTTAAAATTATGCATGAGCACGCATGAAAATAAGATAAAAAAAATTTTTGGGACACTCTAATAAACATACGAATTCCTTCAACAAAAAACTTTTAAAGGGCCTTTAGAGCCAAATTATCAAGGTTGAGCAAAAGATTTAAGAAACCTTATGACATTTGGTGATAACGTACGAATTTTCTATTTCATAAAACATATTTTTAAAGTTATTTCAATACCACCGAAGTATAGAGTACAAGTAAAATTTTAGGAATCTTTGCACTTTGCATTTACTAAATTCTAAAAATGCTTTAAACAACACTTCGATACCATTTAAAAAAACTTATTTTCAAGAGCCAAAATATACTTAGAATTGAACACTTAAAGCTGAGATTTCAACGTTACACAGACAATAAACACTATTGACCAAACAAGAAAACTAAAATGTTTTCCTTAGCAATAACATAAAAATATGACAAATAAATACATTTTCGTATATAGCAGCTTAAGGAGAAGAGCACATAAAACTATAACCCTGGGCAAGTTATTGGTTGCATATTAGTGTTTCCAGTAAAGCAGAGGAGTTTTTTTTTCTTTGATTATGTATAAAGGTTTTTGTATTCACCCTTAAGCTAAAATTATACTTTATTTTTGAAAGAAAGAAGATATTTTTTGTATTTCTTAATAAAAAGGAAGGGAAGGAAAGGAAGTTAGAGAGTTTTTTGGTAGGTATTTAAACATTAAAATGTTTTATCGTTCCAAATCTGGATCAAGCAATATATTTGCGGCTATAAGGAAAAAGTGCTTCAAGTCATATTTGACTGTTTTGCAGGAGAGCACTTTTAAGCGTTGAAGTCGGTTTTCAGATATTCATTTCGTTTCGTAAATACGGGTGAGAGGAATTCGGTAGCTCTCGTAATAATTACGTTCAAGTTATATTCAGTGGGCTCTGACGC
The DNA here is from genome assembly GCA_944452675.1 of Tachina lurida. Classification (NCBI taxonomy): domain Eukaryota; kingdom Metazoa; phylum Arthropoda; class Insecta; order Diptera; family Tachinidae; genus Tachina; species Tachina lurida. The sequence goes on along the minus strand of OX101753.1, from coordinate 156,062,885 downwards.
CGGTTTAATGAATGCGAGCGAGAGGAATTTGATAGCTCTCGTAATACACAAGACACAGCTTCGAAAAAATTTAATACGCCTCATTTAACAGTAGAGGTGCTACAGCACTGCATTATTAAAAACGTGCAAAAAGCAGAGCTGTAAAAGAATGAAGCGTTCCTCTATCTCTTCCTTCAGCACCTGTCTTCTCTATCACTATCCCTTTCCTAAAGAAGGTAACACCTAGTAATAGTAGTAGGCATTCATTGCCAGAGTGTTACTTCTCTTTATTAAAAAAAAAAAAAGAGTTTTCATATTAATTCGGCAGGTAAAATCAATATATAAATCAATATATAAATAAGCAAACAGAATTTCAAGATACGAGCAACTGCGATAGATTAAAATAAACTAAAAATGCATTCAAGATGAAAATGATAGATCTTGAACACTAACTACAAATTTATCAGAAAGCTCAAGATTAATACTCAAGATCTTGTCTGCTTTCTCCCAAAAAAAACTTAGAACAAGCCTTTATCTAGATGTCCGTTCTTGTAATATACTGCTTACCATACTAAGATGTCTAGCTCATCCCGATAGCGTGTAGCTTAACCTTGATATCTTATAATAATTATAATTCTAACTCGTTGAGACTTGTTTTCCTATTTGTATGGTTTGTTCGTTTGAATTTGAAATCTGTAAGGGTCTGCATGTGATTTTTGTATTTTATTTCTTTTAACTAGCGTGCATTTGCTTGCAAAAGCTTGCACGTGATTGTTGTTGTTTTATTTCTGTTAGTGCGATGTGAACTACAGTGAATGAGCGTGGTTGTTGGATTTTCTTTATCTTGTGTATATCGATGACTTGATATAAAAAGGGCATATCTAAATTTTTTTTAACGTTTTCTGGGAGACAACGTATAATTGCATCCTCCTTGAAGATCTTAGTATGTTGCAGTTTAAAATCATTGACTTATGGCCACTTAAAAATCTATTTCTGCATGTATTTAGATTTAGTTTTTCTTCAGTAGTTTGCTTCTCCTATAAAATATCGAAAATTCGAGTTCCGCCTTTCTTATATGTAGTGTGGGAGAAAAATAAAGAGTCATTTGTGATGGAACGCTACAGGCTTCTAAGCAATTTTTTGGTAAAATGAGAAGAGTATATATGAAAGTATGAAGAGAGTATTGTTTCAAGACCAGTCGTATATACAACAGCGAAGTAGGCGTCATGGTAACCAGTTGTGAAATATTTATATAATTTATGTGTGTGTATTACAGCTCTTAATTTCATTAGTTTAAATGTATTTAGTAAATAAAGTGTCATTTATTAACCCTAGTTAGCACACTGGGGTCTTTATTTATTTGCAAATCTAGAAGTGCACAAAAAGCATATTTAAAAGACAAAAACGTAACCAAATCATTAATTGGCCTTAAGACAAAAACTGAAATTTCCTAAACCCCGGATACCACTATTGGCACAATGTACCGATTTTTGTCGGCTCACTGCAATAAAGTCAAAAGTAGTAAGTCAAAATGACAAAAGTACTCAATTAATTCTGGAATAAGTGTATATGGCTTTATTAAAATTATATCCTTATATTACAATTACTACTTTATTTCAGCGAGCCGATGAAAATCGGTACATTGTGCCGATAGTGGGATCCAGGCTTAAGATTCATTAAAATAAAATTTTAAGAGATCTTTAAATTTTGTTATATTTTTTATCACTGAACAATCACTGTGCATGGAAATACAGGCTTATATTTTTATACGGATAATAAATCATTTCTTAGCATTTCATTCACTCTTAAAAATATTGAAGAATTCGAAAGCAAGGCCTGAAACCCCTGCCAAAGCAATCCCACGAGTATAGTAGCCAAGTACGACCGAAGAATATTTTTTAACAAATTCTGTTAAAATATCACAATCATCAACTGCAACCACAAAATAACTAACAAATATGTACTATACTAAAGCATCTATACTTAATGGCAACTACAGTGCAATCAAAAAGGCAAACACTCTTAAAATGAAACGAAAAACAAACAAAAAATCACAAGGTTTAAACATGGGAAGCAAATAAACATACATACACGCATAAAGAGAAACTCTTATTTCCAATTTAGCAAGACCATATAAAAATTGAAGGAAGCAAACGTTAAGGCTGCAATATAAAGTATCATAATGTATGAGTAGTTTTTCTTGTCCAAACCATAAGAGAACAACTATTTCCGTTTTAATATTTATTTTTTTTTATTTTTGAAATTGTAAGTATATTTATATTGTAACTTATATGGCGTTGCAATTTATACTCTTGTGACAACTGCCAAAATAACGTGAACGAACACACTCGTACTATAGATTCTATAACATCTAGGAAAATTATGTTTTTGTGTAAGTTTTAGCTTTGAAATTTTCAATGTTAGTTTTTAGTAGTAATCAGATAAATTTATTTCAATGTCTGCTGTATAGTGCATTCATGTGGGAGGGCGTTTTCAAAAAAAAAAATTTCCTATCAGCAAGGCAAATGGTATTTGAGGGAAAAAGTATAAAAGTTTATATAAATATTAGCAGGAAATTTCAAATGTTGTAGGAACTCTAAAATGTTGCTATAGTGCAATGGTTATTTAAAAACTTTTTAAAGTTTTTGGCAATTTTTTTCTCATATTGAAGGAAGAAGGTCAGCGATTATACCAACCACTATTCCTTATATAGAGGCTCAGCCTTTTGAGCCTGATTTCCGATAAATTGGATAACCTTCCGGAGGATATTCTGCCAAGGAGATGCAGAGTGAGATCTTCCACAGCGCGACAAAAATACAGGAGATGCAGGATACTTTCTTCTTCTTCCTCGTCATTGCAACTGTAGCAGTAGTCATTATATGGGAAACACATACGCTTAGCATCGGTTCCGAAGGTACAGTGACCACGATGTTCCTCATTCAAATCACTCTCAAATAATTTGTAATATTTTATTTTAATTAAAATTGTACAAAGGCAAAGAATTGCTATGATTTGTATAGCTATGCTATTTATTGCGCGATACAGGTGTTAGGACGTCATATACGTAACAAAAATAGTCGACACTACTACAGTTAGAAATTAATTTTTGTTTTTATTTTTTGTACTTAAAAGCAGAGCACGGAAATGAACGAAACAAATCGTTTGATTTTGTTTTGTTTCGTTCTCTAAAGTGAGTAAAACAGAGACAAAACAAAAACAATAAGAACGATTGCTTTGGTATTGTTATTGCACATGAGCACAAACCAGAGATCAAAGTCAATTGGCTGCAAGCTCGCTAAGAGCCGCCACCAGCCACAAACAATATATTATTTTAATCGTGTGCCGCTAGAAAAGAAAATGATGGAAAATAAATGGAAACTTTTTGAAATATTTGACATCATCATATAAAATAATTTTATTGCATTATTGCATGGCACATTAAGCAGCATAGCTATAACTGGGTGTCCTAAGACACCTATCTTCTTTTTTTATTTTCTCATCATATCATTAACATTATTAATATTATCTTTGGAGTAGAAAGTTATTTAGCAAAAAAAAACTACAAGTCGTTTTGGTTAAAAAATGTATAATGATATTTCCTTTAATACAACTGCACATATAGCAATGTAGTTTGAAACTAATATTAATCATAACTTGAAGTAATAGAAAAAAATAATGCAATGAAACAACATAAATACTTCATTTAGTTTTCCTTATTTTTTTTCTAAAAAAGAGTACACGAAAAATATTTCTGTTGAACACATTTTTTTCTTAACAACTTCATTTATATTCTTTGATTTTTTTACATAGTCTTTCCCATTAAACTGACGAAAAATTAAAAAAAAACCTCTCCGACTAGATATTACTCCGCTAACATTGCGAAATTTTTCGTGGTTCCTCTTTATAGAAATTTAAAATCTATACCTTTTCGTTATTTTTTTTTTTGTTCTTCTCCTCTGTCAACACTGAACCACGATGCCTCTTTCCACAGTCATCGGAAATGTGTACAGTTTAGAAAAAGTAAAAAACTTTTAATTAGTATTGGAAAGTTTTTCAATTAACAACACCTGCAAACTATTTTTCAAAACATACAACTATAATAACAGAAACATGAAACAACACCAACATAAAGGAGGATAATGGTAGTAAGGACATCAACAATGTCTGCACAAGAATGCGTAGCAAACATTTAAGCATGACTACAACAGCTCTAGTCTATAGGAGTAAAATGGTGCGTGCACAGCCATAGAAATATGGAAAAATTCAAGCATTAGAAAAATTTAAACAGAAAAATATAAATAAAAAATAGGAAGTCTCTTAGAAAAATGTACATTTGCTTAGAGCTTATTGCGCTAAAGTAATGAATCTGAGAGGTGTGCAAAATATGTCAATATGTGTATTGAAGCTCTTCGGAATACAAACGTTATGAAGAGAGTTTGTTCAGACCGGACGGCACATTGTTCAATTGAGATTTTTACAAAATTGGTAATTCGTTCACTGTGGCCCAAACAATTTTTAGAAATTAGAACGTCAATAAAGTGAGAAATTTATTAATGCCCTTTTTCTGTTCGACGATTGTATCGTCTTGAAAAAAAAAGCCGCAGTTGTAATTCTTTAAAACAATTTTTATTTATTGTCTATGCTAGAAGGTTCGTGTATTTGCTTTATGATTTTGTTCCAAACATTATATCAAACACATATTTTTTCATATATTTTTCAAAATATTGTATAATACTTTAATATATTTTTTATGTTTTAAAAACATGGTAATAATATTTTTATTTTTCATTAGCAAAGACAACAACCATTTTTGAAAAAAATAATTTATATATATAAATATAAATATATATACAAAAACGCCCTAAATCTTCTTACTGAATTTGGGCATAATGCTTTTAACATATTTCTGATGTTAAAACTTTTTTTTTAAACCTAGATATGAGTTTAATATAAATAAATATAATATTTTTTTTTAACAAAGGGATGAAAGGGTTTAAAAAAATTATTTTGCATTCAAAAAGCTTAAAAGAGGCGGCCAATATAATTTAGAATTGTTGAAAATGTGGAAAATGTGACTAGATGTCACCAGTGAAACACATTTTTCGCAAAAACTTGAAATTTTTGGAAATAAAGAACTCGGACTCTAGTGAGAAGCTTAACTTCTCACTTGCGAAATTGGTCTCCAAAAGAGGCCAACAACAGTTCTGATTTAAACTAACTGGACTTTCTCCTTTGGTATTATCTCTTTTCTAAAGGGTGCTTGGTGCACTCTTTATTAGATTATTTAAAAGAAAATATATATAGTATATGGAAGAGTCTTCTAGCCAAGCAGTGAATATCGAAAATGCTAGGGCTTCCACCCAGAGAAAAAAACAGTTTAAAATCAATAAAAACCATATTGATTTAAAAAAAAAAAACATGTTGAAAATTCTTATTTCAATATGGAAAAATATTAATTAATTTATTTTTGGGTATCTCAATATACATTTTCTGCTACATTTAAAATTATTGAATTAATGTTACGCGTTCTTATATTTAAGTTGCAGCTTTTTCCTGAGTGTACATTTGAAAGATATAATTTTTAAGAAATAAATATCCAAATTATTATTTCTTGAGCAGTCGACTAAATACAAACTTTGTTTTGAGAAACTATTGCACATGCTTTTTGGTGGACTCACTAATTTGCAGTTCTTCAACTAAAAATGAAATAAAACTCTAATGTTTGGGCCGGTACTTGTATTTCAAAGTATATTCTGAAACTACTCGATCGCGTACAGGAGATACCGAAGACGCTCATAGTGATAGTAAAGGATCCAACTCTATTCACTCTTTGTATCAATCCTAAATGCTGAGGCACATACTCGTGTATAACACATTCTTTTTTAAGAGTAATTTGAATTTTACTCGTACGTCTTGTATGTTGAAAAAACTATCTTCAGAAGTCTTTCCTGTCACTTTTAAGGTCGAAAAACTCCAATCGAATATCTACAACCATTCAACAACTATTAGCACTCCCTATATCTCCCAAGCAATAGCAAAATTTATTGTAGGAGCAGGCACCATTTCCTGAGCACTAGTCTGATTTCAACAACATAATGGCGGTGAAGAGCAATTCTTTCTAATTTAAATTGTATCATTGTTTGTTTTTTTTTTCTTATTAAGAAACTTATATGACTTCTAAATCTTTGAAACTCCCTGCTTATAAGCTATACCATCCAACAAAACACGAATTTTATTTTCTCGTCCTTCAAATTACACTCAAATCTAATTTTCGTTTTTAGTCAAGAGAGCTTCTTATTTGCTCGTAACCTACAAGCAATAAAGTAAAATCATGAGATTCCATTTTGATAGAAACCACGCTACTAGTCCAATTTCTTACCAATGAAGAGGCTCTACATCCAATGCTAGATCCTGTGATGTGACGTCCTGGATGTACCCTGTACCGTGAGGAACCACATGATGTCCCCTAGAATGTATTACATATAGGGAAAACTATGTATTATAGTGAAGCTTATAATCCTTACTACTAGTTCAATTCCAAACCAATGAAGAGGCTCTACATCCAATGCTAGACCCTGTGATGTGGCTTCCTCGATGTACCCTGTAACATGAGGAAGGAACTTGGTGGTTGCCTTTAGGCCATAATATTTTATTATAATCAAAAAGGTAAGCACTAAAAAAATCACATAAAATATTTTTGAAAAAACATTAGAAAAGAGGTTTATAAGACAGATTGCCATACAAACATTGTTTTTAATAATAGGTCTGTTCATTTACTTTCCCAGCAGAAACTAGCAACGAGAGATTAAGGAAGAAATTTATAAACGCTTTAGTTGTAAAAACTTGCAAGAAATTTTTATTCATATTAGAACCATGGAGGGAAATCATGATACAATTTCACTTTTTCTGATGTATTTTGCCTTGATAATGTTTTAAATTGTAAATCTTTTTAAAAATTTACATTTAATATGAATTAATTTACAGCGTTTCATGTCTTATTTAATATTTGTATGCAGTTTTCGTTTCTCTGATATTTTTGAAATACGAATAATTAATTTCACAACAAAACACACAACAGGTGGTTGAATAATTCTTGCAAGTAAAAATTTTACTAGTAACAATTTGTAAGAATTATTTAGTCTCTCAACTTTTTTCTCTCTTTTGACGCTCTCTCCATTTTGAGTTAAATTCGTAAATGAACAAACCTAATATATCTATTTTTTTTAAGAAATAACAAAATAATAAGTAAAATTGAATTTTTGTATTTGAAAATATGTTTAATTAATCACACAGAAATCTTATATATAATATTATATTGGTTATATAAAACAAATTAACTTTCAAATATGAGTATAATGAATGCCACGCTTAATATACGACTATAAAAATCTTCAGCATTTTATTTGACTTACCTAAAACAGTCTTGAAATCAATTTATTTTCTTTTTATTATATAACACCTTAAGTCATTCTTTAAATTTCAAAATAAATATGTTTAATTTTGCAATATTAATGCAATTCGTACGAGAGCATTTATTGCATTATAAAATACAACCACTTAATTCCTTGAAATTGTTTTATGGTGATAAAATATATTTAAAAAAAATTATTAGATTTCCACTTCACTTAATGCTGTGATCACATTTTAACTTTGTTAAACTCTAAAACAATTGTATTACATAGCAAATGTGTATTGGTTGGAACTCGTTCTTCAGCAACTACTAAACTATGTATGTGGCCATAAAGAAAATGCAGAATATATTGTTTGTAAAAATTGGAAGAAAAAATATATTAATTTTCCTTTATATTAACTTTTAAATATATGGGTTGTTAAGTAACAATGCTACAAGGAACGTTGCCACAAACATTCTTTTGTTTCAACAATTTCTTATTCAAGCACGAGTGATTGGTAGATGTTTATAAATATTCTAACATTATGAAAATATTAAAAGTTTTGCCAACATATACTCATATTATGTACATGGGAGCAATTTAAATATTTATGTGCATACACATTTCTACATACTTATAAAGTATGGCAAAGATGCACCTTTCTTTTATAAACAAAATTTTCTGTATGCATAAAAGAAAAGAAATATTTAAGTAACACCGACTTGGCAATACTCTACAATTAACTATAACTTAAAAGGAGTAGTCGTGTTAAGTGCCTCAAATAACAACTTTAAAAAATTATACGAGGGCTACTATTTATATTTCAGCAACTGGCAACACTAATGTCAATAGCTAAAATTTGGCAACACCATAATAAGGCTTGACACTTTTTAGCAAAAACGTACTTACAACGTTTTGATGTACAAGTGCTATTTGTTGTGATTACAGTGAGTTCAGATTGGCAAAAATGAAAATTTCAAGAGAAGGTTTTCGTTGGATTATTTTTCACAACTTTTGACGAGGATTATCTTAACCAGAATATGTCAAAGAATTCAGTTCTTTATATGGCGATATTTTACCATCAAAATCCATAGTATATCGGTTGTATAGTGAATTCAATGGTGATCGTAGTTCTGTCACCGATGAATTCCGTGAAGGTCGTCCAAAATCTGTTGTTGTGCCACAAAACATTGAAGCAGTGCGTCAACTGATATCGCAAGATCATTATGTGACATATTGTGAGATAGAAGCATCCTTGCACATTAGTTCCAATTCAATACATTCGATTTTACATGAACACTTAGTTGTAAAAAAAATGTTCCCGTTGGATATCCCATAATCTGTCACTCACTCAAAAAAAAATGCTCGCTTCATGTGGTGCAAGTAAATGATTAAAAAGTGCAACCGTGGTACTTTAAAAGACGTGAATAAAATCGTGACAGGTGATTTGTCATGGATATATGCTTATAAGCCGGAAACAAAACAGCAATCAACCGTAGAGGTGTTCCAAGACGCGCTAAATCGAACAAAAGTTGTTCGTGGAAGAAGCACAGCGAAGCAAAAGGTTGCCTGTTTCTTAAAACAAATGGTTCATGTGGCCACTGTTTCTCTTGAGCAACATAGAACTGTAAATTTTGATTGCTGTATGACCACTTGTTTGCCTGGAGTCTTCGCAGAAATTCGTAAAACTAACCCCCGAAGACGAATCATTCTTCATCATGACAATGCGAGCTCTCACACAACTCGTCAAACAAAGTGAATTTTTGAGCAGTAAAAACATTGAATTGATGGCTCATCCTCCGTATAGTTCTATTTTGGCATCCAATAACTTCTTCTTGTTCTCGAATATCAAAATTAAACTGCGTGGTCAACGATTTATGAGTGCCAAAGAAGCAGTTCAAGCGCTCAAAACCTATGTTTTGGAGGTGTCTCAAGAGGAATGGAAAAACTGCTACGACAAATGGTTTGAACGAATGCAAGAGTGTATTGATCATCAAGGGGAATATTTTGAAAAATAATAAAGCCAATTTTAGTTTAAAAAGTTTGTTATTATCTGCTATTCCCAAAATATGAATACAAGGAGAGGCTTTATAATGACAATCCCCAATTTCTTGTGGCTTTAAAGAAAAATATTCGTCGAGAAATCACCTCAATTGAACCAAGTTTACTGCAGCGTGTGGCGCAGAACACAAGGCTTCGTTTTAAATACTTTCTAAAAAATAAAATCCGTATTTTCATTCTATCGTTCAATGCTCTTAAGAAATTTTTGTGACAATTATTACGTTTTTTATTTAAGTTTGAAAATATAAATCTGCTTTTAGACTTAAAAAAAATTGTATGAAAAAGAATAAAAGAAAAATTTGGTGAACTGCATCAAAATTGCTATCATTCGACAGGTATTTAGGTTTTTAATATCATCTTTAGGTTTATAATATGATTTTTTATTTATAATGACTATTTAGGATCTTAAACGATTTAAAGTTGGTTGCAGTCTAAATTTTTGATTTTTTAAATTTTTAATTAGTGATTATACAAGTACCTTTCAAGGATATCTTTTTTTTTTTTTTTTTTAAGAGGCAATTAATGCCTACTATTACTAGGTGTTACCTTCTTTAGGAAAGGCATAGTGGTAGAGAAGACAGGTGATGAAAGGAGAGATAGAGGAAAGCTTAATTTTTTTTACAACTCTGCTTTTTGCACGTTTTTAATAATGCAGTGTTGCAGCGCCTCTCTGATGTTAAATGAGGCGTATTAATTTTTTGAAGCTGCGTTTTGTAGCCATTACATTGATTATTTTACTTCGCCGATGATTCTGCTACACAACGAAGGAGGGCGCTCTGATGTTACAAAACCTTATTCAATTGTTATGGACTCAAAACTACACTGTACATTGTTTCCATATTGAATACGAGCAGTTGTTATAAAATTTTGCTGTTTATATGCAACTTAATAAAACACATTTCAGGCCTTAGTTTCATTTAAAAAACAAAACGCTAAGCCATAGCGGGCTCAAAAGTTCAATATGATGCCTTATGTTCAGCTTAAAATTCAAACTTAAGAGCAGTTGCTTTTATAAAAGCAGAAAAGTCAAAGGCCATTACTATATTTCTTTATAGTTATAGAAGTTTTTTTACTTTTATTTGCCTTCTTCTCCATTCTTGTCTTATAATAAATTGTAACAATGACAACCGCAATGAGGTCATAATGTAAGAAATTCAATTGTGTGTCTATGTAGTGTATTATACGTTTAAAATATGGCACATATTGTTTCCCTTCTATCAAATGCTCAGCAAACATACTTGGGCAAAATAAAATTTTCTCATTTTCATGCAAAAGACAAATGCAGCCATACAAGTATATTCGTACACGTATTAAGGCAAAACAAAAAAATTTAAACACCCAGTTAATATATGATGCAACATATGCTAATAGTTTGCTCAAATGCCACCTTTTGTGACCCATTTGCTGTACTCTGTGAAAGTTTTTCAATACGTTTTATTTATTTTTTTTTGTTGCAAGGGTTTGGTTTCTTCATGGCTTCCCAACCATCAGCTTTCAATAACAATACCAATTTTAAATTTTTTTCATTTTTTTTTTTTGCCTTAAGTAGAGTCAAGGAGGCTGGTTATGAGAACTTGAGCAAAGCGAAGAAAAAATTTATGCCGCCACAAACAATAGGAAATTGTTTTTCTGTTTCGTTTTTTTTTTCTTCTGCCATTATGGCTGTCTTCGACTTGTATTGGCAGCCTTTAACCATCTTGCCTCTGTTCAATAGCAGCAACAATGTGTTGCAATACACAATACTACTTACAACAGCTACAGCTGTGATGTCCATTTTTCTAAAGTGTTTGTTTTACTTCTAGTTGTAATCAACACAAGAAAAGGAAATTGAATGCTAAAAAGAATGATGAGTTACACTGCAACTGTCCGTTCGCTCTGTTGTTGCTCTAAATATTGTAATAATAACGAATGATTTGTGTTTTTCTCTTGTTGCTTTAATAAACTTAATTGATGGTAAAACTCTATGTGAGGCACTATAAAAACCAAAAAAAAAGAAAAATTTTACAAAAATTAAAACAAAACTTTGTTGCCTCTTTCAATTATAGAAAATTTATGAATATTTGGAAAATAATTACCGCCATGTACATTCCATGCGCAATTCATAATTTTATTAACAATAACTGCAACTAAACTTACGAATCAGCGAATTGCACTTCCTTCTAAATAGTAAACTTTTTTTTTAAGAGAACTAACAATCAGGCAATAAATAACCTACTACTATTACTACTCGTAGGTGTTACCTTCTTTAAGAAAAGGGATAGTGCTATAGAAAAGACAGGCGGTGAAGGAAGAGTTAGAGTAAAGCTTCATTATTTTACAACTCTGCTTTTTTGCATGTTTTTTTTTAATAATGTTGTGCTGCAGCGCCTCTGGTGTCAATAAGACGTATTAAATTTCGAAACTGTGCTTAGTAGCCATTTTAGCGACTATTTTATTTCGCTACACAATACTAACGAAGAAGGGCGCTCTGGTGGTACATTAGGACTAGTATCCTCGAAGCCAGTGTAGGTTAGTGACCAGTGACTATGACTTCATCACTTCAACTTCCCCATAACAACTGATACAAAAGAATACTATGCACATCAGAAAAAAAGTAGTTTTGCTATTTTTCTAAGAACCGGGCTCGAACCCAGGACCTTCGATTTAGCAGTCGGCTTTTTTCGGAAAAAATTTATATAACTATTTTTGTTTAAATAACTATTTTTGGTCAAAACGAGAAACATTTTTAAATGTCAGTACGCCTTAATTATTGTGTTAACTAAACTTCAAAGGATTAAAAAAGGCATCTGGTTTGATAGGAAAGAAAGGAACAGATTCGGAAAAAGCAACTGACTGAAATGACTGTTCCTTAGTGGTATATTTTATGCTATATCCATTTAATAAAAACTAATCAGAACTCATTGCAAGCTGTCAACGTATAACAATCGAATTGAAACATAATTATATGCTGAGAGCATAATAAGCACCATATCACAAAGCTTCATAAGACTTATGAGCTTCCAGTAGTAAATTAGATTTTCATATCAAAGTTGAATGAATAAAAAACAAACGTTAGAGTAAATTTCATCCTTAAATATCTTTATTTAGTTACCTTTTTTTAACAAAATATCTTTATTTAGATACGTACTTTTTTAACAAAAAAAAATTAAGTTTTTCAGCTCTGGAACCATATGTTTGATTTTTCTGATTTTTAATGCACATTTATTTCCCTCAAAAATATTAAATGTAATTAGTTATCAAACAAAAATATATAAGGAAAAAAAATGTGTTACTCTATTTTACCAAAATTTAAAATTTTCCAGCTCTGAAACTATATTTTTAATTTTTCTAATATTTTGTAACAACCTCTTCCTCTCTAAAACGTGCAATATATACTTAATTTATAAAATAAAAGAAAAAATAAGACCTAGGTACTTCTATATACCACAAAAAGTGCAAATTTCCCAACCCTGGAATCATTCTTTCAGATTTTTCTTTTAAAAATATAAAATATGTTTAATTTATAGAGAAAAAAAAAAGATTTATTTAACAACAAATACAGTCTAAGGTAGCTACTTTTGTATGGGAAAAACTTTGAACTTTCCAGCTTTGGAACCATCTCTTTGTTTTTGCCGATTTTCAGCACCAATCTTTTTCAGACAATTTCTGACACACCAGTTTAAGACCGAAGTCGCTAGCTTTTCTGAGAGCTATGGAAAACCGATTTCACGAACAGACGGACTGATGGATGGATGGACAGACGGACATAGCTTATTCGCCTTCCCTATTCATAAGGAGCAAGAATATATATGCTTTATGGTTCGCATATTGTGGAAATTGCACACTGAATGACAAAAAAAAAATGTACCATTTTTCGTGAATGTTCTAAGAAGATAAAATTAAATTCTAGATTTTAAATTTACAGAGATTTTATTAAAACGTGAATGCATTTTTAGGCAAGAATATGCCAAATCTAACAAAGAATATGACAAAATGACAACAATGATTCCCAAAAATATAAAAGATAGCAACGATAACAACGAACGACCAATGATAGATAACCTTGAGGGCAAATGATGCGATAAATTTTATATATAAAATTCAAGCCTTAAATTCAGAATCATGTATCTGTAATTTTTTAAATTTTATAGGGGAGAGAGAGAAAAAAAATTAACAAAATTATTCAACTGACTGAAGTAAGGTTAACTGATTTTAATGTTTAATTAAATTGAAAATTTATAAGGATATGTGTTTCAATGTAATACCCAACAATTAATTAAAAATGTGATTTTGAATTTTTGTTAGTTATGCGATTTTGCATTTCAGTTGGTGATATATTTTATATCAAAACTTTTTTAATGTTTAATTTTTTTATAACTAATTTGGAGTGCTTTGTAAGCATTTGCTCTATATTCCTTGTGCATTGTTGTCTCTTTTCGTTTGTTATTATAAAATATTTAAAAAATAATAAAAATTAGTCTAAATGAATGAATATTTACTTAAATCAATAATAAATAAATAAATATTGCAGTATTAAAGAAAAATTTTTACAATTTAAATTGTATTGTGTATTTTTTAATATGCAAATTTTTTATTAGAAAATATATCAGTCTGAAAATGAATTCCATTACTGTACTAAAACAAACTCATTTTTGTGGAAAATATTTATGTTATTTTAAGGTTCAACAATTGTTTTAATATATTGTTTTATTTTTATTTTTTTTTTTTTTTTTTTTGGAAAAACATTGCTTAGAACAACCTTTAGACAATAATATATTAATATGTGTATGTATATCATCTATTTTGCATATTGAAATTAAAATGAACAAATACAAAATTTATTTTTGAATGCTTTATATCATTCTCATTGAATTGGAAAATATGCTAATAATATTTCAATACATATTGTTTCTTTTTTTAAATAATTTCTTTTTAATTTCATATATTTGCCAGCTGTATAATATTCTCACGGAGTTTCATTTCAATTTTTTATTTAAATTTTTTTTTTAAATCTGGTGTGGGTTTTCATGTGTTTTAAAACAACTAACTGAACTGCAGACTTCAGAAGAAAAAACCAATAATGATTAAATGAAATTCAATCTCAAAGAATCTTCTACAATTAAATGTATTAATTGCAAAATTTGATGCCAAAAAATAGCAATAATACGAAACACCTGCTGCTGAATCGCATACAAAAAATACAGATTTTCCTTTCTTTCAATTTTATCCTGATTTTGTGAAAGTGTGTGTGTGTGTGTGTGTGTGTGTTAATATTCTTATTCTCTTTCTTTCTCTCTCACTCTCCCTGATATTGTATGGAAAAACACGTTTGCTTTTACAAACAAACGAAAATTTATAGCAATTTTATTTCAAGTTGTATACGTAAAAATCAATTATCGCAAATTTTAATTGAAATTTTAATCGCAAATAATATAGAATGAGAGGCAAATGCCAAGGAGTGTGTACAAGAATGTAAGAAAGTTCAACACAAAAAATACAAAATTAAAAATAAAATTTGAATAAATACAGCCAACACTGAAGCATGATTTATTGCAGCATGCCAACAGCAAATAAGAATAGTGGACTTAAATAAAAACTTCCATATAACCGATAAGAAGTAGTTGGTACTAGTCAGAAGTAAGGCTGGAAAATCTATAAACTTAATATCAAAAATCTTGATATTATTTTCTTATTTGTTTTAACGATCCTGGTATTTTTCTAAATAAAAAGTTTCTAAATTTTGTATTTGATCTAAGTATTATATTATATAATAAATATAATGGTTTATGGTGACGAGAATTCAATGAAAGCTACCAGCCATTTACGGTTTAGTCTTAAAATGAATTTGATAACGAAATTGAATACCTTTGCAGTTAGAGAACCTTAAGAAGACAGTACAAGTCATTTAGGGCTTATTTGTATAATTATTTGCTCACTGTGTCGGGTCTAATGTTACTTTCTCACCTCTCTAATGTGAGTAAAACCCGATTACGGATTTATGGGCGTATGATTAATATTTTCGGTACTACATTTAATAAATATTACTCATACGTGACCGTACGCTGAATATAAAACGAGTCGGTTCACAGTAAAAAATAAGATTTATGTAGAGCAGTGTTGCCGAATTGCGGGTAATTACCCGAATCGGGTGTAATTTTTATGTCCAAGTGTAGCGCGTGGGTAATTGCTCTCAGGTGTAATTTACGGGTAATTTGAAATTCGTCTGTGTTATATAATAAATCGTGTGTGTTCTGGCTTTCACATCGTTTTCACGCGTTTTCTTGTGAGTTCGGATGTTAAAACACATGCTACTCCTGCTTAAGTTGAAATTTAGAAAATACAAATTAATAGTATGTGTTCTAGCATCCGAATTTAGAAGAACACTATTTGGAAATTGACGATTTCAAACTTTTAGATTTTTTCGTTTTCTATTTCGTTTTCGATTTTCTTTTCACTTGTTAACAGTCTTGTGAAAAAATAAGAGTTTTTTGCTCAAAATCGAAAACGAGAAAATCTAAAAGTTTGAAATCGTCAATTTCCAAATAGTGTTCTTCTAAATTCGGGATGCTAGAACACATACTATTAATCTGTAGTTTCTACATTTCAACTTAAACAGGCGTAGCATGTATTTTAACATCCGAACTCAGAAGAAAACATGTGAAAACGATGTGAAAGCCAGAACACACACGAATACATACATATCTAATATAATAAATACACGATACCGTTGATGCTATTTTATTATTTAAAGAAGTTATAAAAAAACAATAATAATAATAAGCAATAAGATATGAAATAGATTTATAATGAACTACTTATTTTTACATGAAAGTTAGCATTTATTTTCACCAAAAAAATTATACTTTTAGATAGCAGAATAAAAAAAATTTATACAAAACAACAAAAAAAATTTTTTTATTCGAAATTTATATTACAGATGAATATTCTATAGGAGAGTTTTTTGCCATCGGAAGCTCATTTTGAGAAAATTTGAGTTGACGTATTTTTAATACACGCTCTCGAAATGTTGCACTTCACTGGGGCTGATACCAAATCATAAGTAGACCTTAAACAAGATTTTTGAAATGTGTCAAACATTTATTTTAATATTGGGTGTAATTCCTTTGAAATCGGGTAATTTTGGCTCCTACGAGGTGTAATTTTGAATATATAGTTTGGTAACACTGATGTAGAGTACACGCTTTGGCTATTTGTGACAACGCAATAGTGTATGCTTACCTTGTTTAATATGTATGGAAATGCACACATTTTGAAAATGACACCACAAAATGACAACACCAGAAATTAACGATGTGTACTCAGCATTATTATAATCAAACGAAGCAATACAAACATTTTTTAATTCAAATAAAACATTTTAATAAATTTCCAAACCTGAAACATTTTTAAAAAATGATATTTATACCATCCCAGTAAAAAAAGACACTCCAAAAAAGTCATGAAAATGTAGAGTTTGCGATCTGGAAGTAGTGCAAATTTCGATCCGATCTAATGATTTTTACATAGGGTTGTCATTGCAAGAAGTTCTCTTTTTCGATGCATGGTCACCGAATTGGAAGCGATTTTGAGAAAAATTTCCTTTTTTGTGTTCTATGATAATATTTTCATCTAGGAAAAATGGTTAATAGTTACCTATTTAAACAATTAGTTTCTGTTTATATGAATTTAAGCGCGAAACAGTATTTTCATGTAAATTTAAGCAAATAACTTCAAAATTTTAGACCAAAATTAGTTCATAAGTTTCTTAAAAAAAATCGATGTTTTAAAAATTCTGGTGAGTAATTTCTAAAACTATAGCGGAATTACAAGGTTTTGTATGACTAAAATAAACTTCTACTTGGGTTTTTACTAACTATCGGTAAATTAAAAATATCGATTTTTTGGAAGCAATGAAAATGTAGTTCCTTTAGAATGACTTCCAATTTTTTTTACTGGGATTCTTTTCGGGTCATTCTTCATAGTCAGAAACTACCGGTACGGCTAATAAAAAAATAGTTTTTGGCATCCCACACATTTTTTTGAAGGTAATATGAAAAATTTTGTAATATCAGTTAAAAATGTATTAAAGTTTCAACATTTCCACTGAATTAATTAAATTCTTGAATATATTCAATGGTAGATGTGTACGTACATTCTTATGTATTTATGTATGTATGTATATATGTAAACGTGTACAATATTCTAAAATAATAAGGTAAAAACCCAGTTAAAATTAAATTACAATTTAAAACGAAATTCACTTGTTCCATCAAATAGAAAACTGTTTGAATGAAAAATAAACATTTTGTAACACCATGACATGGGAATTAAAAGAAAGTAAAAAAAAAAACTTAAAGAAAATATAATATTGAATTGAACAGAAATGTCTGCACAGTCATTAATGCAGCAGCTACCACAGATATAGAAAAGAAAATAGCGACACTATAGCAAAAGCATTAGATACACTTTTTGCAGCTAACACTCAATTTAGCTAAGTAAATGTTTTCTTGTTATTTTTTTCCTGCATTAAGCTTAACATACAATTGCATTCTCAAATCGAATATGAAGCAGCATGTTTACACGGCAGCCATTTTTATTAGAGATTTTATCTGGCATAACACAAAGTCCGTACAAACTATTCTGAAGAACTTTATTTAATATTTTTAGGTACCGAATTACCTGATATAATATATAAATAAAAAAATCACTCAATAACAAATAATAAATTTGTTTGCATATAGTTTACCAGTCGTAGTCACTTCAAGAAAAAAAATAATAGAAATAGTATAAATAAAATTCAACCTCCATTTGAATTTAACACCACGTAGTGCCGTGTAAACACGTTTTAACCAACTGTACCAACAAAAAAGGGAATAGAACTCAAATAAAGACCACATAAGTGCACAAAAGCTTAACAGTAGTTGAACACATTTTCTTTGAAATGAAAACAAAATAAAAACTAACTGCGGTATATAAATTCATTTTCTGTTGCGCACGATAAGAATAAACACAAGCATTCAAGGACAATTCAGGGACACTAAATAGCACAATGAGTATGTGTCTTATATTTGTGTTTTATTTTAAAAAATGTTTCTTCTTTCCAGTAAAGTATGTAATTTTTTTTCAATGCACAATTGAGGAATTTATTGGTCATAAACCCTCTCACTCATTCAATTGAATAGTCAAATGTTTTAAGAAACTTGTTTAGAAATTCGCGTTAATTAATAAAAAATATTTTATTATATAAGAGTAGAAATATTAATTCTAGTTCAATTAAATTTAGTATGTGTCAGTAATAAAATACCTTATCACCACTGTGCATTTACAATATATGGCGGAAACATTTTTGCAACAATCTCGTATGCACCATACCGCTTCGATTCCCATAAATGCTTTGCTTTGTCGTAGCAAAATTTCCAAAAGCCATGCTTCAGATTGACATATACAGCACTTTTCTCATATTGTTTGCACTATCCTGGTAATAGAAGTAAATATCAACCTATCAACCTATTTTTGAAACACCCTGTATTTACACAATATAATGTTAAAATTTCTGAACGATTGACTCGCATTGGCAGAAAAAGTGCATCGGTCTTGATAACCATAGTTCACAAAAGACAGGTAATTAAACTTAATAAATACAAAGCATTTTATGTGGCAAATAAGAAAAACCGCATCACATTAAATTTTATTCGCCTGGTTAAGAGAGAGAGAGAGATTTAATTATAATTTGCATATATCTGTATAAGTTTAAAACAATATGGAAGAGCACGTGATACAGAGGCAATAAAACAAACAAAGCACAAAAAAAATTCTCTAAATTTTCTCATCGATATGCGAGAGCTTTGATGCCCTGTTTATAAAAAAAAAATAACAAAAATTTTTTCGACTCAAAAAGCTCTCACATCCCTTACAGAAACGAGGTACTGTGCTAAAATCGTCACATGCGTTCTCCTATCGACAATCGTACAAAATATAATTATGCAATACATCAATCGTATGAACATAGTGGCATCATGAGTTAAGGCTCAGTTAGCCGACCGTAATGGAATGTAACTGCAACAGTAGGAAAAAGCTGATCGATATTGTTACATTCCGTTACATCTCTACAACCGTTTTCATTACTTTTCACATAACAACATCGATCAGCTGTTTCCTACCGTTGCTGTTACATTCCCTTACAGTTGGCTAACTGATCCTATACGAATGCAAGCGGAGCGTAATATTCCTTAAAATTCACAATAGCTTTTGAGCTACACAGCACTATAAACAGTACATTAAATTCTCAATAGATGTAGAACTATCAAAATGCTTAAAAGGTTTAATTGGATTTTACAAATGCAAGTATGAAAAGGCTTTTATTATTTTATTAGTATTTTACCGTGGAATCTGAGCGATACTTTGGCATTTTTGAAAATTCGCTTAGCAAAATTTATACCTTCATGCTTTATTGCGGCTTCCTAAAGTGGTTCTCTTTTAGTGACCAGCCTTTTTGATGTGTCCACTGCATGATTTCTATAGCTTGTGAGAAGATCCCGCACCGAGAAAAGTTTAATTAAGTTTCTACAATGCAAGCAAGCGACTTGTCTAGAAAAAATATATGAAAAGCACTCAAATTTTTGAGTGATTCCTATACAAATTTACTGGACAAGTCTCTTGCTAGCATTATGGAAACTACACATTAGCTCTTGAAATATTTAGTTTTTTCATTTAAACCTGAGTTTAATTAAATTTTTATGAAATATTATCTGAAATTCTTATGCAATCGTATTTTATTTTGCTAATGGATGACAGTTCGTAAAAATAGTACGTTCAGTTGAACCATCACGTATGCCACAATCTCAAATTTGTATATCGTTTAGTACGTTCACGTATGTCATAATCTGAAAAATGTATTTGTACATGACAAGTGGCGTCTGTATGCCACCATATTGTACACTGACTACTGTCATATCTTAAGAGGAACTTTCGGTAGTAAGAAAAATAGATTGATGTAAGAATCAGCAAAATCGGCACACGCTCTCATTTATAGTATTCTTTAAAGAAAATTTTTAATTTTGAAATAACTTTATTACATATTGATTTAACATTTTAGTATTGTTAAATCAAAATGAAGAATCATGTTGAATCACGTTGAAATAACATGAATTTAATTTAATCCATGTAGTCATTGATTTATTCTTTAACTTACGTTATTGAGTGTATTGACACAAGCATCAGTAAAATATTTGTGTGTTTGTTTTCCCGACCAAGATTTGAAATCGGACCCATCGCGTGGTAGTCAACTCACCGAACAGCAATAACATTAAATATTCTTTAGATACACACTGATTTTATTATTTTTATTATAAATATAATTAATATTATTTATTATTGCTCTAAAATAAAGGGTGTTTTTATAGAGATATAGGACTTTAAAATGGAATACAACAAAGATGAATTTTTTTTAATAGACATGAAATTTTCCTTTTTCGAAAGATAATCTTTTGGCATTATAATTTAAATATGACTTCTAGGATATGACCGCCATGACTGGCTTGGACGTAGTCTAATCTGGAGGTCCAATTTTTGATTACTTTTTTCAACATTTGTGGCCGTATATTGGCAATAACGCGGCAAATGTTGTTCTCCAAGTGGTCAATCGTTTTGGGCTTAGCGGCTTACACTAGCGAGTTAACACAAATGGAGTAGTTAAATCGCACGATCTTGGAGACCAATTTACGTGTCCAAAACGTGAAAATATGCGCAAAATTAACAATGATTTTCAAAACAAATTTGCACAATTTGTGAAGCGTTGCTTATGTTAAACCATTTTAAAGATAGATAGATGATCACTTGACAACTGCCAGAATGGCCACCAGTTAAAAAAGGGTTCCTAACTTAAAAACGTATTCATCTATAAAAAACAACACCTTATACTTTCAACCAAATCTTGTTTTGATATCTGTGGCAGTAAGAATAAAGTTCTTGGTTCATATTTCACTATTTTGTAGCAGAACACTTTTAAATTTTCAAGTCGATTTTAAGAAATTTTTTTCTTTTACAATTGAATTTAGAAATTCGGCATACATTTTCGTTTTTTTTATAAAAAACGTCATTCTACACAACAATAAAAAATAAATTAAATTTAAAAAATACCCCAGTTTAAATTAAACTAAGCTAATTATCCAATATGAGATTATAAGTCGAAAAAATATAAGCGGCAAGTCATTAAGTTATAGCAAAGTCGCATTACCTAAATAAGATTTTGCCTTGAGGTATTTTTAAATATGAATATTGTAAGGATACCATATACTCAAAATCAGCTTATCTCAACTTAAGCACTTTATCCTTTTTGTCATAGATATTAAGGAATCTACTATCAAGATACTACATGTGCATACATATAAGAATTTCTCTCGAATACTTTAAATTATAAAAAAAAATTTACAATACACTTTGAATGGCTTCTTATTGTATCTTTTGTGGGAAAAAAATCTTCGACAAAGGTAATAACATGCTTAAACTTTCAAAGGCATCAAAAGTCTAGACCATAAAATAAAATCACAAATAAGAAGCAATTCTTAGTGCAATGAACCCAAACCAAAACCCAAAGCGTTTTAATAAAATCATTCTTTATTCCAAATTTAATCTCATTTACTTTCATGCAATAAACATACATATATTCATTTAAATAAGCACAAGGGTTTGTGTTTAACGTTTTTTAGTCATTTAACATTTGATATTGTAAAGAAGGCAACAAAAAGAAGTACGAATATGCATAATTAAGTTCACATACAGTCTAAGAGTACTACCAACCATCTTCTAAACAGCAATAGAAAATTTTTAACATCCACCAAGGCAAATAATAATCCAAGCCTCTTTGGTGACAGTATGATATGGATAAAAGGTAAATGTACTTTTTTCTTAAACTCTATGAAACTGAACGTTTGAGTAATTTATTCTTCCTCTGAATTTAGTTAAGCAAAATACAGAAGAAAAAAACTAAACATCAGAAAGATTCTTTGGCATTTAAAAGAAAGCAAAATATAATCACCAAAAACTGAGAGCATTTTATAAGTACGCTACAATTATTAAATACTCATGTGTAGATATTTAGCTAAAATTTTATTGTATTTATGCAGAATGTAAACTTGCACATGGACATTGTTGTTTAATAAAAGCAGTCAAATTAAAGTTATATTTTAATATATAAATTATATATAAAAATTTTCACACATAAATAATTTGGCTCACTGAAATATACAAACTTTAACTTAACCTAATCAAAAACAGATAATAACGAGTATTCAAGACTACCAGGGCAAAATTGGTGTAACCCCAAACTATTAAATTATTTTATTGCTCTATTGCTTTGCTGAATTATGTTCTGTGCAAAAACGATTTTTACGATACATTTTCTTTTGAATACCAAAAAGCAGGTTACTCTACTTCTATATTGATAGCTGGTAATGTAAAAAAATTTACCGGTTACTAGAACAATAACGAACAACAACAACAAAAGTGGGTTACATCACTCTTGCACTGACGGCCTCATGGAAAAAGTCTTTCATTATGTGCGTATGAGATATCATTAAAAATACTTATTTTTGTTAAAGGTCGGTCTATCGATGCCATTATGCTTGGAACATAAATTTGTGCAAATGTCTGTTGCGATCCATGAACATGAACATGAACTGATGCTGCCGCCAACATTTACACCAAACAATGAGTTTTTCAAATGCCTTTTGATGCATTTTTTGGGACAGTCCCAAATTAAAAAATTATCCAGGCGTTATCTGTCATGGTCCTTTATCTTCAGCTTCCAATTTAGGACACAATATTTGTCGAATTGCAATCTGCAAGGCAATTCAAAATCGTCTACGTCAGATCCTACTGCATTTTCTCGCTGACAGTGGCAATTTTTTCAGCAAATCTTCCATTTCTTGCAATTTTTTCTTAAAGGGATTAATTTCTTAAAGTACACTACTTATTTTTTAATTTTTTTTTAAGTTTAACTTTATGCAATCAGAGCAGGATTTGAATCATTGAAATCGGCTCAAGATCTTAATCTTTTTTATTCAATGTAAAAAAAAGAAAACAGTACTAAGAAATTTTAAGCAACTGAGCCGAATTTTTTTGTTGTTTGTTTTTTTTTTTCGGAAGTATCATCTGTAGAGAGAGGCTTATTTATGTCCAGAAACAATATTATGGAATTTGAGAGCATACAAATCTATATGAAATCCAAGACCATTAAATATATATGGAAAAACTCAATGGATGGTATGGACATTCAGCTTACCATATTCTATGAGAAGAAATCCATACTTCTATAAGAAGTAGTTGGTCAGATCATTACTATCAACGGAGAGCACTATCATAGACCTGATGGTTTAAATCAGATGACCAATGGTTTAAATCAGATGGCGGCAGGTTCCACACACTTCGCGCCACATTAAAAATTCTGATATTTGGCGGCCTGGTCATCACAGCGTGCTCTTTCGATTTGACCATGTTAGAACTTTTTCTCATGGTATTTCTTTCAAATAGCCATGTCTTTGACAATAAGTTACAAACCAAAAAAAAAATATTGTTTGTTTTTCACCAAAGTTAATTAAAAATATTCTGACAAACACTAGCAAAACGGAACAACATGCTGTTTTCACAGGCTGCCGTACCTCCATCATTAGCGTTCTTTTGTATTTGGTCCACTAAGTATGGTGTCAGTTGATGTAAATGCGATGTTTTGTATAAGTTTTTAAGCCTACTACGCTTATTTTTCTTATGTGATTTTCAAAAATATTATTATTTGTGAACTCTCAAATAGTTTTGAAAGTTTGTGCATAACATAAGATCTTTGAGACTGTTCAAAATATGTGGCTGAAGTATATTGATGATTTAGCAAGGCGCCCATTAAATATATAAATGCTTAATCACTTAGTCCTGGGTAGACTTAATCCAATAAACTAAATTATACTGAGCACGAGGAAAACTATAACTATTGAGGTGCCACTTTTTGGTTTTTTTGGGGTAAAAGATCTTCAGCTATAAATTAAAAAAAATGCCTCATAGAAATGTTAAAATTGACAAAATTTTCTACCGTAGGCTTTTTAATATTCGTTACATTGGTGTTACAAACTATTCTTAATTTCGACTATGAGACAGAGAGACAAAATGAATATGTTTTTAGAACTTAAAAAAATAAATAAAATAATATTTGTAAAAAATTTTCATCAAAGGAAATATGCCACAAATTTAAAATAGACATTTTACATACACACAACATAGACACTTATACAACGAATGGAAGGCAAACAAATTTTTTTTGCTTTCCCCAACATTCGCAATTTATTTAACATTTGTTCATAGTGCTCACTGGATTTCCTTCATATTTTTAAGCAAAAATATTTCATTTCCTTTCATTTTCTTTATTGTGCGGCAGGCAAAAGTGAGTGACTAAATAAATGTAGAGAATAAGCAACATTTGTTCTACTTATTAACATTATAATGGCGGTTGTTGGAAATAAGAATTTTTTTGTATGAAAACCTAAATACAAACATATTTCATTAAAAGTTTTTGTATGTATGGAAATATTTTAGCTGTACGCGTGTTTTAATTTTGCTTTACTTTGGAGTCGTAAAGATTTTCTTTATGAAATTTCTTATTTATAGATTTTTTTCTTGTTTTTTTTTTGTTGGCATTAACTTCACTCATAATTTACCAAACGTGGTTAATTAAATTCTTTATGTCTTTTGTGGCAGCATATTTTATAATGTAAAGTTGTAATTAAATGAAGAAAAAAAAAGGTGGAAAATTTTTAATTTTTTCCAACTTGAAAAATCTCTACCCCAAAAAAGCAGAAAAAAGAAAAGATAGAGACTAGAAAGCAGGCAGATAGATATTGAAAAAACAAAACACGTCTTTTCGTTGGATATAATTCCCCTGCAAAATTGTTTAATTAAGGCTTGCCATGTAAACGTTTTCCTGTAATTGCATAAGCAAAAAATAAAAAAAAAACTCAAATCAAACGTGTTGTGAATTTCTTATAAAATTATTCCAGCTGAGTTACAAAAATGCTTGAAGCATTATTTTTCCTCACTTGAACATTATTTCACTAGGACCAACTAGTTTAAGTTAGTAAGTGCTTGGTAATGTCAAATAATAAATACTACGTTATAAGTTTTAATAAAGAAATTTTCGATGAGAAAATTAAAAAAAAAATCAATAAGCAGTCCTGCCAGTTTTGAATGCAATGAGCAAACTTCAAATAATACTAAAAAACAATTACTGGGAATTTGCATGGGCGGATCCTAATCATTCAAGTATATATGTATGTATTTATCGCTCCTAAAAGTGTGCATAAGATAATATCAGCCAACGAGCCCGAGGGCTTGATAACGACGGCTAGGCCGCCATCATCTTATTTTTATAAACGATATAAGCTCACGCCAAAATCGTCGGCTCCTTTTTTTTTGGGATTAATTATTATCTCATTATGCAAAACCTATCGAAGACGCATCACAATATGTACATATATATTATATATATCTCGTATGTATTAAATATATATTTCCTATCTGCGCTTAAAAACCCTAATTTATTGACATTAAAATCATTTCTCATTACTTTTATGTTTTATGAAAACTCAGCACCTATTGACACCTTGGAGGCCGAAATTTTTTATGTTATTCCTGAAAAACTGTTCAAAATTTGCACGTCCAGAATGAGCGTCATCTAGAACAGCCGCAATGATCATATCTCCGTAATGTTTTTTCGTAAATTTTAATATCATATATTGATGTTTGGAATAAAAGAATTGTTCGTACTGAAATGTAATTTTTTGTGGCACCTTTGACAATTTAAAGTTATATTGGTATTAAAAAAATACCTTGTATATGCTTTAAATCGCTTCTGATGAAATTTTGCACATAGCTATAAAGCTTTGGGCAGACATTGGACTCATAATTTTTAATAGTTTAATATTTTAAAAAGTTAAAAAGTTTAGCTAGACTTCTAAATATCGTATTCGCAATCGATTACCATCACATGAAATTGTTATTAAATAATAAAAAAATTATTATTAAATAATAAAATAAAAAAGTCTATAACAAAAGGCGTTCCAGTAAGGAATTCGTAATTTTGACAGCTGAAGGCGGCGATACCGTCATTTATTCAGAAAGTTTTATCAAATCATAATGGATAAATTAAGCGTTCATAAGTACCTACAAACGATATAATTATTTTCTTAAAATTAGTGTTGTGTGCGGGCAATGTTCCGGGTCCTTCGTCCATTTGTCTTTCCTGTTTCAGTAAATAGTCAACCAAAAGCCATACATTGACAAAATACAATATGTTGTAAAAATATCACCGCTATTTGTAAGAGTGTGCAGGATAATCAGAGGCAATCGATTTCACGTGGCTCACAAGAACTTCGCCTTTCGTAGACCCCAATTTCGCGAATTTTGTGTCGCGACTTGGGACGGCAATTGTCTCAAATTCAACTGATCCAGAACGAAAGTGCAACTTTGAATCGCAAAGGAAGGACTCCGTCGCAAGGACACTACATATGCAATGCTTTACGAAATTTAGCTTATATAGGGTCCGCCAGATAACTTTTTTTTTTGAAAATGCTATGCAAAACATCGAGTGTAGCTTCGGCTGTGTGGCACGTAGCGCCATCCTGTTGAAACTAAATATTGCCAATATCCTCCTCTTTAATTTTTGTGAACAAAAATTCGTTCAACATGACCCAATAACGATCGCCATTGACTGTAACGGACACTCCTTGCTCATTTTCGAAAAATGGCCCAATTATGCCTTTGGACCAAAATCCGCATCAAACAGTGACTCGTTTTGGGTGCGTCGGCTTTTCAATGTATGCGTGCGGGTTTTCTGTGCCTCAAATGCGACAATTTTGCTTGTTTACATACCCGCCAAGATCAAAATGAGCTTCATCTGAAAAGATGATTTTTTTGGCAAAATCGGCATCTTCTTCCCAGCGTTGTTCAAGCGTATACACAACCATATTCGTTCAGCGGAAGGATAAAACTAATTATCTGTCAAATCAGACATGATTTAAGTGTTACCATACACGAAATAAGCACTAGTTGAAAAAAAAAACGTTAGATGGCGGACCCTTGATAACAAATATTTTGCCTGATGTATGATGATGATGACTTAAAAAATTTTGTTTTGGTTTTTTTAAGTTATAGCGCTTTTGGTTTTTAGCATTTTCTAGTCTTGGTTCTTTTTTCCATTCTAGAATTTTTTCCAGTTTTGGGCAATTTTTTGCAGTTGTTTTTGTTAATTTCAGCGAATTTTTAACTTTTGGCTCATTTTTCCTTTTTGGCGGTTTTTCGTTTTGGCGATTTATTTTCGATTTTCAGCGATTTTTTTTTAGTTATTTTCGCCAAGGTTTTAATTTTGATGATTTTTTTTTGCATATAAGTGATCTATTTTACTTATGGTGATATTTTTCATTAAAGCGCTATTTTACTTTGGCGATTTTTCATCTCGGCATTTTGAGATTTTTTAGTTTTACCATTTTTGAAAATATCAAGAGTTTGCCTTTTACAATTTCCAACATAGGCAAGTTTTCAAAATGGCATAGTAATAATTATATTAATTTTAATTTTTAAAATTTTTTGTTGCTGTTGTTAGCCTTAATTGATGTAATCTGCACAAAAATACACTAACTTTGAAAATGTCAAGTATATATATATATATAATTGTATGTGTATTATATAGGATTTTAAAATTTTTCCCTGCTCGTTTTGGAACACCCTTTCATTTTTAACTGTCATGTATTTGCGGCCAAAGTTTTACATATTTTTTCAAAATTCTGGTCCGTAGCTATCACAGTTCTGAAGAAATTAGCTTGGAGACACAGCAGACAGATGGACATCGTAGCAAATAATAATGGTGTTTAATTTTAACCCCTGCTGTATGCAATCCTAAAAAGCCAATTCAAGTGACGTCCAGTGTTTAGTTTAGATTTTTGGCTTACGACGTCATCTATCTATGTTTCAGGAAAAATTAAGCCACAATGGACATTTGCACGATGTTATATTCAATAAAAAAAAGAGCTGCTAGAAAAACGTTTTCATAAAAACGGGTAATAAAAATTAACAAATGTATTTTTTATAAAAGAATTATATATTTATGAACATACTTATATGAAAGTTTGCTTCGTTCTTTTGCTCTTTTGCACTCATTTTAATAATTAGCTCTTATTTTTGCCCAGCCTGTCATAATATTTCAATCTTGGCAACCCTATTGTGTTCTAATTAAAAAATAATAATAATAATAACACCATTAAACCTGATGACAGTTAAAAAGTGATAAATATCAAATTTAATTTCCGCTACAGTTTAAGATCATGTTTTAATGATATAACACCTCTATAGCAAGAATAATATTACTACGAGTATTACAAGCAACCAGTATATACAAAATACAAACACACATACATACATTCATACATACATACATACTCGTATTATACAAACAACAAAAGCCCTAAACTACACCACCACTATAAACGTGCAGTCAAGCTTTTTCCATTATAGAAGGTGAGGCTAAAATATGCAATTGAAATTATGACAAAAAAAGCGTATAATTAAAACCTCAAAAACAATTTAATTTGCATATAAATTGCGAGGAGAAATTGTATATCAGTATAAAATGTTTCCTAATACGCCGTGTAATTGAGACTACGAATATTGTAAAGAAAACACACACAATAAATACAAGAAAAAAAGGATAGTAAAAATTGTATATGTTATATGAAAATATTCGTATTAGCAGGTATTGAAAATACACTATACGCGTTGGAATCAAAACGTTTTTCGTTAGGTTAGGTTGGGTTAGGAAGAATTGTGCTGTAACGCACCTTCACTGGAAGACCCAATTGGGTCCATTGTGATTCCCTTCTGTTGCCCATGTTATATTTACCCCCCGCACACATTTGTTACCAGAAGTGACCCTATTATTCTTCATTGAGCCACCGAATTCCTATAATGAAGCCCCTGATGTCCTCTAGTCTACACTTCCCGATATCAGTAACGCTTTCATGGAAACGCCTGCCCAGCCATCTAAGCCTATGACGTTGCAGCTTTGAGCAGTGAGAGATAATATGTGTAATAGTTTCTGGTTCCTCTTCAACTCCGCACATCCTACAAAAATCTGTAATGCCAGTTTCCCAAATGCTGGTTCTTGCTTTGACCGAGCAGTGCCCTGTCAACGTGCCTATCAAGATTCGCATTGCCTTTCTATTCATGTCCAGTAGCAATTTGGATCTTCCTAAGTCAAGTTATGGCCACATACCCCTCGAGACTCTACAATCCTGCTTGCTTCGTCATGAACTGTTGGTCCTGCTTTCTACCTAATTACTGAGTTCCCTATAGTAATGACCTATTGCCGATATCTCTGGCATTGCTTCATCTAATGATGACCTTATTCTTGCCAGCTCGCAGGCAATTTCGTTTCCTTCAACACCAACATAGTCTTGCACTATATTTATCCATAATGAGTATAATGCCCATTTTAGGACTGCTAGGAATGCCTAGTGATAGGATAAACTGCGAACTGAGGTTCGATAGGAGATTTAATATCACAATTCTACCCAGGGTATTATGGGACGAAAATTGTGGCGTTCTGGATTCCAGAAGCTTATGTTGGTATACGGATGGATCCAAAACGGAGGATGGAGTTGGTGCGGGAGTTTTTGGGCCCAACGTAAAAACCTCTTTGCCCATGGGCAAATAGCCTACGGTATTTCAAGCAAAAATACAGGCAATAACCAAATGTGTTGACATTAATTTAAATAGGGGCATTAGAGGTGCGCATATAGCTCTGTTTTCTGATAGTCAGGCAGCTCTTAAGTCTCTCCTTTCATGAGAATTTCGTTACAGGCTAGTTTAAGAGTGCTTTTACTCATTACAAAAGCTATCATTTATTGGATACCTGGCCACAGCGGTCATCCAGGGAATGAGGAAGCAGATGAACTGGCCATGAGGGCCTCTTCTACTCCTTTTATGGTCCCTGAGCCATTTTGTGGCTTAATTCGATCGACTTTAATGTCTGTGATCAAAGAAGATGTCACTTCGACCGCTAAGGAGGTATGGCTGTCTTCTTCTGGTTTAAGACAGGCCAAGGCTTTGATGCAGCAATTTACATATAAGTTCATCCTGAACTTCAACAGGAATTATTGTCGGCTTGTTACTGGTTTTCTGTCTGGTCACTTTGAACTGAACTATCCTCTGTGGAAAAGTAACCAAGTTCGTTCACCTTTGTGTCGCTTGTGCTTGAAAGATGACGAGACGACGACACACATTCCTTGTGAGTGTATCGTATTGTGTGACAATAGAAGGCGTGTTTTTCATTCTGAGTTTCTGTGTTCAGATGATATTAGGCGGGCTTCTCCAATATCTGTACTGACCTTAAGAAGGAGAGTCATACATAGATTGAATTAATCTAATTCATAGATCTATAGTACAAAAGATCCATCAGGTATTGCAGTGCCGGTCCTTTGACTAGATCTTCCTCCTATTCTAATCTAATATATTCATAAGTAAGTTGAGGGCTTTCGTACAGTCACTAACAAGTTTCGATTTATCATTGTGTCCCTTCAACGTTTTTAGCGCTGCCTGGCTGTTGACGCAGAAGATTACTTTCTCGCCTTCAGCTACATTGCTGGCCACCAACTCCGTGGCACTGGCGATCGGCAAAATCTCAGCCTGGAAAACGCTGCATTCATTCGGCAGTCTGAATATATATATATATATATATATATATATATATATATATATATATATATATATATATATATATATATATATATATACAGACACCATCCCCTGTGCCTTCCCCTTTCATTAATATTTAGCAAATATAATCGTTTTTACAAGGAGCATAGGGCCTCAATATAAACCCTGAACATAACCCTATTCTGCGGCAACGCCCTCACTTCTCCCCAACTTTTGCCATTACGGTTTACTTCGGCCCATGTGTGTGGTGGACGTCTCCTTCATCTCTTTCTCTAAGGGTTCCAGCGCCATTTCCGTATCTTTATCTCAATTGATAAGATTTGTTGGCCTGTTCTTCACTAAAGAATATAATGAGATATAGCTCTCGGCCTGAATACATGTAGGATCTTGAAAAGACAGCGATTCATCAATACTTGCATTTTTTGTAGGTCCCGATTGTCAGCATTCCATATTGCACAATCATACCAAAGAGTAGATTTTATATTCACGTTAAAGACAGCAATTTTTGTGCGCAAGGATAAAGATGGGGACTTCCATATGGATTTTAGGTGGCCAAATGTTTGACTTGCTTTCTGCAAGCGGTTATCGATATCCTCACCCAATCCTCTATTTGTAGCTATAATGCTCCCGAGGTAGGAAGAATTGGCTAACGTTTTCGCTTGCACCAATTGCAAACAAATCCTGGAAGTTTGCATTAATGCGTAAGGTTTTTTATCTTCAAGACGTTAATTTTAAAAATTTTGCTGCATTCGCCGCCAGCGTTACGCTCTTTAAGTTTTACGCTAGATCTAGGTAGCAGTGAGCCAAAAAAAAAATATCGTCTGCGTAGTCTAGATCTTTTAGGCTGCCCTGCAAGCCCCACATTATCCCTTGGTTACGTTTTATTTGGGCAAATGTTTGCCAAGTGTGACCTCTACTCAACTGTTTTCGTTTGCTGACTATTTTCACATCAAGCAATAAATCTATTTTAATATACAAAACAATATATCACTATTAGTACACTTTCCCTTTTAACAATTTTTATACTACTCGTCTTAACAAAACAAAAAACCAAAATTTCTGTACACATATTTATTTTATATATGATTAATAAAATACTCCAGGGATTTAAGCAATTACACATGTTCATTTAATATTAATGCCCCGTTTTCAAGCAACCTTCATTCACTTATTCCCAAAGCCTAAAATTAAATAAATAAATATCAGGTCATTTCGATGACAGCATTGTAGTTGTCAAATTAATGGATGTATGAAATAATCACACAAGATTATATTTATTATTATTATTGTTTTATTAGTTTTTTTTTCTTTCTTTTTTTTCAAACATTAAATATCAATGTATGTTTTATATTTATTAGAATTAGATATTTGTAACTGCTAAATATCCCACCGGGAGTTGCTTGTACAAATTGCTAACACTAAATAACACAAATAAATAAGTAAATTATTTTGGCTAAAATTGTTTTGTGTTCTTTTATTTTTTATTTTTTCTAATTTTGTTTAAATGGCCAAAACGAACATTGGTGTGCTTGTCATTGCTGTGTGCTTAAAACAAAGAAATAAAAAATATCGTATCATTTTATTTGTTGTTTTATTTATAAAATATTTTCAACAATATGTAATTAATTTAACAAACAAAACAAGTGATGTTTTTATTGCTGTTGACAATTTAAGTAGTTTAGTTTTATATTTTATTTTTTTTTTTAACAAAACTCACTGTCAAAGTTATGCTCTTATAAAGGCCATCATGGCTTGAAGGTATGCAGGTACAGTCGATAGCAAAAATTTCGATTAAGTAATATTTCAAATTGGGTACAAAAAAATATTGAAAAATAATATTATTTGTGGATTTTTGTTTAATTTAAACAATAATTGAAACTAATTATATAATATAATAACTTTATTATTCACTTCAATTGAAAAACATATCTGGGGTTTTTGTCAAATTTAATTTGCACCATGATTGCATGATAACATGAATTTTTATTTTCCAGATCAGTAACTTTATCTCTAGAGAGAGATTTTATCTCACATGCAGTAGAGTCGGTGCAATGAACCGTAGCACAGTGGTTCAAAATCTTTTCTCATTGGCCAAAACTGTGATACTTTTGAACTATTTAATAAATATTTTTTAAAGTTATTATTTCAATGGGATAGGTAACATTTTTTATTCGCTCTAAGTTTCACTAGAATCAATCAGTACAGTGGTTCAGAAATTTAAGCTTGATGTTAAACTCTCATTTTTTTATTTTACGTAGAAGCGCGTGTTTTTATATAATTTTTATTTTTTAAGGTCTTACAATGAAAATTAAATCATCTTTAATTTGAAATTTATTTGCTGGTGGTTCAGCGATGTCTATATGCATTTCATTGTTGCTGTAACAAATCGTCAGTAGACTTCAACGACACATTTTGAACAGTCACAGACCTCTTATCTTTTGTACAGACTTTCAAAAACTATTTGAGAATTCACAAATAATAATATTTTTGAAAATCACAAAAGAAAAATAAGCATAGTAGGCTTAAAAACTTATACAAAACCCAGCAAATAAAAATGTTAAAAATGTTAAATCATCTTTATAAAAACAACAAAGTAACTAGGTTTTCAAAAATATAAGACTTATGGCATGTTTCTACATTACAAATAACTCAAAAATTTTGTTCATATGAGTACAAAAGTTGGTTTTGGGGTTCCATAAAACAAGTGTCAACTTTTTCTGAGTGAAAAACGTAATACTTTTTTATTTTGTTGTTTCTACATAACAATTCCAATTGTATCTAATGTCAAATACAGACAATCCCAAAAAGTTCCTTGTGTGGTTATTAAAATGGATTTTTATTCATTAAAGAAAAAATCTAATGTCCACACAATCGTCTAATTAAACCATTACGGAAGCTGTAAGCATAAAACCAAACATTCTTATATTATATACCATATATTTTCATCACAACTTTACTTTCAACTTTGTTCACATAAATTGGTTCAAGAAAAGTAGTAATAGGTTTGTTCGAGTAACTAAAACTTTTTACTGAGCTTCGCTGTATTGTATTGACTTTTGTTAGCTTAAACAAAATCTTGATATAGTAATTTGAGCCTGAGGAATTGGAAGTTCTTACTGAATAAATGGTTGCCGGAAATAGACTATTATTTTTTGTGAATTTTATTTTTAGGTAAATTATTCAATTGGTTTCTTGTATGATGTGTAGCATATTTAAAAACAAAAGTATATATTGGTTTTATGTATATGAAATATATTTTTTATATCTCTAATACATTTTTCTACATTTCAAATATATTGAGAGATATTAAACCCCAAAATTCCATCATGTCCGTAATTTTCAAGTTAACTAAGCACTGCACCTTATTTTGATGGGCCCTATACCACGTATTTTACTAGATTAAAGAAAAATATATCTTGTTTTCTTTAATCAACTACAAATAGTCGAATTTGAAGTTGTTAAACGCCAACCAGGATAAGCCCCATTATTTTTTTTCATATACATATAACTTGCTGTGCATGATTTGTGAATAAAATTATAATATACCGAAAATAAAAAGTGTGTCACTATCGATGTTATTAATTACAAATCTATGATACAGTCTTTTTTGATTTATCCAAACAATTTTTATTGCTTCTGGTGGAAAAAATCTCAGGATTTATTCAGTTACTCGATTTTGCTTGAAAAATAATCGAATTGACCTAATATTGAATTGTAATTTAAAAGCAGCTGTTTTTTTTTTTTTTTTTGTATGATTTTCTCCTAGGGCTGCCATTCAGCAATGCTTCTAGTACGGAAAAAAAGTTAACTCAAATACCAAATTGTATACCATGGCAATAATGAAATTAAAAATACAAAAAGTGATACCAAATATAACGTAAGATAGACAAGTGTACTATAAAAACTCATTTTGTAACGTACTCGCCTGTATACCGCTTGCTTGTCTGAGGACTGACTTGGTATGTAGAAACAGGCCATTAAGCCTAGTTTTTTCAGTTATAAATAGATCCCAGACTAAAATAACTGAATCATTTCTACTATATTAATATCTGCAAAATACTGAAATAAAATATTTCTGCCAAAAAACCAACTTCAATGCAAAGATATTATAAAATGTATTACAAAATGTCCCACAGATTAAAAAAAATATATATGATACCATAACCAAATCTGTTTAGATATGACATAGTTATCCTTTGAGGCAGGGCAGGTGCTGAAGCCAATTTCCCCTCCAATTTTGGAAAAAAAAAAGAAAAGAGCTGTTCTAGGATACCAGGTTATAGTTATGCTACTAAGCTGTGTTAAATAACAATGCAACAAAATTATATTATATAATGAGGTCAAATTCGACGCAAATACTTCAAAAAATTTCCATTTATTCCCATTTTTTTCTTTTCTAGCGGCGTACGATTAAATTAATGTATTGTTTGTGGCTGGCGGTGGCTGTTAGCCGGCTTACAGTCGATCGGCTATGTTTTGTTGTTTGTGCTCATGTGAAAAAACAAATTGACCAATCCTTCTCATTGTTTTTTATTTTGTTTCTGTGTCACTCACTTCAAAAGAACGAGATAAAACATAATCAAACAATTTGTTTCATTTATTTTCGTACTCTGGTTTAAGTGCAAAAAAATCGAAACAAAAATTAATATATAACTCTAATGTTGTGTTGCCTGCCTTCCCCTTCAAACAAAAGAACAATTATTTTGAAAATCGGTTTACAAGTGAAAAAATTACTCGTATATGTGGGGAGGGGGCGAAGAAAATGTTCCCATTGATTTTCGAAAATAATTGTAGGGCCGAACTGCAAGTAAACCCTTTCAAATAAATAAGAATTTTGAAAATCCGTTGACAAATGACAGAGTTATGGATAAGGGGGGAACATTTTCCCTTCTGATTACCGTAAAAAAGCTATGAGACCAAACTTCGGGCAAAACTTTTTAGACGAAAAACGTATTTTAAAAATTGGTTTTCAAAAGACAGTTATGCGTAAGGGAAACAAATATCCCCCTTCGATTTTGGGGGAAAAAATAAGGCACCAAACTGCAGGCAACCCCTTTCAGACAAAAGAAGAACTTTGAAAATTCAAAAAAATTCACAATTGACAGAATTATGCACAAGAGAATCAAATTTCCCTCTCCGAGTTTGGAAAAAAATACAGATCCAAAATACAGGCAAACCCTTTCAAACAAAAAAAATTTTAATTGATTCACAAATGACAGAGTTATGCATTTCCCCTCCGATTTAGAAAAAAAAATAATTGTGGGACCAAACTGCAGGCAACTCCTTTCAGACAAAATATCATGTGGAAAATCAGGTATACGTGTACGAACTTAAAAAAATAAGACATACAAACAATTTTGGTAAAAAATTTTTTATAATTTTTGAGTGTTTTAATTAAATTAAAAAAAAGTGTTCTACAGGCGGGTGGGTTGTGGCGGGTACAAAAGTATTTATAAGCTAAAAGAAGACATTTTTATCTTTCCACGTCTAGTCTTTTTACCCTTTTTGGTTTTTAAAAGTTATTAACTACTAAACTTCAAATTTTAGGAAAATATGGGGATAAAAAACTTTTTACATAGCGCCCCAACTAGAAATTAATTTATTTAAAACAACAGTATGCCTAAGACAACAAAGGAAACCGCAGCCCGTTATCGATAATAGTTTTCGAAAAATCATAACTTATTTTAGATCAAATATGACAAATTTTTGTTTTTTTTTTGAGTTCGCATAAATTATTTGTTTTTAGCAGCATGCCACGCCCACTACTGCATATATTTTTACCAAATATTTTGGCTATCTAAGTTCTTATGTGTTTTCATTCTGATGGTGCAAAAATTTTAAGAATCTATTTCAAGAAAAAATATAAGTTTTGGCCAAATAAAATTGATTTCTAAACCACCGTCCGTCGGCGAATTAAAATAAAACTGATAAAATGTTTACATAGTTTAAATTAATTCAATTATTAAATACTAAAAGAAGCACACATTATCAGAACTGTAAAAAGGAAAGAACTTTTCTCTATCGACTTAGATTACTTAAAGCTTTCGGTTGAATTCATTGCTGATTTAAAGCAAAAAGGACCTCATCTAGTGAAGAAAAAAGTGTTGTTTCAGTAGAACCATGTGTAGTTACTCGTACTATGGAAAAAATCCATGAAATGGTCTACGAACTGCTACTGCATCCAGATTGATCCACTTGCGACTAGTTATTTCCTGTTTCCTGTGTGGGTGTTAGGAGATTTCGATCAAACAAAGACGTCATCATTGAAGCATCATTGAGAAATCTTGTAATTTCTAGGGAATAAAAATAACAATAAAGATGCTGCAGCAAATGTAGCAAAGTTACAGGATACCATATTAAGAAATAAAGCGCAATTTTGGTGATTATTTTTATTTTAAGCAAAAAATTAACAAAATTACGAGTATCATCATCAATGCATCACAGCGTGCATCCCATTTTAGGTTGTGCGAGGATTATTTTCTTTAAAATGTCTTCTTCATTCTATTCAGCTTTTAAAAATTTTGTATTTTACTTTTATAAATTTTGTGGGATATCCTTTTTCAGGGAACAATTTTATCTCATTTTGTGACTTTCGTAATTGAATATAAAATAAAGTTTCTTTCTGTACATATTTACGAGCAACTGTATACGATTGTTTCCAAAAGAAAAACAGCTCCATGCAATGCAATTAAAAACGCTTTGTTTATTACTCCCTTGTGAGACATTGTGTGACCTTCATAACTATTATATAAAATTTATGGCCACTAAAATTCTCAAATATGTATTTTGTGCCATACCAACACACACACAAACAAGCACTTATATATCTATAAATATCTATAAAGATACACATCTTGAGAGTCATTGAAAATGTGGCATAATTCGATTATTTGTCAAAGCAACACATGTTATTTTAACACAAAATTTAAAAGAAACTTGAGTCTTATTTTATGTTGCTGAAAGCTCTTAAATATAATAGTTGTCATTATGTTTTTGTTAACTACTATCAGTTGGATTGAAAAATTAAGTTATATTTTAAATGCGACTACTTACTTTATGGAGTATCAAATACAGGATGAGGGCACTTCCTTGTCCAACATCTGAATGTTAAATATTGGTTTCCTTTCTTAGAATTGACAATTAAGAAAAAAAAATTGTTTTTAAACAAAGTATGCATTGAACATTTCTGAATAGTGTAACAGAGAGAGTGATATGCTTTCTAACAAAAATTTGGTAGTGATTTATAATGACATCTAACTTTTTAATTTAAACAACATACCGTCTGCATTACTTTGCAGCATTTGTGTAACGACTGCAAAGCAAATAAACAAAATAAATTATTCTCTGTGTGATTCAATATTAGAGTGTGTGCTTATCATACAGTTAGTTGGATGTATGAATCCTGTCGAAGGAAAAGGAGTTTTTTTTTTTTTGTTGTATGTGCATTACTACTGTGATCATAATTTAAATATTATGAACTGCCGTTGGATTTCTGTATATATTTTTTTTTGCGTATTCATTGACTTCTAGGTTTTGACATTTCTAAGTTATTACTTGTAATCTAATGACATCGCTATGTTAAAAATAAAATGAGAAAGTATAAGTAGTTTAAATCAAGTAAATGATATGTTTATTGGTCATTTAACTCATTGTCTTGGCATCAAAATTTTTACTTGGTTGTTTTAAGAGGCAAAGAATATTTGTATGAAAATTAACTAGAGTAGTAGAAAAAAATATTTTTTTTTTGCAAACTTATTATTATAATTATTAATTTTTCAAATAATCATAAATGGCAAAGTAACTATTATTTTTATCGAGTATTAAGCAACACATCAACCATTTATTTACTAAACGTCACGGTGCTATTATTTTAACTGCAGCTGTATATATAAACTTTTCAAAGCAAATGGAACATGCAAATGAAAATTATCATATTCTTTAATTTAAGGCTTTTCATTTCAATTACCACTTGCTTGGTTGTCATTTGTTACTTAAAACTTTGACTTCATTTTCTTAATTTAATTAAAAATGAAGAATATTATTTTTAGATGGACTGCTCATTTTACTTAGGCTTATAAATTATCTCTATGCCGAATTTAATTCAAATCCACTTAACCATTTCAACATGATGGAATAACAAACACACAAACTTTAACATTTATAAAATTAATAAAATTCATACCAATTCATTTTATGAGCAAAACATTTAGGTGAGAGGCAAACATTAATAAATCCTACACTTCAAGAAGAAAAAGAAAAAGATGTGGGGACCTGCTATCACTTAAGCTAATGCTGCATTATATATTTCCTTCCAGATTTATCTCAAGATATATAAAAAGGGGGGAAATAATAAATAACTACTTTGTTGTTCATTATCTGTAGCATTAATAATACTAAAACTAAACACAATTTCCGTTTCAACAAAGTACTCGTACTTGGAAAAACAAAACAAAAATCTATCAAATAAATTGAAGCGGTTGAAAGCAACAACAATAACATATCAGTCTTTGGGCTTGACTTCCATAATAAATGTTTGCATTTGAATATATTTATACATTGTAATAGAAAAACAAAAGCTTTTAAGAAATTTTATTTATATACAAAGCATGCATTAAATAAATTTCAACAATAATTATTGTAATTTAAAAAACATTAAACAATGTTTATGTTCCAAAAAAAATATTATTTCTTTTGCTTATCAAAAATCAAATCAAAGAATTTAAAAAAAAAATAAATAATATTTTCCAATTTCAATTGACCTACTATTGTGTATAAGTTTTTTTGTTTAAACATTTCTTTATGTCTCTTTTGCAAATATTTACAACAATACGAGTACTTGCAACAATTGCACTCGTAGTATTTAATTTTAATTTGTTGCATTTCCTCTTTTCCATATTTATATGTATGTATATGTGTTCGTTCATTAAAAAGGACACAAGAAAAACTCGTTTGTAAGCCAGCATAAGCAAATATTCATTATGTCTTTCTTTTTTTGCCTGTGTGAGAATAATGTTTTCATTGTTTTTTTTATTTCATTTTTTATTTGTATAAAAAAGAGCGAAACTTAAATAAAAATTTATTAAAACTACTGCACCATAAGTCAACTAATGAATTGAAGTTGGGAAAAAATGTGTAAAGCGAATTGTGGGAAAAGGTAAAAATAGAACACATGCAGGTCTCTGCATATTCTCAAAAAAGGAAGAAGAATGAATTTACATAAATACATACATATCGCTTATTTACTGGAAAAATGCCATAAGTCAAGAAACATGGCAGAACGCCAGCTTAAATTTTAAATTTAAACACAACTTAATGCAGAAAAATAATTTAATTTTTCTCTGAAGAGTTGATGGTACAAAATATTTGTACAAAATTTCTCCACAGACCAGCGAAAATATAATAGTTATGCAAAAGAAATTAAAATTTATTTGTGAAATAACAATGCACTAAACTATATTATATGATGATGTCAAATTCGCCGCAATTATTTCAAAATGTTTCCATTTCTTTCCTATTATTTCTTTTCTACCAGCGTACGATTAAATGAATGAGAGTATGACAGCCGGTGGTGGCTGTCAGCCAGCTTACAGCCAATCGGCTGTGTGTTGTGCAAAAACAAAACAAAAACAAAATGAGCAATCGTTGTCATTGTTTTTATTTTGCTTTTCTTTCACTCACTTTAAAGAACGAAACAACACAAAATCAAACAATTTGTATTGTTTATATTCGTGCTCTGCTTTTAAGTACAAAAAAATCAAAATAAAAATAAATTTATAACTATAAAAGTGTCAATTATTTTTGTTACGAAAATCATGTCCTAACTCCTGTGTCGTGCAATAAACAGCATAGCTATAAGAAATATATATATGGAGCATATATGTTATCTCATGTTCATACAGGGTTTCCTATAAATCAACATCTTGCCAAAAGCTGATTATAGGGCAAATAGTGACTGCTCCCAGAAAAATATGAAAAAAAGTCTATATCACTCATTATTTTCAAAGGTATGGCCATTTAAAAAATATATTCATTAAAGTTCCGCACCAGCAATACGAATGTAATACTATCGCGTATGTTCTATATTCCACACCTTTTAATTTCATGTGGAATACAGAACATACCCGTATATGAACTTCTTAGTTTTAATGCGATTTTTTAGTTTTTAACGCATTTTTTTCGCTACGTCGACTTTTTCGGTTTTTGGCGAGATTCTCTTTTGTTTTGCCGATTTTTTTGGCTTTTAAAATTGCGTTTTTCGTTTTGGCGATTTTGTTCAGTATTTTTTCGGTTGTTTTTTATTTCAAGCGATTTTTTAGTTTTGGCGCTTTTTCTCGTTCTGGATATTTATTTCGGTTTTTGGTGATTTTTTTTTTTGTTTTTTGACGAAATTTTTACTTTTGGTGATTTATATTCATCTTAGCGATTTATTTTATTTTTTGTGATATTTTTTTCAGTAGCGCTTTTGTCGTTTTGGCGATTTTTTGTTTCAGCGATTTCTTCGTTTTGGAGATTTTTTCGGTTTTTAGCGTTTTTTTTAGTACTGAATTTTTTACATTTTTGGTGTTTTTTTTCGTTTTGGCGATTTATTTCGGTTTTTGTAAATTTTTTTAAATACATACTCGTATTTTAGTGTTTTCGGGTTGTACCGTTTTTTCATTTTAGCTATTTGTTTTTTGGGGTTTTTGATGACTTTTTTCGCTTATTTTTTATTTTAAGCGATT
This sequence comes from Tachina lurida, assembly GCA_944452675.1. NCBI lineage: Eukaryota > Metazoa > Arthropoda > Insecta > Diptera > Tachinidae > Tachina > Tachina lurida. The sequence goes on along the minus strand of OX101753.1, from coordinate 156,021,007 downwards.
TTTTTAGTTTTGGTGCTTTTTCTTGTTTTGGGTATTTATATAGGTTTTTGACAATTTTTTTTTGTTTTTGGTGATTTATTTGCATTTTAGCGACTTATATTATTTTTGGTGATATTTTTTATTGAAGCGCTTTTTTTCATTTTGGAAATTTTTCGTTTCAGCTCTTCGTTTTGGTGATTTTTTCGGTTTCTAGCGATTTTTTTAGTATTGAAGTTTTTTTAGTTTTGCCGTTTTTTCGTTTTGTCGGTTTTTTTCAGTTCATATGACTAAATTTTTTTATTTTTGGCGACTTTTTCGGTTTTTGTAAATTTTTTTTAATACATACTCGGAATTTAGTGTTTTCGGGTTGTAGCGTTTTTTCCTTTTTTGCTATTTTTTTGGGATTTTTGACTACTTTTTTCGCTTGTTTTTTGCTTAAGCGATTTTTTTTTAGTTTTGGCGCTTTTTCTCATTTTGGTGATTTATTCCGGTTTTTTCTTCATTTTAGCAATTTATTTGAGCACTTTTTTCATATTGGTGATTTTTCGTTTCAGCAATTTTTTTTAGCCTTGACACTTCTTTACTAGCCATCCGCACGAGCAATAATCTCGGCAATTGTCAAATTCAATTGCCGACGCAAGATATAAGTATGTAGACCGTATTAATATGTGTTCTAATATATATTCAGCAACAAATATTAAAATACATAGCTGAGCAATAATCTCTTAACACATGCTGTCAAATTAAAATAATATTAATTTTTTCTTTTAAGTGGGGGTCTCCACTAGCCATGAACTTGGTATGGGCATCGTGTCGAACATCGAAAATGGCTAATGGAGACCGCTCATATGCATGTTTTGTTCATGCTCTGACATCAATGCCCAAGCATATGTCTGAGCAACAATGTTCGCCATGAGATTCTCAGTCGGCAACCATTTGCAATAGAAAGAAAAGAGACAGAAAAAAAAGTAGTAAATATTCCATCTTTATTGCACTAGCGCAAAATACTTTGATATGCCTGAACATAGACATCGCACGTATTCACCACAACAAAGAAGTTGATGATTTTTTCACAGTTGCTCTGCCGGCGTCATGTTCATGATGTCATGCCCAAGTCGATGGCTAGTGGAGACGTAGGATTAAACAGTAAGAAAAAAAAAAGGTTTTCAATAAATAAAATAAATATATGTAATTTCAATTTAAAATTAACAAAAGATCTAATAAAGGATAATTTTGGTATGTATGTGCATAAAAATACAAATATATTTGAATGTACGTGTTCGCCACCTCTAGATATATTGTTGAACACAAGCAATTTATCGTCATCATTCTGCCGACGCTATTGCTTGTGTTAAGACACAAAAAATTGCTCCTGTGGTCGTACTGTTACGTTTTCCTGATTTTTTGCATTTAAGAGATTTATTTAATTTTTGATGATTTTTTCAATTAAGTACACTTTTCATATTGGCGATTTTTCGTTTCGGCATTTTCAATGTTCAAAAGCACACCCCTCTAGAGGCGGAACTTATTAAAATCAAAAAATTGCATCGCACCATTCATTATATTATGTTTAATCTCTTTTATTTTTTAAGTAGTTAGTAGTTTCAAAGTCATGCTCGTACTTGCAAAAATTAAAAAAAAACTCCCCTTATTGAAGTCGGCCAAAGAAATAAAGTGCTGGGGGAAAAAAACTAAACAAAGTTTTCTTTCAATACAATGAAGTGCAGTTTTTTGCTAAAGTCAACAAGCACATTCAAACAACTCTCCATCTTTTTCATTTCATTATTTTTATACTTTATTGCGCTATAAATTAAAATATACACGCTAATAACTGTAAAAAAAACGGATGTGCTTGTAGAAAAACTGAAATTGCGCGCGCTAAATTAAAAATAAAATTATAAAACGAAAGAAAAAAAAAACTCAATAAAATACATCACACATATTTTTCGTAGAGTTCCTTGCTTTGTTGTTAGCTGTGGCGTTGTATATCATAAAAACCGGGTTAAAAAAGAAAGAAAAAACGTATATATGTACTGGTTTATATTTATTTGAAATATATATGTATGTCTTTCTGTACGTATGCATGCGCATACATGCGTTCATATATTCTTATTTATACAGTGGTAGCTGTATTGAAAAGTGAAAAAAAATATTAAATATTTTAATTAGAGAACTCAAACACACGGTACTAATTTGACTTTCAACACTTTAGTTCAATGATGCATATTATAAACGGCGAAACCGTATACATGCATTTAAACAATATGATATTTGTAGTTATTACTTTTATAACCTGCATTAAAATAAAGTTGTGGAGGGGGGGGGGGGGGGTGGTGGAGGAAGTACACGTGTACGCAGTCTAAAGTAGCAACAAGTCATTTAAATGCATATTATATACTACAAGAACTAAGAACAAATATTATAGAAATCAATTATAGACGTAAAACGTATGATGCGAAAAGGAAAAAGACTAAAAGGACAATGACTTACATGTGCTTAATTTTGCTCCTTTTTTCCAGAGCTTAGAAATAGAGTTTTGTTTTTACTTTGCAGGAATTTTATTACATAAAATATCAAACTTACAAATTTTTAGATTTAATTTTATAGTTTATTTTATAGTCCAACGTATGCATTTATTATTACTAGACTAGTGCTCAATACTCAATAGATAATAGGCAATAATTTTTGTTTTGGTTACTCAATCTCGTACTAGATTTTATAACTGCTTTTTAAATCTGCAAACTTTTATATAGAAGGACGTATCAATAAGTCCGTGACTTTTCGAACTTCCCTCGCAGTCATATGAAATGCAACACTGTAAATGCAATCAAGTACGACCTGTTAATAGACTACTGTAAAATTTTGAACAAGTGTCGTCATTTAGTTTTCTTTTAACAGTTGTTCAAAACATACAACCGTAAATCAAACCAAGAAAAAGCTCGATAAATACTATGGGGAATCTGCACCATCGATTTCAATGGTAAAAAAGTGCTTTACTGACTTTCGTTGCGGTCGCTCCAGTACAAATACCGCCGAACATTCTGGACTTCCAATTCAGGTCAGTACATTCGAAAATGTCAAAAAAATCCACCATATGGTGCTGGCCGATCGAAGAGTAAAACTGCGTGAGATTGATGATGCCACAGGTATCCCACATGGCTTAGTGGTTTCCATTTTGAATGATTACTTGGGTATGATAAAGGTTTCCGCAAAATGGGTGCCGCGTTTGCTCACAGTTGATCACAAGCGCATGCGCAGTTTCCATGGCAAAAATACATGAATTGGGCTTCAAATTACCCCCTCATCCACTCTTTTCTGCAGATTTAGCCCCTAGTGACTACTTTCTATTTCCAAACCTGAAGAAAAGAAATTTATCTTCAACTATGAAACTATTGACACAAAAATGCTTTTTTTAAGGACCTAGAAAAATTCTATTTTTTGGAAGGGATACAAAAACTGGAACTAAGTGAACTAAATGTATTGAGTTAAAAGATTATGTTGAAAAATAAATTTTTTTTTGCAAAAAAAAAACTGTGTTTCATTCAAAAAGTTACGGCCCTATTGCTCCACCCTATTCATAGTAAAAACAAAGTATACTTTAAGAGTTTAAAACCCGTATATTTTATGGTAAAACTGGTTTTAAATTTATAAACTATGCTTTGTTTTGACTATAAATATGCGCAAATTAATCCTTAATTTTTTTAATTAAAGTTTCTTACTTCAATTTTTTTTAATTCTTTTTCTCAGTATCTAGAACTGAAAATATGTTTCTTTAATGAGATTTTCTTTAAAAAGACCAGACAATTAAACTTAGACTTATTGGAGAAATGCAGCATTAGCTTGTGCCACCACGCCCTTCATCAGCACCCATATCTATCCATTCACCAGGAGATCAGTCGAATGGAATATGAATTTTTTTTACTAATTTAACGTCGCTTAATACATTTTCAAGCATAATTTTTTATTTCTGGTTACCTTTTCATCTCATGTTAAGTTTTTCAAGAAGTATTACTCTACCTAAGTACTCATACATTAGGTTTGTTTTTTAAATGAAAAAATGTTTTTCCCAGATATAGAACTACGAACAGGCCAATGTTTAGAAACTATATTTATCGAGATGGACTAAAGTTGTTGATGCACACATTCTTTTATTTTATATTTTTTATCATCTGAATCTTCAACTCAAGTTTGCTTATAAATTACAAATCTGAAAATATTGAGTAACCACATTTAAGTTTTGAGTATTCAAAAATTTTTCCAAATATTCGGTACCCACTGCTCAATACTTTGCCAGCACTAGTTCACACGACCACTTTATTTGACCAGGACTATTTTAATATTATACTTTACCGATTCTTATGGAACTTTGTAGATACATTAGCTACCTATGATTAGAAAAGTGGGCAGTACCATGCCCAGTCAAAGTAAATATTCCCCCTTATTATGAATGGCGTCGTCGAGGTCACATCAAGACGAGAGTAAATATTGGCACTTCTCTACTCCTTACCGACATAAATTTTTTAGCTTTTTAAGTTGACTTTTTTTAGACAGAAAACTAAACAGAATCACTAAAAAGTTTATGTATTTGCTTGACACTTACGTAAAGGGTATATTTTATTCGTTATAACCAATAAACCATATTTTCTTTTTTATCATTATGCTGCTGTTCTGTAGGTTAAAAACAGTTTGTTTTTATGCCAACGCATAAGGATACACATACGAGTGTGCTTACCCGTGTGTGTGTGTGTGTTTGTGTGTATCTGTGTATGAAAACGAGCACTATTTATGAATACTCAAAATACGTCCTGCATAAGAGCGATTTAAAGTTTCTAGTGGTCATTCAACTAACCATCCAACCAAAGAACTCAACAACAAACTGAAACACAAGTCAAATAAAAAACACTGAACAGAAAAGTGAAAGAATTAAAATATGTTCGGGTAGTTTATTATGAAAAAAAAAATGCTTACTACCTTATTTATAAAACTTATTAAGGCTTTATAAAGGGTTTTAAAAAAAAATTCATACATATTTTTTCTTAAAAAGCCTTTACAAAGCCTTCATAATTTGTATAAAAAAGGCTGTAAATTTTTAATTTTCAATTAGTATTTTTAATAAAATATATTTTTTATAATTTTCTCTGATTTCTTGATTTTGTAATTTAATTTTCTATATATTTCACCACTCCTTTGTGCGGCTTCGTCAGGAAGCTTAATAAAATCAGAGAAAATTATAATAAAAGGAGGTCAAAATATTAGAAGAAATATATATTTTATTTTAATATTTCGCCACTTTCTTGAATGATTTTTCTTTAGAAAAATAAGATCAGAAAATCAACTTGCAAATAATGTTAACCGCATTAATGATGATTTGGGCTGGTTTATTTCTTACTGACCACTCATCAGGAGTTTTTATTGAACTGGGCACTAAGATAAGTTAACAAATTTATGGTGGAAAATGTTCAAAGGATGCTTTGTTATCTTGAATAATTCTATTGAAATAATAATACTTTGCTATTGCTCTAACTCAGCCGTTCAGCAAGTTCTTTCGATATCCGGTATAGCTGTTCATATTTTTACTGGCAAAAAAAGGAACATTTGACCCATACAAAATGTATAGGTTTCGTAAAAAAAACTGTCCCAGAACATCGGTTGTCTTTGGAATATATAGCAAAATATTTGCGGGTTATCTTTACATGGGTTCAACAATATGGTTAAATTAATGCCAATAACAGAGCGGCCGCCCTTATCAATCCATCCACACTAAAGAAACAATTCAGATGATCTCACATATTAAAAGCCTCTTTTCAAGAGCATAATCTGGCACATACTCCAACAAATTGCGAGTGAACTAAGATACAATGAGCTCATATGTCATGAGACGAGAAAAATCTTAGCAAACAAATAAAAAGAGAACGTAATTTTTAATAGTTAGAAAACCTCAAAATGGTTATATGTCATTAAGAAAGCAATCCTAAAAGCGTTGACTACATTGTAATGACTTTCATAGAATGTGTCAGGAGGAAGCAGTGGTGATAAAAGAGTGGCGTTGGCTGAAGTAGTTAGCACGTTGAGTACAAAGCCGAATGTCCTAGATTCGAGCCTGGTATCCGACAGTCATTAAAAAAATAACAACACCACGCATTTTTGTGATTAACATTAGTGTCCTTTGTATCAGTTGTTGTGGGAAAAGCTCTAGTGATGCAGGCAGAAGGTACTGGTCACTAAAAACTATACCGACTTCATTAGATACTAATCCTTATGTGACATCAAAGCGCCCTCCTTTGTTGTATAGCAGAATCATCGGCAAAGTAAAATAATCCATGGCTACACTAAGAACACAGCTTCAAAATTTAATACGGCTCATTTGACACCAGAAGGTGCTACAACACTGCATTATCAAAAAAAGCGTGCAAAAGGGAAGAGTTGTAAAAGAATGAAGCTTTCCTCTATCTCTTCCTTCACCACCTGTCTTCTCTATCACTCTTCCTTCCCTATCACCCTCTCACCCTTTCTTCTCTTCAACTAACAGGGATCGTTGTATTGGACCCAAGTGAGCTGGACTCTAAATTTGACCCTTCCTTAGCAGCAGCCTGCTAACCTAGCCTAACCTTAGTGCTGATAAGCTACCTAATATCCTCTTTATTACTGCGTAGATTCCGATATTTAAGACCTGCTGACGAGTTATGGCATTCCATTTCGAACAATATTTCAGCATAGTTGAACATGGCTTAAGTGGCGTCATTTCTAAGTTGCATTTGATATCGAAAGTCACAATTCTGTGGTTTTCATTAAGAACAGTACATGTACACCAATGAAATTTTTAAGTAGGCAAAAGAAGAGTTCTTTTTTTAACTTGAGCCAACAATGTTCTCAGCGTTCTGCGATATAAAGTGTGAAACATGAATATCTAAAATTTATTGCACAAAATCAACGAAAAAATTCTTGGTGACTACAAAATGATTTCAACTGTTTACACATCTGACAAAAGCCTGCAAAAAGAAAAACACACAACCGGGCTGGGTTTGTGAGTATTTTGCCTTTATTGAAGTCACCTTGTAGCATGTCCGCGTATGTTTATTTAACACACATTCAGCGCCCAGTTTTGCATTTATTTACTTTTTTTTCTTACAATTTAACGTTTTTTTAATGTTTCACTCTTTGCAAACAGTTGTTATTTGTTTTCCTTTTCCAATAATTTTTTTTGTATTCGTAGTTATTATTTTTTTTTAACTGTGATTTACTTTAAGCTCGAACCATCGTTTATTCTCTTTTATATTCGTATAAAAAAAAGAATTTTTATATATGCGATTTTTAATTGCGGACTTTATTTATAATATGGATGCTGGGCAAATATTTAGTTGTTTTTATAATAAATATAAGTAATACTAAAACATAATTGGCAGAAATATTAAACAAAATGCAATTTTTGTTAAGCAAAAAAAACAAGATTGGCACACCCGAACTTGTTTTAACCACTCTTACTTGTTTTAAAATAATCTATTGTATGTGGCAAAAATACTTGGTTAAATAATTTTATGCTTTTTTGAAACTCCATTACCCAAAAATTTGAAAAATTTATTTAAAAAAATTTAAATATTAATATATTATTTAATTTAATAAATGAAAAAAATGTGCATAAAATATAATTTTTTTCTGTTTAAATAAATTACTAATCAAGTAAGAGTGCTATATTCGGCTGTGCCGAATCTTATATACCCTTTACCAACGTACGTACATATATATAGTATACAGACACGTACATACATATTTGTTTTGTGAAAAAATTTATAATTTTTTAAAGTTTCCATCTTTGGAGCTATAATTTTCATTTTTAAAATTTCATACACCAAACTTTTCTTTCAGAAGCATAAAATATATTCAATTTATAAAGAAAAAGAAAAAAATTTTTAGACCTATTTAATTTTACATAACACAAAAAGTGTAAGTTTTCCAACGCTGGAGTCATAATTTTGGATTTTTTTGATTATTGATACCAATCTAGTTCTTTAAAAAATGCATAAAATATGTTAAGTGAAAAAAGCAAGAACGAAATAAGTAAAAACTTAGTTTCATTTAATTCCTTTAATATTAAAAAAATCAGTTAAGTGCGACTTTGAATCGCGCACGAAAGGAAGGTTTTTTGCTTTTTTGAAGTTTTTTTCAGTTAAAACGATTTTTTCAGTTATGTCGCTTTTTTCTCGTTTTGGCGATTTTGTCTGTTTTTGGAGGTTTTTTTCATTTTGGCGATTTTTTTTGTGTTGTTGGGCTTTTCTTCATTTTGGAGATTTTTCTCATTTTGACGATTTTTTCTGTTTTTTGGGTTTTTTCGCTATTTTTTTGGCGATTTTTTTGTTTTTTTTTTCGTTTTGGTGATTTTTTTCATTTTGGCGATTTTTTTTCATTTTGGCAATTTTTTTCTTTTTTTTATGTTTTTTTTTCGTTTTGGTGATTTTTTTCATTTTGGCGATTTTTTTTTTCATTTTGGCGATTTTTTTTCATTTTGGCGATTTTTTTCTGTTTTTAATTTTTTTTTCGTTTTGGCGATTTTTTTTTCTTTTTTTGGCGATTTTTTTTCATTTTGGCGATTTTTTTCTGTTTTTTAGGTTTTTTTTCGTTTTGGCGATATTTTTCATTTTGGCGATTTTTTTCATTTTAGCAATTTTTTCGTTTTTTTGCGATTTATTTTAGTCTTAGAAATTTTCTTTTAATTTAGTGCTTTTTTTCATTTTGGCGATTTTTTTCTGTTTTTTGGGGTTTTTTTCGTTTTGGTGATTTTTTTTTCATTTTGGTGATTTTTTTTATCATTTTGGCGATTTTTTTCTGTTTTTTAGGTTTTTTTTCGTTTTGGTGATTTTTTTCATTTTGGCGATTTTTTTTTCATTTTGGCGATTTTCTTTCATTTTGGCGATTTTTGTTTTCATTTTAGCAATTTTTCCGTTTTTTTGCGATTTATTTTAGTCTTAGAAATTTTTTTTAATTTGGTGCTTTTTTTCGTTTTGGCGATTTTTTTTCTGTTATTTAGGTTTTTTCTTTTTTTTGGCGATTTTTTTCATTTTGGCGATTTTTTTCTGTTTTTAAGGGGTTTTTTCGTTTTGGCGATTTTTTTTTCATTTTGACGATTTTTTTCTGTTTTTTAGGGTTTTTTTTCGTTTTGGTGATTTTTTCATTTTGGCGATTTTTTTTCATTTTGGCGATTTTTTTCTGTTTTTTAGGTTTTTTTTCGTTTTGGCGATTTTTTTTCATTTTAGCAATTTTTCCGTTTTTTGCGATTTATTTTAGTTTTAAAATTTTTTTTTAATTTGGTGCTTTTTTTCGTTTTGGCGATTTTTTTTTCTGTTTTTGGCTTTTTTTTCATTTTGGCGATTTTTTGTTTTTTGGGGTTTTTTTCGTTTTGGCGATTTTTTTCATTTTGGCAATTTTTTTTTTCATTTTGGCGATTTTTTCTGTTTTTTAGGGTTTTTTCGTTTTGGTGATTTTTATCATTATGGCGATTTTCATTTTGGCGATTTTCTTTCATTTTGGCGATTTTTGTTTTCATTTTAGCAATTTTTCCGTTTGTTTTTGCGATTTATTTTAGTCTTAGAATTTTTTTTTAATTTGGTGCTTTTTTTCGTTTTGGCGATTTTTTCTTGTTTTTGGCGATTTTTTTCGGTTTGGCGATTTTATAATTTTTTATTTTTTCAGTTTTACCGTTTTTGAAAATTTCAAGAGTTTTGCTCTTACGGTTTCCAAGATACAGCAAATAGTCAAAATTACATAGTCAAAATTGCATTAACTGATGGAACACCCTTTAATTTAAATTTTTTTAAATTTTAGTGTTAATTTTTGTAGTCTGAATAAAAATACACTAACCTTACACATTTCAAGTGTATATACATACATACATACAATTGTATGTATATTACATGGGATTTTAACATTTTTCGTTGCTCGTTTTGGAACACCCTTTAATTTCCAATTCTCATGTATTTGTTGTTGTAGCGGCCAAAGGTCTACATACTGTGTCCAAATTTCAGGTCTGTAGCTCTTACGGTTCTCGAGAAAATACTAATATAGTTTTAGACATAGTTAATTTTACATAACACAAAAAGTTAAAGTTTTCCAACCCTGGAAACGTCTTTTTAATTTTTTTGTATTTTTTTAATTTAAAATTCCAATTTTAGTCGTACTGAAGTGTAAAATATGTACATTTATTAAAAAAAAAATAAAAATTTGTTTTCGGGAGTTACTTTTATATGGCAAAATGAAGTTTAAGTTTTCCAGCTCTGCAATGGTCTGCCCGATTTTGCTGAATTTCAATACCAATCTATTTTGGAAAATTTCTGACACACCAGTCCAAGAACGAAGTCTCTAGCTCTTCTGGGAGCTTCGGAAAACCGATTTCACGTACAGACAGACGGACAGACGGACAGACGGACAGACGGACAGACGGACAGACGGACAGACGGACAGACGGACAGACGGACATCGCTTATTCGTCTTCCCTATGCATAAGGATCCAGAATATATATATTTTATGGATCGCTTATTGATATTATAGAAATTACAAACGGAATGACAAACCTATATATACCCTTTTACCATTTTTTTGGTAAAGGGTATAAAAATATAAAAAAAATACATATACATATTGCTTTTATGAAATGTGTAAAAATGATTCGTTGAATGGCTATTGTGGCACAATGTGATGGATGGATTTCTTTTTTTTTTTTTTTTCATTGTAATTAATAAATAAACATTTAACGCAAGCATATTATTTTCTATAATAAAATTTGTTTATCAAATGCATAAGAGTAATTTATAGTATTTGCATTTAATTTAAGAAAGATAGTTGCCAGCATTTTTTAATTGAAAATTTAAAAACACATAAAAAAATCAATATAACTAGTGTGAATATAACGCTACACTAAATATTATTCATTAGATTTTTTTTTATAAAATAAGCAATGAACTTTTGTAGTTACGTAATATATTTTGGGTAAGAATGCTACAGTTCGCAGAAATAATTATTCAGGAACTACTTTTCTCCACTTCCTGAGTGTCAGTAAATGTGAACTTTTATCATTTCATGTATGAATTATTAACAACAGACTGATAATTAATTAAGAAGTTATTTCACCTATGCAAAATTGGAGATAATTTTTAATTTTCGCCAATACTTATGATATGTCTTAATAGTAAAAAAAATTAAATCAATAATATGAAGTTTTAAGAAAATTTATTGTTTGACTGATTTTCATAACTTTGTTTTGAATGTCTTCCTGATTACATAATTATTTTAAAAAATATATTGATTTAAACGAAATTTAGGCAAAGGAAAAGAATACAAAAATCAGATTTATTTAATATCATAAACATGTCTTCGGATTCACTTTGTATATATCAAAAAAAAAAGAACTTCTTATAAGGGCAACCCAAAATAAAAATCATTAGAAATGGTCCAAGTTTGCACTATATTCGGATCATAAGTTCTGAATCTTATTCATTTCTTTGAAAACTCTTTTTTACATTCTGAGGAAGCCAAATTACATGTGATAACTATTTCAAATATAATACGAGAATCGTTTTGATTGTTGAAATATTTGCTATATTGAATTTTTAAATCTGCGGTAACTAATTTACAACAGTGTTTTTGTGATTATTTGCTCTTTACTAATCATAAATATATCCATTAATTTTATTGTTTTTTTTATTATGCTTCAGATTATTGCATTACATAACAGTTTAAAAGGAAAAAGATATTTCGCTCCGCAAGTTCTCAAATCCAACAAAAAATTATTGTGTATGAAAAAACAATTTAACCAGAAATTATGAAAAAATATATCAAGACTTTTTCCCAAACTTTCGACAGCGATATCTCTCAAGGCATTTAATAGATTTCAGTAAAATTTGCAGCATCCGATATAGTTTGTAAGACTTTAAAAATCATTAAATATCTAAGAACAATTTGACAAAGTCTTTTAAAGTTGATAAAAAAAATGATTTTACACAAATGTTTCGACAACGATATCTCTCGATTCCATTCAAATTGGCAGCAAGCGACGTGTCTTCTTGAGATAAATAGCTTGATCAATAGATCAATATTTTGAACTTGATAGCTTAGTTTAAAACTTATTTGAAATAGCAGTTTTGTGAAAATGTTGCTTTTAAAAATTCAAAATCACATACCAATTCGATTCACTTTCAGTTTACTACTAAGTGAGCTCAACATCCTTCGAATATGGCTGATTTTCTTCCGTTCCTTTGACCCTTTTGTAAGCTATGATATGTTTAAATACTTATACACGGACATACATACATACATACATACATAAATATGCATTTACATACACACATCTAAATGGACATCATCGCGACAATATTCAGAATCCATTCCCAAGGCCTCTGAACGTGCATAGCTTCTGAAAACTTGATTTCGAAAATTGATGTGAAATCAGTAACTTTCGGGAAGTTAAAACTAAAACCCCAGTAATAATGATCTTTCATATTCATTTGTGAGCTAATTCTTTTTCGTTTTAATTGCACAAAATAAATACAAAATAAAGAAATTATATTGCAATTGAAATTTATTTGGTGGTGGTTAAGCATTTCTATATGCAATTCATTGATGCTTCGCTAAATCATCAATTGACTTCCATCACATGCTCGGAACAGTTACAAACCTATTACCTTATGCACAAACTTTTTAAAAAAACATTTGAGAATTTACAAATAATAATATCCCTGAAAATCACATAGAATAAAATAAGCGTAGTAGGCTTAGAAGCCTATGCAAAACCCAGCAAATAATTATAATTCGATATGAATTTCAATTAAAATAAACTTATGACAATGTCAAATAATAAATTTCTTATGTCGAGTACACACTATGACATTTTGTGACATCGCACTAGTGTGTACTAGTGGCAACGTTTGTCAGTTCCGATGTTTTTCGTTGTGTGGCATTGCTTTCCTATGAAAAAACATAATGTGAACGGCGTTGCACACATTTTGAAAATTACACCACAATATGACAACACTAGAAATGCCACATGTGTAATCAGCATTAGAAATTAAATTTCTTTATCACATTAGTAAAATTATCTTATAAGTATGCTATGGTTTTTATGTTATGAAATGCGTATCATGATTGAAACAATTAATTGCACATTACTCATACGCACTTATTATTATTAACTTTTCTATCTAAACTAACCCAAGAAAGTAGGCAATACTTTTTAACTTAAAGTGCATACGTATGAGTTATATTTCAACTGAACGATTTGCGCAAATGTGGATTTTGTAAATAACAAATTCTTGTTTTTTTTGGCTTCCTTTTGGCATTTTTAGAAACACACACACACTTTTTTATTTTTATAGATATATATAATTTCGAATTGAAATTAAAAACTGCTGGAACTATTCTTATGTTATTTTTATTAAATATATTTTTTTGACATTTCATTCAAATTGACTTGAAAAAGTCAAAGGGGCTTCATGAAATAAGTCTCGCATATTTGTCCAATTGCACAAATGGCAATTTTAAGAGTTCTCATAAAAATCCTTATTATAAAATAATTTATTTATAGTCATACTTTTCTGGGATAAATTAAATTCTTGTTTGGGTTTGATAAAAGCACAGGCTAGGTATTAATCTTTTATTTTTTTTCGTATTATTACTGTGTATTATTATATAAAATATACGAAATGTATTTAAAATTATAGTCCACCTTAGAGTATTACATGCCTTCGAGACCCAAACGTTTCGCCTTTAAATCTCTTGTGTGACTTGCGATATTTATGGGACTCAAAACTAAAATTTTTACGGATAAACCAACTGTGATGGAAAATAGTATTTTATCCACTTAATTTCTTAGATCTAGTTATTAAAAAAATATTTGTTGTTGGCGTATTTTACTTACTTACGTCTTACTACGACGTTTTTGTAATTGAATAAAGAACAGCTCAACATTTATTCTTTAATCTTGTTAGTACGAAACTGTTGTAGTCTAAGTAAAAATACGGCTAACTGCAATAAGGCCCATTATATTTAAAAGAAGTTATAAAAATGCATAGTGTCAAAGTTTTAAGTCTTATGTTTTAATTTTAATGGCATCTACACGTATACTCGCATGAGAAGCCTTACCGATACATACAAAATTTTGTACTTTTTGTTCTATTTGTGAGCGGTATAATATTAGAATAGTTGAGAAAAAACCCAAATATTTTTGTATGTAAGTGTATATATAGATGAAATTGTAGACGAATGCTTTTTTTAAAAACTCTATCAGACACGTCCATTTTAGATTTATCAGTATAGCATGAAAGCATGTGAATTGGTTTTATTCAATTATTTACAACAAATGCTGGTACACACACATAAGTTTTTAATTTTTTTTTTTTTTGCCAATATCCATTCAGTTAAAGCAGCTGAACAGACAACAGTGAATATGATAATAAGTACTTTTTGTAAAAGGACAAGGACCGTAGGATGGGGTAATTGAAAACGGTTTCCTTCACATGATTTACATTGCGTCTTTTTTTAACTATTTTATACAGAGCTTCCTTAGTGCTAGTATGCAGAACAAATTGATTAAATTGAAAGTAAAACTTTATATGCAATATATCTGAAGTAAGGACAGCTATCACAGCTGTGAAAAAATTTAAAATAACAAATTTATTATGGAACACAGTAAAAAATTTAAGAAGGAATATTTATTTAAATATTTAATTTTTAATTAACGCATTTACAAAAAGTATTTGCTTTTTGTTTAATTAAATGAAAAAAGGAAAATAGAATATTTTAATTTTAAGTTTGGAGGAATATTTTGATTTTTAGTGTTCTGTACAGCAGAAGTGGGAGGGAACCCTATTATTTTCGCTAAGATGCCGGCTGTCCATCTCTCTGTCAAAGGCTGTTTTCTTGAGAGCTGGAAGAGCTACGGATCGTTAATTTTCACACAATGTGTAAGACTTTTACAACAACAAACATATCATAGTTAAAAATTAATGGGTGTTCTAAACCGAGCATCAAAAAATTTTTAAATCTTAATGTAATATAGAGACATTTATATATAGACAGATGAAATTTTCATAGTTAGTTCATTTTCAACAAAAGACATGTTTAAGACAAATGGTGTTATAACACTGAAATTTATCGTAAAGTTAAAGGGTATTCTATCAGTTAATGTATCTTAAAAACCGTAAGAGGCAAACTCTTGCAATTTTCAAAAACGCTAAATCTAAAAAACTACCAAAACGAAAAAATCGCCAAAAACTGAAAAAAGCACCAAAACTTAAACTAAAATAAATAAAATAAGACCGAAAAAGAGCCAAAATAAAGAAAAATCAGCAAAACTTAAAAACGCTGAAAAACGTTTACCGGGTGCTTTAAAAAACCAAACTTTCTACATCATTTAAGATATTCGATTATATACAGGGGTGTTCTGTAAACCGCGCATTTTGAAATCATACGATTTCCAAAATCGAAAACAGTGTTTCGCTGATCGGACGATTTAGTGCATTCAAAGTTAAGTTCGTTTAAAATGTCTTAAGCATCTAAAACATTAAAACCAATTTAAAAGCTGCAATAAGTCACCTTTTTAATTGAGCTTTTTTCTGGAAATTAGGCGATTTCAAATCGCGCGATTTACAGAACACCTCTGATAGGCTAGAGTTTGTATAGTATTACATGTGCAGTGCCTGTACGAAACCCTTAAAAATTGAGTAAACTGCGTCTTACTTTACTGAATTTATTTGAATACTTCAGCTTCTAATGTCGAGAGAATCCAACGAAGGCAAAACAAAATTTTACGGTTAATAACATTGGCTCCATGGTATATAAAAAATTCAAATATACATCGTGATTTAAATATGCCACTAGTGACTGAAGAAATTGCAAAATACGCTGGCAAATATTTAACAAAACTCGAGTCACATCCTAATCCGCTTGCCCGTAATATTTTGAACTTTACTGGACACATCCGCCTAAAAAAGAGGGACACAAGGGCTCTTATTCATAGCACTCCAGATGGAACTTCTTGAAAATACTTTTATATTTTTTTTCTTTTGACTATCGCTACTTATGTATTATATATACATAACTATTACTAAGCTTATGTCCGACACTGGTCGGGCCTAATTATATTTTTAGATTTAAGATTTGAATACTTATTGTTAGTTCATATATGAAGATACAATAAATAAAAATCATGCATTAAAAAAAATTTGAATACTGAAGCTAAAGGTTTTAACGATTTCTGCACCTAGTATTGAATACAAAATATAGGAATCGGTTGAGTTGCTGGTAATCCCTGAAACTTTCTGCTAAACTAAAGAATTTGTTCAAACTTGCATTATTCGATGCACTTCTTGAGTCTAAGTGCTAAGTGTTTCAATATCTAAAATACACCCACTGAAGGGAATGAATAAATAAAGTAAAAAATGGAATAAAAATAACTAAATTAAAAAAATAAAAATTCTTGGAGGATTCCTCCTTGTTATCTCCCCCTGCCAATACAGCAACAATGCAACTCAAAGACGTTCCTAATAAGAAAAGCTAGGAGCTCACGCTCAGTTCTCCAAACTATATATGCTGGCTGACATTAATTATAGAGGTAAATCTTATTTTATATTAAAAAATTTCCCAAAATTAATATTTAACTTGTTCAATAAAACATTAATCATTTCTTAAAAATATATTTAAATTGATTATTGAGGGGTTAGAATTATTATTTTATTATTACTTTTTTTTGTAAGAGTATTGTATCGCTTGCCTTGAAACATTTCTAGGATTTTTCGCTATATTTCTTACAACATGAAAAAAAAGAGAACAACACATGCGTTTAATGAACCAAAAAATCAAGGCAGTTATCATTACTTTCGCTTTAATAAATATTTCATAATCCAATCACTGCTGGAAGGTATTAAAATTGCAGACTGGAAAAAAGCACGACCTCGACAAAAGGAAAAAAAATAATAAAAAAATACTACAAAACAAAAGCCTCGCATACATTAACTAATACAGTCTGCATCTGTACGCAAGTATAAATACTTTCATATGTATTTACTAGTATATTGAAAATTATACAAATCCAATAGTCATCAGCTCAAAAACATTTGCGAACAAATATCGGATTTTTTTAAGTATTTGTTATTACTAAAGCAGCCAACATTTATTTTGCTACGCACACCCATACATACATAAATGAGTCCTTAGAAAAAAGAATTGTATACTAATGAGAAAAATAAATGCCACGTGTATGAAAAGGAAATCTAGTGGGGATAATAAAGAAACAAATAAAAAACAATATTTAATTGAAATGTTTTCCCAAACATTTTCTACGTATTTGGATTTTCTTTGTCAGTACTTCATAAACAAAATATGAATTATTTAAGCTAATAATTAAAATTAAATTATAAGAAACTTGTTTGCTTAGCTGAATTTCTAAGCTTTAAAATATTTTTTTTCCATAAATATTATTGGAAAATCGTCTTATTTGTTACAACATCAATATCACTATGATAACATAGTTACAGTTCTAAATATTTCTAGTTTTGTTCTCATAATCTCTTGGAAATTACTTTTTTTTTTGTAAGTTAATAAAGCTTTTCTGTAAATAATTCGTAAGGTAGTTGTAATCCATTAAACTTTGCATTAAGAAACAATCAATCAAAAGGCATTTAAAACGATTACGTTGCCTTCATCACCATGTTCAAAAGTACTTTTAATATTATTCTATTTCTACACACTTTAGAGTTTTGTTTTCTTTTATATGCTGCATACGTATCACGCAGGCATTTTATATACTCCTATTTATCCATTAATAAAGGGATTATTCTGTATCTAGTCTTGTCAGATAGAAAATAACATCGATTTTTTTTTAAATCAGAAGAGTTTAAATGAATGTAAAAAAGCCTAAGAAAATAATCAACTCCATCTAATCTATTTGCTATTTAAACCAGCCATATGCGTCCAAAAATGAAAAACAAATCTCATTTAATGGCTACTGCACTTCAAAATCATTTTTATAACTCGTGGATATTTTTACATACAACACTTGCTGTATTAAGAGTACACCCATTTAATATCATTAAAAGAAGTGATGTAAGTTGATATCAATATTTAATTAATGATATTGAACCTAAATTTTTCGAGTGGGGAGCCTTAGAGCGTATTCGGGTGGCGCCGGACTTCCAACAAACTCTGAGTGCCTTGGAACGTCAAGGCGAGTAACTGGCGCGTTCAAATAACCAATAGCTACTTATTTCCAGCGAATTTTCCTCATGTTGGAGGCGGCTGAAAGCAGGCGTTGGGTCTTGTAACAAGCGGCTTGCTATACAAACGTGATATAAAGCTTCTAAGCCAGCCCACCTGGAGGCCATGGTGGCAGCCCCAGTTCCAGGATCGGATGCAATAGCCCAATCAGCTGCTCATCTTAAAACTATATGATTACCAAAACCTCAAGAAATAATAAAAGAGGCCCTATGCTCTTTATATACACTAAAAAAAAGCCATATACTACTATAAAGAAATTTTTTTTCCTAAATTCAAGTAAAAAAAATTTCTAAGTTTAAGTTTAAGTAAAAATTACTTAATATGAGTAAAAAATAAAAAGTTCATATCCTCAAAAATAGTTCATAAAAATGTACAAAAAATTTCTTACATTTAAGGAAATGTTTACTGACTTAAAGGAAATATTTACTAAGAGTAGGAAAATGGTTATAAACTGAAGGAAATTTTATACTAAGGACTAGTAAATTTCGTCTTAAATCAAAAAATAAATTTTAGGAAACGAATTACTCCTGATTAGTTCATGAAATTTGACTAACTTAAAAGATGTAAAATGGGATTCTAAATTTTAGGAAAATATTTACCAGTTTTAAGTATTTTTTCTTTGAATTGTAGAACTTATTATTAATTTGACCTTAGCAAAAAAATCTAAGTAAATTTTTCATATTTTCGAAGAATATTTGAACTTGAAATTTATTTTTTTGTAAATAAAATAAAATTTTAAAACTAAATAATTTCAATGCTTATTCAGGCTGCCTTGTTAGGCAAATGGATAGAGTGCTTGCCTATCAGTCAGAAGGTTGTTGGTTCAATACTTGGCAGGAAGGAAGGAATTAATATGTATGTATGGTGAATTAATTAAGAATATAATATGAAGATATAATAAATAACATTATCATTTGGTATAGAATTTAATTAAAAATAAAAATAAGTACCAGAATTAAAGACAAAAAAAAATTTAAAAATTTACTAAATTTGAGATCTAAGACGACAACTTTTTTTTATTCAAATTTAGAAAATATTCCAAAGTTTTAGTTAATTATTTTTTTGAGTGTATATATGTATATATAACCTAAATTTTTGAGGTGCTATACTCCTTAAGGGCCCATAGACACAAACTGCTTGCAGCTACTGCCGATGAACACTTGGTATACGTGCGTGATTGATATTTTACCACAAACTTATCAATCATCATTTAAAATAAAAATTTATAAAATAAACATGTGTTTGAGAACAAAAAAAATTATTGGTAAAACTCAAGAAATTTTTACACATTTTATTTCTAAACTTATTTGTTGTTTCTTTTACTTTCTTTTTTTCAGAAAAAAGTCAAACTAAAAAAAAATACATATCAGAAAAATGAATAAATTCATTTTTTGTTCATTTGAAAAACTGTCAGCAGTATGAGTTCATTTCAAAATCAAAACCATTGTGATTTTTCATACTGCATTGTCTGTGTGACGAATACATTAACAAAAAATTTAAAATTTACCAACACATTCTTATTGCATGAGCATGAGCAGTATGTGTGTATGGGCCCCTTTATAAAAAAACCTAAGGAAGCAATATATATATATATATATATAAATATAACCTAATTTTTGGTTTTATTTAAAGGAGAGTTGTAAACTATATGTATGTTAAGTTATCAGATTTAAATTTTAAAGTTTTAACATTTATTAATACAAATTCTAGAGAAAATTTAACTTTTCCGAAAGTTTTCTCAATGCAAAAGACATTAAAATCTATAATAAATGTCCTTCACTTTTAAATTTCCGTTAAGCCTCGTCCAATATACAACAATTAATTTATCTTGTTTTATGTAAAATTTATGTTATCATTAATTTGCTTTTTATTTATGCAGAGAATATATAATATTTTATGATAAAAATTTTTCAAATTAAAATCATCGCTACGGCGATCAAATAGTCCTTTCAAAAAAACAAAAGCATAAAATGAGTTTAAAATCAAATACAAGTTAAAAGTCATATATTATTTGAGGTATTCAAACGGTGTGCTATTGGGTCATATAATGTCTTAATATTTTAATATATTTTAAGAAAATTATTGTTGTGACTGAAACAAAAATGACATTTTGATGTATATTTACTACCTTGTCATAACCAAACTTAAGTTTAAATTAGACGTGCCTTAGCCACAGCCAAACAAAAATTCAATTGGTTTCTATGATAATGGCCAGGAAAACCAGAAATATGGTCCAGAAAAAGTATTTTGTGTGCATTCAATAAGCACTAAAACTTGAAAATATGCACTGAGAGCTCAAAAATATTTTCTTAAAATAATATAAATTGATTTATTTGGAAATAAAAATTTATTATTAATTAATTAGTTCAATAAAATTTTTTGTCAAATATGGAAGAGCACTCGCATGGTTAAATAAATTTGAAAAATTATTTCAGAAAATTAATAAAAATGGGTTACATTGAGGGCCCTTGAGACTCCCACTCACTCACTCACTCACTCACACCAAACATACTTCCATTGCTTTTACAATTTCAAAAAATGTATCTACATCGTTCCAGTTGCAAGGATTTGGAATTCTAATATATTTAGTAACTACTGTTAAACAACCCTGCAGGAAATGGAACTGACACAAGACTAGTCACGTGACCGGTCCCCAAGTGATAGGGACCAGTTCGAGTTCTAACACTTCCTATGAACCGGACCAGTCACTTTTACATGGGGATGGCCTTGTGACTTGTCACTGAACTATCCCATAGGGACCTATTCGATGTATAATAATATAAATTATTTATAAATGTCATTTCGACATTTAACTGTAACAATTAACGCTTATATATTTTTTTATTGTTACAAATGCAATGACATTTTTTTTTAATTTTATTTTTAATCTGTAAATTTTTTGAGATTCGAACCAACAACCTCGTGCATGATAGGCTGGCACACTACCCACTCGACCACAGGGCCACTCATATTTCAAAAGTATAAATACCATTTAATCTTAGGTTAATATCTAAGTATAGTTACGGGACTGATCCCAGAGTCACATTGAAGGAAGCAATTAACATTATATTTACACTATTTGATAGGTCCTGTGTTCGACCACATCGAACATGTTCAGTGCAGTTTACTACAATACTAGACCGAGTCCGAATTAAATTGGCTCAAGATCAAGACGATACACCACGAAAATGGTCAATATGCCACCATTTAAACGATATGACTTTTTTCACCATACACTACTACGTACTTTTGATAACACCCACATTATCTCCAGTTATAGGACGAGTACATTATGATCAATTGTCACCAAATTTTCTGCAGGGAAATAACAGAGCTCTGTTACGTGCTTAGGATGCTATGTTAGAAATTTTGGTTTCTGTCTCTGCTAGTTAAATTCCAATTTATCTTAACATACATAAAATGTATACACTATATACATGCATGGAACATATCGTGCCATAACCGCCAAAATAGCTTAAGCGAGATAATTTTCCAACTTCATTTTTTGACCAAAATCGATTATTTGCGATCATAAATAGTCGATTTTCGTCTAAATCTAACGAAATCCGAAAAATGTGTCGCTTAAGCTATTTTAGCGGTTATGGCTCGATATGTTGGTCAGAAGTTTTACAAGCATATTTGGCATATTAATATAAAAAATTTTCTATGAAGCATTAAAATATGCCCTAAAAAAGCTCTAAAAATTTACGCAAGACTGAAATATGCAAAAACATGCTTTAAAGGGTGAAATTTGGAAAAATATGCAGCAACAAATCGATGCCAAAATTCATAAAAAATACTGATATGGATAAATATCTTATATACTCATTAATACGCTACAAAAGAAAAATATATAATTGCTTGACTATGGCGTTTTGGTGACTCATTTAGAATCAAATACAGTGTTGCCCATAAATTTGGTTCAAACAGCTGTTTTCTATGATTATGATTATGGCACTTCAATCAGAAATAAGAGAGAGAGAAAGAGATTAGCAATGGAAATGAGAGAGAGTAGAGAGATAGTAATGTACAAATTAGTACAATATTTATAATTGTAAATTATGTGGGATGGCTCACAGCAGTCGTTTTTTTGTGTTAATATTTTAAAACATAATACTACCCTTTACATTCCCCAATTATTTAACACCATATTGTCTTATATATCATGACATTTGAAAGTTTTAGTAAAACTAATTTCTTTTGCCATATCTGACACTGCTTGTAATATCAAAAAGCTAACGACAAAAAAAAAAGGAGCAAGCAAACAAATAAGTAAGTAAACGTGTATTATTTAATTTAAGAGCCCTAAACAAATGTCATGCAGACTTGAAACCTTAAACCCAAAAACTTTTACAAAAGGAATTTGTTTTCCATTAAAAAAATAATACAATTTTTTAGCATACAAGTTAAATAGAAATATTAAATCCAAAACAATTCAAATGCAAATGCACGTGTACAGAAACACCAGAAGCGCAACTGTCACTAATTTTAAAACTCTGACATGTCGTCATGTGATGCAAAGTAGTAAAAAATGGGAAATGCAAATAGTTTATGCACAAAACTGGAAGAGTTGGTACTTAACTTGTATACATAAATATTCGGCACCAGGCCGTTTTTGTGTACCCTGCTGTGGTCAATGTGATTAATGCATAATACTGAGTGCCCCTGTGGCTGAGTGGTAGCAATGCTAGCCTCTCAGTCTAGAGGTCGTAGGTACAGACAGATAATCGCTCCGCGGGTTAAAAAAAAAGTTATTTATATTAAACATTTGTTTACATAATTTCAACAAATTCTCAAAGATATAAATTCAGTAAAGTGCGACATTGACTCATGACATGACTTCATTTAACAGAAAGTTTCCAGGCAATAAAATAACAAAGATGGCTATACTCGACAAAGATTTTTCAGTAATTTTCCTATTACCGCTGGACATTAAATTATGGGACAACCTGTATAGATTTAACATCAGTCACTCAAACAAATATATGTGTTATCCAACCTTTCTTGCTTGATGCTCGTTTTGCCCATTTTGTCTTGCAAAAATAAAAAATTCAAATATCATACTATTGAAAATACAAAGTAATAGCAAAATTGTTTTATGCTTTTCTCATCTTATTTTTTTTTTTAAATTGTTTTATGTAGCAGCTTCAGCAAAGAAAAACTTGTCATTCCTAGCAATAACTAAAACTCCAGCATTCTATTAACGAAAAAGTAAAATAATATTTGCAATTTTCGTAAAATGTTTTTAGGGTATGTTACATCTATTTTTTTGTGATATTGGCAATTACAGAATACTTTTGTAAAATACATGAAAGCTTCCGTTTAGGTCTGAGGATGTGTCTGTGTCTTGCAGTACACTACAGACCAAAAGTATGTACACTTGGCATAAACTCTTAAAATCCTTTACCTGAACGATTCCTTTTAACAATAATTTAGTAAAAAAATAACAAGAAAACATTAAGCATTTCAGATAAAATGGGGCTCTAAAATTTTCATAGGAAATAAAGCTAGATTTACACTATTGAAATTTTCTTCAAAATCGCTCTTCAAAATGGTTTGAACTTGTGTAAACAGCAAAATTTTAAAGAAATTTACATAAATTTACACAAGTTTGAAGCATTTTGAAAAGAAATTTTGAAGGAAATTTTAATCGTGTAAATTTAGCTTAACTCCAGCTAGTCTTTCATACTTTTGTATTAAAACTAACACAATAATTCTAGTATAGCTGACACGTTGCTCTCATCATTAGATATAGAAAAATAAACAGAGATAATTTTGGTATTCTAAGAGATAACAAAGTCATACTTTACACGCAACCTAATAATAGAACCGAAAAAAAAATCAAAAAGTTAATCACTCTTATCGGAAATAAAAGGAGAACATCTTGTTCATGTAAAATATTGCCCGTTAACAAAACATGGTGAACAAAATTAGAAAATATTATTAAGAACCAACTATAATGCAAACATTGATGGTCACAATTTTAGGGGCAGGAAACACATTTCACGTGAACTTTTATTCATTCATTTATTATGTTTTAATCATAAATTTTATGAAAATATTTGGAATATAAAATCCTAAAATTAAATGTCAAAAGTTTTTACATATACATATATATATGTTCTTATTATTACGTTTTTTATTATTTTAAAAGCTTTATTTTTATTCAAGTTCGATATTTCAAATAAAATAAAAGTCCCACTTGCAGTGCCTTTAATTTACTTTAATGATTCGAATAGGTTCGAGGATGAACTAGATGTGAGCATTATTTTCATCATATACTCCAACCATCAGATTACTGCACAAAAAGCGATGGAAATTTAACCTCCTTACTAGGAATGCCAATCCCGAAATCCTGATTGTAATGAGTACAATGCCCAGCTTAGGACTGCTACGAATGCCTAGTGACAGAATAAACTTTAAACTGAGGTTCGACAGGAGATTCAATTTCACAATTCCACCAAGGGCAGTGTGGGACGAAAACAGTTCTGATGTGGATTCCAGAAGCTTATGTTGGTATACGGATGGATCAAAAATGGAGGCTCCATCCTCCTGCTGGAGCTTTTGGGCCCAACGTAAAACCCTCTTTGCTCATGAGCAAATGGCCTACGGTATTTCAGGCAGATATACAGGCAATCACCAAATGTGTTGACATCAATTTAAATAGGGGAATTAATTCCGTTCCAGGCTAGTTTTACTCGTAGAGTGATTTGACTCATTACAAAAGCTATCCATACGGAACAAGGTTTCCATTTATTCGATACCTCGCAACAACGGTCATCCAGGGAATGAGGAAACGGATGAACTGGCCCAGAGCCGTTTTGTGGCGTAAGTCGGTCAACTGTAACATCTCTGATTAAAGAAGATGGCACTTCGACCGCTAAGAAAATGTGGCTGTCTTCTTCTGGCTTAAAGCAGGCCAAAGCTTTCATGTAGCCATTTATATATAATGCCATCCTGAACCTCAACAGAAATAGTTTACGGCTTGTTACTGGTTTTCTTTCTGGTCACTTTGGACTGAACTATCCTCTGTGGAAAAGTAACCAAGTTCGTTCACCCTTGTGTTGTTTATGCTTGAAAGATGACGAGACGACTGCATCTT
The DNA here is from genome assembly GCA_944452675.1 of Tachina lurida. Lineage (NCBI taxonomy): Eukaryota > Metazoa > Arthropoda > Insecta > Diptera > Tachinidae > Tachina > Tachina lurida. The sequence continues at coordinate 155,995,670 of OX101753.1, read as the reverse complement.
TGGTCTTTGTGAGTGTATCGTATTATGTTTGTCATTCTGAGTTTTTGTGTTCAGATGATATTAGGGGCTTCTCTAATATCTATACTAACTTTCATAAGGAGAGTCATACAGCGATTAATTTAATTTAATACACAGATCTATGGTACAAAACATGCATCAGAAGTCTCAGTGCTGGTCTGTGTACCAGATCTTCAGATCTTCTATTCTACTTTGGTGGTTCTTTGTAGTGGATTTTTTTAAATGTTGCCATAATCCTTATTTAAAAACTTTCCAAGTTTTTTAGTATTATGCCATGATCCACGGAATTTAAAAAAAAAATCAAGCCGCGTTGTAAAAATCTGCAATGTACATCTCGTACAAAGCTTCGGTGTCAAAAATGCTCTTTTAATTTATGTTTCTCTAGCGAAACAATTTGTTTGCAGAATTTCATATTTTGTAAATAATTTTTGTATCTATCTTGGCAGTAATATTTCTGTATTTTTAATTAAAATAATATTAGTTATAGGGACGTTACTTAATCCTGGAGAGCCTGATGGTTAATGCAGTTACCCACCAAGGTCTTTTCTATCTTATTTATATTTAAAAAACATGTAAACAAAATCTTAGAACAAACTTTTTTCAGAATCACAAACTTTATAACAAATGTTTTTTTTTTCATCAAAAAAACAAGATACCAGGATTTTAAGGATTAGGAAATCTTCTAGAAGTGTTTAAACATTTCTAGCTAAGACTGTAGAATAATGATTGCTTTTTTTTGTTTTCCACTTCGAAACTAACAATTCGTTTATAACAATTCAGCTTAATTTTTTTTTATTTTTTTATACATAGTATGTATAAATATATAAATTCAATTTGACATTATCTTGATGACAATTTGACATTTGATATCGTAAAACAATTTCTATGTCAACTCATACATACATATGCCACACATAAATATTCAATATAGAAATTTTGAACACAACTAGACACTTTAAGCATAAAAACAAACGTTTTGTTTGTCAGCACTAGGCTGGCACAGTTTTTGTTAAAATTCAATTTAAGTCGACGAAAATGCCTTTTGGAACATTTAATTTTTTAAGCAGTCACGTCCTTAAATTTTGCTCTCAATTTTTTCATAAAAAACTCCATTACATTTACATGGCAAATAAAAAAAGTGGGTCTCTGTTTTAAGCAGCCACCCTTATACGAGTATAAAAGTGTGCACTTGTGTCTAGAGACAGACACACCAGCCAGCAAGTTGGAAAAATTGTTATTGTTGTCAACAAATGTTCAATGAAAATGACAATTTCTTATATTTTAGCAATTCATATGGCATATTTGTGTTACCGGTGGTTTGGTTTTTTTTTTTTTGTTAAAATGCATTTTCCTCATAAATCAAACTCTGTTCAACAAATTGTGAAACTTCTTTGTTTCGATGGGGCCACGTCCAAGGCCAGCTTAAGAGATTCATTGCATTAATATTTTTATATTAAAGTTATTCCTTCGTGACTTTAATCGAATTTATAAGTTTTAGCTCACACTGACCTTATTTATTTATCAGTCAAGGACGTATCGAATTATATTGCTTGAGGGATGCTGAAAAGTTCTAGTATAACATATTTAAAAGAAAATTTTGTAAAACCTTTCGTGTGGAGTGATACTTCTAATATAAAAATAAATACATATTTTTGAATTATCAAAATTTTATGAAGGACATTTCTTTAGAGAAGAAAAATTATACATAAATGAATTGCTTACTTTTCATGCACTTGGCTTTATTCGGCAAATAATTCTTTACCCGTGACTTCATCTGCAGGGAAGGAACTTAATCATAAAAAGGTCCTAGTCTTCTTTTTTGGAATTATACTTATGCACTCTATCTTAAAAATTAAGAAGGCTTTCTCAATATCAAACTATAAAACTTGGTTAGATTAAAAATCTAGTTTTCTCAATATATTTTCTGAGTCCTGAAGCCTATATATACTTATATATTGTTTTTTGTTTGAAAAAAATATACATATGTTATAAAGTTTGCGATTGTAAAAAAATTTGTTCTAATTTTTTGCATTCTTAAATAACTGAGACAGAAAAAACCTGGTTGGTAGCTGCAGGAACCACAAGACTCTCTAGGATTAAGTAAAGTCTATATATCTGATATTATTTTTATTAAAAATAAGAAAATTTTATTGCCAAATTAGATCGGATATTAATACATAAATTGTTTACAAAAGAAATTCTGCAAAAAAAAAGATTTTCGCTAGAGAAACATAAATTAATTCAAATTGCCATAACAATATTAACCATAAGATTATGATGCTTCCTCAAAGGATCAAATAGCAATATGACCACAACAACTACAAGTAAAATAATTATTTCTGCCAAATTAAGTTTTAATGGGCGTACCTCCGCCCATTTTTTAAATGCAAGATTGTATGTTTTTCAGGGCTTATGGGGTGTGTTAAGTCTTGTAAAATCGGTAAAATAGAACCACGTAAAATAAAATATTAAATTTTAATGGGCGTGACTCCGCCCATTTTTAAATAAGAGATTTTGTCTATTTTAGAGCTCAATTTGTGTGATAAGTTTCGTAAAAATCGGTTAAGTCGAACCGCATGAAATATTATAATAAATTTTAACTTTCAAATTGTGTAATTATAAGAACCAAAGGTGTTTTATAGGTTTCGTAGCAATCAAATAAGTAGAATATCATAAAATTATATAAAAAAAATTGTGGGCGTATCCCTGCCCACCCTCTGAGACAACAAAAAAAGTTTTGCAATCGGTCTAAAATGTACCGAGCTATGAAGTTACACACCTAAATAAATAGAGTCGAACTGTTAACCTCCTCCTTTTTATGAAGTCGGTTAAAATGCACACAATTTTTTCTTGGTGAGATTGAATCAGTCCTGTTTATACACAAGCTTCAAATTAAATTATTTTCAAGTAAGAATAAACACTAATTGCAGCGTTTGCATCAGCGAACAGCTTATAGATCATAGCAGCAGTAGTTTAGAATAATCTTTTAACAAAATTTTGAATAGTGTTGGTTGGTTCCTTGAGATATCACCAGGCTATTAAGGGTTAAGTTATACTTTATTTGGTATAAATTCCATATAAAAGATGCGTCTTTGGATTTGACTGAATGCCGATCGGTGACACAAGTATTTACTCTTAATTTGAGTATGTTGGCTGGTTCCTTAAGGTACCACCAGGCTATCAAGGGTTAAGTTAAACTTTATTTGGTATAAATTCCATACAAAAGGTGCGTCTTTGGATTTGACCGAATGCCGATCGGTGACACAAGTATTTACTCTTAATTTGAGTAACTGCATGTACTCATAATTCGCACTCTCACAAATTTGTTTTAACCAACTATTTCCAACCCTCATGATACTTCAACTATTTATTCATTATACACCCCTGAATACAAATTTGTGCACCTAAAATTGAATGGAAAATGTGATGTCGGTGATTGTAAATATAATAATCAGATAATCAGGAGGTAAAATTTAAAATAAATATAAGCTTGACATTTTTTTTTTCATAAAATTTGCAAACAAAAATCGTTAATGAATTGGGAGTAAATTACGGCAATCGGTATGAATTGAAATTTTAAAAAATTTTCTTATAAATTATATTAAAATATTTCTAAATTTCGTTCGATATTGTCAATTTCACCAATTCTATTTAAATATCAAGCCATATTTGAAAGTTGGTTTTCATTGAAAAAATAAAATAAAATATTTGATAAACAACTTTTAAATATAAATTGATATTTAAGTAGAGTTTATAAAATTGTTCCTGAGTGCCTCCTGATATTTTGTCTTTTGTAAAGTGTTAAATGTATTTCAAGTAAATATTTAGCGAGAAACGTTTTTAGCCTAATCGAGAATTATTAAAATGTATTTTCTATCTCAGTGCTGCAATTACTTGAACACCGTTGCCATTTTAGCATTTTACAGATTAATTTTTCTGGCAGCACTGATGTTTGTATTATATGTAAATAAAATACTCCTGTATATACTCATGTGTAGGCGAATAAATACTGGGAGTATTTTTATACTCATGTGTATAAGCTAATAACGTGTATAAATATATATTATAGATAATGAATTTTGCTGTGTAATGGAAGGAATGTGTGTGAAGATAATCGTGTTTTGTTTATAGTTATACATATTGAGTTTTAACTTGATGAGTGTGTTTTCATTTAAGTATAATTATTATTTCTAAAATGTTTAAGCATTTATAGTCGATAGACGGTCAATACTAAAAGAGTATATAAGACTATAATTTTGTCATTCTCTGCTCGGTATGTCCGATTATTATCTCTTAAAAGTGTTGAGCCTTGTAGTTCCAAAACCTTTTTACCTTTTGCTTATGTATGTTTTTTTAGAGAAATTCAGTCACTGTTTCTACAGCAGAACTTGTTCTATAGCCCATTGTTTGAATCTTGTTTTTTTTTTGCTCTTTGGAATGGTAAATGAATACCGCCTAAAGCTATAATTTTCCAATAGAAAAATTTATATCAACTCCTGGATCGTTAAAGTGTAAAGTGAATTGTCTTCTGCATACACAAACTTTTGTTTTCAATTCTTGGTGCCTTTTATTTGACTCTGCCAGAACTAGTTACCTAATCATCCCTTTTTTTTTGTGTGTGTATTGGAATGTTATGGCAACAAACATAATTATGTTATGATCAAAACTGGCCGTCATCTCCATTTCTCTTGACTCAAAAACGTATGTAGATGCTGTTGTCAATATAAAACTGCACATGAAATGTCATTTCTTGTCTATGGTAAATTTATATTCGCATTGTTGAATACACTGCGGCTATATTTTGCACTTTTTCCTGCCCAAACTCCAAGCTAAAGCATCTGTAGAAAATATGTTTACTCTTTTGCCAAATGTATGTTGATTTTGAATTTAAGACACATAAACATAGAGAAGATGTATCTGCAAAAATAAAAAATAAAAAATATCCACATGAATGCATACAGTGCCTTCGTTGTCATTCATGTGTATATGGAATGGACGACAAAAATGATTGTACAACAAGAACAGCAGTTATGGTACGAACAACAACATGCCCGAAATCAACTGCAAAAATGTTTAAGCCAAGCAAAAAATACCTTTAGGCTTTGGCTTTCACAAAATGTTCGTAATTGGAAAAATAAACGAAATATGCATGTATATGTAATGTATATGTATGTATGTATGTATATATGTAGTTATGTGTATCTGTAGCTTGTTTATTCTTACACTTGCATGATTATTGTGTTGCAAGTTGCCACCAACTAGTCAGTGCTATTCACTTTTCTTTTTTTTTCTTTTACAAGCACGAATGTATAATTTCTTGTTCTCCGTTCTTTAACACGCGTAAAATTTCCTATATTTGGGTGGACATTATGCTGTTGCAATAGTGTAAAAGTAGTAACAAAATTTGGCAGTATATACTCTGAAAATTAAGTGCACACAGCCAGTAATACAATAGAGCCAAAGGCTTAAAACACTAAACTTACGTACACCACATTCAATCAGGCAACCAGTTTCACGGTGTGTTGTTGTTTCCTTGGTAATTAAAAGCTCAAAAAACATTTATATGAAGTTGTGTTACTGCGCCATAAACAATGTTCTCTATACTGTAAAATATTATTAGCTTTTCACATGACCTTCAGTTAGATTTAAGATTTGAAGATTATTATTTTGTGGCTATAAATTAGCAAGGCTATTGATTGCAGGAGCGAGTATAAGTCCTGAAAAAGAATTTGGAACTCACTACTGTAATTTAATTAATTAGAGTAACATTTTGCAGTTCATATATTTATTAGATTATATTTTTCATGAAACTTTCTCATATAAAGGCTAATAAAATATTTTAGTTTTACTTAAATAAAATATTAACATGAAAATGATCCGTGCCACATAAATATTAAGAAAGACAAAAGCATCCCACTTAGGGCCATTATTACAACTTAAAGTTAGTTAAAAGTAGAATTCAAGCGATAAGTTAAAGGCAAGTTGATACTACTCGTACCTTATAAGTTAAATTAAATTTCTAGTAATAAATAACTTTTTATACATCTGATAAAATGCTACTTTTAACCAACTTTAAGTTGTAATAACGGCCCTTAGTGGAATTATATTAAAAAAAATTAAAATAAAATTAAAGAAAATTATTTAGAATACAACACTAGCGATGCACACAGTGGGGCGAATCTCTAATCCAGCTGAATAAAATTGTTTGATGGTCAGTCTTTATTGTTATGAAAAATAGTTTAAAAATTCCATCTCACTTTTTCAATGAAATACTATAGAGTTTCGCTATTGCAAGCTTTGGTAGTATTAATTTTCCAAATAATATTTAAAAAAATCGCATTAGCTCTTAACGTTTTAGTGTTTTTTGAATTTGGAAAGCTATTTAAAAATGTCTATATCATCGGAGATTTTTTTGTAAGTAATTATATCTGATATTTTTTTGTAAATAAATAATCAATTTAATTTTTGGTTTTCATTGTTCTCTAAATAGTGGAAATCTATTAAAGTATAATATATTTAGGATTTACAGCACTGTTAAGTTTTAACGAATTAAAAATTGAAAAAAAAATTTAACCAAAAACCTTCATAATAAAATTAAAGAAATTCATTTAGAATACAATGCCAGCGATGCACAGTGGGTCGAATCTCTAACCTAGCTGCACAAAATTATTTAATGGTCAATCTATAAGGTTTTGAGGGGGCTGAGTTAAAAAACAATAGTTAAAAAATGCTATCTCATTTTTTCAAAGAAATACGATAGAGTCTCGCTTTTGCGAACTTCGATAGTATTAATATCCAATATAATATTAACAAGTTTGCATTAGCTTTTAATATTTGAGTAAATTTTTAATTTGGAAAATTATTTTAAAATGTTGATATCATTTTAAGAACAGGGAAGTACAGGTATTGCGAAGTTTATATTCAAGATTTTTTTTTATTTTTTATAAATTTTTTTTTTGTAACCAATTAAATTTTTTGTTTTGATTATTATCTAAATAGTGAAAATTTTTTAAAGTATTTATTCTATGTTAGTTATATATAATTAACATGACAGTTAAGCTTTAACGAATAGAGAATTAAAAAGAAAAATTAACTTGTATTAAATAGTTAGACAAATAATTTTATTAAAATAAAATAACAATTCATTTCAAAAAAATAATATTTATTATATAATATATAAAACTTATTAAATTGGATAAAAAATTATAGGAAGTTTTTATTTGTATTGGAAAATTAGATGCTATTCATAAATATAAGCTATCTTGCAAAAGTGCTTTGCTTTGTTTTAAGAAGTTCATATTATCGTGAGTTCACTGTGTTAGGAAAAAAATTAATTTATAATGTTTTTCAAACTTCTAAAGCAAATAGAAGTTTTTTTGTAAATGTTTATAATTTCAAATACAAGTGAATTCATATCTCAATTCAGACAGCTTTTAAAAATGTTCATTCTAGAACTTTCTTATTTTTCTAACAAAAAAAAAATGCTATTGCCAAATAGCAAAATATTTTGCAAAATTTTTAAAATTTTTCCCAGTATCAAGCTCAGCTTTAAGATGTTTGTAACAAAAGAAGTTAAAGGGCGCTCGTGTAAGAACTTATGGGTGGTTCTAAGGAGCCGCAACAACCAGGACTTGCAAGGATGAATGTAGGGAATGATTTCTTCCTTAATCACCTCAAAAAGAAAAATGGTTTTTGTGTGATTTGGTGAAGGAATTGCCTTTTAAATTAACCGAACTCAAGGTGTTTTGTATTATTCAATACAATAGTTTTTATTGAGAAAATTTCTCAATTCATTTATATTTAGAGCTTTTCTTTTCTACCAGTGATAGCTGGTACCAACTTAAACTTTTTATTTCATTTCTAAAGTCAGAAATACATTGTCTACTTGGAGAAACACATAAAAATTTTACAATTTATAGCTGCTGTCAAATATTGTCTACTGCACTGGTCTCACAAATCTTCTCTAATTTTTTTTCTCTGCCTTCAGAAAACAATCACAATCTTTCCACATCAACGAAATTTCGCTATTTAAATGCATTGGCATTTTTTTTTTTTTGTCAACAGCATCAAACTATTTTCCCTCGTATTTTTGTCATACAATTGGCCTCATCGAAAATTTCACTTTGTAGCGTAATTCCTTCAATAATCGTCAATTCATCTTTGCATTCCCGCACGGAAATGTGTACGTGCAAAACGAAACAAAAAAAATTTGGGTTTTGCCTCCTAACTTCTATTTATAAATGTATGCATGCATGGGCAAGCAAATGGCTGCTGCTACATGAAAAATCGTTCATTTTACTGTAAAACTATAAGCCCTGTCAATTGATTAGATGTGTTGCCTCTAACAACATAAATCTTTCAAAGGCGCCCAATATATCATTTTACAATCACTTTTAACCAATATCATCATTTACCACTTTGGCATATGCTTAATTTGTCTGCATGTACTCGTATGTTGAGGAAGCGAGACAAAATCGCAAACAATATTTGACCAAAGTTTTCCACTGGCGCAGTTTGTGTTGACTAAACTATCAACTTTATTGGTAAAGGTTTCATTTTTTTGATGATGTGACTTGACGCAAACCATTCTGTAATATTCTTCTTTCTTTTTTTTTTTTTTTTTTTTTTGTCAACTACATATTAGAGTATTTGTCCATGAATTTCAGATATTATGCAAGTGGACAAATGAATCCGATGGCAGATAGTAAACATGAATCACTGGGTGGAATTTAACTTCGACATCAACGACAAAAAGAAAAACATTTAATCCTAAGCAGTTTAAGTTTTTGAAAGTAAAGATCAATGTTGTTGTTGGTAAAGATTTTTTAGAGACTGAATTTAGCGCTGGTTGTTTGTTAAATTCCTGGAATTTTTTGTTTAATCCTTTTTTATTTTTAACTTTGCTAAAATTCTGTGCACTTCCCTATATCAATATACGTTTTGTGATGAAAATAAAAAATGTTTTATATTTATAATTTTAACAGGCTAAAGTTCGTATCGCTTTCTGATAATTATTAATGAACAAATTACACCTAAGTTAGTTGTAAATATTCTGACTAACACACACTGTTGAACGGAACAACTAGCTGTTTTCGAAGGCCACTAAACCTTCATCATCAGCGTTCTTTTGTGTTTGGTGCACTGTGTGTGGTGTCAGTTGATGTAGATTTCTACTGTATATATACTCAGCCATCATTGCAAATGGAATATGTGAATTATTTTGATTCATCTTATTTCAATTTGCTGAAAGATTTTTTTCTAATAAAAGCTCAAGTTTACCATCTCTAAATTTCCAACAGTCTTGCGATTGTCGTTTGTTCTTTACTAATTATGCACATGTTATTTAATTTGCTTATTTTTTTTGTTCTACTTAAGACAAACTTTTTTGGTGTGTTACTATTAAGTATATATTATTAATTTTTTGCCACTGGCCCATGACTATTAATTTAACTTTGGTGTTATTTGTTCATTAATAATTATCACATGTAATTTGGCTTACAAGGCGATACGAACTTTAGCCTTTAACCATAAATATAGAAAAAAGAAGCTCGAACAATAATAATTAAAATTAAACAAAAAACAATAATATTAGAACTGCGACCTCTTTTTTTCTCAAAAAAAGTGTATAAATTTTTTTTTTAATTTTTAAACGAATCGTTTCAATATTAATATTAAAGATTGTTTTTTTTTTTATCAAATCTTTCAGCGAAAAAAAATAATACCTTTACGAGCATTCGTTTAGCCTCAAAAAAAATATCATATAAGCATGTTGAAAGCGAAAAAAGCATTTTTTTCACTTTCCTAACCTTAGCAGTATCTCCGAGCTACAAATCACAATTTAAATTCTTCAAAATTTACAATATGATGTAAAATATTATTGTGTATCGTGATGTGTACTTAGCTCTTGGGATTTTTTTTAATTCAATTTTGCATTTGGCCCGCTTTTTGGCTCAAATACTCCTCTGCAGAGGAGCCATTCATATCACCTCTTCTGAAGTTAGTCAATTGCCACTCATTGAATTGAGAAGACATACAGCGATGTAATGACGATCTCTGCTTATTTACATAAATCACTTGTGCGCTGCCCAAATGAAAGCTTACGATCTTCATGGACCGACTTTTTAACATTTGTTACGTTTTCTACTGTATCTGATGAGTTTGCTTTTTCCAATATTGTACCGGTATCTTCAGGCATTTGTATTCCTTTTCAATTGAGACTTATGCTCGGCTTATCAGGAGGGGGGTGTAAACCTCTATTAAGCGCTACCCGCCTGCAAAAAAAATTCTCTTTAGCTTTTAAATTGGCAAAAGGCACTCTAAAGATTGACATACCCTGCACGACCCATAGATTCATTGCGTTCACACAGTAAGCTCAAAAATTATAAACTTTCTCTTGAGACATCTTGTACATGTCCTCGCTAAATGACTAAATTTTTATGAAATTCTTGCTGCTAGAAAAACTTCTAAAATAAGTAAAATTAAAGAACAAATCTTAGTCTAATTTCATTTATATTTTACATGAGAGGCATGACAAAATATATATGTACATACTAGAGGCCTGCGTAAGAAGTCTTGAAATGTAAATATATATGTATGTATGTATTATACTAAAACAATAATAAATGTTGTCGTTTAATAAGTGAAGCACGATGGATGTATTGATGTTCGTGTATATGAGTGTTTACAAGCGATGGCGCCAAGCCTTCTTCTTCGTAATGGTAGGTACAGACTTAGCAACGTGTTTGTAGTTTTGTTTATGGTTGCGTTCGAAGTTGCATTCGAAGTTTCGAAAATATCAAAATGTTTTGATGTGTTTATGGGTTGCATTGACGGTTGCATTGTAGGTTGCAGTGTCTATTCAAAAACGTGTTGCGTAAGCAAGTTGCAAGGGGTGTACCTACCATAACAAACACTGCAATGAAGTAGTGTTCAAGAATGATAAAATAAAGATTACGCCTTGCGCATAATTTACCGTTTGATGACGTAGTCGTCCCCTCGCAAAGTTTACCAAGTCTGTATCACATGTGTAAGTAATTTACTCAGATAAATCTCCAAAAAAAAATTAAATGTTGTTGTTTAAAAGCTGCAAAACTAAGAAAAATAAGAAACAAAGTAAAGTGAAGAGATAAGAAAAAGAGCAAGTATGAAATGTGCGTGTGTGTGTGTGTAATAGTTCTACAGCTGAATTTTACTAGCCAATGAGAACACAGGGTGAGTGACGTCAGAGTTCCATCATGCGCAGAAAGGTTTTTTTTCTTGCGCGATGGCGTAATAATTATTTTATCATTCTTGGTAGTGTGGATGCGTGTATGCTTGTTATTTTGCATATTGTACGTTTGAGTGTGTGTGTGTGTGTGTGTGTGTGTGTGTGTGTGTGTGTGTGTGTGTGCGCGTAAGATGTAGATGGTAAGCTATTATGCGTAAAAAGAAGCCTGCATCACGAACTATTTGCTTCTTTACTTCTACACATACAACAACTGAACTAAATGTTTTACACACAGTGTTGTTCAGCGTTTGTTTTAGAAGCCTTCGCTGCAGTAAAGCATTTGAAAAATCCCTCATGTTTTGAAAGTTTTTATAAATGGTCTTTTGCAGGCCTCTAATACATACATACATACTTACATAGATTCGAATTATGAGAAATGAATAGTTAAAAATATAGAATACACTATTAAGATAAAAGAACATTTTAATATTCATCAGAGCATCAAATAAAATGAAAACTTATTTCAAGGGCGTAGTAAGCTTAATGGAGTTCAAAAATGTTGTAACCTAAAGTTTCTGTTGTAATGTTTTTGCTTAACAAAAAAAAGACTCTAAAGTACGCAAGTCTCATCTTGATAAATTATAAAAATACGTGTGCATTTCTACCTAAAATAAGCAAAAAGATATGTTTTGCTATCTGTTAAAACTTTTCTACAATTTTTTTTTTTGAAATTTATGTGATTTTATTTTATAATTTGCTAGACTTGATTTTCAGTTCTTACAAACATTTATAAAATTTTCTCATGTGTATTTTAATATGTAAGACTTATATATATATATTTCATTTGACTGGGGAGCAAACATATAAAATAGTTATTCACTCAGCTAATGTGACAAATTGTTTAAGAACGTGCAGCTCATTTGCATATTTAGAGGAAAAAAATTGTTTTTCATACGCCCCTATATAATTTTTTTCATTTGTCACTTTCAACACGAAGGACATTTGGGGTTGTAGTAAAAGTAGTTATTTTGTGCCAAATTATTCATCTAAAAAAACAATTTATTGACGCCAGCATGTTAAAACAAATACCTTTTGCTGACAGTTATAGCAACGCCCGTTAAAGTTGTTGCCAAGTGGGTCAGATAACTCACTGCAGTTTCCTGCAATTACTTGGCTTAACTGATTTAAGGAATTGTCTAGACCAAATATTTAAGCTTAAGGCAATTTTGAACAGTATTACCTTCAAAACAGAAATAAAACAATATTATTTAAAATATATTTGATTTTATTAATAGAATTAAACTTCTAACAAAGTATAACCCCCATATTCATAAAATTTAAAATTACCTTCTGTTTCTACAACGCAGACGGTCGACTTGAGTATAAAATTTGTATTTGTATGTAAATTTCCTAGACGAGTCGTCTGCTTAACTTATAGAAACCGCACATTAATTTCAAATGTATTTTATTTCAAATTTTTCATAAAAAATTTTACTAAAATGGATTTCAAATTTATTTTATTTGCTTATGAATATGGGGATAAATGTTTATATATATTCATTATTTCATATTGACGCTAACGACAGCTCTTCTGTATATCTTTGATTAAATTTTTTGAAAAGCTTAGAATTTGAAAAGTTTGTTCTTGAAAATTCTTAAAATTTTCACACAATGTTATTTTAAAACAACTTCAAAAAAATTAAACTTACACTGCAAGCTAAAAATCTTGGTATGTTACAAAATACATTTTTAATTTCTTCCTGCAATTTAATATAATTCAGCAAAACTATCACGAGAGAAATAAATTTTTCAAATTGTTTTTGACTTGCCATAAACAAACAGACAACTGTAAAAAAACCCTCAAGGCTCAAGGTCATAGAAAAGATAACTATACATTTTTTAGTTTAAAAAAAAATATAAGTTAGAGAAAATAACTAAAAACACAAATATGCAAAGGAAATACTAAAGTTATCAGTAATTCAAAGACCATTTCTAAATAAATTTCTTTTATGTGAGCACAAATAAACAAGATGATATATTACAAAAATTTATAACTAAAGTGTCCTTAGAAGGTGGCCAGGAGATCATACTCATACTTGTGTGTTCAAAAATGCTTGTTTAAGTCCTTTTTATATGAGATTTACATTACAAATGATTTTGAACTAAGCCATAAAATTTCAAATTATAAATAAAGAGAAAAACTTAGGAAATGATTTAATTCTACAAATTGCTTAAATTTTGTATCTATTAACAAAAAAACCTTGAAAACGCCAAAATTAAAAAATCCTAGAATTAAAAAAGGGCGTAACGAAAACTCGCCAGAAACTAAAAAAACGCTTAAATGAAAAATTAAAAAACTCTCATCAAAAATAAAATAAATCGCTAGAATATTGCAAAAAAAATCGCCAAAAATAAAAAAGCGCTTAAATGAAATATATCACCGAAAATAAACTGCTAATATGCAAAAGAAAAATCACTTAAAATAATATAGTCGCCAAGAAACTAAAAAATCGGCAGTAACGAAATAAATCGCTAAAACTAAAAATATGTCTAGTAAAAAAATCGCCAAAAACCAAAAAAAAAAAAACGCGAAAACTAAAAAAGCATCAAAGCAAAAAAAAATCGCTTAAAACCAAAAAAATAAATTTTTGAAAATCGAGCTTTCATAATATTTTGACGTTGTGAGGTCCTAGTAGTTGATTCTGATTATTTTCGTGAATCACAAATGGAAAAGGTGTAGATGCAGTTCCATTATGCTTAAGAAACTTATCAGTAGATTTCACCTAAACAATTATTAATCAGAAATAATTTCTTAAGTTCAGTAATTTCAATTCTTATTGAATGAAATATTTTTATTAATTAATGTGAATTTCTAAAGAAGAGAAGAAAAATTAGACTAGACTTTATTATTGAAAAAAGTTTAAAAGCTAAAATTGTATGAGTTAATAGAAAAACTCTTATTATGAACTTCTTTTTTATAAGGCTAATTTGAAAAAAAATTATAGAAACAAGTGAAGCTTTACAGGGCTGTGATGTTTAAAAAGGGGAAAACTTTTTTGAACAGAAATATAATTTGTATTTTTTTTAATAAAAAATTTCTCAGGATCTTCATTAAGAAGTTATTCTATATATATATATAGAATACATTCAATCCTTTTAACTCCTACAAGGAGCAAATGGCGAATAGAAATGTACATTTGTATATACAGCAAATTCTCTCCAACTGTCCTTTGTCACGCTAAGGTGGCTCTGACAACCGGGAAGGGACGGTGTAACCCTAAGCAAAGCACGGAGTAAATACCTGCATCAGCTCAGCATGCCTTGGTGCATAGTTAGCAGCCCCAGCACCAGAATCGCACGCTATGGCCTAATCACTCTAACTGATTACTGAAATCGTTTCAAGAAACGTATTGTAAGTCATTGGAAAAGAAGTCGCAAGAGAGTTTTAATAAATATTATTTTTTTATTGGATGGGTAAAATAATAATTTGGGAATATTAGTACATTAAAAAATACAGTGAAACCTCTAATAACGCACACCTCCTATAACCGGACAAAATCCAACATCTTCATTAGTTTTTCTATAAAAAATGCATTCCCATAACCGAACACTCTAATAACCGGACGCGGACACTAAATTTTTAAGAATATTGTTCTTAATACGAGTACCTATCATAAGCGGACAGAGGCGGTGAACACGGCAACAAGAGTTGCATTTATTCAACTTTGATTCATATTTGCATTAGCGTCAATGTTATTAGTGATTCCCCGGTTAACGCAAATGTAAAAATACTGATGCAATGAAAACGGCAAAGAAATTGCTGCTTATTTGAAGAAGTCATTTGCTGAAATCGTTACCCAAAATGACACCGGAAAAAAGTTTTTTATCAATTAAAGAAAAAATGGAAATTTTAAACGAGTTTGAAAAAGAAAAAATTTTTAAAAAGAAAAATGTTTCTTGTGTATTTTAACAATTCATACTGCTACACTTCTTATACAAATTGCCCGTTCGAAGCATTTTCCTAGAGATGACCTTGTTGCATTCCAATAACTAAAAACATCGGAAATCAGTTTGAAATTTAACAACCCAACCCAACCCAACCGAACTCTTAATAAAATTTTTTCAACTACAATAAACTCCCAAAAAGTGTCTATCTCTTATAATCGGACAAAAATACCACGACGGTCAGTGTCCGGTTATGAAAGATTTCACTGTGTTAAACTAAATTGTAACAGTTCGCAAAAAAAAACACCACAATAATTTTTTTCATTCCAAAGGTTCCTGAGTTGACATAATACATAGAATCTTTTCTTATCGGTTAAAGCAATTTTATGCAAAAAAATCCTTTTTTTTTTTGTATCACTAAAGCAGTGGTCGGCAACCTATACCATTATACTGTACGATTGTGTGATTTGTACTCTCTTCAAAGCGGTGTTGCCAGTGAATTTCGTCTCATTTCCCTAACTTTAAATTTTGAAATCTCCTAAGGCAAACTTGATTTTGTTATGGTCAGAAAAAACGCTCAAGTTTTGTTTATCAAGAATTGCATCTTTTGTTGTAGCTACGTCATGGTAGGTAATGGTGAATAAAAATATGGCTTTCTTTTAAACCTTCTAAGAATCTGGTTGAAAATGCCTTTGCAAGCGTGACAATACACGTCGACAAACCAAACATTCCGGTTTGCCAAAATAATTTTCCGGAAATAAAAAATTTTGTATTATTGTTGAGACAAATATTTTTCTCTGGCAACACTGACTCTCAACAGTATGTGATACACACAATTTGTCTGCCTAAATGCTTAAGCTAGACTCCTAAATGTTTTTTATTTCTCAATAATGCGTGTGTACACATAGGTAATAGAAGAGTATATTAAAGGGCGTGGCGCTCTTAATTCGCCGATCACTGCACTGAAACAACATTTTAAATTATTGATGTTAGTTTCAAAGCACAATTGTGTTAGTTAAAATTACACACATTCTTATTCTGCGACAGCGAGGAAAACACATGCGTAGCGGGTGTATTAAATTCTCTATGGATACAGTGAAAGAAAAGAAGTGGTATGCGAAAAATATTCCATGATCACCAATGCTTTTCGCGATATTCATTGTGTTTTATGTCACAAAACTTTCAAGGAAAGAAATGAATATGTATTTAAAAGAAGACATTTTTACTTTTTTTGGAGTATCTTCACTAAACTGCACTTTCGATTTAAACTTTAAAGACCAATAACTTGGGAAATATGGGCTGCAGCCCATATTTTTTATTAAGTTTTTTTTTTCTTTTTTTCACATTACTATTAGATAAGCTTTTTAAAAATTTCTTTTTTGAGATTTTTCACAGTTTCCTATGAAAAGTTCAAAACCCAATAACTCGGAAAATATGGGTCACCACCAACTTTTTAATTACATTTTTCTTCTTATTTTTTAATTTTCTATCACATAGGCTCCTTTTTATTTATTTTTAGCTGTTTTACTAAACTGCATTTGTTGCAAATATTTATTTTTTCCTGTGTACTTCAGAGACGAATGAAACAACTTTTCTCACACATACAACTATAGTTTTATTTTTGACACCACTGTTTTAAATCCTTACCAACATCTTGCTTCAGCTTACTTTGGCCTCAATTTCAGTAAAGGCTGATATACCTGTTTTAATATAAATTGAAAACTATTACGGGGTCTATTTTGAAAGTCTTTTTGATCTTTGGTACAAACCTGGCCATCACGTTTCTTATCATGTATATGGAAAATTCCGCTTCTAAATCAATTGGCGTAATTAAAACGAAAAGCGTGATTTCCACAAACATCCTCCAATATACGTACAGTGACTTCTTGCAGAGATTTTAGTTGTATGTTTGATATGACTTTTCAAGCATTTTCTTTAGCATTCACACACAGTACAAGACTTCTTTTTCACGCCATTATTTTATTTATAATTTTTTCGTATATACATATGTGTGCGTTTTTGACATGACGAATGAGAAACCAAAATATGTTGAGTACTAGTTTATTTTCTCCTCGTGTTTCTCGCCTAAAATGTAACAATCTTATCATTATCTTTTTTTGTAAAAAGAAGTAACACTAAAGTAGTGAATGCCTACTACTATTACTAGGTGTTACCTTGTTAACCGACTTCAAAAAAAGAAGGAGGTTAACAATTCGTCTCAATTTTTTTTTTAGGTGTGTAGGTTCATAACTCGGTGCATTTTAAACCGATTGTAAAATTTTTTTTGTTGTCTGAGAGGGTATAGCTTCCCATTGGTCCCATTTGAAAAAAGTGGGCAGGGTCACGCCCACAATTTTTTAAATTTGATTTTGTGATCTTCTACTCATTTGATTGCTGCGACACCTAGCAAACATCTTTGGTTCTTGTAATTACAAAATTTTTAAGTTGAAAAAATGGGCGGAACTACGCCCATTAAAATGTATTATATCATTACACGTGGTTCTACTAAACCGATTTTTACGAAACTTAGCACACACTTTGAGCTCTAAAATAAACACAATCTTCTAATAAAAAACAGGGCGGGTCACGCCCATTAAAATTTTATATTATACTTCACAGGGTTCTATTTCACCGATTTCTACGAAACTTAGCACACACCCTAAGCTTTAATAAAGGCACAAAACTGCGTTCAAAAAAGTGGGCGGGACATGCCTATTAAATTGTAGTATATTATTTAATGCGCTTGTAATTAACCAATATTTACGAAACTTGGCACACGTTTTGAACTCTTAAAAATACACAATCTTGTTTTAAAAAATGGGGCGTATCCACGCCCCATAAAATTTAATACTTAATTTCGCGTGCTTTTACTTTATCGATCTGTACGAAACTTGGCACACAGCTTGAACTCTTAAAAATACACAATTTTTTTTTTTAAAGTGGGCGTAGTCACGCCCCATAAAATTGAATACTATATTTCACGTATTTTTACTCAATCGATTTTTACGAAACTGGACCATATTTCTAAATAAAAAAAATACTTACAAATAAAACTTTTTTGAATTGGCCAGAGCTCAAAAGTATGCACTAAAAAGGTAAAAATAAAACTTAAAAAAAAATTAAACCGACTTCAAAAATAAGCACTAAAAAGCTACAAATAATATAGATCTAGTTAAATATCAGATTTTTATATATGTTACCTACAGTGCCGTTTGAAGTTGGTGCCAGTAATACTGGTACTAAACACATAGGAACATGACCGGTAAAAAACTGCAAGTAATTTTTATGTACATATGTATGTGCTTAGTTACCAATGTTGCTGGCACCAACTTCAAACGGCACTGTGGGTAACATATATAAAAATCTGTTATTTAACTAGATCTATATTATTTGTAGCTTTTTAGTGCTTATTTTTGAAGTCGGTTTAATTTTTTTTTTAGTTTTATTTAGGAAAGGAATAGTGATAGAGTAGACAGGTTGTGAAGAAAGGGTTAAAGAAAAGCTTCATTCTTTTAGAAATCTGCTTTTTGGCGTTGCAGCGCCTCTGGTGTCAATGAGCCGCATTAAATGTCGATGATGTGCTTAGTACTCTGAACATAGACTAATCTTTAAACCGAATGAATTATACTAAAAAAAAAGAAAGTCAAATGACCAAAAGTCTACGGAACATAGTTTTAGAAATTAATCGCTTAAAAAATAACAATACAATTAACGCAATATGTGTGGCGGAAAATGGTGGGAATTATTGCATATGCTAGACATTTTTTATTTGATTTTGTTAGCTTCTATCCAATTTGGCCTAAATTGGTTTTTAGCGTTCTTTTGAAGTTTTATTTTGTAGATTTTCACAATTAGTTTTGTTTTTTTTAATATCAGCAATTTTTCTTAGTCTGTTCTTTTTTGTTCGCTGGAAATTGCTGAGTAGTAAAAATCCTAAAAGGAACAGCCAGACTCAATATACATATATAGCACATACATTGTACTATTCGTTTTTTAAGCAACTAAATAAAATAAACAATTCGTATAAAAAACATTGTTTGGAAATTTATTGGGGGTCATAAAATGTAATGGATTTTAAACGGCTTAAAATATTACTCAGACAATTGGCACAGCAGACATTCTTTTGGCTAATAAAGGTACACAAATACGTTTTATTTTGCCTAATATAAAAAATAAAAAAACTCCAATATATTGTGTAATGCTCTTTAAATTTTATTTTTAATAACATCCTTTCTTTGCTGCTGCCTTAAATTATGCCTTATACGAGTACAATGTTGCAAAAAGAGAAGAAAAGGTAAGCAACTATAAATCAAATTGCTTAAACAATTCGTGTATTCGCTTTAGTCTGTTCTTTTTCTTTTTTTTATGATGTTAATGGTCTTCTTGTACATTGTAATTTTTTTTTTTGTTTTTTTTTACTTACATACATCTTTTCTTTTATTCATTTTATATTCTGATTTTATTACAAACCCTTTTTCTGTTTTAATTAAAAATTAAAAGCAACACAAAGAAATGATTTCGTTTTATTTTTTTAATGCTGGACTTGACTGTTGTAACATGCAAATTATGTCGGTTTGTGTGACTGTTAAGTGCAGTGGCACGCCAGATGGACAAAACGGACACAGCTGAGAGTATCGTAAAAAAATTTATATAATTTTTTATGTCTTGAACTCAGTAGACAGTGTGATTACAGTGTTCCAACGAGCTGAACACGAGTTTGTCCAATGAGAAATATGCATGTATTCAAAGGTACACAAAGTTTTAATCGAGTTATATTTTTATTTCTGCAGCTTAAGAGTAATAATTTGCAAATTTCTTTTTTTTTTTTTTTTTTTTTGCTTATAACGCAGCAACCACAAAGCTGTTAAAATAATATTCTGTTTTTTTTTTGTCCTTGTTAAATTTTGCATAATAGACTAGCTAGTAGAGTAAATTATACACAAAAGAAAATATTATTAATATTTAGAAGAAAAGTAATAATTTAATTAAGCAACAAATAGCAAACGAAAACAAGATTTGGATAATAATTATTTAATAAAATGCAAATGAGAAACTTGCAGGCTTATTAAAAGAATCAAAAAAGTAATTGGTTTAAGTAAAAATTATTAAATTAGAAAAGAGTTCGTTATATTTTCAATTACTCTGTACAGGTGGTAAAGACTGATTCTGGTAAAGGAAGTAAAAAAAAGTAATTGATGATTTTTAAGAATTGCTACAATTAAATTTAACAGTAGTTCTTAGGAACTAGCTTACCCCTTTAGCTATTTTTAAGAAATATTATACATATGTAGCAATAAGGAAAAAGTGCTTAAGTCATATTTGACTGTTTTGCAGGAGAGCACTTTTATGCGTTCAAGTCGATTTGCAGAAATTGTCTGTTAACCTTTAGTTTTTAGGCAAACATTGTTCTACATGCTGTAAAGAATACTCTTAAGTCAAAATGTACCAAAATGTAACATAAATGAAGCTATTCTATTCTAGCTCTATTAAAAATCTAAAAAAGATAAGCCACAATTCACTGTGCTATAACTCCTGGAAAAATTGCACAAATTAATAGAGATGTTCACCAGGAGTACTTTCAAATATGCAGATTATAGAGCTTTCATTAACTTAAAACCAGCTTATCTCGACTTAAGCACGTTTTCCTCTTTTCCACAGATATTTTACTGAATAAGTAGGATAATAACTTGGAATAATTAGTGCATTAGTAAATGTTAAAATAAAATATTCTTTAACATTTTTCTTTTGTAAGAGAAGTAACACTCAGGCAATGAATGCCTACTACTATTACTACTTGTTACCTTCTTTAGGAAATGAAAAGTGATAAAGAAGACAGTTTACCAACCAAAAAAGAGTTAGAGGAATTCTTAATTATTTAAAACTCTGTTTTTTGCAGGTTTTTAATAATGCAGTGTTGCAGCGCCTCTGGTGTCAATGAGGCGCATTAAATATTCAAAATTGTGCTCAGTAGCCATTTTATTGGTGATTTTACTTCACCGATGATTCTGCTACACAATACCGACGAAGGAGTTTGTTCTGATATTAAATTTGGATTAGTATAAACTAGAGGTGAGCACAAGCCATTTGCTTGCTTAATCTTCATGATGTACATTATTGAATTGTTCTCTCTTTTTATTGCTCTTGATTTTATGAAAACACTAAAACTGTTATTCCCTTTTATCAAAATCATTCAACAGCTTTTATTTATCTGTCAAGCGACAATTGTAAAATGAACACACAAGTGTAAAAATATGTGTATATGTAAAAAAAGAAACAAACAATGGAGATTTTATGAGATTTGTTAGTCCGCATGCGATACTGTTCTAAGTTCTATAATTTATTACTTAAACACTCTAAAAAAAATAATATATAAAAATAATCCCTGCAGGAGATCGAACTAGTGTCCAACTACTATTTTTAAAGAAATCACCATCACTAGTGGTGCCATTAGTACTGGCTTAGGACTAGTTTATTACCAGTTCTTTTGTAAAGAAAAATTCTATAAAATTTATAGTTTTAATCCTTTGTTACCCAGTGACAACTGCTAGTTAAAATTTGTCAAAATTCAAAAATACAAAAGGGTAATTATAATTATTTTTAAATGAATAAATAATTAAATGATACCAATTTTCATAAAGTGCAAGTGCTCTGTTAGACAGTTAAAGTTTATTTTGCAATATGGTGCCTTAGAACTACTTCATATACCAGTACTCATCAGCATTAGTAATTTTACACAACAACTTTAACCCTCGTTGGACTGGTTCTAGCTATTCTAGTAATTATACAGTAGCATTTAGACAATTGTCATCTACTCTCCTGCAGATAATATCTTTCACAATGGATATAATTATAAAAAGTTTTATTATCACTTAATATTTTATGAACTTTTCAGTTTGTGAAATGAACTATGAAGTGTACAATAGAGTGGTTCGAAGAAAAAATTGTGTCACCCTCTAGTATTAAAGATAATATAAAAGCAATTCTGAACATATATTTTTTTGCCACGCCTACACATACCGCCCTTTTAGCATTTTGTTCATTGTGTCGCCATTTTTAGTCCGATTACAACATTATATATACCGGTGCTCATGGCTCAGTAAGGTCTACAGTTCTGACTTTAATAGTTCACTATGGCTCAAAAATATTTAGCACTAGGGTGAGTACGAACCGAGTTTTTAAAAGTCATGACTAGAATATGATGTATATATTAGTAAAAAATTATTAAAGAGAGAAATAAAGTCCTTACAGAGCCATAAACACCGGTATATAAAAAGTTATGATCGGATATAACATAATAAAAATGGAAACACAGTGAACAAAATACTAAAAGTATAGGCGTGGCAAAAAAAATAAAAAAAATATTTTTGGGATTGTTTTTATTGGCGTGACTGGCATAACTTTTTTTCCGAACCACTCTAATATACAGCCTTGTTTATGAAACTTATTAAGGCTTTATAAAAGGTTTTTAAAACAAACTGGCATAAAAAATATTTTGTAAAAAGCCTTTATAGAGCTTTAATAATAATTAATAAGTAAGGCTGATGATAATTACTCAATTTTTTCAAAAATGTCACCAAAACTACATTATTCAAATTTAAACATAAACCTCATTTCTTTTATGAGTAATTTTGAAAAAAATCACTTCCTTGATTTCATGACCTGAAAATTTCCATTTTAATAATATATAATGTATTTTATTCACTGCGCTTTATCTGCTTGTCCTTAGATATCTTTAGTAATTAAACGTTGTCACGATTTTATGTTATTGTCAGCAAGCATAAAATGAAAACAGTGACAATACATTAATATCACAAAAGATTGCATGTTCGACAATATTTATCATAGCAAAAACATTTTAATCACAAATTATTTTTGCTTTATTCAACTCCTTCACAAAGCATAGACAATCATATACGTATATTATATCCCAGCAAAATAAAATACTGCTTCAACCATAGAGGGTCTACAAGAGATGGCTCGAAACGTGCTTCTATAAGACTGGCCTCATACATGGCAATTTTTGCAGAGCAACTTTTTAAAGAAAAATTTTACGGATCTCCTCTTAGCTATATTTTCCGCTCTCTCTCTCTCACTCTCATGAACTCAAAGTATCTGAGCAAACATTTAAGACATGATTCTTGTTCGCGATATCTCACTTGGGAGCTTCACAAATAAAAAATAAAACTGGGTTCACACTCGACAATTTTACTTGAGCAACTACTAAATTTATAAAAAGAAGAATAAATAATGAAGAATGTAGCCATCATAGTTTGCATTCCCGCCCATGAACTAAAACGTTGCTCAACTAAAATTGTCTTGTGTAAAGCCGGTCTAAGAGATTGTAAAAAAAGTTACATTTTTGTTTTCACACCTTTCAGGCAATGAATACATACTACTAATACTAGGTGTTACCTTCTTTCGAAAAGGGACAGTGACAGAGAAGACAGGTGGTGAGGGAAGAGATAGAGGAAAGCTTCATTATCCTTATAACTCTGCTTTTTTGCACGCTTCTAATAATAAAGTGTTGCAGCGCCTCTGGTGTCAATGAGGCACATTAAATTTTTAAAGTTATGCTCAGTAGCTATTTTATTAGTTATTTTACTTTGCTCATAATTCTGCTAGACAATACCAATGAAGGAGGGCGCTCTGATGTGACATTAGGATTAGTATCCGCTGAAGCCGGTGAAGCTCAGTGACCAGTGTCTTTGCTTTCATCACTTGAACTTTCCTACAGCAACCGATACAATTGAATACTAATGCACATTAGAAAAATGCGTGGTGTTATTATTTAATGACTGTTGATAACCGGCATCGAACCCAAGACCTTCGGTTTTGTAGTCCATGTGCTAACTAATTCAGCTAACGCCACCTTCATATGTTTTAATGTTCATTTTAAATTGGAGTTTCCTGAAAAGAGACATTCTCAATTTCATGTACAAATTTTTTTTTGTTAAATTGGGAACTGCTCTCTTGCTAGTAGCCCATGAAATTCATTTGCGTAGGACTGTTTCAAACAAATTTAAATAGTCAATCAACTTACTTCGATAAGTTTGGGCATCAAATTATTTAAATCTCTTTCTTGTATTTATCTGAGTATTTTCGAAAGCGCTTTTGTTCAAAAAATTTGATCTGGAGAAAGCAAGATTTTTTAAGCTTATAGAAAACTTTTATCAATTATAATTTTTCTTTTTGCTGGGACATTTGCTATTCGTGTTCACAAGTCTATCAAAATGTATGAATTTTATAGTCAATACGTTAATACGTGTTTTAGGTTTTATTAAAAACACACCTTGTGTCGTCAGTCAGTCTGTTAAACAATGACTGAAGCTAATAGATATATAATTAGTTTTGTTAGCGCATAAATGTATAATAAAAGGGTATGACTAAATATAGAAATTAAAGATATTTTACGGATATTGTTTCTATGCATGTAAGTTTGGCATTAAAATTGGTTAAGTAAAAGAGTAAAAAATTTAATTTTATATATGAAAATTATTTGGGAAAGGGCCAAATAGATAGACACCTTGTTTTAAGTCATTGGTTTTTTAAAAGAAACCAGCTAAAATTAATCATTTGATTTAGTGGCCGCAATTATGTGTCCGAAATTATAATCAAGCTTCTACTTATTTTTGCTGAGTCTTTGCGCTTTTAGACTCCTTTTAACTTCAAAATTAATTCGAAAGCTTTATACATATTTCCTAAAATAATTTAAGTATATGTATATATTACCCTCAACCAATAATTTGCATTAAGTTTGCAAACAACAACATTTTACAATCGAATAAATTATACTGGGAGTGCTTTCCTTTAAGGTGTGCTCAATTTTATTACCTTTTTATGGCTTTCGTCTTCTTAGTCCCATAAAAACTTTCTTAAGCTACCATAAAATATAATGAAAAAATTATTTCAATATAAAGATTAAAAAGACAAACCAATAACTTTTTGCATAAGCTTTCGCGTGCGGGTATACTTAAATAATCATTTGGGTCTTAAACTTAGTTATAAATAATTATTAAATAAATGAAAGGATAACGCT
Source organism: Tachina lurida (assembly GCA_944452675.1). Taxonomy (NCBI): domain Eukaryota; kingdom Metazoa; phylum Arthropoda; class Insecta; order Diptera; family Tachinidae; genus Tachina; species Tachina lurida. The sequence goes on along the minus strand of OX101753.1, from coordinate 155,970,465 downwards.
TAGCAAGGTGTGAATTTGAAAAGGACTGTCAGTTTCAATCATACTAATGTAACCCCTGGCGTAAACGTGTGTGAATATGTGTGTGTATGTGTGTGTGTGTGACATTACCAATCAAATTTCCATTTTATGAATCTCATTAGTGTAAATTATAAAATTAAATTCATTAAGTTTATCACAATGGGAACATTTATAAAGGCTGGGCTAATTTAAGGTTAGGAAGTAAACTGGCTTAAAAAATTAATTGTTTGACAAATAAAGTTTTATTGATACCACTGTTAAGCAGAAAAATATAAAAATTATTAATTGAATATGATGTCAGAAAAATGTTTACCGCTCTTTTAAAAAAGTTCTAACCACATTTTACAACACCGTTTCGCTTATCTCGTCAACGGAGTGCCGAATAACATTTTCCAGAGCTTCAGTTGTTTCCGGTTTGTTCACGTAAACCCAGTTATTTCAATTAAAATTCACAACTTTTACAGTTAAAATTCTTTGTTCAGGAAAGTAGCGTTCCATGGTTAAAATTTACCAACTTTTTACTAAATAAATGTCAAAGAATGACAGCTCAATGCTTGACATTTCATCATTTGACAGCCAATTTACTTCCTAACCTCGAATTAGCTCACCCTTTATATATGTATGTATATGTATGTATGTATAAATATATGGATTAAAATGTAAACAGCTGTATATTTTCCTGTGTATGAGTGTGTATGGGTGGGTGAAGTATCTGTTAAAATTGAATTATTTTCACAAGAATACATATATGTATTCTTCTTTTAATTAATAAATAATTGCCAAATAAAAGATTTTATAAGCACAATCTTATCGCACTCACAAAACAAATATATGTCGTACTTAAATGAGGTCAGACCCAAAAAGCTTTTTAAAACTAAGAGTTCAAGCTCTGGTTGATCCTGAATTACAGTTTGAAAAGTTTGGATTATTAAAAAAAATCCTTGACATACATATTAGTATCAGTAGTACGACTTAGACTCGCGCTCAATATCTTACAATATTTTTTATTATATAAAAAGTTTAATTAGAATGGCTGAGAAAATCCTGCAGCTTTTTATGGCAGCACGCATTTAATCCCCGCCTTTTATTATCCGCTTGTACGTGGCTTATTTATGAACATCAGCTATGAAACATAAATAATTTGCGACTTTATTGCTAATGATTTCATTATTTGATATTTTTTTTAATTCTCTTCATCAATAAAAATTAAAAACCCTAATGGATTATTCGAATATTTTTTTGTATTATTCGAATAAAATCTTTATTCGAATATAAATAAAAAAAAAATAAGAAAAATCGAACTTTAAACTATTACCTAAAAAACTCAAATTGACAGTTCTAAAGCAGTCTTATTCAGTTATTCGAATAAAAAAAAGTTATTCATTTATTTAATTATTCTGACAAAAAATTTTAATCGACCGTTTTTAAGGGTTAATCACAATATTTTGTTTTGTTTCTCGAATTAAATCGATTAATCGAATAAATTTGATAATTATGGAATCCAGATCGCGGATCGCGGATGGCGTGATAAATATTGAACATGTAGCATGATATTATATCGCAACACGTTAATAAGAAGTGAAATAAAGCAAATAAAATAAAAGACGCAGGCAAAAAATTTAACAAATAAAAAGTAAAAAAGTTTATTACATTTGTGAAAAGTTTGTTTTAAAAAGGGTAACGACAGAAGATAGTGGAATCGGAATTAACGACCGAAAAAATTATTTTGAAAGGCTTTATTTTTAATTTGGAGGCATTGCCGGTGTTGTGGGACTCGTCAGCTAAAGCTTATTAATAAACGATCCGCACAGCACAAAGTAACGTAAATACTGACGCGATAAATATTGAACATGTAGCATACGCTCGTGATCCATCAATCCATTAAAATGAATCGCGATCCAAATATCACAATATACATATATTGAACATGTAGAAGTGCCCTTAAACACGAATAACTGGCAGCTGTAGTACAGGAAAAATATTTTATTTTATTCGAATAAAATTTTTTATAGGTGCATTTTGCATATTTTTTTACATTTATTTGAATAATTTCTGATTCTATTACTTGACAATTCTAGGGCTGCCACACTAATACTTTTGATATATTTCTTCAATAATTTGAACATGTAATATCTTAAAATCATTCACAAGTATAGGGTGTTTTTTTTTAGAGGTATAGAACTTCGAATTAAAATAAAACACAAGAAAATCGTTTTAATGTCCATCAATTTGGCTTTATTGGAAGGATAATTTTATGCCATTAATGTTTAAATATGATTTCGGGCATGTGGCCGCCGCGGCTGGATCGAATAAAGCCAATTCTACAGGTCCAATTTTCAACCACTTTTTCGAGCATATGGGGCCGTACGTTGGCAATAACGCCACGAATGTTGGCTTCCAAGTCCCCTAACGTTTCTGGTTTGTTGGCGTAGACGAGCGACTTCACATATCCCCAAAGAAAATAATCCAATGGTGTCAAATCACACGATCTTGGTGGCCCATTGACAGGTCCATTCCGCGAAATTATGCGCTCATCGAATGTTTCCTTTAATAAATCGATTGTGACGTGCGCTGTGTGGCATGTAGCGCCGTCTTGTTGGAACCACAACTCATCCACATTCAAAATCTTCAAAATCTTCCATAAAGTTGATGGACAAAGCTCCAATTGCTGTGCACGGTGGCGAATCGATTCATTCGGGTCCTCTTCAACACTTTGCTCTACAGCGGCAATTGTTTCTTCGGTGCGCACTGTTCGACGTCTCTGCGGATGCGTATTATCACATAGAGTAAACGTAGTGCGAAAACGATCCATGGTTAACCGAATTAATTGCTCTGATGGACGATTATGTCGACCATAAAATGGACGGAGCTTGCGGTAAACTTCGCGAACTGAACCATTATTTTCGAAATAAATTTGCACGATTTGCAAGCGTTGTTCTTTTGTCAACCTGTTCATGATGAAATGGCAAACCAAACTAAATATTAATCACTTGACAGCTGACAAAATGGCCGCCAGTTAAAAAAGTGATGCCAACTTAAAGTTCTATACCTCAATAAAAAACACCCATTAGAACCATAAATCACTTAAATTTGAAATTAGGAAATTTTAACAATAAACTTTGTATCACCCACGAGATATGAAATTTCCTCAACATATATAATTTTCACTGTCACTATTAATCAAGCAATTGCCAAGTGATATATTAAATAAATAAATCAATATTTATGAATAACTTTTAAGACCTGCATCGTGCACACATACTAGCGCTACTACAGACAATGCATATCTCTATCTCTCTCTCTCTCTCTCTCTAACATACTCACACCTTGTCAGTTACAAATTAAGCATACATTTATCCATGTACATTGTACACTTAAGTTAATATGCATGAATAGAATTTTTGGAAATAGAAAAAGCATCAAGTTGTTAGATTTTGAATTAAAATTACCGTGCGTGAGTGTGCGTTATTCTGGGGAATATATATTTTAACCTTAACATCTCCATTAAACATAGATGTAGATGTGGGTGTAGAGATGGCTTTTGTTTGTATAAAAGGTTTTAATTTCGTATACACATCACGTTGCGGCAAAATGTCATACTGATTAGAATATAACAAATTCTAATAATTTTCAAAATTTACACACAAGCAAATGATTTCATTTAAATTTACGCTTCACTATTTCTTGTCATTGTCATCACCATCGTCGTCATGTAAAGCAGATAAGGTTGTCAATTTAATACTCGTAATACTTTTGCCACAGTGGAGCAATTGTGAAAGGTTGATTATAGCATAAGCGAAAGTTTTTGATTATAATTTAGCTTATTTTAACACTTTGTATGATCGGAATGAAGTTGTTGTGGAGCTTCAAAATGAATTAGAGTGCTAAAGCGGGCTGGGTAGTGAAATTTATAAGTTATTTAAAGCACTCCAGGTGTAAAAGTTTTACTAACTTACAATATTTTTTATACACCATTCGTATTTTAGTAGGACGACTTTACACTAGGTTGACAATTTTTTGCCGTTCGATAGCTTTTCGTGAATATTGAAAAGACAATAAGCTACAAGCAATAATTTTAGTGGCACAATTCAAGGACTTCTCAGATTTTATTTATTTAGCACATATCTCAATAGAAACGTCTTTTATCTTTTGACACGATTTAAAAGAACTCACTAATTTTGTGCACAGAATACGTAGATTAATATATAAATTTTGCAAAGTTTGACAAAATTCCATCTGTTGTGGCATTTTAGGTGAAGCAATTATGTTGTAGTAAATATAGACAAAAATCTTATATATGAGAAATCTGTTCGGTTTATTTAATAAATAGATCCTTGCAATTACAAATACTGGGAAAAAAATTTCAATTAAAAATTTATAGTGAATTGAATTCTTTTTATTTAGCTGGTGAGGCCTATCCTGTCTTATGTCAATAAAAACTCAATTTTTATTACATATTTTTCCCGACGTTTCGTGAATTTTATGTTCACTTCTTCAGGGGATTTGTCTGTTTTATTAAAAAAAAGTTTTTCCAAATATTTTGCTATTATCTGTGTGACTGTATATCTATACTATTGAAATGATTTCATTTGAAATCCACTGAGTAGATTGAAAGGAGATAAGAAATCAACGTTTTATACATTAATATCTTATTCATTTTCATGCCAATAACACTTGTAGTATCTATTTTTATATTTACAACTCGTAGTGCAATAAACAAATAATTAGTGAAGGGTTGTAGTAAAAAAATATATATTTTTCTAGAAACATAAATATGGTATACTTCGTATTTTCATCAAATGTTTTGTTATTCTTAAACAAAACAATATAGAAGCCCTGATCTTATAAGTATCTTATACTATGTGTATTTTTCAACCTTTGCTTTTCAAACACATTCTTTGTCTCACCTTTTTCAGCACAAATATGGTTTTACTGCTGCAAAAAAAAAATCAGAAAATAGTATTGAACTACATATAATCAAATGTGTGAAGTGAAATCATATAAACATATTTTATAAATGCATTTTTCTGTTTAAATGCCAGAAATACTCGTCAGAGTGCATTTGCGCATCTGTGTCTGTGTGTATATCAGGGAACAGCGATGAGTAGTGAAAAAGTGAGCAGAGTTGAATCATGACTGATAATTTCTTGTAGTTATGCGACCTCATACTTATTGTAATGTTGTCTATGAATCATGTTCACTCGAAAGTTTGAAGTGCGCATCGAACTCATACTTAACAACATTTATGACGTTGTTGATTTCGACTCTCCTTAACTCAATGTCTATGGACAATGCAAAATAAGTATGATTCACAATGCGAACTTTGCGAACATTAAAGTTCTCATTATGAGGTTATATGTTTCTCTGTTTCTTTGTAGCTTTTTTTGCAGAAATTAAAAAACAACCCTATTTTCTATTATTGTATACTACTTTCAAATTGTTTAATGACTACATTTTTAAATAAACATACATGCGTGAGTTGGGTGAGCTGAATCAATGTGAGTAGTAATCGTATAAGTATTTTCTTGCAATTAAAAATAAAACTGAGGTGATTTATGAGTGTGAGTGTGGTATGACTATGATGTCGACGTCGCATTCATATTTATTTCAGTTGAGTTTAGTTGAGCGTAGACATCAGCACTTATATTTAAAATTTCATGAGTCAGTATGAATAGTGAAAAAACGATTCATTGCATATCACTGGTGTGCATCCACTGGTGCAAGTATGTGTCAGTGTGTTTTTGTGTGTATCTAAATGTAATCGTATGCATGAGCGTATGATTGTGTGTTTGCTTATGTGGGTGTGTGTATGTCTATAAAAACTACCTGAATGAAATATAAACGTGTAAATTTTGTCGAAAAAACACAGACTAAAATTTCAATACTGTTTCAATGCGTGTAATAAGAAATTTTAATTTGCAAATATGCACAATTACAATTTTAAAATCTAATAATGAATTGCAGCTTTTCTATTCTGCATTGGCAAATCAAAAAGCAAAATATTAAAAATAAATTTTTGTATATATATGGATATGCAAATGTACGCACAAAAATATAATTCGACAACACTCAACGCACACCTTTATGGCATGAAGTTGTGATGGTTCACACATTACGGTGTTCGTTGCCTATAGTAAAAATTAGCATTTTATTTCAACATAAAGGGTGTTTATTGTTAGAGTATCAAAACTTTGAAATGGAAGCATTGCCCTATTTGAGCACCCATTCAACAGCTGATGGTTGTTTTTGGTTAGTTTGCTTTGAAATTTAATTATGAATTGACTTACACCAAAGCAACGCGTACAAGTTGTTGCAACTTCTAATTTAAACTAATTGTTCTATTCGTTAAGCTCATCGTGCACTTCTTCTAACTATTTTTTGCTGAAGCCCATTTCTGTTTGAATGGGTACGTAAATAAGCAGTACTGTCGCATTTGGAGTGAGGGGAATCCACAAGCTTTTGTTGAAACACCGAAAATATAATCAAAAGTTTCTTTGGGTAAATTAATTGTAGCGCCCGCTATGTGGCATGTGGCTTCGTCCTGTTGGAAACACATATCAGCAAGATTAATGCCACCTAATTGAGGTATGAAAAAATTTCGAATCATGTTCCTATACCGGTCACCATTGACATTAACATTCTGACCATCATCGTTTTTGAAGACCAAACAGTAATTTTCTGTGTTTTAACAAAAGTTTGTAGATTCCCCTTACTTCAAATGTAAGAATTCTGCTTATTTATGTATCCATTCAAACATAAATGGGCTTCATCGGATAATAAAATTTTTTAATTTTTTCAAATTTTAAAAATTTCAACAATTTGCATGCCTTGTTCTGGTGTAAGTCGATTCGTAAGGAAGTTTCAAATGAAACTTAACAAAAATCAACTATCAGCTGTTAAATAATAAATAAAGCAATGATGCCAACTCAAAATTGCGACACTCTAAAAAAACCTCCGCCCCCCCCCCCTTAAAAATATATAAATCACTTGCAAACTAAATATTGTATTTTTGTACAACTTCAACTCTAATTCGAGGTAAGTTATTTAAAACATTAAGTGCAAGTGCTCTGACTACCTCTGTTTTTAGGACATAATAGAAATTGTGTACAAAAAAGAATAATTGAAAGTCACGCAAAATTTTCCGCAAAGCAAAATCATAAGTTTAAAAATTTATGTTTAAATCATTATTGTATAGAGTTTGATTCATTAATTGCATATGATTGCTACCCTTTTTACATTCTTCCCCTCTCTCTTCTATGAACTCAAAAATTGCTCAGCTAAAGAAAAACAAAAACGCGCGTTTAATACTTTCACATATTCACACAAGACAAAACAGGGGCGTATACTCAATATTAATTTATTGATTTCATATTAATCATACGCTTGGACAGTGAAACGATGAAAAATACTTTTTTATATAAATAATTACTGAAATGTTAAAACATTACTTTAAACATAAATACAGTTTTGCTCCCTTGGAAGGCATATTGGTGTGTTCTTACACATTTTTAAACCAAAAGTAACTCAGCTGTTCCCCCATCACTGTTGCGAACAGTTGATTGTATATTTATTGCTTGTCCTCGTGTTGCTTTTATTTACTTATGCATTTTGAAAGAAATTCATAAAGCTTAAAACAATAAATACATCTCCCCAAATCTATTTTTAGGTTTTCTGTTGTTTTTTTACAAAAAAAAAATTAAACAAATTAAGAAAAATACACAATTCTTCTACAACGTTTTTAAATATTGTTTTAGTACAAAAACTTTATCGAGTTAAAGTGCTTGCAAAAGCATTTTTTTAAGCAGACCTTTAATCTGAATTGTATGCTATGAAAACCACGCTATTTCCACGAACTATAATGAAATGTGGCTAAAAATAGCCATTCATTCTTTGGAATGAACGTAAGTTCAAAGTTTAATTACATACTATTAGTAAGTACAATTCCTCAAAAATAAATGTGTGTATTTTTTTAAGTAAATTCTTCCTGAGGGACAGTTTTACTTCAAAATGCTTTTTAATTTACTTCAAGATATAATTTTTTTCTCGAATATCTTATTAAATAAACCTCTAGAATCAAATAGTTTTTGTATTGTAAAATGCTTATCATTCCGCAAATAAATTATCTTTTCATGTGTACACAAATACACTTATACACATAAGGTTATAAAGTAGAGTTCGACCGATTAATCGGCAAAAATCGGCCGATTAGCCAAAGCCGAATATTTTGCATTCCAAGCTTGAAAAATAAAATTATGTTTGTTCGTTGCTCGCCGACAGTTTATATTGTGCTTAACGTTTTGAAAGGGTTGCTTTGAAATAAAACTCTGTTGCTTTCTATTTTCTTTTACTTGGACGTTCTTGTGAGTGATCATATGAAAAAGCAATCTAGAAATTGCAAAATAGTTTTATTTTTCTTATTATGTATCCAATAGCTATTTCAGTGATCTCAAAAAAGCAAACTTTTTTCTTAGTTCATATAAAACGTAAGTATCATTTTTAAAATTTAAAACATTCGGCTTTGGCTTCGGTTTTGGCCAAAAACAAAACGCCTTCGGTCGATCTCTATTATTAAGTTACATGAATTTCCTCATAACAGAACTACAAAGCATCTAAAGATGCCTGGAAAACTCTGACACATGTATGTATATATGTACTTGTTTCTTTGTGTGTGTATGTATACATCAACTTATATATAACGTACTTATCTAAGTGCTTGTGGGAAGAAACAAAGAAATATGTATGTATGTATGTGTTGACTTAACTAGAGCTAAGAAAAATAGCAAAAGTTAAAAACAAATAAAGCCAAAAGTATACCAAAAGAAAAATAATAACAATCATAATGATAAAAATAAATATTTGAAATATGTATGTAGTATGTATGTATGTATATGTATGTATATATAACTTAACAACAACTAAAATAACAATAACAAAAGAAGCAGCTTATGAAATTCCAGCAAGCATGACCATCAAATACCCTCCTTGAGATGAATTTGCCTCAAAAACGATAAGATTTTAACTTCTTAGAAATCTCAATCTTAGGATTACATTCACTTCTTTGAATGTGTGTGTGTTTTTTTTTTTTTTTGTTCTTTAAAACAACAATCAAAATAAGGTTCAACTTAAAAGAGATTTTTAAAAACATTAACATTTTTAGCTAAAGTTCAGCTGCAATTCAGGATCGTTGCTATTGGCAAAAAACTGCAAAATTTTCTTAATTGCCTTAGATATTATATCTACATCTTTTTCTTGTAGTAAAATTCTACGTAAAGACTTTTTTTTTCCCAAAATTTAACTCTATAAGGACCGGGCTTGTGAAATTTTTTTTATATACATATTAATACACTGTTTCTACAAACTAGGCAGGTGACTCGTCTAAAGAGTTTTCATGAAAATCACTAAAAAAAAATTGGTGCTTTGCACAAAAATGTTTTACTCATATTTACGGTTGGCGTTGTAGAAAGAAGGGGTAAATTTTGACTTGTTTTAATGACTCGTTTTTGAAACAAATGTCGGAACATTTTGAGTCGAAAAAATTGTTATTATTATTATATTACGAAAAACTATATTTGTTGATATTGTTTTTAAGTTTATTTAAATTTTTATATGAGTAAATCTGTGCAAAAACTTCGCACTAGTTACAGGTATGAAGTTTTGATTTTTAAATTTAATTTCGAGTTGTATTCTACTCAGACACTTAAAGTCGAATTTTATTGTAAATATTTTTTATGGAATATTTTAACCATTAAGAACATTTATGAGAACTTGCAAGACATGAGAAATTTTTCAAATGCCTTACTACAGCAAAATATTCTAAAACGAACGCTAAACAACACTGTTGGCAAGACAAACAACTGAAACAAATGAAGCACAGCCGCGAATAACGTTGTAAAAGACAATTTTTAAAAAACCAGTTTTTTCACAGATTAACATTAACATATCTCTCTTGTGTTGTTAAAACATCAAAATATCCAAAATTATGCATATTATCGCCGTCAAAATACAATTACAATCAGTCAGTCAGTGGAAAACTTTGTAAGTAACTAATAAAATCATGCAAACGAAATTGTCGAAAATAATTAATAAATGTAGCAGAGATATAAAAAGAAAAGTTATTGCTAGTTATCATTATTTTCGATAAGCTAAAAAAATTTAAACGAAATAAACAATCTTGCTTTAAAATACGTTTTTTGGCTCTCCTGAAAAATTATTATTTTGTCACTTAAAACGTTATTCGCGGCTAACCTTCAAATGTCTTGCCAACAGTGTTGTTAAGCATTTGTTTTATAACATTTCGCTGTACTAAAGTATTTGAAAAATCTCTCATTTCTTGAAATGTCTTCTATTAAGTGGTCTTGTGCAAAAAAATTTCCAATAATAGCGTAGTGGATGTGTGCTAGTTTGTTAGGATGTAAGTGCTGCGTTCAAATTTTGCAGCATAACTTATATAATTAAAAATCAAATACAATAAATGAAATAAATTAAAAAAAAATTAATTAAAATAAATAAACTTTGAAGAAATTTATTATTTGACATATTGTCAGAAGTTTTTATACAATAATTGAAATTTATTTGCTGTTGGTTTAGCATGTCTATATACGCATTTCATTGGCGCTTCAACCAAATCATCAGTAGACTTCAAGCACAAATTTTGAACAGTCACAAACCTCTTACTTTATGCCCAGACTTTCAAAAACCATATGAGAATTAATAAAATAATAATATTTTTGAAAATCACAAAAGAAAAAATAAGCTTAGTAGGCTTTGAAATTGATACGAAAAAAAATTTGTGGTTGAAGTCTACTGATGATTTGGTTGAAGCGCCAATGAAATGCGTATATACCCAGTAAAAAAAATTGGAAGTCATTCTAAAGGAACTACATTTTCATTGCTTCCAAAAAATTGATATTTTTAATTTGCCAATAGTTAGCAGAAAACCAAGTAGAAGTTTATTTTAGTCATACAAAACCTTGTAATTCCTCTCTAGTTTTAGAAATTACTCACCAGAATTTTTAAAAAATCGATTTTTTTGAAGAAACTTATGAACTAATTTTGGTCTAAAATTTTAAAGTTATTTGCTTAAATTTACATTAAATTACTGTTTCGCGTTTAAATTCCTATAAAAAGAAACTAATTGTTAAAATAGGTAACTATTAGTCATTTTTCCTAGATGAAAATATTATCATAGAACACAAAAAAGGAAATTTTTCATAAAATCGCTTCCAATTCGGTGACCAGGCGGCGAAAAAGAGAACTTCTTGCAATGACAACCCCATGTAAAAATCATTAGATCGGATCGAAATTTGCACTACTTCCAGATCGCAAACTCTACATTTTCATGACTTTTTTGGAGTGTCTTTTTTACTGGGTAGACATGCTAAACCAACAGCAAATAAATTTCAATTATTGTATAAAATAAATAAATTAAAAAATAAAATTAGTTTTTTTAATCTTTTTGCTGCCTTTTTGGGATATCGAAATTAATTTGACATTGGCTAATTTTTGATATTGCTAGCGAACCTTCGAAAACTAATGTTTTTTGGAACAAAACTGATCGGCAGGTAAACTTTTTTCGATTTATTTCTGAGTGTCATTCTCGATAATTTTACACTATAAATATTCAAGATATGTATATTCAAAATCAATATCATTAGCGAAAGTCTTGGTCAAGTGGGATGTGCTTGTTTCTTCAGGTATTGTCTGTATTTTAGTTTTGCGACGTAGATGCAGACTTTTGCAAGAGTCCTCCATGAGAGCAAAATTTTTACTAGACAAACATTCATGCAGGCAGAATTTTTGTAAAATAACTCAAAAGTAGTAAGAAAAAATTGCCTGTATTTCTTTATGAATTTTAAAAAAGGAAAAAGCTAGTGAAAAGCCTGCCTGAACACGGCGAACTTCAATGATTAAGCTTTTATTTGTTACATATAATAAAATGGATGTACAATACCAAAGCAACTATTTACTGTTACTTAATAATACATGAAAGCATAACTAAATAGCAGAAGAGGAAATGAGAACTATAGAACAAGGTAACTTGTAAAAATTATATAAATAAAACAAATGAGGTAAATAATAAAAATAAAGATTTTTTTTCGAAAACGACATACCAACTGAACAACATTTGATTTTTGGTTTTTTGTATTTCTGCTGCAAAACAAACATCTCTTTCATTATGTTGACAATGATGCTGGTAACATGCATACTCCTGATGCGAAGTCAGTTTCAAATGTTACTCGTAGTTTGATACAATAATAACAAAAATTGAAAATTTTAAAAACCCCTGATATATCTAGAAAAGATGTGATATCTTCTAAACGGCTGGACCGATTTTCTTCAAACATAGTTTGAACAGGAAAAACTAAATCAACGTCGGTCGAGCCGTTTGGTCTGTATGTGGACACGGACAGATACACACATACACAGGCACACAGATACACAGACACACACTACAAACTTATAACACCCCTTTTTTTGGTCGAGGGTTAAAAAATAAATATACAATATAATAGTTCAAAATACGAGAATTAAGAATTTGTACTTCCAGAAATTTGACTGTTCGTTTAGGGCTTAAATCAAAGCCTACTAATGAGTTTTTAAGGCAAAAACGAAATGAATATATATAATGTTGGTTAGCCGGTAAACTACCAAAAATTCTTACAAATAAACAAAGCAGCCAAATATTCCAAAAAAAATTTATAACATAAAAAACTTTTTGAATTTTAAGCAGAGCTGTTAAATTTCGATTACGATTAGTAATCAAGTAGATTAAATTTAAAAAAGAATCGTAATGATTATATAATTGCCTTTAAAAGAATTGCTGATAAATAATTGATTACGATTACTAATAATCGAAAAGTAATCTGAGTTACTTAAAATTACTAAAAATAATCAAAAAGAATCAAAAGTAGTCAAAAAATAATCCATTACTTCTAAGGATTACTTTTGATTATTTTTCATTATTTATTGAGGATCAAAAGTAATCTTTGAAAGTAGTCGGATTACTTTTTGATTACTTTTGATTCTTTTTGATTATTTTTAGTAATTTTAAGTAATTTAGATTACTTTTCCATTATTAGTAATCGTGATTACGAAAACTGAATATAATCGTAATTTAATCATTACTTCACCTTTAAAAAAAAGTAATCAAATTAGTAATCATTACTTAACAGCTATGATTTTAAGACTGCCTTCGTTTAGTTAAAATATGAAAACATATTATTTACCTTTACCAAAATACACATACATGCACACACACACACACACACATACATAAATAATATTTTTATGAAACTTGTAAAAGCAAGCAGGAGGAACGTAAAAATGATAAACAAAAAAAAAAAAAAAGAAGAATGCTTGCAGAAAAACAAAATAAAGAAAACTTGGAAATTATTAACGAAGTTGTAGATTGTAAATAAAGTATGTTAGCATTACATGCTTTGAGTTTTATAATTTTCGATAAATTCTTCCGGAGAACTTGTATGTATATTTTACATATATATAAATAGTTACAAAAACAAATAGACTAAAACACCACCCTCCTAAATATTATCATTAGTTATCATTCTTACTCACAAATAATGGGTGCATCTTTTTGGAATGGATGCCTCAAGGTGAGTTTGTAATAAGAACTATGTATATATACATATGTATATCTGTATGAATAAACATGTAAATATTTATATAGCAACCCAGTAAAAAAAATTGGAAGTCATTCTAAAGGAAGTACATTTTCATTGCTTCCAAAAAATCGATATTTTTAATTTGCCGATAGTTAGCTGAAAACCAAGTAGAAGTTTATTTTAGTCATACAAAACCTTGTAATTCCTCTCTAGTTTTAGAAATTACTCACCAGAATTTTTAAAAAATCGTTTTTTTTAAGAAACTTATGAACTATTTTTGGTCTAAAATTTTAAAGTTATTTGCTTAAATTTACATTAAATTACTGTTTCGCGTTTAAATTCCTATAAAAAGAAACTAATTGTTAAAATAGGTAACTATTAGCAATTTTTCCTAGATGAACATATTATCATAGAACACAAAAAAGGACATTTTTCTTAAAATCGCTTCCAATTCGGTGACCAGGCAGCGAAAAAGAGAACTTCTTGCAATGACAACCCCATGTAAAAATCATTACATCGGATCGAAATTTGCACTACTTCCAGATCGCAAACTCTACATTTTCATTACTTTTTTGGAGTGTCTTTTTTTACTGGGAAGTATTTGACATGTTTTAATCAAAAATCAATAATATTGTTAGTTAGTGGTAGTTGGTTCGTTGTTAAGGGATGTCCCACAAGGTATTTCTGGAGAAACATTTAGTGAAAAGTTAAAATAACTAAACATAAGTTTGTATAGATTTTATTTGCAGTTGAGTGTTGAAATATTAACTACCAGTTTAGCTGCACAGAAGCAATTATGAACTTACATTTAGATATCAGATATATTGAATCAGATGCTCTAATTTTTGTTGAAGCAAAAAATTATTTAAAAAATATTTTACATAAATATGTCAGGTATTACATATGAATGTAATTCTAATTCTAAGTGTCTTATATCTGTAAAGTAACGAAGCTGTCATCTGTACCAGAGTACCAATGACAATAAGTACTCGGGATATTTATGTAAAATGGAAGGGAAAAGGTGTTTTTGGTGTGTGGCCCTTTGAAAACATGCTGTATATATGTGTGTATTCGATTTAATATTTAGAATATTTTTATATTCGGTACTGATAGCTGCGAGTACAATAGCGTATCTAATATAAAATCATTTATTTGTCTTCTGAGGTGAGTTGAAAATTTACCTATTTTTTACATCTAGAACCAGATATTAGATTTTTAGTAGGGATGTAACGAATGTTTGTAAATTATTTGCTTACTTTTGCTATTTGCTAAAATATATGCGAATATTTAAAGTGAATACTAAAGACAACAAAAATATGTACACACTTCTTTTACGAAATATAAACGTCAAAAACACCCAAATTATTTTAAGCCAGCATGAAAAATATACACATACTTACAAGTAAAGCATTCTAATCAAAACTTTTAAATTTTTCTATAAATAAGTTCTCATAAGTATAAAAATGAAACCAAAATACAGCGTTGCTTGGAAATATTATTCGGTTTCTTGAAAAAGAAAAGGCAGTGTTTGATTTTGGCAAAAAGAAAGACTAGTCTGTTCAAACTTTTGAAAAATGTTAAGTACCATTCATTACTTTTTACAAAAACATTTCTTGTAAATTTTACGCGAAACAAGTGCTATCCACATTATTTCGCATGAAAATTTAAAACGTTGAACTTATATATCACATATGTTTTCCCAAGATGAACGCAGTAGTACTTCTGCAACAATTTTCCATGAACGATTCATTACAACTTTTCTAAATGCGGTTTTTAAAAGCTTTTCACATGAAATATCGAACTTATTACAAGGTTTTAGGACCAAAGTACGAATGGGTTGATTGTCTAATATTTTTTAATTATTATCTGTACTTATTTGAATATGTTTTCATTTATTTTTCTGTTTAAGAATTTTTATTTTTAATAAATTAATTAATATTTGCTGAATTCAAGACTCAACTAGATATGTATACACAGAGAAAAAACTGCCTCATAGAATCAATAAGATTTTCCTTATGAAACATTTTTAGGCTAAGGGGTATCCCAGTAGAAAGAAGCAAAAATTTTTTCATAGAGATTCCTTATTGTTTTAATGTGGTAAATCTTATTAATTTTATCAAGAAGAAAACCACATAAAATCAAGAAGAAATCTTATTATTCACAACTGTTTTTACTCAATTTTCGTTATTTTTGGCACCAAAAAAACAATCCATAGAGAAAAACTTCTTGATTCTATTAGGTTTTCTTATAAATTGTAAACTATAGGGATTTCTTATTGATTTTATTAGGTTGCCTTATTAATTTTTTCAATAAGGTTTTCTTCTTGATTTTAGTAGGTTCCTATATGATTATGTATAAAACATCTTATTGATTTTTTTAATAAGGAAATCTTCTTGATTTTATGAGGTGTCTTGTTATTTTGTTTCTATAAATAGACATAGAGACAATTTTTTTCATGATCTTTTTAATTTTTGTATAAGAATGTATGCACAATAATTTCAATGGTTATTCAGGCTGCTTGTTAGCAAAGCGGTTTGAGTGCTTGTCTATCAGGTAGAAGTTTGCTGGTTCAATACTTGGTGAGTAAGTTAGTTAAGAATATAAACTAATGTGTAAGTATGTATGTATAAATAAATAACATCTACAACACACTACATACATACATACATACATACATATTTATATGGTATAGAATTTAAATGAAAATACACAAGTACAGAGGACGCAATTTTTTTTATTTTGTTATTAAAAAAATCAATAAGATAACCTCATAAAAACTACAGTATTTCTTCTTCATTTTTTCAAAAAGGTTTTCTCTATGAAATTAATAAGATTTCCTTATTGAAAAAAAAACCATAGAGATTTGTTATTAATTTTTTTCTATTTTATGAGAAATTTAGTAGGCACTGTTTTCTATGTGTACAACACAACTTCATTTTCATATATAAATTTATTTTCATGAGATTTTTTTAACGCATTGCAATATTTGCATTCGCTTCGGCAAAAAAATAAAATATATTATTCATTTTCGCATTTGCATTCGCTAAACTGGTATTCGTTACATCTTTAATTTTTAGTACATATTAGATTCTTTGATTTGCATACCTCTTGAAATCATGCAAAAATTCCAACATTTTAAAGCCAACTTGAAAAATGTTAGAAAATAGAAACTATTGTATTTAGTCCACTGACTTTTTTTAATTAAAGGATGCATGATAAGGACACGAATCCTTACAAGGATAGTCATCAAAACTTACATTAATATAATGATGGTCCATTTAAGTGAAGCTGCTAGTTTCATCACACTCAGAAAATTTTTGTTTAGTCTAAGAATTTTAATTTTATCAAACTATGGGTCCAGCAACAAATACTATGCCGCTCAAATGAATACAACAAAATTTTTTACTGATTTTATTCAAGAGGCTAGCAATACAAATTACAACTTTTGACCTGAAGTAGTTAAATTATTTCTTAAGTATTTTTAAATTGTGTATTCAAATATGCAATTCAATTTCTAAGATGCTTTTATTTTTCTTTATGAAAATAAATTCAATAAAGTGCGAGTTTAAACTTTAACTTTTTTTCGGTTTTGGCGATTTTTTTTTTGGTATTGATACTTTTTCTTAAATTTGATGTTTTCTGCGTTTTTGGAATTTTTTTCGGTTTTTTTTTGCGTTTTTTTGCCTTACAGGCGATTTTTTTTGGGATATATTTTAGTTAAATAATTTTTTTTTACTTTTGGTGCTTTTTTGGTTTTAAAGGTTTTTTTCTTCCTGGCGATTTTTTTAATTTGGATATACAAAAAGTTAATTTTTTTGTTTTAACGATTTCTCGTTTTATGGCGATTAATTTTATTTTTAACGTTTTTTTTAGTTTTGGCGATTTTTTAGATCTGGCGATTTTTCTTTTATTTTTTGGCGTTTTTTTTTTAATTTTGTGATTTTTAGTTCTTTGGTGTTTGTAAAATTTTGTGACTTACATTTTTAAGAGAAAATTTTATCTCTTTTATTTTTACCCTACGCCATTTTAAATAAATCTTAGCAAATTGCGAAATTTTCGGTATTAGCCGATAATTTACTTCCATGGTGAATATCTTTGTTGATAATTTCATCCCTTTATATTCCGCCTTAAGGCTACTTATTTGATACGAGTGTCTTTCTATGAAAGGGATACATACTCATACCAATAACATATTTTTGTTCATTCAGCATTTTTGTTTTATTTCTTGCTTTTATTACCATAATTTTGCTTTTGCTTGCAATATGGTTTTATGTTTATATTGATATACGGATTGAAATTATTATTTGTCTTTATCTACTCATCAGGGAAAAAATCCAAAAAGTCATCCTTATAAGACAAAACCAAATAAATAATACAAAAATATACAATATACAATATACAACCACAATACCAAAATACACAGCTGCAGCAAAAGCAAAAAAAAAAATACCACAATGTAAATTTTACAAATATAAAGTAGAGATTTTGGCTCATTTAAAGTATGAAGTTTTTATTATCAATAAAGTTGGAAACCACTCTTAAAATCAGACGGTTCCCATTATCTTTTCTTAATTTTTGTTTTTAAACAACAGTATTCTCCCTTGAGATCTTTCAAAATTTGTCATATGTATTTCAAAAAAAAAAAAAAAAGAAAAATCTTCTGAGAAAATAAATACGAAAAAATTGTTGTCTGGCTTTATTATTTCTCTAACCAGCTTATCTTTAATACGAAAATTTTCTCAGACGCATATAATACAAAAATACAAAAACACACTGAATTACTGATAAACCTCCTCCAAAAACCTTGGCACTGAACTTTAACATAATATTTATAAAAAAAAGGGCATAATAAAAATAAAACATTAATATTTATTTTACGACCCAATTCAAATCAACCATAATAAGAAAACATAATTGTACTCAATTTTCTCACATAACTCTAAGCTAAATGAAGAAAAAGGATATAAATTTTTATATTAACTTTTGAAAAGTACCCAAATAATATCAAACCGTAATAAAGAAACTCAAACCGTTTACAACATAAGGATATGCATGTATGTATGTATGTATGTGTCTTAACTATTTAAATCTGACAAAGAAAATCTGGAATGTAAATGTTTGGTAGTCTGCAGCCAGCCATGAGATGAATTTTTGATACAGAAAATTTTTAAGTAAACTTTAAGATTTAAAGAAATGGAATATGTGCAAATAAGGAGGAGAAATTTTTTAAATGTATTTAAAACAAGCAGTCAAATACACAACAAATAATTTGTTATGACAGCGCATTCGTAACAACAGGTCACACAACTCTCACAGATAAGCCTGCCTCAGTCAAAGCAGAAGGTTTTGGTTGAACTCGACAGTCAGAAAATCAAAAATTATTCATCGTGAATATGCTTCTATGAGAGAAATTGCCAATTAAAGGGTTTATAATGCGAAAAACTGTTTAAATCAGACTTACAAGACTTAGTACCCACCTTGACAGTTAAATCCAGTTAATATAACTTCATACATCTTCTATTTGTTTCATCTTCTGTCTTGCGCCTGAGTCTGAGTTTGCAAGAAAGTAGGTGTAAACTCACACATTCCAAATCCGGTGGAACTTGTAAGGTTGTCCCAGTTCTAGCAAGCTCATCAGCCCTAGACAACCCCTGAAAGCCTCTATGCCCCAGGTTCCAAATGATCTCAATATCAAACTGCTCTGCCATCTCATTTAAATATGATCGGCAGTTGAGGGATGTTGTTGTTCTTAGAAGCGGGAATTTGATGGACATAATAGCTGCTCGAGCTTAAATAAAATTATCGTGTGTGAATCCAGTATAAGGAATCGCTGTTGTGTTATTATGTTGCCAAAAATTATGAAAACAGCAAAAGCTTATATATGCCCTAGAAACTTTTAACCTAAATATATTACTTTTATTATAAGTAAAGTCGTTTCTCTAAACATATCACTTGGTTTTCTCTGATATTATTTCTGCATCCACAAACCAAAATATTACGGTTGTATTTATAATACATTTTGCTTTTCATTTAAACAAGCCACTTATCATGAGCAAACCAAAAGGATTGCTGGAGCTGAATATGAAACCCTTTTTTTTTTGCTTCAAAATACTAAGAAAAAGAAACATTAAAAAGGATAAACATGTAAAAATACACTTAGCAACATTAGTATAGCAGCACTCTGAGTATAAGTTTGTTATGTAGAAAATTTATAAATTTTAAAATAGAATAAATAATTTATACAATTAATAGTATGTTTAACTTGCTTGCTTTATCTTGCTCCTGATCTTGTTCTTGCTCTTACTCTTGCTCTTGCTCTTGCTCTTGCTCTTGCTCTTGCTCTTGCTCTTGCTCTTGCTCTTGCTCTTGCTCTTGCTCTTGCTCTTGCTCTTGCTCTTGCTCTTGCTCTTGCTCTTGCTCTTGCTCTTGCTCTTGCTCTTGCTCTTACTCTTGCTCTTGCTCTGGCTCTTGCTCAAACTTTTTTTCTCGAAAATTTTATAATATTTCTTTTTGGAAACATTAATTCAATTCGCTAAAAGTATAAAAATTATTTTAAAAAAAACTTATTTACAATTTTTGACTCCTTATCTTCTCTACTTTACCGATCATGTTTGAGAATTTTGTTAGTGTTTAATATTTTTCCAGATTAATTTAATTATTTCTTCTCCAAGCAGAATGAGTGGCAATGAATTCATTTGTAGTAATTTTTTTTTATTACTTCTGATTCATAACTGGGTGCTGCTCTAATTATGTTGCAGGGTGTATTGAAACTTTTTCTTGAACTTTTCGCTGTGACAGTGTAAAAGTTTGCTTCTTTTTAAATAGTTTTTTTTTATAAAATAATATATAAGAGGCTAAAGTAAAAAGGTTTAAAATAATACCGTTTTTTATTTAAGTGCGTATTTGAGTTTCCATTTTATGCGAGTAATATTTTGGCTAGAAAAAAAACTCCTTTTTTTGTTATTTTAAACGAAATGTAAATTTTTAATTTTGCTTTGCACAAGAGTTGGTGGGTTAAAAAGATTGTTCTTTTCTATTATTTTGTATAATTTTGGACAGAAAAAAATCTTATTTTACTAAAGCTTATTAAAATTACAAAACGCAAGCGACATGCATACACTTGAAAAAATTGGTTTAAGAAAAGTATATAGATATATAGCAAGGAGCACTTATATTTCTTTACATATAAGATAAAATTGAGAATTACTTTCGTACTTGCAATGATAACAAAGAAGTCGCATTGTTAGTTTAATTTGCTGTTTGTATATATTATCGTACGATTTATTTTTATTTCGTCTCCACTGTGCAGTGTTACAACATTTGTTTTAAAGTAGCTATAAAAATTCTTTAAAGCATTATGCAAATTTAGTTTACTTCAGTCTATAGTAAGGCCTAATGAACTGTCGCTTATATTTATTACATACATTTCCTCACATGCCTGATGTTTATATACAAAATATCAGAATAAATATATACAAAAAAAATCTTAAAACATTTTAGAAATTACTTTCTGTGGGTGAAAGAAACGTCTTTCTTAAATTTATTTAAAAAAAAAATTTTTATTACCACATGATGGCATAGTGTACATATTAAAGTCAGAAGCAAAAAACATATTCCCACCCAAAAAAAAAATTAACTTACATTTGTATTCTAGTTGAAAATACTTAGAAATCGTTTTGAAATTGAAAAGATACATACATATTGTGCCATAGCCCCAAATATAGCTTAAGCGACACAATTTTCGAACTTAATTTTTTGACCAAAAATCGATTATTTGTGATCGTTAATAACTGATTTTGGTAAAAAAAACGAGGTTCGCAAAATATGTCACTTTTGGCAGTTATGGCTCAAAATTTTCCTATTCGTATAATCAAGAATAGTTTTGAATGGCCAGTAGCTTTGGCAACAGATTTTTAGACTTGATTTTGTTTCCAATTTTTTTAATAAGACCCTGTCGATCCATCTCTCGTTAGTCCTCACAGTAGTTTGTAAATTTTTTAGTGAAACTGTTGAGAAAATTTGGGGTATTGGGACAAGTAAAGATGCGAAAGCACGAACTCTTTGCACGTCGCTTAAGAGCAACTGATATTATTGCTGTTGCAGCCCATAGTGTTGAAAAAACCCTGATTTGTAGTATAAATAATCGGCTTCTAGAATCTAATATAAATAGCGTTAACGATCATCTAGGCTTCACAGTGAACTAAATTTAGTTCTTATTATAATCTGGGTCTTTATGAATAGGCAAGACAAACAAGCGATGTACGTCGGTCCGTGCGTCCGTCTGTCTGTCTGTACGTGAAATTGGTTTTCCGAAGCTCACAGAAAGGCAAGAGACTTCGATCTTAGAGTGGTCTTGAAAATCAGCAAAATCGAAAATAAACCATCTCAGAGCTGGAAAGTTTAAACTTTTTTTTTGTATATAAATATGTAAAAGTAACTAGCAAAAACAAATTTTTGTTCTTTGTTAATTAAATCTATTTTATATTTCAGTAAGAATCAAATTTCTATTAAATTTCACTAAAAATAAAAAAAGAGGATGCCAGGGTTGGAAAATTTTGTTATAGAAATGTAATTATATAAGACTATTTTTTTCTTTTTCTCTATAAATTAAACATATTTTGTATTTTAGAAAGAAATATATAGGTATAAGACATCAGAAAAATATAAAAGGCTGATTTCAGGGTTGGAAAATTTAAAAATTTTTTTTGTATATAAAAGTAACTAGTCAAATAAATGTCTTCTTTTTCTTTATAAATTAAATATATGTTATGTTTTTAAAAAGAAATATTTTAAAATAAAAATTTTTTAAATAAAAACAGCTCCCTCCAGAGCTGGAAAGCTTAAAAATAAATTTTCCAAATCAGTTATATTGCGCAAATCATAAGAAAGCCCACCTTGAAGTTCTGGATCGTGATTGAAATATTTATCATCCTAGGAGGCGTATTTGGTATTGTATTCCGTAAACACTGCAAAAATTATTTATATTCTCGCCGCTTTTAAAATATCTTAGAAGGTGAGTGGCTTTAATTTTTTTTTTTTTTTTTTTTTTTAGTCAATCCGGTCTTACTGAATTAATCTGAAAATAGAATAATTTTTTTATCATAAATCTCAAAAGTATTTTTTTAGTGTATTTAGGAATTATTTTTTATGCCACAATTAAACAAGACTTTACAACCGAAATAAAAAGAGGAATAATAAAAGACAATCACTGGTCAAACTAATTTGTACAAAATATGTATTACGTTTAAGTTACCCAAATGAAAATTCCTACTCCCCATAACCCCCCTTGGCCAACTTCTTGTGCCAACTTTAATGACAATTACAATTTAAGGTCTGTTGCCTTTTCTTCGAATTCATCCTTCTGTTTATATTTTAAATATAACAAATCCAAAATTACTGTCTTTCCTAATGGCAAAAAAAAATAAAATAAAATAACACACCCACACTTACTCTTGAACATGAATAAGAAATGTGCGTACATATTATTTTTTTTTTTTGTTAAAATTTCCTGACAATTTATATTTAGTTTTTGTCTTATCTTAATTATCATCTTTACAAGCGACTTTACAAATTAAAAAAAAACAAAAAAAAAGGATTCTTTTGTTTTCGCATTTCGTTGTTGCTTGAGTAATTTATTCTTTATATATAAAAGTAGCAAAATGTAAGAGCAAAGATTAGCAAGAAATCTAAGGACTCGTTAACGCTAACAATGAGAAAATATTAACTTGTATATAAGGTTGCAACAATAAGGAAGGATATATATATATATATGTACATATTCAAATTGAAATATTTGTCATTAGAAAACTTTTATTCGTAGCTGCAGTAATTACAATTATTAATGTTGACTTTCAGAATGTTAATGCTAATGTTTTTAAAGTTGTATTATGTTTAATCATTAAACGTAATAAATGTTGCAACATTAACAAAGTTCTAATGAATTTTGCCAGATAATGCAATCACAAACAATGACTGTCATTTTTTACAAGATTTTTCAATTAAACATGACATTATTTCAAATGAACTATAAAATAAAGAATACAATTTGTTAATTAGAAGATGAACTTGTTTTCTCAAGTCAATTCACAATATTTATTTATTTTTGTTGGAAAGATTATTTATACAACACTTTCCTCTTTGACAGAGAAAAACATAGATACATATAAATATACATAGTCTGAGTGGCCCTTAAGCGATAAAGTGCGTCAGTATTTGTCGAAACTATATTGCATTTTCTAGAAAACCTTAACCCATATTTTCTAGAGTCCTTAATTCTTGTCTCGCACACTTCTTCATTTGGTAGACCAATAGGAAGCATTTTTACATACATGATGTATTTCTTATGCATAAGTGACCGGAAGGGAAGACCAACCACATTTTTACTGCATCTTAAGTGTGGTTTTTCTTAACTTTTTCGAACTGAAAACACGTTATTACATATTTTTAATATTGCTATTAATATACGGCCTTATTTTGACGGCTCCATTCTAAAGCATGCTAAGTCAAAAGAGCTAGTTTTGAGATAAACGCCTTCAAAGTTTATTGATGATATCTCGGGAATGTTATGAGATAGAAACTTGAGACTTTTTGTAATCATATAATAATTGCAATATAATTTTTTTAGTTTATTTGAACTTTATAAATTTATGGTAGATCATAGTTAAAATATTGTTCTCTTAGTAGACTTAGCATCTATCTGGTGCTCTTTTCTCACCTACAAATGCCCTGTAAGTACATATAGCATGTTTTAGTTTGGAGAAAAACTTAAATTAATTTTTTTTTACTACTTAATTTTAAACTAAATCATGCTAAGTGTACTTAAAACATTTTGAAAGGGAGGTTTTTTATACTTGACAAATTATGCTAAGTATATTTTTGCTCATAACTTTTGATAGAATGGTTCGATTACTATCAAAATTTTACAGAATCTAAGATAATAAACGATGAAATGCTATTGCCAGCATAACAGGCTATGTCGACTTAGCATGTTATGGAATGGGGCCGTCGATATAGTCAATAAAAATAAAAAACCCCTGGCCTAAAAGTATGCAATAGTTTTTTGCAAAAATTGGATTACTAGTTAAAGTCGTGCACAAGACCATTTATAAGAACTTTCAAGACATGAGAGATTTTTCAAATGCTTTACTACAGCTAAACAACACATTTGTTTCAGTTGTTTGTCTCTCATGTCTTGAAAGTTCTTATAAATGGTCTTGTGCAGGACTTTATTACAAGTTTCGTAACTTTTACTTAAAATGGATAAGCAGGCGAACAAAGCCAGACCAGTCCCGTCAAGTGTTTTTTACAGGGCATGTATAGTACTGAACTACCTCGATAGAGGTAGCAATGCTTTTCTTATTTTTTTAAGGTAGCATCGAACTATTTTTAAATGAAAATAGATGTGTACTTGGAGAGCCAGATAAAAGAATTGAAAAAAAAAATTATTCACTGAGAACATGTCTAATCTTGTTCGCCGGCTTTACAAATTATAGTTTTCTTTACAAATTAAAATAAATATGTATAAGAAACATTTTTGATTCATAATAATTTTATAAAACAGTTTTTCATACAAACTTTCTTTTAGAAACCAGTAAGAAGTTTTTTTTTTGGTATGAAAATATATCACTCTTATTACCAATTGAGTATAAAAGTTAAGAAAAAATTTCTGACCTTAAAAAAAATAAACCGCATAAATATAAATAAAATAATATACGAGTACTATAATTTTCAACATTTACACTAAAATGGACGTAGCACTTCTATCTATCTATATTTATAAAACAGGATGTATGTATGTATGTATGTATGTAACGAATGGACTCCAAAACAGCTGGGCCGATTTTGAAGGAATTTTCAGGGAATCTTCAGAATATTCAGGCGGGTGACACTGTGAAATCTGATTTTTTATTTTCTGTCTGCGGGCGGAGGGGCGTGGCAAAATCCAATTTTCATATTGCGCTACCAATGCCATATACAAATATATATTTATTTTTTTTTTTTTTTGCTTTTTTAGGGGTGGGGAGGGGTAGCGAAGCACACCGGCTTATGCTAGTACTCAATAAAAAAACACCTTTCCTAAAAGTATGCAATAGTTTTTTGAAAAAAATTTATCAGAGGTTTCGTGACTTTTATCCCAAATTTAAAGTTTTCCTTAAAAATTAAAATAAATAAAAATAACAAAATTGTTTTAATTTATAAAAGTTTTATGGAAAAGTTTTTTTACTCGAAATATAAAGTTTTCCTTAAAAATTAAAATACATTTAAATGACAAAATTATTTTAATTTATAAAAAAATATGGAACAGCTTTCTACACAAAATTTCTTTTGTAATTCCTTTATAAACCAAATTTATTTTTTCGGAATAAGACCGTAAAAAGTTTGAGCTTGAGCTGTTTTCTTTTGGTATAAAAATATTTCACTCTTATTGCAAATTGCATATACAAGTTAAGAAACAAACTACTGACCTAAAAAATAAACCACAAAAAATAAGCAAAATAATATAATATTTTAATTCTTACCATTTAAGCAAAAAAAAAAGATTGCAATTATTTGCTGCAACAGGACTTGTTCATTTCGTTTTTTGTACTTTACTAAAAATTAAAGTGAAAAATATTTAAACAATCTACAGTATCAATAAATATACACACACAGAAAACTTTGTACTACAAAATATAAATGAAAATGGGAAATGAAAATATCTAATTTCGTTGTCATAATAATTTACTTGCCCTTAATATAATTGTTATAAAAATAATATTTTTTGTGAATGCCAAAATTAAGTAAATGAAGAAAAAATTGAACGAACGTTTTGAATTTTTAGAAGACAAGTTCAGGAATAATACAGAAAAAGTAATACTGATAAGACTATTGTAAATTAGTGACCATACATTTTTGCTTTCAATACAAAACAGTTTTCAACAAACTGTAATACGATAAATCAAAACAATTCACGTATTCTATTTGCACTGGCAAATTGCATTAACTGATCCCACACCCACTCCACCAAATAGTAGGGTTACCTTGCGCTCTCCCAGTATTTGTCAAAATTGTTTTATACTGGTTCTTATCGGGAATAAAAGTTGAACACTTTGTTCATGTGAAACTTTTATATTTTGTATAGAAAAAAACTAAACTTTAAAGCGAATCAATATTTCGCTCTTTTTTCAATCAGAGAACTATGTTCACATTTGAGTTTTTGAACAACAACAACCTTTAAGCAAAATCATTAAAGTCATTCTCATTATATTTGAAATGATTAACCACCAGATTATGAATGGCAATTGAAATTTAGTTGCGTTGCCACTTGCCAGTTGCCATATATTGTAACGTTTTGCCAACTGACAACTAACAGCTGTTGTTTTAAGTTATTAAGTTGCGGGCAACTACAAAAGTACTTGAAATATATTAAAAAATTTAAATTAAATTAAATAAACTACTCACTTTTTCTTTGGGAAGGTGAAAAAGTATTGCTTTCATACTAAAACAGAAATTGTTAATGTAATTTGGATTCCTCAAAAATATAAATTTCAGCTTAATTAAATGAAAGAAAAAATTAAAATAAGTTCGAACACAGAAATGCAAGACTAATACAGCAAACTTTACTTTTTCCTGCATAATCACGAGAAACACATTACAGCAGCAATAATTTTTTATCTCCGTGTATACTGACAGTTTTCCTCACGAAAGCAATTAAATTAATTCTACAAAATTAAATTATCACACAATATTATTATTGCAATTACTTTCATTACTAAACAACAACTAAAGAGAGTGAAAATAGAATTATTATTTGCCTAAAGAATTAATAAAAAAAAAACTTTTTTTATTATTTTTATTTTAAAAATTAAAATATATATTAAAAGTTATTCTGCTTAATTGATTGTTGAAATTGAAAATAAAACCAACGTTTGATTTAATTAAATATTATTATATTTACTTTAAATATTTGCAAAACCATAAAGTGCCCATTCACTTAAGCCTTATTGAGCTGGCCAATTTATGTGCTTTTTTTTATTATTAATAAATTACAATCACTGTTTTTTATTACATTTTTTTTTTCAAACACAATATGCCTGAATAAGTTTGCAAATTATATCAGCAATAAAAATGTCACTAAAATTATGAAAGTTTGTTATTATTATTATTATTTTTTTTTCGCTAAATAAATATGATTATTCATGAGCCATTTTGGAGAAAAATTGCATGAACAACTTTTATTTACTTAAGCCAAAAAAGAAAAAACAAGTTTATTTTTGTATACAAAAAAGTTTCAAGTTCTATTAAGATTTTATATTTAATTACTCAAAATATGTAAAATGTTTATGGCAATTTTATTTTTTATAATGCGAAAAGCAGCTGGCACAATGAATGAAATAAACGTCTTTGAAATTATTCAATTGAAAACCACTTTCAATCAGTCCTGTGTTATTTACAAAAGAAAGCAAAAAAGTTAACAAAATATCTTTTAATATCATTGATGAGATCTAGTATTTAGCTAAATGAGTGCCTGATATGAAACTGATTTATGAAAAGAAAGTGGGTGGCAACACTTACACGTCGCAAGGACAAAATCTTAAAGTTTAAGGCCGAGTTTACATCTGGCACACATGTGCCCCAAAAAAAAACGTAACCACTAATTACTAATGAAAAACTGTTTGATTCAGACAAGTATTTATTGACTTAAACAGTTTCAAATAATGTTGGATTCTACAAAAGTGTCTATTAGTTATGTATGAAAGTGTTTAACTTAATAAATACTCGTACGTGACTGAATCAAACAGTTTTTTAGTAATTAGTGGTTACGCTTTTTTGAGCACATGTGTGCCTCAGTACGGACGGACACTACATATGTAATCCTATACGAAGTTTTTAGTCATGGCGTTTTTTTTGTTAATTTTTTCGGTTTTTGGCGACTTATTTTAATATTGATCGTTTTTTGGCGATTTTTTTCGGTGTTTGCTGATTATTTTTTTTTTTTTAGTTTTTACAATACATATTTTGAGTTTTAACGATTTTTTTCGTTTTGGCGATTTTTCAGTTGGTGGCTTTTTTATTTTTTTTTTTTTTTTATTTTGATTTTTTTGATTGATCCGTATTTGATTTACTTTGCGTTTACCGATTTATTCTATTTTTGGTGATATTTTTAATTTAAGCAATTTTGCATTTTGGCGATTTTTTGTTTCGGCGATTTTATTAAGTTTTTAGTGATATCTGTTTTGCTTTTTATTATAAAAAGTTAAATTTTCAAGTTTTTTTTTTTTAGTTTAAGCGCTTTTTTCGTTTTGGCGATTTTTTTCAGCTGGTGGTTTTCTTTGTTTTTTGCGACTCTTTTACCTCTCGCATTTTTTATTTTTGGTGAAATGTTTTCTTTTTATTTTGGCGATTTTTCATTTCGGCGATTTCTTTAGTTTTGGAGCTTATTTTCGTTTTGACGATTTTTTCGGGTTTTGGCATTTGTTCTGGTATTGTTGGCGATTTTTTGGGTATTTTTATTTTTATTATAAACATTTTAAGTTTTAACGATTTTTTTTAGTTTTAGAGCTTTTCCGTTTTGGCGATTTTTGTAGTTTGTGATTTTTTTATGACTCTTTTACCTCTATTTTTGGTGATATTTTTCATTTCAGCGATTTTTTCATTTTGACGATTTTTTGTTTCGACGTTTTTTATTTTTTACGCTCTTTTTCGTTTTGCTTATTTTTTAGCAATATATTTAATTTTTGGTGATTTTTTCATTTAAGCGCTTTTTTCATTTTGACAATATTTCATTTCGGGACTTTTTCAAATTTGGGATTATTTTAGTTTTATAGATTTTGATAAAAAAAATTCAAAGTTTTTGCCTCTTAAGGTTTCCAAGATACAGTAAGTTGGCAAAATTGCATAGTCAAAATTACATTAACTGATGGAATACCCATTAGTTTTTATTATTTTTTTTTAGTTAAGGTTAAGATAGTAAGGTTGGTGCTATAACGCATCTCCACTCGGAGAACCAGTTGGGTCAATTGTAATTCCCTTTTTTTTCCCCATTTAAAAGTAATATTTAGCCCCCATTGGTACCCCAAAATGCCTTTTATTCGTCATTAAGCCATCGACTTCCCATGATGAAGCCCCTGATATCATCCAATTTAAACAGTAACAGCTTTTTTTTAATTTCAGTGTTAGTTGGTGTAGTCTGCATTCAAAATACACTAACTTTGAACATTTCAAGTGTCTATATTTAATTGTCCGATTATTACATTACTCTTGCAACATTTTTCGTAGCTCGCTTTAAAATACCCTTTAACATATACTATATATATATGTATTATATATTTGTTATTATAGCGGCCAAAGTTTCACATATTCTGTGAAAATTGCATGTCCGCAGATGTTACGGTTCTGTGGCAGGTAGACAGACGGACCAACGGCGAAAATAATAGGGCGTTCGTTTTCACCTTTTATGTATGTAATTCTAAAAATGGGTCGAGTAATATCCATTACAATTCAATATTATATTTCATATATTTTTACGAAACTTGACCCACACCTTGAGCTCTGAAGATGACAAGATGTTGAATTTATAAAAGCGGATGGACACGAATATTTGCAAAATTGGGACTGGCTGAGCGCGTCCCTTATATGAAGAATTAATTTTATTTTTCAATTTAAGTAATAAAAAGCCAGAAATAATTTAAATTCTTACTCATACCTTACTGCAATTAGTATATGAATTTTGCAAGTGTGTTTTTATAGTAGAAGAACAGATCTGTTTTGATCGAAGCTGTAGTTCTTACTAGGATTTATTGTAGACCCATAAAAGCTATTTAAATTTACTTTAAAAAATAATTTTTTTTAAATCTATTTGCAATTTTGATTTAAATATAATTAAATAAAGCAAACTTAAATTGGGCTTAAAAAATGCAATAACTTAAATATTTATTTTGCGCTTTTAAACTACATTTTTCACCAGCAATAAAAGACAGGCAAAGAAAACAAAACTTTTTTTTTGTAACGATACAAAAATATAATAAAAAAAAGCAAATTCAAATCAAAAATGGCTTAAGGAAAACTGCACCAGTTTTACAAATTTTCCACATTTAGCTCTGTGCTACTATTGCCAACGTTACATTGAAAACATTTATTTGGTGCAACAAGGCAATATCAAAAAACCGTTAGCAAACATTATGCCTCTGTTGTGAAAAAAAAACGTGGGAGTGGAAAAGAGAATTACGAAAACTGACTACTAACGTTGAAATGGCTGAAAGATGCCATGAGAAGGCGGTTAGCGGGCGTTGCACAGTTTGAAATCTCTTTAGGAAATAAAAACGTGACAAAAAACAGTTTTTATAATTCTTTTTTTTTTTTTTTTTTTGTTGTCTTCTTTGTTATACAAAATGTATACATATGTACATACATATGTATGTATGTACATATGTACATATTTCTATATTCCATGTAAAATCACTGTGCTTAAAGGCCCTTCTTTCGCATCCATTATTGAAGTTTTTTCTCTACGTTTTTAGTTGTGTATGTGTGTGTGTGTGTGGTATCAATGACAAGCAGCCCTGAAGGAAGCGTCACAATTTTTGTCGACTATTTTGGTGACATTGTTTTTGGAGCGTATAAAACATTTTGTCGAATACACACAACTACGATTCTTCTTAATGTTTTATTGGTTTCTTTAAAAAAAATACACAAGTAGGGTCAAGCAAAATTCAAGTTTTTATAAAAATTAGTTCCATTTAAAAGGCAAACATAAATGTATTAAATAAAACATAAAACATTTTTACGGATACACACAACTATGATAGGTTAGGTTAGGTTAGCAGGCTGCTGGTAAGGAAGGGTGAAATTTAGAGTCCAGCTCACTTGGGATAGAGAAAGGCTTCATTCTTTTACAACTCTGGTCCTTGCACATTTGAGGCGTATTAAATTTTGAAGCTGTGTTTAGTAGCCATTTTATTGATTATTTTACTTCGTCAATTATGCTGCTACACAGCGAAGGAAGGCGCTCTGATGTACATTAGGATTATTATCTGATGAAGTCGGTATAGTTTTTAGTGACCAGTGCCTTATGCCTGCATCACTAGAACTTTTCCCACAACAACTGATACAAAGGACACTAATGCACATCAGAAAAATGCTACAGGTTTTTGTAGTCAACGTGCTAACTACATCAGCCAACGCCACCCTCCACCACAATGATTCTTCTTAATGTTTTATTGGTTTTTTAAAAGATACACAAGTAGGGTCAAGCAAAATTCAAGTTTTTATAAAAATTAGTTGAGGCAAACATAAATGTATTAAAAAATAATTCAAAGAATCAAACAAAAGGAAATTGCAAAAGACAAATAAAAAGAAATTCATTTTGTTGGTATAAAAATAAAAATTTTAAAATGAAATAATTTGGACATTTTTATGAGCCTGTTGTAGAAGATTTTGTGGGATCAGTTAAAAATTTGCTGTAAGTCCAGAGTTCGATTTTAATAATTCAACGAAGCACTGAATTCTTCTTTTATATTTAATAGAAACAGCACTCCAAATTCCAACTTGCTGTACGAATGAATAAATTACACAATTTCTTTTTTAAATGTTTTTTATGCAGTATAATTTTGCTATTGACAGTCTTACCACGGACATTTCTCACAGTGTGGTGATGCACAATCTTACTATTGACATTTTCGCCATATTGTCTTACAAGAACTATCTAGTCTATAACGACGCAGTCAACGGGTAGGTTTTGTAGCACAAGCCTGTTTTTAATGTCAATAGTAGAAAGCATTAGTTGGGGTATAATTTGCCAGTAGTACTGGTGATATTGTCAATAGATAATCAGTATAATTTTACTATTGAAATTTGCTGCAGGGAATGGATTGCATTAACAATATATATCAATATGCAAAATATAGCTTTTGGCTGCTTCATCATATCAAATAGCTATTGCTGTCGTTATCATGCTGGCCGAGTTCTAAGAACCGGGAATTCTAGAGTTGTAGCAAATACAGCGGTCACACGTTGAGGATGTTTAATTGCCTTTTAAGAGCATTATAATCAGTTACATCTACATACATATACATATATGTAAGCATTGTGTTGGAGGATCTTTGCTGCTTTTAAAGTAGCAGTGCCTTTTGCTTTCAGCCTGCCATTTTGCTCTACCGAATAAGTCGTCTATGTCCCATACTAAATTTGTTTCTTTTTTTTCCTCTTATTTTAAAAAAGTAGCATAGAAATTTTTACAAGAATAATTTTACATTTGTTAAAATGACAAAACAGCTGTTCTATTGCCGCCAGCTACTTTTCTGTATGCAACATATGTACATATAAACACATTTACATACGTATGTATGTCTAAAAAAAATATTTCATTTTCTACAAAGCGCAAATTTACACAATCAATTTCATACAAGCTGCAAACATACGTACTTTCATGCAAAAAAAGAAAAACTTCCAAATGCCAATACACCATAGTTTTTATGTGCATTGAATATTTTGTAGTTTTTCTTTTCTCCTTCAAATAAAATGCAATAAATTTTACAGATTTGTAAAATTGAAAAAATTACCAAAAACGTTTGGGAAAAAACTTAATTTTTATCATTTAAATATGTATTTCGAATTAGGTTACAAAAATCTTTTGCATTTTCTGCACTATTAGTTGTACTGTGCACACATACATATTTAAATAAATACACTAATACACTTATGTATAGCCACATATACATATACAAACATAAGCAAGCATGCTGAATATTGAAATTGAAATAAAAGAAAATTGTAGAAAAAATATATCTCCCTCCCCGCCCCAAATATATGTGGGTCAAATCGTGAACATATGTATGCATATTAATAAAGAACAATGATGAATAAATTAAAAAAAAAAATAAAATAATTATTATTATTATTTAACAAAAAAAAAGTCACATTTTATGTTCGCTATAATACACGCATTATTTTAATGACATGTACATGAAAAAAGAAAATAACAAGCGTTATGCATTTATTGTAAATTTACTGATTGTTTCTCATATTCATTATAATCCTTTAATTTAGTTAATATTAAAAATGTACAGTGAAACATATAATTTATCCAACGGCTAAATTTTATGGGCTTCTTGAAAAAAAAATAAACCAATATGAGTCATGATCATTTTCAGAAGTCTCTTTTTTTATATTTTACTAGCTTAACCCGGTGTGCTTCGCTACCCCTCCCCTCCCCGCAAAAAAATAAATATATATACTTACAGTGAAATCTCTTATAACGGACACCTCCTATAACCGGGCACTTCTAACAACTGGACAAGTTTTGTAGATCCAACCACAACCGGACACTCTAATAACCGGAAGCGGACACTTAATTTTTAAAAATATTGTTCTAAATATCTCTCATAGGCGGACAGAAGGAGTGAAACACGGCAACAAGAGTTGCATTTCAATAGTAGGTCTTTCTTTATTCAACTCTGATTCATATTTGTAATGTAAATACCAATTGCTATTTATTTAAAGAAGTCGTTTGCCAAGCTCTTGCCACAAAATGGCAAAGGAAACAAATTGTTCTTATCAATTAAAAAAATAAAAATGTTAAACAAGTTTGAAAAAGAAAAATTTTCGGGGCGCGAAATTGCGAAGATGTAGGGCTACTTAACAATTGTTAACAATTGAATTCGTTGCATTCCAACAAATAAAAACATTAAAAGTCATTTTGAAACCCAACAGCTGAAATTGTACCAATCTAAGTTGTAGACAGTCTACGCTTAACATAATTTTTCAACTGCAATAAACTATCCCAAAATGTGTACCCCTCTCATAAGAGGATACCTCTAATAACAGGACAAAAACACCGTGACGGTGAGTGTCCGTTTGTGAGACATTGGTATTGGTGGTGCAATATGAAAATTGGATTCTGCCACGCCCCTCCGCCCGCAGACCAAAAATCCAAAAATCAGACTTCACAGTGCCACCCGCCTGAATATTCTGAAGATTCCCTGAAAATTTCATCAAAATCGGCCCAGCCGTTTTGGAGTCCATACGCTACATACATACATACATACACGCATCCTGCTTTATATATGTATATAAATTTCATTTTATTTTTTATTTTTTTATAAATATACAGATTGTATAAATTTTTTAATTTTTTAACTTAAGAAAATATATTTTTTAACTGAGCATTGCGGGAAATTTTCGCATTAGTTTTTAAGCCTTCTTAACCCCTACTTTCAGGAACAAATATCCTAAAATTCAAAGGCGAGTTATGATATAAGAACTATGGATGAATAACGTTCAATAGTTTCATTAATTTTTTTGTCCAAACACACTACAAAAATAAAATTAA
Organism: Tachina lurida; assembly: GCA_944452675.1. NCBI lineage: Eukaryota > Metazoa > Arthropoda > Insecta > Diptera > Tachinidae > Tachina > Tachina lurida. The sequence goes on along the minus strand of OX101753.1, from coordinate 155,935,518 downwards.
ATAATCGTTTATAGACTTCTAATAAGAAGAAGTACGTGAAATACAAATAAAATTCAATGGGGGCACCTCCGCCCATTTTTGGAATGCAGGGATGTGTGCTTTTCAAAGCTCATTATGTTTGTTAAGCTTTAAAAAAATCGGTTAAATGGACCCTCTTAAAATAACATATTAAATTTTAATAGGCTTGACTCCGCCCATTTTGTTTTAAATAGAAAATTGTGTCTATTTCAGAGCTCAAGGTGTGTGGTTAGTTTCGTAAAATTTGGTTAAGTAGAACTACGTGAAATATAATAATAAATTTTAATGGGCGTAGCCCCGCCCATATTTTCAAGCTTTAAAATTGTGTAACTACAAGAAGCAAAAGTGCTTGTTAGGTTTCGCATCAGTCAAATAAGTAAAATATCAAAAAAATTAAATAAAAATTGGCGTGTATTCGCCCAAGTGGAAGCTATACCCTCTAAGACAAAAAATAATGTTTACAATCAGTCTTAAATGTACCGAGTTATGAAGTAACAATAACAGAAAAATACAGACGAATAGATAACCTCCTCCTTTTTTGGAAGTCGGTTAGAAAGAGGGCGGGGTCACACTCATTAAAAATTTAATAATATATTTGGCGCTAGAATGCTCAAAGGAGTGCTAGGTGAGTGACGAGCTAGACAAATTAGAAAACAAGGATTGTTGAATCGGGGAGGCGGGTCCACACCCATAAAAATTTGAAAGTTGCATAGGCTTGAGTTACCATGTAGAAAATTCGAAGAACCCAATAATATTAACCAGCTGACGGTACCATGCTCTTTAAGCTCAGAATTATAAATTAATATTACACTTTTAAAGCACAAGAGAAACTTTGCATGTACATTGCAACTCAAGGCGTTTTCAAAAGTGGGCATGTCCACGTTTATAAAACTCTATCCTTATGTTTTATGTACTTCGGCTAAAAAGACTTTAATATATAAATATATTGACAAAAGATGGTGGGGTCACGCCTATTAAATTTTTGTTATGTTTTACGTATTTCCATACAAACTATTCCTACGAAACTTTGTACGTACTTAGGACTCTTGAGACGATATTATAGGGCATTTCTCAAGATTAGGCTAGCAGCTACTCTTATTACGATCTTATCCATTATTTTATGATACTCTGACATTTTGAACTGATGCATTTATTACGAATAGCTTATATTGTTAAAAACTTTAAGTTTAAAAAGTTTTATCAACGAAAATTTTTCAAAACTGAGTCTCATCCTCACAAAAAAAATAAATTTAAAATAAGTAATGATTAAAAAATCAAAAAACCGTTGAATATCCTAAATGGTCATTCAAAATGAAAAATCATAAGAGAAATGAGAGATAGAGAGATGATTTTAAAATACCTGTCGAATGATACCCATTTAGATATAGTTCGCTGACTTTTTATTTATACCCTTTACCAACAAAAATGGTAAAAGGGTATATATAGGTTTGTCATTCCGTTTGTAATTTCTATAATATCAATAAGCGATCCATAAAATATATATATTCTGGATCCTTATGCATAGGGAAGACGAATAAGCGATGTCCGTCTGTCCGTCTGTCCGTCTGTCCGTCTGTCCGTCTGTCCGTCTGTCCGTCTGTCCGTCTGTCCGTCTGTCCGTCTGTCCGTCTGTCCGTCTGTCCGTCTGTCCGTCTGTCCGTCTGTCCGTCTGTCCGTCTGTCTGTACGTGAAATCGGTTTTCCGAAGCTCCCAGAAGAGCTAGAGACTTCGTTCTTGGACTGGTGTGTCAGAAATTTTCCAAAATAGATTGGTATTGAAATTCAGCAAAATCGGGCAGAAGATTGCAGAGCTGGAAAACTTAAACTTCATTTTGCCATATAAAAGTAACTACCAAAAACAAATTTTAATTTTTTTTTAATAAATGAACATATTTTACACTTCAGTACGACTAAAAATGGAATTTTAAATTAAAAAAATATAAAAAAATTAAAAAGTCGTTTCCAGGGTTGGAAAACTTTAACTTTTTGTGTTATGTAAAATTAACTATCTCTAAAACTATATTAGTATTTTCTCGAGAACCGTAAGAGCTACAGACCTGAAATTTGGACACAGTGTGTAGACCTTTGGCCGCTACAACAACAAATACATGATAATTGGAAATTAAAGGGTGTTCCAAAACGAGCAACGAAAAATTTTAAAATCCCATGTAATATACATACAATTGTATGTATGTATGTATATACACTTGAAATTTGTAAGGTTAGTGTATTTTTATACAGACTACAAAAATTAACACTAAAATTTCAAAAAATTTAAATTAAAGGGTGTTGCATCAGTTAATGCAATTTTGACTATGCAATTTAGACAACTTGCTGTATCTTGGAAACCGTAAGAGCAAAACTCTTGAAATTTTCAAAAACGGTAAAACTAAAAAATCAAAAAATTATAAAATCGCCAAACCGAAAAAAATCGCCAAAAACAAAAAAAATCGCCAAAGCGAAAAAAAGCACCAAATTACAAAAAAAAATGTCTAAGACTAAAATAAATGGCGAATAACCGGAAAAATTGCTAAAATGAAAAAAAATCGCCAAAATGAAAAAAAAAATCGCCAAAACGAAAAAAACCCCACAAAAACAGAAAAAAATCCAAAATGAAAAAAAACCCCAAAACAGGAAAAAATTGCCAAAATGAAAAAAAATCGCCAAAATGAAAAAAATCTCCAAAATGAAAAAAAGCGCCAAAAAACAGAAAAAATCGCCAAAATGAAAAAAAACGCCAAAATGAAAAAAAAAGTCGCCAAATTGAAAAAAAACTCCAAAATGAAAATAAACCCCCAAAAACAGAAAAAAATCGCCAAAATTAAAAAAAATCGCCAAAACGAAAAAAACCCCACAAAAACAGAAAAAATCCAATATGAAAAAAAGCCCCAAAAACAGAAAAAATAGCCAAAATGAAAAAAACCCCAAAACAGGCAAAAATCGCCAAAATGAAAAAAATCGCCAATATGAAAAAAATCTCCAAAATGAAAAAAAAGCCCCAAAAACAGAAAAAAATCGCCAAAATAAAAAAAAATCGCCAAAATGAAAAAAATCGCCAAAATGAAAAAAACCGAGAAAAACAGAAAAAAATCGCCAAAATGAAAAAAAAGCCCAAAACAGGAAAAAATCGCCAAAATGAAAAAAAACGCCAAAATGAAAAAAAATCGCCAAAATGAAAAAAAATCGCCAAAACGAAAAAAAACCTTAAAAAACAGAAAAAAATCTCCAAAATAAAAAAAACCCCAAAACAGAAAAAAATCGCCAAGATGAACAAAAATCGCCAGAATGGAAAAAAAAATCGCCAAAACGAAAAAAACAGAAAAAAATCGCCAAAATTAAAAAACCGAGAAAAACAGAAAAAATCGCCAAAATGAGAAAAAAGCGACAAAACTGAAAAAATCGCTTAAACTGAAAAAAACTTCAAAAAAGCAAAAAAGCCACATTAAAAAGTGCTCAGAACCGAATGTACGGAACCCTTCGTGCGCGAGTCAAAGTCGCACTTTACTGAATTTTTTAATATTACAGGAATTAAATGAAACTAAGTTTTTTCTTATATCGTTTTTGCTTCGTTCACTTAACATATTTTATGTATTTTTTAAAGAACTAGATTGGTACAAGGAATTAGAAAAATCCTAAATTATGATTCCAGGGTTGGAAAACTTACACTTTTTGTGTTATGTAAAATTAAATAGGTCTAAAAATTTTTTTCTTTTTCTTTATAAATTGAATATATTTATGCTTCTGAAAGAAAAATTTGGCGTATAAAATTTGAAAAATGAAAATTACAGCTCCAAAGATGGAAACTTAAAAAAAATGATGAATTTTTTCACAAAACAAATATGTATGTATGTGTCTGTATACTATATATATGTACGTATGTTGGTAAAGGGTATATAAGATTCGGTACAGCCGAATATAGCACTCTTACTTGTTTTTTTTTGTATTTACCAAATGCCGTCTATTAGGCGCCATATTAAATTTTTACTACTATCATAGTTTTAATGACACTCCCAAGTTTTAGAGAAATCGATTGATGTAAGAATCATCAAAATCGGCCAACGCGTTCGGCTTATATAAGTATATAGTGCCTCAAAGGAACACACATGCATACATCCGTACATGTCGTCGATTGATAATTTAATTGTCGTATGTGGATTTTGATAGTTTCGAGTAAATTGAGTTTTAAGTTTGAAAATTGTATCAGCAAGTGCCACATACGACAAACTCAAAACCGTATGAGATATCGAAAAACTGATTACGCCAAATGAAAGATCAGGTCGGAAACCCTAAGGAATCGATCTTAACTCAAAACCGCAAAAAATCCACATACGACATTTAAATTATCACCCGACGATATGCTGAAAAATTTAATTTGTATCACAAGTTTCGGAAAATAAAAGCACTGAAATTAAAATTTGGGCCAAGTTTCTGTTTCACTACAGTCTGCTTATACTTAAATTTGTCATCATTGAGATGTAGGGTTTCTAATTTCCCGGACTTTTTCAATTCCCGGGAATCGAGAATAAATTAATAAATGACCTCTATAAAAAATATAATTTTATGAAAAAATATAATTTTATGAAAAAATATACAACATTCAAATTATAAACAACAATATTTAAAAAACAAAATAAAAAAAAAATCATATGCTTTGAGTTATAGTATGGATGAAAATTCCATCTACATCTGCCAATCTATATACTATTACCTATAAAGAGTTCTTAAGTTGAAAATATTTCGTAATCATAGAAGTCGCTGGATTCACCTCGGAAGCATCTATTACATCCGTTTCCATTCTTATACATATTATGCATCGCTACAGAGTTGTATTTTTAAGTAATACAAAACGAACAGCAATGTAAAAAAATCCAATTCCAGAAACGGATATATCAAATTCCCGAAAATTTCCCGGGATTTGTAAAAAAATAATTCCCGGGAATTCCAGGGATTTTTCCCGCGTAGAAACTCTATTGAGAGATGCATCTCAGTATTAGGCAACCTGCTAACTTGGCAATATTTTTACCTTTTAATACAACAGAGAATAATGGATATGGAAAAAAATATTGTCATTCTATAATTATAATAATAATTGAAAAATACTGAACTTGATCCCGATTAAGAAATTATTATTCCATTAAAATAATAAATATGTATCATATAAACCCAGCAAAAGACTTTGTATACTTGAATGCAAAAAAGTGTATGTACTCCCCAGCCGTAAGTACTTACAATTTGACTGAATAACCCATTATTTTTGTTTCAGAAGTTCAAAAAGTATGCGGTACCCTATACTTTTTGCTTACAAACATCCAAAAGTTAATAGATTACTGATTGCCTGAAAGTATTAAAAATTTAATGGGTTATTTTTATTATTTTTTGCTTACAAATATGCAAAATTTTGTAGATTAATTTTTGCATAAAATTATTTGAAAGTTAATTGGCAATTTTTTCTAATAAAAATAAATCGGATTTTGTAACAAAATTACTTGAAAACTTATACCTTTTTTTGAGATTGTTAAGCATCACAACTTTAGAAAGAAAATATGTGAATATGGATATTGAAAAATATACGAAAATACTTAAATTTTGTAATAAAATTTATAGTAAAACAAAGTTATTTTATTGTTTTCGAAATGTTTCTCTTAATATGTATTATTAACAGGAAAGTACTACAATAAGTACTTTCACGTAATAATAAATATAAATAAACTGTTATTCTCTTCATTACAGGACAGTCAATATTATACACATAAAATACTTTGATAAATATGTACCACTCATTACTTTGTAAGCCATTAAAAGAGTACTACCCATTACAAAATCTTGAAATTTTTTTGCTGGGAAGTTTCGTTTAAATTTCGTGAAATCGTTTTAAACTGTTTGACTAACAAAAAGAAAAACTCGTAAATATTATTCATATGTATGTACATATGTATACATACAAGTACTTCAGTCAAAGGTGATGTTATCATTGACTATTCTCAATTGACATAAAGGTGGATTGAACTTATGCATGTACATATGTATATCACCCAATATTAAGTTGAACAGCTGGCCACTATTATAGCCAGCCATTTCATGGCATAAAACTAAGGAATAAAGACATTTACAAAAACCTACCAAAGCAAATAAAAACACATTCACTACAACGAAATAAGGGCGAAAAAAATTCAATGCAATTTTGTTTTCCTGCTGCCGTTAAGTATACGTGCAAAGGACACTGTGGCATTTGGCAGCGTATATGCAGACACGTCAACCAAAAAAAAAAACCAACAACAACGCATTCGTTCATTTAGACAGACGTACATATTTACAATTGTTTGACATTTGTTTGATGTTTGCGTTTTTCTTCATTTTCACAAAAGTGATAATTTGCCAGTGTTCAAATACAGCGCCATCAGTTTTTTGTAAATACGCCTTTTTCCAATTTGCGACCGTGTAAATATTGTCTGCATTTAAATGGATGTGAAGGTTTTCAGCAACAAAACCTCTCGTTAGTTGATACTTTCTGTTTTTTTTTTTTTTTTGCAAAAATTTTGTTGACATCCAACCATTTACTTTTAAGTTTTCCATACGTACTTTTTAGCCACTATTTTTGCGCTGCAGTAGTTGTGGACACTGCTGAAGTGATTGGCATGACTCACGCATAATCACAGATAATGTTATAAAAAGCGAATCCATATCAGGTGTTTTCGAATGCATAGGTGACTATTTTCGCATTGTCTAATACCAAACATACTCGCCCCAATTCACCTGGAAAAATACAAGTGGCGAAAACAAACACCTGAGGCCCTTTTCTCACAGCCACAACCCTATAGTACATAAAATAACCGGTTGACAAAAAACACTAACTATAAATTAATTATATTTAAAATATTTAAACGCACTAATAATCCCAAATTATTATTTTACTTATTAAGTAAAATATTTTTTATTAAAAATACATTTAAATTGATTATTGAGGGGTTTAGCTGGATCCTATGCGCATTTCACTGTTGCTAATGCAGATCATCAGGGAACCTTTACCCAAATTTCTTAGAACAACTAGAGTTATTATGTTATAAACTTTCATTTAAACAAATGAGAAGCCTAACAACAAATAACAAAGTTGAAACAAGAACTCAATAATCAACATGTTTTTTTATTTTCTTACTTTACCATTGCTACATTGGCTGACTTTTTTTTCAGCTTCAAATTGTAGTTGTAAGAGAATGTAAAAGAAAATAAATGTAAATAACAACAACAGCTATTAAAGAATAGAGTGTTGCCACACAAGTATTTTTGACCGGGTGCAGTCAAGTTAATAATTAGTCTTTTTATGGGAATTGTTAAAATTTAAGTTTAAAATATTTAAACGCACTAAACACTAACTATAAATTAATTATTTTGCAAGTGACTACAAATTAGTTTAAGTCTCATGCAGATATCAGCCAAACATATTGCATAGAAGCACACGCAGGAAATAAATAAAAGCAAAATAAGTAAATGAAAAGAAAATAGTAAACAAAAGAACCATGTCATGAAGCCAAATGTCAAATGTTTGTGTTGAAAAAAAAAAAACTAAATAATTTCAATACTCAATATGTGCAATATTTTCTATGAGCAGTAAGAACTTTCGTATGAATGTATGTACATATGTATGTCTTTTTATATTTAAATCTAAAAATACTAATTATTTATATATATATATATATATATATATATACTTATATATGCATATACATATGTACGTATATATAGTATATATCTATATGTGAAATCAATTTTCACTTTTTTTTTTTGATGTAGACAACATCTGAGCATCGAATGAGACCGATCTCATGCCCCAAAAGTGTTCCCTCCCAGAGATATGCACGTTTTATGAAATTGAAGTCAACGATTCTAATGTTATGTAAAAAAATTTTCGTACTAACAGAGTGATATTCACGATTTAAAAGAATTATAAATGAGTATTTAGTATAATTCTCAATTAATAATTTACCGCGAGCAAAATTGATATCAAGCTCACGGAAACAGCGCGCTAGGTAGAAAAAAGTAAAAACCAACTACACAAAACAAGATGTAGGGACAACCTACGCGCGTTTTCAAGGTTGGCCAACACGTTCCTGACGTCATGAGATATGTCGCTTTCAAATGAGACCACTACCAACACGCTCAATGATGGTACACCAAAGATACACGTATTTAAATCTTTAAAATGGCTTTCCTGAACAAAACCGGGTTTTACCCTTGGGTCCCTTTCTATAGGAATAACAATTTCCGTACTTGGACTCAGCAAATTGTATTACGATATTTATATTGTGCACGTCACATATATATTTATTTTACTATAATATTAATTGACTTAAAATTGGTTGAAAAATAAGTAGTTAGTAGTCAATTTAAAAGTCATGGGAAGATGGACAATTGACTACCGCCTATGACATGCCTATGTTAAAATAGTGAGTCGGTGACAAGGAAAAAAGTCACTTAATCAACTAGATGTGGTTATTAAAAAACCAGTTTGAAGTTACATACAAATGGGTTTGAGTTCCTATACGGAAGTTACAAATCTACAAGTAAAATACATATTTGTAAATTGTAGTTTTGAGAAACGGGCCAATGAACTGTCAATACCATCTGGTGTAAATTCGCCTTGTGAGACACAACTTAAATCAAGGCAAATCCATTAAGTGGTCTCTCTGGTTGGTTGCAATTTTAATATAATTTAACAAGGCAAATTCATATAAAGTATATGCTGAGTACAAATCTGGTATTTATTGTGTTGTCATTTTGTGCTGCCATTTGCAAAATGTGTGCAATGCCGTTCACATTATTTTTTTCTATGGAAAGCAATGCCACACAACGAAAGCTATCGGAAATTACAAACGTTGCCACTAGTACACACTATTGAAATGTCAAAAAATGCCATAGTGTGTACTCGGCAATACTTTGCTCAATTCGCTTTGAGAAATGTATGTTTTAAATGACAAAAAAAATTTTGCTGAAAAATGTTTGTTCACATCCAACGTATGTATGTATATTCACATTACAGGCAGCGAAAATAGTCAGTTGATCGGTTGCGACTACCTATTACGGGTTCGCCTTATAGATACATTAGACGCAAGGCGAATTCACACCAGGTGGTCACAATGAATCAGGTGACTATTTTCGCCGCTTTTAATTTGAATATACGTTGGAGGTCAACACACATTTTGCAGTACATTTTTTTGACATTTGAAATATGAATTTCTCAAAGTGAATTGAGCTGAGTATACCTTATATGAATTTGCTTTGAATAGACGTCAAAACAGATTTTTCATTAAATTTTTTTTGACATCAAAAGCATAATGGCCTGTTCCACGATGTCACCAGAAATCGTTACATCGAATACTAATATTGAAAACAACAACAAATTTTCTAATTGTTGTTGTTTGCAATACAAGTTATCGATCGAACGTTTACTGGTGACATCGTGGGACATGTGTTAAGCTTTTCAAAGCAAATTTAATCGAATGTTTGTTATATGAATTTATCTTGATTTAAAATTTTGCAATCAAATAAATTTTTAGCTGTACTCACGTTTCCATCTCTTAACGGGATAAATGATACGAACGACTCCCACCCACACGTGTTTGCCTTTTAAAGACAAATTCGCACAAAGATTTCGTGAAAAGTTGTGTGTAAAACAAGCCCAGTATGTCTAATTTAAAGTTGTTGATTGTGTAATTTGCTTACTTGTGGATTGGCTTGCAATTAGCGGAATTTTAAATACAAAGTGATTTGTTTTTAAGCAATACAGATACAGAATATCTAAACAATTTTTAAGGCAGTAAAATAAGTGTGAGCCTTAAAAGCATTTCGCTGACTTAAGTGAAAAATCATGTAACTGACAAAACATCATTATTATTATAAGCAATAAGAGAAACAAAAATTATAAATTGATCAAAGATGCGGTTATTTAAAAAAAAACAACAGTCAAGCATAATACATGCTCAGTTAAGCAGACAAACAAAATGCTTTCAGCTTAACTTACACACACATACATGCATACATTTATAATTTTCTTTATTATTTTCTAGCACATTGTGCCAATTATATTGCAGTGAAATATACGAAAAAAAAATAACAAAATAACTCCAGCAATTCCAAGCAATCATTGTTGTTAATGATTACAACAACAACAAAAATTAATTAGATTTTTGTGCACACACCTTTCTACATTATTAATAAAAATGTATGAAATAGTTACTAAATTCTTGAAAATGCTCATCATTCGTTATGAATTTCTAATTAAAATAAACTCTTAAAAACATGTTGAATATATTCGTGTGCAAAATTTAATTTAAAGAAACAATCTTAATTATTTGCACCATGCACAGAACGTTGAAGAAGAAGAAAGAAAAAAATACAAAGAAAATATATTGCAACATATTTTCTAATAATGAAAAATACTCTACTTAATTCCTTATTACACAACTTTTTTTTTTCATTTCTATTCTTATTGCATATTTTTTTTCTGTTACTACCTTGCCTTGTTTTAGAGAAGAAGAAAAAAAAATTGCCCATACAAAGGTTGGGTACACGCCTTCGCTTAATGCAATTTCCGCTTTTAGCAATTATGTATACATTCATACACACACACACACACACACACTTTATACCCTTTTGCACTTTACACTTTGCACATTTTTCATTTTCCATGTTTTGAACCGAAAAACAATCAAAGTGTATGTGTAGCCAAACAGTGAAAACCAGTATTATTGTTTGAATTTCCGTTTCCTTTTATGTTTGAATGTAGAAGCAGAGTGTTTGGAGAAGAACTTGCATATCAAGCATTTTACTGTAAAATTTTTGCTATTATTTTATTAAGAAAAATTAGTTTTTAAAACTTTTGTTACTGGTTTTTTTTTTAATTTTTTAATACTTAATGTTTGGGCGTTTCATGGTTTCATTGCACGCAAAACTTAGCTGCTGGCTAGTTTAAATCGTCTAAATGTGTACCAGCATTTATATGTATGCGTGTATAATACAATGTGAAAGAAAAAGTGCACTGGATCTGGAATCTTCCCGGTGCTCTACATTTATCTATGTTGAGGGCCTGCATAAATTAAATTCCCTAATGCGTTTCAGATATACATATTCGTTTGCAGTAATAACCATGTTATTCCCTTTTTTCCTTTTTGCAAAAGTGCACAGCTGTTCTTGAACCTTTATTTAGTTTTATATCATGCGGCATCTCTGCGTACTAAGTAAGCGAAAAGCACAATGAAATTGAGCTTGTTTGTCATTTTCCTTTTTGTACTTCAACGGACAACCAATATCATTAATACATACATATATCGTTCATTTACTTCAATAGTGTCACAACTCAAAAAAAAAACAGTTTTGCAGAAAACGCGTTTTAAGTTTTCAATTTGCAAACACCCCAATGAAAACATGAACAAATATTCGTCTCTCAGGAGGTGATGGTACATGCCAAAATTGTTTATAACTTCTCAAATAACGTCAGCGACATTTTACATATGTAAAACATAAAACACTTCTCCTGAAAACTTTCATTTCTGTCGGTTACATTAAATCGAAAATACATCGATTCTTATTTACGAGTATCGGGTTTCGATACTTTTAAGAGCTATAGCCGTTTTTTGATGCCATGAATAAAAATAGAAATTTCATAATAACAGCCGAGGTGCATCTATAAGGTGAACCCACTAAGCAAGGTGAACTTTATTTTCTGTTCTGTTACGAATCAACGGACTCTTTTAGGCTTACAAGTCGTTAGTTTTTCTCTTTCATTCTGTTCTGTTTCGGTTCAACCTCTGAAAATCAAAAAACTGTTAAGTAATTGTAAGTGGCAACATAAATACAACAAAAACATTTCAAAATAAACTGTGTTGTGGTTTAAGAATTTAAAAAGTTAAATTTTTACCAGAAAAACATAAACACTATATTGAAACATAACAATGGACGATACAAAACTCATCAATTTAGTGGAAAACTGTGACCGTTCTGGTCAGAAACAGCTAATTTATTACAGAAAAAGTAACTATTAAAATTTAGAAAAAGAACGGCACAGCACAGAACAGCACCATAAAGTAAAGACTAATGACTAATGTATTTATTTTAGATATGGAATATTTTGGCAACATTTGTAGGGAAAAAATATCGATATATTGAAATATCGATGTTTTCAAAAAATATACATATATCGATACTGTTCAAATATCGATAAGATATAGTATATCGATAAATTTTTTTTTCATTTGCCCATCCCTAGTAGGAATGACGGCTTTTTCATTGCACTGCCTTATCATCAGTAGTTAAAGAAAAAATCATAGCATACTTATTACCAATTTATGTAGCTGGTGACGTGTGCGTATGAGTGATTTTTATAGTGCGAAAATTACTTCTAACCCAGCAGCAACTATTGAAGGCACTGCATTATCATATATTTATGCAGAAACCATTGCATACCTTTCAGTAATCTTTGGTGACAGGCGCCTACTATTTATATTACAAACAAGAAATATTCTTAATAATATAACGTTTCCAGTATTTTTCTTATAAAATAAATAAATTAATTATAAAAAAATATTAAGATAAAAAAAGTAGAAAATGGGTAGAAAACTTACAATGTGCTTAAATATAAAAGTAAATAACATACTTATGAAAATTATTCATTTAAAAAAAGAAAATAAAAAATGTAATACAATAATTAAAATATATATTAGATTTTTTGTGGTTTAAACACGTTCAGGTGCATTTCGCTGCATAAAAATAAACTTTTCTAATTTGTATTCGCGGTAAAATAAACTAAAAGTAAAATAAATGCATCAGCAAAACTAATTCTGTGCCAGAACTCGTACATGTCTGTGCTAAGCAACAAAGTATATTTTTACAAAGTATGTATGTATGTTAGTTTGTTTCAGTAACAAATATAAAGTATACACTGATGGAGCTATTTGTGGATTTTTCAAACACGCATAGGTCAGCAGTTTTCTTAATAGTTTTTCTCAGTCATTCTCCTTTACATTTTCCTTTTGCTGTTTGTAGTTTTCCATAATTTTTATTTTTTTTTGTTACTAGTTGTTCGTTTTTGGTTAAAAACATTATAGTTGTTTTCTGTGCTTCACATGCTATATGCGTGTGTTTGCGCGTGTGTATCTGTGTGTGTGTGTAACTTTCAACACACGCATACAGCGAACTTATCTTTAAGAAAGGACTAATGCAATTTTAGTTAGTAACACTGTGAAGGCGTTTACTTATGGATGGTATCGCACAATATGGAGAGTATACTCTACATCTGTTTTTTTCCCTTATCTCACTTTTTGTACTTGTTATTGCTGTTGTTGCACAAAGTTTCTTTCTAAGCATACACATACACATGCTAGTGCAGCAAAGTGCTTGAGTTTCTAGTGCTAAGAAAAGAGTTGTTATTAACATTAGTTTTTTTATACACATTTTTTAATGAATTTTCAACATACTGTTGGAGAAAATTATAAGAAAAATGGCAAAATAATTCAAATAATGTTGATAAGCAAAAAAGAAAAGATAAAAGCAACAAAAAGGCAATATGCAAGGAAGAGCTGAGCTATCTTTCTACAAGAGCTTTTGGTAGACAACAAAGAAGTAAAAAATGCAAGATTGCCTTCATACTTTGCATTTGAATTTTTGATTGACATCAGATTTAAGTTAATGTAACCACTTTTGACATGACACACCCTACTTTACTTTGCACACAAGCATAAAAAGCCAAATATACACTTACATACATTTATCCTGGCACAAGGAGGCTCTTTAAACATACCAGCCACATTATTACAATCAAGATGACATGACTATAAAAGGCGTATGATGTATGGAGTTGTCTTAATACTCTCTCGTTAATACACTTTGGTTTGGGGTTTGTGGCTGCCTTAATACATAATACAATATAGTGCAGTTTATAAAGTTTTTAGGAGGCAGTCTCTTTTACATTTCTTAAGTGGAAAGAAATCTGAGGAAATATCAGAACAATGAAAATTGCCTACACTATTGTTCATACCCTACACTTTATTTTAGTGTTCGTAAAGAGCTATAGGACTTAGTGTTGGCTTTATTATGTAAAGTACTTTGAGTTTTATAGAAAGTTCATTATTGGCTTTTTGTTACGAGCTAAGAAGAATATTAAAATCATATACACACTCTATTATAACATTAATTGGATTGCCGCCCTTTGGCCAAGTAAGATAGTTTTTGCTTCCTTTGTGATATTTCGAATACCGAATTTTCTTATTATCATTTCTCTGTATAGTCAGCCTGCATTGCGGTGAAGAGTTGTTTTCTTTGTTTCATTTAGAGTAGAGCTTTCTTATCGAAGAGTTTTTGTATCACAAGACTTTTTTCATACGGATAGGTGATCTTAAAATTAAAATAAATTAAGATTTGCAAGAAAAAAATATATAATTTGAATTTAATAGAATGAAATAAAATAAAATGCAGTGGAATGGACCAAAATTGAAAATTATAAAATTCAATGAAATGGGTGCACACTAGTAAGGCATGCATTAAATTTTGGTATGTTGGTCCATTAGTATGGAGGTTGCGGGTTCGATTCCCGCAGAAGACTCTTTTTTGATATCGAAGGAAATTAAGTGCAATGAAATGGCATAGAATGAAATAACATTAAATGCGGTAGGAATAAAAAAGGAAGGAGTAATGAAATAGAGTAGAGCAAAGTCTACTATGGATTAAAATGGAATGGAATACAATGGAATGCTATGAAATGAAAAGAAATAGAATGGAATGGAACAGCATGCATTGAGAAAATATAGAATGAAATAGAATAGCATGTACCGGTATTGAATTCAATGAAATCGAATGAATTTAGATGAAATAAAACGAAACGAAATTAAATTGATTGCGGTGGGAATGAAATGGGATTGACTAAAATTTAAAGAAATTAATTGAATTGGAATGAAAGGAAATGGATGGAATTGCATAGAAAAAAAATAAATTAAGTGGGTGAAGCTTATGGATTCGAATCTAGTATGATTGACGACAAGGGTTAAAAGTGTTTATGATTGTACTGCTGAACGAAACGAAATGAAATGGAACAAAGCATATTAAATTTAGTAAAACCAGTAGGATTGAAAATATATATAATAAAGTAGGATAGAATAAATTACTGGAATGTATTGGAATAGAGTGGATTGTAATACAATGTAATTGGTGTAATGGAATATAATATAATATGATATAGTGGATGGAATGGAATGGAGTGATGTAGAATACAATAAAAATGGCATGTTTTAAATGGAAAAGAATCATATACTGTGGATTCATTTATTTCGGATGATTTCCCGTTTTCGCCTGCGAGCCATATTCGATATTTTGAATACTGGATATTCTAAAATGGAAGTGAATTAAATGGATTAGAGCAAAATCGAAAAAATTTTATTAAATTGGAATTGAATGAAATGGAAGTCCATAAATAGATTCAATAGGAATGGAGCGAAGTCGAAAAAAAAATAATTGAATTGAAATGGAATGAAATGGGTTGATAGCATCCCATTGGTAGGACAATGAAATGAATTATATTAGAAATGAAATGAATTATATTAGAATGGAAGGAATGTGAATGTCGAAAATGTTTCCAAGAACTTGTTTGTTTTATTGTTTTGTTTTTTTATAATCTGTTATTTTTTTTTTTTATATAAAGAGAAGTAACACTCAGGCAATTAATGCCTACTACTATTACTAGGTGTTACCTTCTTTAGGAAAGGGATAGTGTGAGAGAAGACAGGTGGTGAAGGGAGAGATAGAGGAAAGCTTCATTCTTTTACAACTCTGCTTTTTCCACGTTTTAAATAATGCAGTGTTGCAGCGCCTCTCTGATGTTAAATGAGAAGTATTCATTTTTTTAAGCTGTATTTTGCAGCCATTTTATTGATTATTTTACTTCGCCGATGATTCTGCTACACAACGAAGGAGGGCGCTCTGATGTTACATTAGGATTAGTATATGCTGAAGTCGGTATAGTTCAGTGACCAGTGACTATGCCTTCATCATTTGAACTTTCCTACAACAACTGATACAAAGGAATACTAATGCACATCAGAAAAATGGGTGGTGTTGTTATTTAATGACTGTTGGATACAGGGATTGAACCCAGAACCTTCGGTTTTTGTAGTCAACGTGTTAACTACTTCAGCCAACGCCAACCCCATTTCTTCTGCAAATAATTTTTCACTTTCAATACTTTCAATTGTAACGTACTCTTTTTACTACCAAAAACTGATTAAACAACAACAATAATAATGTCTCTATGGTGGCTCTCCAGTCAACTCAGTTTGGCCGTCTTCACACAACCCAATTACTTTTTAATACTATGAATAACAATCAGTTAGCACAAAACAACTACACACTCAATCGTTATTTAAGTTGCGAACGGCATTACCAATGTGTAAGTTGTATTGACTCTTGGACAACCAAACAGAGTTGAGTTGAGAACGATAATAGGGGGCTGTAATAATGCCGTCTTCAAACCAGTTGCGCTTTTCTTTCTTACGAATGTCTCTCATGTACATACATATGTATATAAGAGTATGAATGATTTCGAAAATGCTTGACGTTGATTCGGATCTCAATCGTGCCATGCATTCAGCTCAGCAATTTTAAGGAAGCACCATTCCTTGTGACAAATATTTGTACATATAAAGAATGCATTTACCTCCACAAGATTTCATGAGAAATATATTTTTTATACTATTGAAAATGAGAAAATATGTTTTTGTTTTATACTATTTTACAAATAGTTCATTTACATAAACCTTTTCTTCCCATTTATGACAATAATTATTCGGTCTAAGCCAACTTTAATGATCTCAAACATATTGGTTTGCTATTTACACGAATGTTCATATTTACGCCTGAACACTGTACATGACTTTATGATAAAATACTTGTAACATCTTCACTTACTATCGACACTTTAGGAATTGAAAACAAACATTTTTTCTTTCTTTTAACAAGTGTATGTTGTGTAGTCTGATTTACAAACAAACTTATACATTTTAAATACTGTCATTTGCTGCATAATAATCTCTCTAACTTCTTAATACTATAAGCTACTTGTTTTAGTACATGCAATAGTACACCCAGCAAACATTTAATATTCATTTAGAAATGACTATATAATTTAATAACGAACTATGCTATAAAGAAATTTAATATAAGAATGATTTGAAAGTTATTTTAAAACCAAGGACTTTTCAACATAAAAAGGAAGTTTTCCAAAACTTGTGAAATATATATTTGTTTGCAAGTTACTTCCGCATATTTTTCAAAAAAATATTTGCTAGCAAAAAAGTTTTTTAGCATGAAATAATTATTATATAATTTTGAATTATTTAATATAAACGGTTTAATTTAAGCCATAAATGTTGGCTGGGTTATAAACTTTTCTTGCATATGCATATTCTCCACAATATTGTTTGTATGTCAACACAAATTATTCACACACAAAAAAAAAAAAAGAAAAACATGTGAATCCAGTCGTGTTGAGTTGAGCATAAAAAGGAAAAACAAAAATTTCATAAAATATCAAGTTTTAACGCCTAAGAGCATGCTTTAGTATATACTTAAGAATACACATACATATATACAGTATAGATGTTTGTATGTATGTATAGCATAGGACAATTCTTAAGCACAATAAGTTCAACAGTATTGAGAGTGCACACCATACTTGTGACGCTTTGTAACACATCATTGTATAGCCAAAGGCAAGGCAATAGTAAAACAGAAAAAACAAACATCCATAGTTTCTTTTGTAATTTCAGTAACAGTTTATGAATTTCTTTCTTGTATATTATGGTATTTTTTTCTACAACTACTACCAAGTCAAGCCTTTAGACAATGGACTGCAGAGAGCAAATGAGTGTCTGCCAGTCTGAAAGTTTAAAGTTGCAATTTTACAACATGTACTTGAGATGTTCTTCTTGTTTTACTTTTTTTTTTGTGCTGTAGCAGTAGAATACAAAAAATAAAATATAAATAAAATTTTTTCTATTTTACTTAGTACACAAGACAATTTTTGTCATTGCTATTTTATCACAATGAAAACTGACAGCCCAAAATTTTGATAAGAGTCAAATGCCGCAAAAGTTTTTTTTTTGTAATATTTGAAAAGCTGTCAAGAAGAATTTTCAAAAAAAACTTCTTTTAAAACAATTTTCATCAACAGATTTTACAGTTTGTTAATGTTAACAATAGAAAAATTTCTAATGAAAATTTAATTATACACATATACATACATACATACAGTGAAGAACTAAATTATTGGCTCAGTAAGATTTTTCAATACTTCTCGATTGATTTAATCGACTTATTAAAGTGATTTTTAATAAACAAGCTAAAGTTTGTTGTTCATTACTATCATTAGACTAATGTACATTAACATGTTTATACATGTGTTGCCACTGGCTAAATGTGTCAGTGTTTTCACACTGACACTGATTTTAATAAAACTTGGTTTTAACGTTAAAACAAACTGTTAAAAACTGGTTTTACTATACAAATTGTTTTTGTTAAAACCAAGTTAAACCCATTTTTGAGTTGTTTTTAAGTTGGTTTTATGAAATGCAACCTTGAGTTCGGTGCTGCCAAGTTAAAATGACCTGAAGCAGCTGATAATACTTATGGTAATAAATAAGAATGCATATCGATTGAAAGAGAGCAAAAAAATAGTTTTTTTGGAAGGAAAACAACGAATATATTTTCATTGACCTCTGCAAAGTGAAAATAGACAATATGACTGACATCCATCTGTCTATAAAAAAAGGTTTATCTTATAATGTATTTCTGGATTTTTATATATAATAACTTTATTTCCAAGCACTTCTTCACTTTGTATAAGAAGTTCCATAAATTAAAAAATGTTTATATAAAAAATATAAAATAATTTCCATTTTAGAGCGCATTGTTAAATATCTGAGTTTTTTATACAAACAAAAACAGTTGTTGTACAGTTTGTCAAATAAGAAATTCTCGTGACATCGTAATCACATGGGCAGCAAGTGGCTTTTCACATATCGTGTAGTGTAGGCTTATGGATGGATCATGGATAGCAAGCAAACTTCAGTTTCGTTGTCAGTTACCAAAAAAAAAATGTGTTACCAGTAACAGTAAAGGCTCAGTTACCCGACTGTAATGTAAAGTAACTGCAACGTAGGACACAGCTGATCGATACTTTTCTTACATTACATCTCTATAACCAATTGCATTACATTTCACATAGCAATATCGATCAGCTGTTTCCTACTGTTGCAGCTACTTTACATTACAGTCGTGTAACTGAGCCTTAACACATCTAATTTTCCGTAGAATATTACTGCCTTATGGCATGCATGAAATTATGGTTGGCAGCAGTCATCAATCAGAGAAAAATTCTGATATGTTTTGTCTTCTAGCAGCATTATGAGTCCTAAGGTTCAATCAGACGTTCCATAACCATGAATATACATATTTGCTCCACCTATTATTGATGCCATAGCCATAAACAGCTGCTATGTTCTCATTCGTTTATTTATTTCAATAGTGCAACAACAAATCGTTGCCCCAAAAAGTCGAAGTGGAGAAAAACGACAAAGACTTTTTACATTAAGTTTTCGTCTAATTTTTATTAATTTTTATAAAATATATGACCTAATAGCCGAACGATACAAACATAGAAGATAGAAATAACAAAAAGGTCAACTATCCAACATATAGTTATAGATTAAGTTTTCTTAAAATATACCAGATAGAATTAATTTTTATTTTCACCTCTGCTTCCGACACATATTTTGTGCCTCATATATCACTTTTCTAATTTATTTGTATTGGTGCTCCATATCGGTATTCTGGCTGCTGTGTATTGAGAAATTTGTTGTTGTACAAAAAAATAATTCGATCGTTTAACGCCGTAATCTGTTTTCACTATCGATGCGCTTACACAAGAAAAATAAGTAATTGAAGTATAAAGAATGAAATTAAATGATTTTTCTTATACTCAAGCATGCATAATTACGATTTATTTTATTTAATTTTATTTTAGTCAGAAATAATTTCTTAATCAGGCTTGAGTTCAGTAATTTCAATTCTTATGAATCAAATATTTTTATTAATTAATGTGAGTATCTAAAGAAGAGAAGAAAAATTAAACTAGACACTATTAGCTGGGGGAAATACCGATATTTTTCTGTGCAGCCACGCACTTCATCAGCGCCCATGTCTATCTACTGGGGTAGAGATTATTATTAACATCAGCTATTTAACCTGAAAATCTATGAAAGTGGAATATGAGAATTGATTGTGTATACAATTATTGATTTGCCTTTGGCAAACACATTTGTAAGTATCACTATTCATTTTCTGTTTTTCCATTTTCTATTTAGGTTAGCACGAAGTTATATCACTCTACCAATGTATGTTTAACTATTCTTACTTGTCTAGTTTAATTTTTCTTCTCTTCTTTAGATACTCACATTAATTAATAAAAATATTTCATTCATAAGAATTGAAATTACTGAACTCAAGCCTGATTAAGAAATTATTTCTGATTAAAATTCACTATAGTTCAACTAAATCTAATAATATTTTATTTTAGTGTTTAATAAGTTTATATGAAAATATGTAACCAACCAGCTGTTAGCCACTGCTTAACCTTCGCTGTTGAATTTTTCTTACGGCACCTTCCTTTTTTCATTATTAATTTCTTACCGAAATGAAGCAAAATAAGAGTTAAATTTACTTTGTACGTTTTTGTATGAAGAATTTGACGCAATCACCAAACAGTGGCATGTACAGCAAAATAATTCTTATTAAGCCTTAAAATAGTTGATATGGAGCAAAATGTATACTTAATATCTCGGAAACCATAAATAATTTCGTGAAACACGTTTTTAGATTCCGAAATAGGGTACTCAAAATATATATACTCCATACTAACTAATTTTTTTTTCATGGTTGCTGGGACAAAACAATTCTGAGGCGACGAAATATTTCTAACTAGCAAACAGCTGTTTGTGGTTAGAAAAACCAAATTCAATTGGTTTTTATGGTTATGGCTATGGCGTTATGGCGAGTTGCCCACAAGTTTGGCTGGAACAGCTGTTTTCTTTGGTTATGGTTATGGCACGTTTAATTGAACATTTAGGAGAGATCCCACGATGCCCACAACGTTCGATTTGTCTGTCGCACACTTACATTCCAAACAAAAACAAATTTCAATATTTAATTATTGTTTCAAATGTAAGTGTGCGACAAGTCGAACGTTGTCGACATCGTGGGACAGACCCTTAATATTTTCTTACAAATACATTACCTTGATTATTAAGGGGTTAATTAGTTTTCAATAATTTTTTTGATGGGTAAACATGGTCATAAATTAAAGAAAAACTGTTCAAGTATTTTTTAATATATTACAAAAGTATCGTAGTCGAAATCGAAATACGCCGAACACGATAAGGGGAAATGTTTGGCTGTTCCAAAAATCCTTGTGCCCTGGAAGAGGTAGAAAAGGGAACCCTAATGCAAGTGGTGTTCTTCCTTATTCCCATTATTCCTCCTACAAACGCATAAAGAAGCCTAGAGGTGAATGAAAGTTTCTTATTAATTGTATCACTTTACCCATCAAACAAAATGCTCCGAATTCGTAAAGAATTCGTAACGACTGGTCGACAAAATCTTCCGATTTCGGAACCGAAATCGTAACAATTTTTGTATGAAATGGTTGACACGACTTCGTAACGATATGTCGGTACGAATTCGCAACGATATGTCGGTACGAATTCGCACGTGACCAAAATGTTCGCCTTTTATTCCCGATAAGAGTTATTTATTATTATATACTTACACTTTTTAATATCAATTAATTTTTTTTATTTTATTTATTTAAAACAAAACCTTTCACAGTTTCACTCATGTATACGCACAAACTTATAAATCAAAGTTTTAATGTTTTTAAAAATTTTTATTAAAAAAAATTGTTCAAAGAAACTACGAAAATGTCTTAACGAATTCGTTACGACAAGTCTGAGTTCAGAAAAACTACCGAAATGTCTTAACGAAATCGGAACGAAAAGTCTGACTTCAGAAAAAGTCAAAACATTTTGTTTGGGGGGTAATTTTATACATACATATGTATGTACATATGTAGATGTACACAGGCTAAATGTTAAGTATTCCCATATAAACTTTTTTTTAAGAAAATCAAGAAGAGCGAAGAGGCTAAAGAGCAATATTGATATGTAAGTATGTATGTATGTACATATTTTTGTTATCATTATCTTAAAATGATAAAATGCACAACTGCAAAGCATCAACACACACATTTTGCTGTTTTCATATAAAAATTCGTAGACACCACCCTCTGTTAAATAATATTCATTTATATCTCTCCAAAATAAGTTGCTAGAAAAAGTTCGCACAAACATAAAAATATCACTTTGGTTAAAAAAAAATCCAAATATCAACAACAACAACAACAAAAAACCAGGTCAAACGTCAACTATGTTAAACACGACGAGCTTGTGAAAACAAGTTATTTTTTTATGACCAAAAGCATACAAAGGGAAACTTTTTTTTAGAAATAGTTTTACTTTTTATCGTTTGCAAAAGGTTCACCAGATTTGTATGCCCCCTACAGTGTGGAAGATAAAAAAATTGGAGTTGTATCACAAAACTAAACCGAGTTTTTTGGATTTTCAGTAATCGGGTTTTTAATGCGAATGCAACTATTTCTTAACGCCAACAGAAAATCAAAAATTAACCAGTTGGAAAAAAGAATTTCTTTAATCAAAGACCAGGGGCCCGTTTCTGAAATCCGCACGTTACAAATCTAAAAATTAAATACACACAAAACAACAATAAAATGTGTAAGTCTTGTTGTTTTGTGTCTATTTTACTTGTAAATTTGTAACTTGTACACGCAAAGAAAAATTATGGTTGTAGAATGGTTGAGAAAACAATATTTAGTTCTCTGACA
Source organism: Tachina lurida (assembly GCA_944452675.1). Taxonomy (NCBI): domain Eukaryota; kingdom Metazoa; phylum Arthropoda; class Insecta; order Diptera; family Tachinidae; genus Tachina; species Tachina lurida. The sequence goes on along the minus strand of OX101753.1, from coordinate 155,912,511 downwards.
CAAATGTGTGGTCGTTGAAAACTAGTTATTGTTATTTTAGACATTAATTTCGTTACGATAAACACAGTAATGTTTCAATTTAATAATTACATTATTATATTCACAGAAAGTGCTAAATGGTTTAAATTTAACAATATAGTTTTGTTAAAAATTTATGACTACAATATAATTTGTATTATTGTGTAAAAATAATATGATGTAAATAACAATATAATGTTATCCAAAACCATACTATGTTTAGTTTTAAAAAAAAATCTTTTTCAGAAACATACATCTGTCAGTTCAATGTTTCGTTTGTAAGCTATAGGTGGTGCACGCGTGGAGTTAAATAAATAAAAAAAGTATAAACAAAAGGGTAGAAATATAAAAATAATATGTATATATGTATGTATGTATATCTCTTTATACAGATATGTCTATATTTCTTGTATGCACATATATGTGAGTATACATTTCTATACATACATACATACATACATACATTTTCTTCCAACAATATTTATTTATTTTTATTTCGGATTTACAGCATAGCTGTTTTAAACAAAAGATTTGCCAATAAATATATGATTAAAAAATAAAATATTATTATTACATAAAATAATACTATGGTCATATTTAACAATATTATTATAATATAAGAACATGGTATGGTAAGTCTCAATTATATTTTAGTCACATCTAACAATAGTGTTGTCTTATTTACAATAATAAGATTAGGTATAACAAAGTTAATTGTTTTTGTAGATAATATTATTATTAACTCAAAAAATAATATTATTTAAACTTTGTTTTTCCATTGACAATAATATGATTTGACTGCAACCATATAATTCAACCATAGTATGTTGCTGTTTGATTATGGTCACCTCAACCATATTTTTTCTTTGCGTGTAGGTTTGAGAAACGTACCCAGGTTCAAACACGTTCTTGCTTAGGTTTTGATTTTCTTTTTTCCCTCAATATACAAGTAAAGCATGAGCAAGAAAACGTGTGTGAACCAGGGCACAAGGCGTTACATCCGCGAACGCACATCTCGTCACGGAAAAGTACAAGAAATTTTGGTTGCCGACCGTTTTCAATAGAAACTGGTGGATTTTGCAATTCCATTGTTTTTGGTTTGCTTACAAGCCATAATATTTTCTACTCTCAAGAGGTAACTATAAGCTATTTTATATAGTATTAACTCCAAGAGCTTACTTTTTGAGACATATGTATGTAACTATGTCACAAAAAAGAAGCCAGTTGTTGCTAAAAGCTATAAATAAAACTACCCAGTAAATGGGTTGCTCTACTTGAAGAATTGAAACTGTTAGCGTATAACTTTTATTTTATTTGCAATATCGAACATAAAGCTCAGGGGTTTAATAGTCGCTTTCGGTAACGAGCTGAATCGATCATTTTTTTTTTCAGTTTGTCATTGTGGCATTCGCTATCGAACAATGTAATAATATGAAAAAAAAACTGAAAAAAACATGATCGAATCAACTCGTTATCGAAAGCGACGATTAGACCACTGGATTCGCCCATTGTTTCCGAACAAAATTTGTCCAGACAAACATTTTTTTACTGAGAGTTTTCTGCAACACGATTCATCCATTTCGAACATTTTATATGTTTTATTTTTCCATTTTCCTTTATTTCTATTCTAATAAGTCCTAATTTACACTATGCAAGTCTTATTGCTAAGCTGAGTAGTTTGTAGGAGAAAGAGGGACGTGGGGAAAAGAAACGCGTACTCAGCTTCATGTACTGTCAATACGTTTTGCTTTCCCACTCGTAATGTTTAAAAAGCACACATGCATACACAAAACTATGCTTAAAAAATATGAACTGAAAAATAAGACTTGAATTGTCTGGACGTCGATGAAAGTTCAAAGAAGAAAACGTGATAAGCTTAGCAATAAGACTTGACTAGTGCGAACTGGGACTAAGCTGATTAGTTTGAGGGAGACAGAGACGAGGGGAATAGAAATGTTTCTTATCCCCTCGTCTCTGTCTCGTAACAAACTAATCAGCTTAGCAATAAGACTTGCATAGTGTAAATTAGAACTAAATACAAGTATACTCTGTGCCAAGGCAAATGATATAAAGTGGTCTTAATTTGCAACTCTGCGTATTTGCCTTGTATATTTGTAAATGTAAAATTTTCTGCTGTCAGAATATATCCTTTCAGAATATTTCTTGTCAGAATATTTTGGTTTGGTTGATTTGACAGCAGAGAAGTTATGTCAGCTGGTGAATTAAGATCATCTTATGTGAATTAGCCTTGCTCTGTGCTTTTATTATTCATATAACATGATGTTGCAGCTCAGTTTAACTTTGGCTGAAAATTTAAAATAGTTGGCAGATCAGTTCGATTTTGTCCGCACAAAATTATAAGGGCCTGTCTCATGATGTCAACAATGTTCGACTCGTCGCAACGTTACATTGGAAACAATAATAAAATTTTAAAATTTGTTTTTGTTTTAAATGTAAGTGTGCGATAAGTCTAACGCTGTTGACATCGTGGGACAGGGCCAAAATTAAACCAATTAAAGCTGAGAGTTGTTCGTAATCTCTCTTTCAAGAATAGAGAAGTCAGTTTGATATATAAAAAAAATTTGTCCAGACAAAAATTTTGTTCGGAAGCAATGGGTGCATCCAGCTTAAATAAATAAATATTTATAAAAAGTAAAAGGGTAATAATATACAGGGTGGCCCAAATGAGACCTAGTATAGCGTATTGTAGTCGTTATTGGGGGTCTTGCGGTAGAAGCTGTTGCACAATTTGAACTTTGTATGGATACATCTTAAGATCCAACTTTAAAATTCTTTTTAATGTTGTTCTGGGTATACCCAATTGGCCGGAACGGCGATGAGTTGAGACATATGGATCATTTGCAACACTCTGCTGTACAGCTTTCACGTTGTCTACAGTACGAATATTTCGATGAGCACCTCTTCCTGGACGGTCGGCAACTGAACCCAGTTCGTCAAAACGGCGAACTAAACTTGTAATCATGGAAGATGTGGGCGCTGATCTTACGTTAAAAAAACGGCGATAATTTCGCTGCGTCAGAACAATTGATCGTTGAGAAGAATAATAAAAATCGATAATTTGAATGCGTTGTTATGGACTGTACGTATTCATTTTAAATTTCCAAGAGTTCAGCTATAATCTGCAAAAAGGAAAAATTAAATATGTATGTTAAAAATAAAAAAGTTATTTGTGTTTCACATCAGCTGGTCTTATTTGGGCCACCCTGTATTAACAAGTAACTTTTCATATTGCCCCACAGTGCAGCATGCTGAATAGTACAAAAACTTTTCCTAATGCATTTAGTCACAGAATCATTTGTATTTTTTACACCAAACAAAAAAGGTCGACAGTTCTCTGACTTTTTTTTTGTCTGCTCTTTGGCCAAAAGAACATGTTGACAGTTTTTTAACTTTAAATTTTTACCTGTTTGACTGTTATAACTATACTATGCACAATTTTTTTAATTTTTTATTTTTTTTATTTTTTTGCTGCCCAAGCAAAATTTGCTAACAACACAAGACATTTTTTGCAGTGACCATTTTAATAAAAGGTGTTGTCCTCATTGTTTTTCTTTTACTTCCTGTTTTGACTGTTCATTGTGTTTTCGCATTTTGCTAAATAGTTCTAAATTGAATAAAGTTTAAAACTGAACTGCACTGAAAAAACTAAAAGCCAATTTGAAAAGCTTCGTATTTTTATGAAAACCAGTAGAGTTTAAATGGGATAACAGTTCGTTGAAAACTTAACTTTCCGTTAAAATTGTTTTTTTTTTTAGTATGGCAGCCAAAGGAAACAAAAAAATTCAAAATGCAACAGCTCCGAAAAATAGAAAAATAGCATCAAAAGATTTACATTTTTGTTAAGTTTGTACGTGATTTGAATTTAGTTTAATTTAACAGAAAGAAAGAAAAACTTTATTAATATAGTTGTATAATTACTGAGCTGAAAAGCATTAATATACAAAAATGTGAATAACATGTTTAACATATTTTTATTATTTGTGTATCGTAATTAAAACCATTCTAAGAATGAATATCGCTTATTTTTGAACATTATTTTCCCAAAAGTACATTCGAACATACAGTTTGTCGCAGACGGACATTGATTAATTGTATTCCCTATGCATAAGGATCCAGAATATATGTATATACTTTATGGGTCGCTTATTAATATTGTGGAAATTACACACGGAATGGCAAACCTATTTACCATTTTTTGGTAAGGGGTATAAAAAAAATAGCTCAGCTGCGTCTTCGCTACTACCTGGTGAATGTGTCTTGGTTGTAATGAATTTTGTATATTTTTAACCGACTTCAAAGAAAAAGAGGATGTTATCAATTCGTCTGTATTTTTTTTTTACATTGTTATTTCATAACTCGGTAAATGTTTAAGCGATTGATAAAATTCTGACAGGGTATAGCTTCCCGCTGGTCCCATTCTAAAAAAAAAGTGGGCGAGGATACGCCCAAAATAAATTTTTATTTGATTTTATGATATTGTACTTACATATTTGATTGTTGCCAAGCCTAGAAAACACCTTTGGTTCTTGTAATTACACACTTTTAAAGTTGAACAAATGGGCGGTACTACGCCCATTCAAACTTTGTATTATATTTGACCAACCAACCAATTTTTACGAAAATTACTACAGACCTTGAGCTTTAAAATAGACACAATCTTGCATTAAAAAAATAGCACTATGAATCCGATCTCAGGGGAGATGTGTAAGCATCTAGTAATGAAAATTTTTTTTAAGTTGGAAGTACTTATGCTTTTAGTATATTTTTTTTTTAATTAATCAATTAAAAGTATCAAAACTTTCAATATTGTAAATATGTAGATAAGAATTTGCTGGTTTTTGTTTGTTTTATTTAACTTATTTGATTAGTCCTCGTCCATACAGCATTCGTGACCACACTGTGAAGTTTTTGTTTTGCAGCTTAATACATTTTCTCATATATTTCTCATGAGAATGAGGCGGGAATGACGTACTCAACAAGAACTTCGTGTACATGAAACAAAGTACCCTTTGCCATTCCTCTTTCCTCTGTCGTCTACAAACTCAAATGTTTTGCAGCAAATGTTTCACTGTATGGACGAGGACTTAGTAAATGGGCACAATGCAGTATATAAATTCAGAAAATTTTTACTGATAATGAAATTTAATTTGCATTATCAGTAAAATCGTAGGGCCGTATTCATAATAAAATTGTAGCAAGTGGCAGTTTTTTTGCTCTTGTTGTTGTGTACGCATTGAAATGAAAATAAATTCAGTAAAGTGCAACTTTGACTCGCGCACGAAGGGTTCCGTACATTCGGTTTTGAGCATTTTTTTAATGTGGTTTTTTTGGTTTTTTGAAGTTGTTCCAGTTTAAACGGTTTTTTTCAGTTTTGTCGCTTCTTTCTCGTTTTGGAGTTTTTTTTTTTTGTTTTTGAAGTTTTTTTTCAGTTTGAACGATTTTTTTCATTTTGGCGATTTTTTTTCATTTTGGCGATTGTTTTCTGTTTTTGGGGGTTTTTCCATTTTGGCGATTTTTCCATTTTGGCAATTTTTTTGTTTTGGGGTTTTTTTCGTTTTGGCGATTTTTTTCTGTTTCTGGGTTTTTTTTTCATTTCCTGTTTTTCGGGTTTTTTTTATTCCTAGACATTTTTTTTAATTTGGTGCTTTTTTTTCGTTTTGGCGATTTTTTTTTTGTTTTTGGCGATTTATTTCATTTTGGCGATTTTTTTCTGTTTTTGGGGTTTTTTTTCATTTTGGCGATTTTTTTCATTTTGGCGATTTTTTCTGTTTTTCTGGTTTTTTTCCATTTTGGCGATTTTTTCATTTTGACGATTTTTACGTTTTGGCGATTTTTTTTTATTTTTTGCGATTTTTTTCGGTTTGGCTAGCATTTACTATCAAAAAAAAAAGCGATACATTAATTTTTAATTAGAGAAATTACTTTATATTTTTGGCAAAATATAAGCAGCAGCCCTCGTATGTTTGCATGTATGTATGTAATGGGTGTTTTTTATTGAGGTATAGAACTTTAAGTTGGCATCACTTTTTTAACTGGCGGCCATTTTGTCAGCTGTCAAGTGATTAATATTTAGTTTGGTTTGCCATTTCATCATGAACAGGTTGACAAAAGAACAACGCTTGCAAATCGTGCAAATTTATTTCGAAAATAATGGTTCAGTTCGCGAAGTTTACCGCAAGCTACGTCCATTTTATGGTCGACATAATCGTCCATCAGAGCAATTAATTCGGTTAACCATGGATCGTTTTCGCACTACGTTTACTCTATGTGATAATACGCATCCGCAGAGACGTCGAACAGTGCGCACCGAAGAAACAATTGCCGCTGTAGAGCAAAGTGTTGAAGAGGACCCGAATGAATCGATTCGCCACCGTGCACAGCAATTGGAGCTTTGTCCATCAACTTTATGGAAGATTTTGAATGTGGATGAGTTGTGGTTCCAACAAGACGGCGCTACATGCCACACAGCGCACGTCACAATCGATTTATTGAAGGAAACATTCGATGAGCGCATAATTTCGCGGAATGGACCTGTCAATTGGCCACCAAGATCGTGTGATTTGACACCATTGGATTATTTTCTTTGGGGATATGTGAAGTCGCTCGTCTACGCCAACAAACCAGAAACGTTAGGGGACTTGGAAGCCAACATTCGTGGCGTTATTGCCAACATACGGCCCCATATGCTCGAAAAAGTGGTTGAAAATTGGACCTGTAGAATTGGCTTTATTCGAGCCAGCCGCGGCGGCCACATGCCCGAAATCATATTTAAACATTAATGGCATAAAATTATCCTTCCAATAAAGCCAAATTGATGGACATTAAAACGATTTTCTTGTGTTTTATTTCAATTCGAAGTTCTATACCTCTAAGAAAAACACCCTATATGTAGTATGTACATTCAAAAAAAAAATAATTGCTAAAATTTACTTATTTTGAAACAAGAACACAATTTTATAAATTTATTTTAAGATGGAGATTTCTCTCATAAAATTCACAATTTTCACTTTCTTCGAAATTTTACATAAAGTTGTGATAATAATTAATATGTATTATAAATACTAAAAAGAATTTCTATTTTCAAGGCCCTATTTATAAAAGTTATTAAGGCCTTATAAAGGCTTAATAAGAAAAATTGTATATCTGTTTTATAAACCCTTTGTAAAAGCCTAAATAATGCTTATAATTTAAATTGAAAACAACAAAACTGAATTTTTCTAAATTTTAAGCCTTATGGTCAGAATTATTGTTATGTTTTTTTTTATTTGCAATAATTCCTTGCATATATCCCTTTTTATTGATATAAGCTCATTAAAAAAAGTATATTCATATATGTATGTATGTAAATATGTATGTAACATGATTTCAATTAAAGCTTACATTCACTAAAAATTTTTCTATTTAAAGCATCCGACTAACTTTCACATATAAGGCAAAACAATATTTAATTAATTTAAGCATTTTACAAAAACATTATTTAAACGAATGTTATTTTAACTGAATCACAACTAAAAAGTTGTCATTTAAATTAATGCTTAACTATGCACTACATTGTTCTATTATTTATCCTGCTCAACAAGGCGATTAATTCGAACAATAGAATAGAAAAGTGCAGCAGATAATAAGTCGGTGCAAAAACTTTTTATGTTAAAAAAATGTTGAGCTGTTTGACCAAAGAGTAAAAGCTAATTTTTCAAAAAAAAAGTTAATCTTACGAAAAAGTACTTGTAGATTTAATTCCTAATTATTTTTTTGCCAGTAGTAACGACGACAAATAATTATACACACAAAAGGGCCTTTAAAAATATAAATACGTGACATGATATTTTTGCTTTTGAGATTCAGAATGCTTTTCGCCTTAAAGATAATACTCGTACTTCTTTAAAAAAAAAATTTAACAAAATTTCATATATTTTCGGAAACCCTTTTTTATTGGTTTTACCAAAAAAAATCTTTAAGTGTTGTTAAGGAACCGTTACTTAAGAATTATAGAGATAAAATATGTAATATAAAAAAAAAAATACAAATCATTACAATTGTACATAATTCTTGTTTGAAAACGGTATTCGTATAAAATTTTGCAAATTACTTGTTTGATTATTTGATTTGAAATGGAATTACATAGCACGCGTCGTAAAAGTGAGTTTGATGAACTTCAAATAACTTTAAGTGGCAAGTTGAAAAACAATATTGAAAACAAAACCAACAACAAAACTAAATTAAATACATACATACATACATACTTATCTTACACCAGCAGGTATGGGTTTCTATGAAGAAGGTATGGAATTGCAGGAAATGCGTCAAGTATTGGATGTTCTGCAAATGACTTCCGATGAGAGTGAAACTAATTTTTTTGATTGTGATATGCAACAGGCTCTAAGGGTAGGTTCAATTAAGTTTATAAGCTCAAAGCAAAAGTATTTAAGTCTTTTAAATTATAAAGGAAAGTGAATTGGATTTTAGGCCTATTCAAGATGGTTGCGTCCTGAACTCTACCATGAAGAGGTAACATTTGCTCTATCTAACAATCTAAAGGTATTGAAGAAAACAATTTAAATTTTAGTATTCATCAAAATTTATCGGTATGCAGTAGTCCGGATATATCTTCGGAAAGAATTGTCGTTCAAGCTGAAGTTCATCACGCAATGGACTGGCGTCCGTCTGCTGAATGTTTGACGCACGAACCTGTTGCTTGCCCCAGTACTGGGGTACTGGGTAATGAAAGTATTGCGACTGCAACAGAAACTAATAATGAGTCATTGGAACCGGATGTTAAGCACTTTAATGATGTTAGTGCCCCTAATGAGGGAATTAATAATCATGGCGAGAGTTCTGATGACAGTTTGGATGCATCTAAAAGCAGTTGGCATGAGATAAGTGTTCCTGTTCTGGAACGTAGAATACATGACTCCGGTCTTCTTGTGAGTTATGGAACTCCAGACTCCTCATTGTCTAATAATGTTACGCCTTCTTCTACTGCTACCTTAAATAACTCGCAATATTCAACTCCCGAATTGCACAGCAGCATTCAAGAAATTCATGGACCAGTCTCAGCGCGTAGAATTCATGATTCCGGTTTATATATTAGCGCTGAAGTGGCAAATTCTTCATTTGTGAATAATTCACATGAAACTTCGAATAACTATTCGCATGCAGAAAATCCTAGGCAAATCTCAACTAGCAGCGCCGATAACGCATGAAATTTTTTATTTTAGAACCCTCAAATTGAAGAAAAAAAATGTTGCACTTGTCCAAAACTCAACTCATGATTTAATGTAAAGTTAAAGATTACATTTTCTTTTAATTTGTAAAAAATAGTTTTTTAATAATCTTAAGTGTAAAAATAAATCGCTATTTGAAAAATCATGAGAGGAATGGAATTCGATTCGAAAATAAAACTGTTCGAATTTAAATGTTGTTTACATAATAATTCAAACTCAATAATAGCAGATTTACTTGGATTTCATTTACTAATTAATTCTGCCTTTAAAGGAGACAAATTCAAACGAATGCGAAAAACGAATAACCTAAATATTCTCTATTTTAAAAAAAAGTGTTATTTTGATATCATTAGATATTTTCGGCCCTATGGATAAGCAAAAATTGGCATGAAGTTAGCATAAGTGATGAAATTGAATTAGATGTTAACGAGTTGCTCCACACAATTTGACATTGAAAATGGTCGCATTACCTAATTTTAACCCACCGCTAAGTCCTAGCATGATTTTTAATGTGAAGTTTCATGGCAAAACTCTTTAAAATCATGTTAAATTTATCCACTTATGCTAAATTCATGCCAATTTTTGCTTATACATAGGGCCGTTTGTGTGATATTTGCTTTGCAGTATTTTAATGAGTCAAGTATTTTAATGTCGAGTTCCTGATCCAAAAGGTTTTTGTTAAAGCTAAAATTAACATTTTCACCCACAACAGAGGTTAATAAATTCAATGTATAAATGTTTGGTCCGGAGTTTTTTGTTCGGAAATGCATCACTGCTCTGCATTATACGAGCAAACTGTAATTTAAAACTTAGAATGCAAGTTCGCTGATAATTTTTTTTATCAGTAGCTATTCAGCTCATACATATACATATATTCATCGATATTTGCATACACAATCCTCAGCATTTTGGATTAGAGTTCTATTTTTAGTGCAAGATCCATACAAAATATGTAAATAACTCGGATTATAGTAAATTTTGTTAAAAGTTTTTATTAGTGGATTATATTAATACATATATGTATGTAGGTATTTACTAACCGATAATATAACGTATGTATTTACTAACCGATATATAACGTATGTATGTATGTCTATGTATTACAATCTAAAATATTTAATGCCATTTTATTTATGTCCATTGGAATTATATTGCCCTTGCCATTTGATATCTAGTCTTGAACCGTATAGCACTAGCCCTTGATACAGGCGCAGAGCATAAAGTGCGGAAGAGCGATACTTATAGGTAACAAATCCATATGAACGTCTCTTGCCGGTATTGTCTTTTGGAATATGAACTTTACTAATAGGTCCAGCTTGGAGAAATACTTCATATAATATCTCATCTGTTACTTTTGCGTTGAGATTTGAACAAAATAATGATCTTTCATCATCATTATCACTTTCCTCCTCACATTCTGTTTCAGCAACAGTATTCACATTCCAAAGCGTTGGTTTAGGATGTATTGGCATAAAAGTTGGTGTCGCTGTTAAGTGGACAGGAAGTCTATACACTCCCATTGCAATTAATTGCTGAACATTTGGCATATAATATTGGAAAGACATTTTATATAAAATATGTAGATATTTCTTTAAAAATATTCTACAATCAAAATCACAGAAATTGTTTTTTTCACAAAAAATAAACAGTTTTGTGTCAAAATACTACTTAAATTTCTTGTTGACATTTCAATTAAAAAAACTGATGGAAAAAGAACAAGAGAAAGCAAATAATAAATAAGGACCTATAGTAAAGATTGTAGTTATGAAAACCCATAACAACTTTTCTCAGACAGAAACCTACTGTAAGACTTTTGAGTATGCATACACTGTCGGGCAAAGCTAACCTTGTATTTCTTTTAGGTCCCGTGCCCGTGGCGTTTATTAAAAAATCACTTGATCGTTCATCTCTAGTACGCATAGACTATACAATATTATTGGTATAATTACTGTCGTTTTGCTCCATACTAATCAATTGAAATAAATTAAATATTCAATGAATTTTCATAAAAATTACGTTAAAAGTACAGTAGATACATACATAAATAAAATATTAAAAAATTGGGAATCAAATTATTTAAAAGATATCAAGTGAAATGAGTTAGTATTGTACAATGTTGTGAACACGTTACAAAATATTCCTTCTTACGCAATATAAATCAAAAGACATTTCGAACTTAATTAACAAGAGAGTATTAACTCGAAATTTTTAACGTTTCACTTTTTGCAAGAAATCAACCAACAATACAATATATCGTCGGTTGGTTTCTGGTTTGCGGCACAGAATATTCTAAATACATTATGTCTGCAGCAAACCAGAAAATAACCGACGATATATCTACTGTAAAATTTTCAACGTTTTCCGATTACTCTGCTGTTGATAAAATTTGTTTTACTTAACTCGAAATGTGACTGTTTTAATGATGAAATTGCTTAATTTTTAGTTGAGTTGTGACTCTTTTCAAAACATAGATATACTTCCCCAATAATTGCATGGTTTTAAAATAAAATCAATGTAAATATATTTTCAAATTTAATTTGCTTACTATTATGTATTCGGATTCGCAAATTCTCTCAAAATGTAACCACAAACAGTTTTTCATCATTACTGACAATTTTGAGTTAATACCCTCTTGTTGATTAAGTGAGATTTGTTTTATCCCATATATTGCGCCACCAACAATATCATAATACACAATTTTATTATACGTATAATTTATTGCACAATATTATTGCAAATATATGATGTGTGTAAAACCTGAACTACGTAAAAATATGCCGCTGAAGTTCGATTTGTTTGAAATAACCAGTTTTTATTGGTTTAGTACAAAAGTATTTTCAAGTTTTTAGTAGAAAAACATATTGCTTGGCTTAACAATTTAAAGTCTCACAAAAAATTAATTACATACTCCAACAAGAAATAATATATAGCTGGAATCTGTATAAGAATTCAAATGGGGTTTGACATTTAATTCGAAACCAACGAATACACTTTCGAATTTGCTTGCTATAAATGAATTCGCAAGCATTAATTTCGTTCATGATTACAGACTAGACACGCTGGAACCTAAACAACCTACTTAAAGAAGAAATGTTACGTTGCGTCGTATAACATTCGAAATTAGGTCGAGTACTTATTCATTTACAATATAAAAGTTAATTTCGTTTAAAGAACTGTCTAAAAACACTAATTTTTTTATTATTTGCAAATAGTACCTGAAAGGATATCTCAAAATCACAAGTTACAAATCTACCTAAATATATAGAATGCATTAAAGAAAAAACAAAATTTGGGACATTGCTGTTTTTTTAATGTACCTATGTATTTGTTTTGTAGATTTTTAAGTTTTAGTTTTGAGACAAGCTCCCAGAAATTGTTACATTACCAGAATTAAAAACCAAGTTAAAGAATAAGATTGCTAACAGTCAACGTTTGCATGTATTACATGAAAACAGATTCACAAAAACTTCTTTAATATTCAAGTTTCTTGCTTCTTTCCAAATGGATTTATTTTCGACAACCAATTGGATGATGTTGAACTTGACGACGATGATTCTAATTTAGTTATGGCTTCTATATCAGCATCTTTTTCCGCTGACACTGTTTCAGTTGATGGTTTATCTGATGTCTCAACGGCACCGCCAGCTTCAAGTATTCCTGCTTGTTTTAGTTGTTCTATTAACTTCATGCGAAATTCTACTTTGTGTGGTATAATGGGATTTTCGGCACGCAATTGAGCCTGAAGTTTTTTAATGGCTTCGTCGTAAGTGTAGCCATACCAATTGATTTCTTCTGGGGTATACTGACGGATGAATATTAAAAGATTATTTAAAATATTACATTTTCTTTATTATAACAACGTACCCCTTCCAAGTAACATTTGTATTCTTTTAAAATGCTGTCACGTTCGGCACTATTCCCTGAATACGCTGGGCAACCCAACAGTAATTGCTGCAAGATTTTACGCTTCAAAGTTAATGCCATTACCGAACGTAAATCACAGGCCGGACTCTAAAAATTAAAAAAGGTTTTGCATCTTTGTATAATTATTAAATGATTTTAATTAAACAAATTCTGAAGGTCTTATTAATAAAAATAACGTTGATGTATAGAAGACATATATAAAACAGTTTTTTATACAAAATTTGTTTTATAAACCCTTTATAAAGCAAAAGTACTTGCCTTCAACAGATAGTGATCAAAACCGTGACACTCGTGAATCTTTTCAATTGTACGATCTGTGACTACCATCGACATGTACTCATTCAACACTTGACTGTGCACTACCGAACGTCGCAGAACGGGCACCCAAAAATGTGGTACACGACGCTTTAGTCTGTCACGTTTTTGGAAACCCTTGATAACAGCCTCACCACCCCAAATACCCTTGTGACTTTCTGGTGGATCAATCAGCGGCAAAGGAATATTTTGTACAGGTTTAATTTCTCCTGTCACCTCATCGCGTTCCCATTCAGCATCTTTTGGTATGTAGTGTACAGCAGCCGGTTGTTGAAGTTTCCACTCACGCCAAAATTTTTTATAGGCTTCAGGCAATTGTGCACCTAAGCCCTTTTCGAAACGAGTTAAACGTTTAAATCCATGTAACAACTGGGGTCCCTATATTAAAAGAAATCATTTTTAACATTTTTATTTACTTTGATTATTGCGTCACATAGGGAAATTGTTTTCTTTTTTGTTTGAAAATCTTTTAACTTACTTGCTTGGTGGCATGTGCCATATTTTTTCCAATATATTTAAATAATTTTATGTAGTTTTCTAATATTATCTAAATATTTTATCCAAAAACATACACAAAAATGCTTTTAAAGTAAACAAACTAAAACAATTTCACGAAAAACTTCAAACAATTTTGTAATGCTTGCTTGCCGAAAAACGAAAAATCACATTGACGTTTTTGCATAGACAAGAAAGGAACAGCTGTTTGTTATCAATTCTGGAAGTATGTATAGTAAACTGTAAAAGTTACCGGCCATGTTATCAGATTGTGCCAAATACATGTAACTGAGCTGCCGGACTTATTAATTTCATAATTTCTTAAAAAAATATGTATAATCTTTCCCACATAGTTCAGCTGTACCAAAATTCTGTAAAAATCAAAATGTTATGTACTTTGTGATGTAAGCCATTATGTATGGTCTGCCACAAATCCCAATTAAATTTACTAGCAATTGTAAATACATTGTAAATCAAAATACATGACATGCATTATTATAATATTAGTGAAATTTTGTTTATATGAAATACACCGACGATGCTTGAATCAAAATCTAAATTTTTCAATTTTTGCACATGCATATATGCAATACAAACATAAGAAGATAAACTACTCAAAGCAGTGGGTTATACAAAGAACTGTCAATTCTATACGTAAAAAGTTTTTGTATGTAGTTTAACAAATGCCTTGCAATTAGTTTGTAACAAGATGCTTTTAATTATTCGTGCAATGCATGCACGTGTATGCTAAGTTCTTCATGCACACGTATACGATCCTTTTGTCATGCATTTTGACCGTGAATACTGCGCTTTAATCTACATGTGTAATACACTATTCTATGTTTTTTATACCTTAACACGAATTTGATTAATATGTAAATATATTGTTTTATGCACAATCTATTGTGAATTTGGTTCATTTTAATGGTTCTATTCAAAAAATTTTATTTTAAACTTTTAATAAAATGAAATTTATATAAATATTTAACACAAACATATTTTGTATGCACGGTCTCAAATAAATAAAAATAAAAACTCTTATATACACTTACGCTACATTTACACATGAAGGTACTTTCTTGAAATTTTTGTATACGTATTATGAATAAAAATTTTAATGAAAAAAGTTACTTTCATGAAAATTTCTTGTTCGTTTTCATAGGAAAGTGAAAGTTCATTTTAAAAATGTCGTCGAAACGAAAAGTTCCATTTCTATTGCTTTGTTTATTACTTAATTAGAGTTACCCAGATTATCGCATAAACACATTTATAGGGCAATAAGTTGGGAATAATTATTATTGTTAATATTTTAATAATATTATTGTTTTAAATAGACACGAATTGTCTTCTTCATGTATATTTGAAGATACGAAATTACAATTATTTAAATATTTATACAAAATAAGAATAATTTATAATAATTATTTGCCACAACAACACTGTCAACCTTTTTCCATTTTACTTTCTGAAAACATCAAAAATTTACTTTCTTGAAAAAATCGTTGAAAGCTGAGTGGAAATTAAAAACTATGTGAGTGTGGTAGTGAAAAAATGTGATTGTGTTGCTACTTTCTTGCAATTAGTTTCATGTGTAAATGGTAGGTTAAGTCACTTGTTATATTGTGAGACTTTTTTTAAAGCGCAAATAACTTTTAAAATACAATGCAACTTAAGGCTGTGATACACTATCATACACAGTCGTTTGATCTGTCAAAAAATATAGTGTGTGCTCAAAAAGTATGATAGTGTGAATTAAAATTTGATATGTGTGACAGATTTTTTGACAAGTCTGTCCGATTTCCAAAAGTTTATGAAAATTTTCACAAAATGATAATTTCTATTATATCAGAGATGAGTTCTGTAAGGCAGTTGATAACAAAAACAGCAAATTCTGCTTCATTTATTTAAAGATAGAGAGATACATTTTGAAAATTACATTTAACGTTATTAGGTTTGATCCCGTACTTTTTGGGCAAAGTTCGGTAAAATGAGAACAAGCTATAATTTCTCTCAATAATACAAAAAATTTACAAATGTACGGGAACAAAAAAACCAAAAATGTTTACCAAAAGCCAAAGCACAAGCAGATACATACTTACACACATACACATGCAAGCGTTCACTTACATGCTGTGGCATAACTAGAACATTTTGTTTCTTAATTTTACATAAAAACTGATTAAACTTAGTTCACCACTTGTTTATAAACCTTTTTGATACAACTTTTCAATGTTTTTAGCGTTTAGGACAATTTAATTTTACTTTGTTATTGGTTATTTTTCAAACAGCTGATCGGTTTTCGGCTTGCCCAAACTAGCCCAAAGAAAAATTACGGGCTGTTTCGTGCAAGAAGAAGAAGAACATTACTCTCTCAAAAGCTCCCTTACTTGCCCAAACTTTGAGTACCGGAACAGTTTTCGTTAAAATTGGGATCCCGCGGGCGCCCAATGTGGAGTACGGGATCAAACCTATTATTTCTTTAGAAACGCCATTGTTGCGATTTTTTGGAGTGTGACAGAATTCAATCCTTTAGAATAAGTTTTAATAATTTTCATGTATTTACAAAAATGCTTAATTTACATATCGTCCGTTCGTTTCTGGCTTGCTGCAGACTTAATGTATATTAAATATACTGTGCCGCAAACAAGAAACCAACTGACGATATATAGTTGTAATAATTTTTTGTTTCTGGCAGCACTGACAAGTTTGTGTGTATACATGGAGCCGAATGTTAGCATTTCAGTGTGACTGATTGTAACGGTAAAAATCTGACAAGTGCAAAGGAATATTGGACAGGTTGAAAAATAATTTTAGTCGAAAATTGAGTGAAAATTTAAACAATGCTTTTGTGCGTGATTTATAAAGTAATTAAATATTTAATATATTTATTGCATACGTATGCATGTAGCTCGCGTTTATTTAGTGTTGTGAAAAGTGAATTAAAAGAATAAAGTAAAGTGTCGAAGGTAAGTTTTCTACAATTTAATGCAACTTGATTTCTCAATTGTACGCTTTCAAAATGTGTGATCTTGCCATTATTTGGATTTAATGAGCTCCGATTTGTGTTTTGTAATTGTTTCAAAAAGCGTGGGTACATATTTTTTCAAAAACAAAGGCTACTTACTGATACTTTCCTACGAAAAGGTTTTGTGCGGTTGTCCCTAGTCATGAGCAAACATTTACATACATATTTATTTCTTTCGCACGAAATATTTTATTGTATCTGGACTTTAGTTTGGTTTGGTTTTAGTGGTAAAAGCACTAGATGTTTCAGGAATTAAAATTCATATTGATTACATACATATGTATGTACATATATGTGTATGCATGTTTATTCCCTGAGGATCACTCAGCAGATATCGCAAGTTCTTTCCTCCTAAAGTCAATCGATTACAGCCTTCATCTGAAACGATGGGAGTATCCCTCATATCTAAATAAGAGCGGCAAGCGTCGCGTTAGCAGCAGGGTATGTATTTTCAGTACAATCAAGTAATATTTTCACATTTAAATGTACTGAAAATGCGTACCCTGCTGCTAACGCGACGCTTGCCGCTCTTATTTAGGTATGAGGGTATGTGATTCTGTTAGGAAATACATATTTAATTTTCTCAAATTCGAAGCATGCTAAATGCTCAAGCAATTACAAAACAACATACATACTATGTATGCACATGTCTTTCGTGTAATATGTGTTGTACCTAGCAGAATATAGAATTCAATGATTTGGGAACACCATCTCCTAAGCTGTGACGTCTAAAAATTCTAGATGTGTCAAAAGTATCGTCGAAAGTTTTTAATGTTCAAAAGTTTAATATGTCGATAGATTTTTCTTAATTTTTAAGTATTTATTCAATAAAACGAGCTAATTGTTTAGGAAAATTAATGAAGAACACTTTGAATAATTTAAATAATTTATTACAACGTTCACCTAAAACTATTTCAGGAGATACGACTGAGTAGCTCTTCCTTCTAGTGTTTCACTACGTTGAGTATCAGGTCTCAATATTAGTAAACTTATAGTTGTTTAATATTCTGTTGAATTTTAAATTTCTTATTATTTATAATGTTATCTATATTATTCGATACTAAATATTTTTAAATTTATTTTTTTTTATATAGATTTTAATATTGTTACAAATTATTTATTACATAATATTGTTATTTTTTTATTTTTTACATACATATTACACTTTAGTGATAATTGATGTAGATCTTTGTAGTAGTATAAGTGAAACCGATTATGGCCATTAGGCTAGGTTTTTCTATTTTGGATGAATAAATGAAAATGAAAAAATGAAAATAAAATTATCAAAAACATGACCAATTATCAAAAACATAACCAAGTGACTTTAAAACGTTAGAGACTTAGCTGATTGTTTTGAAATCACAAAATTATATAAACAAACCATATTTTTTGTGGTTTTAAGTCCCAGTCCAGACTTGCAATTTTTGTTGCAGCAATTCTTGAATATGTGTGAGAGTGTTGAAATAGAAATATATACTTTTAGTATTCCTCTCTCGCTCTTTTGCACTTAAAAAATAAAAAGTTGCTGCAACAAAAATTGCAAGTCTGGACGAGGACTAAGTCACTTTGATGGAATGGGATTTTCAGAACATGCCTGATATACATAGTTCGCCGACTTTTTATTATTTTCGTATTCACAAAAAAGCGATTTCTTTTAATAATTCCAAAACTTCCTAACTAATCGATTTTAAAGACTCGAATATCGCAAATTTAACCTAAATTTGTTATAGGGTTTGAGACATTTCGTTGTTGAAAATTTTAATTTTTTTTTAATTACTCCAAAAATTTATAGCTTTTCCAGCGCTTTGAATTTGAAGTTAGCGACAAGTGGCAGGGATGACTATTGTTGAATTTTGGGTGTTAGTATAGGCGTTAAGGATGGGAATCTGGACATTTTTGTAATAGATTAAAGTAAACTTGTACAAGTTTTCTTTAGTGTGTTACAAAAAACGTCAAGATTTTCATCGTCAACATTTTACATACACACAAACTTGCTGTAAAGCTTAAGGGTTTCTGAATTAGAAAAATAAAATACAACCGCTTTCAGTTACATTTGTTTTAATATTTTTCGTAAAATTTATTTTATTTACAATTATATATTATCGGTCTTATTTATAAAAATTATTAAGGTTTTATAAAGGGTTTTTAAAACAGTTTTCCACACAAAATTTTGCATAAAGCCTTAACAATTTTTATAAATAAGGCCATATGTATACATACATATGTACATATGTATGTAAAAATATGTATTTATGAATATATTAATTATAATAAAACTTATAGCACAAAATTTACACTTTGTTATGTTATTAATTAATTTGAAAAGTATTGCGCATATTTCAAGCAATTATTTTTTACTTATTTATAAAAATTATTAAGGCTTTATAAAGGGTTTATAAAACAAATTTTCAAAAATTTGTTTTCTTATTAAGCCTTTATAAAGCCTTAATAATTTTCATAAATAAGGCTGTTATAAGTAATTTGTTCTTTAAAGTTTTTAAATTCTACAACATATGTGTTAAGTTTAAACAATTTTAAAAAGTAGTATTTATTTGTAAATATATGTTTAATTTTATTTAAAAAAATACTTAATGGTAAAACGTAGAATAGTTAAAGCCAAATAGGGGGAATTTTTTTTGGGGGGGGGGGAATATTATAAATTACACACAATGTAGTACAAATACAAAAAAACAATAATTAACTTTTTTTTTAAATATATCAAAATATGAGGCTTTTATGGTGATTTAACAAAACACATGTATTTATTTATATTTTATAAATGTATGTGTATGCATTTCTATAAATTTGTTTAACTTTAACTTAAACTTAACAAATATCTAGAAACAATTTGTATTATTTTAAAAGCCTTTTTAATAAATAATAATTTTTAACAAAACGTAAATGCATTAGAAAAGAAACCAAAGGTTTTTTTCTTCGAAAAAAGCTTTATTGACTGCCAGTTTAGCGAAAAATGCAGGCAGGTAAATTATAAATAGGCTTTGAAATGAAATTGACTAAGAGCTTTCAACATTCTTTGATAAAAATTAAAAAAAAAAATGTTTTCTGCTCAGCAATTAAAATAAATCCTTGAAAAAGTGAAATGCTTTATTAAGGCAAAATAAAAATGTTTTAATGGACGATTTCTACAAAATAAAAAAAAATATTCTTTAAAGATTTTTTTCTGTAATGATTTAATTGCCATTTTCCTAGCAACTGTTTTTGGCATAAAAAGCTGGCGGCTATTGTAAAACTTTTTCCTCATTCGACATCTTTTGCAAAGTGACGAGAGACAAGTGAAAGCAATTATTTGATAAGATGATCTGCTTATAACATAAATTTACACATCACTATGTGATATACATATTTTAATTGATTTCAATGCTAAAATTAAATTTTTATATAAATATATATATATTTTTTTTCTTTTTTGTATAATACAACTTAAAAAATAAAACCTACAGCGTTAGAAATCGAAAGAAAAGGGTTTCCTTCCCTTTGCTCCTTGAGTTTTCGTATTCGTATTATTTCGTTTCACCATTACTACCAGTCTTGAGTATCTGATAACTTGGATTTGAGAATGCATCCGGCGCCTTGGAGCCGTTGTTGTTGATGAACTTTTTTGGCGATTTGATATTAACATAATTCTCGCCATTTTCACTCTGCAATTTGGTTTCCGCCACATGATGGCGCGGCGAGGGTGTGGGAACGTTCCTCGTTTGCTGCAATACTTGAGTATATTTTCGTGGCTGTTCGGGACTGTCTTCCGAGTGGTGGGTATTTTGAAGCATGGGTATTTCTTCGGGCAAAGGCTCGATGCCCTCCTTTTTGTTGCGTGGTGGCTTACTAATCGGACTATCAAGATTATTAACTATTGTGGGGGAATGCTGAGGGGCCGCAGTATCTGGGAAATTAAAAGAAGTAGCTGAAATATTGGGTGGTTGATCATCATTATTATCTTCCAAAATTTTAGGCGAGTCTTTAGGACGAGTTGGTGAGAATATAACTGCTTCACCATTTGGACTCATTGTTAAATAATCGTCGGTCGATAAATCTATGCCTGGAGTTTTGTTGATTTTTAAATGTATGATGAATAGTTTAAGCAGGTGTAATTTGTGTAAAGAATTTCATGAGTTGGAAATTTTACAGTATAGCAGAGTTTTCGTGTGTGCGTGTGTGTGTGTGCGTGTTTCAATATTTAAAAAAATGATTTTTTTTTTCGATATGAAAATAGACCAGAAACAAGAAACAAGATACATATACATTAATCGAAATGAGGTTAAAGTGAAGCGTTCGTTAGCTTGGCGCAATAAATAGTTAGTAATGGCTGCAGTTAATACTTACGTATTTCAGGTAAAATATGTCCATTAACATATCGAGGCGGTGGAGGGGCCATCTCATCAGGTGAACCCATTAGAGATAAATAATCGGTTTGATTTCGTTTCAAGTACTCGGTGTTAACTCTTAAGTAGGGCTCATTTAAGTCCACGTAGTGCTGAAAGTATTGACATATACTTTTATTAGAAAACAAGTTGAAAAATAAATAGTTATTTGAATTTGATATTAGGGATACTTTGTGACAACTTTTTTTCTGTTAAGCGATTTTTAGTAACGGTCTTTGAGTTCAAACTTAAACTTTTATTTTAGTCTATGTTTATATTTCTGGAGTTATCGATTGTTTGATTTTGTTTGCGCTCTTTAGTAATATAATTTTATATTAAAACTATCATTGCCAAATATAAGCAAACAATATTTTGGGAACAATAAATTTAGAAGTCAAAATACACCAATCGCAAGAGGGGATTATATACATATGTACATACATACATACATACGTATGTATGTGCACTTAAATATGTAAATGGTTTTAGTCGTTGTGCATTTCTGCTTCAAAGTATTAAACAAATCTTAAAAAAATTTCAATAATTCTAATCCTTGTTTGTTACGCTTTCACGCCTAAACCGCTAAACCGGAAAGCTATATTACCAGCGTCAAATAAATGATGTTTTTATCCGTTTCGGAACCGGTTTTTCTTTATATCTGTTAGGGATTTTTTCCGAAAAAAAATTTTTCTACTAGTAAAATTATTAAAGGCAGATTTTGTAAAAAATTTCGTTTCTAGACGTTTGAAATTTTTATGAAAAAAAAAAACGAAAATTCGTTTCAAAAAATATTATTTCCATACAAATTTCAAAACGAAAAAATCGTTTGTATTTACAAAATCTATCCTTTAATGAAAATGTTGCATAATACGAGTATAAAAATATTTTTTGATTTGTTCAAATCTAATTCGGTTTAACGAGGTATTACTGTACTTGCTAAGTACAAAACATCACTTACATTTGTCACCTCCTCTCCCAACATTATGGCAAATCTTTCCTTCAATACATTAAACAATGGTCGTCTCTCTGGATTAGTACTCCAACATTCCAACATAATATCGTATAAATCGTCATTGGCATAGGGCGGTTTTTCCATGCGATAACCATCCTTTAGTTTTAAATACAAACTCTGATTTGCATCGATTTCTGGATACGGCACTTTAGCCAACGAAAACAGCTCCCACAATACAATACCATACGACCAAACATCTGTGTAAGTGCTAAAAATATGGTCACTTAAAGACTCCAAAGCCAACCATTTAATGGGCAAAGGAGCGTCTCCCTGCTTTTTGTAATTGTCACTCTTGTACATCGAACGTGCCAAACCAAAATCACAAATTTTTACAATATTATCTTCGCACAACAGAATATTCCTGGCAGCTAAGTCGCCATGTAAAACCTTTTTGGATGACAAATATTCCATGCCGCAGGCTACTTGGAATGCCCAACTGATTAGATCGGTTGTGGTTACGGCCATGGCTTCGGTAGAATCGGGTTTATAATTCGAACGCCAGGCTGGTTGTACGGAATTATTGGACATGATATTATCGTCATCTGGAGGAAAAAAATATATTTTAATGGTAATTTTATGCAAAAAGTATTATCTACATACATTTAATTTTATGTTAAAATATTCTTTACCTGTTTGCTTAATAACTCCTAATGCATTGTTTGTTTATAAATAGTGTAAGAAGTTATTTTAAAAATTGATTAGTTTTTACTTTATCACTTGTTAATTTTTGTTACAATTTACTATCAAAACAAATTTATAGACAAAATCCTACCTTTAGCTAACTTAATTTTTTTATTGTTATTATTACCAATAATAATAATATTTAATGGATAAGAATATAAATGAAGGTTTTTTAATGCAAATCCATTTATCGGGCAGACAAAATCCTGGATTTAGCTTAAGGCAAGTTGTTCAATTCAAATCCTATTTTAGCCTTCGGATTCTTTATTAGTTGTAGAAATATACAGAGTTCCAAGTATGGCAGATTTATTACATACTATGGAAGCTCTGAATGTTTTACTAAATCTAATTTTTATTGACCTATAACGGACACATCCTTAAGAAGTGCGGAATTGTTTGCAGCATATGGCTGCAGGAGGTCAATAAGAAACGAAATTGCCGAATTCTAAAATTTTCATGGTGCGTAAAAGGGGCTATGACCCAAATTTCAATGTCCGTTTTTCACCCAAAAGGCAATAGTAAACATGTGAAATAGAGTATACACTGACGGATCTAAAGTGATCTGCTTCATAGGCTTCGTACTCTCTTCCTTTTAAGTGAAAAACTCAAATACGCTACAACTATAAATAAAAAGCCACATTCGTATCAACCACTGACTTTCTTTCATATTTATATTCGGAATATGCTTATACTCAAAGTATGCATATTTAGCCGGACACCAAAAATATACGCATAATACTTGGGATATATAATCATCATTCGCCACCGTGTACTTACAGTTGTGTATATAAAAAGGAATGGAAAATGCGTTTGTTTGTTTGAAAACATGCTTTACGTGTGTGTGTGTGTAAATAAAATAGCCCTGAATATACGCATGTGTAGCCGCTTAATAGTCAGAGTATTTTCATACTCAAGCGTATGATTTTAGCTTATGCAATCTATAAATTTTAGTTGTTTTCGTTTGTGCTGCGTAATTTAAAGAATGGGTATTAACAAATTTGTTGGATGTTTATAGTTATACGTATTCGGTTTGAAATTAATGCTTTTGTTTACATTTTTAGCTGTACGCATTCATAGTTGTTTGACGGGCAATACTCTATGGCTGTCTAGAGCAGAAAATATAAAATATAGTTTTTTAACTACTCTGCAAATTGGCGGCCTTTTACGCGGAAATGAACAAATTTTTAGGCCAACATATAAAAGACGACCTATTAAAATTACCAGAAATAGTTACAGGCTATCTTATGAAATACATAAAAGTGACCGGATAGATCTGTCACCAGATCCAGACTTGCATAGGTTAATTCAGACGATTGTAAACAATTTTCTGCTTGTACTTGGATTCAAGTTTGGATTCCTCTTACTCGGATCGGACAAAGAAATCTTCTAATCTTCAAATCTTCTACTTTGTTGAAGGGACTAATACCAGATTTTAAATACAATTTTGTTGTTTCTTTTCTTCTTTGCAAAAATTTGTCTCAAACAGAAGGCTGTTTATAATCTGCAAGAGGTTGTGAGTTGAACAAATATGCTTTTTATTAAACTAAGTATAACTTTTTTTTTCCAAATATATAAATATTTATAAGGCCCTAATATTTTTCACACTAAATTTTTTTTGCTTATTGCGACAGCCGGAGGATCATCTGCAGAGATTTGCAAAAAACTTGATTTTGGAAAAAAATCTGTAGGGCCTTTTTATATTAATGCATTTGGCATTTCTTGTGTTGTCATATTCAAATGTGTGCAACGCCGTTCACATTATGTTTTTATATGGAAAATGGCATCGAAAATGACAAACGTTGCCACTAGTACCCACTACTGCGATGTCACAATATTCACAATAATGTTTACTCGGCATAATGTAGCAGTATGTATTGTTGATATGTATGTATGTTTTCTTATTCACTTACCTTCTGGCACCGTGGTCATTACGGTTTGTTCTGTAGCACAGGTATTGACTTGGCCCTCATACAGTTCCGATTGTGTTATATAACCTGTGGAATTGGGCCTACCAGCACGAGTACCCGAACGTGGATCATTCTCCGAATTGCTACGATTATTCATGGAATAGTAGTTGTTCATATTGTTGATATTATTCATATGATTGATATATTGATGTTTGGAAAATGATAGATTAACATATTTAAGGCCATCACTGTTTGATTTTATTATTATTAACATTTTTTTAATATTGAGGTTAGGATTCGTGTGTGTTTTTTTTAGACGTGCCCATACACCATTCAAAGTTTTGATTTTTTTCAAGTAGTTTATTATGCAGAGTTATATTTATTATTTTGAAGGGGTTCACAATGTTACCACCACACAACATCCAACAAGACACCACAAGGACCCAAAAGTTATGGTTATTTAATGGTGGGTTTTTATTTATTTTTTTTCAATGCACATTATAGACAACATTTATGTATATTAGGGGAAGAAAATAGTTTTTTGTTAAATATATATTTTTAGTTAAAATTATTTGTTGCAATCAAACCCAATTAAATTTTTTGTTTAGTTTAAGAAAATACACAAATTAATTTTATATGATATAAAGTAGAATTTATATTTGGCAAACGATTTAAGGTGAAAGTATTTATAATGCAATTAGAATTAAAGAAATAAAAAAGAAAAAAAAAATTAAATAAAAATATTATTAAATCCATTCAAACAAACAAAATCAAAATGCAAAATTAAAAGGGATATACGAATATAATTAATGATTTAAGTATATCTAAGCTAAAATGATTTTTAAGTGATTTAAAATAATTATACTCCAAATATGGGTGCACAATATGCAGTAGTGTGTTCTGTCTATGTATGAGAATTTCGTTTGACCTGCGCTATCGCTTTCTCTTCCAAAAATAAGGGCAATATTTTTTGCCCTCTCAAAAAGAAGTTAATAAATTACGACCATAAATGAAGTGAAAATTTAGTGAGAGAGTACTTAAGAACTTAAAACCATATAATATTATTAAATGATATAGCTAAATATATTTATTTTCGGCTAAAGTTCTGCAAGCCAAATTACATGTGATAATTTTTAAGGAACAAATTGTACTAAACAAAATTGTAAATTATTATGACAATTACTAGCAGAACGGAACAACATGCTGTTTCGAGGGTTTCCACAACTTCATAATCAGCATTCTTGCGTTTGGTCCGCTTTGTGCGGTGTAATAAACTTCCGCCCTATATACATATGTACATATTTTGCAATGCAAATAGAATATGTTAATTGTTGTTGAAAGCTTCTTATATAAAAAAGCTCGAAGAAAGCTTGTTGTCTATATATGAGTTTATTAAGGATAAACAAAATGCATGTAAAGCGTTGCTCAACCAACAATAGTTGGCAAAACTATTAACAACCATCTCTTCTCAATCATGAGAGCCTTTTCCATAGCAAACTGAAAGCCTAACTAAACTATTGATCAAATATTTAATCTCTAATATACTGTTAGGAATTTTGTTATTTTAGCAACCATTTTAGCTTTAAAGTTAAGCAAGTGAAATATTAAGTGATTAATAAGAATTAGTATATGATTCTACGAATGGGAATAATGTTAATGATATACATAGAAAAAAACGGTTAGCAAGTAATTAAATATTAGATAAACTTACCGATTTAGTTCAAAGTTATCAGAAAATCGTTGAGTCATAATGGATGGATCAATTTTACCCGTATTTGGATTTATTTGATTAATGAAACGTTTGCGATTACGCATCAGGAAATTTTGGACATTTCCATAGCGACAATATTCGACAATTACCATCAATTCACCTGAAATAAATAAATCAGAATATTCAAAATTGTGCCGAATGTTTCAGGACCAATTTCAGCAACTCTATTGAAATATCAATCCATAGTTAAATGTCGATTTTCACAAATTTTTGTATGGAAAAATGACTTTTAAGTACGAATTGATATTTAAATAAGTTGGTGAAATTAGGTCTCAGTATTTATTTATATAAAATATTTTTATGCTCAATTTCCAAGGAAATTATTATAAAATAATTCCCAGCAAAAAACTAGGCATTACCATGAGAACTACTTGCAATATAATGACTTACGAAGTCCGAACTTCTGTCGTAGTTATATGAAATGCAACACTGTTCCCATCAAATACCACCTGTTAATAGACTACTGTCAAATCTTGAGCAAGTGTCGTAATTTTTAACAGCTGTTCAAAACATACAACCTCTTGTACTTCGTACTTTTCTGATTGCCGAATTTCATTACTCGCTTATTAATAGTTTTAATAGATTACGTGAATATGGCAACAATAAATCAAGTAAGTAGTTCTCAAGAATCGATTATTTTAGTCTCACGCCTTGTTAAAATCATTAAGTTGGTAATCCAGTAGGGAAGAGCTTCCACCAAAAATCCTTAATTCCAAACCCGATTACCTTTTTTAAAATGTTTTGCTGGGAATTATTATAATGTTATAAATAAAATTTGCGAATAAAAAGGAATGATTCTTAAAGGCCGTCGTAATACGAATTTTGAGGTACCGGAAAAACAAAATGTACGAGTAAATACATATTGAAACTGATTTATTTTTGAGCTAGAGGAACAGCTGATATAAAAAACAACAGACAATTGGGAATATGGTCATATAAAAATGACAATTGTACGTTTAAAATATACCGTATTATCCTAGCACTGTATTATCATTACAACGTAAAATTATAATTTTTCAGTGTCTTTTTGAAACGATAAATAAAAGGAAATAGGGAATGCCTACTACTATTACTAGGTGTTACCTTCTTTAGTAAAGGAATAGTGGTAGAGAAGACAGGTGGTGACGGAAGAGATAGAGGGAAGATTCATTCTTTTACAACTCTGCTTTTTTGCACGTTTTTTAATAGTGCAGTGTTGCAGCGCCTCTGGTGTTAATGAGGCGTATTACATTTTAGAAGTCATTTTATTGTTTATTTTAATTCGCCGATGATTTTGCCACCGACATAAATTTTGTACTTACGCTTCGCTATGTTCTTTGTCACTGCTCCCAACAAATTAACCACATTCAAATGCTGACCCAAGTGCACCATGATTTTTAACTCTGACACCAAAGCTCGCATTACTTCATTGTTTGCCTGCCGCTTAACCATTTTTACAGCTACAACACTTTCTTTCTCCTCCGGTTTTATACCTTCCGCATGAGCTTTGAGTACAACACCAAATGCCCCCGCACCCAGTTGTTTACCCAATTTAAGCTTTTCTCGCGGAAATTCAAAACCGCGATCGTAGGGCAGTAGATCGGCCTGTTCGTCCAAGGTTAAAGCTGGATTTATGTGCTCAATAGCACCTTCTTCAAAATTTGCCAAACCGGCAGCTTTAAGCTCGCGCAAAAGTTTACGCTCACGCTTAACACGCATGTAAAGATAAATAACCAGACCGATTAGAACCAAAAGTAAAACTATTATGCCGGCTATCCAGCCTAAAGTGGGACCGGGTATGTCTGCGGAAAGGAAAAACCATTTATAAGTAAATAATTGCTGAAAAATATTTTCCTTTTAACTTACTGGTTATTTTAATGTTAACACTTTCTTCTATAGAACCCAATCTATTAAAGACCTTACACTTGTATTGACCTTGATCCTCTGGCCTCAAATAGGGTATTACTAGCATAGCCTGATTGTATGTATCGTTATTTTCTACCAGCTCATCATTTTTATACCATTCAACTGTGGCTTTAGGTATAGCTTCCGCTTCACATCTCAGTTCTACGGAATCACCCAATTTTCGCTCCATGTTATTGCTGTCGCCCAAATTGGTACTGATCATGCGGGGCGAAGATGGTTCTAGAAAAGTAAATGCTATAGCATATCTATAGCATACAGTAGACTACTTTGACTCACCATGTGTAATAATATTAAAAAGTCGCGATTCCGTGGACTCATGATTTATAGCTCTTGCCCTGCATTCATACTGACCCTGTTCTGAATCTTTTATGTTTTTAAAGGTTAAAGATTTTTGGTATGAATATGCGGTGGATGAATTATGTATAATAATATCTGCAATAGATTTTATGTTATTGGTATGTCACTTATTTTTTTATATTGTAGTTTTTGTTACAACATACTTTCCGTTTCCTCGACTAGATTGCCTTTGTCATCGTACCAATCGATATCACCTGAAAAATAATAGGCCACTGCGGCGCATGTTATGCTAACCTTATCTCCTAAAGCTATTATATCATGATCTTGTATGCCATAAATGGTCATGTTATCGTTAATGTCACGTATTAACACATGGCTCTTTGCTAAAGCTTTGCCAATTTTATTGAGGGCAGCACAACGTATTATGCCAGGAGACTTGGGCTCAAAATACAAATCATAGATAAACTCAATGGGAGTGTCGCCATTGGACGAGGAGGTTTCCTAAAATAGTTAAATGTTTGTAACTTAAAGTGGTTAGAAATCTTCATTTTAAACTTACATTAAAATCTTGTATGAGTTCACGGGAGCATGATGGCCATCTAGGCACTATGCTACAGGGCTCAAATACCCAAGTCACTAAAGCCTTCACATGCGATTGGACGTGACACTGAATATGAGCCTTTTCATCGGCACGCACATAAACATCGTGCATTGTAATTATCGGAATATCCTCGATGGTGATAGTGAACTCTCGTTTCAGCGAGTTTTCTGAGTTTGTAGCCTCTACCACGTAAATACCCGTATCCCATAAGCGTGCACCGTAAATCTTCAAAGTTGATGACACATCATCGGTAGTTACTTCAAATTTGTGATTGTTAAAAATTTCGGTACCATTGGGATTATACCATTTTAATTTGGGCCAAGGATAGCCTCTATAACGTACGGACATTTGCACCGTTTTGTTGGCTTTTTCAGTGATCTTGTAATAATCATTGGACTCGCTCATTTTAATATAGCTTTCATCTTTGCGTACAATCAACATGTTATAAGAGCTTTTGGCCTTATTTGAGGAATGATCAGATACATTACAAGTATAGCGCCCCGAATCGGAAGTTTTGGCATTTTTTACGGTCAAAATGTTACGACTGTAGACATGAGTATCAGTGACATTGACATTGGCATAACTTTTCTCAATAAAACGTGTCTGAAAAGGTTGGTGAAAAAATTAGTTATTTTCTTAACACGCTAAAGCTAACTACAAGCTCAGTATTATCTAAAGCAAATTTTGTTACCCCATAGCAAATCAAATTTTACCTCATCCCTTTGTACGCCTTCAGGTAAAACCCACTCAATTTTGTACTTGACATCGTGAGCAATTTTAACATCACATGTCAGTTCGAAAGTTCCGCCTT
The DNA here is from genome assembly GCA_944452675.1 of Tachina lurida. Taxonomy (NCBI): domain Eukaryota; kingdom Metazoa; phylum Arthropoda; class Insecta; order Diptera; family Tachinidae; genus Tachina; species Tachina lurida. Next base: position 155,882,125 of record OX101753.1, on the reverse strand, counting down.
CGGGCGCATGATGTTTGGCATTCGATGTTATATTCGGTTTATCCACATGTGTGGTATAAGCTGTGTTTTGTTTTTATAAAAAAACATAAAAATATTCAAATACGTTTAAAAATTTTGCTTCAATTGTGCTGTATTTATAGAAAATAAAAACTACATAAAAACTACATGGGAGTCATTTTCATGCATGGTTTTAACAAAAGAAATTATAAAGCTTCAACCATGCTCTCACTTTTCTTCAGTTTGAGAGCTTTATTTTTCGCTTTATATTTTCAAAAGTTGTAAAATAACAATGAAATTAATAAAACAAATAAAATAAAGTATACAAATTCTACAAATAAAAATTCAAAATAAACTACATCTTAATATAAAATAAGTTTATGGTAAAAAAAGCTTTTACGGAACTAAGCTAAAATTATGTATGCGTAATTGAAAGCCGTCTAGTATAAGGATTTTATTAAAATAATTAAAGCATTAAAATATATATTTGCAAAGTAAAAAAATATATGAAGATTTCCAAAAAAAAGAAAATTTTGAAAAAATCTAAAAAAGCTTGGGGAAAATGTTAATTAATTTTTTTTAGACTAAAAGCTTTTAAAACTTTGATATAAAATCCTATGCTATTGTTTTTGAATACTGCTTTAATTTTTTTATTTTTTAAATCTTGAAACTTTGTGCTTTAAAAATTTTGATTAAAAACATGTTTGAACTTTTTTGCGCAAAATTTAAAAAATATTACTTTTGTTTTTAAAAAATCCTTATATTAAGCAAATAAACTTTTATTTCAATATTTAAATGTTTCGCAGAAGCTTAAAGCCTTTTTAATTTTTAGTTTCTTTGCTGAAAGAAAATAATCACTTTGCTATTATTTTATTAAACAAATTTTGAATTTTTTTTTAAATTAAATTATGATATTTTGATATTTTTATTTCATTTCACATTATTTTAAACTGAATTAATGTAATGTGCAATAATTTCGAAAACAATAAATATATGACTTACACCCGTTTTGTAATTATAGGGCCTATATAATATAGGCACATGTGAAATTCAAGCTTTCGCAATTAATTTTCCATTGAAAGATTTTAAATGCAACTCAAATGGAAGCTTTCCAGCTGTTATGCTTTACAACTTCAACTAATTTTAAGCTCAATAGCAAAAGCTTTTTGGGTTATTTTATATAAGCATGCTTCATACATAAACTTATAACTAATATTAATTGATGTGTTACTATTTTACAACTAAGTTAGCAACAATTTTATACAAATATATATTAATTTAACATACAGACATGAGAGAGCTTTTTAAGCTCTAAAAACACGTTTACAAAAGCTTACAGAAATAAGCGGGGAAGTAAGGAAACAAAACCATGCTCAAAAAAGTGAATCGACATCCAGGTAAACAAATGAAAACAAACACCAAAAACGTATTAAAAAAAAACACAAGGACCATAACAGAGGAAAAGGCACACAAAACGAACTTACTAGTCGAACGATAATGATGAGACGGACGTCTGGTGGTAACTTGACGAGATTCTCTAGCGTGTTGAAACGAATTTGGTTCTAAACTTTCTAAATTGTAATCGTTATTGTAAACGTAAGTGTCTTTAGGTCGTTTTGTCCCGCTTTTAAGTTGTAAATTTGGTCTGGTTGTTGTTACGTCCAAAGAACGTTTTTGTCTGTAGGCTTTTGTAACCGAAATAAAATCACTGTAATTCTCGTCATCATCATCAACATCATAATCATCACCATCATTATCACCATTACCACGTTCAATGCTATTATCATAAGCTTGACTAGCGTTATACCCATCACCAATAATGCGCAGATGTATGCTAATGCTTAAGACGACCACATCATTATCGGTAGTAGTATGATTTGAATTTTGTAAATATGAATTTGTTTGATTTGCAATACCAGAAGAGAGTACATCATTAACAAGACGAGTATTTGATTCGATTAAATTGACATAAATGCTGTTAGTGGCATTCAAATTGTTAGTTACTGTACTTTGTTTCGTAGAAGATTTATTAGTGATAGTTTTTCTTGCTTCTGTTGGATCTACGTTATCTATGGTTAGCTCCATAGCTTCCAAAGCTGCAGATTTATCCGATTGGGTTGAATTTAGTGAAGCTAATGTCAGAAATGATTAATTTGGTTAATAATTATTCAATTAAAAAAAATACTGTATAGTGATAGAAAGAAAAAACACACACCAAACCAGTAAGAAAAAAAGTATAAAAAGTAATACATATACACATATATTTTTTAATGTGTCAAATTGACAAAACCAACCCTTCATAATTAATTAACTTTTGTTTTAGTAATTTATCCCTTTTGTCACCACATACATACATAAATGTATTATTATCATTATTTCTTTTTTTTTTTCAACTACTTAACACTCTTTTTCTAATAGTGTGTGCATATTCAAGAAAAATTTTTTATCCATTATTTAACGTTTGCTTTTTACACATTTAGTTCAAAAGACCATTAGAAAACTTAAAAAAAAGAGACGGAAAACAAGCACAAAACAGGGGTGCAAAACTCACTATCAATGATTTTGTTACCCAAAATAATATCAATTTCCGTTTGTTCCTCCTCGTTTGCGGGGGCCGGGATCTTCGGCCGACAGATGTACAATCCGCTATCTTCAAAACCTCGTATTTCGATGACAAAACCCAAACGTGGATTATAACGTATACCGGTATTACTGGCAAAAGTCTAAATGATTAAAAATAATATAATGAAAATAAAAGAAAAAGGAAAGCAATACATATGTATATCATTAAGTGCAAGCGTGTTTAAGAAAGCTTATTTGTTTGCGTAGAAAAGTGAAAATGTTCAAATAAATGTATGCGAAGTTTTGTGTAGTATGTGTACGTGTTTAGAAGAAAAGCTCTTCCAGAAATATCTACAAACAAAAAGAGAATTACCAGGGTATCATCAAAGAATAACATAAATTAGAAACTAAACCAAATAAAATGAAAATTTTAGGTATTTGATTTAAAAATTGTAGCTTTTAGCAATCAGTTCGACCTGTCTTTTTCTCCAGTTTACATCTAATTAATTAATAAAACTTAAAATATATCAGCAGAGTAAGCTTTTTTATAGCTTCGACTTACCGCAAGGAAACGCGTTCATTCAACTCTTGATAAACAGCTTTAATATGCTCGAAACTTTTAGCAAGACGTTTACTTTTAGCCCACTACTGTTGCACCACCAGTGCACGCCCCACTTGCAAATATTATATATGTATATTATACAAATATTTTTCCTCTTCTACCGAAGAAGAACAAGTTTCGAATAAAAATAAAATTGTTTCAATTATTTTTAGAACATACATATGTACATATTTCTCAAGAAGGTTGATCAATTGTTGAAATCAAGGCGAATCCATATCAGATGGTGCCCAGATGTCAATACAAATTTTTCAGTAAATTTTTTTTGACATACCAAGCAAGGCGAATTCATATTAGGTGGTCTCAACAGCCCTGATGACTATTTTCGCCGCTTGTAATTTTAATATCCTTGAGATGTCATTACACATTTTTCAAGATTATTTTTTGACAAACCAAGCAAGGCGAATTCATATTATATGATGTCAACCGCTCAAGTGACAATTTTCGCCGCTTATAATTTGAATCTCCGTTAGATGTCCACACACATTTTTACGTAAATGATCTGTTTATACCTTTTTTAATTTGCCTTCATACCAAGTATGCATTTTTCAAAGGAATTCAGGGGAATCTTTTTTGGAAAATGCCTTGTTTTGAAATATACTAAGAAAGTTCCACTTCTCTAAAGAAAATTTGAACATTTTCAAAATCAAATAATTGCGATTTTTGAGAAAATACAACCCTGGCATGATGAAGTCTGTGAAAATTTTCAAAAGACAATAAAAATCCATCAGATAAGGGTTGTATATTTTTGTCGATCGTGCGATTGTGTACGATAGTAAGTCATGGCCTTTAGTTAAAAAAATTGTAATGATAATTTATGATTTTAAGTTTGTAACCAATGCGAATTCATACCAAGTGTCCTCGACATCCCAGGTGATTATTTTCGCCGCTTGTAATTTGAATTCCGCTCAGACATCGCGAGATCTAATTTTTCAAGGCGAATCGGGGAGGTTATACCTGATGTAAATATACCTTGATTGTAATAAAATTTCTGAAAACTACAACTACAGTCTGCTCAAGTCGGCCTACAACATATGCTAGGAACACAGCTTTCGTTATAAAAAAGAAAACTCATTTGTGCATATGAAAATGAACACAACACCGCCGTACAACGAAATTCATCGTGCGTGACGAATTCTGAGATAGATTTATTTCTAATTTGTATGCCGACGAACGACGAAAAAAAACAATTTTTTTTCTCTCTCTCTGTCTTTGTACACGCAACAATTTTAAAATTCTACCAACAACTTTCAAAAAGTGTACTTTTTTTACCTTAATTGTACTAAAAGATTTTTTAGTTCAAATTACATATTTTTATTTGTTTTTATTAAAATAATCGACTTTTTTTGGCTACCGAATTGTTTTCAAAAATTTGCTTGCAAGTTGGGATGTTAAAGCATATGGTTACAGCTGTTTAAGTTGAAATTTAAGGTATACAAATTAAAAGCAGGTGATCTAGTATTCGAATTTAGAAAATTACTTGGAAATGGACGAGTTCACATTTCTACGATTTGCTTTCATAAGACTGTTTTCAAGTGGATAGAATGTGGCTTTTATTTTTCAAAAGGGAAAATTGACATATCCAATCGTTTGAAAAGAAATACGGCGTGAAACTAGGGAGATTCCTTAAATGTAATAAATTAGTCATTGGTGTACCATTGTACTTTCTGAGTTTAAATAGTACCAAAAACAGTACAATTGTACCAACTTTGCCATCCCTGACACGCAACAAACAAATTTATCATATATAAGAGAGGAATTCGCTGAGTAAATTCGCCGTTGTTGTGCTTCACACGACGAATTTACGCAATCGAACTCTTATCGGCGAATTCGTCGTCCTGGATGAAATTCGTCGTTCGTGCCAGTTATGCTCCTAGCAATACACTGAACACTTTCAAAGTATGTTTTTTATATCCTTTAATTTAAAAAAAAAATTATATTCATTAATGCTCGTATCCAAAAAAACATTAATTTGAACTTCAAGTGTTCTTATGTCAAAATTTGTATGAACATTTCATTTTAACGTACACTTCAAGTTAAAAACATTTTTTTTTGGAAACGGCTGTAAAAAATTTTTTAAACTTATATGAAATTGATTCATATTAAATTGAGAAATTATGTTTGATTTATTTGAAATTTCTACAGCCGTATTCTAAATTTTATAACAAAATCAAAATCATGATACATTAAAATAAATTTTTTTTAAATGTAATCCTGTTTGGTTTTTTTATTGCAAGATTTTTTCAAAATATTAAAACTTATACAATTTTTATTTTTCATTGTTATCATTGTCACTGAAGTTAAGAATACGGCTATACTTTTATAAGATTTATATTAATGACAAAACTCTTATTTTTCTGAAACAATTAGTTTGCTATCGGCAAATTAAAAATTTTTTTCTCTCGGTATATATGAGAATTTTACATTTTGCCATAAATTATTGTTTCTATTTTAAATCGATTGATTTCTATAATTCATGTAATATTTATGTACATTTTATCCTTATATATGTATATTAAGTAATGTATGTATTTATGTACAAAGATATATTTTTACACTGAAAAAAAACCAAGCAACAACATATTGTGCCATAGGCGCCAAAAGTCTTAAATAACATAATATTAGAACTTAAATTTTGGACCCAAATCGATCATTTGCGATCGTAAATAATTGATTTTCGTCAAAAAAAAAAAAACCGAGGTCCACAAAATACGTCGGTTAAGCTTTTTTTTTTGCGGTTGTGGCTCGATATAGTATATGAAAGATTTCTTACATTTTGTGAAATATTTCGCAATTTGCACCACAATACTTTTTTCGTGAAATATAAAAAATTTATTTTGTAAAAAAATAAAAAATAAAATTTAAATACTGTCATTATATACGGAATACGATTAAAAACGCGTTTTAATGAACCTGTGTGTGCAAAGTAGAAAAACAAATTTTTTTTCTTTAAAATTTAGTGTGCAAAAGTTTCGTTTAATTTACGAAAGAATGAACTACGAAACTTTACATTTCATAAAATGTTGCCGGGTTTATTTTCAGTATAATTAATTATTGTATTTAAAAAGTGATTTAGCGACTAAATATGTATGTAGTTCTTAAATGTGAAGTTCCTCAAATCACATCTAAGATCCCTACAAATTAATTCACTTTAATCAAATGCTACTTTCAATACAAACAATTTGCTTGCAACTGTGTGTTAATTCAAACTACTCGTAAAATATCTTTTTTTGTAAAAATAAATATAGTAGCCCAATTCACAATCTTGTGCAAATGGTCTTGCATCGTTGCATGTGCAAAATGGTAAAGTATATTGATACTCACCACTAAGAATTCTTAAGTGGCGAGTATCAATATACTATACAATTTTGCACATGCTACGATGCAAGACCATTTGCAGAAGATTGTGAATTGGGCTAGTATGTATGTATGTATCTATGTTGTATATAGAATAGTTAAGAAAATTAAACACATACGCAAAACATGAACAGTTAAAGGGGTTTCATACGTTTGATCTTTGAAAAGGCCAACACAACTGAGCAGTGATGGACACGTATCCAGACCATGTACGATAAAACCCAGTTTCGGATTGTAAGTGATACTCTCGTAGACAAAACCCGTTTTACTGCTGGATTTTTGAATTTTTAGTGTTATATTGGAAGAACGAATGCTAAATGCAGTGTTATTGTGTTCATCATCCTAGAAGATATAAGTTTGGGTATTACAAAATTGTTGAATGCTCTTAGTTTGAAATTTGACGGTTAGTATCTAGGTTATTGAGAAAATTTTCAAAGAGTTGTAGGAGTTTTTATGGGGAAAAAATGAGAAATTAGTTAGGGCTGAATTTATACAATTTGTTTTGGATAAAAATTTTGTGCGGAGATATAAAGTTACATATAAAAAAATTTGTGTGGTGGCTTACTTTGTAATTAGAAACAAACCAAATTGCTTTCGAATTTTCTTCACACATAAAGCCTGGCACTCTGTTCACAATTTCGTGCGAAACTCTGTCAAACTAAATGTAAAAGAATTTCGTATGAAACATTTGCAAAATAAATTTGCAAAAGCAGGGGGGTTATTATGTAATTCGATTCGAAACGGAAACTGTTCGAATTTGTATGTTATTAACATTGCAATTCGAACACATTTCCGTGCGATTCGGATTATATAATAACCCCCAGTACTCTGTTCTTATTGCGAAAAACACGTAAAATGTATCTGTCAGCATTATTTTCCACGCGAAATATTTCTGGCATCACTTTTGTTTCATTTGCGAAAAAATAGGAGCAGTAATTTTGTTGAGTTTTAAACTATGTTGCATACTTTCAAGCAATAAAAGCGTGAAATTGAGCAAAATCAAGCGATAGGCTACATTTGGTACATGTCAGAGATCGGCATGATTACGCATCAAACGCCATAGTTTTGTCTTTATAAAAAGTGAATATTTATCTAGCATTTACATTAAAAAAAAAACGAAAGTGGTTAATGCATGATTCATAATCACATGACTATTCTTAATAATTCATGCCGTTGCTTGCAAGTTATGTTTATTCATATGCTTCACAAAAGCAGTAAATTAGTATGATTGTTTTGAAAACTTCTTAAAAAGCTTTATTCTTATTATTTCTGAATTTATTATGTTAAATTTTCTTAAAGCAATTTTTTACGCACTGTTTTATTAACTTAAGACTTTTCATCTGTCCAACGTGCTTTTGTGAGTAATTTGATTATTATACAAAACAATCAAACACGAGTAAGAAGTTTTTATTTACTTTTGCATACAGTACTTAAAAAACAAGAGTCAGTTAATGACCGTCAGTTGTTAGAGAGTTGACACTGCAAGCAACATCATTAGTATATAATGATGTTAAAAAATTAAACAAAAGTATTGTAAATGTGAGTGGACAATAGAAGTGAATCAACTCATCCAGTTCTCTGGTACATGTCAAATTTTTCGCAAGAACAAATCAATGTTACTCAACAGTTTTCGCTATACTTGTGTGCAACAGTTCTTTTTGAACTAGTTCGTTCAATGTAAATTAAATGGGTTTGAAACAACTTTTGATTCAAACGCTCTTAAACTAGTTCAAAAAGAACTGTTGGACATAGGTCTAGTTTTGTCATATTCGAACAGAGTACCGGCCTTTAATCCAAACTTATATTTTTTTTGTTTCTAATGACACAGTATATCCGCTTTGGACTTTGCTGAAAACAAATTGTTGGATTCAGCTTTAAAGTGCGGTACACACTATCAAACATGAGTGACAGTTTTGCTCAAATTTTACATTAATTAAGTGACAGTCAGCGTCCATATTGGTTTTTGACTGATAGTGTACCAAAAAGCGTCAGTCATGATATATTTTTGTAAAACAAACAAAACAAGTTGGACGCGGTACATTATTTTTTTTAAGGAATTCATATATTTTTATGAAATGCAAGGCTGTATGTAATGTTAAAGACAAAATGTTAAGACAAAATCATACGAGGAGTTGCAAGAGATAAGACAACATTAAAATAATTCATTATAAAAAATTTTTCCAGCAATAATGCGCATCCAAGGTGTTTTTTTTCTACGCTTGTGAGCCCAATTTTTTTCTTTAATAAAGGTTTGAGTGTCGAACATGATTGATAGTCGGAACATCCTACACTACGACTGCCACTCATGTTCTATAGTGTGTACCCCACTTACTGTATAAAAAAAATTGTTATGAAGAATTGAAAAAGATTTTTTAAATTTAGTGCATAGAGGAAATAAAAGCCTGAATAAAAGCGAAAACTGTATAGATCTGATGATAGTGTAATAATAGCACTTTACAAAAGAAAGTTGCAAGGTTCTAATGACTGAATTTGGTAAAAAATAAAAGTTATACATGTCTATAGGCGTTTAGAAAGTTTACGTTTTGAGTCTTGTTTCTGTGTTCATATATATTTTAGCTGTCTTCCAGAATAGTAGTTAAAAACCTTACTATTTTATTTATTTTGTTTGGTTTTGTTGCACAGTGTAATAAATAAATTTCTGAGAAAATCCATAAAATGTCTTTAAATGGAAGCTTTTTCAATTGTGAATAAGATTTTATTATTAAAAAGATTTTTTGTAATAACTAAATAAATAATTAAACAAATACACTGGGGGAAAAAGACCATACAAAATCAACAACTCCTTTAGCCAATATAACACCCTACGTTGTTATTTTTTTAATACCGCTAGTTGCCAACTTGTCCACGAACGTGTATGAATAGAAAACGGTACGTTGCCAACATTTGTTTATTGATAACACTGGTGTATACAATTTTAACACAAATTTTGTTGACACACTTTTGACAACGTACATATGTGATAATTTTTAGCACGTATGATGTAATATTTTCTCGGTGTACATAAATGTTTCTGGAAAAAGTGTAACATTCTTTATTAAGAAAAATTAAATTAGCGTTCGTTTAAAGTAAAAATTTACGGTCGTACAATACAATAATTTCTAATACAATCTCTATTTCAAAAAACCATTTTATTACGAATTTTCTTTTAACTTGAAAATATAGCAAATTCAGATTTAAAGCTCTTAATTGTAACGAGCTTATAAACTTTTAAAGCTTAAAAGCTTCATGGACATAAAATCTAAAAATATCTATATTATATTTGCATTAAAACTATAACTTTGGTTTAAGAAAGTCTTCTGAAGTTTTATTAATCTTAAAGCTGACCTAAAAGCATAATTGCTTGAAGCTTTGAGAATTATGGCTAGATTATGGATGGCAACCGAAAATTTCAGATATGGCAGCTTTCTCCAGTTGCCTAAAACCTATAGAAAATGTGTTTATGACAGTTTGGCAACTGAAAATAATGTAAAACACCTTAAAAATATCTATAAGAAATATACTATGCTAAAAAAACTTTTTAAGTTAAAGTGCTTATAAAGTTACGTATCATAAAGATGATAAAATGTGTACATATTGAAGATTCGATAGGAAATGAATAGAAGAAGCAAATGAATAGATAATATTTGACGAGGAAATGAAAAGCTTTTCTATGTTAGTATATAATCGTAAGGAATGTGTAAATTAATTAAAGTTTCAGCAAAAAAAAGCTTTTAAAAATGTGTCTAGAACAGCTACGTACAAGCACATATAGTCCTAGTTTATGCGGGCGAACATTTGAGAGGAAAAGATCTGGAATTATCTTTTGTTGTTGCCTTCGCGGTCACTCAGACGAAAATGTTGCGTCATTCTAATATTATTGGATAAAAGCAAGAATATTTGTCCCTGTATGTATGTATGTATGAATGTATATGTAGCAAATAATATGAAAATAAAGCGTGTCGCCGAGTGCCGAACACAAAAATGATTCTCTCTTCCCCACCCGTAAATTGCTGCCAAACTAAATGTTTCTCTTACAAATGTTTTTGTGTCTAAACGCAGTCATACTCTGATATTTGCATTTGAGGTAAACAGCTTTGAAAGCTCTTAAATTTATTGGAATGAAAGCACAAAGTTTTTTTTGTAAATCTGTTTGACTGTTGTGCTTTCATCGGTGTGAAAGCACAAAAGCTCTTTAGTAAAAGTTTGCACAATGTGCTTGAACGTAGCTGGTCTAGAAAGAAGCGATAAATACATTATGCTTTGAAAGCTTTAGTCAAGCTTAAGTGTTAAAATAATATACACTGCTTTGAATCTTACCGAACCACTGGGTGTTGTTAATATGACATCATAATTTGGCATGGATGGTTTACAGGGTATAACTGCATCTTGGAATTGTATGACATAAGTTACTGGAAACGCCATAGGAGCCAGTAGATTATTTTGATCTACATTAAAAAAGTAATTTTCTTAGATTTCAAGTATCATTTTAAATATTTATCTTTAAAAACTTACCATTCACGTAAATGTATATAGATGAAGCCAAGTTACTGTTTGCCAAATCTGTCAGTTCTGATTCTTCCATGACATTCAAATCTTTTTTCAAAGCACTTGACTTAACGCAATAATAACTTGCCACATTCATATAATTGACCTGCTTCAACGTTAAGCTGCTACCGTAATGCCTTTTCTGATCTTGTGGTATATAAGAGGTCTCTTCGGCCATTATAGCATCAAATGGATATTTCCAGGCTATGGGTTCGGTGTCTTCACATCTAATGGTGAATTCACTGTTCTCTTCTAATTGTACCTCCTCCACTAGAGGTATGATAAGCGGTGCTCCCAGTGCCACAGCAACATTTTCATTGTAATCATCATCGTCCACATGATCTCGTTTGCTTATGCTATTTGTTGGGGTTTTGCTGGTTGTTGGTGGTTTTGGATGCGGCACTATAAAAGGGAAAAAAAGTATCGGAAAGATAGAAGAGACACACATTAATAATAATATTTACGAGAGTAAATTACAAAAGAAAAGTATTTTGTTTTTATTGTTAATTGCATTTGACAGTTAGTGTCTGGCGGCAATATTTTGCCTTCTGTTTTTCTTGTTTTATTTTTTTTTATGAATGCCATATCATTATAATAAAATTATTGTTTTGTTGCATTTTGTTTTCTTTGGTTGCTGCAAAATAATGATTGAATTTGAACTTTCATTTTTCTATACAAGAGCAGCAGCAGCAGCAAGCTTGCTTGTGTTCTGCTGATTGCCCGGCAGTGTATGTATGTGGGTATGTGCGTTAAAGAATCTGTCTTCGTCTGTGGAAGTATCTGCAATTATCTGTCTGTATTTGTTTTATTTTTTTTATATAAGCATCTGCACTTTGTGCAGACGTTTAACTCTTGAATTTTTTTCTGGGAAATTTTATGAGATTTGTTATACATATTTTCTAGGGCTATGGACCAAAAATCCATGATAAATGTTATAACAGGAGATTAATGTTTTGGTTACATTTGATAATATGTACTCGTAATAGGCAAAATTCATTTTAAAATTACACATGTACATATGTATTTAAAAAAAATCTGCAGATATTATAGACAGTGATTGAAATTGAATTTCTTAAAATGCAAAAAATACAACACAAAATACATTATGTATGTACATATGTGTTTCTTTGATTTTGAGCGTGGATCTGATAACAAAAATCACTGAACTCGGTTTCTGTTTACAAAAGTTTGCAGTTCCTAAAGAGTTTTCACATGCGATGTTGTTAACTCTCACGCCCTGCAAATCTACTCTCTAGTAAAATTATAATCAAAAGGGCTTCATTTCTCTGTTACGGACTACGAATATATATATATATTTTTTTGTAAACAAATCTGTTGTCTGGCTAGGTGATCTGTATCTATTAACAAGCCCTTTTTATTTCTAGCATCTGAACCTTGCTTTGTTTTATAAAACAGATCAAAATTATATGAACTTTCTAAAGGCATCAGTGTGTGCCACAAGGTCTCAAAGCAAGGCATTTCGTGTGCAGAAATAATTTCGACTGATGCAATCTATTTTTTGTGCAAAACAATTTTATTGCACGAAAATTCTCGTAGTTAAACTCAAAATTTGCCGGAGAAATGGGTTATCTCTTACTACGTTTATACGCACACTATTATTTTTGTAAACAAATGTAAGCTTTCTATCGAAGTGCTACCAAGTTTTCATAATTTTGCTACGCCATATAAACAGTGAGTTCGCTTATTTGCAAATAATTTTATTTGCTGAATTTGACTTCAAAAATGTAAATTTCACTTTTTTGTCCAGTTTTTAAAAAGGGGGAAAACTTAATAAATTAACAGCAAACGGTTGTCGAGATGGACGTCACTTTAACACAAAACCAAAAAATTGGGGCTTGTGTGCCGGTTGTCAGGTTTATACTATTTTCTAGACCTTAGGGAACGAAAATAAATTGATTGGAATAAGGGTGATTAAGTATTCAGAAAAAATCGGTATTTCGTTAATTAATTTATGTTTGGAATATAAATAAGTTGTGTAGTTTATTTATATAATCCCACTTCAAAATTTAGTCTTATTTATACCAAGGCAAATTTATATCAGGTATACTCAGCTCAATTCGCTTTGAGAAATTTATACTTTAAATGTCAAAAAAATGTACTGAAAAATGTGTGTTGACATCCAACGTATATTCAAATTACAAGCGGCGAAAATAGTCACCTGATCCCTTGCGACCACCTAGTATGGACTCGCTTTGATTTATACCAAGTACAATCGCCCCAATTCGCCTTGAAAATTGCGTTCTTACTGCCATATTCATAAAAAATATTTCAAGTTAATTAAGCGCCTATTTGACATATTTCTATGGGAAACTTGTCAAATAAACCCAAAATATTTTTTATGAATTAGACTGTTAGAATCTTAAAAAATTACTTAAAAATGTGTGTTAACATCTCAGGGAGATTATTCAAATTACAAGCGACGAAAACTATCAACTGGCCTGTCGGGACCACCTGTGGTGCGATTCAGTAACTTTTAACGATCCGACAATCGTAATTTTTGTCTATACATTTTGTCGCTTGCAAGAACGATTGTGTGATTCTGTAACTTCTTTTTAACGATAGTACTCAGCTGATATTTTGTGTTGATTTTTGTCGCTAAAATTAACAGCACATAAATTATTGACGCTTAAATAACGACACAGCTAGCTGACATTAACCTACAGCGAATATCGTTAAAAATGTTACTGAATAGCAAATTCGATAAATTTTCGTTATAATTGTTTTAACGATGCGGTTGTCGTTAAAAAAAGTTAGTGAATCGCACTACTGGTTCAAATTCGCTTTGGTTTAAAAACTTCTTTAACAAATAACACTGTACAACTAAATAATTTTTTTTTTTAAATAGCAATGATCTGTCAACTGATTATTTTAAAGGGGACTAAAAAAAGATACATGTGTATGGGAGTTTTAAAAGTTTACATTTGAAACTCATTTTACGGCCTATTTAAATTTGCACCCATGGTGTAATTATACAGGTGACTACGTAAGGATTTTTTATACAAAAATACGGCAACCATAGCTATGTAAAGAACCGAAGAATGTCAAAAGCATAAAAATAAATATACTAAAACCAAAACAAAATCGAAGTTTTTGACATTCTTCAGCTACAAAGCACATAGAGCAAAAAATTATCAGCTGAAGTAACGCTGCCACCTAGTTAGATACACCTTGGTTGCACACTTTTATAGTACAAAAAGAAAAATTAGAAAATCATGTGATACTTAAGCTTTTGGGATAAAGTGTCTTCAGAGTATTTATTCAGAACATTACAAGCAACATTTTGTTGGTATACATTAACTGCCTTATTCATAAAAAATATTTCAGGTTTATTAAGCGCTTATTTGACGTATTTCTATCGGAAATTTGTCAAATAAACCTATAATAAACCTAAAATATTTTTTATGAATTAGATCGTAACTCTGTAAATTCTAAATAAATGTTCTGAAGACACTACTTATACACCAAAAACCTAAGTATCGCAAGACTTTAAATAGGCCGTAAAACTAGTTTGAGATGTAAACTTTTAAAACGAAGTTAAACCTATATATACATACATATATATATCATTTTTATAGTCCATTCAGGCTGACGCCAAATTAAGTAATTTCATGATTTCGGTCCAAATCAAGTTGAAATTAAGTAATTTCCCATATATTTTGACATATTCCAAATTAAGTTATTTTACTTAATTTCGATGAAATTAACAAGAAATTACAATATATAACTCTGTTTATGTACTAAAACTACTTTTTCTTCAAACATGAGCAAATTTACAACTATGAGAAACAACAATTAAAAGAAATAAAAATTTTTAAATTCAATATGAAATTAAAAGAAGATTGAAAATTAATATATTTATGACAGTTTTTGAAAGAAAAATTTGTGTAAATGTCCTACATCTGCCCAAAATATAGCAGATTTTAATTAAAATCTTTATGAAAATCTATACCGTTTACACCAACTTTTTTTTGACATTTATCAAGAATTGTTTATCCAAAACAACACCCATTAACTGAAAAACTTCCAAAACTAAAACCAAACAACTGCAATGCAGCCAATTCAAACACCTTTTTAAGCAGATCGTAGCTAATTCACTCATCTTTTTTATAAATATGTTGTACAGGGTGGTAAACAATAAATAAAAATATTAAATTTTGATTAGATTTCCTACGAATCTAATGGCAAAATAGATTTTGTCAGCAAGATTTAGCTCGAAACCTCGTAAGTACTAGATTTCGAGATAATGTAAATGTGCTATAAGTGTAACAAAGAATTTATTCAACTGAAAAAGTACTTCAATGTCTGCCGCAGTGAAGAAGATTTTTGCGAAATCAACTCAAATGTCATTCAGTACCTGTATAAAGACTTCTCATTTCGTTCGTAGTTTGAGCTCGAAATTACTTAATTTCGTGCCTGAATGGGCTATTAGTCCCCTTTACAAGAATCAGTTGATTTTTTTTGTGCGTGTTGGACAGTGTAATTATAACTTTATGAATTATTTTGAACTAATTTAAGTATTTAATTCAATAAGTTGAAGCAATTTATTACAAATACGAGTACAATCGTCATTATTGTGTTTTTTGTTTGTTTGTGTGATTTAATCAGTAATTCTAACTGAACATTTAAAAAGAAAAATAATATAATAAAAAAGTAAATATATATTTTTTATAAACAATTGTAAATAATTTAATCTGTATATGCTTGTATTTTATATGTAAACACTTTTACGTAAATACGTTTTTGTTTTTTTTTTTGCAAATAGTTCAAACCAATTTGAGCTATTGCATTTATTATTCCCTGAATGATTGGAAGTGTTTTTTCCAATATGCAAAAGAATTTTTCAGATGTTTATTATTTTATGAAATAGTATAAAACTTATTCAATCAAAGAAGTGCAAAACCTATGAAATGAGTTAAAGAGCGAAAACTTTAATGAATCCCTGCCACTTAGGAACCAGTTACATGACTAATTTTGCCTCGATTCTTTTCCCCTCTATGATTAATTCTTTTTACATGAGTCGACTAGATTTGAAAACAATTATCTCTTTTCTGTGTCACTGTTAATTTAAATGCATTTTTCTAACACTCAACTTCATTTGCCATAAATAAAATAGACTTTTCTCTTTTGCGCAAAATTTCCAAGTCACATTTTGATTAATTGGCAAAATGTTAAGCCAACCAGGTTGTATGGATTCCAAATATGAACATTTATCACTTCATGACATCCACCGACAAATCATTCGGTCGATCAATAAATGAAAGAAACCGGGAGACATGCAAATTAAAAGTTGGCTGCTTTAAATTTAGACGTGTGTGTGTGTGTGGCATTTTGGAAGACTCCCACAATTACTTGGGAAAATCGAACACACCATAAAGCACGCATTAAATAAATAATAATGAAAAACAAAAATTATTGCAAAACTTTATAATTGATCAAGCGTATACAATTTTCAAAGTGCAACTGTGAAAGCAAACGTGTTGCATTTTTCAAATATATTCACACGTATGTAATTAAAAACTACGGCGGCAACTGTTGTTGTTGTTCACTTTTTGTTTGTGTTGCAAGCAACAGTTTTCAAATCATAGTTGTTGACTGCTGATGGATGGCATTGTTGTTGTCATATTAAAACTAGAAGATGTCACATAATTGATAAATGTTTTTATTTGTAACAATTTTAAAACTTTAAAATTCAAGCCTTTTGCAAACTTAAATGACACAGTTAAAAATGAAGTACCAACTAAGTCTCAATTTTCCATTTCTATGCGTGTTGCATGGACTTTAGACAAAAAAGAGAAATGGTATTTTTAATGTTAAAAAAAATTAAAAACTATTGAAATTTATATGTGCAAGCACTATGTCGTACACTTATTTTATTGGTATCATTAACACCATCGCACCATCGCATATCATTTCGTTTCATACAAATATGCTTGCTTTAAAGTCTCAAATACTTAGTTTGAATATTTTTTTATATCGTCAACAATACCCGGCGGAAAAAAGAAGCAGTAAGGATGCCTTGTAGAAGTCCTCGATGCTCCTTCTTTTGGATTTTCAAGGCCTGCTTGCTCCATACCATATTCATATCTCCCATAAATAATGGGAGAAATAATGTATTATTTTCCAGAGCAAGATAATGCATACCCTTAGAAACGAGAGGATCATTTGATCAAACACATTAATTAGACATTGATTACCACGTGCATTACCACATCAGCAGGAGAAGGAATGTATTGTTCTTGTTTGTTTAATTTGTTAGAAAATCTGTTATTTCTTGAGACCTAAAGGCAGCCTTCAAGCTTAGTTTTTTTTTCAATGGAAGTAAAAATTGTATACATAACTTTTTGCAAAAATTATACTTAAAAATTATGCATTGGAGAAGTTTGATAGCAGAATACAAAAGAACAAATATTGATTCTATTAACTAATGAATTAATAAGTATTATTAATTAATTATATAATATAGGTATTATTAATTAATTATAATTGCATAACAAGTATAATGCAATGAATTATACATTTGATTAAAAAAAAAAAAATAATAATAGAATTCCTTCCTCGGACGCATTAAAATAATTCATTACTTTCCTAGGACTTTCCTATATATGCTATGCATTACATTCTTCTTTACTACTCATAACCTTTTCCTTCTGGGTTCTTCACACGCGTGCTGCTTTCGCCAGATATTCTGAAAGACCTTGGGTAAGAACACAAAATAGAATACTTTACTCATACTCTTCTCCCTTCTCATAGAAGGGAGTTTGGAATGTATATCTTATCTTTTATGCGAAAGAGTCAAGGCCTTCTATAATAAGGCATTCTTTAGCCGTTAGATAAGACTAGTAATTGAATCAAAAATTTCCTGAGTAAGTAAGAAGCTCTTCTGAGTTTTCCCGCTGGGTAGTGGACGACTATAAAACAACAACATCAGCAGAAATCTACTGATGCGTGTAGACTCCAATAATAAATAATTGTATTGTTTTGATACAATTTCAATCAGTTTGTGGCGCATTTGAATTAAAAAAAATTACCAATAAGCTATAAAGAAATATTCTCGTACACTGACCATCAAACAAATGCATAATAAATTAAGAATTACGAGTGTTGTACACATTTTTTCATCAAGAAGAATATGAGGCATAGACATATATACATACATTCATAAGTACATTCATTCTAAATGATTTGTTACCCTCACAGAAAAATGTTAGTAAAATTATAAGGAAACTTTGCTTGTGATTGTTAAATATTACAATACAATTATGTATTTGTACAATAAGTCTTATAGGGCATTCACTCCTGCACAAAATCTAACAGATTTTAATTAAAATCTTTATGAAAATCTATAACGTTTACACCAAGTTTTTTGACATTTATCAAGACTTTGTTTTATCCAAAATAAAACCCATTAATAGTGCATTTACACTGTCTCGAAATCTAGTACTTCCGATATTTCGAGTTGAATCAAGCTGCTTTCCCATACAAAACGAAATCTAGTTTTCAGTAGATTTGTAGTAAATCTAATGTTTTTATTAATTCTTTACTACCCTGTACAACAAAAGGTGAGTGAATTAGCTACAGTCTGCTTAAAAAAGTGTCTGAATTAGCTACAATGCAGTTGTTTGGTTGTAGTCTTGGAAACAAGTCAGTTGATGGGTTTTGTTTTGGATAAAAAATACACACACCTTTTTAAGAAGACCGTAGCTAATTCAATCATCTTTTATATAAATATGTTGTACAGGGTAGTAAAAATAAAATAAATTATTACATTTTGAGTAGATTGCCTACAAAACTATTCAAAAACTAGATTTTGTTTTGTATGGGAAATCTAGTACAAAGCAGCTAGATTTAGCTCGAAATCTCGTAAGTGCTGAATTTCAAGATAATGTAAATGCCCTATTAGGTGCAAATTCACAGTCTATAGTTAACTAACGACCGTGGTTTACGTAACGATTTTTCTTATAAATTTCATTGGTTAAACCCACCTTCATTAGTTAACTAAATACTGAATTTGAGCCTTACAAATGATTTAGTTCATCATTGGAGTATACTTGTTTGTAGAGTCAGAAAGCTTGAGCTTTATATACATATTTTCCACTTTAATATGTGAATTGTTTTGATTGATTCTATTACACTTTGTTGAAAGATTATTTGTAATGAAAGTGCAAATTTACCATCTCTAATTCACAACAGTCTTGCCTCTGTTCTTTATTAATTATGCAACATGCCTATTAATTGCTTAATTTTTTACCCTGTTCCATAAACCGATCGATTTGAAATCGCACGATTTTAAAAAACTAATTCAGATAATAGAAATATATTTTAAAATTTTTTTCTTATATAGATTCTCAAATATTATATCTGAAAGAAAGTTATCGTGTATGATTTTAAACACATGTGCAGGACCATTATTAATTTTTTGCAAATGAAAAATTTACTCGGATTCGGTTTACCGAACAGGGCCGTTTGTTTTGTTTTGATACTTTGTAATATGTACTTATATTTGTCTAATTTATCTTTATCTTTAAAAGTGCGTTTAGATTTGAGCAAAATCTAGTAATTATGAGATTTTGGGCAAAATCTAGTAGATTTTCCATATAAAACCAAATCTATTTCATCACTAGATTTTGTAGAAATCTACTTAAAATCTAGTTGAACTTTGTAATGCAACTATATATTTTTTTTTTCAAAACTGTACTAAAAATAAGTTTCTTACTTGAAAAGGTGTGTGAATTACATACATTTTGGTTGTAGTTTAGGAAAAATTACAGTCAATGGTGTTTGCTTTGGATAAGAAACCTTGATAAATGTAAAAAAAACTTAATGTAAACGATATAGATTGTGGTAAAGAGTTTAATTATTATTAAGTAATAAATCAAATTAAAAAATTAAAAGTTTTTGTTATATTTTTCAAAATGTGAAAAGCATTGGCGAAAACTGATTGACGTTTTTTTTTTAATAAGAAATAGTTTTTGATTATATCTAGGCATGTTCTGACAATCATTTGAAAGTACACTGAAAAAACTTTCGGCATAAATTCTATGAATTTCGACATTAATCTAATGAAAAATTCATTAAAATTCAATCAACGTCACGCTTCGTTGGATTTATTAAACCAGTTTCGTAAAAATTATTTTATTGAAAACTTCATCAAATTTATTTAACAGTGTAATTAATGCAGTGTGCTATAACTTTATCGAAACAATAAAATAATTTCATGAAAAGAATAAAATAACTTAAATATAAAAGGGTTTCTTAATAATTAGAAAATATTGTTGTCATTAATCCAATAAAATATTCTTACGAAACCAGAATACCAACGAAGCAATTCCAATGAAATTCTTTCACAATATTCATGAAATTTTCATTGGATTTGTGAAATTATCATTAGATTTGTGAAAAAATTTTAATGAAATTGTTTCATTGGACTTATGAAGCAAAATTCTTTTGGTGTACAGTGATTTAAAATCACTAAGAAGGAGTTATGCGCTCAAAAATATTTAAAATCTCGTGATTTTAAACCAGCTAGCCAGTTGTACTAAAGTTCAAGTGACACTGGACACTGAATTACACCGGCTTCAGCGGATAACCAACCAAATGGCTACTACACAACACAGCTTTGAAAATTTAATACGCCTCATTGACACCAGAGGCGCTGCAACACTGCATTATTAACAACGTGCAAAAAGCAGAGCTATAAAATAAAGCTTTCCTCTGTCTCTTCCTTCACCACTTGTCTTCTCTATCAGTATACCTTTCCTAAAGAAGGTAACACCTAGTAATAGTAGTAGGCATTCATTGCCTGAGTATTACTTAAAAAAAATAATAAAAAATAACTTGACGGGCGTTTAAGCATTTTGCTTTGAATTCATTAATAAAAATATTATATACACTTATAGGCGGATTTAAAAAAAAATCAAATTTTTAAACGTTTCAAATAATTACCAAAATTTCTTTTCAAAAAATATTTTTTCCATACAAATTTAAGAACGAAAAATTTTTTTTTATGATTTTCACAATGTATGGTCAAGAGTTAACGTGAACTTTAACTGACAGTTTTTCATACAAAAGTTGCCGTTAAAGTCCCTCTTAGCTTTTAATTGTACATTGTGAAAAGGGCATTATTCTTAATATTTTTTTTAAGTTTTCAAACTTAGGAAAGCGCTTTATTGTTCCCAAATTATAATTTTTTATCTTTTTGTTTTAAATATAAAGGGTGTTTTTTATTGAGGTATAGAACTTTAAGTTGGCATCACTTTTTTAACTGGCGGCCATTTTGTCAGCTGTCAAGTGATTAATATTTAGTTTGGTTTGCCATTTCATCATGAACAGGTTGACAAAAGAACAACGCTTGCAAATCGTGCAAATTTATTTCGAAAATAATGGTTCAGTTCGCGAAGTTTACCGCAAGCTCCGTCCATTTTATGGTCGACATAATCGTCCATCAGAGCAATTAATTCGGTTAACCATGGATCGTTTTCGCACTACGTTTACTCTATGTGATAATACGCATCCGCAGAGACGTCGAACAGTGCGCACCGAAGAAACAATTGCCGCTGTAGAGCAAAGTGTTGAAGAGGACCCGAATGAATCGATTCGCCACCGTGCACAGCAATTGGAGCGTTGTCCATCAACTTTATGGAAGATTTTGAAGATTTTGAATGTGGATGAGTTGTGGTTCCAACAAGACGGCGCTACATGCCACACAGCGCACGTCACAACCGATTTATTGAAGGAAACATTCGATGAGCGCATAATTTCGCGGAATGGACCTGTCAATTGACCACCAAGATCGTGTGATTTGACACCATTGGATTATTTTCTTTGGGGATATGTGAAGTCGCTCGTCTACGCCAACAAACCAGAAACGTTAGGGGACTTGGAAGCCAACATTCGTGGCGTTATTGCCAACATAAGGCCCCATATGCTCGAAAAAGTGGTTGAAAATTGGACCTGTAGAATTGGCTTTATTCGAGCCAGCCGCGGCGGCCACATGCCCGAAATCATATTTAAACATTAATGGCATAAAATTATCCTTCCAATAAAGCCAAATTGATGGACATTAAAACGATTTTCTTGTGTTTTATTTCAATTCGAAGTTCTATACCTCTAAAAAAACACCCTATATTTAATATAACAACAAAAGCAGCTTCCTTTTTCTGTTAAACAGCTTAAATAAAAAAATCTCTATAAACACATCAGTTTTCACTATAAATTCTTTTGTACTCTCTCTCCTCTTTAATTCCTTCATTTAAACTTCTATTTATTAAAATCTTCATTTTGCTATTAAGAAATACACAATATTTAATATCACTGGACAATCCCTATTTAACGTGTTTATTATTTCAAACCAATCGGAAAATAATTTTAATCCTCTTAACACTTAAATAAATGTGTGATGACATTTAATTGAATCAAATAAGAAGAATTTATAAGAGTATGAGTGAAATAAAATAAATGAACGCCATGAAGTGTAAAATGTGGAAAATTTCAACGTTCAGTTTTTGGATTTATTTGAAGAATAATTTACATTTAAATTGGATTTTAATTGCAATGACAGGAATTCTGGTGCAGAAGTTATTTCGAAACTTTGGGGGTTTTTTTTAAATTAATTCGCCTTTTCAATAAAATAAACATCTGCACAATTTATATTTTATAAAAAAAAGATTAATAATTAAAAAAAATTGCTTAAAGCTAAATATATATGTACGTATGTACATATGTATGTATTTAAATATATTCTTACAGTATCTATGTATATACAGTCGTATAAAAAAAATAAAACGAAATCTATTTTTAGTTGAATGAGATTATTTATAAAAAATTTTAATAAAACAATTTAAACAAAACGAAGAGAAAAAAATTACAAAAAAAATTTATTTTATGTGGGCACAAGTCAACAAGTGATATTAAAACAATAATAAAAAAAAAATCACATTCACATTCGTTTAAGATTAATTTATTGTATGCTTTGTAGGAGAAAAAAAAATATCCTTATCACTGCACAGTCGAAACAGTAATGTCCAAACTTTGGACTTGATGGTGCCAACAAAATTGTGTAAGTTTCTTAAAACTTAGGCGTAGTTTGCACGTTACAAACAGTCTAGCTAATCTGAGAAAATTATATTAAAAGCCCTCAACTTTTTGAGGTATTTAAGTAATCTTAGTGGTCTCTCTGCTTGCCAGCATCAGTTCTCAAGAAACGGTAGGGTAGGATCATGCGATTGCCACAATGCACCCATTTGATAAAATTTTTATTGAGTCTAATTTAAAACAAATTTGATTGCACTAGCAGCCAGTCCAACAGTATATACGAGGGCGGTTCGGAAACTTCTTAGCATATCAATGAAAGAGAATAGTTAGTTTTTCAAAAATATTTTTATTTTTCAATATAATCTCCTGAAACTTCAATACACTTAGTCCAACGCTTTTCTAGCAATGCTATCCCTTGATTAAAATAGTTTTCCTCAAGGTCTTCAAAATAGTGGTTTACAACTGTAATTGCATCTTCATTTGAGGTAAAACGATTGGCAGCAAGGAATTTTTTTAGATTTGGGAACAGGTAAAAGTCACTGGGAGCCAAATCAGGAGATTAACGTGGGTGATCAAGCAACTCGTACTTTAATTCGTTGATTTTAGCCATTGTTAAAACACTCTTGTGCGCTGGTGCGTTGTCTTGATGAAAAATTATTTTTTTGTGTTTAATTGATACAAAAGTTTGCAATAGTACTCTGAATTTATTGTTTTACCCTTTTGCAGATAGTCAATCAATAAAATACCTTTGAAGTCCCAAAAAACCGTTACCAGCCGATTGAATTGTTTTTGCCTTCTTTGGGGCACTTCCTCCAGCTTCAGTCCATTGTTTGGATTGCTCTTTTGTCTCTGGAGTATAGTGGTGGATCCATGTCTCATCAACAGTTATGAAACGACGCTTAAAATCCATTTTATTTCGCTTAAAACGATCCAAACAAGCTTGAGAAATGTTCATTCTTATGCGATTTTGGTCGACTGTTAACAAATGCGGCACCCATCTTGCAGAAAGCTTTTTCATCTGTAGCTCTTCATGCAAAATTAAATGGACTCGATCATTTGAGATGCCCATAATATTAGCTATTTCACGCACTTTTATTCGTCGATCATTTAATACCATATCATGCACTTTGGCTACAATTTCTGTTGTTGTTGCTGTTTTTGGACGTCCACTACGTGGTTCATCTTCAATGCTTGTACGACCACGTTTAAATTCAGCAACCCAATTTTTTACTGTTGCATATGAAGGAGCACTTTCACCTAACACATTCACCATATCATTATAAATTTTTTGTCCCGATAAAACTTTTTTATGTAAATATTTAATGACACCACGCATTTCTAATTTTTCCATTGTTAAAAAATCGCGGATGCGTCTTTTGTGAACACCTGTTTCTATATGAAGGAGTTGCCAGATCGAAACAAAATTTAACATGTGTTCATAGCAGAGATGGAAGTTTCCAAAACACTTAACTTTTTTCTGTTTATACCGCGCTTTTTGTGCCAGGCTAAGAAGTTTCCGAACCGCCCTCGTAGTGACGATAATTCTAGCAAAGTTGTTACACGATTGTTTTACCTTCTGGCAACACCAAGAATCAGCTGTTGTGCTGGGTTGCCAATTTTGTTTTGCTTGAATAAAGAAAAAAGAAGAAAATATTTTTTAAGGAAGTAAACGGGTCAGAGAGTGGCCCACAAAGAGAATCTCAGATGGCGCATATGTACACATATGGTCAAAATAATAAGCGCACGACGATGTTTTACTCTTTAATATAAACAAGGAAAATTTTTTTACTTTAACAACAGAAAAAATGTTAAACTTCTTTTTTGTATCCCAAATGGAATGTAACACAATGCTTTTTATAAGCTAAAACCATAAACTGACATCTTTACGGTATGAAAGAAAATATATGGGTAAAAATTAGTGGTCAAAATAATAAGTACATTCTGAATATGATTAAGTAATAAGTTTAAATTCCGAGTTACATTGCTATATTTTGGATATTTGCTTAATATCCAGTATATACTCCCTTATTTTGAAAAAAAATTCTATTCGTCTTGGCATACTGTCAAAAAGTTTGCGGCAGGGGTCTAATAGGATTTCATACCAAGTGCTTTGAACAAAATCAGGGCTATCATGAATAAAATTCCACGTGAAATTTATCCCATGGAAAAATTCCAACTAATAGCAAATAATAGGGAAAACAAAAAATTCTAATTGGAAAAGGGAGAAATTTCACGCGGAATTTCATTCATGATAGCCCTGACTAACTTAGATTTTCTTTATTTTGTGAAGTGTGCTTTGAAAGCCTTTTCTTTAGCTGTCGCCAAAGTTTTTTAATAGGGTTTATGTTCGGGGATTGATTTTGCAAGTTCAGCAGGTTAACACAATTGGCTTGAAACCAAATTATCCTGCTGTAGGATCCATCGAAGCGGCATATTTTCTTCAACATAAGGGAGACTATTATATACATACTATGTGTAAATGAAATGAAAACAGAATTGTTGGGGCCATATACTGGACATTCCGAGTTTCATTAATTAAGTTACTGTAGATCCAGTTGAAAATTATTATTATATATATTTTTTTTTGGATAAAGTGTATTGACACATGTATTGTGTGAGAAAACATATCTTTAAAAATATATACATATGTACGTATGTGTAAATATGTACATATGGCTTGGAAAAATGTGATATTTTCAAGTTCTTTATTCTTTATTTTACTTAACAGTTTATATTTAGCACGGAAGTGTTAGAATAGTTTTTATTTCTGTTGAGTGTTAAGGCAAATGCTGGCACATATCCGATAATTTAAGGTTTAATAATATTATTTATATTGTAACTTATTTGACTTTAATAAAGATTTTATTAAAAAATTACAAATATAAAAAAATAAAATTAAGGGCCTCTTGTTCTAAATTTTAATGGACGTTTCGTTCGAATATTAATAATGGAAACAAAAACTAATTTAAGTTTTTCTTTTTAATACAAATAATTGATCGAATCTATCGTTCGCATTTAAAGGAAAAAACCCAAAAAAAGTTTTTCTTTTCATATAAATATCACTTAAGTGACGTTATTTTATTATTATTATTTATTTTCATGTAAATATCACTTTTTTGACGTAGGCCCTTAATATGAGTTATATCGAGCTTTATTTTCGATTTAGTCGTAAGCGTAAGAAGGTTTTTTTTTTTAATTTTTAAATTTAACAGCCCGTATGTTAAAAGTTATCAACAAGTTTGGAATTTTTATAATCATAAGCTATGGGTAGGCCCATAGAATTTTAATTTCAATGAAAAGTATATTTTCGATAACATGTCGCTTACGATGAAATCGAAAATAAGGATCGATATGTTCTTTTAATAGTTTTAATATTAATTGTTCTATGTTTTTTTTTATTAATACATATCGTGTCATAACCGCCAAAAAATCTTAAGCGACAAAAATTTCGAACTTAATTTTTGCACGAAAATCAAATCGTCAATAATCCATTTGTGTCAAAAAACGAAGTGCAAAAAATATGTCACTCAAGGCTTTTTAGCGCTTATGGCTCGATATTTCAATTCGAAGAATAATTTCTTGACAAATAATTTTTATTTCTAAGCAAACATTTTTCGATTTCATTTTCTAGTAAACGATATCGAAATTATCTATAAAATTTAAGTTTCATATTTTTTTCCAACACTTGAACTTCAAGTGAACTTTATTTTGCAAAACCTAAATGAGTGGATTTTATAAAAAAATCTTAAAATGCATATTCTTGAAATATTTTCGAATTTTCGAACTTGATTTCAAAATTTCGAATTTTCGAAGTATTGAAAAATATATTTTAATGTTCAAAGAAAACTGAAATTTCATAGTTTTAAAAGAAAAAATAGCCAGGGGAATCTTAAAATGAAATTATTTATATACGCCAAAAGTCTCAGTTAGTTATAAAATTTCATTTTGGGGTTTTTTCGAACATTCGTATTGTAAATTAGTTTTTTTTAACTAACTGAGTTGACTTTACGGGAAAATTTTAAAATATGTATATATTTGGGAAATATGTTCGAATTCAATTTCGAATTTTCGAAATATGCAAAAATCTATTTTAGTGTCTTATTTATTTATTTATATTTGTCAGATTATTCTTTTAAAAATATGCAGCTTTAATATTTAAAAAAAAAATAATCTGACTAATATATGTAAATCATGCTTGTTACGAATACAAGTTGAAAAACTAGTTTCCACAAAAACGACTAAATAGAAAGTGCATTTTATAATTTTAGTCCTTTAAAATATTATTTAAGGCTAAAATAGGATTTTCAAACGCTTCATATTTCATTAAAAAATGGCCTCTTCCTATACCGAAAGTAGCGTGAAAGTGAATTCAGTATTTTTTTTTTAAAATAAATGTGAGTTAATATAAAAGAAAAGAAAATTGTTGAACTTACATGCTGCACAGCCAATAATTGTATTTGATATCCATAATCCCAATAGTATTAAGATGTGATAATTCAAGTTTCTAGAGTAACAGCCACGCCTACTATTTGGCCGTTGTATTTTGTATATGTGAGGTAAAGCCATTGCATATAAATTTGAATAAATACTATATCTTGAAAATAAAGTATATTTTGCTTTGAAATTCTTTCTTTTTAATAGTAAAACATTTTTTTTTTTCAATTTATTGTAAAATTAAACACTTGAAGAAAAGATTAATTTTATATTTAAAAACCGTTAAACATTTTCTATTCCATTTCTTTTTTAAATATTTTAAGGCATTTTAG
Organism: Tachina lurida; assembly: GCA_944452675.1. Lineage (NCBI taxonomy): Eukaryota > Metazoa > Arthropoda > Insecta > Diptera > Tachinidae > Tachina > Tachina lurida. The sequence continues at coordinate 155,854,228 of OX101753.1, read as the reverse complement.
TAAATATTTTTATGTAAAAATGTGTGTGTAGGCATAATTTTTATATTTTGATACACTCCGAAATTCTTTTAAATCAGTCTTATCCGTTCGAGTTCCTTTTCAAAACTATTTTTATTCCATGAAAGCTCTTGTTATGTTGTGTTTTTAATTTTTTTGAAACATATTGTGTTTTTCCACAAGCTGATGTTGCTCAGTATTTCTTAAGCTTTAAGTTCAGTTTAAAGATAAATAATTAATATAATGCTGGTAATAAATTATTTTGTGGTTGTTCCATTGTTGTTGATGTTGTTGTTGTTAAATAAAAAATATAATTCCTTTTTATCAATTTTAAATTATTATTTATATGTACTCGCATATATATTGAAAAAAAAACATATATGTATATTTTTTAGCGGGCTTCAAAAGCAGTTGTCGTTTACATTTGTTTTGTCAACATATTTTAAATATATTTTATTCTTTATTCTGTCGTTTGTATTTTATTCTTCCATTTGTTTACTTCGCACAAAATAAATTGTTTTTATCTGCAACGAAAAGAATTTTAAAACAAAGTTAATAAATTGTTTATTTTTATTTTTCATATTTTTTTTCTATAAAAAATTTTCAAGATAAACTCTGCAAGAGTTTAATTACTTTAGGTTTGTTTATTAAGGCTAGATTAAGCTAAGTTTAAACTAGGCTAGGCTTAATGGCGCTTTCTATAAAGCAATAATAAAGATAAAAATGATGGAAATTTGTAGAATATACAAATATACATATATATGTATGTATGTATATAAAATAATGGCAAGAATAATAAGAATACATTCGATGTTTTTTATGTTAAGCAGACTATAAATAAATGATGTTGTCATTTGGTATTACATATGTATTGCAAGTTGGCAACGCAACTAAAGTTCGGTTGCCATCCATAATCGAGCCATTATCTTGTGGCTTGTAAAGGGGGAGCCCATTGTGAGACCTAAACTCCTTTCCTTTGATATTACTTTCAAAATCTTATATAACTGGTAAATTTTATTTTTATTGGTCTGCAACTGAACTGCTTGCAACTTATGAAAGGTACTCGTATTTATTTTTATACCCTAAAAATAGAAAAGGGTATATGTATATAGGTTTGTCATTCCGTGTGTAATTTCCATAAAATTCATATGCGACTCATAAAATATATATATTCTGGGTCCTTATGAATAGGGAAGATAAATAAGCGATGTCCGTTCGTCCGTCTGTCCGTCCGTCCATCTGGTGTACGTGAAATCGGTTTTCCAAAGCTAGAGACTTCGGTCTTGGACTGGTGTATCAGAAATGGTCCAATATAGATTGGTATTGAAAATCAGCGAAATCGAGCAGACGGTTTCAGAGCTGGAAAACTTTAACTTAATTTTGCCACATACAAGTTAAAAGATAACACAAATTTTGTTAAATAAACTTATTTTATATTTCAGTACGAATAAAATTTGTATTAAATATATAAAAAAAGTAAAAATATCAAAAAGATGTTTTCAGGGTTGGGAACTTTAACTTTTTTGTTATATGAAAATAACCTACTAATATTAATTTTTCCTTTTTATCTATAAATTTAAGATATCGTACATTGCTAAAAGAAAAAGTCAGAAAAAACTAAAATTATGATTCCAGGGTTGGAAAACTTACACTTTTTGTGATATATAAAATTAACTAGGTCTAATATTTTCTTTTATATTTTAATTTATATATGCATTTTATGTTTTGAAAAGAAAAGTTGGGTATAAAAATTTAGAAAAATTAAAACCACAGCTACACAGCTGGAAAATTTAAACTTTTTTTTGATATTAAAGTAATTAAATAAAACTACTATTTTTATTATTTATTTTTTCTTTGTTCACTTAACTTATTTTATGTATATTTTTTTTAACGAACAAGATTGGTATAAGGCACCAAAAAAAATCTAAAAGGATGATTCCAGGGTTAGGAAAAGTACGCTTTTTTTGATATATATATATAAGAAATAAATTAGTACTCGTATTAAAATCAGAAAAATTTAATATATGTTTCCAGGGTTGGAAATTGAAAAAAAAATTTGGGTAAAAAAATAACCAACAATTATTTTTTTTCAGTTAATCATATTTTATGTTTTAGGAAGATCTTTACTCAAGCAAATTCTTTAGTTGAAAAAAACCGAGAGGTCACTTACTAAAAATTGCAGTATAACAAAAAATTATAATTTTTATCACAAAACAAATATGCATGTGTGTACGGATCTGTATACTATCTATATGTAGGTAAAGGGTATATAAGATTCGGCACAACCGAATATAGCACTCTTACTTGTTTTAATTAATTTTCATCTCAATATATTGGATTAAAACAAAGTTTAATTATTTTTTTATTTGCTTCTCCCTTTACATGTATATTTTCACATTTTAAAAAATTTTCACCTTCACAATTAACTATCCAGTGTTTTTGCAGTCACTTTTCCTCTCCGTTTTAAAGCTTTTGTCCTCCTTCTTTATCAAAAGAAATTTAATTCCTGACAGTAAACAAAATTTGTTTTCACTTTTAATTAAACACTCAATTGAGATTTATGTTCCTGTAAAATATTTCTACTCATTAAGAAACCAAAAATCAAGCTAACTTTTTTAATTGCTTACAAAAATGTTTCTAACATGAAATAAAAAATAAGAAAAAAAATATAGAGAAAAATATAGTGCACTGAAAAAACTTCATTCAAGAAAGCGCACATTTTAGTGAAACAACAACTGTTAAAATCATGTTTGCATTTCCCCTTTTCAATGGAATAAATTCGTAATAATAAAACTATTTTTATTACATTGCGAAAGAGTTTAATGGTAATGAATTTTCAAAAGAGCAAAAAAAAAAATAAACATTAAACATTATTCTATTTAATAATCAGGCCATTTAGCAGCACTTCTTTCTTTACTTATTTGCCATCAAATTTTTTTCGTGTATTTCCGTTTTGGAACGTGATTTCATACATTTCTTAGGATTTTTATTTTTCTATTGTACAAGTATTTAAGTTTTTTTTGTTCAACTGAATTCATATAAAAAATTTTTTTTAATGGTTTGTTGAAATTTATTTCTTTATTTAATGATGATTAGTTTCTGCGATCTGTGTGTTTTTGAAAGAATTTTTGCAAAGAAAAAAAAAAATAAATAAAATTGCATGTATTTTAATTAAACAAATTGTTATAAATTTTAATTTTACTAAGAACGATGGATGGATGAGACTTAACCCTCTTAGGGAGCAAAATTAGAAAGTAGACAATTTTTCGCAAGAAAAAAAATATTAGTCAAAGCTTGAAAAGCTTTGTTGTTGCTAAATCGAGTATATTTTTGTAAAAAAATTCGTCTTTTAAGACGAGAAGAGAAGAGTTGAAAGTTTAAAATAATTCATGGAAGTATCCCTCGTATTGTTTTACATATAAATAGTCTGAACACAAATGATATATTAATTCTTATATACATATATTGTACTCTGCCTAAAATAAAAATAGACTTAGTACTATAATTAACTAGCAAGTATGCAGGAAAAACCAAAATTTTGTTTATTAGCAAGAAAAATTAGTCCAGTAACTATTAATGTTCCAAAAAGTACCACACAATGCCTAATTGAAGTGTTTTGGTACGTTTTTTGTGCCTCTACTAAAACAAACATATTGCTCTATGAATTCGTTATTAAATAATTCTTTCTGCCAGAAAGCCGACTTCAATGCAAAGATCTGATAGAAGAAAATAAGAAGAAGTACGTGAAATGTAAAATTAAATTTTAATGGGCGTACCTCCGCCCATGTTTTTAAATGAAGGATTGTGTTTTTTAGAGCTCAATGTGCAAAATGCTCAAAATGCAAGATTGTATGTTTTTCAGAGCTCAGGGTGCGTGTTAAGTCTTGTAAAAATCGGTAAAGTAAAACAATTTAAAATAAAATATTAAATTTTAATGGGCGTAACCCCGCCCTTTTTCAACTTTCGAATTGTGTAATTACAAGAACCAAAGGTGTTTTATAGGTTTCGCAGCAGTCAATTAAGTAGAATGTCATAAAATTAAATTTGAAAAATTGTGGGGTTGTCCCCGCCCACTTTTTACAATGGGACTAGTGGGAAGCTATGTCCTCTCAGACAAAAAAATAATTTTTTTTTAAGTTTAACATTTATAAACGCACTAATAATCCCAAATTATTATTTTACTTATTAAGTAAAAAAATTTTTCATTAAAAATACATTGAAATTGATTATTTAGGGGTTTAGCTGGATCCTATGCGCATTTCACTGTTGCTAATGCAGATCATCAGGGAACCTTTACCCAAAAATCTCAGAACAACTAGAGTTAGTATGTTAAAAAGTTTCATTTAAACAATTGAGAAGCTCAACAAATAACAAAGCTGAAACAAGAACTAAATTTTTTTAATCGGTCTAAAATGTACCTAATTATGAAGTAACACAAAAAAAAAAAAATTGCGACGAATTGATAACCTCCTCGTTTTTTGAAGTCTTTTTAAAAGGGGTTTTATAATTTAATTTTTTTTGCCATATCTAAACATAATATTAAAATTATTATTTTTTAAATAAACAGCAGGATCAATTTAACCCCTAAATCTTGTGGCAAAATTCATTTGAACTTTTTACGAAGGACTAAAATTCCATTTAAATTCAATTTCTCAGCTTATTGTCTTCTCGGATAAACGGAACACAAAAAAAGTACTAAAGCTCGGGTTTCATTCGTTTTATGGCCTTAAAAGTGCAAAAATCAAAAAGTACTGCACATATGTCCACTTATTTTTTCCATAAGCTCAGAACAATTTTTATTATTGGTATCCACCTTATTAGTTCTTAGTTACCCGCTTTTACCCCTTTAAAATTCGAATTTTCTCAAAAATTCCTTAGTGGATCTACACATAGGCAGCTGTGCCTACGATAAAATGACAATGAGCACTCAAAAAAAATATACTTAAGTAAATAGTATTAATTTTAGTAACTGCGTATAATCGTATTTACCCTCTGTCATACGTGTAGTATGCTTATACTCAGACTATGGATATTTAGTCGGACAAAAAAAAACATGATACTCGGGATATTTATTCATCACTCGCTAACAAAATAAATACACTTGTGTATATAAAGTGGAATGGAAAATGTGTGGTGTGTATGTGGCTGTTTTAAAACATGCTTTATGTGTGTGTGTGTAAATAAAATAGCCTTGTATATACGTATGTGTAGCCGATTAATAGTCGGAGTATTTTTATTCTCACGCGTATGATTGTAGCTACATGCATACAGTCTATAAATTTTAGTTATAGTTGTTTGTACTGCGTAATTTAAGAAACGTGTGTGAGCATATTTCGTTCCTTTATAGCAACATAGTTATAACTCAAAGAAACTAGTTCGCCAGAAAACGAGTTTAAAGTTTTTAATTTTCACACAACTTAATGGAAAAAGAAAATTTTATTTTTCCCTCAAAAGCTGAGTAAAAAAGATATTTGTATAAAATTTTCACACAATATAAATAACGATATGGGGACTAATTCTGCATTATCAACTCGAAAAATTTATTTTTTGAGATATGACTATGTTGCAATAAAGGATCGATTTGTTGATTGTTTATAGTTATAGGTATTCGGTTTCAAATTAATGCGTGTTTTTATTTTTAGCTGTACGCATTTATAGTTGTTTGATGGTGAAAGAGTATTTAAAACGATACTTTTGTCATTCTCCGGTGCCTACACACAAAATTTCAAATCTGTGTAATTTTAAATTTTTCGAATTCCCAAAATTGGAAAAAATCTAAAATCGGTTTCACGAATGAGCTGAATGGATATAATGTAGTCTTTTAGGTGTCTAAAGTAATCTTCTTTTTCTCTAATGAAATCGAGCTTGGAGTATATTGTTTCTATGGTTTTAGAGTTTTTAACGTGCCATAACCGCCAAAAAAGCTTAAGCGATATAATTTTCGAACTTGTTTTTTTTTTACCAAAATCTATTATTTGCTATCATAATTACTAGATTATCGTAAAAAGTTCAAGTTCGAAAATTGTGTCGCTTAATCTTTTTTGGGGTTTTGGCTCGATATGTATGCAGAAAACATTTATGTGTTTTACATATTTGTGGCAAAAGGGAAGCAGTGCTCCAGTCGAGGCAAGCTTATTTTGAATTAATAGCATCCCTGTGATCTTCATATTGCTGTTTATCTTTTAATTTTTAGTGTTCCATACACTAAAGGTGAAAAGGTACCCCATTGTTCATGCGAAAGTCAAAGTCGCTCTTTACTGAATTTCACCTAATTCACACGAAGACTTTTATGAAGTCTATTTTTCGACGTAATTTTTGGTGTGATAGCGAACGGGGTAGAGAAGAAAGAGGGGTAGAAAAAATAACTCGATTTCTGTTTTCTATGGTTTTTTTCATATTTTTCTTTACACAAATTTGTGTTGCTGTTGTTACGTTTTATTATTAATATTCTCATAATGGTGTGTTCTTCAAAGGAAAATTTTATTAATAAAGTACCCTGTCGGAAATTCGTTAACTTTATGCAAACTATTTCACAAATAGTACTGACTGACACTTGGATTACTTTCAATGTAATCAACTGACTGTTTTAACATTGCGATGTCTTAGGCGCTATTCAATTGTCTCACTCTGCACTACTTTCAACTAACTTAAAGTTGACTTTTTTAAATTAGTACCTGGTAGTCAGTAAATTTAAAAAAATTTTCCGGGGTTCGAACATGTATCATCACACGTTGTGTACTCAACGCGCTACCACTCGGCTAAGGTATCATCTAAAATAACGACAGCAAAATGTTAATATAAAACTGAAATGAGTTTCAAAGTAGCTGAGAATAAATTTGTTGGCTTTCATCAAATTTGATTACGTACTCAATTTAAGAATTAATATGGATTTGTTCTGGATGACTTTGCAGCAAGCTTTTAGCCAGTCTAAGAAAAGTTAACTATTTTGTAGTCAACCACACATTCTCCGACAGGGTATGTAAATGTATGTATAAACAATAAAATCAGTAAAAATCAAAATCAATAAAAAAAAATTAGACATGTAAAAATAATCATCGTATGAACGCAAATAATTTTTGGTAGAAACTTTAAAAGGGAATCAAGAAAAATAGACGTCATAAATTTCATCGTCTGAATCCTGTGTTAGTTTAATTTTTGACTTATAATCTCATATGAAATAGTACATTAATTAAGCTTATACACTGATATATTTTATTAAATTAAATGTATTATTTAAAGCGTGTAGAACTATGTTACCCTAACAAAATAAAAGTGAACACCGAAATATATTTCTGAAAAAATATATAGATTAAGAGCTTTAACCAAACTTTTGTTCTATTGAACTTTCGATAAATTAAGTATTAACTTATCGACGGTTTACTGTTGAACGTATTATCTAAATTTTATTTATTTATTTTTTATCTCTGCATGAAATATTTATTTAAGCCATAAAATATTATTTGAGCATATAAATTTAAATTGTTCAATTATGCCGGAATCAAAAAGCAGATGCCTGCCTGTAAGCACATGTCTCTTAACACGAAAAAAATATTTTTTTTTAATGATTTCATATTTTGAATATTTTAAGGCTATTTGAAATAAAATAGAAAAATTTTCCATTAAAATCAATTTGAAATATTATGGAGATTAATGTTTGCCAAAAAGCTTGCAAACAATTATTGAAAATAAATCTCCCTGAATACCCCTGCTATTTTATCTATTTTGCCCGGCTATAAATAGGAAATAAATTATAAACACGTACTCGTGCACAACACAACAAAAGAAATGTGAACAAAACAAAAAATGTAAAATGCTGTTGAAAGTTCATTGTATAAAGTAGTTTTAAAATAAATAAATCTTGGAAATCCTAAAAGTTACAAGAGCTCATGCGGTTTTTGAAATGTATTGCAATCATTTATGCAGTTGCAGTCAAACAGACACAAACAAATGGAAAAATATGAAGCTGGCAGAAAATATAAAATATGAAGACATCAGAAATTTAAATCAAGATATACATACATAGTACACTCTTGAAATATTTAACATGTTGAAATATCGCATAATACATAGTTAACTACAGATGCAAGAAAAAGTTTTTCAAAAATGAGCTGTAAAAAGGAACTAGAACAAACAGAATCACGAGTTTCATAAAAATAACTTATGGTGAAGTTACACCCTTTTCAAGTATCTTTTATCTATTCAAGAAGCCAGCAAAGAGTAGTAGAGGAGTATTTGCAAAAAAAAAAACATACTCGTAATTTATGTATATAAAAACAACTTACCTACGATTTTGAACTAAAACTAAACCCTTGAATAGATTTTTGTGTTTTCCTCTTTTGCAATTGTGTGGCTTGTGCGGCAAATTTGACTCCATTAAAATAAAACAAAAAAAAATAAATAAAAGAGTAAAACCACTTAAACTGTTGCACGTTCGCCATTCCCATATGAGGGATGCTGATGACATCAAATGCATCAGTATGTTTTGTGCCAAATTTAACTAATAAAAATGACTCCCACTTAAAGAGATATAGATATAAAGTGATTTAAAAACGGTTTAGTTTTTGCTTGATATTAATTTGTTTTTAATACTATAATAAAAATTCAATTTAAAATTGTTTTTATACTCGTAGCTTAACCCAGTTTATAAAATAAAAAAAATATATCGCGCCATAACTGTCAAAAAAAGCTTAAGCGATATATTTTTTGAACTTCGTTTTTGACAAAAATGGACTAGGTACGTTCGTAAATAATCGCTTTCCGTAAAAACATTGCATTCAAAAATAATGTCGCTTAAGCTTTTTTAGCGGCTACGGCACGATATAATTTTTTTTTATGAAAATTCTATCTGATACAAATTGCTACCAAAAAAACATTGAGGGTTTTGGTCGTAATATTTACAGTTTTTTTTTTTTGCATAGTCCTAAGACAATAACTGACTTAACGAAATTTCTGGAATACTATTCAGCGCAAACTCATAAGACAGCTTTCTTTAGAAGGAATTATTGTAAGAATAGAGAACAGTGGGATGCCCTCAAACTGTATTTTATACAGCATTATTCATTTAGATGTTCCAAAACCTCTGGTCTGACAACTCTATCAGCTGTTAGATATCTGTCATCTGAAGTGTCACTTTATTTAGTGACAAGTTTTTCATTTACGAATAGGGATCGATTAACAACCGAATAATGTTTAAAAATAGTAAAAACTTACTACGAGTACTAAAGTGTAGACCACTTTTCGGCTATTACGCACGTGGTACTTGTGCTCGTCATAATAGAGCTACTGTACAAGGAATAGGCATGATTATAAAAAAATTTTAAGTGACTGCAAGCCTTACAGATGTAGTCAAGCATAATCGCAATATGCGCATTAGCGAAATTATCGATACTGTTAGTGAAAGTGTGGCGGACTAATTCGAATTGGTCCAATTTCGTTGCCTATTTTACGGGTCATTATGATTTTTTTTTTTTTTGCATTTGGACTTGCACCTCCATCCATTCAAAGTCCAACTCATGCAACAATTAAAACTAGCTGAGCATTCACAACGTTGTAAATATGCTGATTGGCTACTAGAGCAACAGGCTTTCAAGGCTGATGTTTCGAACAAAATTTTCTTCAGCTATGAAGCTTATTTCTCACTCGATGGATACAAAAACAAGCAAAATTGTCGCATATAGGGCTCGGAAATCGCTATGGTCTATGATAACTGACTAAGTCGGCGGAAATTGACGGTTATGAACTGTAAGCTAAATTAAAATTAATAAAATAAGAGATAACTACGTTAAATTAAATACATGTTATTTCAACTAGAAATAACATTGATTCAACATGATTCTTTATTTTCTATATCTATTATTGTATTAGGCTGAAGTTCGTATCGCTTTGTAAGCCAAATTACATGTGATAATTATTAATGAACAAATAATACCAAAGTTAGTTTTCAATATTCTATCAAATACGCAGTAGAACGGAACAACTAGCTGTTCTTTGTGTTTAGTCCACTGTGTGTGGACTAGCCATTATTACAAATGGAATATGTACATTGTTTTGATTCATAGTATTTCAATTTGCTGAAAGCTGTTTTGTAATGAAACCTCAATTTTACCATCTCTAAACTTACAACAGTCTTGCCATTGTCGTTTGCACATGTTAGTTAATTTGTTTATTTTTGTTCTACTTAAGACAAACTTTTTTGGTTTGTTACTATTAAGTATATTTGTTTAATTTTTGCCACAGGCCCATTGCTATTAATTTTATTTAATTTTAATTATTATTGTTTGAACTTCATTTGTTTCTATACTTATGATTTGATCAGACTAAAGTTCGTATCGGCTTGTAAGCCATTTTGATTAAAGAGTACTGGAATGTTAAATCAACATGATGTAAAGTTATTTCAAAAGGAAACATTTTCTTTGAATATTACTGTAAATCATGTTGAATTAACATGAAACACATATAAAACAAAATCATTGCCAAAAAAATATCGAAATGTTTCGTAGATTTTAATATGAAATTTTTCGGTGTATATATTTTATATTCAAAATCTTATAAATTCATAAAATATAAAATTCCTTCGTAAAATTTAGTTCTGGAAAATTTTTTTTATAATTTTTTTCGTAAAATGTTGCATGTGTTATTTTCCGTGTATCCTTAAGATGAATTCACCCATGTTGTCCGGATAAAGTTTTTTTTATGTATATAGTTTGACTTCTCTTTTCTTGAGAGAATTAAATTTGATTTTGGCGGGACAACTCTGAGCTGGAATTGATCTTATTTTATATTTTGTCTGGACAAGGTTGAACTGAGTTGCCACTATTTCAATTTTTTTTCAGGCAAAATTGAACGGAGCTGCTATTCCAAATAATATAGCGTTTGTGTAGAATAAATTTTAATTGGGCTTTATTCAATTCTATTGCTATTAGTTAGCAGAAGCTTTTGTTTTTTAAAATCTATTTTGCACATTTTGTTTAAACAAGACACCGAGAAAAAAATTTAATCAGCTGACAATGTGCTGCCACCTTGTTAAACTATTTCATTTTCTATTTCATATGGTAGCTTCAATTTTCCGGAACGACTTTTCAAATTGGGTGCAAACAGTTCTCAGCACACAATTTTTTTCGCACAACATAAGTGAATTCAGCTTTAGCATTTCTAAAGTTAATAAGTTGATGTGAGATTTACTGAAGAAAATCCTATTTTGCTTTTTTAAGTTCAACTTCGAAAATTAACTTTGTCTAAGATCAAGTATTGTTAGACTCTATTCTTAAAAACTATTTATATACATATTTTATGTCACTTAAGTAATTTGCATATCCTTTGTTAGTTGAAGTGGGGCAACTTAGACATTTGCATATTACGAAAAACATACATATTCATTGTCCATTACCGTCTATTGGACGGTCTTTGATTAAATTAATTCATCTGTACTCGTAGAAATATATAAATGAATAGACTTATAAAATCTACAGTATGTTCCAGCTCAAGCACGTGACAGTTACACAACATTTTACAAGTTCGTTGAGTCTGTTTGTCGTGTTAACAAAAGCATTTGTGGCATGCAACGTTTTCCATCAGCATGCATATACAACAGTAGTTTTTATTAATTTTCTTTACAATTGCATTCAATAACAATTAATTGAAGTCAATTATTAACCAGATGGTAGAAAATCCACACACATAAAGGCTCTTAGGAAAACTGCAAATTAAAAATCAAAACTCATTTATACCAATAACAAATAATTTTTGTGATTTTAATCTTTAAGACAAATTTAAATGAAATGAATTCAATTAAATGGTTGTGGTGGTGGTGTTGGTGGCGGAGTTTTCAATTAAAGTAGGTGTGTCCCGGTTTTTTTTTATTCCCGACAACATATGAATTCAAATAGACTTTTTTCCTTCCATGTAATTTTTTAATACAAAAATTTTTATTGGTTACTGTGTCATACAACATTTGTGAAGTGCGTGGTATGCTTTTGATTTTAAGAGTGTTTCCTTCCCTTATCAGACATAAATTCAACTCGCTCATTTACTACTTGTATTTGTTTAACATACATAAATAAAAAAATAAAAAATTAAGAATATAAAATAGAAATGTTTATGCGATATCTGACAAAATAAATATCAACACTTAATGTCGTATAAATAATTAAGCACATTAGCGCTTTTTTTAAGAGTATGAAACGTATGAGAGTAATTTATTTCAATATTTGATAAACTGATTGTCGGAGAAGGGATCAAACAGTCTGTTTTGCTGTACTCTGTCATAAACAAAATCATCTATGTATGTATGTATATTTTATCTGAAAAATGTATAAACAAAAATGTGTGTCAGTATGGCACAAGATACAAACAAATGCTTAGACAGATAACGAACTTTAATACTAAAAATATATATCGAAAAAAAAACGAGGGATCAGTAAGAAAAGTTTGAAAGTTTCTAATCAATTTAAAATGAGCTTGTCATTAAACGATTTTAACTTTTAAATGATTCTAACGTCCCTTTTCACAATTTAATTTTACAGGGACTTTAACGGCAAGTTTTGTATGAAGAACTTGCAGTTAAACTTCAAAAGTTCATGTTAACTTCTAATCATACCTTGTGAAAAGGGACATATGTAAGTCTGTTGTGTTTTTATATGATTGTTACTTCATGTCATGTGATTCTTCAAACTCGATTTCTACGAATCTTTGCATACACCTTATCGGACATTACGAAAAGTAGGCGGTGCCACGCCCCTTACTGTATAGAAATAAATTCACTTACTTTTAGGTAAACTAGTTTAAGCGAGACTTTGCTCACATCTTCTGCTCTTTAAGCAACATAGCTTTGCTTTTAGGAAAGTGGGCGGGGTCGTGTTTATAAAAATTTGATATAGACGAGTCCTAGTACCCATATTATCTTCTTTGCGTAACTTACCTTTGGTTTTAGAAAAGTTGGGGACGGTTGTGTCCATAAATATTTGATATGGACACCAAATTTTGAAACTTACGATTTGGATTTGTTGGAAATTACGCCCCTATTATCATACTCAACTCAACTCAGTTTGGTCGTCTGAGAGTCAACTCAACTTTCACACAATCCAATTAATTTGTATCGCTTTGAATTACAAAAAACTAAATTTGAATATATGTAACTACAAGTTCAACCGTTATTTAAATTGCGAATGGCAATGTCTCTGCAAAAGTTGAATTGACTCTGAGGCAATCAGACTTGAGTTAAAAACGTCAATATTAGATTAATTATTCCACTTTACTATTCTAAACATTTATTATGCATAACGCTCATTTACTCAAACAACTTCATAACTCAAAAAAAAAAAAACTAGTTCACCAGTAAAAGAGTTTAAAGTTTTCAATTTACACACAACTCAATGGAAAAAGAAAATTTTATGTTCCTCTCAAGAGTTAAGTAAAGAAGATATTTGCATGAATTTTTTTTTCACAATATGAAGAACGATATGAGGATTAATTCTGCATCATTAACACAAAAAATGGCGATATGTACTTGCATTTAGAAATTCCTCTCTATATTGTGCCATAACCACCAAAAAAGTTTAAGCGACATAATTATCGAACTTAATTTTATTGCCCAAAGTGATTATTTAGGATCGTAAATAATCGATTTTCGTAAAAAAACGAAAGTTATAAAAATGTGTCGCTTAAGGTTTTTTTGCAGTTATGGCTCGATATGTTACCGAATAAATTCTATAAAACAAAATTATTTCTAATGTAAGGAAGATCACACGTGCTCTGCTCCCATATGATAATTTTTTTTTTTCATTTTGGCAATATTTTTGTTGATTACACAGTACAACATTTTTCAGCTCATTTATTTGGGACTCAATTATGAGAATTGCACCTGAAACAAAAAATAAATAAGATCTTTTGCATCATTCGTTTTGTCAATTTGGCTGCATTAATAATTTGATGGCTATACGAATTTGTTTGCCCAAGGTGAATGAAGATGTTCATTAAAATATGAAATATCTCATGTTGTTAATTTAGCTGAAATTTGTTTACTATAAGTGTCCTCTTTCACCCCATACCAATTTTAACTTAAACGGTCCATTGGCTACCGAGTTCTAGGCTTTGTTCTAAAAAGTACGTAAATTTGAAAAAAAATCTAATAACACGGCAACACTGAGAGGATAGCGCTGTTTACATAAATTAGCAGTGTTGCTATGTTTTTCTTTTTTACTTTCATGTGCAATTCTCAGAATTGAGTCCCACAATCATGTGTTGTACTGTGTTATTATTTTTGGCGTTTTTTTTTTATTGCGGCGATTTTTTCTTGGTTGCGAAGTAGCATTTTTGCGCGATTTTTACATTCCGGGGCTTATTTTCATTTTAGCGTTTTATTTTATTTTGGCGTTTTTAGGTTAGCGATATTTTTATGTTTTTTTTTAGTTTTTTAGTCTTTTTTTTCGAAAAGAATTGATCTAGCAACTTTTTGTCCATGTTGAGATTTTTGGGTTCATTACAGTGATTTTGTCCATTTTGACGATTTTATTTCTTCCTTTGAATCACCAACAAGATTCAAATAACGTAAATTTTCCTTCATAATACATGAATAAATAATAATAAAATTTATCACATATCATTTCGTTGTCTTATTTTCTGCTTATGTTTCTATTTGTTTGCTGGGATATCAAATAATTGTGATTATAAACAAATTACATGTTGATTTTTATTTCCTATTCGCTTCAACAATGCCAGTAATCGATATAATGTTTATTATTTATGGCTTTACAAAGAAAGATCACACTTACTGTTTGTTGTTTTCACAAAATTTACAATGACTCATGTACAAGTTTGACTCCTTTTAAAAAGGTGCTTAATTTGATATTGAAATAAATGAATTGAATGACTAAATAAGGTAAATATGTACATAAATTAATCGGAAACCACTACTTGCGAACTGATCAAATGGCTGGCTGCAAAATAATTCAACTTTAACAGAAATTCTCTATAAATCACACACTTGCTACAACAACTTGTTTCTTGTTTCTCCCATTTTTTTTTCTCTAGCACTTTGTTAAATAAAAAAAGAAAACCAACCTCTTCTTCTTTGTAGTGTTAACTAAATAAATTAATGAATTAAAAGTAGTATAAAGAAATGGAGACAGGCTGTGGCTGCAACAGCAACAAAAAATAATATTATTTATTTTTCAAACACTAAAGAGCAGAAAACCACTAAAAGTGTCAGACATTTGTCTGCACTCCAGTCACAACAAAGATTTACAACAGCACCAACAGCAGCAACAACTGCAACAAATCATAAACTACAAGTTTAACTAAACAATTACAAAAGTAATTATTCAAAATAATGACAGTTTTAGCTTTGTGTTTTCTTATTTTATAAAAAGACTTTGGATTGTGGAATTGGTAGTCAGTTGGTGTAATTGGTGGCAATGCTTGCTAATCGTCGTTATTTTAATTTGAATGATATTTGCACTCTACTTGTACAGGGTGTTTTTTTTAGAGGTATAGAACTTCGAATTGAAATAAAACACAAGAAAATCGTTTTAATGTCCATCAATTTGGCTTTATTGGAAGGATAATTTTATGCCATTAATGTTTAAATATGATTTCGGGCATGTGGCCGCCGCGGCTGGCTCGAATAAAGCCAATTCTACAGGTCCAATTTTCAACCACTTTTTCGAGCATATGGGGCCGTATGTTGGCAATAACGCCACGAATGTTGGCTTCCAAGTCCCCTAACGTTTCTGGTTTGTTGGCGTAGACGAGCGACTTCACATATCCCCAAAGAAAATAATCCAATGGTGTCAAATCACACGATCTTGGTGGCCAATTGACAGGTCCATTCCGCGAAATTATGCGCTCATCGAATGTTTCCTTCAATAAATCGATTGTGACGTGCGCTGTGTGGCATGTAGCGCCGTCTTGTTGGAACCACAACTCATCCACATTCAAAATCTTCCATAAAGTTGATGGACAAAGCTCCAATTGCTGTGCACGGTGGCGAATCGATTCATTCGGGTCCTCTTCAACACTTTGCTCTACAGCGGCAATTGTTTCTTCGGTGCGCACTGTTCGACGTCTCTGCGGATGCGTATTATCACATAGAGTAAACGTAGTGCGAAAACGATCCATGGTTAACCGAATTAATTGCTCTGATGGACGATTATGTCGACCATAAAATGGACGTAGCTTGCGGTAAACTTCGCGAACTGAACCATTATTTTCGAAATAAATTTGCACGATTTGCAAGCGTTGTTCTTTTGTCAACCTGTTCATGATGAAATGGCAAACCAAACTAAATATTAATCACTTGACAGCTGACAAAATGGCCGCCAGTTAAAAAAGTGATGCCAACTTAAAGTTCTATACCTCAATAAAAAACACCCATTAGTTGATATTTGTAAACAGATTTGCAAGTGAATGCAGTCAGTTGTCGCATTAGAGTTTAAACTTAAATGAAAAAGTATGCAAATTATGGCATTCGATACGACTCGTAATTTAAAAATATTTCCATATAAACTCTATTGAAATATTTTTAAATTACGAGTCGTATCGAATGCCGTGAATTGCCACCCACCCTCCCCCCGAAGGTTCATTTAATTCTACTGGATGTCTTTGAGCCATGAACTTTACTTTGGTGACAACGAGTAGACACAAAAAATTCTAATGCTTAAATATGCATTCCTAATAAATTGCATTTGCTAAATTTACATCTAAAGCTTTATTCGTTTTTACATTCCTTTAAATGTCTGCTTTTTGTGCTTTTTAACATGCTTGATGTTTCCCGTAGAAAAAAAAACAGATATCAAATGAATTATCAACCAATGTTTTATTGTGGATTGTTAACAAAATAACATCTTATGACAGTTTGCAAATTATATGCCATTAAGCAAAATCATGCAACAATGTGTGGCAACGTTACATTTTGCAAAAAAAAAACACAAACTGTAAAAAAAGAAGTAAATAAAATTCTGTAAATTATTACCTTTCGTAAAATGTTAGAAAGACAATAGAAAAACTATTAAAAGATTATAATTTGTATATTTACGGATGACAATAGCAGCCAGAAGTTAGTTGATAGATTTAAAAAAAAATGCAGTTAGCTTGTTTTAAATAGCTAGGTAATTTATTAATCATATAAACCCCCTGTTTCCACAACGCGAACAGTCGACTTGAGTAGAAAATTTATATGGAAAGCACTCGTTGTTTTCAGTGATTTTCATACAAATTTTCTAAACGAGTCGACTGCCTGGGTTGCAAAAACGGGTTAAATATTTAGAATCGAAACAAAATGAAATAAAAGTTTTATTTTTTTAAATAAATTACAAAAAATAAATTTGTTAAAAATATATTTTTAGACGACTTCAAAAAAAGAAGGAGGTTATCAATTCGTCCGCATTTTTTATGTTTAGCTACATATGTACAGACGGTTGTCAGATCTAACAAATATTGGCAGTAAAATGTGCTCAAAATTTCTTTCAACCGTGTGAACTGGCAACTTTTGTCAGACGTCTTTGCCAGAAAAATCATTGTCAGTCCGTTGCTAGACTAGCAGCTGACAACAAATTGTCAGACATCTTCCAATCGTGTGAAAACATTGCAAAATTATTGCCAGATATTTGTCAGACATTTTAATATTGTCACATGCGCAAAGCTTATGCATCTGACAATGGCGTCATTGTAAGAGAATTCTTTCTATGGACAACACTGCCTATAATTGATTTAAAGAAAAAATATATAAGAATATATATGCAGCCAAAATCATTGTAATTGCTGCTTTATGGTTCATAATAATTTATATTTTCACTTTTTACATTTAACACTACCACAAACCACTACCATTGATATTTAACAATTTCTAACAAGTGCTTTGAGTCTGGCAACGTATAACAACATATCTGGCAACTTTTTCATATGACAACCGTATGAACTGACAATTTTTCAACTGGCGATTTTGTCAGATGAATTTATTTTCATAGAAGAACCCTCTGGCAATAAATTGTTAGATTTTCTGACAAATTTGATACAACCGTGTAAACTGGCAATCTACCTTGTGCTGGCAATTTTGGATTGCCAGTACATTGTCAGCACATTGCCAGATCTGACAATATTGTAAGATCTGACAATCGTCTGTACATAGCTTTTGTTACTTCATAACTCCGTAACTTTTAGATTGATTTTAAAAATAATTTTTTTTTGTTTGTTTAGTCTCATTGTCCCAAAAAGTGGGCGGGAATTCAGGAATAAGTTAACAATAGTTTTAAGACCACTCGGATTAATCGAAAAATAGTGAAACGCTTCTTTGCGCGACAATAATTTACAGGCTTTCGTACGGTAAAGTTTCCTGGCAATATAGTGTGGCATCTTCTACCTTTGTATATGGCAACACTTCTAGTACATATTAGTCCCGGTTCACACACTTCAACTTTTGTTCTTCTACTCGTAATTCAGTTGTACGAAAAAAGGGATATTTGTATTTCATTCTTCTTCTTTCTTAAAGCTGAATTGCGTGTTGATCAACAAAAGTTTAAGTGTGTGAACCGGGACTTATTATCTACCCCTTTATTTTTACCTTACCATCTATATCACACGCTCCTTCAAGATTTTTTTTTTATCTCCCATCATGTTAAAAATTAACAAGCATTCAAGACTTAAAATATTTAATGTTACTTATCAATAATTAAACAAAATACTTTTTTCTATAAATATTTGACGTCATCGGTTTAAATTTTCTTATGTTATTTGTTTTTTTTTCTTTAATATCAACATTTTGTTTCTCCTTCTTTTCGCTTTACGAGTAATTTTGTTTCAGTTTTAAGTACTTGTATGACTAATGTGTACTGATTGTTAAATGTTCCGCACATACGGTTATTAACGATTAATTTATAATTTATTTTGCGAGATTTCATTGAAATTTTATATACGAATATATAAAATAAGTGAAATTTTTGAAGCCAGAAGTGGGATTTTTTTTTTCTTGAAAAGAGAAATTTAAATGAAACTGCCGCGACATTTAGGTTACAGATTATTTAATTTTTTAATAATAAGTTGATAAAGCAAAAAAAAACCTAATTGCTACTTTAAAAAAGCGACAAACTGTAATTAAGCCACTGTTGACGGGGTCACTGTAAAATATAGTTTTTTGATATGGTAACGCCGTGATATCGATAGCAGCGTTTGTTCCCGCTATCAATGCGTAGTGAATGTAAAAAAACGGGAAGAATTGTAAAGCTTAAAAATTAATTGAAAATCAAACAAAATTAAGTTTAATAATGAGAAATACACATATTTTGGGTTTCAAATAAAATTTTCAAGTGTAAAGTTGTATTTTTAAACATTCTGGGTGCAGTGAAGAAAAATTCTTTAGTATATACCACCGTCACAAATTGACTGTATGCGAACCAAAGCCGGTTCAGACTCCATGCAAAAATTTTTTACAGGGAATTATTTTTATTTACATAACGTGTCCTCGAATTAAATATTTATAACTTTTACCCCTTTATAAAGAAAACATGTGCTTGAAATGTACACTGTAAAAAAATTTCCGTAGAAAACCTTAAAACCGGGTAAATTTTAAAAAATTTTAAAAATCCAGGTGAAAAATATTATTCATGATGAGGGGAATCAGAAAAGGGAACACATTTTCATTCACGATTGCAATTTAGAGAAATGGGAAAATAAATCTAGGGAAATACTGTTCGCGATAGGGGTGATTAGCAAGAATTTTTTTATAAAAATATTACCAGACTTTTGGCTACAGCCGTGTATCATCGAAACAAGTTTTGTTTTGTCATATTCTTGTTTATTTGTTTTTGGCCTTGGCTGTTCATTGAGGTTTTTGATAATTTTACTCCACTCATACACTTCCACACAACTGATTTCTAAGACCCAACGACTTCGACGACGATTTTGTTCTAGTTTAAAGAAAAAATTTTGCAATATTATTTAGTCTAGTACAAAACTGTCGTAGTCGAAGTCAAAATACGACACCCGCAATTAGACAGAATATTTTACGTATTTCCACCCAACCGATTATTAAGAAAATATTCATACATTTTTAACTCTTATAATACTGCAAACAAGGTTGTTCAATCAGGTACCACCACAAGCCCAGCTGCTTAATGTTTAAATGACAGAAAATTTTCAAATTTTGTAGTTATACCAGCTGCATAATGTAAGTGTTATTAAAAGTCATTTTAAATTGAATGATTTCATTCGAAGAAAATCCCTTGATAAAAAAAATTTGTTTCACTAAATTTTGTGCTTCAACTTAAGTTTCAGTCAATGTACAGTAAAAAATATAAGTCTTTGGAAAAGAGTGCGATAAAAATATTAAACATAAATTTAACAATTCCCAAAAAAACAACATAAATTAAGTGAATTTTAATCCAGAAAAATTTTTCAAGTGATAAACTAAATATGCGTCGTTGTTGTATGTGCAACAAAAACAAAAAAAAAAATAGTTAAAGAGAAGAGATGAAAGTATTTGAATAACTCTGTAGTAATATTTTAATAGCCCTGTAATGTTATGATTTACAAACAAAAGCCAGCTGATTTTGACACTATTCTATATTTACATTGGGCTATACATTTAATTAATATTTATTGAAGTTTTTTTTAAGACTAATTTAATATTTTGCAGCAAAAATGTATATGATCGCTTTCATAATTAAGGGCACATATGTATATCGACATGAATGCTATTTAATATATTTGCAAAAGCTTCGTAGTCGAAGTAAGAAACTTCAAAACACGATAATGGGGATTACTTTGGTCCTCTCTGGCAATGATCCTCCCAGTTGTAAGATATTTTTATAAAGAATGCAAAATATTTGTTTATTGCAATGAAAGAATTTTCGGCATAAACTGTATGAATTTCGACATTAATCTAATGAAAAATTCATTCAAATTCATTCGTTAGATTATTGAAAATTTCATCAAATTTATTTAACAGTGTAATTAATGCAGTGCTATAACTTCAACGAAAAAATAAAGTAATTTCATGAAAATAATGCAATAACTTAAATATAAAGGGGTTTCTTAATAATTAGAAAATATTGTTGTCATAAATCCAATAAAATATTCTTACAAAACCAGAATACCAACGAAGCAATTCCAATGAAATTCTTTCACAATATTCATGAAATTTTCATTGGATTTGTGAAATTATTATTAGATTTGTGAAAAAATTTTAATGAAATTGTTTCATTGGACTTATGAAGCAAAATTCTTTCGGTGTATAAATTTCACTGAATTCTTATTATTATTTTTTTTTTCTTTTTAATATCATGCCAATGGCTTTAAATAGTTGTGCCACCATTTTTATGGTACTAAAAGGAATTTTATGTAAAAATAAACGAGTATGTTATATCATGTTAAACATGACATCCCCGTAAAGTATTTATGAAACTTAATCACTGTCTTCATAGTACGATTTCAATCTATACAATAAATAAAATGGAACAAAAAATTCCATTATCTTGTTTACAAATGATAAAATCACAGCCTCTTCAGCTTTTTTTTTTCTTTCTTAAAACTATTTTTATTTTCATCATCACGCATCTAAAATAATTTCCAAACAACAACGCAAAATAAAACACTGCAATTTGCGTCAGTCATTGGGATTGCTAAATGTTGCATGTTTCTTTAATTAAAGGGTAGTCCGAAAAAGTATGTTAATTTTCTATTGTTTTGCTGCAAAACTAAGAGACACTAAAAATATTTTTTTTAAATTTACTTTAGGGCCGGTTTCTCAATGTCGACAACGTTTGACTGACTTGTCAACATTGACAAAATCGATAGATTCTTTGGAGAGATAACTGAAAAAATTTTTCGAGAAAATCTACTGATTCTAAAAGACTTAAAAAGTTTATCGGTTGCCGTAAATTTTATCAACCCATTCAAATTTTTTTTCTTTGTATGGTCTTATTTATTTTTTTTAATTTGGGGCCAAAGAAATTCATCGCTGAAACATATACACAATATAGGATTAGCTTGACTTTATTTCCACAGACACCATAAAACATGCTCCAACGAAATCGTCGAACATACGAAAATTTTCGTTCGAATCGATTGTATATTAAATTTCACTAAGAAACCAGAAAAATTCTTTTTTTGCCATAATTTTCATATGTTGAATAAACTATGATCTCTCTGCCCTTGTCTCTGTCATTTTCTTAACCAATTTTCAAGGATCTGCTATAACAATGAGTTAGCGAAAAAATACAACTTTTAAATTTTTTCTTTTACACCTGCTAGTCCTCTATGTAAAGCCCCTTTATATAAATCTTAAAAAAAACAACTTACATCAACTGCTGAAGCAATACACAAATTCGCTGAAATAAAAATCTGTAACCGAAAAAGAACAATCGACAAAAATACCAACACCAATAATTGTACTCCATCCGCAACAAGCTTTAGACTTTTAAGGAAGATCAACAATATAAAATCTATAAATAGTAATGCATTACCATAAAAAAATTAAACGCGAACTATAAAATAAAAGAGGCAAAATCACGCAACAGCAAATGGTGAACTTGACCTTGGCAAATTCACGCTAATGGCCAAACAGAAACAAGCAGCCAAGCCAAACAACAAAACTTCACAAATTGCCAGGCACAAGCAACAGTTGCCTAGGCAACCACTAATTGTTGCAAACATGTCAAGAAGCCATAACAAACAAATCTGACAACAAGAATGAAACTGAACTGCTGTAAAAACAGCTAAAAACAAATTTAAAGAGTTTTTTTTTTTTGTTTCTTGCGGGTATTAATAAGTCCTTCCCAATATATTAACTTGTTTTGACCAAAATAAATTCAAGATCAGTCAGTTAGTTAATGGTTGCATAAATGCATAGTTTCAAAGGCATTTCAGTTATACATTTTTGCCATTAAGAGTTGCCAAAGTATATTTAACAGTGCAGAGAATGAAGAGAATCCCCCGAAAGATTGCAGCAAACAAATTTAATATGGTAAAATCTCCATTATCGTGTAATTTGACTTTACGATAAATAAAAAGACTTTGGAATGTCATTACTCCATAATCGGATGAAGAATATAAAGCTTAATTTGATTTCCACGCAGCAAGACTTCTCGCGCAAATCATATGTTTAGGGAGTATATAGAAAAATTGGAAAGCTATTCTCCGATTTCGGGAATATATGTTTTTTTATATTTTTATAACAAACTGTTGAATCACAAAAAAAATTGCGATTACACATGCACATGCTCTCTTTGTCATACTTATAGTCGGAGTATACTTATACTCCGAGTATGGATATTTAGTCGGACAAAAAAATATACTTATTGATACTCGGGATATTTATATATTATTCGTCACCATATACATACATTTTCGTATATAAAATGGAGTGGGAAATGTGTGGTGTGTGTGTGTTACTATTGGAAGATATGCTTTTTGTGTGTGTGTAAATAAAATAGTCATGTATATACACATTTGTAGCCGATTAATAATGAGAGTATCTTTATACTCATGAGTATAATTGTAGCATTTGAGGGTATTTTATATATTTTTAGCTGTACGCATTCATAGTTGTTTGACGGCCAATACTCCAAGAGTACTTAAAACGATATTTTTGCCATTCTCTCATACAACTGCCAAAGACAAAGCCAAAGCTAAAATTGCTGCACTCACATCAAATATGCACTGTTATATGGGGAGGTCCATAACAAAATGCAACAATTCTACTTGAGCAATTGTTTGAATAAATGAATAACTGTAATTAGACTCAGGAAATTATATAGTTATATTGGAATTGTTTCAGTTTGGTCTGAATATCTAGTTTAGGTATTCAGTCACAATAAAACTATTGACCTTTGGTATGTTTTATGAAAATGTTTACATAGATTTTAAGATGTCGAATTGTATTAAGTAAAAAAAATCAGAAAACTCGAAAAGTGGAATTGTTGCGTTTTGTTATGGACCTCCACATATTC
Organism: Tachina lurida; assembly: GCA_944452675.1. Classification (NCBI taxonomy): domain Eukaryota; kingdom Metazoa; phylum Arthropoda; class Insecta; order Diptera; family Tachinidae; genus Tachina; species Tachina lurida. The sequence goes on along the minus strand of OX101753.1, from coordinate 155,830,295 downwards.
AATAACTTGTTCTTATTCTGAAGGTAATTTCATTCTGCATTTTTCATAGAAATCCTCTACCTGGATTCAGTATTTCCAACCAAAAATTGTAATATGTATCGATATATTTATTCGTTTGCGGTAACGATAATGTGATTCTGTATTTTTTTACAGTAGTGTACATTTGTGTTTTACTCGTCACTTAATTGTATAACATGTGGTATCACTGTACACAAAATGTCAAATTATTTAACTTTTTTTACTTCAACCAATATCGAATATCGTTAAAATATGTTAAAAGTCGATAATTTTTTGTTATATTTTTTATAGCTATGCGATTATCCCAGTAAGAGTTACTGAATCCAGGTACTCAACTCTATATCTATAAAACTGGGAAATCGATTTCTAGTCACACAGAATCAATCATCATCATCATCATGATTTGTTATAAACAAAAAATAAGAAAAATGTTTATATAGCTTTGCTATTTATTGGGCGATATAGGAGTTAGGATGTGATTTTAGTAGCAAAAATAATCGACACTATTGCAGTTATAAATTTATTTTTGTTTTGATTTATTGTTTGATTTTGTTTTGTTTCGTTCTTTGAAGTGAGTGAAATAAAACAAAACCAATAAGAACGACTGATCAATTTGTTTTTGTATTGTTTTTTCACATGAGCACAAACAAGAGAACACAGCCGATAGGTTGTAAGCCGGTTAACAGCGTCACCGGCAGCGTGACCGTTTGACCGACTAAAGTGGCAAATTGCCACTTTTTCGACTGCCTTGCCACTTTTTGTCCCCTTTTTTTTAGAGTGAGTTATATAATAATACATTGAAAATAAAAATTTTAGTTAGTTTTCTCGTTTTTTTTATTTCACCCCCTTTTTTTTGATAAATCAGCTATTTTTGAAAAATGTCATCGGTCACCCTGGTCACCGGCCACAATTAATACATTAATTTAATCGTACGCCCTAGAAAAGAAAATAATGGGAAATAAATGGAAACGTTTTGAAATATTTGCAGAGAATTTAACATCATCATATAGTATAATTTTATTGCATTGTTATTTCACAATTTTACCGGAAAAGTTCTTCTACAAATTGGGGAACTAAAAAATTTTTCAGACCTTACGATTTGGTGTGGAAAGCACTATAAACATATAAAAGCTTATAGCTCAGTAATTTTTTATAAAAAAAACGCATTAAATACTTTGAAGTTTATTTAAAAAAAATGCTTATTTGAAAGAGTATGTATTTTCAATAAAAGATCTTAAAACTTTTCAAATTGATTTCGAACATTAATAAATTCATAGTGTGTGTGGTAACTCTCTTCTTGCTAGTTTTTATTACTTAATGTTACAACATGTTGCATGTACGCATTTCATCACTTATCTATCTTTTAAGTACTCGTACAAGCAACTATTTGATTAAAATTATTTGTGTTTTTATGACAACCAATATCGATCGATTTGTACTTGAAATGGATGTTGCGTGCCGCTTATTAGTTTGCAGTTACTCACTGATGTTTAATTTATTTATTTTTTTCTGCAACATACTGATAAATTTATGGCTACTGGACTTTTTCATATCAATAAACATTACGAGCGCGTGATGCTCTTTGTCTCATAAGTAAGCCTCAGAGCTTTTAACACACTACCTTATCTTTCACAACCCGTTTGGAAAAAATGCGTTAAAAAAGTTCAATTCATTTCTATGGCATTGAATTTTAAATGGGTGTAGGCATTAAAGGAATTACATTTTTACATCAGCAATAAAAATGATAAAAATTTTAAAATTTCTGAGATGGAGTGCACATGAAATTTTTATGCTGCGCAAATGAAAAAAAAAATAAAAAATACTGGACATGAAGTGCAAAATACTGTAAAGGAAGAAATCAACACCTAACATGGTTGAATATTTTTGGGTCTGTAGGTCTTTATGGTTTCCATTACGTCCATATTATATTGATGGCTGTGCTGATTTAGACACTTGGTTTTGTTTGCATATTACGAGTTCTTTAGTGTATACAAGTGTAAAATTTTCAAGTGTTTTCTGGTGGGATTAAATAGTATGTAGTTCTTTTTAATTTTTATTAAAATATATCTGGTTTATAGAATTTTGGCTTTATCTTCAGACTTTAGTGAAATACAGTGCCAATCACATTAATTTCTTGTTTAAATAATCGTATACTGATGAATGTGTGGTTGCTGGAAGTTGCAAAAGATAGACACAAAGACAGACAGACAGACAGACAGACAGACAGACAGACAGACAGGTCGGTTGTGATTTATTGCATTAACTAGTACGAATTTTTGTTTTTTTACTACATTTCTGCTACAGTTAAAATAAATAGAACTTTTGTTTATTTTCAAACAAAGTTTGTAAGTTTTATATACAAACTAGATTCACAACAGATAATTTTTATTTCATTTACAAAAACTGGCAGTAAGAATGAATAACGAAAATTTAAGCTAACGAACTGAATGTTATAATAAAAGAATAAGAAGAAGTTTAAGAGGTTGGAGGTAATGAAATGATTAGTTTATGATTATCTGAAGTTTCCATGCATATCAGCTTGTATCTTAAACTCATTTATATAGGCTGACTTCCAAAACCTTAAGTGCTTTGTCTTCGAACAAAGTGTAGTGTTCTTTTATATCGCAGTAGTACAAAACATTGACAATGTACACCCTTTCTAAACGTCTTCGACAACTATTAAGAACGCTGCAAAGAAGCAATCAACGCATTGGTTTCAAAATTGATGCTAATGTTTACAATGTTTCACAACTGTATCGGTACACGATATTAATACTGCATACAAAAAGTATACAAACTTTAGGCTCAGTTAGCCGACTGTAATGGAATGTAACTGCAAGGGTAGGAAACAGCTGGTCGATATTGTGAGCCTTAAAGGTTCGGTTAGCCGACTGTAAACAGCTGATCGATATTGTTATGTAAAAAGTAATGAAAATGGGAAATTTTTAAAATTATTTACAAGCATAATTATTACAATAGAGATGTAATGTAACGTAACCAACTTTTCACATACAAATATCGATCAGCTGTTTCCTACCGTTGCACTTACATTCCATTACAGTCGGCTAACTGAACCTTTAGCATTGATACGTTTCGAAAGTCAGCCATATATTTGAAAGTTTAAACTCAGTATAAACACTTTTGAAATGTTTGTTTTCGATCACGTGAATAATAATTGTATTTGGTTTTTCATTTCAGTTATACATGTCTGTTCTGAAAATCATGTGATTTCAATTTATACGCCACGCCGTTCTTAAAAAAGAAAGCAAAAGAAATCACAAAAGCAAGTAACATTTTTAACCCAAGAAAAGGTAAGAAAAAGTATAATTTAAAAAAAAAACTGATTTATTTAAGTATGTAACTTATTATAACGTTCGCAAAAATAACCAAGAGATTTGAAAAACGTTAGACTTAGCTGAAAGCCTTGAAATCACAAAACTATATAAATAGAACACATTTTAATGGTCTATAGTTCTTAAAAAAATAAAACAACAATGCAGCATTTGAGGATAAAACCGCTTATCTCAACAAAATTCCCCTCCACTCCACGGTTTAGCTGCAAATGCTGCATATGTTATTTTATTTTTTTTAGGAACTATAGATCATTATAATGTGTTCAGCAATTAATTAAAATATGTTTGTAGATATTTAGATCACACTTCGTTTGAATATCGAGCTATATGAAGCGGATTTTTTACATTTTACGGTTCAAAATCTTCTTTGAAAATGGAATGACAGGAGTTAACAAATTATTTACTTTAAAATACTTTTTGCAAATGGTTTTGGAGAAATCTTTTACATTCGAATGTCTCTCGCTCTCTCTCTCTCTCTTCCCCTCTCTATATATGTATATATTGTTACGTTTTTACATATCAAAAACGTTATTTTTTTAGATTCAAATAGTTGCAATTGAACAAACAGTCACCAGTATATAATTCTTATCAAATCAGAACACTTTACTTACTCCAAATTGGTATTAGAATGTTAAACTATGTACTGAAATACCACGATGTTAAGTTCGCTGTTCTTAACATAATACTGTCTGCTTACGCGATATGTTAATAAAATATTTTCTCAATTCACAACCTATTGCGGGAGTCGTAGTTGGTACATGAGTTTTCATTAATTTTAATAAAAACATTGTTCATAAACAAATGTTAACAACGTTTGTACGAACTACGACTCCCACAATAAGTTGTGAATTGAGTAATTGTTTCAAAAATACAGAGAAATGATCTTTTAAAGATACCTGCTTTAAAGCCATATAAAGGAATAACTTCTTATTGTACCTAAATAAGCTAAACGTTTTATATTTCTTCTCAGGACCTGCCAACTTAATATTTCCTAATGCTATAGGTTGCTTGTTGGTACATACTCTCCTTTACCGAATTCTTAGTGTCAGTTTCACGACTCCAATATAACTCTTGTATAGATTTTTAATACAACGCTACTTTTTCGTTAATGAATGTTAGAATCACAAGCGGATATGACAGTTATTTTAAATGATTTCCTAACTTTATTTATTATATAAACATATGTCATTCATAAAAAGGAAATAAGCAAATATTTACTTACATGAATGAATTTTATTTATTATAATTTATCGTTAAACTAGGATTTATTATTATTTACATATTTTTCCATAATTTTCAAACTTCATTATAGCAAACACCCCAAAAAATATTTATGTGGCGCCTTATGGTACCTTTTTTATTTTTAAAATTACCATTTTATGTCTGACAAATCAATTTTATACATACAGACATACATACAGAGAAGTACATATCGTTGGTCTCAAGTAGAAAGGCCCTAACTCAAATAATTGTAACTTTACAGGAGCAGGTAAAACATAATAGAAACTGTAATATTCACAATGTAATTTTTTTTTGTAAAACTGCTTGTAAAAGCGTTATTTTTTACACTATTGCAATATATCTTTGTGAGAAGTTGTATTTGCGTGGAATGTATTCGAATCGCTGAAAAACTCAATTTCGTAAAAAACACGAGTTAGGGCCTTTCTACTTGAGACCATCGATATGTATGTATGTTATAAAATATTAGTTGCTGGTAGAAAATTTTCTTCATTAAATTATTCATGTACATTTTTTAAAACAGCGAAGCTATTTAAATAAAAATGAATTGAATTGTAAGTGAAATTGTAGTGAAAATCAATAAATCGTTTAATTTGCAAAACAGTGCTGCTTTAATTTACCCCAACCATTTAGCCATTTTTATGAGTGAATAAAAAATAAATTCAATAATTTAAAATTTATATATCGGTTACAACTTGTTTAAACCCACTGTAGCTTGCATTTCTTATACGAGTATGTGTGTGAGTGGGTGTGTGTGTGTGCTTGTGTGTTTCTATACGTGTCCGAATTTATTTTGAATTCATTGATTCGTATGAATGAATGAATTTAAAATGTTTGAGTTTGCAGCCTACATTAATATTTTCCATTTGAAGTGCTTTGAAAAGAAAAAAAATTCGTGCGCAATGCCTGTGAGGACGTAGGAGCACTTGGCATTTGCAAGAGAAATAAAAATATTTAAAACAACTGCAAAGCATGAACGTAACACGCCTGTTTGTAAATCATGTTAATTACCAAAAAAAGTTTCTTTGTAAGAAAAACTGCTGACTGTATTTAGGCAGTGATTTTTTTTTCATATTTTATTAAGTGCCTGCAGCTTAAAGTGGCCCAAAAATTTATTATTCCAATGGTATTAAGGCGATATTGTAATTTATCCAGGGATCGCAAATAACGATTATTTTCCAAATTTAAATTAAAAAAATCACAATAATAGAGAACTGCTACGTGCACAAGGAATATACCAAGATACTCCATGTTACATGGACTACCGATAGATGCAATGATTTTTATTTTTTTGATTTTTATTTATTCCTCACAAAATAACTCTTATTTTGTGACTTTTATTTATTCCTCAGAAAATAACAGTTATTTCTTGATTTTTATTTATCCCTCACAAAATAAGAGTTATTTTGTGACTTTTATTTATTCCTCACAAAATAACAGTTAATTTTTGATTTTTATTTTTTTGCTCAAAAAAATTTTAACTTTTAAAATTAATAAATAATAAAAAAGTAAATTTAATTTAACATATAAGAGTTTTTTTTAAAGACTCTGGCGATAAATTAAATTTTAAATCGGTTAATATTCATTTTAACGCAAAAATTACGCTTTCTACATTTTAAAAGTTAAGCAAAAAAATAAAAATCAAACAGTAACTGTTATTTTGTGAGGAATAAATAAAAGTCACAAAATAACTCTTATTTTGTGAGGGATAAATAAAAATCAAAAAATAACTGTTATTTTCTGAGGAATAAATAAAAGTCACAAAATAAGAGTTATTTTGTGAGGGATAAATAAAAATCAAGAAATAATGATTAAAAAGTGATTTTTAAAATAAAAGTTATAACCGTTACGGTCCCTGAATTTATCTGATTGCTAATGTAAATGCAAATAAAATATTGGACACATTTAGTTATGAGTTAACACTCAAATAAGAAACGAAAACGGTGGGAATAAACCAAAAAAAAAAATAGTACGTGTACCAGTACATATCGTCCCTAACATGTCAAACTATCCAATATGCAAATTTGTACTTTTCAGAGGAGCGTAAAGAGTCGTCAATTTTGAATTTAAGGTCGGCGTATTCCTAAAACTCCCAGTCTTAAAATATTTCTTTTGAGTTATCTATCGTCTATTAGGAAATTAGAGTATCAAGGTAACGAATCTAAGAAACGAATTTTGCATATTGGATAGTTTGACATGGTAGTAACTAAAATCTAGCAAAACAAGGTTAATTTAACGTTATTCTGCAATTTCCTTTATCGCGAATAATAGGCGAATAGTTTGTTCACGTGATTTTTTTATATGGAAAAAAGCATAATTTCACGTGAACAAGCTGTTCGCATTTTTTCATGATAAAGGGAATGATTTTGCTCCATATGTGTTTTATGTTAATTCAACATGATTTGCAGTAATCTTCGAAGAAATTTTTTCTTTTTGAATTGACTTTATTTCATGTTAATTTAATGTTCCAGTATTGTTAAATCAAAATGAAGAATCATGTTGAATCAAAGTTATTTAAAATCATGTTGAATTGGATTCTGAAATATTACGAAAAATCATGTTGAATCAAAGTTATTTCAAGTTGAAACAACATAAATTGATTTATTTTTTATTTATTCAGTTTCTATTGAAATTAATATAATATAATTCTTGTTAGCAAACAAGGTGCGTCGCGTCACATATGGCTTAAAGAGACAAGTTGGTAATATTATTAGAAAAAACAGCTCTGGCAGTGTAATTTGGGCATTGTCTTGTTAGTAGACTTACGGAATTGGTCCAAATAAGATTTTGGAAAACGTATCTTCTAATATCCTTGTGCAAGATGATCCAGTAATTTTTGTTTGTTTCTTTCTAAGCCTTCATTAAAAAGTTATCCTTTCTAAAGTCTTAGAAATATAATTTGTATCCATCTTGTACATTTTTATTAAACTTTTTTTCGCCACAAAAATATATGTTTGAAATCCTTATTGAACTGATGCGCAGTGTATATATTATTTTTCAGGCATTTAAGATAAAATTAAAGAAAATATAATAATAATTCCACAATTATGTCATACTAGGTTATAATATGTACTCGATAAAGAAAAAAACAAAATGAAAAAAAAACAAAATTTTATCGCACACAAAACAAAATTAATTAAGTCCCCAATATTCATTATTTCTGTTTATTTGATTGCCCACGAAAAAAATAAAAAAATAAAACCTTACGATATTATTAAGTTGCTCTCATAAATATTGCAAGTAATATCGCATTCATGCCACTACAACGTATAAGTGATTAAATTTTATAACTGAGCAGGATACTGAAACCCAACTATGCAAACCCAACATATGTCCGAGTATGTATAACAAACACAAACAAAACAACACTTACTACTCGTTTAAATTGTAAGTTTAGCTGCTGCACCAGTAACATTTTTTTACTCCTTGTTGTGTGTCTTAAACACACACACACACTGCATCCAATTGAACAAAAGAAAAACTTTTCTTTATAAAAGTTATTTAATTCCACTGCGGAAGTATAAAAAATAATACTGTTTTATTGAGCTTAATATTCTATTAAGTGGTTGGCAACTAACAGCGAACCATGATCCAAAACGAAAAGAAGTGAAATGATGATGACACTCCCCGCTGTTAATACTTATTAGTTGTCCAGTTCTATGCAACACATTATGGAAGACTTAACAGAGTGATATGTTTCACGACATGTCAAGAATTAAAATGAATGTAAACAAATTTTATGCGTTTTTGTCTGCTGAATTTTATAGATTCAAAGCGAAGAAAACGTAAGTATGTTTACATATAAAGACCACAAGGTAAGAGCAGCACCCACTTACAATTGAGGATTTGTTCTGCACCATTAGCTCAAAATGTTGAGTTATGACGCTCTTTGAGTAAATGATAATGAGTACTCAAAAAAAATATTTACATAAGTAAATAGTCTTAATTTTAGCAACTGCGTATAATCATAATTGTAGTGCAAATAATTCTTACGCTCACATATTTTCTCTCAAGTAGCTATGACTATAGCCGATTCCAGTATACATACAAGAGCATCTCTACTTCGTTTATACAAAAAACTAAAATACGCTACAAGCGCTTTGGCTCTCACTCATCATACGTATAGTCGGAGTATGCTTATACTCAAAGTATGGATATTAAGTTGGACAAAAAAATATACGCCTGATACTTGGGATATTTATTCATCATTCGCCACCATATACTTACATTTGTGTATATAATGTAATGGAAAGGAAAATGCGTTTTGGCTGTTTGAAAACATGTGTGTGTGTGTATATGTAAATAAAATAGTCCTGTATTAAGCATGTGTAGCCGATTATTAGGCAGGGCATTTTTAATACTCATGCGTATGATTGTAGCTCACACAGTCTGTACATTTTAGTTAAAGTTGCTTGTGCTGCGTTATTTAAAAAATGTGTGTAAACATAGTTATTGGATGTTTACAGTTATACGTATTCGGATTAAAATTAATGCGTGTGTTTACTCATTTATAGTTGTTTGGCGGATAATACTCAAAGAGTACTTAAAACGATACTTTTGTCATTCTCTAATGTAGAGGTGTCGAAACAGAATTTCTGCCTACAGCGCCACCTCTTGATAAGTATTTGACTTTTCCTGTTTTCTTAGCCTTTGCGCAGCAAAAACGAACAAACCTGCAGAAAGAAGTATCCAATTTGGACCAGTTGTTTTTAACCCCTTTTTATATGTTTATGAGAATCACCCTTATCGCGAATAAAAGGCGAATATTTTGTTCACGTGAAATATTTCCCGTGAACAAAAAATGGTGAACAAAATTAGAAAATAGTATACTGACACAACAACAACGCAAACATTGGCGATCACAATTTTAGGGAAAGGGAACACATTTCACGTTAACTTTTTTGCATATGTAATAAGGACTTTAGCAAATCGAGCTGAAATATGCAGTATTATGCCCCAGTTGAAACTTGCAGGGGTTACAAAAGATTACACAAAAGTATAACTTTTTGTTTCTGAGCTGTAACATCAACACTTTGTTAAAAAACTACATGGCTTAAGTCGACTTAAGTAATTATTCCTTATTGCCACAGATATATATATAGATTTTGTCAATACTTCATTTCTTTACACATTTTTTTCATTCACTTCTGCCAATTTTTAGCAATTGTTAATAGAAAAGACAAGCAGCTACTTATTCAGCGAGTATTATTAGAAAGAAAGAAATTAAATGCTTAAGTATTAAATTATAGTTTTCTTTTGAAAAATAACTTAAAAAAAAAGAAAATGATAAAGAAGGTACAGTTTTTCATTTGCCAAATTCATTCTTCTCGCATTTATTTCAGTCCAAAGCTAATGTTGCCAATAATTCATTTTAAGTTCCGTTTTTGTTTTATTCAATGTTGTTGACACTCACAATTTGTTCCAGGGAGTAAGTGCTACTCCTAGAGTTAGCATGTCCTTATGGTAACAGTTTGATAAAATATAATGTTAAAGATATTCATGTGCTTTAATTATTACAAATAATTGTTAAAGAAATGGAGCGGCCAGTTTAATTAATTTGTCTGGGAATTTTGAACATTAATTATTCAAATTAATTCATTTGCTATCTTATCTTCCTAAAATAAATTACATCTTGTGTTTAATTTGTAACAGCAGTATTATTTATTTGAGGTAACATTTTATTTAAATATGTACATAAAAGTAAAGAAACTGTGAAGCTAAGCTTACATTGCACAAGGGGACCGACCTATTAGGAACGAAGTGGAACGTGCAGCCAGTAAAACCTTAAAAATTTAAATGTTTGATAGGGCTTCAATAAATTTTTTTTGAAAAACCTAGGTTATGGAATATTTTTATTTAAATTTTTTTGTAATTTTAATTAATAATTAATTTTAATTAATAATTTAATTAAAATTAAAAACTTTTTATTTAAACTTTTTTTAATTTAACCAATTTTTTTTATGAATTTCTTAAAAAGCTTTACTTAAAAATTTTTTTTAACAAATTTAAGTTATAGGTAATAATAATAAAAAAAATAAAGCCATCGATACATTTGTTTTAAATTAGGTTATCGAAAAAGTTTCGTTGAAAATTTTAAGTTATCGAAAATTTTTCTTTAACAAACTTTAGTTATATTTTTAAGTTTAATTGTTTTTTTAGTTTAAATCTCCGATTTTTTTTTTTGATAAATTTGTTAAAAAAAAATAGTTAAAAAATACAAGCAATCGTTAAAAAAACATTGTGTTGAAGTAAAAACTAGTTTAAACAAATTTAAGTTATGAAATATAAAAATTAAAGTTATCGATAAATTTCTTATAAATTAAGTTATCGATAAGTTTAATATTTTTTGTTTGACGAATTTCTTTAAAAAATTTACTCAACAAATATCGAGCCTTATTCTCGATGTTATCGTAAGTGACAAAAATTAAAGTTTTCAGGAGAAGGTTTTTCTAAAATATTCAAATATGTTTTTTATATGTAAATTTTCGCTTACGATAAAATTGTACAGCCTGTATCTTAAAAGTTATGCACAATTTTGGTATTTTGATAATTGTAAACTTTATCCATAGAATTTTATTTTCGATAAAAAAGTATACTTTCGATAACATGTTGCTTACTTTAAAATCGAAAATAAGACTCGATATATTGGTATCCGTTTGTTTATTTCTTAAAAACAGTTTATAGTGGAACGCAAAACAGCTGTTTATCGTTTAAGGGCCAATCTCACGACGGCGACAACGATCGATTTGTCGCATACTTACATTCAAAACAAAAACAAATTTTAATATTTTGTTCTTGTTGCAAATGTACATGCAGATAATGTTAAAGTAAAAATGTATTAAAAAAATAAAGCCTTTCAAATTGAATTATCGATAAAGTTTCTTTGAAAAACTTAAGCTATTTAAATTTTTTTTTTAAATACTCAAGTAATCAAAAAGTTTTACTAAAACGTTTTGTAAGCTATGAGTTGTCGTTAGGTTATCGTTTTCTATAATTTTTAATAAAAAAAATTAAGTTATAGATACATTTTAAAAACTTCAGGTATCGGTAATTCTCTTCAGGGCTCGTTACAACTATAAGCTATCAGCTACATTTGTACGAGTATATGTATGAAATGAGAAATGCTGATAAATGTATGAATAATATCGATCCCTATTTTTGATGTAGTCGTAAGCGACAAAAATTTAAGTTTTCAGGTGAAGGCTTTTCATAATATTCAAATAAGTTTTACACACGTAAATTGTCGCTTACGATAAAATTTTACAGTGCGTATCTTAAAAGTTATCAGCAATTTTGGAATTTTAATCAAACTAAACTATGGGTAGGTCCATAAAATTTAAATTTCAATAAAAAAGTATATATTCGATAACATGTCTCTTATGATAAAATCGAAATTTTGGCTAAAAAAAACAACAAAATGTAGATACATACTAGTGATGCACGAATATTCGTATTCGTATTCGAATTGTCGAATAATCGGTCATTTTCAGATATTCGTATCCGTATTCGTATTCGCCTGAATTTGTGAATATTTTTCCAAACAAATTAAATAAATAAATGCATAAATCCTAAACGAAATTTAAATAAATGCCTAAAAATATTAGTTTTTGCAAGTCCATTAAATTTTTTATAGAAATTTGTGCTTTGTATCATTTTCAAATATTATTTAATGACGATCATTAAAATTTTGGGTAGTTTTTTATTAACTTTAAGGTACGCCAACAGGAGTATGAAGTCCTTTTTCATAACAATTTTTTAATATTTAATATTGCAGACGTAAATAGAACCCCAATTTAATATCTATAAATTTCATATATTACATTCGTATTCGCGAATATCAAAAATTGACATTAGTTACATCACTAATACATACTATTATATGGACATGTGTTTAAATCAACATCACACTGTCGCATCAACAGTTGGTTCAAACAACAATTTAAAATTCAAATGGCATTTTTAATTTTTACCCATCCATCTTTTACCAATGCCGAATAATATTCTGTATCCCATCAATGAATGGTTCGTTCTTATCTGTCATCACCTTCAGGGTAAATTAAATCTTTTCCTTTTTTTTAATTGTTTTCCAATAAAATTTATTACACACGAATAGAAGAAGGTTATACCTAACCTGTCGGCTTTAAAACCTTGTGTAAATACGATTAAATGTTTTTTTTTCTTTTGTTCTGAGAAATATAATTATTTATATGTATTGAAATTGAAAATTGTATTATACAATGTGTTTTTAATAGAATTTTTTATTTATTTTCTAAACACTGTTACGAGTATATGGAGATGTAAGTTTACCAGGATTGTGTCAACGAAAAGATGGTAACTGAACAGTGGAGAAAATGCAAAAAATTACTGTTTACTTTTTTTTTTGAACTTTTGGAACGACAACTAATTAATAGAAAAAAATATTTGTCTACCTTATTTTAATGAATTGACAAGGTATTTTTTGCACCTTTTGTAAAAAATTGTTTTGCTCCTTTATTTTCCAAAAAAATTTATTTATTTACTTAAAATATTTTAAGTATCAGTAGATATTTTTTCTGGTATACAAATTTTAAATTTTTTTAGATATAATTAACAGCAAACAAAAGCCTCGATTTAATTTTTTTGTAAATAGTTAAACTTTAAAATTTTTCGTGCACTTCAATTTCTCATGCAGCCCACTGTTCCTATTGTCTAAAGATTAGATTACATGTGTCCATGTGTAGGTTAAGTTTTTTCACCCTACTGTTGTAAATAATGTAACAATATGAATGTTTGTTTTTGTCTCCTGTTATTTTCAATGCCACTACGGCATTTCTGTTCTTAAAGTGAGTGCATGATTGAAAACGAGCAGCACTTTCAGGTGATACAAGGAGAGGGAGAGAGATAGCCAGACACAACATTACATGTTTACTGTGCAAACATTTTAAATTAATGTGTTTGTATTTGGTTTCAAAAAGGTATGAATTTTGTGACATATAACCTTTTTATACCCTTTACCAACAAAAATGGTAAAAGGGTATATATAGGTTTGTCATTCCGTTTGTAATTTCTATAATATCAATAAGCGACCCATATAATATATATATTCTGGATCCTTATGCATAGGGAAGACGAATAAGCGATGTCCGTCTGTCCGTCTGTCCGTCTGTCCGTCTGTCCGTCTGTCCGTCTGTCTGTACGTGAAATCGGTTTTCCGAAGCTCCCAGAAGAGCTAGAGACTTCGTTCTTGGACTGGTGTGTCAGAAATTTTCCAAAATAGATTGGTATTGAAATTCAGCAAAATCGAGCAGACGATTGCAGAGCTGGAAACTTAAACTTAATTTTGCCATATAAAAGTAACTAACGAAAACAAATTTTGAATTTTTTTTTTTTAATAAATAAACTTATTTTACACTTCAGTACGACTAAAATTGGAATTTTAAATTAAAAAAATACAAAAAAATTAAAAAGACGTTTCCAGGGTTGGAAAACTTTAACTTTTTGTGTTATGTAAAATTAACTATGTCTAAAACTATATTAGTATTTTCTCGAGAACCGTAAGAGCTACAGACCTGAAATTTGGACACAGTATGTAGACCTTTGGCCGCTACAACAACAAATACATGATAATTGGAAATTAAAGGGTGTTCCAAAACGAGCAACGAAAAATTTTAAAATCCCATGTAGTATATATAGAATTGTATGTATATACACTTGAAATTTGTAAGGTTAGTGTATTTTTATACAGACTACAAAAATTAACACAAAAATTTAAAAAAATTTAAATTAAATGGTGTTCCATCAGTTAATGCAATTTTGACTATGTAATTTTGACAATTTGCTGTATCTTGGAAACCGTAAGAGCAAAACTCTTGAAATTTTCAAAAACGGTAAAACTGAAAAAATAAAAAATTATAAAATCGCCAAACCGAAAAAAATCGCCAAAAACAAAAAAAAAATCGCCAAAACGAAAAAAAGCACCAAATTAAAAAAAATTCTAAGACTAAAATAAATCGCAAAAAAAACGGAAAAATTGCTAAAATGAAAACAAAAATCGCCAAAATGAAAGAAAATCGCCAAAATGAAAAAAATCACCAAAACGAAAAAAAACCCTCAAAAACAGAAAAACATCACCAAAATGAAAAAAAAAATCGCCAAAATGAAAAAAATCGCCAAAACGAAAAAAACCCCAAAAAACAAAAAAATCGCCAAAATGAAAAAAAGCCAAAAACAGAAAAAAAATCGCCAAAACGAAAAAAAGCACCAAATTAAAAAAAAAAATTATAAAACTAAAATAAATCGCAAAAAAACGGAAAAATGCTAAAATAAAAAAAAATCGCCAAAACGAAAAAAAACCTAAAAAACAGAAAAAAATCGCCAAAATGAAAAAAATCGCCAAAAAAGAAAAAACCTAAATAACAGAAAAAAAATCGCCAAAACGAAAAAAACCACCAAATTAA
Source organism: Tachina lurida (assembly GCA_944452675.1). NCBI lineage: Eukaryota > Metazoa > Arthropoda > Insecta > Diptera > Tachinidae > Tachina > Tachina lurida. The sequence goes on along the minus strand of OX101753.1, from coordinate 155,815,249 downwards.
AAAAAAAATTTCTAAGGCTAAAATAAATCGCAAAAAAACGGAAAAATTGCTAAAATGAAAACAAAAATCGCCAAAATGAAAGAAAATCGCAAAAAATAAAAAAAATCGCCAAAATGAAAAAAATCACCAAAACGAAAAAAAACAAAAAAATCGCGAAAAAACCCAAAAAAACAGAAAAAATCGTCAAAATGAGAAAAATCTCCAAAATGAAGAAAAGCCCAACAACAGAAAAAAATCGCCAAAATGAAAAAAACCTCCAAAAACAGACAAAATCGCCAAAACGAGAAAAAAGCGACAAAACTGAAAAAATCGTTTTAACTGAAAAAAACTTCAAAAAAGCAAAAAACCTTCCTTTCGTGCGCGATTCAAAGTCGCACTTAACTGATTTTTTTAATATTAAAGGAATATTAAATGAAACTAAGTTTTTGCTTATTTCGTTCTTGCTTTTTTCACTTAACATATTTTATGTATTTTTTAAAGAACTAGATTGGTATCAATAATCAGAAAAATCCAAAATTATGACTCCAGGGTTGGAAAACTTACACTTTTTGTGTTATGTAAAATTAAATAGGTCTAAAAATTTTTTTCTTTTTCTTTATAAATTGAATATATTTTATGCTTCTGAAAGAAAGTGTGGTGTATGAAATTTGAAAAATGAAAATTATAGCTCCAAGAATGGAAACTTTAAAAAAATGATAAATTTTTTCACAAAACAATTATGTATGTACGTGTCTGTATACTATATATATGTACGTACGTTGGTAAAGGGTATATAAGATTCGGCACAGCCGAATATAGCACTCTTACTTGTTTTTTGTGTGTGTGTTTTAGAAAAGGAGACATTTATTGTTTTGTATGGTTTACGTGTAGGATGGTAGCTGTTGATTATTTAATTACATATGTACATATGCACATACATACATACATATGTAGATACATATTTATATGTATTTTATAATACATACTTGTTGCTTGTAGTTATGAAAACACGCAGTGATATTGAAATTTTAGTCTTTAAAATTTAGTTTGTTAAGCAAGATTGCAGTTTTAAAGGACATGCTCTAGTAATGAACAAAGAAACTAGATTTCGCTAAGTAGATAAGTTTATATGTACATACACTTGGTATAAAAAGTCTGCGTACATAAGCTTTGCCTATTAAAAAGAAACAAAATAATTATAAAAATATATATATATTATTTCAAAAACGAATTTTTTTTATTAAATACATATCAGTCTTTAGAAAATAATGTAAAACTTAAGCAAAAGTAATTCACAGTTAACAACAGGATAATAAAAACAAAAAAATTCATTGAAAAACGTACGAAAAAGTCTGCGTACGCCTTTCAAAATACGTTTTTATATATTTATAAATCGAATTTTTTAAAAGGTTTTAATAGCTGGTTGGATAGCATTTACGTCTCAGAATCTCCATTAATCTTTTTGGCATAGATTGAACTAGTTTTGTAGTTTCTTCGTGTGTTATATTGTTCCATTCCCGCTGCATAACATCTTTAAGCATTGCTTTTGAAGTTATTTGATGTTGTCGGATCTTTTTCTCCAGTAAACCCCAAAGATGCTCAATAGGATTGAGATCTGGTGATTGAGGAGGCGTTCGCAATTGCTTAGGGACATTGTACAGAAGCCATAGTTTCACTATATCAGCGGCATGCTTAGGGTCATTATCTTGCTGAAAGATAAATTGACCCTGAAGGCCCAATTTTATTGCACTTTGCTCTAAATTGCTTCTTAAGATGTCCAAATAGCCCCTTTTATCCATAGTTGTTTCAATTAATTGCAGCTGGCCAACACCTTTTGCTGCCATGCACCCCCAGACCATGACACCACCACCACCATGCTTCACTGTACTAGATAAGTGTTCTTTATTAAGAGCAGTGCCATCTTTCCTCCACACTATTTGCCTTCCCTTTATACCAAAAAGGCAAAATTTGCTCCCATCTGAAAAATTTACCTTTTCCCAGAAGTCTAGAGGCTTGTTTATATGCTCTTTAGCAAATGCTATTCTCTTTAGTCGGCTGAAATGTGAAATATATGGCTTTCCTGGTGCTATACGGCCATGGTAATCATTTTTTTTTTAGCAATTTTCGAACACTATCACTACTAATAACTTTTCCAAAATTAATTTCAACATCGTTTGCTACTTTTGAGGCTGTTACCTTGGGATTCTTTTTAACAGATTGAATCATAAACCTCTTTTCTCGTTCAGTAAGTTTGGATGGACGACCAGATCGCGGCTTAGATATGAATAGTTTAGTTTCTTTGTAATTATTTATCACCCTTTGAATAGAAGAATGACATCTTTCCACAGTCTCACCGATCTTTCTAAAACTGTCTCCTTTTTTCCATAAGTTGACGATAATTTCGTGCTCTGCGGGACTTATCTCTTTTTCTTTGCGATCCATAACAACTATGCAATTAAAATGTTTGTTAAATACACCAAATACACGTAAGAACACGAATTTAAACAAAAACTATATGCAACGAATAATTACAACTTAAATAATCCCGTTAGATTATTTATGTACGCAGACTTTTTCTTAGCTAGAGATGGAAGTTTTCCCAATTTAAGATCGATAAAATGAATGTTACCGAGCATTGTGAAACAGAGTTGCCACAAATAAATTAGTAAGGAGTTAGTCTATTAAAAAAACCCTAATTTAGATTAGGTGTTTTAGTATTTAACAATAATTTGGAAAATAAAACTATTTCTAAGCATATGTACGCAGACTTTTTATGCCTAGTGTATGTATGTGGATATGTACATATCGTTGGAGTCATGTAATTGTAACTTTACGGGAGAAGGTAAAAACATAATAGAAACTTTAATATTTAGTATGTAACTTTTTATTTACACCTGCTGGTAAAATCGTTACTTTTTACACTATTGCAATAAATTTTTGTGCCGATGAGTATTTGTGTGAAAAGTATTAGAATCACTGACAAATTAAATTTCGTAAAAATACGAGTTAATACTAATACTACTTTCATTACAAAAAAAGCTTTCAGCAAATTGAAATAAGATGAATCAAAATAATTCACATATTCATTTGCAATAATGGCTGGGTACATAAAGCAGAAATCTACATCACTGTATGTGACACCACATACAGTGGACCAAACACAAAAGAACGCTGATGATAAAGGGTAGTGGCCTTCGAAAGCAGCTGGTTGTTCCGTTCTACTACGTGTTTATAAGAATATGTTTACAATTAACTTTGGTGTTATTTGTTCATTAATAATTATCACATGTAATTTGGCTTACAAAGTGATGCGAACTTTAGTCTTATCAAATCATAAATACAGAAAATGTATTACTTTTTAAGCTAATTTAACGTATTTCAATAACCAGTTGAAAAGGTTAAACAATAAAATACTTTTGCGTGTAATAATAATCATGATTTGTATCCAGTTACATTTTACATAATATGTTCTCAAACACAATCTCTAAAACTCTACCTCTGTTTAAGTCATAACGAGAATATAAAAACTCTATTTAATGTAGCAAATAAAAAGCAAAATAGTTTGAAACGTGACTTTAATAAAATTAAAGTGCTCCCATATAAATGAACAAAACTCATGAGTACAATACTTGAATATTTTTTTTATAATATTTCGAAAGATAGAGCATATTTATGAGTAAAATTATAGTTCCCCCCAAACAAAATGTTTCGACTTTTTCTGAAGTCAGACTTGTCGTACCGAATTCGTTAAGACATATCGGTAGTTTGTCTGAACTCAGTCTTTTCGTACCGAACTCGTTAAGAAATTTCGGTAGTTTTTCTGAACAATTTTTTTGTAAACATTAAAACTTTGATTTTTGAGTACATAAGTAAAAGTCTGTGAAAACTTTTTTTTAATAAATATGTGTATATGTTGATAAAAACAGGATTGTAGCAAATATTAAAAAGTGTGAGTATGTGCAAATTATTTCGACAAATACAGGAACATAACGGTGAAGCGGTACTCTGCTATAAAAGCAAAAAGAAATCGTACCTACATGTCGTTACGAATTCGTACCGACTTATCGTAACGAATTCGTACCGACATATCGTTACGAAGTCGTGTCAACCATTTCATACAAAAATTGTTACGATTTCGGTAATATTTCGGTTCCGAAATCGGAAGATTTTGTCGACCAGTCGTTATGAATTCTTTACGAATTCGGAGCATTTTGTTTGATGGGTTGTTACACAATTACATATACATGTAGTTATAATTATTTAAATTTTAACATTGACATTTAAAGTTTGTAGAGCGTAAAAAATGCTCAATGGAGCGAGAAAAGAAAACTTTTCCTCATTTTAGTTCAAAGTCTCCGGAAACAATGTTTTTTTATTGCATATCGGGTGACTTTTTTTTATTTGATTAAAAGAAACTTGCATTGTAATAAAATTCGCTTTATAACTTTTAAAATAACTCAGTGACAATTAGAAGGACGAAGTGCGTGGCGGCACGGAAAAATGCCGCTATTTCCCCCAGCTAAAGTCTAGTTTAATTTCTCTAGTCTTCTTAATAATATCACATTAATAAAAAATATTTTATTCTATAATAATTGCAAATACTGAATTTAAGCCCGATTAATAATTTATATGTTATGTTATTTATAGTTGAAATTTTGGCATATACTAGTTATGTTATTCTATGGGCACTGCTACACGTTCAATATATATTGAACGCGATCCAGTATCGCGATATTTATTGAACGTGTAGCATGCAGTATTGATGGATCGCGATCCATATCGCAGAATAGCCTAAATTATGGAATCCAGATCGCAGATCACGTGATAACCGTTCAACGTGTATCATTTTCATGATATTAGATCGCGATACGTTAATAAGAAGTGAAATAAAACAAATAAAATAGAAGACGCAGTGCAAAAAATTTAACAAATAAAAAGTAAAAAAGTTTATTACATTTGTGTAAAGTTTGTTTTAAAAAGGGTAATGTCAGAAGATAGTGAAAGCGAGTGGGTTCTGCCAAAACATTCGTTATAAACAAATTTAAAAATATGAAACAATTTTTAAAAAATTGCGGAAAGTGCTAAAAATTGCAAATTTTGTTAGTGGTAGCTGCCGTCGAGAAATTTTTTCAGCTTTATGTGAACAATTTTTATTTGTATTTTATTAAATAAATTTTATTTTTGACATTTTGGATCAACTAAAAGCCATATTGTTTTTCTCATTGTTGTATTTTTGTAATCTTGGTATTACCTGGAAATTAATGTGCTTTGATTATAATTCCATGCCTTTTGCCAAATTATATTAATGTCAAAACAGTGTTGCTAATATAAAGTTTCCCGCTTCTAAAAAACTTTCATAGATTTTTATTAAAAAATTTAAATAATTAAATAGTTTTGCTCTCACTCATAATACTTTTTCTCATTTTACAATGTAACTACTCCCTTCAGTAATTTAACTAGAAAAAAGGTGTGCCATTGTTGTAGTAAATGAATAGAAGTCAGATAGAAAGCGAAAAATAACCTCTTCTAATTAAGTCACATGCAATATAAAATGTAATTCTTTTATTATTTTAATGATTAAATTCTTTTTTGTGACAGTCCTCTTTATAAAACAAAAAGAAAGAAAGAAATCTGTGCATACATGCATTATAATTATAATTACTATTTAGTCTTACCGACTACAAAATGTAAGAAATAAGCTTAACTTATTTAAGATGACAGTACTATCAAAAGCCAAGGAAAAAATAATATAATATTCAGTATAAGAAACCTTGAATAATAAATGGCGAATTTAATGCTGATACTTAAACTTTAATGTGTGTTAGAGTGAAAATATGTAGGTGGATTATATCAAGATTAACTATAATAATAGTAGGGTGGTTCCTAAATCTAGATATTTTTCCATTTTTTATTAAATAAAATTTTCCATTGCAGTGAAGCAGTGTTAATGTAATAAAATGAAAAGTTTTTGCTTTCTTAATAAGCGTTAAACATTAATAAATGGACAAAGTTAAGTGCTAAAAACCCATAACGTTTGCCTTAGTAAAATGAATAAAAAACAAATATGTAAAAGCATGGGACAACGTGCATAATAATTAGAAGGCAAATAATAACGAAAAAAATGTTGTAAAGCCTCTGTTCACAATTTCGTGCGAAATGTGAAAAAGTATTTGGTATGAAATATTTGCGAAATAAATTCGCAAAAGTAGCACTATCTTCTTTTTGCGAAAAACACGTAAAATCCATCTGGCAGCATGCTTTTCCATGCATACATAAATCTGGCATCATTTTAGTTTAGCTGCGAAACAACATGAATTCGCACGGAATTTTAACAATGTTGCATACTTTCAAGCAAAAAAAGTGGGCATTTTATAAAAAAAACCGGGCTACATTTAGTACATGTCAAATTTTTCACGCGAAATAATCAATGGTACTGAAAATTTTTCACAACTTCGAACAGAGTACCAGGCTTAATTATTGATAACAATTTGGTATTTACTTTCGAAAAAAAAAAACATATATTGTAATTGTTGGTCCTTGCGTACGAAAAAGGTATCACGCTGTAACAAAATAATTCTCGTATTCTGTTTCATTTGAAATTTTGTATCTGAAATTGACATTAACTGACAGCACATATAGTGGAATGAGCACGTGAGTGCTGATGATGAAAATGAATCATCTTTACAAAAGAAAAGTATATTCTGCTGTAAAATTTCCCTAGTCTGTTTGATTCTTAAAAATTATAACATGTCAAATAAATTATCTTTTATCAATGATATAACGTTAGTCTAATATGATTCGATATCTTGCATGCTTGTGTAATTCTGGCAAAGCGCGGAGTCACACTATCCATTATTCATAACTATTCGAGTTAAATTCTAATAAAAATTATTGGAATAATGAAATAAGTTTTAATTGATTAAGGTTTTGATATACATTATAAAGTATAAAATATATGGAATAGGCTGAGTGCGTGAAGAAAATATGTGTGTGTGCTTCACGATAAAAGCTCAGAACAAATAGTAAGCAAATATAGGAGGATCATTTCGCGATTGGTCGCCTATTATAATAGGCTCGGTCTGCCCTATAATACATTCTGTCGCAGTTGTCAAGAACAGAATAAGGAAGAGATAGTTTCTTATCCATTCTGGTAGTGCCCCGGATTGCATACTGCGCGATGAAAAATTTCTAGGAAAACACATACTAGACGACCTATGACAGATTATTATGGGACCTCATGCAGTACTTTGGTGCAACGGGGTGGATCTAGTATGACTAATTACCACATTTAGCATTTTTCATAGGTTAGGATGAGTAAAATGGCATCTATCAAATTGGAATTTTGTTACAAAACTTAAATACATTTTATTTTAATTTATAATTTTGTCCTTAGATTTGTAATTGCAACGAACACCCCTATTACATGAATACGTATATGTGAAGCTCAGATAACCTAACAAAGCAATTTGCTTATTGGTTGCTATCGTAGTAATATTTTATGTTTTTATAATGCTTTCTTTCGCTGACTGTTGCTTGCAAAAAGTGCGTGTAAATTTTTAAAGTGAACACAATCGTTTCTGGGAAATCTATTTGAGCGTTTCACAATTTATTGCCACGTAAAAACATTTTCATTCTATATAGTCAACTCTAAATCGTAAAAAGCTTATTAAGTATATGATTGTGTTGTGGGAAAAACAATATGAGACAACCTCATAAATAACATATTTTTTTTATAGTCCTTGTGAAATTGTATAACTTCTTATGAGCATACATGCAAAAATACATAAATAAATACATACATACATAAACATTCATCTAAGTTTGTATAAATGTTTATGTATATAAGTGTGAACATCTGTTGAACGTTTTATTGAGCTAATGTGAAATAACTCCAGTATAAAAAATTTTACACATAAAATGTTTGATTGTTTTCAATATCTAATTAGTTGAAAAAATAAAAAATTTTAATTAACTGTAACAACAAATCTGTATTTTTCTCTCTCCTTAATACATACTATTGGCCTGCACAAGACCATTTATAAGACCTTTCAAGACATGCGACATTTTTCAAACACTTTACTACAGCGAAATGTTCTAAAATAAATGCTAAACAACACTGTTGGCAATATTTTTTTTTGAGTTCTTTGTCTTGCCAACAGTGTTTTTAGCGTTTGTTTTAGAATATTTCGCTGTAGTAAGGCGTTTAAAAAATGTCGCATGTCTTGAAAGGTCTTATAAATAGTCTTGTGCAGGACTTTAATACATACATACATATGTACATATAGCTCCTTTATTGCAACATAGACATATCTCATAAATTTATTTTTTTAGTTAATAATGCAGAACAAATTATTATATCATATTTAATGTTGTGAAAAAGTTTCATATAAAAAGCTTGTACACGCACCTGTTGAGAAAACAAAATATTTGTGTATCTTGACGGAGTTGTATGTAAATTTAAAACTCAAAACTTTATATTCTGAAAAAATACAGAGAAAAATTGTTCACCGATTAATAATTTCAATTAAGAATTCAATTGATGCAATAAAACTTTTGATTGCTTGTATTAAATTTTTAACTGATGCAATTAAATTTGTAATTGCTTCAATTAAATTTTTAATTGCTTCAATTAAATTTTTAATTGCTTAAATTAAATTTTTAATTGATTCAATTAAATTTTTAATTGCTTTAATTAATTTGAGTGAAAATTTTATATTGCAAAATTACAAACTTTTTCATATTACATTTTTAAGTTGTGTCTTTGTTGAAATAAAAGAGCGATATGTGCTTATAGTGTGAGATACAATATACAATAGCGTTAGAATTATAACCTGCTTTAACACATTTTAACTTATAGTTCTTATATTTATTGGTTATTACTAAAATTTTCTATGGCAACCATTTACAATAGCTATTTATAATTGTTTAATATGTAAATAAATAAAATTATGAGCTGAAATACCAAATTTCTACTCTTTTATATCTATATAAGCTGTTTATATACACATAGTATGAATGTACTATGTGTATGTATATACACATAGTATGAATGTACTATGTGTATATAAACTGCAATATAACGGGTGTTTTTTTAGAGGTATAGAACTTCGAATTGAAATAAAACACAAGAAAATCGTTTTAATGTCCATCAATTTGGCTTTATTGGAAGGATAATTTTATGCCATTAATGTTTAAATATGATTTCGGGCATGTGGCCGCCGCGGCTGGCTCGAATAAAGCCAATTCTACAGGTCCAATTTTCAACCACTTTTTCGAGCATATGGGGCCGTATGTTGGCAATAACGCCACGAATGTTGGCTTCCAAGTCCCCTAACGTTTCTGGTTTGTTGGCGTAGACGAGCGACTTCACATATCCCCAAAGAAAATAATCCAATGGTGTCAAATCACACGATCTTGGTGGCCAATTGACAGGTCCATTCCGCGAAATTATGCGCTCATCGAATGTTTCCTTCAATAAATCGATTGTGACGTGCGCTGTGTGGTATGTAGCGCCGTCTTGTTGGAACCACAACTCATCCACATTCAAAATCTTCCATAAAGTTGATGGACAACGCTCCAATTGCTGTGCACGGTGGCGAATCGATTCATTCGGGTCCTCTTCAACACTTTGCTCTACAGCGGCAATTGTTTCTTCGGTGCGCACTGTTCGACGTCTCTGCGGATGCGTATTATCACATAGAGTAAACGTAGTGCGAAAACGATCCATGGTTAACCGAATTAATTGCTCTGATGGACGATTATGTCGACCATAAAATGGACGGAGCTTGCGGTAAACTTCGCGAACTGAACCATTATTTTCGAAATAAATTTGCACGATTTGCAAGCGTTGTTCTTTTGTCAACCTGTTCATGATGAAATGGCAAACCAAACTAAATATTAAAAAAGTGATGCCAACTTAAAGTTCTATACCTCAATAAAAAACACCCATTACATATGTATATAAATATTAAAAAAATCTCTGCCTTGCTAACATGACTCCTTCCACAGAAATTAATTAAATTACAAAAGTACAGAAGAGGAAATCAAAATTAATTCAACCTACAGGTTAAAATTACAACAATTCATAATTTATGTATATAAATTTATTTTATTTTCACTTGTTTTCTTACCTTTTTATTGCTCTCTCTCTCTCCTTATGTTGACTTTATAAATAGTTTTATTTCTTCACTTAAACAACCTACACTGAACAAAGATGTCAAAGGACAACTCCTTTTGTTGATTCAATGTTTCAGAACTGCCACTTCCGTTTCCTGCTGTGCCTCATTATTATAAAAATGCAAGTAGTGAACGGATTTGCTGTTTCTATAAATAAACAAGAAAAATTTAAACATAAAAATTACGTTTTTTATAAGCTGTAAATTATTTCATATATTTTTTTATTACGTTAAAAAAGTTAAATAATGTTGTACTAAGAAAGTCCTAATTTACACTATGCAAGTCTTGTTGCTAAGCCGATTAGTTTGTGATGTAGAGAGAGAGAGAGAGACGAGGGGAAAATAACAAACTAATCAGCTTAGCAATAAGACTTGCATAGTGTAAACTAGGACAAATAAATATGTAGAGTTTTCTGTTATTGTTTCTGTAAATCATAAAGAGTCACAACTCAAAATTATAAAAGTGCTTTTGTTTTTTTGTGTATATAATTTTTAACTTTCATATATTTGTTGTGGTAGCAGCCAAAGTTTGTCATATTCCGTTAAAAGTTCTTGTCCGTACCTCTAACGGTTTTCGAGAAAACAGCCTTTGACAAACGGACATCGGAACGGTTCCTTTTCACTTTTAGTATAGGGAACCCTAAAAAGTGGCTTTAAAGTGTGCCAAGTAATTTAAGATTATGTTATTTATAAATAATTTTTTTTGTTATTGTTTTTGTTTTGTTCTTCAAGATACTTCAACCTAAAAATTTTTGAAATAAGCTATAAAAAACTTCATGTGTTATTGAGAATCATATATACAAACATAATAAGTTTAAGAATAAAGTAAATGAAATACTTTTGGTGGGCGTGGCTTTGACCATTTTTTCTACTCTTAGAAAAAAAAAGAATTGTTCAAATCGGTTGACAAATCATGTAAATGCATAATAAAATATTGCACTTTTTATATTCTGTTGAAAATTTTTTATTTCTTTCTTAATTGTTAATTTATTGTTTGCTGTTGAGAAAAAATAATAATGTGCTATTTTTGTTTGCTTATACGTACATATGTATGTTTTTTTCGAATTCGTAACCACTAAATTTATTCCCCCCTTTTTTAAAATATTCAACTTTTCCAAGACAACATATTCTTTTATATGGGCTTGTTGTTAGAGAATAAATTGGCATAATTTATTTAAATCTGTGCTGAAAATATTACAGCAATTTATCGATACAGATTGTTTTGATCAGATACTGTTAAATGCAAGCATCTTAGAGATACAGACAGCAAACAAAAAAGCAACGGTATCAGCGTATGATTAATGTGCATCTAGTGCAATAATAAAATAAACGTGCATTTGTTCGAATAACAAAAAAAAATAAATATCTAAGAAAAACTTAGCAAAAAGTGTAGGAGGAGGATTATAAGCAAACGAATGTTTGTAGATTGCAAATGTATAGATACAGATAAATCAGTCAGTACTGGTAAAAGTATAAAAATAATGTGCAAAAAAAAAAATTAAACAAACCAATATTTCAATGAATAGAGGAAGCTGCTAAAACAGAAAGCAGCATCAAAAAATATAAATAATGACTAAAACTGAAGTCCGTCGAAAGTTATGAAAATGTCACAAAACATTCTTTTTGGCACAAACTACTCAAATTCTACAAGAGGAAATGTTTTTTTTCACAAATATAAAACTAAATATAACTAATGACTAGAGTTTTATGAGTAAAGGAATATATGTAGATGCCATGAAAAACAAAAACTGCGAGAAAAAAATATTTAATTAACGATTTCCAACATGAATTTCATGTGAAACAGACTTTTCAACACTCGCTCACACTTCATGTCACTTGTTGGAATTTTTGCATTTTCCTCGAATACAAAAAAAAAACACAAAACAAAAATTCTATTTGTTCTTTCGCTTAACAAGGCTAGTTTGCTGTAATTTTTTTATTTCAGAATTGTTAATAGACGAAAGAATTTCGTAGCTTGTTTTTTTTTTTTGATGTTACATTCATTCTTTCATCCATTCATTACTTGGCCAAAACATGCAAAATGATGTTTATTAGGGTGCATATATAATTCAATTTCACTTTCTGAGTATACTGATACCTAATTGTCTGTTCATTATATACATATATGATGTATGGTTTTTTGATAATACTGCAATTGAAAAAGCTTAAATTGAAAAGTGGAAACTATTTAAACAACCAGCAACAAATTTATCATTTTTACAATAGCCCAATTCACAATAATATGCATTTGATATTGCAAGTTTATGCAACTGTAAAAATTTCCCATCTATTGTGATTTGTATTTTTTATTTATTTACCTCACAATAGTGATTTCAAAATACAAAATTCACAATTTATTGTAGAGAAAATAGATCGATTACAATTTTTCCTACACCTACATATTTGAAAACAATTTATTCCATTTTTTTTTTAAATTTTTGGAACAAGGACATTTTTTTTCCTATTTTGATAAAACTTGAGCAAACCCTTTAGTGCACAAAATTCAACAACTATACAAAAGTTTTATGAAGCTCGAACTTTTCTCCTATACTTTATGATATTTTTTATTTCAGGATATATGTTAAGGATGCGAATCTTTACAGAAAAATTTTTGAAATTTTATATTTGGTTACCTTTTACCAATCAAAGCATGCGAGCCAAATTTTAACTTTTTACAACAACTCTTTCTATTTTTGGCCGCTTGTTATATGAAAACACGACACTGTGCGTCACCTTCAAGTCTAATTTGATGCACAGTGCTGGCAAAAATATTGTTTGTCTATCAACTAAAGGCTAATTTGCAATGTTTTTCATTGACGGAATCGCCTGTTAAGATCACAGGACTAATTCAAAAAGAAACAACAATATTTGCAATTGAACCACAATATTTGTCAAAGTGAGCTTACCTGCCTTAATTGGGAATAAAATTAAAATTTTTGCACAGATTTTCATTACTTATAGCTTAGTTTATTACCAGCATACTTAGATTTCCTATAAATAACAATAATGCAAAATATTTGCCGTTTTGGCTTTTTTATGAATTTCTAAAGACAAAACAAAAATTTAATTTAGCATTAAAAATATTTTTTTTTGACTAAACGACCATATCACAGAGTTCAATTCCGTTCGGAAACGGAATTCAATCCACCTTAAGATATCAAGCCCTAGCCGGAGCATACCCTAGGATACAAGCGCCCTCAACAGTCTGGACACACCTGACAAATTTCCGTATTTAAGTTTACCTTTTTAGATACCATTTGCTACAAAAATAGGGTGTACTGAATTCCGTTTTCGAACGGAATTGAACTCTGTGACATGGCCGAATATTTCTGAATAACTCCCGGAATCGTTGAAAATTGAAAAAAAATTATATGAGTTAAGCCTGAAGGTAATTTTATTTAGCATTTTTTAGTACTTATTAAATTATATAAATATGTGACCGGCAAAAAAGAAAGGGACCTAAGGGTAAAAACCGGGTTTGTTCAGGAGAGCCATTTTAAAGATTTAAATACGTGTATCTTTGGTGTACCATCACTGAGCGTGTTGGTATTGGTCTCATTTGAAAGCAACACATCTCATGACGTCAGGAACGTGTTGGTCAACCTTGAAAACGCGCGTAGGTCGTCTCTACCTCTTGTTTTGTGTAGTTGGTTTTTACTGTTCTCTACCTAGCGCGCTGTTTCCGTGAGTTTGATATCAATTTTGCTCGCGGTTTTTCGAATCCAGGTTTATTTTCTGAAATTATTAATTGAGAATTATAATAAATACTCATTTATAATTCTTTTAAAGCGTGAATATCACTCTGTTAGTACGAACATTTTTTCACATAACCTTAGAACCGTCGACTTCAATTTCTCTGAGAAGGAACACTTTTGGGGCATGGGATCGGTCTCATTCGATGCTCAGATGTTGTCCACATCCCTTTGTCCCTTTCTCTATGTCACATATATAGATATATAGAATTTTAGGCGGTCACATTAGCCACGCCCACTAAATAGATAAATGAGTAATAGATAAAAACTGAAAACGGATTTGAATTAAGGGCATTAATGTCCCTACATATATATTAAATATTTTTGTTTAAAAGAATTTGTTTTGCAGAACAGTGTTATCAGACTAGATTTTGCAAAGTTGTGCTACTTTCGACGGCATTGCCAAGTCAAACAAAAAGTACTTATAAAATCAACTCTACAGCAAATTACAAAGTCCTAATTTACACTAAGCAAGTCTTATTGCTAAGCTGATTAGTTTGATGAAGAGAGCGATGAGGGGAACATATAAATTTATTTCCCCTCTTTTTTCTTTTCCTCTCTCTTTCCTAAAAATCTAATCAGCTTAGCAATAAGACTTGCTGATTGTAAATTAGGACAAAGCAGAAAGACCTGCTTAACATTTTTTATTGTGTATTCATATTAATAATATTAAGATGATTTTCGTGTTCTCGACTCGACTTTTACTCGCATTTTTTAAAGAATTAAATTTTTTTTTATATAAAATGCTTTTTTCCTTGGATGTTTGTTCTGTTTTGAAATAACTGGTGCTGAAATTTTGAAATTTGTTAATACAAATTTCTTCTTATTTTTTTGTTTTGAAATTTGGAGTTGTCGATTCTAATTACACTATTAATTTATAAATAATAGTGTAATAAATAAAATAAATTATAATTTTTATTTTTTTTTTATTAGTTTAAAAAAAAATATTTTTTTCTCCGACTTCTGGTACTAAGTAAACAGCACCTTAATAGTTAAGACTTTTAGATTGTTTTTTTTAATACCATGTCACATTGGTGGACATTTTAATTAATTAATTTGTTTTGTTTTTTTTATTAGACTTACATTTAATATATTTAACATTTTAACAGTCTTGACATTACAGGCGACACCAGTGTCACTCAAATCTAAAAAGATTTATAAGAAAATTTTCTTTTAAATATAAACATACATAGCATATGTACATACGATTTAACAAATATTAAAAGTATAGAACGTCTGGATAAAAGAAAAAAGAGCTATTAAATGACACAAAGACTTAAAAGTAAAGCATTTGTTTCCATTGATTAAAGCAAATACAAAAAAAAAAGAAACAAGTACTGATGACCACTATTATAAATTTTCTGTTATTCTAAATAAGCTAAACAATTCTTGCAATTCACACATCCGTTTTTTATGCCAGCTATTCATTATGGAGTCACAATTGTCGCCAGTGTCTTGATCTTTGTGTCAGCTCTGTTTTATTTTATTTTATTCGCTTTGCTACAGAACAACACAACTCATAGTTTTAAAGTTAAATCTTTTAACAAAAGATTGTTAATTTTAAAACACATAAACACTTCCAAAGAATTAAATCTTAGAAATATGTTACGAGTACAAGAAATGTCTGCATAAATTTTCACAAAATTTATTTATTTTTTTTAACATTCAAGTGCAAAAATATTTTTACTCGGTTGGCAACAAGAACAATAATACACTAAGGAACTAAAACTTTTTGCAATAAGTTCACAGAGAAAAAACTGCCTTATAGAATCAATAAGATTTTCTCTATGAACCGTTTTTAGGCTAAGGGGTATCCCAGCAGAAAGAAGCGAAGATTTTTTCATAGAGATTCCTTATATTTTTTATGTGGTAAATCTTATTAATCTTATCAAGAACAAAACCACATCAAATCAAGAAGAAATATTATTATTCACAATTTTTTTTACTTAATTTCCGTTATAAATTATAAACTATAGGGATTTCTTATTGATTTTATTAGGTTGCCTTCTTGATTTTTTTAAAAAGGGATTCTTCTTGATTTTTTTAGGTTACCTTATTGATTTTTTCAATAAGGTTTTCTTCTTGATTTTAGTAGGTTCCTATATGATTATGTGTAAAGCATCTTATTGATTTTTTTTAATAAGGATATCTTCTTGATCTTATGAGGTGTCTTGTTATTTCGTTTCTATAAATAGAAATAGAGATAATTTTCTTCATAATCTTTTTCATTTTTGTATAAGAATGTACGCACAATAATTTCAATGGTTATTCAGGCTGCTTGTTATCATATTGGGTAGATTGCTTGTCTTACAGGCAGAAGTTTGCTGGCGTATGTATGTATGTATAAATAAATAACATTTACAATATACTACATACATATGTATATGTTATAGAATTTAAATGAAAATGCATAAGTACAGAGAATAAAGACGCAATTTTTTTATTTTTTATTGAAAAAATCAATAAGATAACCTCATAAAAACTACAAGATTTCTTCTTGATTTTTTGAAAAAGGTTTTCTCTATGAAATTAATAAGATTTCCTTATTGAAAAAACCCATAGAGATTTCTTATTAATTTCTTTCTATTTTATGAGGTATTTAGTAGGCACTGTTTTCTCTGTGTTTGTTAAAACTTAGCTATATTTAGTTCAAAGTAAAACCATTTGCAATAAATAAAGTTTTTGGTCATAAATTATGCAAGTTGTTTATTCACAGGAAAATATGTAAATGCGAGTATCTATACATAATATGTTCTGACAACATACACAAATCATATAAAAATTATTCGATATAAGAAACAAAAACTCTTGGAGATGATAGTTTTTTTCTCTTTATGAAGAATGAAAATACTGAGTAATGGACTGGAAAAGAAAATTGTATTCAAACTTTCGGATCTATGTACTCGTATACTAAGTATACTTGCATAAAATTACTATTAGATACATAGATATTTAACCAAACAGTCATAGAATTAAAATACCAAAAACCAATTAAGTGCGTCTTTGCCAGAATATTATTTTAGTTAAAACAATCTGAAATCTTACTTGATATTATAAAGTAATCTAATTTGTGGGAAATATATTTAAATTTTAAATTTCTTAAATAAGAATCAACATGTTTATTAAAACAATTAAAGAAATTGAAATAAACAAGCAATTCCATTAGCATCCTGGCCAAAAACGTGGCTAAAATGCTTTCACACATAAAAATAAATCAGTATTTTTTTATTTGGATTGTTAAATAACAAAAATATATTTTAGCCACAAAGTGGCGGACAGGGATATGAATCATTTCCAGAGTGTTTATGTGTTTTAGTAAATTTTTTTTGTTTCGAAGGACTTGCCTGTTACCAAAAATAACGAATTTGTGAGTGTGTGTAGGTTGTTTGTTTTTATTACTTTTATATCTTTATTATCTCTTATTAAAAGGACAGTCTATAAAAACTAAAGCTCATTTGTTCTATATTTATTTTGGACAATTCATAAATAAAATCTGTTGGTGTGGAAATTTTATCTATTTATTTGTCTGAAGGTTAAGTGTAACAAGTAAATGATAGAAATTGTTTCACTCTTGTAAAATGTTTGATTTATTAAAATATAAGACTTAAAAGAAGGTATATGTGTATATTTAGTTAATGAAATTCCGCTGTTGAAAAACATTGATGTGTTTGTGGAATTGCAGCAATATAACTGAATCCGTTTTTTACCATTGAATGCAAGTTCCGCTCTAAAAAGAGAAGAACTTAAGGGAAAAGTTATACTCATAACACAATGATGCTCTAAGCCAGTGTCTAATAAACCTTGCAATATCCCTACTTTATATAACGAGCATATTAAAGGTATTCACGTCAAAAATTGCATTGTTGCAAAAAAGCAAAATTGCAAGGTTTTCAAAAAATCTCAGAACAATCACATAACACCCACTTTTAAATATTTGCAGAAAAAACTCCCACGGCACTCTTTTTTTTTCTAAAAATAAAATCAATCTATCCTAAAGAGATTGAGCTAAAAATTTTAATTAAAAGGAAAAACTTCGAACAGCTGATACTACACATAGCTCATTTACTCAAATAACGTCATAACTAAAAAAAAAAGTTATGACGTTCTTTGACTAAATGGGCGATATGCAAATATATACCTATATTTGTAGAACATTATGTAACATTTTTAACCGACTTCAAAAAAAGGAGGAGGTTAGCAATTCTTCTCTATTTTTTTTTTTTGGTGTTACTTCATAAATCGGTACATTTGAGACCGATTGTAAAAATGATTTTTTTGTCTGAGAGTGTAGAGCTTCCCATTCGTTCCATTGTAAAAAATTCGGCGGGGACACGCCCATAATTTTTTCTATTTAATTATATGATATTCTACTTATTTGATTGCTGAGAAAATTATAAAAAACCTTTGGTTCTTGTAATTACACAATGTGAAAGTTAATAAAATGGGCGAAGTTACGCCTATTAAAATTTATTATAATATTTCACGCGATTCTACTTAACCGATTTTTACGAAACTTACCACATACCTTGAGATCTAAAATAGACACAATCCTCCATTTAAAAAAATGGGCAGAATCACGCCCATTAAAATTTAAGATTTTATTTTAAGTGGTTCTACTTTACCGATTTGTACAAGACTTTTTTCCCAGAAAGAATTATTTAATTAACAGTCTGTTTTTAGAACGCAACGCACAGTGTCGTGAGTTCATATAACGAGCGGCCAAAAATAAAAGGACTTATTGTAAAGAAATGAAATTTGGCACAAATGTTTAAATTGGTAAAATATAATAACACATAAAATTTGGTCATTTAATTTGCAAGGATTCGTGTCCTTCCCATATATCCTAAAATAAAATATTACCTTAACAGAGAGAAAAATAATTTTAACTTAATGAAATTGTATAAAGACACTAATTTTAACATATTTAATGCTTCGTAAAATTTTTGGTCAATTCTCAGAGAAAGGATATGCATACCTCAAAAATTTCCTTTTTTTAAAAAGTAAAAAGGAGCAAAACAAATTGTCTTCATTTTTTTTTTTTATAAAGAGAAGTAATACTCAGGCAATTAATGCCTACTACTATTACTAGGTGTTACCTTCTTTAGGAAAGGGATAGTGGTAGAGAAGACAGGTGGTGCAGGGAGAGATAGAGGAAAGCTTCATTCTTTTTACAACTCTGCTTCTTGCACGTTTTTAATAATGCAGTGTTGCAGCGCCTCTCTGATGTTAAATGAGGCGTATTATTTTTTTTTTTTTTTGAAGCTGTGTTTTGTAGCCATTTCATTGATTATTTTACTTCGCCGATGATTCTGCTACACAACGAAGGAGGGCGCTCTGATGTTGCATTAGGATTAGTATCTCCTGAAGTCGGTATAGTTCAGTGACCAGTGACTATGCCTTCATCACTTGAACTTTCCTACAACAACTGATACAAAGGAACACTAATGCACATCAGAAAAATGCGTGGTGTTGTTATTTAATGACTGTTCGATACAGGGATTGAACCCAGGACCTTCGGTTTTGTAGTCAACGTGCTAACTACTTCAGCCAACGCCATTAAATGTTTAACTATATACAATATTTAATATAAATCACACCTACAATTTCGCCATTTAAATTTCAAGGACTAGTATGCTTCGCAAATGTCTTGGAACTAAATAATGTAGCGAAAATATTCAATATTTATTGGAAGTTGTAGTGCAATATCTAAAAATTTTTTTAATTAACCTGTTAAAGTTAGAATGTGTCCGTACTATATTTTTAAATAGTTGCATACTGGCCTAAAACTAACTGTTGACTTTCAATCATCAAAACTCTGTAGAAAATAAATATTTTTAAAAAAATTCTTTTTTATTTTACTTAATTAGAATATTGCACATCCAACAAAGTAATTTGTTCGTTTTAATTCAAAACTATTTTTTTTTTCATTTTTGGCCGCCTTCGCGACAGTGTGCGACGCGTTGAGAATAAACGCTAATATATTAGCGATTTGCTTTTTTTTGGGTTTTAGATTACGACTGTTGACGATTTTTATTAAAAAACATGACAGCTGTCAATTTATTTTGTTGTGTATATCTTATCATAAACTTCAAGGTGGACGATTAAAATATCCCAGTAGTATTGTTCAAAAAAGTTCCTACCAAGTTATAATTCTAGATTAAAATAGTGCTTAAGGACGTGATAAACTATCCTATCCTGGTATGCAAATTTTCAGAAAACAATAACAATTTATCAGATCAAGTTTATATTTTTTCGTAGATCATGAGATTGTGCAGGATATTGAGCTATGGTCTTAACATTTGAAATTGTAGAAAATCGATTTTTAAATTGCTTAATTCTAACCAGTTTATTTGTTGTAAGTCTTACCAACATATTCAACAAATATTTTTCAAATACTTATGCCCAGCAAAAAATTACACATTACCATCAAAACTACTTGCCATATAATGACTTACTGTTCTGATTACCAAATTTCATTATTCGCTTACAAATCACATTACCTAAAATTTAAAAAAATTATGTACAAGTTGCTAAATGAGGAGAATCATTTTTTTAGATCAAATAGATTACGTGAACAAGTTGCCAAATAAAAAAAGTAAGTACTTCTCAAGAATCGATTATTTTAGTCTCACGCCTTGTTAAAATCATTAAGTTGGTAATCCAGTAAGGAACAGCTTCAACCAAAAATGCTTAATTCCAAACCCGATTACCTTTTTTGAAATTTTTTGCTGGCTGTATATGTAACGGGTGTTTTTTTAGAGGTATAGAACTTCGAATTGAAATAAAACACAAGAAAATCGTTTTAATGTCCATCAATTTGGCTTTATTGGAAGGATAATTTTATGCCATTAATGTTTAAATATGATTTCGGGCATGTGGCCGCCGCGGCTGGCTCGAATAAAGCCAATTCTACAGGTGCAATTTTCAACCACTTTTTCGAGCATATGGGGCCGTATGTTGGCAATAACGCCATGAATGTTGGCAATGGTGTCAAATCACACGATCTTGGTGGCCAATTGACAGGTCCATTCCGCGAAATTATGCGCTCATCGAATGTTTCCTTCAATAAATCGATTGTGACGTGCGCTGTGTGGCATGTAGCGCCGTCTTTTTGGAACCACAACTCATCCACATTCATGCCATCCAATTCGGGAACAAAATAGTCGGTTATCAGCTCCAATTGCTGTGCACGGTGGCGAATCGATTCATTCGGGTCCTCTTCAACACTTTGCTCTACAGCGGCAATTGTTTCTTCGGTGCGCACTGTTCGACGTCTCTGCGGATGCGTATTATCACATAGAGTAAACGTAGTGCGAAAACGATCCATGGTTAACCGAATTAATTGCTCTGATGGACGATTATGTCGACCATAAAATGGACGTAGCTTGCGGTAAACTTCGCGAACTGAACCATTATTTTCGAAATAAATTTGCACGATTTGCAAGCGTTGTTCTTTTGTCAACCTGTTCATGATGAAATGGCAAACCAAACTAAATATTAATCACTTGACAGCTGACAAAATGGCCGCCAGTTAAAAAAGTGATGCCAACTTAAAGTTCTATACCTCAATAAAAAACACCCTTTATATCATATTTTAAGCTACTGCCAACTTGGGCATTATAGTGCCCTAAACTCGTATGATTTATTGTTAAAAGACATTGCATTCTCCACTAAACAAGTATAAAGTAAACGGTTAAGGATTTGCAAAAAATAATAAATTGGTATTTGCTGTGTATTTACAAACATACACGGCCACTTATGCAGTCCACAAAACACCAACAGTTTGAAAAATGAAATCCATTTGCATTAGCGAGTAAGTAGTATTCATGCCACTATCCACTATAAGGGGAATGTGGTCATTGTGGGAAGCATTCTTGTCGGCTACTAAAAAATTTATGAATGAATTTTTTTTTCACTGCAACCATTCTGACCACAAGTCTAAACATATGCTACTCGTGCAAGTAAATGACAAACCTAAAATAAAATAAAAGTAAACAAGTGACATCGACATGTTGTAGTTGCAGTGCCCTGTAGTTGTGAGAGTTACTATGAAATTTCCAATAACTATTTAGACGTAGTTAATATACTATACTAGGACCAATCACTATGAAATCACTAAAGTGATTCTTTAAAAGAATACGATGAATTGCTTAAGATATCTCAAATTTTCCATTTAAATACCCAGAACTGCTGGGTAAACATTTTATATGCATGTAAATTTAAAATTATTTAACTCTGATGCATATGGAGAGGCCTTAGTATGAATCGTGATTATTTTATTGATTTTTTTTTTATTTTTGAAATAAATTACGTTTTTGTTTACTTTAGAAAAAAAAAAATCATTATTACTTGTGTGCAGGTAATTTCTCTTTATTCATCAATTTCATTATATTACATGTCTAATTGTTGGATTGTGATGAACTTTTGCATTTGTTTAGTTATTCTGCCATTTGTGTAATTAACGCAAATAATTAATCAATTCATAATGCGTTTGCCTATTTCCATAAGTTTTCAAATGCATAAGAATTCCAAGAATGTACATTGTACATATGTTATGCTTATATTTTTGTTCTAATTATAATTTCTTAGAAGTTTTCTTGAGTGACTGGGAAAGTTGCAGAAAAATATGTATTATAGAACCGTTAAATGTAACATAGCAAGACCTTGCCTATTTTACACGCCAAATGCATGAAGTTTTTGAAAGCTTTCAATTAAATGAAAATGTGGAAATTTTTGTAGTAAAAATATTGTACATGTCATGATTTTTTTTGCTAATAAATTGCTATTTTAATGCGCAGAAAAATGTATGCCTTAACCCTTTTGTTGCACAGTAAGACTATGACTCAATTTTAATGGCAGTTAGTGCATTTTGATGCTTTATCTGCATATTCAGTTGTAGGATTAAAGCAGTGATTCTCAACCCCTATGCCGCGGCACAGAGCGTGTGGAGCGGCCAACGTTGCTCTGTTCTAACCCCCATATTCATAAAAAAAATAAAATTAATTTGAAATCCATTTTAGGAAAATTTTGTATAAAAAATTTAAAATAAAATACATTTCAAAATCATTTTCAATTTTGTGAATATGGGGGTAATTGTTTTGGTAGGAGTAATTAAAATTGTCTCTTTAATACATTTGTTCTTTAAAATATAAAAAAATTTATAATAAAAACTTATCAAATAAACAATAAATTTTGTTTCTATATTTATAATTTGAACGGGCTAAAGGTGCGGTCACACTTGACAAACATTTGCCCAAAAATGCGTAACCAGTAAATACTAATGAGAAATCTTTTGATTCAGACGCGTGTTTATTAAGTTCAATAGTTTCCAATAATATTTTATTCTTTAACTTTGCCTATTTGTTAAATACGAAACTAATTAACTTTATAAACACGTGTTTGAAGCAAAAGATTTCTCATTAGTATTTGCTGGTTACGCTTTTTTGGGCAAATCTTTGTCAACTGTGACCGTACCTTAAGGTTCGTATCGCTTTTTAAGCCAAATTACATGTGATAATTATTAATGAACAAATAACATCAAAGTTAGTTGTAAATATTCTGACAACACATAGTTGAACAGAACAGCTAGCCGTTTTCGAAGGCCACTAAACCTTCATCAACAGTGTTCTTCTGTGTTTGGTCCACTGTGTGTGGTGTCAGTTGATGTCGATTTCCGCCTTATATACGAAACTTGATTGCAAATGGAATATGTGAATTGGTTTGATTCATCGTATTTCAATTTGCTGATCTGTTTTGTAATGAAGGCTCAAATTTAGAGATGGTAACATAGCTGTTCCGTTCAGCTATGTGTTGTCAGAATATTTACAATTAACTTTGATGTTATTTGTTCATTAATAATTATCACATCTAATTTGGCTTAAAAAGCGATACGAACCTTAGCCCGGTCAAATTATAAATATAGAAACAAATGGAGTTCGAATAATAATTAAAATTAACTAAAAATAAATTTTGTTACTGAAATTCTAAATATTTGTTTAGCGCTACTGCATGGCGGGCGGGCATTGCCACATCGTCGGGTGGTTACTGGTTTGCCGCCAGTAACCACCCGACGATATGCTAACCTATTATTATATATTTATATTTCAACTTCTGTCTGTTTTTTCTAACAGCAATACCTATTATAATTAACTTTTTGCGTGCGATTTTCTTTTAAAACAAAATTTGTAATAATTTGTTTTTAGAATAATTAAGAAATAAACTTATGTTTTCTTTTTTTGAAATAAATCAACAAGTAGCAAATAATGTTGCGTGTGCGTTTTCAGTTTTTGTTTATTATTTTAGTCTCGAAACGTTTAACACGCATCTAAACATATACATACACACACGCACATACAAATGTACATACAGTGTGTCAAGAATGAATTTGCACATTGAAAATATCTAAACATTTTTAAGTTTATTAATAAGAAATTTTACTTATTTTTTTGCTTGAGTGAAAAAAATATTCAAATACAGTGAAGAAGAAAAAAAAATGTAACATAAACAAATAGAGTCAAGCATCTCTTTGCGTAATACAGCATTTTTTATTTTTCTATGAGAAATCATAAAAATGTGGCAACTTCATAACTGCGTAAAGTCATAGACACACCTGCAAAAAAAGATTCGATAACATCAAACGACTAATATGACAGCTCGCAAAGCCGCAATATTGGAAGAGTAGCAAAATATACCTGCCCACTAGGACTTGAAGAATTTAATTCACTGCATGAAAGAGGGAGTACAATGAGTGACAGATGCAAAGCGTGGCAATACCAAGTAATTTAGCTATAAATGGGACCCTATTGCTTTTGCTACGATGTCCATGTGCATGTAACAGGCTGTTTTCACGAGAACCGTAAGAGTTAAGGATCTCAATTTTTACAGAATATGTAAAATTTTGGCAATTTTTAAGACACTGGAAGTAGAAAAACAAAAAAATCGCAAAAAACCGGAAAAAATCACCAAAACAAAAAAAACCCGAAACGGATAGAAATCGCCAAAACTAAGGAAGAGGGCAAAACTAAAAAATTCTCCAAAAAAAAAAACGAAAAAAGTTTACCTAAGTACACGGTAATTAAAAAAAGATACTCGTATTCGATTATATAGGCTAAAGTTTGTATAGTATTACATATATATGCAATGTCCGTACGGAACCTTTTGTGTGCGAGTCAAAGTCGGACTTTATTGAACTAATTTTTTTTTTTTAAGAAACTTCCCAGCAAAAATTACTGCTTTCCAGAAGCATTTTTGTATCGGAGGCAATGCTACAGAATCACTTGTTGTTGCGCATGAATAAGGCAATTTTTTTTTGCGAGATGACCAGATAGAAGCAATGCATTTAGTTAGCTTCCAAAAAGCAATGCCTTTTGTTGGCCTTAGAAGTGCTTCACAGAAGTACGAGGGCGGACCAATAAGTCCGTGACTTTTCGAACTTTCCTTGTAGTTATATCAAATGCATCACTGTTCCCATCAAGTACCATATGTTAATAGACTGCTGTCAAATTTTGAGCAAGTGTCGTCATTTAATTTGCGTTTAACAGCTGTTCAAAACATACAACCTCATTTATTTTTCGAAAATAAATGAAAATTGACTTTCGGGTGCGCATTAAACATTATTTTTTGCGAAAAAAACCCTTCAATCAAAGCAAGGAAAAGCTCGATAAATACTATGGGAACTCTGTACTATCGACTTCAATGGTAAAAAAGTGGTTTACTGACTTTCGTCGTACAAATGACGCTGAACGTTCTGGACGGCAAATTGAGTTCAGTAGACCCGAAAATGTCGAAACAATCCACGATATGGTGTTGGCCGATCGAAGAGTACAAGTGCGTGAGATTGTTGATGTCATAGGTATCCCACATGGCTCAGTGGTTTCTATTTTGAATGATTATTTGGGTATGATAAAGCCTTCCGCAAAATGGATGTCGCGTTTGCTCACAATCGGCCACAAACGCATGTGCAGTTTCCATGGCAAAAATCCATGAATTGGGCTAGAAATTGCTCCCTCATACGCCCTATTCTCCAGATTTAGCCCCTAGTGACTACTTCCTATTTCCAAACTTAAAGAAATGGCTCGGTGGAAAGAGATTTAGCTCCAACGATGAAATTATTGACGAAACAAATGTCTATTTTATTTTTTTTAGAAAGGATACAAAAACTTGACTAAGTGTATTGAGTTAAAAGGATATTATGTTGAAAAATAAATTTTTGCTTTGCAAAAAAAAAAACTGTTTCAAAAAATCTCGGACGTATTGATCCACCCTCGTAATAATATATAATTTTTGTTTGCCTTACGTTAGTGCATTTTTCGAAGCTTTTGCTATCAAGTAAGCAATACACTGCTTCCCTCAGTTGTTAGTGCTTGCAAATAAAATTTTTTTGCTGGATTAATGTATGTGAAAATAATTTTTTGCTACCAAAAAATAGAGTAGTAGTAATTGTTTTGTTAAAACAAACTGGACGTTTTTTTTTTAAATTTTTATAAATAATATAAATAATATAAATAATAAGAATGAACTAAAATAAGATAAAAATGCTTATTTATCTTTAATGGGACAACTCATTCTTGACATACTGTACATACTTTTTTCTTTAGCTCTGCCTATGCTATGTCTTAAAAATTTACACTAATATGTATGTTATGCCAACAAAAAAAAACACAGATATTTAATGAAAATAAACATTTGATGGCATGAAATAATCAGTTAGTTGAACCAAATGTTTTAATCAAACAAAAATCAATCGATTACATGTGTTCACACTACACATATGGATGGATATCTGTATTTAACGAATTTCCGTTGTTTGTTATTGGTTTGTCATTTGCTAATTCATCCATTCATTTACAATTTCATTTAATTTCTTGGTATGCAAATATTTGCTTAGTTTTTCTTGCAAATGAAATAAAATAAAAATACATGCATGCATATGGAATTTGTTAGTTTTACTTTGTACAAATCAGGGTAATTATTCAAGCAGTAAATAGGGAAAAATATGTAACTCATAAACATAAATTAAATAAGGCATTGCACAACATTGTGCGGTTAGAGTTTCAATTTATGTGGGTTTTTTTTTTTCGTAGTTTAATTTAAAACCTACAGCTAGCTTACACGCAATTACTCAAACGTGTCGTAAGTGAAATTCCATAAATTAAAATGAAAATAATTTAATGGGATTTAATCTCACAAAAAAAAAGAAGCAAAGGGTACAAGAAGTGAACTATCAAAATAATTTATAAATAAACTTACAAAACTTGATACTTAACGAATTAATTTGTATCAAAAAAATTATAGTTGTCGCACAGGTGTGGTGGTGTGAAATGTTGTGTTGTTGTGAAATGTAAGCCTAAAATTCGAAAAATTTTACCAACAACAGTATACAACAAATATCTTCAAGTTTTAAATCTACAATAGATCTTTTAAGATATTTACACCTGCACGAAATCTAGCAGATTTTAATTTAAGAAATTCCGAATCTATGTATATCACTTATCCCAATTTTTTTGAGGTAGATATATATATCTAGATTTCGTATGCAAAACAAAATAAAATTTACTGAAATTCTTCCTAAACAACAACCAAACAATCAATTTAGCCAATTCACACACCCTATTTTTAAGTACATTGGTTTAATTTTTAGTAAAATTTTGAAGAAATAAACTAGCTGCATCGCTAATTTGTACTACATTTTAAGTAGATTTCAGCAAAATCTAGTGCCGAAGTATCACAATGGACCCAATTGGGTCTCCGAGTGGTGATGCGGTATAACCGAGTGTCGAAGTAGATTTTGTTTTATATGGGAAATCTACTAGATTTTTTTTTTGAAATCTCCTAAGTACTAGATTTTGCTCAGATGTAAATGATAGATGAGGTATTCCATTGTCGAATGATTAGGTTAAGTAAGCAGGATTGATAGTAAAGTAAGAAAATATTCCAGAACACTTCGATTCAACAGTTATACCTGAGGAACATAAAAGAGAAGACCAGAACAGACAAAAATTAGACGATGTAGAAGCATAGAGATTCGTTTTATAAATTAAACGTCATTTGCCGAAAAGTAGTAAAGTAGTTAATGTTGAAGCCAAACACCATTATATAAAACCTTAAATTTTACATTGGATGAATGAAATTCGACATTAAAGGTGAACTAATGAAGCTCTTGATTGAATAATTAGATATACTATTTCATTGAATTTCTCAACATTATCAGAGAATGACAATGAGTAATCAAACAAAAATATACATAAGAAAATAGCCTTAGGGCTAATAAATCAGTCAATGATTATTTGTATTTTATTTTTAAATCTTATTTAAACACAAAAATTTGTTTCTCACTGCACAATTAAATCAAACTTAATCAGCCAACACTGTAGATTTAAGTGTTGTTTAAATTTTACAAACACACCATATGTTTTGTGCATGTGTGTGTTTTTTGAAGGCACGTACATGAACATCATGTGGTCGTATTAAAATGAGTTTCGTTTAATTTTCGTAAATGTACAACAAATGTAACACATATTTTCATATCATGAAATATATAAATAGAAAAATGCATTCTGATGCTCTTTTTGTATCATAAAATGTGTTTTTTGCTATTTCACTTTTCTGCAAATTGATAAATCAACTTTCTTATTTATATTGAACAGCTGTTTTTTGGAAAGCTTTCCATAATATTTGGAAATATTGTAGTGCTACCGTACTTTCAACTTAATTTGATAATAACTTTAATTAACCACTGGAAAAATGAAAGTGTATTTAAACACATTTTAATTTTTAATGAAAATTAACTTAAACAATATTTAATTATTCATTGATTTATTAGCCATTAGTTTTAGTAACTGCGTATACTCATAATTGTAGCGCAAACAATTCGTACGCTCACATATTTTCTCTCAAGCAACTATGACTATAGCCGATTCCAACATATAAGAGCATCTCTACTTCGTTTATGCGAAAAACTAAAATACGCTACAACTATAAATAAAAAAACATATGCATATCAAGCGTATTGACTCTACTTTTAGTCGGAGTATGCTTATACTTAGAGTATGGATATTTAGTCGGCCAAAAAATATACTCATGATACTTGGGATATTTATTTATCATTTGCCACCATATTCATACATTTGTCTATAGAAAATATAATGGAAAATGTGTGCGTGTGTGACTGTTTGAAAACATGTTTTATATGTGTGTTTTTATTTATATGCATATGTAGCTGATCCATACTCAGAGTATTTATATATTTGAGCGTTTGATTGTGGATGTTTGTTTTTAATGGCCATTCTATCAGAAAATACCGGTGGAGCGAATAAAATAAATACTTTCGGCAATTTGGGTGGTCTAATGTACATATATACATCTGTGAACTGTCTCAATTAAAAAAAATCGAATTAAGAATACCGCTTGTACTCAGAGTAGGAATATTTAATCGGATAACAAAAATATACACATGCTACTCGGGATATTTATTCATCATTTGCCACCGTATACATACATTTGTGTATACACAATTGAATAGAAAATATGTGGTGTATGTGTGTGTAAATAAAATAGCCCTATATACACGCATGTGTAGTCGATTAATACTCAGAGTATTTTTATACTTATGCATATGATTTTCGATAAATTTTAATTGTAGCCGTTTGTGCTGCATACTTTAAGAAATATATATGAAAGTAGTTGTTGCTTGTTTCTAGTTATGCGTATTCGGTTTAAAATTAATGCGTATGGTTGCATATGACCGTGTCATTCTTTGAACCTTATTGGGCTGATTTCTCTTAAATATTATTATTATATTTAAGAACTCAAGGTGCTTGGTAAGTTTCGAAAAAAATTGGTTAAGTTGAACCACGTGAAATATAATAAAAAAATTTAATGGGCGTAGAATCGCTCATATTTTCGACTATTAAATTGTGTAATTACAAGAACCAAAGTTTGGCAGGTTTTGCAGCAATGAAATAAGCAGAATATCATAAAATTAAATAAAAAAAACTTGTGGACGTATGCCCGCTAACTTTTTTACAATGACACCAATTGGAAGCTTTACCCTCTCAGGCAAAAAAGAATTTTTACAATAGGTGTAAAATGTACCGAGTTATTTAGTAACAATTGTCAAAAAAAATACAGACGAATTGATAACTCCTCCTTTTTTCCGACTTCAAGGTTAAAAATAGAAAATATCTTAACTAAAAAAATATTGAGCTACATATTCAGGGCTATCATGAATAAAATTCCGCGTGAAATTTCTCCCTTTTCCAATTAGAATTTTTTGTTTTCCCTACTATTTGATATTAGTTGGAATTTTTCCCTGGGAAAAATTTCACGTGGAATTTTATTCATGATAGCCCCGAGTATGTATTGGCAACGCAAGCAGAAAAAATTGTCTAGTATAGCATTTGTTGAGTTATGATGTTGTTGCATCAAATAAGCGATATACATACATATATTTGTATAAAGTCGGTATATTGTGTAAAATTGTTTATCACTATTTATCTTAAACTAACCGCGAAAGTAGTGCTATTATTTATTTATAACTAAAACAATAACCCAGCAAAAACAAAGTAAAAAGTGTTGAAAAAATAAACGCCTTAAAGATACCGAAGCTAAAAAGATCTCAACGATACGAGTCAACTACAATTGAAAAGGGCATTGAGAAACAATGTGAGAAGATACTCACTCGTACACTAGTATGACACAAAGTTCTGTAAATAAATTTTGAAAACTATTGACGCACATCAATGTTGTTATCTTTAGTTTTTAAATTGTATTATAACTTGTGCTAGACGCACGTAGATATATATTTACAAATTTTATTGAACTTTCAACTGAGCTGGTGGGGAGTGGGTGCTAATTGAGGCTGTACATTTGTTTACAATGTAAAGTGTTGAATAATGCAAACAAACATTTGTTACGACACTAATATCTGTGCTATTGAAAACTGCAGTCAAGCAACATTTAATTCGCAATTACTATAATGGAGAGTGTTAACGTAAATTTTATTAGTGAAGTACACGAACATGAATTTAATGTCTTGAGAAATCATTGTACAGTAGGAACAGAGTAATGCTGAGTACACATGGTCAGACTTGCTAAACGTCAATTGTATTACAACAAATAACAAATAATATATTAGTAATAAATAAGAAAACTGATAAATATATAAAAAAAATAAAATAAAAACTATGCCATCGCTTAAAAACAAAATAAATTTATATATTATTTGTTAAGCCTGCAGTGCGTTTTAAATTTCTCGTATAAACGCCGTATTTAAAAGATTTTCCATTCTTTCATTGTTAAATTAACGGCTCAACTACTTTCAACAACCTCAAACATACACGATAAGAAACAGAAACAAGTAGTGTTCAGAAACCCATTTAATATTATTATTAACCATTTAAGTGACTAATCACTGACCCCTATAAATAAAAAGATTGTTTTCTCAGCTCACATTTGGGGACTTGTACGAGTATGTTTCAATTACACTTAATAATTTTCAGCTGATAAATAACTACTTATGTATGTATTATTTTGGAATTTTTTATTTTTTTGACAATCACTTTATTTAGAATTATTATACAATAAATGCTTTAACACATGTACTTGTACTTCGCCTAAAAAAATAATGTATGTATTTTTATTGTTTATGTTAAGAGATATAAAACAGAAACACTAACAATAAACAAATGCCTGCTTGAAAATAATTTTTTTTATAAGAAGTGTGAACGAACAGTTTTTTGTTATTTTTATTTAAATGCTATTGTATAATCACGGCTAGACACTGAAAGAATTTTCTGCATGTATTTAATGATTTTCAATCAAGAATTATTTCTTAATCGGGCCTAAGTTCATTATTTGCATTTCTTATTGAATGAATTATTTTTATTAATTAATGCTATTTTCTAAAGAAGAGACGAAAAATTAAACTAGACTTTTTAGCTGGGGAAAATTGCGGCATTTTTCCATGCCGCCACGCACTTCACCAGCACCCATGTCT
This sequence comes from Tachina lurida, assembly GCA_944452675.1. NCBI lineage: Eukaryota > Metazoa > Arthropoda > Insecta > Diptera > Tachinidae > Tachina > Tachina lurida. The sequence continues at coordinate 155,783,348 of OX101753.1, read as the reverse complement.
AACTACTTGGGTAGAGATTGTTATTAACATCAGCTATTTAACATGAATTTTTAATGAAATGGAATACGAGAAGTGATTATAATGTGTATATAATATGAAATATTTTATTTGAAGTTATGTCGATTTTTTTCAGTGTAATTTGAAATAAGTTGTATAAGAACTTTTATCTTTATGCTGAAAAAGTTTAAGTGCATATGTGCCCTTAATTATGAAAGTGGTCTAAGGCATGTGCATTTTTGCTTCCTAATATCAAAAATAAATCTTAAATAAATAAATTCAGTAAAGTGCGACTTTGACTCGCGCACGAAGGGTTCCGACGTTGGGCTTTGAGCATTTTTTTAATACAGTGTTTGTGACGTTTTTTCAGCTGAAATAATTTTTTTTATTGTTTTTCGCTTTTTTCTCGTTTTGGCGATTTTTTAAATTTTTGGCGATTTTTTTTTTAATTTTGGCGATTTTTTTCATTTTGGTTATTTTTTTTGCGATTTTTTTCATTTTGGCGATTTTTTTTCATTTTGGCAATTTTTTTAATTTTGGCGATTTTTTTAATTTTTTCGAATTTTTCATTTGGCGATTTTTTCTTCATTTTGACGATTTTTTCATTTTGGCGATTTTTCCGGTTTTCCGCGATTTATTTTCGATTTAGAAATTTTTTTTAATTTGGTGCTTTTTTTTCGTTTTGGCGATTTTTTTTTATTTTGGTGATTTTTTTTCGGTTTGGCGATTTTATAATTCTGAGATTTTTTTGTTTTACCGTTTTTGAAAATTTCAAGAAGTTTGCTCTTACGGTTTCCAAGATACAGCAAGTTATCAAAATTACATAGTCAAAATTACATTAACTGATGGTACACCCTCTAATTAAAATTTTTTAAATTTTAGTGTTAATTGTTGTAGTCTGTATAAAAATACACTAACTTTACAAACTTCAAGTGCATATACATACAATTGTATGTATATTACATGGGATTTTAACATTTTTCGTTGCTCGTTTTGGCACACCCTTTAATTTCCAACTCTCATGTATTTGTTGTCGTAGCGGCCAAGGGTCTACACACTCTGTCCAAATTTCAGGTCCGTAGCTCTTACGGTTCTCGAGAAAATACCCTGTGACGGACAGACGGACGGACGGACAGACGGACAGACGGACAGCGTAGCGAAAACAATAGGGTTCCTTTTTCACCTTTGGTGTACGGAACCCTAAAAAGCTTCCATAAATATTTAAGGCCCTATGTATAAGCAAAAATTGGCATGAAGTTAGCATAAGTGGCAATATTGATCATGATCTTAAAGAGTTTTGCCATGATACTTCACATTAAAAATCATGCTAGGACTTAGAGGTGGGTTAAAAATAGGTAATACGACCATTTTTAATGTCGAATTGTATGGAGGAACTCGTTAACAACTGATTCAATTTCGTCACTTATGCTAACTTTATGCCAATTTTTGCTTATACATAGGGCCGTTAAAATATATTAAATAAATTTATATAAATTGAGACTAGCACAACTCTAAATTTAAATGTTACAATTAACAAAAATATTTTTTAAACTGTTCAAATGTAATCTCGACCAAAGAAATGTATGACTTAGACCACTTTCATAATTAAAGGCACATTTATATTTAAGATATATTTTGTTGTTCTAATTAATTTAAAATCAGTTCAAAATTACAAGGTAATTCAGGGTGAAATATTTTTAATAATATAATTTGAAATTTCAAATTAAAATAAACTTATTTCGAATAATAAATTTCTTAAATGTTTAATAATATCGAGCCTTATTTTCGATTTTATCGTAAGCGACAAAAATTAAATTTTTCAGGAGAAGATTTATTTTAAATATTCAAATTTTTTTTGTACGTAAATTGTCGCTTACAATAAATATGTACAGCCTGTATCTTAAAAGTTATCAACAATTTTGCCATTTTGATAATTCTAAACTATGTGTAGGCCCATAAAATTTTAATTTCAATAAAAAAGTCTATTTCCGATATCATGTCGCTTACGATAAAATCGAAAAAAGGGCTCGATATAATGTTAAAAACTTAGTTTGTTTGAAAAAAAATATATGCTTGTTTAGAAATTCTAGTGTTTTGCTAACGTAAATTGTTTTGAAAAGATTTTTTCTCTACATACAAACATATAATGTATTTTTTCCATTTTCTGCTTGTAAGTAGTCGTTTCCAACGCCAACCAGGACCCTGTTTCAAATTGTATATCCGTGGTCACAAGCGATAATAGCGTAACTCCAAAAACATATCACTCATTTTCTTCAATAATGTCATAACTCATGTCATAACATTTTTCAATGTTATAAGACTATCTTTTAAAAAACTAATTTTACTAGAATATGATATATGGCAATATTTTAGTTCTTCTGGTCAATAATATTAAACTCAAAGAAAGCTTTTTGCTAAAATTAATATTTTAGAAAGTAATGAAGAAAATTATCAACAAAATAACAGATTTTATATCTATTAAATTATTTCATACATATACATATAGTCAAAAGAAAACTAAAAAATTAGATTAAATAAATGGGCTTGAGGCCCAGTTTTGAGGGGCGGAAGCACCCCCTAAAACACAAATTATCGCTATAAAATATTTTTGAATTTTTTTTTACATAAAACTGAACCGATTTGGGCGGAGAGAATATAAGAAATCAAAAAAAAAATTCTCCATATAACTAACGTCCACGTTAATATACATATGGGTAATTCCAGAAAAAGGTCAACCAAAAAAAATTTTCTTTGCTCAAAAATTTTTGTTTTTTTAAATTATAAAGCATAATTGTCTATACTTTACAAATGTAAATAAACTTTTAATTTCTGAAATTTTTTGACCGAAATATGGGACTTTTAAAATAAATATTTTCTTTGCTGAGCCTTATTTAAGCGATTATTTAAAGTAATTTCTATGGTTTTTCTTTTTTTGTAATTTGCAAATTTTCTACTAACATCAACCTACGCATTAGCCGAATAGAAGGAGAATGGAGTTCTTATAAGAGAAGTTGTTTGATCAGAAATAATTTCTTAATCAGGCTTGAGTTCAGTAATTTCAATTCTTATTGAATGAAATATTTTTATTAATTAATGTGAGTATCTAAAGAAGAGAAGAAAAATTAAACTAGACTTTTTATTAGCTGGGGGAAATACCGATATTTTTCTGTGCAGCCACGCACTTCATCAGCACCCATGTCTATTACTGGGGTAGAGATTATTATTAACATCAGCTATTTAACCTGAAAATCTATGAAAGTGGAATATGAGAATTGATTGTGTATACAATTATTGATTTACCTTTGGCAAACACATTTGTAAGTATCACTATTCATTTTCTGTTTTTCCATTTTCTATTTAGGTTAGCACGAAGTTATATCACTCTACTAACTATTCTTACTTATATTTTACGATCATCACATTAATTATTTTTACTTATTCGATGCACCATCGGTACATACATATAAGTATTATTCAATAAGAATTGAAATTACTGAACTCAAGCCTGATTAAGAAATTATTTCTGATTAAAATTCACTACAGTTCAACTAAATCTAAAAATGTCTCATTTAATTCATCATGGGCACGTGACAAGAAGTTGTTTGAGTTTGCTTACACTTATACCTTAATACCTTATACGTCGTATAAAATCAATATTTATTAATTTTCTTCAGCAGTAAATAAGCATTTGTTATTGTTTAATTACTTTTCAATTAAAGTTCAATCATAATTAGCAAATTTACTGCGTTTAGTGCTCTTGGGAAAAAATTTCGCGTCCGCCTTGTCCGCATTTGTACTTTAACCATTTAAAAAAATTAAAATAAAATTTTCATATTTCACCTTCATTTCCACATTTACAAAAAAAAATTCTACATAAAATTTCGCTGAATTATGTATATTTCTATAAGTGCTCAAAAATAACTTCTATTTTTGTCGCGTCCGTTTCTCGCTGATATTTGCTTATATCTTTTTACTATATTATTGATATCGCCAAAAAATGTTTCTTAAATATACTACTCCTGCATTGCTTTAAAACACTTAAGATATATATTGAATCTTTCCAATCCTTTCTTGTTTTTTTTTTTTTGCTCAAATAAAAGTGTACAAATGTCGCTTCCGTCGCCTGGGAATTGCCCATATGTATGTCACTATGTTAACTATATATTTTGTTTTTTTATGAAAGAAGAAATTGTACTTTATTTTATCTCAGTATAAAAGAAATATAAAAATAGACCAAGAAGCTGTAATTCAATAAAAGTCACATTTGACTTTATTGCTACATTTAAATTAAGTATTTTAAAGATATTTTTTATTAGCAACAGCACAAATATAAGATAAGACAACGAAAATTACAGCAAAACTTTTTCCAAACAACGAACGTAATAAAATAGTACTCGTACAATAGAAACGGGAAAATGAATAACAGATACCGGCCATAATTTAGCATGTATTGCAAAATGCTTTTAAAACGGAAACATTAACAAATGCTACAATGCCCGGTAGTTCGGAGAATAATACTCGTACGTATGTACATATGTGCAAGGATTGTACTTCACAGTATGCAAAGCCAAAAAGAAACTGCATGCCACCAAGAAGTTTATACATATACATATAAATAAATTACCTCAAATGGGAAATATGTATGTCTCGTCTGGTCACGCGACCTTCACTTTATCCTCAGTGAAAGTGCAATACTATATATAACAAATTCCGTGAACGCAACTGCAGGTTTATAACATGCAAAATAGACTTGTATTAGACTTGTATCGAACTCTTTCAGTAGATCGTTTTTGACACAAACCAATGATCAAACCCATGTAATTTAAATGGGTTTGATCATTGGTTTGTGTCAAAAACGAGCTACTGAAAGAGTTCGATACAAGTCTAATGCAAAAGCATTTACCGCAATTTCCCCTTGCAAAATATAACAGCAACTGTAAACACAGATGTACTTGTTATACAAACATACATGTTTCAGTGAAATGTTCATACGAGTATCTAATATAGAAAGGGCCTAACTCATTATTTTTTCGAAATCGAGATTTTTGTATTTTTCGATACATTACATATTCCTCTATCGAAAAATACAAAAAGCTCGAATTCAAAATAATAATGAGTTAAGGCCTTTCTATATTAAGGTGGCGATATGTATAAGTAATTGTGTATGTTAATTAAGTCCAACAGATGTGTAAAGACTGGAAAAATATATATTTTTTTCATTTATCTAACATTATCAGTCTCTAACGAATAAATTTTTGTCACCATATTTATTTGTAAGCTTCTACGAAAAAAAAACTTTTCTTAGATAAGCATCTAAATAATGATGATTAATGAATGAATTAATATTTGCGAGTATTACAATATCATTTCAAAATTTTGTGCGAATTAGTTTAATGTTTGTACGAGTACTAACACAAAAAAAAAAAAGAAAGAAAAGCAAATATAAATGAATAAAGAAATGCACAAAATAGTGGACAAAAGGTCTTCAAGTGAATGAATGACAAGCAAATAAACTTAAGGTGACTGGTTGCAAATTGAATTTTTGTTTGTTTGTTACTGCATCTTCGACTTTCTAAAAAGCGTGACTGGAGCAAAAAAAAACCATTTCGTTTTATGTAAAACATATTTTTACAGGTTTTAATATTTTTATTTTTATTAAGCACTGCTAAATAAGTTAAATAGTTAAACTAATACGTTTTAATACGTTGCTTTGATTTCACTTTAGGTTGCCACTAAAAAAAATTATGAAAAATAGTTGGTAACTGTAAGTTTGCAATAAACTTATAAGGAAACTTGAAGTAAATAATAGCACATGAAGACCCCTAATTTTACTCGATAATTCGTTGAAAAATTCACTCTTATTTGCTTTAATTTTGCTTAAAGAACTTAACGAATTTTGAAACTACAGAAATTTTTTCAATTGCGAAATGAAAAATTGGGCGTACGTTTGTCGAATGTACTAGATTAAGGAAGTATGCAAAATTTTTTTCTTAAGTCTAGTCAGAAACTGTCGAATTCGAACAAAAAAAAACGTCAACTCTCCTTTTCTTTTCTAGAAAAAGTAAAATATTTATTAAGTTCTTATTAATAATAACAAAAATTAAGAATTTAAAAACCCCCCGACATATAGAAAAGATGCGATATTTTTTAAACGGCTGGACTGATTTTCTTCAAACCCAGCTAAGAACACTCTCCAAAATGTACGCTCGTAAGTCCTCGTCCATACAGTGAAACATTTGCTGCAAAACGTTTGAGTTTGTTGAAGAGAGGGGAAAGAGGAATGACAAATGGTACTTTGTTTCATATACTCGAAGTTCTTATGGAGTACGTTATTCTCGCCTCATTCTAATGCGAAATATGTGAAAAAATTTATTAAGCTGCAAAACAAAAACTTCTCAGTGTGGACATGAATGCAGTTTCAAAAGAGAAATCAAAAATGTTTCGCAGCAAATGTTTCACTGTATGGACGAGGACTAAGGGGTGATGCAATCATTTCTAATTAACTCTCTATTTCAAAAAAATCTTTTAATTGGAAATTTTCATTGAAAAAAACAATGTTTCTTTTAAGAGATCAATCACGCAATGAATGCCTACTACTATTACTAAGTGTTACCTTCTTTACTTAAGGGTGGTGAAGGAAGAGATAGAGGAAAGCTTCATTCTTTTACAATTCTGCTTTTTGCACGTTTTTTAATATTGCAGTGTTGCAGCGCCTCTGGTGTTAAATGAGGCGTATTAAATTTTTTCCACCTTATTGATGGGCCGATGATTCTGCTACACAACGAAGGAGGGCGCTCTGATATTGCATTAGGATTAGTATCTGCTGAAGTCGGTATAGTTCAGTGACCAGTGACTATGCCTCCATCACTTGAAATTTCCTACAACGACTGCTACAAAGGGACACTAATGTACATCAGAAAACTGCGTGGTGTTGTTATTTAGTAACTGTTGGATACCGGGTTTGAACCCAGCACTCTTCGGTTTTGTAATCAACGTGCTAACTATTTCGTTTCCACTAATACAAAAATTTATTAAAAAAATAGTTTTCAAATACGGCTTTACAAAAAAGACTTCAATGAAAAATGCCTTGGAACCAAAAGTAAAAAAATTGCTCAAAAATTTTTTATTGAAAACAACACAAATTTTTAGGACATTTTTCTTTTTTTCCCCATTAATTTTTTTATGTCTGAGGGTTGGGTTCGCACGTACCAAACGGTCCAACGAGGTTACAGGTCACTGTTTTATAGGTGCGCATATGAGGACATTAAATAGTGTAATAATTTCTATAGGAGTTTTATAATGAGGAGGAGAGACAGAGTGTAGAATACGCCCCTTTTTCTCTGCATCGCTCTCTCTGAGGAAAGGGTGATTTCACTGGGCAGTCCATTGGTGCAGTCCACTGCTGCAGAATATGTTAGCCAGTTTGGCTCAGCACTGAACCGAGTGCAGGAACATAGAATAAATAACCTCTCTTCACGTCTACGTCAGATAACACGAGACCAAGTAAAACACAAGTAGACTGATTTTGACTGATTTTGATTTCCAAAGAAATATGAACAAATTAAACTGAGAAATTGTAAAATAACACTAAGCTCAATAAATTTTAAATATACGGCCATCTCACAGAGTTCAATTCTGTTCGGAATCGGAATTAAATCGACCCCATAGTAATAGTAGATACGTTTCCATATACTTACATCATTTAGGCCAAAACATTTTATTTAACCAAATTAAGTAATGTGTGAATTGATTTCCCATATATTTTTCGTATGAGCAAATTATCTTAAATGATGTGATATGCTCCAAATTATGTCAAAATTTGTAATAATAGAGATGCTTAACCAAAAAAAAAAACAAAAAAGAATTCTTAAGGGATAAAAATATTTATTATTTTTAAAATGACAACTTTGTTGCAACCTTAAATTTTTCTCGAAATTTTTCTAGAAACGGTTCCACTGTGCATTGTTACTTACTTTTTATGCATATACATACATGCAGAATATAATAAACGCTTATCATTAATACAAAAATCTTTAGTGTTTTATAATCACACATATTTTCTTTTTTAAAGAGTTTACAACAATAAAAAAGAAACTAAACTTTAACAAAGAACAAAAAAAAATATATAAAGAAACTTATAGTGAAGTTTTAAAATAAAACTGAGTGTTTCATTGTGAAACTTAAACCCTGGTGTTCTTAGTCAGCAAGGAGCTAAAGTTGATATTGTGCTGGTAGTATGCAAAGACCTCATGGTGCCTTAAAGAACGATGGAAAAGTACAAGATATTATTTTATTTTAAAAATACTTTTAATATTTCCTTGAAGCACAGATTTGGTTTGATTAAATGAGTGAACAAATGGAAAAGTTGTTCTGCAAAAGGCTGGCTGCGAAAATTAAAATTTGTGCCACTAGTAGAATTGCTGAGTTTTTCTGATTTTAGCAATTATATAAATATGTATAAGAGATAACTAATAAAGCTACACTAAGAGAAAAAATATTTATTCAGCTAATGAGGGTATCATCATTGTATGACTGACATTTTTCGTAAGTTTATTGAAAGTTTTTACTACTCGTATATACATGAAACTCAACAAATTATTCTTCATTAGTACAATGAACTCTTACGTTAGTTAGTTATTATTTACAAAATTTATTGGTCCAATTAAGACTTTCCTTTCAGTGTAGCGAATTATTTTTAGAAATTTTTCTAATATTTTTTTGGTTAAACTAAAATTTTTTTCAAATGTCCTTTTTTAGAGAGTGAGAGTTTTTACCCAGGGTTACTTTTGATATGAAAATTGCAGAGGTGCCAGCAACTTAAAATTAGCTTATCTCGACTTAAGCTTTTTTCCTTTTGAAAACGAGAAATTTACTCGTTTTATTGGACAATAACAATTATAAATCATTTTGTTTTGCCTTAAGCATTTTAACAATTTTCTTTCTTTATTGTAAAGTTCTGCTAATTTTGTATTTTATTTCTTTAGTTCGTGCAACGTATTCACGCTAATTGGCTGAACTGCAACTTAACAATATCTTCTTTTTGTGTCAAAAGCTCATTAAGTTGAAAAAGCATGTTTGCAAAACTCTGCTCAATTATTATCGTAATTAGTTTAAGTTTTACTTTTGTTAATAAGCTGATAATTGTACTCATTAATTTTCCAAGAAAATCCCAAGTTCTCAATAATGTTCATCAATAAATAGTTAAATACTAAAAATTTTTAAATTGGTAACTGCAAATTGTTTTTGCTAGTAAATACGAAAGCAAAGTTTGTAAACATTTATTATATTAACGTATTGGAATTTCAATTCTCAATGTGTTTAATTATTTTATTATGCTGAATTCTCAAAAATTGTCTAGATATTGTATTTCCTTTGCTAAATCTGTGGTAATTAGGAAAAAGTGCTTAAGTCTAGTATAGCAGTTTTTCACTTTTTAATTTAATTTAATTTTCAAAATGTGTTTCTATTTATGTGAAAGATACTGCTTTCCTGTTGAATCTTATTAATAAAATAAAATAAAATATAATGAAATAAAATAAAATAAAATAAAGCAAAAAAATAAGATAAAAAAACAAAATAAAATAAAATAAATTAAAATACAATAAAATAAAATACAACAAAATAAAATAAAGTTAAAATCAAATAAAATATAAACCCAGATAATCGAGGTTAAACTGTAGTCTTCTATAAAGAAATTAAATAAAATACAATTTTGCATAGTTGATGATGGCAAGTAGGGATGGGCAAATGAAAAAAATGTATCGATATATATCGTATCGATATTTTTGAACAGTATCGATATATATTTTTTGAAAACATCGTTATTTCGATATATCGATATTTTTTTGCTGCATTAATTTCGAATGCACAATTATTCACTTTAAGAAATTTAATACAAAAGAACTATTTATGTTAAGTTATACGTAACCTATTGTAACTCCTTCAGACTTCATTAGCCTTTACTTTCTGTTGCTGCTTCGAACCACAACGGTCACAGTATTCCACTACAATGATGAGGTTTGCATCGTCCATTCTTATTAGAGTTTTTCTTTTCCTGGACTTTTTCATTTCCCGGGAAATAACATTTTATAAACAGATTAGTCAAAAAAAAATAATACAATTTCAGTTCCCGGCCGTAATTGTTGTAAAGTTTTATCTATAGTTCTACTGACAGCACCTTATTATTGCACCAACGCATTCATAAAGTGAATAACGACACTCATCGAGGAATGTGTACATTTGTACCAACTATAGTTGCCTGCACAAATTTTCCGGGATTTCTTTCTAGGAAAATGTGCGGGATCCCGGGAAAATTTTTCCTGGGAAATCCCGTATGAAAAACAGTAATTGTTATGTTTCAATATAATTCTATGTTTTTCTGGTAAAAATTAAATTTTTTTAAATTCTTAAAGCACAATCACAGTTTAATTCGAAATGTTTTTATTTTATTTATGCTGCCACTTACAATTAGTTAAGTTTTTTTTATTTTCACAGGTTGAACCGAAACAGAACAGAATGAAAAAGAAAAACTAAAGTATATGATTTCTATAAACCAAAAAGAGTCAGCTGATTCGCAGCAGAACAGAAAGTAAAAACAAATTCTGCCTTTAGGTTTATACCCACACAATCCAAAAACTCACCTGCCTTAGTTGGGTCACCTTATAAATTCGCCTGGGATGTTATTATGAAATTTCTCTTTTTTTCTTCGCATCACTAGTAGTAATGTTAATATCGTACATTTAAAAAATGACTATAGCTCTTAAAAGTATCGAAACCCGATACTCGTAAATAAGAATCGATGTATCGATATATCGGTTTTTGAAATATCGGCGATATATAACGATATATATTTTCTCAAATATCGATATTTCGATATATCGATCTTTTTTGCCCATCCCTAATGGCAAGTCATTATTTTAATTTTATCGTAAATTGACTTAAGCGTTTTTTTTTCTTTTTGCTAAAGAACTACTTCAACTTTGACATTTTGCCCTTAGAAACTTAATTTTATCCATAAACATGGAATATACTCTACAAAAACCTCTTTGAAATCAATTGTTTTTCTTAATAAACATTTTAATCTTTATATTCTATAAAGGTTTCTTTTTGAATACATTTCTTTGTCCAGCAGATACAACTGGTACTTTCAATTTATTTTTTTTTCTTTCTTTTTCCTTAAATTTTTATATATATCAATTGCATTTTTTCTGTTGTTTTCCTTGTTTCTTGGAATGAAACATCTGTTTATCATTTAAAAATTTTGTACTTGAATTTTATTTTATGATTTTTTATTTTTGCAATTCAACTGTGGTACGTGGTGTAATTTTTTATAGGGAAAATTTTATACTTTTCCATTTGAGTAAATAAAAAATTTTTACAGCAGCATTCATCATAATTCTTGATAATTTTTTTCATATTACGAAGGGTAGAAATATCCACAATATCATTTAACCATTTAAATCTAAAAAAAAAAATCAATGCTATTTTATCTTGCGCTGACATTTGCAAAAAATTATAAATCTCTACATGTATAGCAAATTATTAATATGTAATTATTAAAATAAAACAAGATTATAATGCAGTGAATGCTTGTAGTCTGTTTCAAGGTAATTTTTCCATTAAGAACTGAAAGTGTTCTCAATAAATATTACAAAGAGAAAACAGTGCCTACTAACTACCTCATAAAATAGAACAAAATTAATAAGAAATCTCTATGGTTTTTTTTCAATAAGGATATCTTATTAATTTCATAGGGAAAACCTTTTTGAAAAAATCAAGAAAAAATCTTCTAGTTTTTATTAGGTTATCTTATTGATTTTCTCAATAAGGTTTTCTTCTTGTTTTTATTAGGCGACCTCATAAAAAATAAAAAATAAATTGCGTCTTTATTCTCTGTACTTATGTATTTTCATTTAAATTCTATACCATATACATATGTATGTATGTATGTAGTATATTGTAGGTGTTATTTATTTATACATACATACATACACATGTTATATTCTTAACTAACTCACTCACCAAGTATTGAACCAGCAAACATCTGACTGATAGACAAGCACTCTAACCAATATGTTAACAAGCAGTCTGAATAACCATTGAAATTATTGTGCAAACATTCTTATACAAAAATGAAAAAGATCATGAAAAAAGTGTCTCTATGTCTATTTATAGACATGAAATAACAAGAAACCTCATAAAATCAAAAAGATTTCCTTATTAAAAAAATCAATAAGATGCTTTACACATAATCATATAGGAACCTACTAAGATCAAGAAGAAAACCTTATTGAAAAAATCAAGAAGAAACCCTTTTTAAAAAAATCAATAAAGCAACCTAATAAAATCAATAAGAAATCCCTATAGTTTACAATTTATAAGAAAACCTAATAGAATCAAGAAGTTTTTCTCTATAGAACAATAAGGAATTTACAACATAAAAACAATAAGGAATCTCTATGAAAAAATCTTCGCTTCTTTCTGCTGGGATACCCCTTAGCTTAAAAACGTTTCATAGAGAAAATCTTCTTGATTCTATGAGGCAGTTTTTTATCTGTGAGGAATCTCAATAAATATAATAGTTGTGCAAAATTTAAGGGAGCAATTGTATAAGACCAGATGGGGAGGAACGAACATTTTAATTTCCTTGTGCAAATTTTTCTTATCGCTAAATTGCTAAAATATTTTATCAGAAAAATTAATAATATAAAATTAACTCTCTCATCTTTTCATTCCAGGTACGTTGGTCAAAATTTTGTATTACATATTTATCTCAAGTAAGTAGGCGTACATACATATATAAATATTTCTTTTTAAGTTTTTCACTGGCACACAATTGTAATAAAAATCCACAAGCTATGAACATTTATAGCGCGTCTATTTATTTGCGGCATACATTGTTTTTTATATGTTTAGACTATAAAAATTTGAATTTAATTTAAATTTTAATTAGCCATGTTCTTGGGGGAAACCAAATCTCACGTTTTAAAATTTCCTTATATATAAAAAAAATCTTTATTATATTTCCATTTACTATGTGGGAAAGCGCAAAAAATAAGATTATTTATAGGCCAGCGACCTTGATGTATAGGAATATAAACAGCACAATATTGCTAATATAATATGCTTTAATTATGGTTATTGTTGTTGTTGTTGTTGTTGTTGTTGTTGTTATTATTATTTTAATGTTGCATATTTCAAATTACTATTACAATCAATTAAAAATTTAAATTTTTTGAGTAGCGCCGTATAAGTGTTACCGATTGTTATTTCCATTAGTAAATAACAAGCAACAATGGCAAGACTGTTTTAAATCAGGGATGGTAAATTTCAGCTTTAATTACAAAAGAGAAAATTCATTAAATTGTAAAACGATGAAACAATAAAACACATATTTCATTTGCATTGAAAAAATATGCACATATCTCTCTATTACTTAAAGAACGTTATAACTCAAAAAATTCAATTTTGTCTTGTTACTCAACTCTTGAAAGCAAAATAACAAAAAATAATGGCAAGACTGTTTTCAATCAGGGACGGTAAATTTGAGCTTTCATTACAAAAATAAAAATTCAGTAAATTGTAAAACGAATGAAACAATAAAACACATATTTCATTTGCGTGCACATATCTCTCTGTTGCTTAAAGAACGTCATAACTGAAAAAATGGAGTTTTTGAGTAAATGATGCAGAATTAATCCTTGTATCGTTCTTGATATTGTGTAAAAATTTCACACAAATATCTTGTTTAAACAACTCTTGAAAGCAAAATTAAATTTTCTTTTTCGATTAAGTTGTGTGTAAATTTAAAACCTTAAACTCGTTTTCTGGCAAACTAGTTTTTTGTAGTTTAATTAGCGATATGCATATAAGGCCGAAATACGCATCAACTGACATCACACTTAGTGGACCAAACACAAATACATACGCTGATGATGCATGAAGTGTGGCGGCCATCGAAAACAGCACGTTGTTACGTTCTGCTAGTTAATTGTCAGAATATTTACAATTAGTTAACTGTGGTGCTTATTTGTTCCTTAAAAATATCACTTGTAATATGGCCTCCCTAAAATATGAAATTTAGCTATCAGTGGTATCTATAATTGTCTTCATCTCTGTTGCCTAATACGTCTACATCATTTCCATAAAATGCTAAATGTATTAATATGTTTTAATTTTTGTTCTTAATTTGTTTTCTGTAAACAACCAATTGAATTGTATTTATTTACATTCATAAACATAAATAAAATAGCATCAAATATTATTTATTATTTAGCTTTATGGGAGCGTAAAAAATAAAGCAGCAAGTGCAAATGCAAATTGGACCAGCTTTCAAATAAATGGCTGATGATTAAAAATTTAGTTCAACAAGCACTGCAAATGGTAAAACGTATTTAATCCAAAACAGACTATTCTATTGTGCCAATTTAAATGCAAACAAATAGGAGAATGAAAGAGCATACACACTAGGGATGGGCAAATGAAGAAAATGCATCGATATATATCGTATCGATGTTTTTGAACAGTATCGATATATATTTTTTGAAAACATCGATATTTCGATATATCGATATTTTTTGCTGCATTAATTTCGAATGCACAATTACTTCCTTTAAGAAATTTAATACAAAAGAACTATTTATGTTAAGTTATACGTAACCTACTGTAGCTCCTTAAGACTTCATTAGTCTTTACTTTCTGTTGCTGCTCTGTGCTGTGCCGTTCTGTTTCTAAATTTTAATAGTTACTTTTTATGTAATAAATTATCAGCTGTTTCGGACCAGGATGGTCACAGTTTTCCACTAAAGTGATGAGTTTTGCATCGTCCATTGTTATTAGAGTTTTTCTTTTCCCGGACTTTTTCATTTCCCGGGAAAGTGTTGTAAAGTTTTAGCTATAGCTCTACCATGGCATTCATAAAGTGAATACCGACATGCATCGAGGAATGTGTACACAACATAACAGAATTAAGGAGAGAAAAACTAATGGCTTATATGTATATGATTTTTATAAACCAAAAAGAGTCAGCTGATTCGTAACAGAACTGAAAGTAAAAACAAATTCTGCCTTTAGGTTTATACCCACACCATCCAAAAAGTCACATGCCTTAGTTGGGTCACAGTTAAAAAACGGCTATAGCTCTTAAAAGTATCGAAACCCGATACTCGCAAATAAGAATCGATGTATCGATATATAGGTTTTTGAAATATCGGCGATATATATCGATATTTATTTTCTCAAATATCGATATTTCGATATATCGATATTTTTTGCCCATCCCTAATACACACACAAGAATATTGGTCAGCTACATATGTTTGTATGTATGTATGTAGTATACTACACGGTCAGAAAAAAAAATAAAGTATATGACATAAATTAATAATATTTTTTAATATTGGCCAAAAGCCAATACAGTGGCTAATAGCTTTTTGTTTGCAGGCTACAAATGGTATTTATTATATATTGAATTGACTAAATATTTAAGAAATATTTTCGGAGTCTTGAAAGACAACGATCAAAGTTTATTTTAGTATTTTTTGCTAAAATTGTTGCTTAAAAAATTACAAAATTTAAATGTTTTTGTTAGTATATACATAGTATATTTTTAATTCGGTGTTAACCTTGCATTTACCGCATAAGATTTAATGCATTTCAATTGTTTATTTTGGTGCAAATTTAGAGAGGAAATATAAACAAATAACCACGCAATATGTTTATTATAAAAATTTCTATTCAAAAGTCAATTCCAAAGGAAACTAAATTTATCAGTTTGTTTGTTTATAATTACTTTGCGCCAAATATTTGCTCAAATAACTAAACCAGCGTATATTTCGGGGGCCAATTTATATTGCTTCCGATAATATTGATTGCCATGAAAATAAAGTATTTTTATTCAAAAAACGTGTTCTTAAAAAAAATACTTAACACTACCGGTCCCATAGATATTGTTTCAGATTTTACGACTTTATTTTTCAGAAATTTAAGATTATGCACATTACAGAATTTCGCCAGCATTTCTTTCTCTTTGCTCAAGTTCTTGCATGTTTATGTGAATGCGAATCACAAAAATTACATTCATAAAAATGCATCTGAAACTTTTTTATTAAGACCTAGTGCCATTATTTCACCTTTCGAAAGCAATTTCCAGTGTGAAAGTGAATTGGTATTGTGTAATTCGTTCGTACATGATACACGTTTGCACTATAGGAAATTTTCCCCTTATTTTTTTTTGGTCAAAATTAAAAACTTCATATTGAAAATTCGTAATTTTTTTTAATATAACTAAAACATAACAACTTAAATGTCTCTGCTTACATTTTTCCGCCACTTTGCTCTAACATTGCATTATAATTATGCAATTCACAATTAGGGAATTCACAATGAGTATCTGAAAAGTTTAATGTGGCAACATTGTAATATCCTAAAATGTTCATGGTGATCAGGCATCGATATAAAACAGTATATTGAAGCATTAAAATAAAAAAAAATTTATAAATTTAATATATAATATTTTGTTATAAATACAGCTGCACTGACACTTTTAACTTGTTTATTTTAATATTACCATGTTGCTATATTGAAAATGACATGCTTTCTAGACTTTTAAGTTTAACACTTGGTATTAAATTTGATTTACACACACACGAAAAAAAAAACTTGCCCGTCCATATTAAGGAATAAACATGTAAAATTTGCAATATTAAGACATATTTTAAAACGCTTTTATGATTTAAGAACAACGGGTCTCTTAAGATTTCTAGTAGCGCGCCATAAAGAGTAATTAGATGCTGACGTGACATTAAGACCTTCTAAATACTTCTCCAGTAATGCAGTTTTTTCCGAAGATAGGAGCTCTTTGAGTCGTTTAGTACATTCTTTAAGTCTGATTTTATTTAGGAGTGATCTGTGTTGTTGACATTCTCTTCTAGCTCTCCTTTTTTCACATACAAAGACGTACAATTTCCGTAGAATAAATTCTATTAAAGCCAGTCTGCGTCATACCAAATTTAATTCCAATATCTGCTCCGGAACGAGAATTATTAATTATAACCAGCTAAAAGTGCTAAAAATCACACTGTGTGTTGCGTTATAATTAGAAAATTCACAATTAGTGGATTCACAATGGGTATCTTAAAATTTTAATGTGGCAATATTGTGCCATATTGTGTGAGCAGGCAACAATATAAAACACATTATATTGAAGTATGTATTAAAATAACAAAATGTTATAATATTTAATATTTTAATACAGCTACTTGCTTAGGCCGGGTTTACATCGGTGTGCCAAATGCCACACAAGCGTAAAAAAGCGTAACCACTAATTACTAATGAAAAACTGTTTGGTTCAGGCATGTATTTATTAAGTTAAATAGTTCCATACATAATTAATAGACAATTTTATAGAATTCAACATTATTGGAAACTGTTTAAATCAATAAATACATGTCTGAATCAAATAGCTTTTAATTAGTAATTAGATGGTTACGCTTTTTTGGGCAAATGACACACAAGAAGTGCCAGATGTAAACTCAACCTTAGTTTAATATTACCATATTGCCATATTTAAAATGGCATGCTATTATCTTTTTTAGACACGGAAAGTTTACTTTGCAAAGTCTTAATTCAGCTGGGTGAAAGACAGAAAGACAGCTGAATTAAGACTTTGCAAACTAAACTTTCCGTGTCTAAAAGGGGTATTTCCAGACTTTTAAGTTTGACAGTTGGTATTAAATTTGATTTACACACCCACGAAAAAACAACAAACTTGCCCATACATATTAAGGAATTAAAATGTAAACGTTGCAATATTAAGACATATTTGAAAACGCTATTGTGAACTCCCTAAATAAGTTTTCCATGCGTTTTGTAAATGACTTTAACAACTAGGTAATCTATGCGTTGAATACAGTGCAAATTTCAGCTGAATGTTTCAACAATAAAAGTTGATAAATTCTAAAATTTAATAAATTGCAAATAATGTCGAAAGTGAATATTTTTTGAGTATAAAAAAATTTCGTTGAATTCTTGTCTGAAGTCGATTAAATCAAAATTATTCAAGTGACCTTAAGGTAAACTAATAGAACTATAAATAATAGCAGATAATAGCAATAACACCATCACAATTGAAGGTGAGCCGCGAATAACGTTTTAAGTGACAAAATAATGATTTTGCAGGAGAGCCACAAAACGTATTTTAAGGCAAGATTGTTTTTCTCGTTTACATTTTTTTAGCGTATCGAAAATAATGATAACTACACTCAAAATATTATGTAGGTAAATTCAAATGAAAAATCATTTAAAACAATAGTATTTTCAGTTAAAAACCGGATTACTAACATTTCATTTGAATCAAACGATTTTTTCAGTTATTTTTGAATGTTAATTTTTTAACATACAATTTCAGTAAAAACGAATGTTTTTTCTTTTATTTTAAACTACAAAAAACAACCTACATATCATTTAAAACTACTGTTTTTTCATTTTTTTTAACAGCCTGAAAACAACTTACAAAAACAGTAAAAACGAATGTATTTTTCAATTGTTTTAGCTTACATAAATTTACTACCCAAAACCGTAAAAACAACTGCTTTTTCACTTATTTTGACTGACAAAAAATAACCTACCGAATCAATAGAAACTACTGTTTATTTCATTAGTTTTTACTACAATATATTTAACCCCCAAAAAATCAAGACTTCTTATTATATGTCTTTTATAAATAATTTTTATTAACACTATGTGCCCAAGATTTGGAGTAAAAGCAATAAATAATAAAAACAATCATAATAAGAATAACTACAATAATGATAACTATACATAAATAATTACATGTTTGTGAAAATTTTTAATTTAACATACAATAATTGAAATTTATTTGCTGGTGATTTAGCATGTCTACATATGCATTTCATTGGTGCTGCATAAAGTAATTGCTCATTGTTTCTCAATCATTTGGACTCCTCTTCCAAACTGGTTAAATGTATTGTTTTCTATAAAAAGAAGAATGCATAAAAAGATTAAAAATTTACACTACATATGATTTAAAAAATTTCAGGGGTGGTAAATATTATGTTGCTTTCAGCACTAGAAGCGCCGCAAGGCCGCAAGTAAGTTTGATAGTCCATATCTTCTTTATTTTTTAATTAAGTCCGATAAGGTTTTGAATTTTTTTCTAAATTTTTTATATGAACTTCGTAGTACGCAGATTTAACAAACAAAAATGCAACTCATATCAAAGTGCTACTGCTAATAAAGACTGAATTAAGATAAGTTTGGCATGATCACCGAAGCATGTTACGTACCCGGCCCATATATATTTTTTTTCTAAGCGTAGTTACCGACTTACCCTATTCGCGAGCTCAAAGCCAGGCAAATATGGTAAATAATTTTAGAGGAAAGTTGACAAAAATGAAAATCTTATATATAAATACGTCAACCAATATTGCTGAAACATATATGGTTTGAAAGGTATTTTTGTGTAGATATGTACAAAATAAATGTTTTTGCTAATTTTTGTAAAATGCGATTTAAATTTACTTGAAAAAAATACGACTTTCTTCTTTGTCAATGTGTCAAGTGGTCTAATTTAGACCACCGGGCGATCCTAGTTATAATAAATACACTCCCTACATTGGAAAACAATAGGAGATGGTGTGGTAAGGAAATCCATGGAGTCTTAAATCGAAAGTATTCTCTTTCGTTAAAAATTATAGGG
The DNA here is from genome assembly GCA_944452675.1 of Tachina lurida. Taxonomy (NCBI): domain Eukaryota; kingdom Metazoa; phylum Arthropoda; class Insecta; order Diptera; family Tachinidae; genus Tachina; species Tachina lurida. The sequence goes on along the minus strand of OX101753.1, from coordinate 155,763,634 downwards.
TAGTCTCCTACCTGTTGCCTTAACGACCACAAAATGAAATTACACAGTATGTTTATTCTAAGAACAAGTGATAACTGTCCGTTTAGCAACCTATGCATCTCAATGTAACAATAAATATGTGGTATATGTCGAATTAAATAAGCCGCAAGTATACAGTAAAGGCTACAATAAAAACATAAAAGTTGTCAGACCAGCTGAACAAATAATCGTTTCATGTTTGAATTCTAAAGAACGTTGCAATATATCGAGCCATAACCGCTAAAATAGCTGAAGCTTAATTTTTTTTGATAAATAATGGATTTTTGTCAAAAAATGAAGTTCGAAAATTGTGTCTCTTAAGCTATTTTGGCGGTTATAGCACGATATACAAAGGGACAATTTTGTAACGGTGGAATTCTTAAAAGCAGTCGGCGCTTCTAGTGTTAACACATAAAAAGTAGCAGACTGTCTCACAATGTTTAAAGATAAAGTAATTTTTAGAATATTAAAATTGGTTTTAATTTTCCATTACATATAACAAGAATACTAATTTCCTTGGACATAGTGGGATAATTTATAAAACCTTGTTAAACTTGTCCAAGGAATCTGGATTTAAGATTTTTTGTATGTCATAAAAAAATTTATACTGTACCTTCTATAACCGACATTGCATATGCGTAGTATCATTCTCATTTAGACAGCTATATAGCATCTTCTTCGTTCATTGTATCGCGTCCATAATTCACAAATTCCACCTGAAAACAAAATGTTACACATGCACATACATTTACATATGTATACAAAATGATATCAATTGCATGAAGACAACTTACCAATTTAAATTTTGTTTTCATATTTGGCAATAATCAGTCTTTTATATGTGTGTTCATGTATTCGCGAAACTACATATGTACATACATATGCACACGTGTATGTATGTATGCAAGGACATATATAATTTTTGATACAATTTTTTTATTTTTTATTATTACAATAATTTTGAAGTTTAAACAATTGTTATAAAAAAATTAAGCTACATACATATATATATGTATGTAAGTTTTCATATACATAAGAGGGTGGCGTTGGCTGAAGTAGTTAGCACGTTGACTACAAAATCGAAGGTCCTGGGTTCAATCCCTGTATCCAACAGTCATTGAATAACAACACCACGCATTTTTCTGATGTGCATTAGTGTCCCTTTGTATCAGTTGTTGTAGGAAAGTTCAAGTGATGAAGGCATAGTCACTGGTCACTGAACTATACCGACTTCAGCAGATACTAATCCTAATGTAACATCAGAGCGCCCTCCTTCGTTGTGTAGCAGAATCATCGGCGAAGTAAAATAATCAATAAAATGGCTACAAAACACAGCTTCAAAAATTTAATACGCCTCATTTGACACCAGATGGCGCTGCAACACTGCATTATCAAAAAACGTGCAAAAAGCAGAGTTGTAAAAGAATGAAGCTTTCCTCTATCTCTCCCTTCACCACCTGTCTTCTCTATCACTATCCCTTTCCTAAAGAAGGTAACACCTAGTAATAGTAGTAGGCATTAATTGCCTGAGTGTTACTTCTCTTTATAAAAAAAAAAAAAAAAAAAAAAAAAGAAAAAATTAAATAAAAAATTTTCAGAATAAGTATATTTTTTAAAGTTATGCACGAAAAAAAGTAAATAAAAATCAAATGAAAAAAACCTTTAGATCAACTACATTGCTTCAGTTTTACTGAATACATATACATATTCTAAATAATTGATTATTTTGACTCCACAGAAAATCATTATTATATTGTAGTTTGTTTATTAAACAACGTACACAAAAAGTTAAAATAGACATGGCTTGGTAAAATAACTAAATTTTCTTTAAATTTAAACTACACGGAAAACTTCTGAAATAACCTACATTCAGTTAATGTAAAACTATTTTGAGTGTAGCATTATCTTTTCTTTTTGTATCTCTGCTACATTTATCAATTATTTTCGACAATTTTGTTTGCATGATTTATTAGTTACTTACAAAGTTTTCCACTGACTGACTGATTGTAATTGTATTTTGACGGCGATCAGATGCATAATTTTGGATGGTTTGATGTTTGAACAATGCAAGAGAGTTATGTTACCGGTAATCTGTGAAAAAACTGGTTTTTCTTAAATTGCCATTTACAACGTTATTCGCGGCTGTGCTTCAATTATCTAGCACAATCTATTACTTTTCGAACTTGAAATATTTCATTTGCAAATATTTTTCTAATTAACTAAAACGAAATATTCACCTTTATCGGGAATAAAAGTTCACGTGAAATGCGTTCGTTCCCTTTTTCTAAAATTTTAATCACTAATTTTTGCGTTGTAGTTGTGTTAGTTTACCATTTTCTATGGGAAATATTTCACGTGAACAAAATGTTCGGCTCTTATTGCCGATAAGGCTGATTTACTGTATGGGTAAGAAATCGAAAATCAATTTTAAATACATTTTAAAACAAAAGTTTCTTAAATCAAATTAAAAGGTCTAAAACAAGAACTGTTTAAAAATTTCACGCGTGAGAATATGTGAGCGTGAATGAAAAAATAATTCTCTTTTTGCTTTAATATAAAAACAACAATGAAAATAATTCTTTTTAATTATTTTTAACCCCCGACCAAAAAAAGGGGTGTTATAAGTTTGTAGTGTCCGTGTCCACGTACAGACCAAACGGCTGGACCAATTTTTATTTAGTTTTTTTCTGTTTGATAGGTGACTTGATCGAGATGGTTCTTAGCTATGTTTGAAGAAAATCGGCCCAGCCGTTTAGGAGATATAATATCTTCTCTAGATATATCGGGGGTTTTAAAATTTTTAATTTTTGTTATTGACAAACTTCATTTTCATTTCAATTTCAAATAACATTTGAGTGCAGTAAAGGTTATCATAATAAAAATTTGTTATTTTTTAAAATTAAAAAAAAAATTAATATAATGTCGAAAGTTTCCGCACTTAGTTTAAATTATTTTTAAAGATCATAACGTTCTCTAAATTTTTGGTGTATCATTTAGTTATAAATTTTGAATTTTTCCGCGATTTAATGACAATTTTCATTAAAAACTTTTTTAAAATTAACCTTAACATCAAACTTGTTTCGTTATCCAAACAGCTTTCAAAAGCTTATGAAATTTAGTTTTGAACAAGCCGCAATATAATCACTTATTCCAAGTTTCTTCGAAGACTCAATAAAATTTTAGCAAATTAAAAAAAATTATATATATAAAATACGAAAAGAAAAGTTTTCTCGTTAAATATGGGAACCTCGATTTTGATTTTAGATTCTTAGAATTCGTCGTAGATTACGATTTTGGCAACCGCTTGGCCGAGAAAAAAATTTACCCAGTCTAATGTACATACATACATACATGCACATTAGAGCGTCTCGCCCGACAGGCAAAAAAAAAAGTTCTCCGTACACCAGCGAATATAAAGTATTGTTCCAAGGAGATTTCAAAAAAAAATTTTTTATTTTTTTTTTGCCGAACGTAGGGGTCGCCTTTTTAGTTTTTTCGTTATATCTTCCATATTTACAGTCCGATCTTAAAGTTTGATATAGTGAATTTTTTGTCTCAGGGAGGCCAATATTTTTGCTCTTGGGTCCATTAACCTCAAGTGTACCGTTCTAGTACTTACCCCCAAATCTTATTTCCTACCACCCTAATGTTACACCTTAATGTTAGAAATTTGTAGCTCGCAAAAAATCATAAAACTTTTGCTAAGAAAGTATTTCGATCCATACAGCACAACTATTTAAAAAATGCTTTTATAAATTCATTGTTGCAGACCGTAGGGGTCACCTTTTTAAATTTGTCATAGCTTCAGTATTTACATACAGATATTAAAGTATAATATATCGATGAGTTTGTCTGTGGCAGACCAATTTTTTTGTTAATTCAAAAGTCTTTGACCTCAAAAGTCTTTGACCTCAAGTAACCTTTACATCATACCTCAAATTATACAACAAGGAATAAGCAACAAAAAGCAAAGTAAAATAATAGAAATTTTAGTCGATCATATCTTGATGTGATTCCAGATGGCTATATTTTTGACGGCTCTATGTTTAGAAAAAATGTTACCCGTGCGTTGCTCGTCGGTGGCCGCCATGGCAGATTCATGTACTACATGAATAAAACGCTCGGTGTTGTGAGAATGAGATGGATAAGCTGTGAAAATAATTAGGTTTAGCAAAGAAAACTATGAAATGAAGATATTTTTCTTGCGCTTACCTGGTAATTCGATTACATTTTGCGAACATTGTAATGCTTCCAGATGCTCTGCTGCAAGCATTGCGTCTCTGTCAATTGGAATTTATTCCAATTGATCATATCGAAGTATGAGTCACTTTCAAAGTTTACCGAAAGACCGAACATTTGACGAATGCATCCAGTTGCATCATTACGGGCTAATAAAATTTTAGTATAGCCATCTGAACGCACTATAGCATCTTCGTCTGTTATCATCGATAGCAAAACATTCTCAGGGTGAAAAAAGTACGAGTTATTTTAGATAACAGGACGGAGGGTCTGTTGAACGTCTTCCGACAACTGACGAATGCATGCTATGTATTGGAAAATGTTTCGGTTTCCGTGAATTGCCATTGGCCTGCCACAGACAAACTCATAGATATATAGTATTATACTTTAATATCATCAAATGTTCGGCATACAAGTTGTTAATTTTGTAAACTTCGAAAGTTTACTTGAGGTCAAAGACTTTTGAGGTCAAAGACTTTTGAATTAACAAAAAATTGGTCTGCCACAGACAAACTCATCGATATATTATACTTTAATATCTGTATGTAAATACTGAAGCTATGACAAATTTAAAAATGTGACCCCTACGGTCTGCAACAATGAATTTATAAAAGCATTTTTTAAATAGTTGTGCTGTATGGATCGAAATACTTTCTTAGCAAAAGTTTTATGATTTTTTGCGAGCTACAAATTTCTAACATTAAGGTGTCACATTAGGGTGGTAGGAAATAAGATTTGGGGGTAAGTACTAGAACGGTATTGAGGTTAATGGACCCAAGAGCAAAAATATTGGCCTCCCTGAGACAAAAAATTCACTATATCAAACTTTAAGATCGGACTGTAAATATGGAAGATATAACGAAAAAACTAAAAAGGCGACCCCTACGTTCGGCAAAAAAAATAAAAAAAAAATTTTTTGAAATCTCCTTGGAACAATACTTTATATTCGCTGGTGTACGGAGAACTTTTTTTTTGTGATACGCTCTAATGCACATATATGTATGTATGTATGTATGTATCTATGTATGTATGTATAAAAAAATATTCCTGCAAAATTAACAACTTTAATTGCAAATAAAACCAAAAATCAATTAAACTTTTGTTTAAAAATTCAATTAATTAGAAAGTTAATTTGACTCAATTAAATTTTTAATTGAATTTCGGTTTTATTTTCAATGAAAGTTGCTTATTTGCAGGAATATTTTTTCTGTGTACCGGCTGGTCCACTAGTTTTTTACACTAATTTCAGTTTGTAAAAGAAAAATAAACAAACATTTATTTATGTTTAATCAAAATTTTAATTTAATTTTGCCATCAAAATTTTTTATACACTACATGGATTATTTTTGCAAATTAAAGAATTGACATTTAAGCCATTTTGCAACTAACAGAAAAATATAATTTCTTCCAAGCCATACAAAACTAAAACAAACAACAAATTCCCATAAAAACACTAATTAAAACAAACACTATTCATTAACTATTCCCAAAAGCAGAAGACGATAAAAGAATATTGTAACAAATATTTTCAACAAGTTGTTTTGTTCAAAACTTAAAAATTAAGTTTAATTAGGTATGTTGGAAAAATATAATAATAATTAAACATTAAGGCCCTGTTTGTCTAAATGCGAACGAACGTTTCTATCGAATATTAGTATTGGAAACAAAAACAAATTTAAGTTTTTTGTTTTTGTTTTTAATATAAATGTTTGAAAGAAACGGTCGTTCGCATTTAGACAAACAGGCCCTAAATAACAAAAACAAAGTGAAAAATTAAAAATCTCAAGAGACAAATTAACTACAAATTGTTGATAAATTAAAATGCAAATTAATTTATATATGTATGTACCTATGTAAAAAATTGCAAAACTAAACACAAATTAAGAAAAACTAGAAACATTTATTGAAAAAAAAAAACTCAGCAGCCGCAAAATATTTGCTGAACATGACTTAAAACGTATTGAGATGAGATCATCATCATCATCTACATACAATAATTACATCGTGTATAGCAGCAGCAGAAAAATATTCAGCCGAACAGCAAAATGTGTAATCGATAGATTACTGATCCATAGAAAAAACAAAAAGCGGCAATACAACGAAGTGTTCAAATAATACACTCCCCCCGCACCCTCACCCTAACATTTGGTGGCGTAGAGTGGAACAAGAACATTTAGCGACGCTACAAGATGGCAATTAAAAAATATGAAATTAAAAGAAATTATTTTAAATAATAAAATTGTTTTTTAACCTTAATAAGGTTAACAGCATGTTTACCATACGGTTTCATTTTGCGTATGTGTGAGTGTGTGTATTTTTATGATACTCGGTAAAAGTTTCATTTAAATATGTATAAACAAAAGTCCAGATACTTACGTGATCGGCAGCAATTTTCAATGACGATCCATTCAGCAGATTATTTTAATATTTAGCCGCCGCTGTTGTTGTTGTTGTTGTTATTGTTGCTATGTTTTGCGATTGCACAAAAAAGAATAAAAAAAAGGTGAAATAAATTCGAAAATCGAACGAACGCGCACTTAAAAACACAACACATCGCATGCCTCAATTTATGGGAGCTTAAAACGAAGAAAGAAAAAAAAGCCCCAAAATAATTAAACAAGAAGAAACAAGATACCAACAACTACAATAAAACACAACACGTTGACGTTTTGTCTTAGTCACTGTTAGCAGTGGAGAGCAAAAAAATTTCACATTAATTGCCAATATGTGTATAAGAAAATAATATTTTCAAATAAAATCTATTTAATAATAAGTAACTATAAGAATACTGAAAGAGAGGCTAAAATTTAAATAAAAAAAGTCTAAAAAAGACAACGAAGCTAAAACGCCTCTAAGTTTTAAAACTAACCGCGAAGAGGCTAAGCTGGCAACACTGGTGAAGCCATTAAGGCTCAGTTACCCGATTGTAATGTAATGTAACTGCAATGTAGGAAACAGCTGATCGATATGAAAAGTAGGTTACATTACATTATATTTCTATAACCATTTGCATTACTTTTCACATAACAATATCAATCAGCTGTTTCCTACTGTTGCAGTTACTTTACATTACAGTCAGGTAACTGAGCCTTTACTGTTTGCATATGTTTTTGGATCAAATCCACCGGGCCATTAAGCACACTAAATACATTAGCCCAATTCACAGTCTTGTGCAAATGGTCTTGCATCGTAGCATGTGCAAAATGGCACAGTATATTGATATTCACCACTAAGAATTGTTAAGTGATGAATATGAATATACTGTACCATTTTGCACATGCTACCATGCAAGACCATTTGTACAATAATGTGAATAGGGCTAATATATTTTTCGTATGGCCTGTGAGCCATAAATTTGCTCATAATCCACAATTTTAATTTGTTGTTCTGGTGATAAAATATCAATTTAAACTGAGTACAAACAATAATAATATCTGACAATCATATAACAGTTTAATTCCTCTAAAAAAAAATTATAAATTTGTTTTTGATGGACAATATGTAATATAGAAGTTTTATCTAGTATCACAAAGTATTTTTAAATAAATTTTGCCAGTTATTGTTTATACATATTTCTTCTAAAATATCAATAATAAAATAAAATACATATGTAACTAGAAAAAAATAAAGCTCTAGCTTTTTTCATTGTATGTATATAGAAATTAAATATTAAATAGCAATGGATGATGATTCATGCATCTCAATGCTAATTTTCTTGGCTTTAAACAAACATAACAACAACCACAACACCACTAACCGCAACAACAACCACAGCAGCTGACTACGATCAACGTTGGTTAAAATAACGTCATCAACATACCGTCAGGTGTGAGTATAGTTTTGTTGTTTAGAAATAAACACAACAAGAGCAACAACCACAACAACGACTATTCGATTAATAATTACAACAACAACACTTCATTATTTGATTTATCATATCAACTAACAATTTTATTACGTTTAAACTATTACATATACTCTTATATATATTTTCCACCAAATAATTTGTTACTATGTAAACGTTTTTATGAGACTTCCATGTATTTTTTATATAAATTCGATAATTGATAAGATATTAAACTATTTAAAAGCAGCTCGATATTATAAAAACTGTTTCCACATTTTTATTTATAAGCAAATTTTATGACGTTTATACTTAAACAAAGGCTTGACCTTTTTCCGTTTTCAAAAACATAAAACTTAAACTTCAGCGTCAATGACCATCAAAAATAAGTTTTTTTTTGCTTAATTCTTTTTAAAAGAACAAACTTCACGTTTCGTTTTACATTCTTTTAATTCACCTTCTTAGCGGGTTTTAATTTACCTTTTGTTAGGACGTATTCGTATGTTTTTAAAATAAAAAAAAAATTTTAACCCTGTTCTCGTATTTGGATTTTATTATTTTGCTTCTTCTACACTTTTAACTCTTTGAATACATCTTGTAGGTAGTTAGAATATTATCTTTTATTTTACCGAGCTCGTTTTTATATTTAAACAAAAAAATAACTAATTTAAATAATTTAAATTCATCAAGATAGCGCTTTTGTTCTTATTGCCACGACTTCTTATGCTCAACTGCTGTTTGTTTGTGTTGGCTCACTGTTACGCCACTAGCTGGCAACAGCGTTACCGTTGAAAAATTTCGAAAAGGGGCACAAAAAGGGGATTTTCAAAAAACAAGTGGCACAAAAAGGGGATTTCAAAGAAAAAAAGGGGCAACTTCAAAATCAAGAAACATTAAAGAAACAAGCATATTTACTAACTTATTTTTATTTAAAACAAACAATATAAACAAATTTCTCATGTATAAGAAGTTCAAAAACATTCATTTTATGAGAACTCATGTACTACGTTTATAAGCACGTGTTATTTGCAAGTAAAAATTGTACTTATTCACGAGAACAATTACTTATTGCTGGGGATTAGATGTATGTATACAGAAAAATAAATTTTTAGTTTTATAATTGCCTATTTGACTCACAGTATTCATATATACTTCTATTCGCAAATAGGACCAGTATAAACGTAGTATAGTTAGCTATTATATAAAAAAAATCATAAAATCTATGTTAATAATAAAACAGTAGTCAAATTGCTGCATTTGATATCCATCGAAATTCCAACAGAAAATAAATGGAAATTTCGTTCGAATCGAATGCAGTAATTGGCCCCAGTTCTTAAGATATACAAAAAATTAAAGAATACATAAATACATTTTTTTTTTATCATTTTTGAGACATGTTTCATATCACTTATTTACTTAAAACCCAGCATAGTTCAAAAAATTTATTTAACCATATAAAGTTTTGATAAAATTTTGAAAATTCGATTCTGAAGAGGATAATATTATTCTTTTTAGGCATTATGCATAGTTATTAAATACCTTAAATACCCTTTCTTTTGATATTGTACATTTGTATTTATTAGTTAATAAGTTTTTTACTTGGAATCCATTTTTCCAAATCGTTTTACCTTCATTTTACCTATATCAACTTTCCTCCGAAAATCGGTATTTTTTGTGGTAAAAGCTCGGATATTTTTACATCATTTGTTTTTTGGAATTGGCCACGTGTGTGGCTGTTTTAACATGACATTCAATGATTCATTCGGCAGATGAGCAACTGATTGCAGAAAATACAAATGGGTTTTTTGGTATCTGCATCCATCTGAACCCACTTATGCCGTCTCTCCTAATCATTGTAATACTTTCTTATTGCATTTTTCTTTTTTACTGGTTTTTCCAAGATAATAGGCTCAAATGATGAACTTATTTCATGGGAACTTAAATGAAAAGCATTGCTTGATGATAGCAATTCAGTGTGGTATTTTCATACAATATTATTTCCCTTAGCATAAAGTTTGTTACCTTTTAAAATTATGTACTTTTATCAAATTTGGCTTTCAAATCAAATTTGTATGTATTTAATTTCATATTTAAAAATCATAAACAAATGAAAAGATTCATTCCAAGGCTTTTTAACACCATATACTCCCACAGAAAATAATATTGCGCCATACTGTCAATTTCCCTACCAAAAAAAGTGTATTTTTTATATATACACATAGGAAATAAAATCTTGTTGTCGAATGTGGTACAATCTGTACAAATTTGCGTACATTTATTGTAAAAATAAAAATTAAAGTTGACTTTGAACAAAAAGGGGCAAAAAGGGGCACAAAATAATGCAAATGATACTAAAAGGGGATTTAAAACTAAGGGGCATAAAAAGTGGCAAGGCATTCGAAAAAGGGGCAAAATGCGACTTTAGTCGCACAACGGTAACGCTGGCTGGCAAAAGTTTATTATGCATGTTAACAGGTTGTGTTAAAATATATAAAAATGTTAATCGTACGATATAACAATAAGTACTGTTATTTTGAATTGTTAAGCAGCACTAATATATGGCTGGCGCCGGTATGTGTCTTTGCTAAGCTTAGCGTTTTCTTTTCGAGCTATTGTGAATTAAAAATACCATTTTACTTTTAGTTGGCTCGTAAACCAAATATTACCAGTATATACTACTTCGAAGTAGGGGTCATACACAGAAATATTTGTTTTTATTTTGCCTTGTACTCGTATTTGACAGTGAACAATTAATTGAAAAATTCGAATAAATCTGAATTTTCTAAGCATTGTAAAAAAAAATCCCGTCAGCTGAAATTAAAACCGCGTAACTTTGAATAATTTTGTTTAATTTTTTCTCTCTCATATAAAATTAAAAAAGTGTAGTTACTTGATTTTTGCATAACGATATAAAAAATTTAAAGCGATATCAAGGAAGGGATACCTGAGGATTGCAAAAGCAATCATCGTAACTCACTCAGTCGGATGTTTATGACATAAACCTGTGATCTAAACCGTTGAAATTACATGGGTTTGATCATTGGATAAAGTCAAAAACAAGCTACTGAAAGAGTTCGATACAATTCTACATTTAATTTAAATGTGTTTGGTTTCAATGAGTTAGACCCAAGTCTAATCCTCCACAAAATAGAGCTGTGTCCAACTCTTTCGAAATAGTTCATTCAGTCGGTAATTTTAGACACAAAACTACATATGTATAACGAAATCCATTAGACTTGCATCGAACTCTTTCAGTGATACATTTGCACAGTGATCTTAACAGTAAAGCTATGAATTTGATATGAAATTTTCGCAAGCGCAATAAATTAGCAGAAACAAAGTGTAGTTGCACACCATAACGATAATATTTATTTTAAAAATTATTACATATACATAGTTATTCTTAAAATAATGTGTTTGACTCCAATGCACTTGTGGAGAGTAGATAGATATTTTAAAATTTTTGCATCTGTTTATTTAGTTCTTTTTTATTTCCAATTCAGCATGGAAACACGATTTACCCTAGACAAAACAAAAAAAAAGGACAAATATTGTTCAAAATAATTTCACAATATAACAGCTAAACGCGCAAATAACAACTTACGGTGTCATGTTCAATGTTAGAATCGATGACAATGTGACCACGAGCCAGGCCCAACATAGCCTTATACTTGGAAAAATCAACTGTGTGATTATTGCCACAAACTTTGCTCTGTGAACAAATTATGTGTTTGAGCTCTGTTTGCCAGAATTCAAAAATTTACTTACATCCGCTACTGGACATGAAGCTGGACCTCCAAATATTTTCAAATAGTCCTTAACCTCATCGGGAGCTTGTTCAGCCAAAGAGCATATATCAATTTTTCCTTCGCTAAGCACTACATCGTCCTTGGTCAGCTTATATTCGGATACGCCGGTGGTGAAAGCTTTATTTATCACACAACCTGTGGGTACGATTTCACACTTTTTCGTTAACTGAACGGAGAAATCCTCATCAAAACGGATGACGGCATCAGGACCTCCACAATTTTCCAATTTGATCATTTTAGCCTGGTAGCCATTCTAAACAGGAATTAGGCAAACATTTACTTTAACAAATATTCAAATATTTTCATTATCCTTTGACTTACACAAGCTAAAGCCCCATTACTTGCCAAAGTTAACATCAACAAATTTAAAATAACCTTTTTGCACATTTTAATACTTTTAGAAATTTTCTTGCGTTCACTTAAAAAAAGATTAATATGTATATACTTTGTATCTTTTTTGTTTTGTTTGCTTTCCCAGTTCTTGGTTTATATAGAAAATTTCCAAAATGATTTGTTTGTTGTTTACTATTGTTTTTAATTAGTTTCACAATTATTTTTATATTAACCGGTATTTAACTTTAGCCATCTGAGATCGTTCAGCTCCATTGTTCATCAACGCCACAAAAATGGTTAATGTTTTTGATAATTTACTTGGTTCAATGCATGAATATTTTATTTATTTGTTTTTAATATATTGGTAGTAATTTTCAAATAAAAGCAATTGTAAATAAATTATGTACATATATATGTACATATGTACATGTAATAATATTATATAATATATTATTACATGAAACCAATAGCGCACTATGGGCCCAATCATAAAAATACAAATTTGAACAAAATTTTCTTAATAAGGCATTTACACCTGCACAAAATCTAGCAGCTTTTTATTAAAATCTTATTGCAAATCTATAACGCTTACAAGTTTTTTTTTTACATTTACGAAGATTTTTTTTATCTTTAAAAATTTAGCACAGCTCAACATATCGCCCACTTCGCAATGGGTTAATCTAATAATAAAAAGTGGTATCATACTAAAAGCTCTTTGTGTGTGTTTCTAATTATAATTATTATTGTTTTTTTTAATTGTAAAACTTTCATTAATTTGTTATCAATACAGGTGATAAAGATTTTGTTCACCACTTATACATTTGGCTAGCTAAATACTCGTATTGAAATAAGTTCAAATATAAAAACAGCCTTGTTTATAAACATTATTAAGGCTTTATAAGGCTGTTAATTAGAGTTTTTATTTTCCCGGACTATTTCATTTCCCGGGAAAGCGGGAAAGATTTTTCGGTTTCCCGGGAAATCCCGGGGATTCCCGCCCAGTACAAAACAATACAAAATATTTTTAAATTTAGTTTATTTCAACAAAAACAAATTGTAATTCATGAGATCAATTAAACAATAACGTTTTATACACTCATTATTCAAAAAATAATACCGTTTCCGTTCTTTATATAATAGAAATACATATATACCAATATTATAAAAAAGAAATTATACGAGTATTATTAAAAAAAATGTACAAAATATTCCCCTTATGAAAAAATCATTGTTAAACTTAAAGTTGGTTTAACAAACGAATTTTGTATGGCAAAACCAGTTTTAACGCATGCTTTAACTTTAACAATCGTTTTTACATAAGGGCATATTTCTTTGGAAATAGGACTTTAGTACAGAATAAGCTGTTAATGCTGTTAGCCGTACTATTTAATTATTTGTAATTTTCTTTTATTTCCTTGCTCATTTCTGTTTTTCACTTTAAGAATTGTTCTAGAATTAAACGCGACGTTCAAGCGTTCTGCTTTTTCCAAATAAAGACATCTAAGTCTCAGAACTCATTTGTGCCAGATGTAAACTCGGCCTTAGTTGTTGTAAAGCTTTAGGTATTGTGGTATTGCCATCACCTTATTGTTGCACCATCGCATTCATAAAGTGAATAACGACACTCATCAAGGAATGTGTACATACAAATTAAGTTGCCATAACAAAATCAAAAAATCCCGGGAATTCCCGCACAAATTTCCTGGAATTTCTTTCCCGGAAAATGTGCGGGATCCCGGGAAATTTTTCCCGGGAAATCCCGTATGAAAAACACTACTGTTAATATTCTGCTTTTTGTTAAGGAATTTGTCTGTTTGGCTGTTAGTACATCTTACCACAAAATCTATACAATATACAAACATTAAAGCAGCTACGTCCAAGTTATATGCACAATGTGCCAACTTTTATAAAGAGCTTTTTGTGCTTTCACACCGACGAGAGTACAACATCCACAACAACAACACAACAGATAGCAATGCTTGCTCTTACTTTCCAAAGAAACAAGAACAAATTTAAGAGCTTTCAAAGCTGTTTGCCTCAAATCCAAACATCAGTGTATGTGTGTTTGGACGTAGCTGATTAAAGCAGGGACCGTAACTGTTATAACTTTTATCGTAAAAGTCAGAAAATAAAAGTTATTTTTTTACTTTTATTTTTTCGAGCAGAAATAAAAGTTATGTTTTGACTTTTATTTTTTTGAGCAAAAATAACAGTTATTTTTGACTTTTATTTTTTCGAGCAGAAATAAAAGTTATTTTTTGACTTTTATTTTTTTGAGCAAAAATAACAGTTATTTTTGACTTTTATTTTTTCGAGCAGAAATAAAAGTTATTTTTTGACTTTTATTTTTTCGAGTAGAAATAAAAGTTATTTTTTTACTTTTATTTTTTTGAGCAGAAATAAAATTTATTTTGTGATAAATTCATTATATTTATTATAAATTTTGGCGCTTTTGCAATAGTGAATCGTTAAATTTACTTATTTAGAAAAGAATATTTGGAATATTAAATAATAATTTCTTTGTCAAAGGGGTTGAAAACACAAAAATAACTTTTATTTCTGCTCAAAAAAATAAAAGTCAAAAAATAACTTTTATTTCTACTCGAAAAAATAAAAGTCAAAAAATAACTTTTATTTCTGCTCGAAAAAATAAAAGTAAAAAATAACTGTTATTTTTGCTCAAAAAAATAAAAGTCAAAAAATAACTTTTATTTCTGCTCGAAAAAATAAAAGTCAAAAATAACTGTTATTTTTGCTCAAAAAAATAAAAGTCAAAAAATAACTTTTATTTCTGCTCGAAAAAATAAAAGTCAGATTTTTAAAAAGCATCGTATTTTCTGACAATTTGGTCCAATACTTGCAAAATGGTATACTTGGTTTCATTCTCCGACATTTCCTTGAGGTTGCTTTTTTTAATCAAAAATTCAAAAATAACAGTTATTTTCGGTCCCTGGATTAAAGTAATCATCGGCCATGTCACTGAGTTCAATTCTGTTCGAAAACGGAATTCAATACACCCTATTTTTGTAGCAAATGGTATCTAAAAAAGTAAACTTAAATACGGAAATTTGTCAGGTGTGTCCAGACTGTTGAGGGCGCTGGTATTCTGGGGTATGCTCCAGCTAGGGCTTGATATCTTAAGGTGGATTGAATTCCGTTTCCGAACGGAATTGAACTCTGTGACATGGCCGCATATTTTAAATTTCTTTGTAATTGGCAAAAAGCATTATCTTAAATGCAATATAAGCCAGATAGCACCGAAACTTTTTTTATGAAAAATATTTAACGAAAATATTATCTGTTTTTTTGCGTACAGTAGCAACCAAAACAAAAAAGTTTGAAAGCTATACATTGCGAAATAGATTTTTACTATTTGTTATCAAAACGAGTAAAAGTCACTTATTTTTTCAACAGTTTTAACTTGAAAATTTTTTTGGACTAAGAGCCCTATAATGCTAGCAAAAAGTAGAGATCATAAATTATACTTATAGCTAATAAATCAGTGAATGTTTAAATATAGTTTGAGTTAATTTTCATTAAAAATTAAAATGTGTTTAAATACACTTTCATTTTTTCAGTGGTTAATTAAAGTTATTATCAAATTAAGTTGAAAGTATGGTAGCACTACAATATTATGGAAAGCTTTCCAAAAAACAGCTGTTCAATATAAACAAGAAAGTTGATTTATCAATTTGCAGAAAAGTGAAATAGCAAAAAACACATTTTATGATACAAAAAGAGCATCAGAATGCATTTTTCTATTTATATATTTCATGATATGAAAATATGTGTTACATTTGTTGTACATTTGCGGAAATTAAACGAAATTCATTTTAATACGACCACATGATGTTCATGTACGTACCTTCAAAAAACACACACATGCACAAAACATATGGTGTGTTTGTAAAATTTAAACAACACTTAAATCTACAGTGTTGGCTGTTTAAGTTTGATTTAATTGTGCAGTGAGAAACAAATTTTTGTGTTTAAATAATATTTAAAAATAAAATACAAATAATCATTGACTGATTTATTAGCCCTTACATATATATAAGGTACACAGATTTATATTACATAAATAGTCCAACAGTTTTTATGGAATAAAGCTCTGTTCCATTATGCGAAATTATTCATTCAATAAATGCTTCTTTCAATAAATTAATTGTGGCAGGTACTGTACTGGACATATTGCGCCGTCTTGGTGAATAGTGTACAAATATTTCATTTGTATGTTGTTCGAAGAATTTCGAATTTTTGTTTATTGTATAATCTAAAAATATTATTTATTGCGGTTAATGGAACATTTACGCATGCACGAAATCCAATAAATTTTATTTGAAATCTTTATAGAAATTTAAATTGTTTACACTAAGCTTTTTTGACATTTTTTCCAGATTTCGTATCCAAGACAAAATCCTTTGTTCAATATTTTGTCTTAAACTGTAACCCAAAATGTTCTAACTTAGCTCATTTACACACCTTCAATAGAAATTTTTGTAGAACTTGGCTAATTCACTCACCTTTTATATAAATATGTGATAAATATAAAAGTATTAGATTTTGAGTATATTCCGTACAAAGCTACTTTAAAAGTAGATTTCGTTTTGTATGGGGAATCTAGTAAAATGCAACTTGATTTAGCCTGAAATCTCGTAGGTACTATTAGATGCATTTCGCTGCTATTTAAGCAACACATCAGTAGATTTCGACCATAATTTAAAAAACCTTACAAACCCCCAATGCTTATAAACAAACTCTTAATAAATTATTGAGAATTACAAAACTTCAATTACAGTATTGCTATAATTATGTATATCTTTTATTCAACATCAGCATCGAAAAAAATATTAAGTTAAAACTTTTGTTAAAACATTTCGCGTTTTCGGTAACAATATACAATTTTTAATGGCAGTTGTGAATCACAAAAAAAAAAAAATACCACAGAATTGAAAGATTTTGAAAACTAATTATGTATGTTTATTTAAAAAACTCATTTCTATTAAAGTTACACAATATTTATTTCCCGTGCGGCATTAATCATGCCCACAAAACCATCTAATACTTCCTTAGCTACAGGCAATATCATTTCCGGGGGCAACACAAAACCATATTTGCCCTTGTCACGTAATTCGATGGTATAGGGAATGGGAATGCCTTTAACACCATAAGCCCATTCTTTGCCAGAGCCAGAAACTTTATCTGAAAAGATGAAAATTGTAATTCATAGTAGAATAATGTACTAGGTACGCTCGAAGCGCCAGCTGATAATTTTTTACGCGACTGCGCAACGCAGTCAGCTTATTTATGTATGCATGTATGTATATGTGTGCCTTTGCTGCGCTATATAAACTAAAATTAAAATTCAACATGACAGCCAACAGATGCCATTTTGTGAATACGAAAAAATTAAAAAATTCGGTGAACTACATATATCAAAACGCGTGTAATTTGACAGTTATTTGAAAATCATTTTTAGGTTTCTGTTATGAGTTCTCATTTCGAAGGACCATTTAGGATCTTACACGGTTTAAAGTTGCAGTGTGGTTTCTTGATTTTTTAAAACTTTACTTGTTTATCTCTCTCCTTCTCTCTCTCTCTCTCTCTCTCTAATTTTAATTTAACAAAATTTAAAGTTATTACTTACATAAAGTTGTAGCACTGGAACCATAAGTAAACACAGTTTGATATCTACTATACAAAGCATCGGCATAACCCTTGGCAACATGCATCATTTGCTCGTAATGCTCGGGAAATTCCGTGTCAGTATGGCCCCAGGGTGATAAAACATATTGACCGTATGAGTGTAAAGAAATATAAATTTTAATAGTATCTGCCGGTATGGTAGTATTGATGAATTGTTTCATTTGTTTAATTTCCTGATCTGATTCAGCAGCAGGACCAGCATATGTTTCTGAGCAGGGATCTGAAGAGGCGCCAGTTACTGGAAGTATACCCTTTCATATATTTGATACAGTTTTAGAATACTTTTTTGCGAAACTACTTACACATCCATAAGAAATCAAAGTTACGATTTAAATCCGTGCCAATACATTTACCAGTTGGATCTGAAGGCAATCTAGACTTGCGCCACAAACGATTCTAAAAAGAGAGAAAGCTTGTCTAAATTTTATTATTACTTTTTGGGTATGGGATTTTAATGGGACATTTTAATAATCTTTTAGCTTTTTGTCTCATTTTCGAAAAACAGACCGAATAAGTATCCTTAGGGGGTATATCATGGATCAAAATATTCTTTAAAAAAATTAGCTATAAAATTCTATTATAAGAGTCTGAGCACATTAAAGCTAGAAAATAAACTTTAAACCCCTCAAACTATGTAGCCAAAACTTGAAATGCGTTTAAGGAATAATTTGTTTTTATACATACATGCATAACAGAAAAGGACAATGAGTACTCAAAAAAATATACATAAGTAAACAGTTTTAATTTTATTTTCACATATTTTCTCTTAAGGAACTATAACTAGCCGAGTAGAGCATCTCTACTTCGTTTATGCGAAAAACTAAAATACGCTACAAATAAAAAGGCACATGCGTGTATAACATATTGACTCTCTGTCATACTTTAAGGCGGAGTATGCTTATAGAGTATGGATATTTAGTCGAAGAAAAAAGTATACGCATGATAGTAGGGATATTTGTTCATCATTCGGCACCATATACATACATATATATTTCTGTATATAAAATGGAATGGATAATGTGTGGGTGTGTGTTGTGTGTATGTTGTGTCTGTGTGTGGCTGTTTGAAGACATGCTTTATATGTGTGCGTAAATCAAAAAGCCCTGTATATACGCATGTGTAGCCGATTAATAGTCAGAGTATCGTTACACTCATGTGTGTGACTGTAGCTCACACAGTCAATTAATATTAGATGTTGTGCTGCACTTCTATATAAAATCGTGCGAGGAATATTTTTGTAGAAAACTTTAACCCTGTAACTCTTATATGGATCTTTATTCTTCTTTTCACATAAAAGGGTCAAATAACGGATTAAAATTTTTTATAGAAACATTTTACTCGTTATACACCTTAGATTGAAATGTAGGTTAAACTCCTTGAACGGGGATTTGTAAGACTGTAAATTTGTGAGTACAAAATTAATACTAGTAGTAATCATTAGAAATTTTAACTTCATGAAGGAATCATTTGCGACTGTTGTAGTCCATTAACCATAAAAATCTTAGAGTTAAAACCTTTAGTTTATCATTTTAAAGCTTGTGTAAAATCGTTGGTTTATAAGAACAAACCAGAAAACTTTTAAACAATTCGAGGACAACACTTTAAAATCCCATATCACGACCATATGAAAAAACAATAGTTTTGGGAGCATTACAAACACTTACCACTTTATGTGAATAGTCAAAGCCATCTACATTCAAAACCGGTATTATCCACCAGTCAACACTCTCGGCCATTTTTCTAACGCCCGGATTACGGGATCCTAACAATTCGTCAATTATGTAGGTTATAGTGGCTGAGGTAATCCATTCACGGGCATGAATATTGGACTCTATGAATACTGCTTTGTTACCAGGCTTAAAGGAAATTTTGACGCCCTTGATTAAGCGTCCCTCGTACGAGTAGCCAATGTCGAAAGGTGTTACTATTTTCGGATAACGCTTTGCAATCACATCTAGCCACTCATATATTTCATCAAGGGTGTGAAAATCTATCCAATTCATGCCGGTATTTGATCTGGTTTTAGGCTGTTCATGGTCAATTAAACTGTTATAAGGAAAACACTTTTAATATCAAAAAAAAAATCTTTCGAATTTACAATTTTAAAAAATTAACCTTTGAACATTTTCAATTTTAACCTCATTTATAATTTTGGATGCTTGGAGAGTTTCTTCGAATTTCTGTTGTAAATCCGGTTGAACCATGACATCACAGGAGTCACCATAATTGTGAATATTATTCCAGAAATCGAGCTAAAGAGAAAAAGAAAATTAAAATGCAAAAATAATACGTAAATTAAAAAAAAAGCCTGGGAAATATTTTGAAAAAATTTATTAAACCAAAAAAAAAATATTTTGTAAGGAAATTTTAATTTTGTTGTTGTTTTTTTCCAAATGGCCTATTTCACAATAACGAAACGAAACTTTCGACTGAAAATTTATATTGAAAACAATAATAAAATATGAAAATTTGTTTTTGTTTTCAATATAAACTTTCAGTCGAAAGTTTCGTTTCGCTATTGTGAAACAGGCCATAATGCTCATTAATTTGGTAAAAAATTTTAACAAAACATATTTTAAAATTTTCTAAAAATTTCTTATTAAATATTTAAAACTAAAAAATAAAATTAAACGAAAAAACGAATAGATAACCTCCTCCTTTTTGTTTCGAAGTCATTTCAAAAGGAGTTAGTTTTGGCGTAATTTTATTTAAAAAAACAATTTTAGTTTACCTTTAAGGCACTTTCAAGTTCCATAAGTTTTTCGTGCTGTTCGGCATTTGCAATTATCACTCTATACACTTTATAATTATCATAACGCTTTTTCTGGTTTTCAGTTTCTGTTACAGTATAATTAAAAGCCGCTAGTGCTAGATGGGCCAAAAGCCCCACTATGACAAACGATTTTATAGAACTAGTTTTAAACATTTTATGAGAACAAAGAAAACCTTTTGCTGTAGATATCAAACAGCTACTGAACTAATATTTGGAACTGAATGGATTGTTAATTCATTTATATCAGTGGCTGGTTTTATTTGCCATTAAAGTTTTATTATATATTGGGAGAAGTGCTCACGAGCTATAATCTCAAGTGATTGCTTGGCATGCCCGTATGCTTAAAGTAATTTAGATTATGTCAATCAATTGCAAAACAGTTTGCTATTAGTTGGTTAATATTTTGCATAACATGAGATACATACTTATACTTTTTTTAGTCAATATAAATTAGCAAAACCCTCAGCCAGAGGTGAGCAACTTTTTTTTTTTTGTAGTTACATGTCTCGTGTGCTGTTGTCCAAAAACCGATGACACCATTTTTAAGTTGGAGGGAACAGTTTACATCCCAAATGCTTAATTCCAAACCCTTATTATCTTTTTTGAAATTTTCTTAGCTTTTGCTTTAGCTGGAAAAGCCCGGAAAACTGAGAAAATAAATTTCAAGGCAACTATTTTCTATTCATTACTTTTAGCTTTAAGTTTACAAAACTTTCAACAGTCGTTAACCCTCGGAGGTATAACCAGGTCTGTGCAGACTTTTTGCATGTATAAGTGTGTATAACTTTATTGTTTTTCATGTTAGAGACAAATCCTTCTATGACTTTGTGGAGCTACATTCTCCAGACAAAATGAGCTAAAACTCAGTTCGATTGTGGGTCCGGGTTCGGGTTAATCCATTTTTTCAAATATTTTGGTTCAAACGACATAACCAGGTCTGTGCAGACCTATGACTAAATTGTATGGAATAATTGACAGGCCGTTGATTAAAACCGTTTTTGAGTTGTATTTTGTAAAGTATATGCATATAAAATTATTAAATCGGCAGAATTTAAGTTTAAACGTCTGCATCTATTTTGTTTTTGAAAAGTTTTCAGTAGTAATTTTCCGCAAATATGAAAAGTAAATGAGTGTAACTTTTTTATTTCCACAAAACAAATGCTTGAATTTTAAATATACAGTTTTTAGTGAAGAAGTGTATTTTTACAAAAACAAACGGTAAATATTGCTATTTTTGTCCTTTTATAAATACTTCTTATAATATTTTATGCTTATTTATAGAAAAATGTCATCATCATGTACTACCAATGATATGGTCGACGTTGTGAAACGCACCGTAAGATTTTTATGTGTACCAGAAGAAGAAAGAAGTCAAATGGAACAAAGGTTAGCATTAGTGGAAAGCTGGTGATCACAAACAGCCCAAGGAAAATATTCTTTTCAAAAGCCATGTTAAATAGGATCCAGATTATGTGCCATTGTTAGATTACCTGACTTCCGATGCTGAAACAGACTTAGCTATTGAAATGGATAGTCTGTATGACGATGATAATGACTTGGCAGTCCAGATGTCCCCGGAGGTCACGAAGCCATCAGTATGGTAGAGAAACCACGTTCGTTAAGCTCGAATATATTGTATCTGTCAAAGGATGGTTAGTTTTGGTCACATACTCCACCGACGACTAGTAGACCTCGAGCATATAACTGTGTCACTGTGGGCCATGAAGGGGTAGTTTAAGGCAGGTCTGAGTTGAATCCTGAGCAGACACGGTGAACGTGGGCGAAACCTGTGACGGAAAACGAAATACATATGGATATGCTTTGATTAGCCTTACTTTGTTTGCCGGTATATTTGGGTCAAACGGTGTATAGGTAGGCATGTAATTTATTCATTCATTATAGGTTAATTTTCTGACTTTGATTTTTTTTAGGTAGCTGCAGTCCCAGGGATAGATGACCAACCAACCTATGCCGTATCCTTTTTAGGTCGACCATCGTGCTTACTTTATAAATTGTAAAAAAATTAGCGAAAAACTCAGTTTCATTGAATGTATTGCAAAAAGGCTGTATGTTTACAGTACTCACATGCCAGCTACTCGTGCCTTGAATGCCATACATAATAGTTGTTTCAATAAATTTAATTAATAAAATAGCGTATATAGCTACCTTAGATATATTTTAATATGTTTTTATTGTTAATTTTGTATTTTTACTACCATAAAACACATTTACGCGCATATTTAGGATACCTGGATATGTATTTCCATACAAATCCCATATAGGTCTGCACAGACCTGGTTATACCGTTTATCGCCAAAAAACCGTCATACCTCGGAGGGTTAAAAATGTTCAGTGAATATTATTTAATTGCTCTTCACACATTGAAATCATCAGGGCTTTATTTTTTTTACGGCAAATTTCAGAGTCCAATTGCCTATAAATATTTATTGGCTACACCTTCATGTTATCTTAAAATGTTTGTTGTCAAGTTTCATTGTATTTATATACTTGTTCGCTGTAGATTAATTATTTTAGAAAGATGATTAAAATGTGTTTGCCGACTTTTAATCAATCTAGTAAATTGTTTTAAATCCTCTGAACTGTTAAATGTGAGTTGTTTATGATATTATCTTATCATTTTTATTTTATTACACAATTACTTTGCCAAATATTTTAATGAAATTTTTCTATAATATGATTATGAATTAATCTCAGGTTATTATAATTTTATTAACTTCATATGGGTATTACCTTTTTTACAATACCCTTCCAAGAAACTAGATACTTGGCCAGATTGGCATGATTACGCCCAATGAAATTTAGCAGTGACGTGAACATACGAGGGTGTAACAATAAGTCCGTGACTTTTTGAATGAAACACAGTTTTTTTTTAAGTATTTTTCAACATAATCTCCTTTTAACTCAATATACTTAGTTCAAGTTTTCTCCAGTTTTTGTATCCCTTCCAAAAAATAGGATTTTTCGAGGCCTTTGTTTGTGGAATGATTCGTTGTTGGATTCGAATCTCTTTCCGACAACCCATTTATTCAAGTTTGGGAATAAGAAATAGTAACTCGGGGCTAAATCTGAAGAATAGAGCAGATGAGGGAGCAATTCGTAGCCCAATTCATGGATTTTTGCCATGGAAACTGCACATGTGTTTGTGGTCGATTGTGAGCAAACGCCGCACCCAATTTGCAGACAACTTTCTTAAACCCAGCTGATCATTTAAAATCGAAACCACACTGCCATATGAAATGCCTATGGCATCAACAATCTCACGCATTTTTACTCATCGATCGGCCAATACCATATCGTGGATTTTTTTTCTCGATATTTTCGGGTGTACTGACCTCAATTGACCGTCCAGAACCTTCACCGTCAGTAAACTACTTTTTTACTTGAAACCGATGATGCAGAGTCGCCATGGTATTTATCGAGCTTTTCCTTGGTTTGATTGACGGTTTTTTTTTTCGCAAAAAGTAATGTTTCTTGAGCACTCGAAACTCACTTTTTTCAATTTTTAAAAAAATAAACGAGGTTGTATGTTTTGAACAGCTGTTGAACACAAAGTAAATGACGACACTTGTTCAAAATGACAGTAGTCTATTAACAGGTGGTACTTGATTTGAACAGTGTTGCATTTGATATAACTATGAGGGAAGTGCGAAAAGTCACGGACTTATTGAACCGCCCTCGTAAATCAAAGGATTACAAAACTATGATTTTTTAAGATTTAAAACAAAAATTATGAAACGAATGGGATATCAAAACTTTTAGAGTGTATAGAGACTCTCAGACAAGATAACTCTCACATCATTTCCAGTATAATATATATTTCTATATGAACAATAAATCATAGTTTATCTATCGAATATTCCAAAAAGACAAACTTTCAACAGGTATAAAACCCAAATGGATAAATTTATTAATACTTCTATATCATATAAGTTAGACTCGCCTCAATTCGCATTAAAAAACGTCCTCTTTGGGTGTCTAAAAATATGCCAAAAAATGAGTCTTGACATGTGGGGGGATTACTTACGACCGACGAAAACATCAGCTGAGCTATCGAGACCACCTGGTATAACATCGCTTTATGTAACCTTTTGCAGTTCATATTTTGGCTTACTTAATTTTGAAAATTGACGTATCTTAATTTTTTTGTTACATTTTTATTAAAAATTTTTTAACATCTTCTAATTTTACAAATATATATCCAGATGATTATCAGGTGTTCGAAGACTAATTGAACTGCTTTAAATACCTACTGTCAAGATCTCTTCTTTTATCTAATGCTTGTTTACATTTAAAGTAAAAAGTGTATGTATTTTATAAATATGTATGTATGTATGTATTGGTATTTTAGTCATCTGTTTTTGACAGATGGGGGGTTTTAAAGCCAGACGAATTGCTTGTTGTTTTTAGTATTATTGTATTGTTGTAGCGATAAGGTCACCCAAGATAAATTCGCCTTGCTCCCGACCAAAAAGAGGGGTGTTATAAGTTTGTAGTGTGTGTCTGTGTATCTATGTGTCTGTACGAGTCCACGTTCAGACCAAACGGCTGCACCGATTTGGATTTAGTTTTTATTGTTTGAAAGGTGACTTGATCGAGAGTGTTCTTAGCTATTAAAGAAAATCGGTCAAGCCGTTTTGAAGATATCACACCTTTTCTGGATAAATCAGGTGTTTTTTTAAAATTTTTAATTTTTGTTGTTTTATTAATAAAAAAACACCTAAATCACAATTAAAATAAATGTATGTACATATTTATGTAGTTTTTCCACAACATGTCTTGGAACTGGTAAAATTTTTTTATCTCACAGAAATAAACCCTCGTCCTTGGCCTGTTCTATCATGGCCAGTAGACCATCAGTGACCTCGTCACACACCTCCAGAATTTGTGATGGTGGCAGAAAGAAGCCATACTGTCCCTTATCACGCATTTCCAAGGTGGCCGTAAAGGGTATTTTCTTGGCACCGTATGCCCAATCCTTGGCGGAGCCTGATACAGGATCTAAATACAATTTACAAAAAAAAAATCGTTTGTCCAATTTACTTCAAACAAATATAAAAACTTACAGTTTATTTTGCCACTGGAACCGTATAAAAATTTTGTACCATATTTCTTCTCAGCAGCAGTGGCAAAAGCTTCAGCAATACGCATCATTTGATCATAGTTTGGAGGAACAATATCACTAGTGTGACCATACGGCAAAAGAACGTATTGACCATACGAATGAAAGGCTAAATACATGCGTATGTAATCATCTTTGAAATTGTTCACAAATCTTTGCAAGGCCAAAACTTCAGGCTCAGTATCACTCTTAGCGCCAGCATACCAATGATCGCAAGGCACATCGTAATTATAGGCATTAACTAAGCAAAGAAAAGGATATAAATGTAAACAAATTCATTGAATTTCTTTGTGGGGGGGGAGGGGCATAACAGCTGACTAATACTATAACATATGATTACAGGCAATTCTTAATTTTTCTAAGGGGGCGGGGGCAAAAGTAATTCTAGGAATGCTTTTTGCACAACTCTGCACAACTTCAATTAATTCAACTCTCTTACCTCCCCACTCATAGCCAAAGTTTCGATTCATATCGACACCATAACATGGACCCGAGGAATTGTAAAATCCAGTCGGTTTACGATTTTTACGCCAAAATTTATTTATATCGTGTGAATGTTCCAAGCCATCGGGATTCAAAATGGGCACATACAGCCAATCATAGTTTTTGCGTAAAAATTGCATATTTTCATCTGTTGAATTGATTAAATTCTGAATAAAATTCGTAGTGGTGGCCGAGGCAATCCACTCGACACCATGTATATTAGATTCTATAAAAATGGCTTTATTTTCCGGTTTTGAGGAAATCCTTATTGCCTTAATAGGCCTATTTTCATAGGAATATCCAATGATGTATGGTGTCACTAAATGAGGATTTTCCATTATTATTTTATCCAACCATTCGTAAATTACAGGCAAACGGTGATATTGAATCCAGTTCATTTCTGTTGTTTGATCAATGTCAAGGCGAGCTGAAGATTTGGCCGCTTCAATGACACTGCAAAAAAAATTTATATAAAATTACCAAACTGTATTCCGGAAAGTACCCAAATGTTGAAGTCAACATTCTCCTCTTTACCGTGCACAAACCTTTGTAAATCGTCGATTATACAACTAAATTCAAAGTCCAAGTAAGTTAATTCATTTTCAAATTTTCGTTGATTAGCAGGATCAATGACAACATCGTTGCTATGGCCAGGTCCTCTCAATTCTGTTAAAAAATGCAGCTGAAAATTTTAAATTTAAAATAAAAAATTTAAAACAAAAATAATTTAAATGTTAATTATTCAATGTTTGTGTAACACTTTGTTCTTCAATTTTGTCTAATGGTGTCTTATTTTCTGCAAAAAAATTAATTTTCAGTTCATAATGAACATTTATGTCCATAAAATTAATTCCTTCTCTTCGAAATCGCCAAAAATTATGTGCTTATTTTTAATTAAAAAAAAAAATAATATAACTGTAGTGCAAGTATTCTCTGCCTCAGACATGGCAAAAAAAAAACTTGAATTACAAATATAAAATATATTTTACTTACCGGCAATTCTTGGGCCAATTTTTTTAATTCTTTCAATTGCTCTTGATTTTTAATAAGCAGCCTATAAACCTTAAAGCTATCATAACGAGCGGCGAATGGACTTGCTCCGGTTATATCCAACAGCACCACACAGACAGCGAATATTGACAGCACTTTCATAATGTCTTCAAAGTTTGATGGCTCTGGATATTGTGTTTCATTTATCTAACGTTTGATACTTTTTATACAAATATGCTCGTTAGGGTGTTCGGTTTTTAGATAATTTAAACCAACCCGGTTTATTTAATAATTTCACACATTAACAATTGCTTCCAAATCCACGTATATCAGCAAAAAAATAAAAACTGATTTAGAGCTTACACAAGCGATTGCAAGTTCATACACTGAAAACAAACCATGCAACATATGTATGGCCTGTTTGAAAATGCATCACTGCTTTGCATCATAAGAGTAAACTTTAATTTAAAATGCAATAAAAGTTCGCTGATATTCTTTTTTACTAGTATGCCTGTTTTCACCTCTTACTTGACATTTATTCATTTTAGCGAAGCACTTTGGTGCATTTAGATTTCCGAACAGGCGCATAGTTAGAAAAACTGTCGTACACATAAAAAATACCAATGTAAAATCAACATGTAAAAATTTTCATTATAAAAAATATTACATTTATTAGAACTAATATGTTGTTTAAGTGTCTTAATACTCATTTCTTTTGTTCATCGCTACAATGCACTGTTGTGCTCAGTTGAGAAACTTATTCTTGTTCAAAAAAAAATACCAATGTAAAATCAACATGTAAAAATTTTGATTCTTAAAAATATGAAATTTATTAGAACTAATATGTTGTTTAATTGTATTGGTGTTTATTTGTTTTCTTCATCGCTGTGCCCTGTTGTGCTCAGTTGAGGAGCTTGTTCTTGTTTTGTTGTTGTTGCTTTTGATGTTCGTAAATAACGGATTTTCGCATTACCAGTAAAAGCTTCCTACTGGTACTAGTCTTGTAGTCGGAGGGTCGTGGGCTCAAATCCTGCAGACAAACAAAAATAGCTTCGCAGTTTGTGTTTTTTTTTTTCAAACTATAACTTTAATTTCAAATAAATTTTATGTTAAATGATCAATTAAATCATATTGAACTCAAATTTAATTATTGATGGTTAGAGTTCAAATCTTGGCCCTGAAGGCTAAACTAAACATAAAACATAGAATTATCCTGATGCCTGTGCTAAAACACACAATCACGTGAGTAAAATAATTTATAAAATAAAATGACTACATTCAATGAATTTAATGTTGTTTTAACTTGAAATAGCCTTGATTCAACATGATTCTTCATTTTGAGAACAAAGAAAACCTTTTGCTGTAGCTACTGAACTAATATTTGGAACTCTATTGTTAATTCATTTATTTGCCATTAAAGTTTTATTATATATTGGGAGAAGTGCTCACGAGCTATAATCTCAAGTGATTGCTTGGCATGCCCGTATGCTTAAAGTAATTTAGATTATGTCGATCAATTGCAAAACAGTTTGCTATTAGTTGGTTAATATTTTGCTTAACATGAGATACATACTTTTATTTTTTTTAGTCAACATAAATTAGCAAAGCCCTCAGCCAGAGGTGGACAACTTTTTTTTAATTACATGCCTCGTTTGTTGTTGGCCAAAAATTGATGACACCATTTTTAAGTTGGAGGGGAATAGTTACCATCCAAATAGCTTAATTCCAACCCTTATTAATTTTATAAAATAATTTATAAAATAAAATGACTAAATTCAATTAATTTAATGTTGTTTCAACTTTTTTTTTGATTTTCACACTACTACAGAATGTTACATTAACATGAACTAAAGTTATTTTAAAAGGCAAAATTTTCTCTTGAATATTACTATAAATCATGTTGAATTAACATGAAACACATATAAAGCAAAATCATTGCAGAAACATGTTAAATTAACCTTGTTTTCGTAGATTTTAATCAGGGCAATTATGAAAAGTCTGCGAGAAATTTCTCCCTTTTCCAATCAGAATTTTTCGTTTTCCCTATTACTTACTATTAGTTAGAATTTTTCCCCGAGAGAAATTTCTGGCGGAATTTTATTTATAATTGCCCTCAATATGAAATTTTTCTGTATGTAGACTTTACCAAATATTTCGATATTTCTCACTACGAATTTATTTCTTAAAATAAACTAAATATACGAAAGTCTTCTTTACTGCAACATAGTAGTAACTCAAAAATTAGTTTATGAAAAAATCTCGCAAGACGTGTGTGTGTGCAAGCCATTTTAAAAAAATTGTTTCCGCAATATGAAATGACGAATTATTCTATATTATTAAGTTTAAAAACTCCATAAATCACTTAATCATAATTTCAATTGTTTTGAAATTATATTTCCATTAAACATTTAGTTCATTTAGTAAATATGTAATTGTTCTTTACCTATCCATAACGCAAACACTATATTGCAAAACGCAACGCCTTATTTTGCAAAACCCAACGCTAAGCGTTGACAACATTTTCTATGGGAAAACTTTAAATTACAAAAATAAAATACATACAAAATTTGTCAATGCTTAAATTTTTTTTAGTTTAAATATTCAAATATTCTAAAAATCCAAACCAGTTGTTCAATCGTTTGCGATTAGGTTTAATCGTTTGAGATTAGGTCACCCTAGTGCTCGCACGAGGCCTTATTAATGTCTGCATACCATATATCAAATCTTGCTATTGTCTTATTTTCACGAGCAAAAAAATCAAAATACATTCTTATCATATTTTTATTATTGTTCTTATATAACTCTTATGCAAATATTTCCCACAATATCGCTTATTTACTCAAATGATTGTCTTTTTGTTTGTGATAATTAAAAAAAAAAAAGGCTTAACAAGATTTTGCAATGAGTTGAAAAATTCATGTAATTATAAAATGAATTTTGTCCGATTTATTTCTCTGAGTAAACCAAACGGTCATACATTAGAACCATAAAAGCTCCTTTGTTGTCAGGGAGAAAATTACGGCATTTGATTTCCAAAATATTTTCATATAGTTTTATGTCTCTTTGTATGGAAATTTCGTACGATATCGAATGCCGTCATTTTATAGCTATGCTATTTATTGCATGATATAGTAACCAAAATAATCGACACTATTACAGTTGTAAATTTATTTTTGTTTTGATTTCCTTGTACTTAAAAGCAGAGTACGAAAATAAACTCAACAAATTGTTTGATTTTGTTTTGTTTCGTTCTTTGAAGAGAGTGAAACAAAAACAAAACAAAAATAATGAGAACGAGTGCTCAATTTGTTTCTGTTGTTTTTGCACAACAGTCAACACAGCCGATCATTAATTTAATCTTACACCACTAGAAAGGAAAATTATGGGAAACAAATGGAAATGTTTTGAAATATTTGCGGCGAATTTGACATTATCGTAATATGATTGAAATGATGTGATGAAATGATTTTATTGTATACACGATTATTAAAAAATTAGTCCTTACTTGAAAGCTCATTACAAGTCCTATAGATATGTAACGGCCTGTCCCACGATGTCGCCAGAAATCGTTCGATCGACAACTTGTATTGCAAACAAGAACAAATTTTGTAATGTTATTGTTGCTTGCAATATAAGTTGTCGATCTAACGATTTCTGGTGACATCGTGGGACAGGCCGTAAATTTACTTATGTACAAACATCTATTTAGGCAAGCTTGAAATACAACAAACATATAAAATGTCAACATTTTTATACCTTTGAAACAATTAAAAATAAGAAGAGGGGGGTATGAAGACATCCGGTTATAGCTATGCTGCTTAGTTATATAAAACATATTTAATGTGTGAAATAACAATGGAATAAAATTATATTCATTTCATAGTGCGAGTACGTTTAGATCAATTGTCACCAAATTTTCTGCAGAGGTGTGTGCCAAGACCAAGCATATGTCCTCATTAATATAAAGCAATTTGCTAAAACATGTTATATATAATTAAAAAAAAGCAGGTTTCTTGCGATTTGAAAAATGCATGTGAAGAAATTCAAACCAGTTTTTTAATCGTTTCAGAAACGTTTAGGTCACCCTTGTGCTCGTGCGAAATTATTGTCTGCATATTATCAGCCTATTCAATGATATCGAAAGAAAATATAAACGACTGAAGTCCAATCACTCGAGGTAGTTTGGGTTCAACGACGTCGACAATATTTGTTCGCATTGTACTTACGTTTGTCAGTTGATCTTTCTTATATGCTAATGAACCAAAACATTGTCAGATATGAGGTATCATTATGTCTAATCGTTTTCTTTGAAATTTTCAAAATTATATTACTCACTTGCATGAAAATAAATAAAACCATATTGAACAGTAAAAAACCATTCAACAAAATCGTCGCACAACAAAATATTTTTAATATTCTTTTTCTTTACAAATACATTGCTTGCATTGGAAATGTGCGAGTACTTTGTATGATGAATATATAAAACTAATCAAAACGAAAGTGTTGCATTATATTTTGATGCATATTTTGTGACTCTTGTGCACGATTAAAAAAATTAAAGTCAAATTAGCGTAAATAAATACGATAATAAAGTGATAGAATAATCTTTTTGCAAACTTTATGGGCTTAATGGCAAATAAATTTTACTGGTCGAAAGCAATAAAAGCAATTGGCCGATTTTGACATTTCAGTTCGCATTGTTGATATTCTTTTCAACGCAGCGGAACTTTTTGTTATATAAAAACACTTAACAGTCGTAAAGCAGCTGTGAGCTGAAGAACAGCTAGCTCTTTTGGGTTCGCAATTATTTCTTAAGTGCGTCAGACTTGTTGTGTGTGTTTCTGTTTGGCCTTCGAGATTTTTTTCGTTTGTGGAATCTCATTGACAATAACGCTGATACTTTTTATATGATGGCATAGGCCATTCATAGTCAGGCACATAAATATATGTATATGGGCATTTCTCCGGGAAAATCCACTTTTTGGTCCCGTGCGACAGCAAGCCTTTAACATTGTATTTCTGAACATCGATTTTTCTTAAAATTTTACCTAACGTAGAGCTGCTGACGGCCTACACAAATATATAAAGAACTTAAAAAAAGTTTAGTTTTCTTTAAAAAAACAAGCTTGGTGTCGCACGCTACAAAAAGTTGACATTCCTGTGGAAATGCCCATATATATAATAATATTGTTAGGAGTCTTTTACAAGTTCTGAATTTGTACCAAAGAAGGGAAAGGAGAACGAACGAGAACGGGGTTCTTTTCTCTTCTTTTTTCAAGACTTTGCAAAGAAAACTTTGCATACGAATGAACGCGTAATTTCGATATCTTTTAACATGCTGATTGTTGGTCTTTCTCATTCTGTAAGACAAATTATAATGAATTGAAGTGTAAACAAGAGAGAAATTCTAGTTTCTTTTCGAATCCAATTGCAGTTGAATTTGGGATGATACCAGTTGACAAGAGATTCAAGAGCGCCCAATGCATCCCGAACGTTATTGTTTGGTGTGGATTTTAGGACGGTGCACAGTGGTTCAGAATAGTTTTTATTGTACAAAAAAAATTTATGGAAGCAAACTGCAAGTAAAGCCTTTCAAATAAAAAAATATTGACTTTTATTCCAGTTGTCAAAACATCGTCGTCACGTCAATAAAATATCCAAAAATTGTTGCTTGTCTTACTCTCTCTAGAACAATTTTCTGTTATTGACAGTCTAGAAAACAGCATGAGCCTGTCAATAGCAGCCAGTTGTTTTCGACAACGGGTAGAGAAGGCCCAATTTTTTGGTATTGTATTGACGTGATGTCGTTGTTGGCAACTGGAATAAGTGTGCTTGAAAATATGCTCACAAATGACAGAGTAATGCTTTTGAATGGGCGGGGAGGGGGTCATAGCCAACTTCTCTACCGATTTTCGAAAACAAAATTGTTTATAAATGAAAAAGCTATTTAGCTGGGAATTGGGGGGCTTGTAGAAAATTTTCCCATCGATTTTTTTTTTTCAAATTAAAAAAATATTTTGAAATCGGTTGACAAATGACAGAGATACGCATAGGGGAGAAAAATTTATCCCCGATTTCCGAAAATAAATGGTGGAACCACACTGCGGATAAACCCTTGTTTTAAATAATCTTGCAAATCGCTTTACAAATTACAAAAATTAAGGCAACCCTTTTCAGACAAAAAGAAAACATTTTTTAAAATCGGTTATCAAATGACAAAGTTATGCTAGGAAAACAACGAACGACGAATTTTCGTTGGGAAATTTCGTCATCAAAAATAAAATAGATTGATGTACATATATGAATCGCCGACGTCAAACGAAATTCATCGTGCGTGACGAACGACGAAAAAACGATTTTCTCTCTCTCTCTCTCTCTCTTTGCACAAGCAACTTTTTAAATTATTAGAGCTGAGTTCGCTGAGTTAATTCGTCCTTGTTGTACTTCACACGGCAAATTACGAAGCGAATTGTTATCGACGAATTCGTCGTTCGTCCCAGTTGTATTCCTAGCATTATGCATACAATTCGAAACGAAGGAAAACGATTTCGAATTCGAATGCTAACAAGATGCAAAATCGTAAGTATTTCCTTTCTTTTCGAATCACAGAGTAGACAGGTGCCACCTGGCCAACATTTTTGCGATGTTGTATTCCATATAGTCCTTTCATACGAGTAAAAATATTATTGTTTTATTAAAAATTTAAAGATAGGAAGTACTTGATGGATGTCTGTTAAGAACTAATTCTTAGCAAATCAGAATTCGTTTGTTATTAACATTACAAGTCGTGCATTCCTTTCGTTTTGAGTTAAAGGGAGGACCCCTTGGTTAAAATCGTCGAAATAAAAATGATCAGGTCTCCCTGATAGTGAGGCCAATTTATTAAAAATGCTCAATTTTTAATATAATTTTACGTTTGTCAATATCAAAAGAATTTAACAGGGAGTTTTAATGCTACATTTTTCCAAAATCCAATCTGGTTTGTTTGAAGATTTACATTCCGGTATTAAATGAGCTTTCCGAACTCCTAAATAGGGAGTATGCGGTATGGAAAAGGAGGGAGCCGGTACAGAAGTGTGCTTAAAGTACTGAAATATAATTTAAAAATTTTGCTATTATTTAATACTTTCAATTGAAACTGTATAGAACTCTTACTCTTTCGGGACAATATGCTGCTGGGCCCGGTTTTATGTGCTCGTCCGTTATTATCTTATGTTTGCTGCGCAACGTGAAACGAGGTGACTGTTTATTTAAATAACGATAATTGCTTTCGTATTCACCGGGGCCAGGAAAAATTGGTGCTGGAATTTGTCTCGGTTTGACTCGACTCAACATGGAAAAAGCGGGTGCAGCCTTAATTCGACTTTCCTTAGCAGTGCCAAAAACTGGTGGCAAATTATAAACATTGGCAGCTGTAATGCAAAATATTACTTGAAATACGTACATATACAGAAGTATTAAAATTTCTTTATGATTTACCTGGTGTGGGCAATAACTTCATAACAGCCGGTATTGTACCAAATGAAAATTTGGGTGCAGTCTTAGACGTTGACTTGTAAGCATTAATTGTATAATATTTATTAGCTGCGGGCGATTGAAGGCTTTTGATATCTGGTCTACGATCTTGCAATGTAAATGCAGGCGCTGTGCATCGGCCTTTATTGCACAAGTCTCTTATGTTGTATTTCGCCAGACTGTCAATGGTAGCATCACTTTTTTGTGTTATTCTCTTGCCGAAAGAAAAGGCTGGTGCTGATTTTTTCTTGGAATCGATAACATTGGGTCCCAGATATACTGGTATAGTTTTGTATGACGGTCTACCAGGAATATGTTCAGCACTAATAAGGCCTTTGCGTACAGTTGGTCTCCAAGGTTTTTGCTCAATGCTCGCCCCAATGCTTATGGGTCGATTGGTTGATCGGATTTTTTCGCATGGCCCTTTGGTAGGTGATTTTAGACGGGAGGGAGTTTTGTACACCTGCAATTATTGAAAGCATTTGAAAACATTTTATAATACATTTAAAAATTGATCACTTACCATAATTACTTGGCAAAAAATTTATACATACATATGTACATAAATGTTCGGTATGTTTGCAATCATAACAAAAATATTAAAAATAAATAAGGTATTGTCAAAGTCAACAGTTTTAAAAATTTCCTAAACTATTATTCTACAAAAAAATTATAACAAAGTACTAAAGCTGAAAGTGGTTTAATAACTTTTCACATGAATATCTGCTGCAATAGATTATAGATATAACAGCCTGTTCAACAATATCGGAAGAATATCTTATCAAACGAAGTGCAACCACTCGAATACGAGTCAATTTGGGTTCTGTTTACACAAGACGGACGGTTTATATGAAAAGCACTGCTTATTTTGAGTGATTTTCATACAAGTTTTCTAGGCGATTCGCCTGCCTGACTTTTGGAAGCAGGGTAGCTGAAGAATGTCAAAAACTTCGATTTTGTTTTCGTTTTGGTACAATTATTTTTGTGGTTTTGACATTCTTCGGTTCTTTACACAGCTTTGGTTGCCGTATTTTTGTAAAGGGTGTTTTTTATTGAGGTATAGAACTTTAAGTTGGCATCACTTTTTTAACTGGCGGCCATTTTGTCAGCTGTCAAGTGATTAATATTTAGTTTGGTTTGCCATTTCATCATGAACAGGTTGACAAAAGAACAACGCTTGCAAATCGTGCAAATTTATTTCGAAAATAATGGTTCAGTTCGCGAAGTTTACCGCAAGCTTCGTCCATTTTATGGTCGACATAATCGTCCATCAGAGCAATTAATTCGGTTAACCATGGATCGTTTTCGCTCTACGTTTACTCTTTGTGATAATACGCATCCGCAGAGACGTCGAACAGTGCGCACCGAAGAAACAATTGCCGCTGTAGAGCAAAGTGTTGAAGAGGACCCGAATGAATCGATTCGCCACCGTGCACAGCAATTGGAGCTTTGTCCATCAACTTCATGGAAGATTTTGAAGATTTTGAATGTGGATGAGTTGTGGTTCCAATAAGACGGCGCTACATGCCACACAGCGCACGTCACAATCGATTTATTGAAGGAAACATTCGATGAGCGCATAATTTCGCGGAATGGACCTGTCAATTGGCCACCAAGATCGTGTGATTTGACACCATTGGATTATTTTCTTTGGGGATATGTGAAGTCGCTCGTCTACGTCAACAAACCAGAAACGTTAGGGGACTTGGAAGCCAACATTCGTGGCGTTATTGCCAACATACGGCCCCATATGCTCGAAAAAGTGGTTGAAAATTGGACCTGTAGAATTGGCTTTATTCGAGCCAGCCGCGGCGGCCACATGCCCGAAATCATATTTAAACATTAATGGCATAAAATTATCCTTCCAATAAAGCCAAATTGATGGACATTAAAACGATTTTCTTGTGTTTTATTTCAATTCGAAGTTCTATACCTCTAAAAAAACACCCTTTATAACAGATCCTTACGCAGTCACCTGTATAATTACACCATGAAAGTGCTAAAGCTGTATATCGTTACCTTTATATAAAAAAGCCCTAACTCATAATTTTTTTTAATCGAGATTTTCGTATATACCATAGGTTAGATGTTCTTTTATCGAAGTATAAAAAAATAAACTACAAAACCAATGAGTTTGGGACTTACTATTTAAGGTAACGTATGTATGTATAGGCATATAGGTAGAAAATAAATTCACAATAACTTTAATAACTTTTCACATGAATATCAGATCCGATAGATATAACAGCCTGTTCATTCCGATGCTTCCTTATACTATGTTCACACTTACGTGCTTAACGTCTCATTCCTGTTTAAGAGCTTAAACACGATGATTTTGAGATGTTTTAACATCTGAAATAAGGTGTTTTATTTTATATTCACACTTATGTGTTTAACGCCTCATTCGTGTTTAAGAA
This sequence comes from Tachina lurida, assembly GCA_944452675.1. Taxonomy (NCBI): domain Eukaryota; kingdom Metazoa; phylum Arthropoda; class Insecta; order Diptera; family Tachinidae; genus Tachina; species Tachina lurida. The sequence continues at coordinate 155,726,367 of OX101753.1, read as the reverse complement.
CTTAAACACGACGGTTTTTAGATGTTTTGCCATATATTGACCTGTTTTGTAAAACATCTCAAAAAACTAGTTTTAAAATTTAGCTAATCGATAAACACGTAAATGGAGTATGATCAGTGCGTTTTTCATAACTCTGGCAACGTTGTGTTGTTATTAAATGGCTGCACGTGAAAAAATTATTTGATTCACAATAATTGCTTAAAACATTTTAAATTATTCGATTATCGTAATAAAAGTTACTGAGTCAAGGTAGTGCGATTCACTAACTTTTTTTAAAATAAATATAACGAAAATTTATCGAATTTGCTATTTAGTAACATTTTTTAGGTAAATGTCAGATGTGTCGTTTTTTAAATTAAAATTAAAAAGAAGTTACAGAATCACACAATCGTTATTGCAGGCGACAAAATGTATAGACAAGCATAACGATTGTCGAATCGTTAAAAGTTACTGAATCGCACCACTGATGTAGAAATTTTTTAACCATAAACTTTTTTCGGTTTTTTCGTCTCTGGGATTTTTTCGGTTTTTTTTTTTGGCCTTAATTTTTTTTTCGTTTTAGCGATTTTTTCGGTTTTTGGGTATTTATTATTTAGTTTTATCGATTTGTTTTTTAGTTTTGATGCTTTTTTCGTTTTGGCTAATTTTTTCTCGATAAAACAGCCTATAACAGACAGACGAACATCGTAGTAGCGTAAACAATAGGGTTCCTTTTCTTTTATCTTTGCTGTACGGAACCCTAAAAAGAAGCTCTGCAGAAATATTTAGCCTTAAACATGGATTCCCTCCCTTCAGTTATCATAACAATTCAATTTAAAAATCTCATTCAGTTTTGGTTTGTTAGTTTCTTTTTTTTTATTTTCAAGTTGTTTTGTTTTATTAATATTAATGTATTTTTCTTAATTTCATTTAAATTAGTAAAACACAATTTTTCTTTCCAATAAAAATGTGTTGTTAGTATCTTACAAAATTTACAATTTTTAACTTTTTATAAAATAATCAATTCTTTAGTTAACATGAGTAGAAAACAAAATTAATAACTAAAAGTTCTTAAAGAAAAGTAACATAGTTTTGTGGATAATAAAAGAGAGGTAAGGAAGCTCAAGATATCAGCAAAATAAATATTTTTTTTTTTAAATCACACGGGTACACATATATCAAAAAAAAAATAAATAATTGTAGGTTAGAGGAATGTTTTTAACAAATGCCCGAAAAACCGTGGTCATGATGTTCACGTATGTAACCCAAATAAGGAGAATGTTTAATGCCAAAACTGTAAGCCGGCACATTGGAAAGATTGACCTAGAATAAAAGTAAGACTGTAGTCAATATTTTTTTAATTATAAGAAAAAAAAATTTGTTTTGTTACTTTTTCTGGACAATGAGCGCCGGGACCAGGCTTCATGTGATCATCACTGGGTATTTTGTGCTTGCCACCCATAGAGTACATGGGCGGTTTGCGTTTGATGGTGCTATATTCGGCATCATAAAAGCCCGGACCGGGGAACGATAGAGTTGGCGGGGGACGAGGTTTTTCACGACCGGCCATCGAAAAAGCTGGTGCTGATCTAATGGTACCCTCTTTGCTGACACCCAGAACTGTTGGAATTTTATAGACATTAGGAGCTGTTGGAGGGAAAGAGGAAATGATCTATTATGAGTTTATTTTTTTTGTAAAAAATCAATTTTCGATTATGCTACAGGGTTATACATTCGATTTTCGCTCATGCCGTGGATGCTTGGGTTAGTCAATGCTGTTCAACGTTCCCTAGGGAATAAACAATGTTGTTACCTGATTATTTCTTCTTGTATTGTGCTGGCCTCTACGGCATATTTGACACTGGAGCTTTTAGCGGATTTTACCGTAGTCACTGTGCTGCCATCGGCTATTACTGCGGTATTGCTGGATGCTGTTGCGGCATTTGTATGCTTGACATCGGCACTTCCCTTGGCCTGTATTTTTTTATTGCCATCTTCCTTGTAACCATTAGTGACCGTATGCATGCTGGTGGTGACAACTTGGCCACATTCACCATTAACGCCATTGATCTGTTCGACTTTTTGTGTCACCTGGGTGTTTGAACCAGTTGTGCCTACTACAGTGTCTTTCTTATTAAGCTTGGCTAATTTGTTGGCAGAATAATTCTTATTAGTCGTGCTTGCATCTACAGCATCTTGACCATCTACAGGAGTGTGCTTTTTAATGGTGATCATACTTTTATCGTTTGATTTGTGCTTAGTGGATTTGGCCTCCTGTTGGCCATTCGAGATATGCTTTTCAGTTACTGTGGTGGTTGTTATGGTGGAAGAAGTGCTCTGCTGTTGTTGTTCTTGTTCTTGGTGATTTTGTAATAATTCTTGCTGGGTGCCATTTTCTAATATAACAACATTGCGTACTATTTTTTTTTTGATTTGGTGCATAAAATCGTAAAAAGTAAAAAATTAAAAAAAAATAAAATTTTGTTATTCCTTCTTTAATATTGGCATACAGTGAATTATTAACATATTAAAGCTTGTTAGCGGCAAAAGTTTCAATAGAACAGAAATTTAATATTTTATGATTAAAAAAATATATAGAAATAAATTAAGATCAGTAAATTAAAATTGTTTTCAATTACCTTAAGCCGTGTTTAAATTTGAGTATATACATATGTACAAATGATTAGTGTCAAAAAAAAAAAAAAAAAAAAAAATCAAATTGTATATATTAAGAAAAACTACATAAAAATTGATTTTGATCGGGAAAATCTGACAACCCTGGTCGAATGCTGCTGTAAGTCGCGCAAACAATTTTTTTTGTAAATCGAAAATAGACTCCAAAATTCATTGAAAACTTAAAAAAGCTCGAAAATTTTAAAAACATATTTGTATGTGTTCTGGCTTTCACATCGTTTTCACATTTTTTCTTGTGAAATCGGATGTTAAAGCACATCCTACGCCTATTTAGGTTGAAATTTAGAAAATAAAAATTAATAGTATGTGTTCTTGCATCCGTATTCTTTTCACTTGTTAATAGTCTTGTGAAAAGAATACGAGTTTTTTTGCCCAAAAGTGAAAACGAAAAAATCTAAAAGTTTGAAATCGTAAATTTTTAAATTGTGCTCGTCTAAATTCGGATGCAAGAACACACACTATTAATTTTTATTTTCTAAATTTCAACTTAAACCGGCGTAGCATGTGTTTTAACATCCGAACTCACAAGAAAACATGTGAAAACGATGTGAAAGCCAGAACACACACGATTGAGAAAACTATCAAAAAGAGCTTCCAAAATAAATTAATAGCAGCTATTTGTTTGGGAGGGGGGAACCGAAAAAAAATGTGGCAACCCTCACTCTAATTTACTCATAGTTAATGATTTTAGTTATTCATTTCAATTGTTGTTAGATTTATTCTGTACTACACGCACCATATTACCAAGAAATCAGTTGCCAAGAACTCTAATGTGTTGTTAGTAATTAAATGTACAACACATTGTTAAGTGAAGCGCTTACCCGGACTTGCCATACGCCTCTCACGTCTTTGCAGTATGCGATCTTCAACATATCTGCCCCTAGGCATAGCTAATTTGATTTTATACATCATAATGTTTCACACAAAAAAAAAATTTAATAAGAATAACACAACACACGAACACGCAAAATAACATATAATAAAAGAAAGTAAAAGAAATGTGTATAAACATGAATAAATGGAAATATAAATAAAAATATGTAGATATATACAAATGAAAAGTGATCAAAATATTCGTAATAAGGAGGAAAAGCTTATGCTTTCAACACTTTTAGAGAGCTTTTGTGTCCATTTGAAATTTTGTTTCATTTCTAATTATATACAAATCGAACATTACTTGGATACAATAACTCTCTGTGAATGATAACACAGGTCAAACACTTATACTGGGGCATGGGCTGTCTTGTTATTTTGGATGCATGAAGTAACGCGTTTCAATTTTTCATTGACTGCGCTTTTCGTGATGTTACGTTACATAAAAAGTAAAGTTGTTGCACAACATAAATACATATCGTGCCATAATCGCCAAAAAAAAAGCTTAAGCAACATAATTTTCGAGCTTAATTTTTTTGACGCAAATCGATTAGTTACGATCGTAGATAACTGCTTTTCGTCAAAAACAATCAATTTTAAAAAATATGTCTTCAGCTTTTTTTGGCGCTTATGTTTCAATATATAATATTAATTCGTATTTTAGTTTATTTTTTAATAAAAAGTTCGTAAATAAGCTTTAAATTTTGTTGTGTAAAATATTTACTATTAATGAAATAATGAGAAAAATAAAAAATGGCATGAGTGCTATTCATAAAGATAGTATCCAAATTAACTCAGAAACCTCATGACTTACAACAGCTACGTACAAGCCATATACACAATGTGCAAACTTTTACAAATGAAGTTTGTGCTTTCACACCGACTAGAACATTACAACTGGTGATGCCAACTTGGTGCTTCTGGCACTATTTTGAGTGGTTTTTGAAGACTCAAAACGCCAAATTTTGAGAGTTAGGGGCAAACTAAGAAAAAGCACTAAGTATTGCTTTTAAAAAATTTATATATTTCTTAAAATTACTTCAATAAAAACTTGGTGTATTTATTTTTTCAGTGTAAAGCATACATATCTCGTATTTCATTACATTATTAAACTTCACTCGTTTGGATCTTCACTCGTTTTTCACGTTAGTGCTTTGTAAGCTTTTTAGATCTCAAAATTACGCTTTTTAGTGCTTTTTTAAATTTTGATGTGCTTTTAGGGCCAAAAAAGTTGGCGTCACTGATAACAGCCAGCCAGATCTCGGCAAAAACAATGCATACTGTTTACTTTGCAAAGAAACAAAAATAAATTGTAAGAGCTTTTAAAGCTGTTAACCTCAAATGCAATTATTAGAGTATGTGTGTTTGGACGTAGCTGCTTTACAAAGTAAAAAAATTTTGTTTTTCTTTTGTTGACCCGCGTAATTAATAAAACTCCTACCTGGCATTACAGCAGTTTTGACACCAAATGTATATGATGGCGAATGATGGGGATTGTAGTTTTCTGGATGATAATGACCAGGAGCTAGACATGCAAAATAAAGAGCAAAAATGTTTTAAGCAAGCATAGCAATATTTTATAAAAAATAAAAGCGCTACATATATGTATGTAAATATGTATTAAAGACTAATTATTTTCAGTCTTAGGCCTACCTGGTGCATCGGTCACCGTTTTGGTTTCCGTTCTAGTGCCAAAAGTATATGATATTTTGTGTTCAAGAGAGTGCTTTTCAGGTTCATAGGCAGTGGGTGCTAAAGTGTATAGAGTGTTATGTTAAAGAGGACTTATGCATAATTAAAAGAATTAAAAGAACTAATTTAAAGTAGGAGGAAAAGACTCTTTTTTTATATTGGATCCACTTAAAAGCTATATTTACCTATTTGCGTTATTGCTTTCAAACTTACCAGGTGTATCACTGACATGCTCCTGCTTTAATTTCAAACCAAATGTAAATGCTGGTGTGGCTTGACCTTTCATAGCACACATCTCCGGCTTATAATCACCAGGTGCCGGTGTATAGTCCTCATGGTGTATAATATGGCGACCTACCATCGTAAAAGCTGGTGTATGATCAACTCGAAACTTTTCGGGACTGTAAGTGCCCGGTGCCGGAGATTCACTAATAATTCTATCTTCTTTGCGACCAATAATTGTAAAGGATGGTATATGATCCAAACGTACTTTCTCCGGGCTGTATGCTCCTGGTGCCGGACTATCACTAATAAATTTTGGATTGTGCCTGCCAGAGAATGTAAAGGACGGCGTGTAATCGAGGCGTACTTTTTCGGGATTATAATCAGCGGGTGCAGGAGTATCGCTGTTGATTTTAGGTTGCTGTTTTCCGGCCATAGTAAATGCGGGAGTATGATCTATACGATATTTTTCAGGGGAATATGCTCCTGGAGCTGGATTCTCGTTGGGCTTGCGCACATCGTGTCGTCCTGTAAAGGTATAGGCAGGAGTGTGGTCTAGTTTGCAATTTTCGGGGGCATAATCACCGGGTGCGGGAGTGTCGTTGTTGACTTTAGGTTGGTGTCTACCAGCCATAGTAAATGCGGGAGTATGATCTAAACGATGTTTTTCGGGGGCATAATCGCCTGGCGCAGGAGTGTCACTGGGTTTGCTCAAATCATGGCGACCATTTATCGGAAAAGTGGGTACATGATCAAAGTTGTATTTTTCGGGAGCATAATCACCGGGTGCGGGAGTATCGTTGTTAACTTTCGGCTGATGTTTACCAGCCATCGTATATGCTGGTGTATTATCCGAACGATATTTTTCGGGGGCATATGCTCCAGGAGCTGGTGTATCGCTAGGTTTTTGCAAACTATGGCGACCAGCAATTGTATAAGATGGTGTGCCGTCCAGCCTGCATTTCTCGGGTGCGTAATCACCAGGAGCAGGGGTATTGTTTTGTACTTTCGGATCGTGCTTGCCAGCCATTGTGAAAGCAGGAGTGCCATCTAGTCGGCACTTTTCCGGGGCATAAGCACCAGGAGCTGGTGTGTCACTAGGTTTCTGTAAATCATGACGGCCTCCCATGGTGTAAGCGGGTGTACCGTCTAATTTGCACTTTTCAGGAGCATAAGCTCCTGGAGCTGGTGTGTGATTTGTGTATTTGGGATCATATTTGCCACCCATCGTATAAGCCGGTGTACCATCCAAACGGTATTTCTCAGGGGCGTAAGCACCAGGAGCGGGTGTATCACTGGGTTTCTGTAAATTGTGGCGACCGCCTAAAGAATAAGCTGGTGTACCATCTAACTTACATTTCTCGGGTGAATAATCGCCAGGTGCTGGAGTATCATTTGCGATTTTTGGATCATGTTTGCCACCCATGGTGTAAGCGGGACTGCCGTCTAACTTGCACTTCTCAGGAGCATATGCGCCTGGGGCTGGAGTTTCACTAGGCTTCCGTAAATTATGGCGACCACCCAAGGTATAGGCTGGAGTGCCATCCAGTCTACACTTTTCTGGGGCATAATCACCTGGTGCTGGTGTTTCGTTATTATACTTGGGATTATGTCTGCTACCCATGCTATAGGCAGGAGTGTGATCTAAACGTACTTTTTCCGGGCAATAAGCACCTGGTGCTGGCGTCTCGCTTGGTTTCTGGAGATCATGACGTCCGGCAAAGGTATAGGCCGGCGTAGTGTCAAGTTTGCATTTTTCTGGGGCATAAGCTCCCGGTGCTGGTGTATCACTGACAATTTTTTGCTCATGTTTGCCTGCCATCGTATAGGCAACGATATGATCAAGTCTTACCTTTTCTGGACTGTAGTCACCTGGAGCTGGTGTCTCGTTAGGTTTTTGCAAATCATGGCGACTTGTCAGGGAAAATGCTGGTGTATGATCCAATCTGCACTTTTCTGGAGCATAAGCTCCAGGTGCTGGTGTATCATTGTTATGTTTAATTTGATGTTTACCAGCCATGGTGTAAGCCGGTGTATGAGCCAGTCTTACTTTTTCTGGACAGTAGGCACCGGGTGCAGGTGTCTCACTAGCTTTGTGCACCTCATGACGCCCAGTCATTGTATATGCTGGAGTGTAATCCAGTTTGGCTTTTTCGGGTGCATAAGCTCCGGGAGCTGGTGTATCATCCACCTTCTGTACATGGTATTTACCTTTAATACTAAAAGCTGGTGCATGATCTAGACGATATTTTTCTGGGGCATATGCTCCCGGAGCGGGAGTTTCACTGATTTTTTGTGTTAAATGCCGACCAGTTATGGTAAAGGCGGGAGTTTTGTCCAAGTGGCATTTTTCGATCTCGTAAGCACCTGGGGCTGCAAGAATATTAAAAAGTTGTTTGATACACATACTGCCTTGTTCAAAAAAAAAATTATTCTGTTTTACAGAAGGTTTGTAAAACAGATTTTGTAAGAAAATTTTTTTATAAACCTTTTATAAATCAAATATATTTTTTATGAATAAGGGCTTTGGTAAAAAGAAAACAAATTGGTATATATAAATACTTTATTTTAGTTTGCATAATTACAGTGCATCACTCACCAGGTGTACAGTCGACTACATCATGAGAGCTTTTGCCAGCAATAGTAAAAGCTGGTGTTGTGTGCAATTTAGTTTTTTCAGGACTATAACAGCCAGGTGCTAAATCAATGAAACCATAAAGAAATCAAATCAATAAAATAAAAATCAAACTCAATTCTTTAAAAAAAATTAAAAAATTAAAAAAAAAACTAAACATTAATGCAAAGTTTTAGCTAAGCTCTGTTACTCATAACATTAATTGAAAAAAGCTCTAGAAGCTTTAGTGTGAAAAAATTTTAATATTTATTTAAAAAATTCTATAATTAAGTATTAGTTAGATTGTTTTAGTTTACCTGGCGTTCCCTTATCGAAGTTTAATTTTGTACGTCTACCAAATGAGTAACGCGGTGAATTCTTTTTCGATAGCAAAACCCTCTCGGGACAATAACTATTAGGCGCTGTATTTGTATTTTTTTATTTTATTTTTTGTTGTTGTTAGTGTACAAAATGAATAAAATTAAAGAAAATTTTGACAACATATAAGTAATTTTTTTAAAAGAAAATCTAAAAATGTTAATTTTCAAAATAATAATAGTTAAGTTTCGTTTAAAATTACTGTGCAGCTTTTAAGTACTACTATTTTCTGAAATTCACAGTGATTTTGCAATGTTAAGTAGCTGATAGTATTTACAGGAGGTAATGTCTGAAATGTGAATACAATTTTTGCTCCGTAATAACTAATTTTATTGATGAGTATTAACATATGCAGCTTTGGTCTTATAAAATAATATTTGCAATCTAAAACAAACTACTCTCTGATTTAAACCAATATGTATAAAATTTAAAAAATTTAGAAAAAAAAGTACAAGGATTCTATCTACTAATTGACAGCTTCATTTATTTTCCCAAAATTCACGCAGCTTGTAAATTATTTCCTGCATTCATTTAATTTTTATTGAACGATATTTTTACAAGGGAGTGATATTTTCTCTGTATGAAAGAATATGGGCTATAATGACCATTAGAAATATCCACTGTCTATGCGCTCCTTAGTATACCAAAAGCTTTTATGGGGCATCTGGTGAGGAATTCTTGACCCTAAAGGACGCTTAGCATTGGTTAATATATGCCAAGTCATTGGTTTAATTAACTCTTCTTATTGCTAGTTTTTTCCCAGTTACTTTATTCTCTGTAGAGCAGCTACGTCCAAGCCGTATGTACAATGTGCGAGCTTTTACAAAAGAGCTTTGTGATTTCACACCAACTAGAGTACAACAGCCAGTCAGATCATGGCAAAAACAATGCTTGCTGCTTACATTGCAAAGAAATAAGCACAAATTGTAAGATCTTTCAAAGCTGTTTACTACAAATGCAAATATCTGAATAATTATATGTGTTTGAACGTAGCTGCTGTAGACAAGTAATTTGAAAGCTGAAACAACAAAAACTTTTTCTAAAAACTGGTATAATTTAAAAGAGACATTAAATGACTTTTTAAAGCAGCTACATCCAAGCCATATGCAGCGTGACCGTTTGACCGACTAAAGTGGCAAATTGCCATTCTTCGACTGCCTTGCCACTTTTTGTCCCCATTTTTTTAGAGTGAGTTATACAAAAATGCATTAAAAATGAAAAGTTTAGTATAGCTTTCTCGTTTTTTTTTTAATTTTGCCCCTTTTTTGATAAATCCCCTATTTGGTGCCAATTTTTGAAAAATGTCATCGGTCACCGTGGCCATATGCACAAGGCGCAAACTTTTATAAAGAGCTTTTTGTGCTTTCACACCGACGGGAGCACAACAGCCAACCAGATCTCGGCCTGCTCTTATTTTGCAAGGAAACAAGAACAAATTTAAGAGCAATTTACTTCAAATATATGTATTTGGACTTATCTGTTTTAAAGTTACAAAAAACTTTTTTTATGTAAAATTAATCGGAAAACACCTCGTACTATTTTCGATATTAGTTTATATACATATATTTTGCAAAAAAAAATTAAGTTGACGTTACAAACTTTCTCAGTCAGCAAGTAGGGTCGTATAAAAAGGCACATAAAATCCCTTCAGCAAGAAAACAGAATCTGGAATGCTAGCAAAATTTAAAGAAAGGCAACAACCAAAATCACCTTCACCACAAGGATCACAAAAAGTTAACTAAATGCGGAAGTTGCCAATAGAAAAAAAATTTCGAAACTATTAACAGGCTTTTGCATTTGATAATGCACTAATGATAAAGCACAGTGGGGCGAAAGAAAAATATTGGTAATAAATATGGAAGCGTTTAAGGAAACGTTTCTGTTCCCCTCATTTCTCTCTCTCCTAACAAACTAATCAGCTTAGCAATAAGACTTGCTTAGTGTAAACTTGGACTTAAGGACACACGAAATTGTCAACTTTGATACTTTGAAAAACGGCGGCATTCATAAAAGATTACTAAAGTTGATGGTTGCTAAACGCACGACCTTTACAGGAGAAAATCGGTTTAAAGAGTTCATATTACATTTATGTATTACCAATTTTTTTTTATTTCTTCCCACTGTGCAAACTAGAAAAATTTACCATTTTTATTTAATACCAGAGACAAAAAAAGAAGTGCAAACTAAATTTATGCTTTTTGCAATTGATTTTTAATTTACAAGATTTATATACAAAATGAATAAAAAATACCTCTAAATAAGTAAACTAATACTTAAAAATTTTTGCAGAAAAAAAAACACACAACATACATATATACAATTTTTAAATAAAAAAACAATGTTCAATTTATACAAAAAAAACAAGATAAAAGTACAATTTTACCTGGTGTATGAATTAAGAAAACTTTAACTTTTATACGAAACGTGTACTGAGGGGCACGAGGTTTTATAACATCGAGCGGAACGACTCGATAATGATTTGGACCTATATGGGATATATAGAATGAGAACGTTTTTTTTTCGCACAGTCACCGGGAAAGTAACAAGGTTTTAGTTCATATAAGGGCGGTTGGGGAAGGATTTGGGTAAGAAATAAACAAAAGAAAAAGAAAACAATATTAATAATTTTGATAAAACAATAAGAAGCCAAAACTTACGCTAGAAACAGAAAATTTCATTGTATATTGAAATGAAAAGGACAAGCGGATAAAATAGCAATAATAAAAATACAACTACAGACGGGAGTAAATATTTTCTATAAACCCAGCTTCAACCATAATATTAGGAGTATTCACTTGCCCATAAATGTGTGTGATTTATATATTTTCAATAAATAAGTTTTATTTCACAACTTTAGTTCTTTAATCCTAAATGCCAGCATTTGGCAAATGAATACCCCTAATGTGAATATAACAATTGCAAGTGACAGCGTGGAACAATTGAAAAAAATAAATTATAATTAAAGTGCAAAATGGCAACAAAGTTGTACAAAATTACAAAAATTGTGAATAGCATAAAAATATGTTTTTTTTTACTAAAGAAAACTAGACAGATTTATATCACAAACTCATCAAATGTTTGTATTTACACTGCACGAAAATGTATCGCATGAATGATCAGTATGAAATAGGCAGACGTTAAAAGCTTGTTTCCTGAAGAGGCTGCAAATAAGAATACATACAATTAAATGTCTGAAATGCTTTATAAATAATATGAAAATGAGTTTGATAGCATAGAACACTAACCCAAACAGCCATTCGTACGTACAAAACGATATGAAAATTTACACCAAACACCAATAAAGATTTCAAAAAAAAAATATATATACATCTAAATATATCGCTTGTTGCCCCTTATAGCCTTTTTGACACTTACCTGGGGTTGTATTGAATTTTTCTGTAGCCCATTTCTGGCCAAATGTGTATTTAGGTGTAGACTGATTAATAGCCTTGACAGCCTTTTGTATGTCATATTCACCGGGCGCTGGTGTGGAGAATTTTGATGTTTCTTTATGGCGACTTTGTAGTGTAGCTGCTGGTGGCGTATCCTTGCCTTTGCTACTTAAACCGGTGACGTCGTATTTGGGCCCTTCACCTAGTGACTGTGTGGTTTGGCGGTGTCTTTGACCAAATGTAAAAGAAGGAGCGGCATTTTTGCGTGAGTCTGTAACTTTGTTGCCTTTAACGATGAAGATATTATTGCAGGATTTATTTTATTTGGAAGCTATAGGTAATCTTACCTATTAAACTGGGAAGTGTGACTGCTGCTGGGCCTGGTGTAGAGGTCTCAGCTGCTATTTGTCCTCGTCTAACAGTTGGTGTCCAAGGACGTTGTTCGAAACCGGCCACCATTTTTGTGTATCGCTCACAATACTGGTTTTTTTCTTAAGGTAAAAAAGCAGTTGGTAAAAAAAATCTGTAAAAAAAGTATTTTATATAAAGTGTTAAGCAATTTATATAAAATATATATATATGCATATATATATATCTTATATCTTAATATATATAAAAATTAAAAACACGTTTATTTGTTAGGGGTGAACTCTTCAATGCCCCAACAGATTTTCGCCTTCCACCCCACAAAATATTTGTAAAAGGCCGGCACGTGTTTTTATATATATTCTACCCCGGTAAATGCTACGCCCCTTTCAGAAATAGTGATTCGTCCGATAGATGGCGCAAATTTTAGTTTTTTTTGTGTTTTTGCACCGTAACTCAAGAACTACTGCACCGATTTCGACCAAACTTTATATATATGCTCAATGGGGCGTGAGGAGCGTTTCTGTGTAGTTGAAAGTTCGTCCGGCAGATGGCGCAATATTTAGTTTATTCGTGGGCAAAATTCAATTTTCATATTGTACCACCAATGCCATATACAACACTAATGTTTGCTTAGGGCCAGCAACGCGGACCGGGGTCAGCTAGTATATATATATATATATATATATATATATATATATATATATATATTTGTTTCCTGTAACTCCTACAAGGAGCATAGGGCCGTAAAAGTTTATATAAAACTAAGTTTTAATAAACATAAGTAAGTATTAAGAAAAATTCGGGCTCAACGGAAATCAGGGTATTAAAATTAAAAATTATATATAAATTAAAAAATAATCTTTGCACTCGCATTTACTAAATACTTAATAGTAGGCAATGCTCATTTTTGCCTTGGTTTTGCTACCCCGTTTACTATGGAACCTACAAAAGGGTGAGAACCTAAACCCTGCTTTTAATAGAACCCTAAAGTAAACATTCGAAATGTCCCTAATTGTTATATGTGTATATTTTCTTGGCCTCCTCTGGCTGAACCAGACATTAGTTTTTTTTTTGTTACACAGTGTAATTAGTAATTTTTGCTTAGCTTTTTTACAATTAATTTTTTTTCCTTAAAGAAATGAAAACCCACTTACGAAACATCAACTTGACATAGAAAAGATGAAAGACACTGTTAAAACGTAGTTAAACTGGAGAAATTATGTTACATGATTCATAAACATAAAATATGTATATAAAGTTTATAAAATGTTGAAATGCTTATTTTACACATAATTGAATACATGCATGCAAGCATACATATGTAAATCTATCTTCATAAATTTAGCAATTCATGCACATTCTAAAGCCAAAGAATAAAGTGCTAATGAAAAGCGATTAGTACACTTGGAAAAAAAAACTAAGTGTTGGTTTTATCCTTCTCGTTGGCTTGATTAAACAGATTTTTCCTAAGAACATTTTTTTTAAATGGTATTTATTACTTTTATAAGTTTAAGTAAATTTACAAGTCTATTCATTGTTAAGTTCAAACATTATAAACTTTATTTTTTTGAGTGTAGAACTGGCAAATCAAGAAGTAAAACAATTTTAGCAACTTGTGTCGATTTCTTTTCATCATGCATTAAAAAAAATTTTATTGTACGGTTGTTGTAGCAACATGTTTGGCCAATTTGTAGAAAGAAAAAAAATTCAATACTTACAATAGAGCAAAATACTCGTGCACTACAGCTGCTGCTTGCTACGTGCCACTGCATCACAAGTAGGTTTGCATTGTCTGCAGAGGCGTATTTGTTTGGCAAGGTTTCACATTAAAAAGAATTCAAATTTACATAAATATGTATGTATGTATGCATAAATATAAAATTCCAACAGAATAGATATAAAAATCCTATATTAAAGTTTAGAGTTAGTTTAAATAAGGTTAAGAACTTACTTCAACTTGTCTAAAGGTAAAGGATTGAAAGTAGAGAATTAAACAAATGAACTATTTACTTGAATAAAAGTTGTTTTTCTTCAGATATATTTTGCCGCATAAAAAAATTAAGACTCTCTTTAAAATTTAGAAGTTTTAAATATATATTTCAAATTACAGTAAGTAGTGATGTTTCAAAATTCGGCTCTCGCTCGCGCTTGATACGAGCGAGAACTTTGTGTTTACACGACTATTAAAACATATTGTGGCTTATTATGGTTGTCGAGTCGACTTTTAGTTGCTATACTACCATTGCCTTAAATAACTGTGCAACAGCTATTTTAAATCTAGTACAAACTGTCGAAGTCAAATCGAAAATGTCGACAACTGCAACAAGTCAGATTATTTATAAATAATTGGTCGATGTACCTTTTCTGCTACTTTGGGTCAGATCTGTTTCCAATCATTATCATAAATAAGTTGCGATGTAGATTTCAAATATATTTTCCATAAATTTTCTTGCTTAGAAGTCTTGTTTGCACTTTCCCCTCAATTAAATCTGGTGCAATCTCCCTGGGTTGAGGCATCCAAAGCTAATGATTGGGGCGTATAACCAAAATCGCTTTAAAACACTCAGGTTCTTAAAGCGCATTTCAGACTATTACTCGTATACTTTGTATTAACACATGCAAGCGCGAAAGTGTGAATGTTATGATACATTCACATAATACGATAAAAATTTTACATCCCATAAGACTTGATAATTTTTTGACACTTCTCCAAATGATATATCATTTTTATAAGAATTTATAATATCAAGTACATAATAATAATTTGTAATGCCGTGACACCGAGTATTAACAAAGGCCCGGCTAAGCCTGCATGCGACTGCTTTGTTGCCAGAGGTCAACAATTTTGTGGCAAAAAGGAAAAAGTGCTTAAGTCGCGATAAGCTGATTTTGAGTTAATGGTACCTTCGTAGTCTGCATATTCGAAAATACCCTTGGTAAAAATATCAATTTATTTGCGTATTTTTTCAGGAAGTTATAGCACTATGGCTTGCGACTTATCTTTTTTAGACTTCTAATCTCATTTGGAATAATAGCTTAACTTAGGTTATACTTTGGTATATTTCAAGTTAAATGTATTACCCTAGAGTGTGTAAAACGATGTTTGCTTAAAAAAATAAAGATTAAGAAAGCATTTTTCAATTTGAAAATTTCTGAAAATCGACTTGAAAGCTTAAAAGTGCTTTCCTACAAAATACTAAAATATGACTTAGCACTTTTCCTTATTGCCACGTAATTAATGTAGGCAGGTAAATAATGAACAGCTGTTTGTTTTCTACTTGTTTTTAATTTTATCTGAAGTGTGAACACAATATGTCATTTTACGTTAAATTTTTTGACAGTCGAAAATGTGATGAAAGACTTTATAATTGTATAATAACCTGAGTAGCCCTAAGTAAGTAAACAAAATATCACCGGCTTTTACAGAGGCCATTCGAGGTTGAGAAGACATCTAAACAGACTTCCGATTGGATAAGCATTCGTTGGAAGATTGAAAACTGTCAAGGCAAGGACCAATAGCAATCTTAAGGTTCATGACAGCTGGTCTGGATGAGGTGCTCGAGCAATGCAAAAAAAAAAGAATGCAAAAGATCTCTTCTTTGGAAGTGTTCCAATGTTTTTCGTACAATTTAAGTAATTCATTCCTCCATTAATTCCATCATTAATTAATTCCTAACTTTAAAAAAAATAAAGTTATTTATTATTACACATTTCGTAATTGTCGCAATGCTTCAATCGACTCTTTTTATACTCTGAGCCCCAATTAGTTATTTGGGCTTAATTTTATTGAATAATTTGAATTTGTATTTGGCCTACCTTGATAAGTTTTCTATTCTCTAAAGTTTATTGAAACAATAAACATTTTTGTTTTTTCTGCTATACCTAAAGTTCTAGATTACATTTAGGGCGTTTTTCTAGCTCATATTAGGAAAACTTACAATAAGACACAACACAATATGATAGACTTTTATTTGGTTGGCCTTCTTTTTATTTTCGTTATATTCATACACAAGTCTTGGGTACGTCACGACTTAACTAAGGAGAAGTGTTTGGCTTCATTTACGTGTCTACTATGCTTTCAAAAATTCATATACATATATTTCTTTCAAAAATTAGAAAATGTTTCTTTACTTAACTTGACAAGGTAGACAGCACGACACATCAGTGCGGAGCGTCATAAACAAGGCACCAATACTAACTAACATACGGAAATTTATGTAGCACAGTGGTTTCGTTGCAATATAAATTTATTGCTTTTGAGTGCATATTTTCGAGCTAAAGAAATCAGCCAATGTAGCAATCCTAAAGTACGAAAATAAAAAACGTGTTTAATATTGAGTTTATCTAGTTTCACCTTTGATATTAATTGAATTTGAGGGTGGCGTTGGCTGAAGTAGTTAGCACGTTGACTACAAAACCGAAGATCCTGGGTTCAATCCCTGTATCCAACAGTCATTGAATAACAACACCACGCATTTTTCTGATGTGCATTAGTGTTCCTTTGTATCAGTTGTTGTAGGAAAGTTCCAGTGATGAAGGCATAGTCACTGGTCACTGAACTATACCGACTTCAGCAGATACTAGTCCTAATGTAACATCAGAGCGCCCTCCTTCGTTGTGTAGCAGAATCATCGGCGAAGTAAAATAATCAATAAAATGGCTACAAAACACAGCTTCAAAAATTGAATACGCCTCATTTGACACCAGATGGCGCAGCAACACTACATTATCAAAAACGTGCAAAAAAAAAAAAAAAAAAGCAGAGTTGTAAAAGAATGAAGCTTTCCTCTATCTCTCCCTTCACCACCTGTCTTCTCTATCACTATCCCTTTCCTAAAGAAGGTAACACCTAGAAATAGTAGTAGGCATTAATTGCCTGAGTGTTACTTCTCTTTAAAAAAAAAAAAAAAAAAAAAAAAAAAAAAAAAAACTTCTCATATGTTTAAATAGAAGTTTAACTTAATATCTCTAGCTGTTCTAAGAAATTTTTGAGTAAATGTTCCCTGATAATCTTTATTCGGAACAGTGAACTGCGCATAGGATCCAGTTAAAACCCCTCAATAATAATTTTCAATGTATTTTTAATAGAAAAGAAATAGTTTAATGAATAAGTAAAATATTAATTTGGGATTATTAGTGCATTAACTAATATTTAACTTAATTTTAACAACTCCAAAAAAACAACACTTCTTTTTTTATTAATTTTCAGTCCATAACTTTCGTGTCTAACAAGCATAAAACATTTTCAATGTCTTGAATATATCTGTGGTTTTCATTAATAACAGCCCATGTCGAAGAATCAAATTTTTTCAGTACAAAAGTAGAAGTTGTATTATTGTTTTCGAAAAAATGAAGTACATACGTTTATATTTTTCAAACATTTCTAAGAACTTCCTAAAAAGCATTTAAAATGTAACAGTCTTATTTATAAAAATTATTAAGGCTTTTTAAGAAAAATTGTTTAGGAAAATTTGTTTTAAAAACCCTCTATAAGGCCTTAATAAGTTTTATAAATATGGCTATAACAATTTGATATCATAAACTAGAAATGAGAAATATATAACATAGGTTGATATTAATGAAAACCACAGATATATTAAAATAAATCAGAAATTGTTCAGATAAGTCAATATACAACATCCTTGGTCATAAATATTATCAAGACGTTAGAAAGGCCTAATAAGCACCATTTTGTATGGAAATCTGTTTTAAAAGCCCTTTATAAAGCCTTAATAATTTTTATAAATAAATGTAATATTTTCTATGTATTTCCCACTGTGAATGCGTATTGTTTACGTTTGTTTGTGTGTTTGTGTGTGTGTGTGTGTGTGTGTTTACTTTAATGTGAATATTCTTTGGCCGGATTAAAGACAAAAATATTTAGCATACTTTAAGGTGCATGCTTAATAAATTCAACTAAACCAAGAAACTTTGCATGCAAATAAAAATGAGCAGGTTAGTTTGTGTGTGTTAAACAATTTTTCAGGTAACCTCCTGGTACGAAAGGCGAACGAAGAAACTTTGACAATTTTATGTTTGCTTGAGTCATAAAAATCTAATCATATTATAATTGGCATGAAGTGGTCTACTTAATAAGATAGAGATATAAATCAATTATTTTACTAAACATAATTTTTTCAGGCATCAGTGTTGCCAGTTTTTTCCCGATAAATTCTGAGAAAGGCTGTAAGGAAAGCCAAATCTATGGATTAAGAGTAAATTTTAATTATAAATTAATATATATGTAGGTGTATAAATTTTTTCTAACTTTTCTATCGAATTGGCTTTTAAGAATATTTTAATCACAACTTTTCGATTTTAATGCCTTCTAAATTAATAAAACCCATTGTGTAGAAGACGTGAAAATTGGAACACGATCAGCTGATGAGTAGACGACTACTTAAGAAACTGTGTCCATAGAGCACGAACCGATTTTGGGGGGGGGGGGGCAGGAATATGCATAAAGGCTGGGAAACTTTAAATAATTTAAATAAGAATAAATAATTTAAATAAATGTTAATTTTAAATTTTAAAAAGTTTAAAAAATAGATTTTGTATACACAAACGATGCTTTCGTTTTGAAATTTGTATGGAAAAAATATTAAAAAAAAAATTTGTTTTTCTTATTTTTCGTACAAATTTGAAACGCTTGGCAACGAAATTTTTTACAAACTCTCTCTATACGTAAAAGCCCACTTAACTCTAAAATATTGATAAATATTGATTTTTAAAAACAGCTTTTTAGCTATGAACAATAATCGTTTATTTATTATGACTATAATATGTCAAATATTTTATATGTGATATGTTCGGGCTAGACTTTGATTTAGTGTTGTTATCTAAACTTTAGTTAGACAAAAAAAGATTTTCTTTATAATATTAGCATTGCATATGTTAATACGTACATATGAATGTATTTACTTTTGTTCTTTATAAAACTGTTTTGCTTAAACTTGACATCATTTTTAAGTATTCGAGGTTGTAGCTTCCTACACATTTTGATGTTAAATACAGTTTTTTTTCTAAGTTTGTTTTTAACTATATTTGGAGATTGAAAAACAAATTTGTGAATATTTTGTTTTTACTAATTCTACTTTCCGAATGATTATTCGCTTATTTTATTTTCAAATTATGGACGCCAAAAAGAAAGCTTAAAAAACCATTTCTAAAAGAAAATGCACACATACATACATATATAAATATATTTACAAAGTCCCAGTCCAGACTTGCAATTTTTGTTGTAACAAATTTTTATTTTTTAGTGCAAAAGAGCGAGAGAGGAATACAAAAAGTATATATTTCTATTTCAATACTCACACATATTCAAGAATTGCTGCAACAAAAATTACAAGTCTGGACGGGGACAAACATAGAAATTTTCAGCCAATAATTTTGTGTAAATACATGCAGAACCATTTTTAAGTAATTAGGAATATTTGCTGGTTTTTATGTTTAAGCAATGTCTATATGCATTTCGTTGCAGTTTATGGAACTCATTAGTAGACTTAAACACTTCATATGTTAATAGTAAGAGTCGTTATATATTATTGAGAATCACAACATACAAAGACAGCAAGTTTTAAATCGTCAAACAAAAATCTTTACAAAGCAAGCAACTCTAATATACACTGAGAAACATTTTCGACTAACATGCAAACTTGGAATTTCTCCCAGTACTTATAGACACTAACAAAACCCCAAATTAATAATCTTGAGAAAAATATTCCTTATATTCCTTGTTTTTACAAATGGAATCGCCAACAAAATCAAATTGTTTTGTAAGCCAAATTACATGCGGTAATTATTAATGAACAAATAACATCAAAATTAGTTGTAAATATTCTGACTAACACATTGTTGAACGGAACAACTAGCTCGGCCACTAAACCTTCATCATCAGTGTTTTTCCACTGTGTGTGGTGCCATTGCAAATGGAATATGTAAATTGTTTTGATTCATCTTATTTTAACTTGCTGAAAGCTTTTTTTTGTTTGTAATGAAAGCTCAATTTTATCCCAGTCTTGCCATTGTTCCGTTCAACTATGTGTTTGTCAGAATATTTACAACTAACTTTGGTGTTATTTGTTCATTAATAATTATCACATGTAATTTGGCTTACAAAACGATACGAAACTTTAGCCTGTTAAAATCATAAATATCGTCATGTGAGAACTTAAGTGTCCAATATCCAATAGTTTATAATGGCGTATTGTCCACTTAAGTTCTCACATGACGATATAGAAACAAATGAAGCTCGAACAATAATAATTAAAATTAACTGAAATTGTTTGAGTATATCTGAAGAACATATTGTTTTCCCCAAATTATTGCACCATTTGCAAAATTGTTCAAGTTTGTGTGTCAATGGCACAAAATTTCAAAATTGCAAAATTAATTCATTTGTTGCATTCAATGACATTTTAAATAAATTTCAATAATAAAAAAAAAGAATTCAATTCAATTGTGTATATCGAATTCATTAAATTTTAGTATTACGATAAAATAAACACCCACCTTTAAGTCATTTGACTGGCTTAATCTTAAATAAAAATAAATTCAACAAATAAAAAAAAAACTACAGAGAAAAATAATCTAGAAATAAAAAATCAACAACTGTAACATTTAACCATATTTGGTGGTGGTAGCGCAAACGAATGCTGCACGCAAAAATTAAAAGAAAAGAGCAACACAAATAGACTAGCAACACAATAGAAACTAGAAAATTTTATTAATGTTAAAAATTAATTCATTTATTGTGTTTTTTTTTTTTGTAATTATTTCAACCTCTGAAAGCCACCATATTATCATGTCTCATCTGTGTCTAAACAATCAAAACCATATTCGAAATCATAACCCACATCAATTTCTGATTGTTTTTAGTTGGTTTTCAAAAAAAAAAAAATAAAACCAAATTAGTTGTGATGATTCATTGAAGTTTGAAAACTTTTTTATATTATAGATATGCTCAGAAGTATCATTGGTTTTATTTCAAATATTATTTTTAAATGAATCGCAAGTGAAGTTACCAAAATTAGTGAATTACAAATCATTTAAATAGGAAGTGGGTGTTTGTTTGGTTTCATGAGGCGGGGAAAGCAGAGATTCTTTTGGGTTTTAGCAATAAAGGGTGATTTTTTAGCATTTTTCTTTTGGGCAACACTGTTTTTGGCAACTCAGCTGTTTTCGCGTATCATGTTACTGTTAAACATGTTCAGTTTGGTTTACAATTTAACCATGAATCAACTTACAAATCAACAATGCATAAAGATTATTAAATTTTATTAACAAAATTCATGCTCGGTTAAGCAAGTGCATCGTGCACTTCTTCCATTTTTTGATCAGTTTGTGCGACCTTCTGAGGCGGCTTTTCGGAATTTTGTGGATAAAATTCGCACCAAAATTACATTATTAAACATTAAACCACCCAACACGCATACGAGGAGTGCGGACAGAGGAAAATATCGCAGCTGTATCCGCTGTATCAGTGTTGTTGATGACATTGAATTATCATCGATTCGGCGCCATTCGCATCAATTGGTTCTCTGTTACTTTTTTTACCCAAAATGGAAGCGCAAGTAAGTGCCACATGCCACACATCATGCGAGACAATGGCCCAATTGAGAGGTAAGTTCAATGAACAGTTTATTTCACGTCTGGGGCCGCTCAATTGGCCGCCTAGATCGTGCGATTTAATGCCTTTAGACTATTTTTTGTGGGCTCTAGGGACAAGCCCGTAATGGTTGACGCACTGGAAGACAATATTGCAAAATTTATTCGCGAAATCCTGGGTGATATGATGGAGAAATTATGCCAAAATTGGACTTAACGTTGAACAATTTCAGACATATCCGCGGTCAACATTTACATGACATCATCTTTAAACATTGAATTTTATAGATCGTTCTACCGACTCCAATAAAGATTTTAAATATTCTCTAAATTTTATGTGTTTTTTTTTGTAAATCAAATCTGAAAGTTCATAGAAAATCACCCTATAATAACACTGTGCTACAAAAGTTGAGAAAAAAAATATTCAGGGATTCTAATGTACCAATTCTATTTTGTTGGAGTCCATGGATGACGAAAATACCGTTGGTTTTTTTAGGTCACTTCATAAAGTGATTTTATAACGGTAAATGTAGTGAAAAACGGGGTTTCTTAGCTTTTCAGTTTTAAACAGTTGTAACTTCTTTGTTTCCCAACGGATTTCTTTTAACTTTTCGTTGGTTAAAAGGCTCGAATATTATCTTTCAATAAAGATATATTTTTTGTAAATGGACTAAGAAATGGCTAAGTTACAGTCGTTGAAGTGTACAAAAAACCAATTAAAAAAGTATTCTTTTGTTTTCCTCAGGCTATAAGTTGCTTATGAGTTACAAAAGAATACTTTTTAATGGATTTTTTGTACACTTCAACGACTGTAATTTAGCCATTTCTTAGTCGATTTACAAAAACTATATCTTTATTGAAAGATAATATTCAATTCTTTTCACCAACGAAAAGTTAAAAGAAATCCGTTGGGAAACAAAGAAGTTACAACTGAAAATCTAAGAAACCCCGTTTTTCACTACATTTACCGTTATAAAATAAGTTTATGAAGTGACCTAAAAAAACCAATGGTATTTTCGTCATCCATGGACTCCAACAAAATAGAATTGGTACATTAGAATCCCTGAATATTTTTTGTGTATCACAGTGTAATTATACTTAAAAGCGAAATTGTTCTGCTATCACGCACTCGAGTCTTGTGCACAAAGATGTGAACGTGTTTCCCTATAAAAATCAAATCAGAAGCTTGCTTGTAATGGCGGAAAAGGACGAAACCGTGTTCCTCAACCGTATCTGTATGTCAAACATGGCCCATTTCGAGCAAAGCAACAATGTCAATAAGCAAAATTGTCGAATGTCAAGAACGAGAATACGCCCAGCTCGAGTCACAGTGTAGTCTGTAGTTTCATATCGCTGTTTTTGTGTTTTTTTCTTTTTTTGTTAGGTCAGTTAATTAATGCACCACCCTCGCATATGTTTAAATGTTCTTTAACTAAGTAAGACTATTGAAAACTTTCAAAGTTTTAAGCAATTATTTTTTTTCCATTTGTCTGTATCAAATTTCAGTTTCTTACATAAAACAATTTTAAATTAAAAAAAAAAATAATAATAATTATATTGTTGAAGTGGTATTTTAAAAATTCTAATTAAAAAGAAAAGCATGTTCTATTTATGTTTTTGTTGGATTTCGTAATGAATATTTTATTACAAATAACAACTAAAGCAAATGTTAGAATATTTCTTTGTAATTTAAACATGACGTCAGCGACTTAGATACGAGTATAAGATTATTCAAATTAAAAAATAGAAATTAAAAAAATGCTGTAAGTAGAGATTAAGATAACTTATTCTCTCTGCGGCTTAGCGATAACAGCTGAATTTTTTTTGATAAAAAGAAAGTTTTACCAGAAGTAGAGTTTTCTAAGAAAGCTTAAAATGTTCAATTACAAAAATGAAGAATCATTAAAACATGATGAAGAATTTTATTTTTAGAATCTTACGTGTTCCAGTGAACACGAAGTGACTTGCAATGAACTTATGAGATAGTTTAACTGCCTACTTTTACTGGCTGCTTTTTAGAGGCATCGAAATTTAAATTAAAGTAAAAAACAAAAAAAATTGTATTAGTTAATATGGTTTTATTGGAAAAATTATGTTTCATACAACAATTGTGTTTTTGGGTATAGGTTAGAAAGCCGTATTTCAAATAATAATGGGCCTGTTCGTAAATGCATCACTGTACTGCAAATGAAATGTTTTAAATGTTTTTTACTGAAAAAGATGAGCAGCGAAATTGCATTGCATTTTATATTAAAGTTTGCTTATGCGATGCAGAGCAGTGATTCATTTCTGAACAGCTTAATGGTTTGTGTTCATAAGAGTTAAATATTTTTGGGACAATCTGATCACACTTGCAGCAATAGTGATTTTTTTTTAAGAAGTAACAATTCAGGCAATTAGTACATATACTACCACTCATAATTTTTTTGAAAACCAGATTTTTGCTTTTTTTTCGATACATTACATGTTCTTCTATAGAAATATCCAAAAAACTCGATTTAAAAAAATTAGTTATAGCATTTTTTAATATTAAGGTAAAGATATGAACGTATGAGTGTTACCTTCTTTAGGAAAGGCGTAGTGTACATAGCACAGATGAGGAATTGTTAAGTTATTAAGCTGAACACGTTTTACAACTGTGCTATTGTACATTTGGCTAATTTGTTTGCTTAACACCAAAAGTGCGCCTACTTAATACCAGAGGCAGACTAATGCGTTTACTTAACACCAGAGGCGCTGCTATGTAGCCATTTTATTAGTTAATGCTATAATTATCTAAGAAGGAGGGCGTTGTGATGCACATTGCCATAAACACTAATAACATATCACAAAAATCTAAGATGTTAATAAGACTGGCTCTGGTATCGAACTCGGGCTCTCAGGAAGACCGCCATTTGGCTTTGTAGTTAAACTGAGGATGCGGTATATAAGTTAATCCAATACCTAGAGCGATTTTCCTAAAAACTCGTAGTGTTCTCAAGCTTTATATCAAGCCCCTTCAAATATTTAAAATAATTCTTCTTTTGAACTAAGCAAACATAAGCACCATCTTTTGCAAAACTTAATTCAAATCTATGTATGCATGCCACTGAGTTTGAGTAGATTTTTTTTTTGTATCTGTGTGCTTCTTAATAAATGACATACACTAATTTTTTTTTGCATAAGTAAAAGTAATAGTTACACATAAGTAATTTTAAACTTTTTCATTAATACCCTGAACAATAAAATTAAATAAGAGTTATTGAAAAGAAATAAGTATACCCGGCAAAAAATTACACATTACCATCAGAACTACTTGCCATATAATGACTTACTTTTCTGATTACCAAATTTCATTACTCGCTTACAAATAACATTACCTAAAATTTAAAAAAATTATGCACAAGTTGCTAAATGAGGAGAATAATTTTTTTTAGATTAAATAGATTACGTGAACAAGTTGCCAAATAAAAAAAGTAAGTACTTCTCAAGAATCGATTATTTTAGTCTCACGCCTTGTTAAAATCATTAACTTGGTAATAAAGTAAGGAACAGCTTCCAAGAAAAATGCTTAATTCCAAACCCGATTACCTTTTTTGAAATTTTTTGCTGGGTATACTTACATATACATATCTTAAATAAAAATAAAGTCTTTTATATTCTATTAATGTTCTCTTCTTTTTACATTCTTTAGGGAAATCCTACTTCAGTGTATGATAAGAATACTTTTAAATGTATGAAATTAATTTAAGAAGAAAACAACAACCATTTGTGTCTAGTCTTTGTGGTTTTAAGATTGTCTTTATGACCCTGCATGCCATTTACATTCTTTGAAAGCTACAGAAGAAATACTTCTGATGATGATGTGAATGATGATGACAAAGTAACTCTGACTATCTGTCTATTTGTCTAAGTCATAGATTTTATATTTTTATCGTGTTTTTGACGCATTTTTATGGCAAAAAGCCAATATGTATAAGCAAATACAGTCATAAATTCTTTGGTTTTATTGTGCATACACACAGATGTTTTGTTTGTTCATGTTCATTGATTAGGGGTATAACTTTTTTTAATTATGTAAAAATTTAAATAAATAAGATTATTGCCTAAAAAGTTCACAGGTTCGAATCCTGCACACAGCCCAAAGTAGCTACGCCAAATTTGACTGATGATTGTGCCAATACACACAATCACGTAATTGAAATAGTTAATAAAATAAAATGACAACGTCATATTAAATTCATGTTGTTTTAATTTAAAGTAACTTTGATTCAACATGGTTCTTCCTGTTATTTCAATATCAAATTCACGTTTTCTTAGCTTCAAATAACTTTGATTCAACATGTTTCTTCATTTTGATTTAACAGTGCTGGAATATTAAATCAATATGAAATAAACTTATTGGAAAAGAAAAAAAATTCATAGACGATTTCTGTACATTATGGCAAATTAACATTAAACACATATGAAGCAAAATCATTGAAGAAAAATCTTAAATTAAGCTTATTTTCGTAGATTTTAATATGGAATTTTTCTGTGTGTAGCCAAATGCTATCAAACAAATTTAACATGGGATGACGGAAAATCGTTTAAAAGCATCTCATATCAGCTTTTTTGGTACAAAAAGAATCATTGTGGTGTCAGATAGATTCAAAAAATCCCATAGTTGACATTGTGAATCTACCCTCGTATTGTGGTAGACATAAATTTATTTCTTAATGACGACTGCAACATTTCGAGTTGTCACTGCAACAAGTATTTATGCATGAATATGGGTTTTTTTTATGAATGTTTCCATTTTTACAAAACGTTGTATGCAACAGTCAGTCACATTTTTGAAGCTTTAATATATGTTATGAAATTCAAACTAAATTTAGAAAAGACTAGTTTTTTTTTCCTTTTCCTCATAATTCATTATGTTTTCGCTTTTGGTTCACTTCACTTCACACACAGTTCGACTTGGAAAGACAAGACAAAAACGCCAACACTTTGATTACAAAAATATATATGTATGTACATATACATATTTTTCTTTCGTTCAAAAATTAAGAATTAGGCAATGTGCTAAATGCGTTGCAAACATATTGTGGTGATAATTGCCATCAGCAACAGTCAGAAAATGTGACAACAATTGCAGTTGTTGCATAAAAATGGCGTTATTATTTTGGTTTTGTCTCTTACATACTTATTGAATGTTTGTCAATACAAAAACTATAAATGCTTTGAGAACGAGTGTTGTTTAAAAATTAAGAGAAAATTTTATATAAATTCACTATGATTTCAAGATTGTAGATGTGTAAAATATAAGATATAATTATTTAAATTTCTTTTAAACATCCTTTTATGATATTTTTATAATTAATTCTGTTTATTCGAATTTTTAGTTATTAAGTTATGTTTGACAGGAAAGAAATTCTTCAGATCACTTGTGTCCAAATAACGGGTCCTTTTATGTTACTTGGCAGTTGGAAAGGGAAATTAAAGGAGAAGTGACAGATAGATAGAGAGTAGAGAAGCTTAATTTATTTCCTCATTTTTAGACCCCTGCTATAATTTTTATAGCATCTTTGCAGCACCTCTAGTGTTAAGTATGTGCATTATTTTAAGCTTTTGTAGCCATTTTATTAGTTAGTTTACTAAGGCCACAATTAACTGCTTCAAATATCAAATTAAATTATTTATTTTTTTGCCTTTCATGTTTTTTTACTTCCAACAAAAAAGAACTTAAAATTTTCTCATTTTAGCTGAAAACCTCCCTCGCATATTTTAGTTTTTTGTTTTCTACAAAACATTTAATATTCTTATTTGGTTCTTTTTTATTGATTTATATCAAGCTATAAAGTCGCATGCCTTGAATATGATTTTAAACGTTTGGGTTCTGTTGCAACTCATTGTAATAATTAAAATAATTCTATACAATTATTACATGGTATTAACATAAGATACAATCAAAAGCATTTTGTATGTACTCAGAATATTTAAATAATTTTGAAAATTAAAACATTTTGTAGTGAAGTTACAGTAATAGTATAATAATAATAATAATAAATAAACAGTAACAATTTAAATATATCCCAGCAAAAGTTTTGAATAACCGATTACAATTTTTTTTGAGAAGTGGAAAATATCTACAAATTTTCAGAAATTAATTGATTATTTTTTGTTTAGAAATGCTTAAAATTTTAAGAAAAAAATTATAGTCAATTGATCATAAAATCAAAGTTAATTTATTGCACATCAAAGTACGAATATTTTTGATTTTCAAACTACATTTTCACCGTCAATAAGTTTTCGTTTATGCATATTTCATTAAAATCAGTCTACACGAAAATATGACTCCAAATGCCACTAGCTGCATTTTTCGCCTTGTAGCCAGCTACTTAATTATTTTGGATATGGTAGCATCATCATCAGCGCCTGATATTCAAGTATAAATATATATTTCAGTATTGCCACTTTCGAATATTTCGCATTTATAAAAACTAAATTAATTTTTTCAAATGTTTATACATGTATATCACTCAAAAGTATAAAAATGAAAGAATTTATTTCTTTACATCTATTTTGCGATATTATTTCTGTTAAATAATATGAAATAATTCTACGATATCATTCATTTAATGTTTTGTATTATACTGGCAACACTATATTTGCCCAATGTCAAAATCAGCATAGACAACAACCTGCCGCCCTGTTCCTTTGCTGTCGTCAAAAGAATAATTCTCATATAAGCATGTGTATTCCATCCTTGACATTTTGAAGCCGGGCGCTTGCTGTGGTGAATGTGTTTAATGCTTCAGTTGAATAAATCATGCTTTCGTTTTTAGAAATTCGATTACTGTCCTAAAATCAAAAGTTATCGCTAATAAAATACGATTTTAAGGGACTTTGTGAAGAAAAATATCTTAAACTAAGTAATTTTTGCACTGACAAGGAAATTTCGAACGGTTTTGCATACAAGAAAAGGCAGCCTTCTTAACAATTTTAAATAATTGAACAACCATTCTAAAAGATACAATCGAAAAAAATTAAAAAAAAAATAGTTTCCAATTTTTTCAATTATTTCGCTTTTAACGCAAAATTTTTTTTATCTTAAAAAAAAAACGATGTGAATTTATGCATAGACCCAATATCTTTATGTCTATGACAAGTCCATTACTTGTAATTAGAGATGGGCGCGTGTCGTGTTTTATTTTTCGTGACACGAACACGAACGACCCAACATGAAGTGGTCGTGACATAAAATCTGATTTCGTGCGTGTTCGGGTCGTTTAGTGTTGAGCAAAATTGACACCAAAAACACGAAAAGATTTTAGATGGAAAATATGTTTGAATGAATTTCCAGTAGAGAAAAAATTTAATATTTTGTATCACCAAACACAAAACCATCATATTTTTTTATATTGAATGGGTCTGTGAAGCTTAAAGTTGTTTAGGTAAACCGATGGTATTAGCTGTGATGGCAGATAGTATCAGCTGGCAGTGCCAACTTGGTGCCATATTTTGTAAAGCGACTCTTGAAAAAAATCAATTACATTATCTAATTTTCAAATATCATATCAATATTATTTGATGCGTGTTGTGCAGTATCGTGTTGACAAATTTTTTCGCGTATTGAGCGTCGGAAAAATTCGACACGCTCCCATCTCTACTTGAAATATTTCGAATGCAACTTGTGATAAAAAGACTAACAAACGCAAATTTCTAACCAACTATTTCCTTTTTTTATTATATTTTTTTTTAATAAGCAATTAACAATTTTAACTCAAGTAAACAACTGAGATCATGCCTTTGCAATATATATAAAAAAAAATACCTAAACCTGTCATCCCACTGTTTTTTGATTAATGAGAAAATTAAGCACAAAACAGATGAGTCTGTGATTCTCTAAACGCAGAAAAACCAACATAACTATTACTTACCTATTTGAAAAATTAATATGTTAAGAAAAGAAAATGTTAAACAAAGTCCTAATTTACACTATGCAAATCTTATTGCTAAGCTGATTAGTTTGTGGGAGAGAAAGACGAGGGGAACA
The DNA here is from genome assembly GCA_944452675.1 of Tachina lurida. NCBI lineage: Eukaryota > Metazoa > Arthropoda > Insecta > Diptera > Tachinidae > Tachina > Tachina lurida. Next base: position 155,696,528 of record OX101753.1, on the reverse strand, counting down.
GATACATTTCTTTCCCCTCGTCTCTCTCTCTCTCTCTCTCTCCTAAAAACTAATCAGCTTAGCAATAAGACTTGCATAGTGTAAATTAGGACAAAAAGAAATAATAATGAAAAAAAATAGCAACAGCAGATGAAAACACTAACGTTTAAACCCAGATTTTGTAAGATTTCAATATTAAATTAAAAACGGAAAACACGTTAAAATGTAAAAAAAAAATTAACTTAAACTGTTAACAAAAGCAATAACAACAAATAGAATAAGAAAAATATTGGCAATTCAAATAGAAAAAGACATGACATCAGCTCTTAAGAAACAAAACCGGTCGTTAGACACCAAGAAACTACTTTGAATGGCTTGAATACACTTGAAACCAATGAACTCTTTTTTTCTTTTTTTTTGTTGTACTAGAAAGAAAAACAGAAAAAGAATTAAATAAAACTTTTTGTGTTGTAAGCAAATATTTTGAAGACAATACAAACTCGTGAGATCTTATGTATATGTGTATATGACCATACATATGTTTTTATAAAAACAAGGTAAAACATTTTCCAGAAATTAGATTTTAATTATTAAAAATGAAAGGTATTTATTTATGTGTTAGAAAAATTCTCATAAGAACTATTTCAAATTAGTGTGCAGTATAATATTAACTTCCTGGGAAACATGACATGGTCGACCTTTCCACAAGCAAATGTGGTATAACAGCGTCGACTTTTCCATAAGAAAAGTGTACTGTGATACTACGAGTTTCTCTATATAACAAGAGATGTGTGCTGTGGCATCATCAATTTCTATAAGAAAACTCAGCTATAGCGTCATCTTCTCTATGGGAAAAATACATATGTTTTATGTTTTTTCTCCGTTTTTTCTTTTATATGGAAAAAGTTTATTGTGATACTGTCGATTTTTATATAGAAAAATGTGCTATTAAAGCGTCTATTTTTCCATAAGAAAAATATTGCTATGACACCATCTACTTTTCTTAAAAAAAAAAGTAGGCCGTGTAACCATAGAATTTTCTATATGAAAAGTTTTCTGTCACACAATCGGCTTAGCTATAAGACTAGTGAGCTGTGACACTATCGACTTTTCTATTAGAAAAGTGTGCCACGCAATTGAATTTTCCGTGAGAAAAGGGTGCTGCGCCATCATCATTCTCTATAGGAAAATTGTGATGTGACATTATCGAATTTTATAATAAAAAAAACATGTCTTGTGATAGCATCCACTTTTCAATAAGAAAAGTTGGTTGTCACACCATCGACTTTTAATAGGAAAAGTGACCCGTGACCGTGGACTATTTTATGGGAAAAGTGTGTTGTAAATACGTTAACTTCTCTATAAGAAACATGAACTTGGTTAACTCTATTGACTTTTCTCTAACAAAAGTGTGTGTGCTGTGCCATCACCGATTTTTTATAGGAAAATAATAAATAAATTAAATATGCTGTGACTCCATTGGCTTTTATACAAGAAAAATTTTGTTGTCACACGGTAGAGTTTTTATAAAAAATGTGCTGTAATAGTGTCGACCTCTCTATGAGGAAATTTTTCTCGGGAAACAATTCCAAGTAATAGCAAGTAAAAGGGAAAACAAAAAATTCTCATTGAAAAAGGCAGAAATTTCTGGCGGAATTTTATTCATAATTGTCCTGTATATGAAAAGTGTGCTGTGGGACTGTCGAATTTTTTATAAGAAAAGTGAGCTGTAGGGCCGTCGAATTTTTTATAAGAAAAGTGAGCTGTGACAACGTTTTGTGTTTTATAGGACTCTTCTATAGAAACTCATCATTTGAAGATCCTAAAAGTAAAACAAAAAAAATCCTGAATAAAATTTTGAATTACTATTAAGAAATTTTTGGGACTGTCCCATAAATTTGTTCAACTTGGCGAAAAGTCCCCTTTAGATAATTTAAATACATTTAAAAATAAAGCTTAAAAGTTAAAGATTTTGATTTTAAATGTCCACATTAATTGTAAAAAAATGGCAAAATTAATTGAAACCATTTAAAATTTAAAAATTTTTGTTCTACAATTTGTTTAAATTATTATTCAATTTGGTGAACCTCATCAATGAGTTGGCTTGGGTAATTTAGAATCGACATTCTTAATTGAATACAAATATTGTGCCATAACCGCCAAAAAAGCTTAAGCGACATAATTCTCAAGTTTAATTTTTTGACGAAAATCTATTATTAACGATCGTAGATATAAGATTTTCTTCAAAACACGAAGTTCCAAATATATGTCGCTTAAATGGCAAATTAAAAGTTTTCTCAAAGGCTTATTGAAAAATCTCTACACATGGACTGCTGTCAACTTTTGCTTTTAGCTTCCGCAATTTTTCTATTTTTGTATAAAACAGTTTTTCATTTTCTTTAAATTTTCGCTAGAATTCAGTTTAAAAATAAATTTTTGGCCCAGTGACATTTCAGATGCAAACAACAGGTTGTTCGACAATTAAAATTACACAATTTCTTTTAATCAAATGAATTTTATTACAGCAAATTGTGAAATAGATATGTATCATCGTAATCCTATTATAACATATTTGAAAAATTATTGTATTCTGCATGGCAGAATATTTCAAAAATACTCGTAGCTTTAAACATTAGTATTGCAAATAAAAATGATTTTTTTATATTTATAAAGCTCGAGGTCGAGGTCTTTTTAATCAATTTAAAAAAAGGAGGAGTTTTCAATTCGTCTGTATTTTTTTTTTTGACATTGTAACTTCATAGCTCGGTACATTTAAGACCGAGTGTAAAAATTCTCTTTTTGTCTGAAAGGTTTTAGCTTCCAAATAGTCCCATTGTAAAATGTGGGCGGGAGTACACCCAAAAGTTTTTAAATGTGATTTTATGATATTCTACAGATTTAATTGGTGTGAAACCTAGCAAACACCTTTGGTTCTTGCAATCACACAATTCTAAATTTGAAAAAATGAGCGGGTTCACCCCCATTAAAATTTATTATTATATTTCACTTGGTTCTACTTAACCGATTTTTACGAAACTGACCACACACATTGAGCTCTAATAAAATATAATATTTTATTTTAAGTGATTCTATCTACTTTACCGATTTTTACAAAACATAAAACTTTTCACACACGCAGAGCTCCGAAAAACATATTCTTGCATTTAAAAAATGGGCGGAGGTACGCCCATTATTAATTTTATATTTCACGTACTTCTTCTTAGCCAGCAGATTTTCAAAAATTTTTTTTTTAAAGAGTTTACTTCCAGTTTGGTCTCATATTCTATCAGAACTTTGCATTGAAGTCGGTTTTTTTTGGAGAATTATTTTTAAAAAAATTAATCATAATTTTTTAAAAGAAATCTTAGTTTAGTTTTAACGAATTTAAAATTACTACAAATAAGCGAAAGTAAAGGTATCATTTAATTAGTACTTTTGACCAAAACGACCTTCAAAAAACACATCTGAAAGAGAAGCTTTTAACGAGATATGTTTTAAAAAGGCCCTTTAAAATGTATCTTAAAAAGATACTTTTAAAAAGTTATTTTTAGCAAAGTCTTTAATATAAAAAGCTTTTAAAAGGTACTTTTTAAATTATTATTATTTTATTTTTTAATTGAATTTTTTGATTCTTTTAAGAAGTACCTTCGCAATCTTTTAAAAAGTACCTTTTAAAAAAATATTTTGTAAAACAAAAAGTACTTTTTAAAAGGTACCCTTTTAAAAATGAGCCTTTTCAATAAAATAAAAATAAAAAATACCTGAGACATTTTTAGATTTAATTGAACTGTAGTGAATTTTAATCAAAAATAATTTCTTAATCAGGCTTGAGTTCAGTAATTTCAATTCTTATTGATTAATAAAAATATTTCATTCAATAAGAATTGAAATTACTGAACTCAAGCCTGATTAAGAAATTATTTTTGATTAAAATAAGAAATACCTTTAAAAAAATAAAGATACAGAAATATACCTTATAAAAACTGGATTTTACAGAAGTACATCTAGAAAAAGTACTTTTTTAAAAGGTATCTTTGAAAATTTTCGTTTTGAAAAATTACTTTTTAAAGAAAAATTTTAGACATACTTTTGAAAAACAATTTTTACAACTGTTGCTCTACAAATTTTTTTAGCGACTGCCTTTTAAACCCTTATCTTGTACAAAAGTACTATTAAAATGTATAATTTGATAAAATACTTTAAAAAAGCAACGTCTTTAAAATGAGTACTTTTTGAAAAAAGCATTTTTTTTAGAAAAAAATAACTAAAAAGTTTTAATTATAACCAAATATTTGTAAATAAATTTAATTGTAACGAAAATCAAAAATTTTAAAAACCCCCGATATTTCTAGAAAATATGTGATATTTTCTAAACGGCTGGACCGATTTTCTTCAAGAACCTTCTCGATCAAGTCACCTTTCAAACAGAAAAAACTAAATCAAAATCGGTCCAGCCGTTTGGGCTGTACGTGGATATGGACAGAGACACACAATACAAACTTATAACACACATTTTTTTCGTCGGGGGTTAAAAATAAAATGAAATACAAATCTTAAGTATTGCAAGTTTTAAATTGATTTGTGAAATTTTATTTTTATTTATTTTTTGTTTCCAGCCATATGCCTTAAGTTAACTTTCGTTCATTTTTATATTTCAATTGAAAACATAACACCTACAGCTATAAAATAAGCGTAGTCTCAAACAACAAAATAAGCTTTAACAAAAAAATTCATATTAAAAACATGTTGTCATTTTAATAAAAAATAATAATAATTAATAACAATATTTGCAATATGACGTAGTGCGCTAAAAAAAAGTACGAAACTCATTCCAAAGAAAAGCTGGCAAGTTGCTGTTCTTTTTTATTAATTATACGAGGGCGGATTTGTGACCATAACCATGACTTTTCGAGCTTCCCTCGTAGTTATATGAAATGCAACACTGTTCCCCTCAAGTACCACCTGTTAATAGACTACTGTCAAACTTTGAGCAAGTGTCGTCATTTACTTTGCGTTTAACAGCTGTTCAAAACATACAACAATGTTGAAAAATAATTTTTTGTTTAGCAAAAAGTCACGGACTTATTGAACCGCCCTCGTACATAAGTTGTTTTTGTGTTTAATGCATTATAGTGAATTATTGCTTCTAACATATTTATATTCGAACTCCCCTACTATCATCAGCAAACATTTCAAATTAAATTAAATTATTATTGTTGTACATATTAAATTATTTAATTTTTCCTCGTCTTGCCGGGAATGATTTTTTTTTATAAAAATAACAACAAAGCGTCATCATTTTATTTTAAAAATTATTAAATTTTCATTTTGTTTTTTCTATTATATGAATCAACAACAAATCAAATCACAGTCAAAGATCAGATTTTAATTTACTATTGGCAATTTAATTTTTAATTTTTTTTGCATTTGTTTTGTGATAGCAAAATAAAATAAAATAAAATAAAAAATTGCTCTATTTTATAATTATTGACACACAAAATTTCTCTTGAACTCTACACATTCAAAATATGCTAAAAATAATTAAAAGATTATTTCTTATATAAAATCAATTTGCATGCATTACAATCATTTGTTTTCTTTTAACATCTCAATGAAATACATAAATAAAAAAAAAATTAAATATCAAGAAAACAATAAAAATGAGATCATCAATGACATGGGTAGACCGAGAGAGAATGAAATCAAATACCGAAATACGTGTAAATAATACCAAAAGTCAATAAATTCACACCTACAAAACTCGAAAATAGAAGTCATAATAATGAAAGAAAAATAAAACATTTTGTTTGAATAAGTTTCTTAAAAGATATTAATAATAATAGTAAACACAAACATTTCAATAAAATGTTCTCAAGTCTTTTATTAATATTGTAATTTTTTTCAAAAGCCACGCATTATTGCCATATGTTGTGCTAAGAGTATCAAATTAACGCTACCACAGAAGCATAGAGCACGAAATGAGCTCAGGGTTTGGAAATAACACCAGCTGTTGTATAAGTACTTAGAAAATATGACCTCGAATTTTTGAACTTAAATATATCCAATATTATTCATGTTTACTCATTTCACTTTTCTCCATTTTTCTTCTCAAATCACGCGGTAGTCTACTGTCAAATTCAAACTAAATGACACGCAGCTTGTTTGACAGGCGAGAAATGACAGTTGCTTTGACGGGAGCAGTGATGTATTTTAGGTAAAAGGAGGAAAAATAAAAAAGTCACTAAAGATACGGTCACACTTGACAAACATCTGCCCAAAAAAGCGTAACCAGTGTATACTAATGAGAAATCTTTTGATTCAGACACATGTTTATTAAGTTCAATAGTTTCCAATAATATTGTATTCTATAACTTTGCCTATTTGTTAAATACGAAACTAATTAACTTAATAAACACGTGTCTGAAGCAAAAAATTTCTCATTAGTATATACTGGTTACGCTTTTTGGCCAAATGCTTGTCAAGTGTGACCGTAGCTTTACTGATTGATGCGCCGTCGTATTATATTTAATATAATGCCTGGTAGAGTAGAGTGGTTCGCCTTCCATACAAAAAACAGTTGTGCCATTCACCCCCTAGGATTAAAGATAATGTAAAAAAAAAAAGAAGAGAGGTGTCTTAGGACACCCGGTTATAGCAATTGCTACTTAGCTATATAATACTTTGTTAACACTTATGTGTTTAACATCCTATTCGTCTTTAGGAGCTTAAACACAACAATTTTTTGATGTTTTACCATACATTGACTTGTTTTGTTAAGCATCTCAGATAACAAGTTTTAAAATTAAGTTCATCGATAAACACGTGCGTTTTTGATAACTCTGGCAACTTTGTGTTGTTATTAAATTACGGCACGTTAAAAAAATTATTTGGAATACAATAATTGCTTAAAAAATATTACATTATTTACAAAAACATGTGTTGTTTAAAAATAATAAAGCAAACAAAAAGCATAATTGTTCGAAATTACAAACACAATAATTTATTTATTCACAAAACGTCAACAATAATCATCTCAAATATAATCTGAACGGGTGTGTTTAGTTCTTAGAAAACTCGTCTTAAAAATATTTAAAAATATAAGTGTGAACATGGTATACAACAAACTTAATGTGTTAAATACAATGCAATAAAATTATATTATATGATAATGTCAAATTCGCCGCAAATATTTCAAAACGTTTCCATTTATTTCCCATTATTATATTTTCTAGCGGCGCACGATTAAATTAATATATTGTTTATGGCCGGTGGCGGCTGTTAGCCGGCTTAGAGTCGATCGGCTGTGTTCTCTGGTTTGTGATCAGGGGAAAAACAATACAAAAACAAATTGAATAAGCAATGTTTTTCATTGTTTTTGTTTTGTTTTTTTCACTCACTTCAAAGAACGAACCAAAACAAATTCAAACAATTTGCTTCGTTTATTTTCGTACGTTGCTTTTAAGTACACAGAAATCAAAACAAAAATAAATTTATAACTGTAATAGTGTCGGTTTATTTTGTTACGAAAATCATTTTCTAACCCCTGTATCACGCCATAAATAGCAATAGCTATAATAATTCCAAAAATATTTTATTTTTATTTTTTTTTGCCACGCCTACAAATACCTCCCATTAAGTATTTTTTTCACTGTGTCGCCATTTTTAGACCGATCTTAACATTTTATATACCAGTGTTCATGGCTCTGTAAGGACTTCATTTCTGTCTTTATTAATTTTTTACTACCACGTCGGTTTTCCGAAGCTCCTTTTTATTTATTTTTTAATAAATAAACTTATTATATAAAAAGACGTTTCCAGGGTTGGAAAACTTTAACTTTTTTTTTCTATAAATTAAACATATCTTATATTAAACATATCTTATATAGAAAAAAAAGGATGATTCCAGAGTTGGGAAACTTTCACTTTTTGTGATATATAAAAGTAACTAGGTCTAATTAATTTTTTTTCTTTTTCTTTATAAATAACATATATTTTACGGTTTAGAAACAAAAATTTGGTGTAGAAAATTATAAAAATAAAAACCACAGCTCCAGAGCTGGAAACTTTTAACTTTTTACTGGACATTAAAGTAACTAAATAAAACATTTTTTTTAATTTCCTTTTTTTCTTTGTTCATTTAACATACTTTATATATTTTTTTAAAAACTTGGTCAAATTATTATTATGTTTCTGTTAAACCGTACGAGCTACGGACCTGAAATTTGGACAGAGTATGTAGAACTTTGGCCGCTACAACATCAAATACATGAGAGTTAAAAATTAAAGGGTGTTCTAAAACGAGCAACGAAAAATTTTAAAATGCCATGTAATATACATACAGTTGTATGTATATACACTTTAAACTTGTAAAGTTAGTGTATTTTTATACAGACTATAACAATGAACACTAAAACTTAAAAAATATAAATTAAAGGGTGTTCTATAAGTTAATGTAATTTTTACTAGTAATTTTGACAGAGTGCTGTATCTTGGAAACCGTAAAAGCTAAACTCTTGAAATGTTCTAAACCGGTAAAACTAAAAAATCCCAAAATTATAAAATCGCCAAACCGAAAAATAATCGCCAAACACCTAAAAAATCGCCAAAGCGAAAAAAAAAACAAAAATTAAAAAAAAAAATTTAAAACTAAATAATTCACGAAAAATCGGAAAAATCGCCGAAATGGAAGAAATCGCTGGAAAGAAAAAAATTGCAAAAATGAAAAAAAAAATCGCCAAAATGAAAACAAACGCTAAAATTCGAAAAAAATTACAGAAACGAGAAAAAAGCGACAAAAATAAAAAAATCGTTTAAACAGAAAAAACGCCAAAATCGCCTAAAGAACGGTCCTATCTATAAAATTAGTGAAAGGACATGTTCCGTTTCATTTCTCTGAAACCGTTTTATTTGTGCTAAGCAAATTTGAAAACATTTCTTAGGAATAGTTCTTTTTATTATTGCACGACGTAACGTCGTTTTTAACAACTGGAATAAGGGTGAATGTAAAATATTTCTTAAATAAAGAGCTTAGAATAAAATATCCAACTCATTGCTAATATCGAAAAAAAATATTTAATCGAAAAATACCGAGAGGTTTCTTTCTCTAGAGCAATAAATTATAAATTTTTTCACAAAACAAATATGTATGTATGTGCTTATGTATGTATACGCACTTTGGTGAAGGGTATATAAGATTCGGCACAGCCGAATATAGCACTCTTACTTGTTTCAATAGTTAATTTCTTTAATCTCGTTCCCTGCCATTTAAATAAAATTAAATTATTTTCTAGGATTTTTTATATGTGCATATTTCTATTTGTGAAAAAATAAATAAACATTCAAATTACCTCTTAAGTATGTACGAGTACATTCATTTGTACACATAAACATTTTCTAATCTGTTTGATTCTAATTTCAATTGAAATTATGATGTGATGTCATTTATAAGTCTGTATGTACACATGTTTTTGTTTGTTTGCGTTTTAAAAGCAGAAATTGCCGTGTATTTTTTTTTTATTTTGTCATAATTGATAAAAGTATTTAAATTCCTTCTCAAATTTAAATTTTGTGTGTGTAGCTCAAATAAAATTTTAAGTTTGGTTTGTATACGCAGTCTGTAGATTATTATTAGTGGTTTTGAAAATTAAGTATAATTTTAAGTAATTTAAATAACAACGAAGGTATTTCCACATTGTACTCAAATTGAACATTTCATAACAAATTGCTATGGGTGACCTAAAATTAGTTTTAAACTAAAATTAGCCGACTTTAAGCAAAAAAGAAACATTTTCAAAATTTTATCATAAGGAAAATTAAAAATATGTCAGAAATATTAACAAAAAGCTAAATATTTTTATGTAATATTAAAAAAAAAAATTCAGTAAAGTGCGACTTTGACTCGCGCACGAAGGGTTCCGTACGTTGGGCTTTGAGCATTTTTTTAATACAGTGTTTGTTACGTTTTTTTCAGCTGAAATAATTTTTTTTATTGTTTTTCGCTTTTTTCTCGTTTTGGCGATTTTTTAAATTTTGGCGATTTTTTTTTTTAATTTTGGCGATTTTTTTCATTTTGGTTATTTTTTTTTGCGATTTTTTTCATTTTGGCAATTTTTTTAATTTTGGCGTTTTTTTTAATTTTGGCGATTTTTTCATTTTGGCGATTTTTTTTCATTTTGACGATTTTTTCATTTTGGCGATTTTTCCGGTTTTCGGCGATTTATTTTCGATTTAGAATTTTTTTTAGTTTTGTGCTTTTTTTTTCGTTTTGGCGATTTTTTTTTTGATTTTGGCGATTTTTTTTCGGTTTGGCGATTTTATTATTTTGAGATTTTTTTGTTTTACCGTTTTTGAAAATTTCAAGAAGTTTGCTCTTACGGTTTCCAAGATACAGCAAGTTATCAAAATTACATAGTCAAAATTACATTAACTGATGGTACACCCTCTACTTAAAATTTTTTAAATTTTAGTGTTAATTGTTGTAGTCTGTATAAAAATACACTAACTTTACAAATTTCAAGTGCATATACATACAATTGTATGTATATTACATGGGATTTTAACATTTTTCGTTGCTCGTTTTGGCACACCCTTTAATTTCCAACTCTCATGTATTTGTTGTTGTAGCGGCCAAGGGTCTACACACTCTGTCCAAATTTCAGGTCCGTAGCTCTTACGGTTCTCGAGAAAATACCCTGTGACGGACAGACGGACGGACGGACAGACGGACAGCGTAGCGAAAACAATAGGGTTCCATTTTCACCTTTGGTGTACGGAACCCTAAAAATCAGTAAGAACTCAATGATGCCATCATTGTTTGTGTAAACTATTTACATATCTACTTCGTTACTGTAACACCCTTTATTTAAAGGGACAGGAATTTATTTAAGTGTTTTCTGCAGCAAGTGGAGGTTTAAGATAAAAAAAAACAAGTTTTTCATATTGAGTTGTTTAAAATTAATTTGAAAGCCTGAATAGATACAATATCTATAAAACCACACTAATTGGTTGTTTGCTTATTTACTAATGTTTACCTAATTAAAAATTCATTATAAAAATCTAGTTCCTGGCTTTAATTTGACTGTTTTGAATGAGAGCCGGAAAGTTCCATTTGCAAAAAGTACGTACGCTTTGTAATAATTAATTTTTTTAAAAGTACTCGTATATTGTAAACAGTGATGCCAACTTTTTTGGGTCTAAGCGCATATAAAAATTAAAAAAAAAACCAATAAAAAGCGTAATTTTGAGATCTAAAAGCGTCAAAAGCACTAATGTGAAAAACGAGTGAAGATTCAAACAAGTGAAGTTTAATAATGTTTAACATTTTCTAAGTTATTCTCTATTTCGGCAATAGTATCTTTAATGAAATATATCCGAAGAAAAAGGTATGCTTTACACTGAAAAAATAAAGTGTTTATTAAAGTAATTTCAAGAAATACACAAATTTCTTAAAAGCACTACTTAGTGCTTTTCCTTAGTTTGGCACTAAAAATAGTGCCAAAAGTACCAAGTTGGCATCGCTTATTGTAAACGCTATCTTTTATAAAAAGTACTTTTTGTAAAAGGTGCCTTTAGTTAAAAGTACATATTGTAAGAAGTGTTTCTTTGCTGTAAAATTTCAATAATAAATCGACCTTCCTTCTCTATGTAAAATATTTATCTTTCCTTTATTGGATATAATTTTTGGTCTTCTAAGGTCATAAGCTTCTTCTTTGTAAATAAAAGATTATTGATTAATATGTATCACTTAAAAGATTATTGATTAATTTTTAAATTTAATCTTACGTTTCGTTGGTACTTTCCAACTTCTTCAGGGATGATTTATTAAAATACAGTACGAGCTCGATTTGCACAACCACTAATTATTAGCGCAACAGGTAATTTTTTTACATTACAGTCTTTACAAGTGCCACTTAAAAAAAACAGTATCGATAAACCCAACTTTTTCTCTTTTAGTAAATTTAAAAGGGTCTTCTCTCTGAATTTACTGAATTTAAAACGCAGCTTTAACAAATTTTTTCAGTTTCACAACATTTGTATGTAGTGGGGCAACAGAGATATTCCTTATTAAAAGTTAGTTTCCATTTAAGAAATTAAAGAGGCGGCAATATGACAAAAAAATAAGAATCAAAAAACTGAAACCAAAATTTCAACATTATTTTCCTCAAACTAGAATGTGTTTATAAAAAAATTAACATGAGTAGAACTCAAATATACGCACGTAAAAAATATGAAGATTGGTTTTAAGTTTCAATTCGTGTATAAAATATTAAGATTTTTCATGATAACTCTTAAGCTTGCCATTTGTGCAACTGGGCAAACTTGCGAGACTTGTTTCATGAAGCAACTTTTGAACTTTTGCGCAAACAGTTTATGTAAATTTGCAACAAACGTCAACAAGTTTATTTAATAAAAATGAAATAATAAAGTTTCAAGAAATTTTTAATTTAAAATCATATTTACATATTTCTATAAAAATAAAAAAGTGTGTGTGTGTCTAAAAATGCTTAAAATGCAAAAAAGGAAGAAGTTGTTATTTACAAAATGCACAATTGCACAGCTTAAGTTTACGAGTCAAAATTATTGGGCAAACTTAACAGGTTTGTGTAAATAAATTTCTATACAATTTTTGACATTTAATTTACGAGAGTGTAAAAAAGCACAATTGCACAGTTTGCGAGACTTTTGAATATTGTCATGAAAACCCTTATTATTTTTTAACTGTTTTAATTACATGTATGAATGTTTTATGTTTAACTATTGAAAGTAAATTATATGATTAAATATTTTAGTTTGGTTTATATGAAGTTTTTAGTGGTGAATCATTGCAACTTTTCGCTAAAAGCAACAACCCTTTTGGTTGCGCAAATCGATCTCTTACTGTATATATATGTAAAGGGGGAACTAATCACAAACACAAACTTACTTAATTAAAAAATCTATATTAATTTAGATTTTTTAATTATGTATGCATATATGTATAACTAAAATGTCACAGCAAAGGACACACAAATGACCTTGAAAGTTCCAACATTAAATTTTTTTGTTCCCATGCTTGAAACACAAAGGCAGCTGGTGTTTGAACTCAAGTGAGCTGAATCTTACTTTTTCTTCGCAACAACCCATCAAAAAAAAATACGTTTTGTGAGAAGTAGCGTTTACAAAAAGTATATTTTGTGAAAAGTACCTTTGTAAAAAATTAATTCTTATAAAAAATACCCTTTTGTAAAAGAACTTTAAAAAAAAATACCTTTTGTAAAAAGTAGTTTTTAAAACAATACCTTTTGTAAAAAGTATTTTCTTTAAATAACCTTGTGTAAAAGTTCAATTTTCCAAAAAATTTTGTAAAAGTACTTTTTTTAAAAAGTACCCTTTTTTAAATACCTTTTGTAAAAAATATTGCTAAAAGTAACTTTCATAGAAAGTATGTTTTGTGAGAAGTAGCTCTTGTTAACAGTATCTTTTGTTAAAACTACCTTTTGTATAAGTGCATATTTTAAAAAGTGGTTTCATGTATGTATGTATGTATAGTAGGGCGGGTCGATTTGTATGGAGGCCAAAAAAATCAGCCAAATTACAAGGAAATCGTATTCTAGGGATCGAAATAAGAAACTTTGCCGAAGGAACCATATCTCTAAAATGTATTTTGATCTCCCGATCCGAAAGGTCAAATTTTCTTGAAGGGTAAAATTTTGAAAAATCTCACTTTGACCCATTTAGAGTTCCTTAATCGAGTCAAAATATATGACCGACCCCCCAAAAATTTTGGAGGGCCGACCCACCTATGCCAGTGGGTGCACACCTCTTGGAGCCACCCCTGTGGGGTTTCCCATACAAACATTTGTGATTTTTTGAAATTGTATAGGTATATACATATGTATACAGTAGTTGCCCGATTATCCGAGTTGCCCGGACACGTATGCCGGTTAATAAAAGTAAGCGGTTGATGGAGGCCCGGATAATCGAGGTTTAACTGTACATATATGTATGTATGTACGCCATTACAATGGCGTGCAATATTGAATTAATAATTTAAACATTTACTTAAACACTCAAATGCTCTTTAAAAATTAACAATTAATTATAGCACCTCCTTATGCATAAATTTAACCATCATATAAAGATGTTATAAAAAAAGCTTTTGTAAAAATGTGGCATGGCAGGAAAACAAAAACGCTATAAATCAAACCGTTTGAAAGCAGATGTTCTTAATGCAGCAAAGAAAAAAACCAGTGCCCAAAAATTATAAGTTTTTAATATTTAAATTTGTTCTGAAAGTATATTTTTGCCACAAAATGTTAAATCATTTAAATTGAATATATTCAATATTTATACAATATTTTCATTCAAACCTGTAAAAGGTATAAGTAGCTTTATTTTTCCATTAGGGAATCGCCAACAGGTTTTATTGCAAACTGCAGTTAAGCTCTTTTAAATGACACGCAATATGCTAATAAATATCAAGACGACAGTTTATGTTAAACTAAATTAATTAATATGTATTTAAAAATATTCATTAACTTCCAGTTGCACAATGTATGATTAAGAGTTAACGCAAACTTTAACTGCAAGTTATTCATACAAAAATTGCAGTTAAAGTGGTCCCTGTTAGCTTTTAATATATTGTATATTGTGAAAAGGGGTAGTAAGTGTTTTAAGTGTTTCTCTAAGTGCCCAAATAGAGAAATAGATGAAAAAAAAATAAAATAATAATACTAAAGGCAATGCAGGAAATAAATTTTTAGTTGTGTATTAAATAATAATATACATACTTATGTAAATTGAATTGAAACTAGTTTCAAACATCAAGAGTAAATGTATTTCTGCAAAAAGTCGATGATCGATGAAATAAAAACAAAAAAAAAACGAAAAACGGAAGGAAGTGTTTGTTACCGTTTTGACCGCATCATTGGCCATACAGGGTTTGCGTGTCAGTCAAACGTTTGTGCCGCAAAACACAATTTCCTTAATATTTTCTTTTCACAACATGTCAATTGTGTAATTTTTCACTTTTTGCTTTTCTTTTTCAATTGCTTTCATTAATTTTTGTGTCAACCTTGAAGTGTTGACCAAAAGAAATAACAAAATTTTGAAAATTAAAATGCAGTTGTATGTTTTTAATGGTTTCTTAAAACAAGGTAATTCTCTCACCCAACTAGGACTGGGTAATAATAATTATTATTTATTATAATAATTGTTAAATATATTAGCTATGTAATTATTATACTTTTTTTTACCAAAAACTTCGGCAACCCAATTTTGATAGTTTTGTAAATTGTATAGTTAGCTGCAAAGGTTATTTGTAAAGGTGGAAGGAAAGTATCAAAACTTCGAATCCTTGATGCAAGAGATTTTTATCATCATAATTACTAATCATGGCTATCATGAATAAAATTCCACGTGAAATTTTTCCCAGGGAAAAATTCCAACTAATAGCAAATAATAGGGAAAACAAAAAAATTCTAATTGGAAAAGGGAGAAATTTCACACGGAATTTTATTCATAATAGCCCTGAATATAAAAAAAATCAATAATAATAATTATTGAAAAAATTTTAAGGTACAATTTTCTATAAAAGTAATTTCTATTCATAAAATTTAAAATGAATTTTATATGTATTTTATTTGAAATTTTTCATAAAAAATTTTCCTAAAATGGATTTTAAATTCATTTTATTGTTTTTATGAATATGGGGGTATGTTTTTAAACTAAATTTGTAGAATAGAGTTTCAGCTAGACGAGCTTTGTTTCCTCTATACTGTTTTCCAAATATCCTCTAGAAAATTATAAAAAAGGAGACAAAACAAAATGTCTGGCAATGAACTTAAAACTGTAAAAGAAAAGAAAAACGTTGAAAGAAACATAAACCATAAAGCACATAGAAAAAGGCTCATAGGTACATTTCTAAAAAAAAAGAATCCTAACTAAACAGGCGTCTACCCATATCAATGATTTTTAACCTAAAAACTTTACCGGCCACATGAGTTTATTCTGTCTTTCTAATGCGCACATACTTGTATGTTTATCAGGAGAAAAAAAGCATAACAGGGAATTAAAAACACACGCAATAAATCTTCGCCACAAATGGGTAGGCAGATAAAAGTACTTAAAGGAATATATATATATATACATCCCTGTTCGTCAAAAAAAAAAACTTAATACAATAATTAAATAAAAATATTCTGTTCTAGTTTCCTAATGTACATTAAATATTAAAAAAGGTATCAGTTGCGTTACGTCGATACATTACATGAATAACACTGTGCAACACAGAAAAAATATTTAAAGATCTAACGACTGATTTCGGCAGAGGAGCCAAAAGAAATATACAGTTGACTCACAAAGTGATTGCACATCCTAAACACGAGTATTTTAAACAAACTTAGTTCAATACATAAAACTTAAAACTGTATTTCTTATTCACTTTTAAAATATTTTATTCGAATAAAAATATTTTAGTTTTGCATAACTTGTTACAATTCGAAAAATTTTATTAAAATTACTTTTGTTAGAATTCTTTTATCTAATTTTTCGACCTTTTTTTTATATATTTAATTAAACTATTTTTTTGAGCTTTAGGTCTATTATTATGTATGTACTATGCTTTATTATTTTTGTTAGAATAGTATTCATCATGTGCTTTAATCGAATAATTCTTATGGGATAAATTTCAGTTGAGTGATTTAAATACGAATAATGTTATTCGAGTAATTTTATTCGAATAAAAATATTTAATTCGAATGAAAATATGTTATTCGAATAATCTTGCTTAACATGTTACTATTCGAAAAATTGTATTAAAATTACTTTTGCTAGAATAGTACAGCTGGGTCCAACTCGTTCAGTAGTTCATTTTAGACACAAACCAATGATCAAACCCATGTAATTTAAATGGGTTTGATCAAAGGTTTGTGTCAAAAATTAACGACTGAACGAGTTGGATCCAGCTCTATAGAATAGTATTCATTTTAAGTTTGAAATTTTTTTAAACGCACTAATAATCCCAAATTATTATTTTACTTATTAAGTAAAATATCTTTTATTAAAAATACATTGAAATTGATTATTGAGGGGTTTAGCTGGATCCTATGCGCATTTCACTGTTGCTAATGCAGATCATCAGGGAACCTTTACCCAAATTTCTTAGAACAACTAGAGTTATTATGTTATAAACTTTCATTTAAATAAATGAGAAGCCTAACAACAAATAACAAAGTTGAAAAAAGAACTCAATAATCAACATGTTTTTTTATTTTCTTACTTTACCATTGCTACATTGGCTGACTTTTTTTCGTTATTTACATTTATTTTCTTTTACATACTCTTACAACTATAATTTGAAGCTGAAAAAAAGTAAGCCAATGTAGCAATGGTAAAGAAAGAAAATGATTATTGAGTTCTTGTTTCAACTTTGTTATTTGTTGTTAGGCTTCTCATTTGTTTAAATGAAAGTTTATAACATAATAACTCTAGTTGTTCTAAGAAATTTGGGTAAAGCTTCCCTGATAATCTGCATTAGCAACAGTGAAATGCGCATAGGATCCAGCTAAACCCCTCAATAATCAATTTCAATGTATTTTTAATAAAAGATATTTTACTTAATAAGTAAAATAATAATTTGGGATTATTAGTGCGTTTAAAAAAATTTCAAACTTAAATTTTAACAATTCCCATAAAAACACTAAGTATTCATTTTATTCGAATAAAAATATTTTGTTCGAATAAAAACTATTTAATTTGCTTAACTTGTTTTTATTCGAAAAATTTTATTAAAATTACTTTTGTTAAACCTGGATCACACTATCGGCACAATTTACCGATTTTCGTCGGCTCAGTGCAATGAAGTCATAAGTAATAACCCAAAATGGCAGTATTACTAAATTAATTCTGGAATAAGTCTCTATGGCTTTATTACCAATGCAGTGGTTCAATTATGTCCTTATATTTTAATTAATTGAGAAATAAGGCAAATTTAACTTATTACTTATGATTTTATTTCAGTGAGCCGACGAAAATCAGTACATTGGGCCGACAGTGTGATCCAGGCCTTAGAATAGTATTCATCATATGCTTTAATCGAATAAATATTATGGGATAAATTTCAGTTGAGTGACTTAATTACGAATAATGTTGTTCGAGTAATTTAATTAATTTAAATTAATTACTTTATTTTAATTAAAAATATTTAATTCGAATAAAAATATTTTATTCGAATAAAAATATTCTATTCGAATAAAAATATTTTAATCCTACTTAACTTGTTCTTGTTCGAAACATTTGAATGAAATTACTTTTGTTAGAATAGTATTCATCATATACTTTAATCGAATAATTCTTATGAGGATAAATTTCAGTTGAGTGATTTAAATGCGAATAATTATTATTCGAGTAAAAATATTTCAAGAATATTGGTTTTAATTAAAATTTTTTTTGGGGCTTACCCAAAACCTTCAGTTTTTTTTTAATTTTTAATCTACTTACTTTTTAAGGACAAGTACAGAAAATCCTTTAGGTCTTTAGTTTATTTCGAAAAATTTATACTCGTATCAAAAGCACTTTTTGTTTGTATAAAAAAATAATTATTTATTTTACTTCTCGTACTTGTCTCTGAAATTCTTTTAACCTCCCTTTTTGTTTTCTTTTTCACAGTCTCTTTTAGTCCTTTGTTGGAGACACAAAGGATATTCCTTGAACACGTGAATTTATTTATGCTTTAAATTTACAACAATTTTAACAATCAATTTCTTTCAATAACAACTGTATGTTACTTTTCTTTTATTAATGTTACAAAAGAAAAAAGAAAAAGAAACAAATTTAAATTCGTAGAAAAAGGTTCGTTAGTTATTTTTTTATTATTTTTAAGTTAGTCGTTGTGCACTTCACTGGTCATTACTAACAATAAAATTTCATTTTCGAAAGCAATTATTAAATTTATTATAAAAATCTCAAATTGTTAATTTATTTAATTTTAAATAGAGCAAAGAATTTCGATTTATTTCGATACTTAAATTATTAATTTTTTAATTTACTTTTAGGAAGAGCGTAGTTAACCGTTCGAAAGCGCTGTTAAATTTAAACTGTTTGTAAATAAGATTTGTTTTCCTCAATTTGCCTTTTGTTCAACAATTCGTCTGTTAAGTTTAAGTAAAAGCTTTATTTGTGCTGCCAGAAAGCTTTTTTTCATACACAATTTCAAATAACATTTAGTGAAGGTGTTTCTGGTTTAATAAAAAAAAAGCCAACAACAACATTTAGAGCTCTGTTAAGTCTGTCTAGTTCTGTTAAATTGATTGCAAAGCTGTTAGTGACATCACATAATTGTTTAAAATTTATTTATATTTATTTATTTGTTGTAAAACTCCCTCAACATCGTTCAATCAATTGCATTCAATTTAAATTATGTTATGCCTAATAAGTAGTTGTTGTGTTTTTTGTTTTCTTGTCAACAAACATTTGAAAAGGGGGAAGATTTATTTGATAATTTGTAATATTTTTGTATTAATAAAAAAAATAAACATGTGTGTAAATAGTTCATTGTGTCTGTCTGTCGTGTTTTGCCCACCTTTTGTGAAAAAGTTATTGTTTTCTAACACACAAAAATAAAATAATAAAAAATAATAATAAAAATGGAACTACGCTTTACTTTGTCAAATTACAAAGTAAGCTTATTTTAAAGATCAAAACATTCATTTAAAGATCAAAAATTTTATTCAATTAAATTTAAACAAGAGGCGCTGTATTTGGCTCTGCGGAATCTTATATTTACATATATATCGTATACCAAAAAAGGGAATTTATTAAATAGAATAGTTCAGTTCTGTAGCTCTTTGAGTTTTTATCTTTCTTTCTATTCTCATTAGTTTCACTATTATCAAAATTAAGAAATATTTCATATATATCCAGATTTATTTTATTAGATGTTATTCAGAATTCTTTAATTTTGGCAATAAAAAACTCAAATCGGCTTTTAAAAATATAGACTGTTTTGCGCAGGTGTAGCCAGAGATGAGTCTCATATTACAGAAACCCGTAAGATGAGAAATCTTTAAAATTCACTTGCCCGATCCGCTTCTCACCTTAATAGCATCAAAAGAAACTGAATGACTTGGGACCAGACGCGCTACTAATTTTCTGCCAGTTTCCTTTCCCTGAATGCTCCACCAACCACTCTGAATCTGGACTGTTAACTTAACAGACCTGTAAGTAAAGTTAACAGATTTGATAACCTAATGGTAGAATTAGTCGATTCGTATCGTGTTACTTTTAAACTGGTCGTATCGTTTAGTTCTACGAATCCAGAAATTCTACCATAACTCTTCATTCATTAGAACCAAGGTAGGTCAATCAGGTGCTACCAGTTCGACAACAAAATTACAACAATTTAAAACGAAGGCATTTTGTTGGTAGAAACAAATAGAATAGTGTCAAAATGTTTATGTGTTGTTAACAAACCACTTGACATGAGATTCGATATAAACGAATGCTAACTAAAGCGAAAAAATTTCAAAACAAAATTGTTCCATATACTGGTATGTTCGCAATTCTAAAAAAATTCGAATGTTCGCTAAAGCTACGAACTTCTCTCGATAGTTTCCCGAATGTGTGACGCTAGTCCAGAAGATGTGTGCTAATCTGTTAGTTTACAGGGTACCAAGTTCGAGGTATCACAGCAATGTAAGTTAAAAAATAAAAAACACATACATGGACATTATGCAAAATTTTAAATTCTCCCACTTAACCTGATATTCGATATAAACGAATGCTCACTAAAGCGAAAAAATTTCGAAACAAAATTGTCCGATATTTGTTCGCAAAACTAAAAAAAATTCGAATGTTTGCTAAAGCTTCGAAATTCGAACTTATCTCGATAGTTTTTCGAAAGTGTGACAGTAGACAAGTGGATGTGTGCTAGTCTGTTAGAATCGAGGTACCATGCTCAAAGCCTGCAGAATGTCAGTTAAGGAATTAAAAAAAAAAATAAATAAAGTAAGTTAAACTAAATAAATTAAAAAATAAAATTACTTTTTTACTTTTTCTGCTGCCTTTGTGCGATATCGAAAATAGATCGATATTCTCTCACTTTTGATATTGCTAGCGAAACTTCAAAAACGAATGTTTTTTGGGACAAAACTGAGCGACAGGTGAACTTTTTTCGATTTATTTTTGAGTGTCACTCTCGATAGTTTTACACGATAAATGTTCGAGATATATTTGAAATCGATATCAATAACAAAACTCTTGGTCAACTGGGTTTTTGTCTTGTAAACATTAACCAGCTGGGCTTGTGTGTTATTTAATTGAGCTGCCTTGATTGGAACTATGTATATGGAAAATATAGCCAAGACTACATTTTGTCCAAAATAGAATAACAATTTTGTTTTTAGGCTAGCATGATTTAAAAGCTTATAAAGTCAAGAATTTTTGAGATTTTTCGAAAAAAGTTTAAAGGTCGTACAAGTCGAATTTTTGCCCAAAATTGAGTTAGCCGACCGTTTTTTGTAATGAACGTGTCAAAAACCACAATGTTCTTCACTTTTGAGGAAATAATTTAAAAGAAAAATTTCCAAGCCTTATTATGATGTGCAAGAACTATATTTTTTTAATGAATTTTCTCACTTATTAACTATTAATTTTCTTATTAATTTGCTTAAGAAAACAAGACAAGTTAAATTTGACTTTTGGCTAGAGAAAATTAAGACATTTTTCTGTGCCACCACGCACTTTATCAGCATAAATGTCCATCTACTTTTGCCGAGCTTGGTTATTAACATTAGCTTTTTAACATGAATTTCTAATGAAATTGAATACGAGAAATGATTTTATTGTTCTGGTAAATGTATTTTTAAGTACAACTATCTGTTTTTTCGTTTTCTGATTTCTATGTTCAGGTTAGCACAAAGTTATAGCACAAACTTTTTATATATGTGAAATATTTGAAGTGACATCATTGAAATATGTATTTATAATATCACATGCGATGTTGCTATCGTTGTCAGTATAGCAGTCAAAAGCATTTCATTGGTCTCAAGTAAAAAAGGACCTAACTCAAGTAATTGCAACTTTGCAGGAGATGGTAAAAACATAATAGAAACTGTAATATTCAATTGGGGTATTCAAATGGTAGTCTTAAAGTCATAATGTCATAATGAGATTTTTTCCATTATTTTAATCCGTTGCTAATTTGTATATCTTTTGCAATTTACAATATGGATATTTTGTCGAAAAAGAGAACTAAAGAGCAAAATAATTAGTTATGACAGTATCATATACATAGGCTGAAGAATTCTATAAATATAGTACACCTTTTATATGAAAGAAAATAAAAACAATTTTAAACTAGTTTAAATTGTTTGGACTTTATGACTTTACGATAGTTAAGACACCCGTTTGAATACCCCAAATGTGTGACTTTTTTTGCACAACTGTTTGTAAAAGCGTTATTTTTTACCCTATTGCAATAAACTTTTGTGATGAGGTGTATTTGTGTGGAATGTTTGGGGGCCTTTCTACTTGAGACCCTCGATTTGTAGTCGTATGCTTGTGCAGTCTAGTTTTGTCTATATGTTTATTGCATAAGTTTCATTTCTTCACTGTGTTTGTTTTAAGAAAAGAAAGTGAAATAAAGAAAACTATTTTATTCAAAATAACTAACTTGTAGATCCGCCTTCGTTTTTAAAGTTTTTTTATTAATGTGTGTCTAATGATTTTTATTATCCCTTAACTATTGGGCCTTATTACGAGTGTCGTATTTCGACTACGACTACGACGATTTTGTGCTAGATTAAACAAAATATGCTGCAATGTTCTTTAGGCTATCACAAAATAGTCGTAGTCGAAGTCGTAATACGACACTCATAATAAGGCCCATTATGTTTTATATATTGTTACCTTAATATAGAAAGGCCCTAACTCATTATTTTTTCATATCGAGTTTTTTGAATATTTCAATAGAAGAACATCTAATAAATCGAAAAAAGGAAACATCTCGATTTCAAAAAAAAAAGATTTAGGGCATTTCTATATTAAGGTAATGGTATGCAATTTATACTTTTGCCTTTTGGGTAAAAAATTCAATTAAATTAATTTATTTTTGTATATCTTCAATACATGTACATGTGCATATTATATTTTAAATTATTTATTATTGATCACTTTAAAGTTTTGAGTTACGAGAGGACAAGGAAATAATCGGCGATGTTGTGGCACTTACTTGTTGTTAAAATTTATATTTATAAATATTTTATTCAAGTAAATTCTTTCTATATATAAAATGTCACAATTAAGTCAAATAAGAATCATGTTTGGTTTTTTTCCTCTATATTTTTTCCCCACTTAAGTGATGTCACCCATGCCTTGATTGTTGCATGATCCTTTACTAGTTATACAGGAAATAAATTTTTGTTATTTTATTGTTGTTATGATGTCACGATTTAATTCAGTTTTTTTTCTCCCAATAAGTCAGTGAACGCTCTTAAATACATTTTAAGGTCATTTTAAATTGTAAGAACTAAAATTTTGGTTATTTTTTCTTGTCATTTTAATTGTCGTGGCAGGTATTTCATGTTGATCAATTAAAGAAAATGTATGTGCAGCTTGTTTCTTTTTGGAAGACTCTAAAACCACAAATGGCTGGCTAATTGGTGTCTTTAATTGTAAAATCATTAAGCTTAAAGTAGTGTGCTTCGGTTTCCTTTTGATTAAATTAAGCTTTATTTTGCTTAATTACAGTCTTAAGTTTAATTATTAATACACCTACACATTTGATTTTAAATGATTAAATTGAGTTCTCCAACAAAAATTCAAATATTAAATTAATAAAGAGAATCGAGAACAAATTACGATAAAGTGCCACAACATAAAACAAGTGGAAAAATATGTACAACTTTTTTTTTTAAAGAGAACTAAGGTAATTAATGCCTACTACTATAACTAGGTGCTACCTTCTTTAGGAAAGGGATAGTGATAGAGAAAACAGGTAGTGAAGGAAGAGATAGAAGAAAGGTTCATTCTTTTACAACAATGCTTTTTGTTGATAATGCAGTGTTGCAGCGCCTCTGGTGTTAAATGAGGGCGTATTAATTTTTTTTTCTGCAACAACTGATACAAAGGGACACATCAGAAAAATGCATAGTGTTGTTATTTAATGACTGTTGTATGCCGGGTTCGAACCCAGGACCTTCGGTTTTGTAGTCAACGTACTAACTACTTCAGCCAAAGCCATCCTCAAACTACGAACTGAATTAGATAGACAAATCAAAAGACTTTAAGTATGTTGATTAGTAAAATATCAGTTTAACACGGACATAGCCTTATTATTCAATTCCCATAGTTCCTAGGTGGGAAATAAAGCTTCACATAGAGCCTTGGCTCTGAATAATTCGTGCACATGTCACAGTTCCAATAAATTTGCTTTCTAAACGTTAGTATAATTTAAATAAACAAAAAAAAAACTAATTTTAAGTTAGCAATCAGTACTGTGAATACCCCTACTATTGCAAGTATTTTTCTCGTAACATCCAAGAAAAAACAGTAGAAATTTATTTGATTGCTATTGACCAAAATAGGCAAACTTTTATAAGTGTGTGTTGGCTTAATATTTTACCAATTACCGGTAAGTTTATAATATAAAATCAACATTTAGCATTTTTATCTTAATAATCAAAGATCTTAGAACGTCAGTACTAATATATTATATAAACAGCAATTTGTATCTCTATAAAAATTATAATACTCGTATTGTGATGGCTTTCAAAATAATAATTTCCATACTTTTATAGCTTTATTTTCTTATTTCAAGTTTATTCATTCATCATTTACACACAGTGGGCGTTAACCAACATTTTGAACTCGAAAATATTTTATGGCTCATTGATTTATTCATATGTACATACGTAATATTTTCTGTTTGTATGTTAATCCAACTTATACGAACGTTAAAACTTGTTTGTGATGCATATAAAAATAAGAGAATATTTCTTTAAATTTAAATGTAATAATTTTATATTGATGTCAATCAATTACCTTGAAACGTTTAAATAATTTTTGTCTCCGTTTATTGTGTTTTACATGGTTGAGTTTTATTTTAAAGAAAATCGTATCGCTCCTCAAAGCTGGCTGTGATATGATTATAAATGCATTGCACATTTCACCGCCACCTTAAAGAGGGATACAACTTCCATGATTTTGTTTATTTTTATGTTTCACTTTAACAATTCATTTAAGCACTTGTTTTAGTTTTTTTACTGCCGCTCAAGATTTCTATGATCTTAGCGTCTAGGAACATTTAGTTTATTGATTTATATAAAATAAATACAACTTTTGTTAATTAAGTATAAAATTTATTTTAAGACTTATAATTTTATTGAGCTGCTCCTGAGAATAAAACTTGTTATTTCTTTAGGCAGATATTTAACACGTATAAGAAAATCTAGAGAATAATTAAATTATTAAATACATACATATCGTTAGCCTAATATAGAACGAACCTAACTCATAATTTTTTTTAAATCGAGATTTTAGGCATTTTTCGATAAGTTTACCGAAGTATAAAAAAATTTATTTCAAAAAAATTATTAGTTAGGGCCTTTCTATATTAAGGTAACGATATGTACGTAATTTTTTTCAAAAACTCCGTTCACAAATTGTTGTTTTAACAAAGTACATTTTCAAAAAGTGCCTTTTTAAAAAGTAAATTTTACAAAAAGTGCCTTTTTAAAAAGTAACTTTTACAAAAAGTGCCTTTTTAAAAAGTAACTTTTACAAAAAGTGTCTTTTTAAAAAGTAACTTTTACAAAAAGTGCATTTTTAAAAAGTAAATTTTACAAAAAGTACCTTTTTAAAAAGTAACTTTTACAAAAAACATGGAACAAAAATACTTTGAACAAAAAGTACCTTTTACATTCTACAAACAGCACTTTTCGCGGAAAGTACCTTTTACATGGAGCACATTTTAGAAAAAGTTGAATAGCTTTCCCAAGATGTTCCTTTTACAAAAAGTAATTTTTCCTAAAAATACCCTTTACAAAAGGTTTTTTCAACAAAAAGTACTTTTTACAAAAAGTGCCTTTTACGAGAATCACATTTTCACAAAACGCACTTTATACAAAAAGTACCTTTTACAAAAAGTTTATTTTTTAAAAACTACTTTTTTCAAAAGGTTCATTCTACAAAAATTACCTTTTACGAGAATCACATTTTCACAAAAAATACTTTATACAAAAAGTACCTTTTACAAAAAGTATATTTTACAAGAAGTACTTTTTTCAAAAGCTTCATTCTACAAAAGTTAGCTTTAATAAAGAGCACCTTCTTCAAAAAAACAACTTTTCCAAAAATAATATTTTTTACAAAAAAATAACTTCACAAAAGTATTCATAACGAATATACATATCGTAACCTTAATAAAGAAAGGCCCTAACTCATTATTATTCTGAAATCGAGGGTTTTGTATATTTCGATAGAAGGAAAAATATCAAAAAATTCAAAAATCTCGATTTCATAAAAATAATGAGTTAGGGCCTTTCTATATTAAAGTAACGATTTATATATTTTAAAAAAGCCTTAACAAAAAGTACATTTTATTGAAAATACGTTTTTAGGGCGCTACGAAATAAGGCGAAAGGAAACAACGCCCAAATAAGAAAATTAAATAAGGCCCAATAAAGTTTAAGGAATTTTTAATTGGTCTTTATTTCATCTCGAGTTTGATTGGGCCTTATTTCATTCTTTTTGTTTTGGGTTGTACGTCACCTTGAGTTTGGTTTCATTGGGCTTTTTAATTAAGCTTTTTTTCATAAATTTTCTCTTGGGCCTTTTATAATTTTTTTGGATTTTATTTCATTGGGGATTATTATTGTTTTTATTTGGTCGTTATTTCTTGGGCTTTACTTCACTGCGCCTGTTTTTAGAAAGTTTTCGTTACACCAAGAATTGTCGTTCTACGCCCATGATAAAAACAGTAAACAAATTTAAGCAAAAATATA
This sequence comes from Tachina lurida, assembly GCA_944452675.1. Taxonomy (NCBI): domain Eukaryota; kingdom Metazoa; phylum Arthropoda; class Insecta; order Diptera; family Tachinidae; genus Tachina; species Tachina lurida. Next base: position 155,669,571 of record OX101753.1, on the reverse strand, counting down.
CAACTCTCGAAACAAGTTGAATGGACGTAATCTACAAAAGCTACTGCTTCGTCGAAGCAGTTCTAAGCGAATAATCTTATTTGATACTCGCTTCCATACGACCCACGCGCTGTATTTATGCATCATGTAAAAGTTTTGTTTACTTTAACATACACATACATACAAAAATTGCGCCATATATTACATTGTGCAACTTATTCAAGAGAGTGAAGCAAAGCGACTGTAATAATAGCAACAAAGTACTCAATAATATTGTGTAGTCTATGGGTGGCGTAAGCCAATATTTTCTGCAAATAAAAACAGCATTTTTCTCATTTTATATATAAATTATTTATAAACGTATGCAATTTTAATAAATCTTAATTATTTATCTTAAAATTAATATTTGTTTTGTTTTTTCTATTCTTGTTATAATTAGTTAATTAAAGTGTTTTTTTTGTTAATTTGTTGTTTATAGAATATCACCATTTAATTTCAGTTAAATTATTATAAATTTTTGTAAACATCTCACTGCAAATGACTACATTGTAATAAGCCGATTAATCAATTGAATATCATAATTATTGCAACTATTTTGTTTTATAAATAGTTTAAGCAATTATCAAACAATATTTCATAAGCAGTTTCTATATTAATTATGAAATATTATTTATATATATATTATATCTTATAAAATTATTTGCATATTTTTCCAAAATACATACATATGTATACTTAAATATATATATTTTTTTTTATTTTTCTACTTTAGCTACAAAAAAAATGTTTGTTTTTTGTCTTTCACTCTACAAAATTGGTCACTTTTTATTTTGCTGACGGTTTAATATAGTTTTTGTTTTTGCTCTTTCTGATCTCTGAAACCTTCAATTTTATATTCACAATTTGTTACAAGATATTACTGGTATCCACATAGTAAGTGTTGGGAAAGTTGTAAGAAATTTTATGATATTGATTTATATGAAAGATCGTTTTTCAGTATTTTTTTTTGCAATACTTTTGAGGTAAGCGAATACCCTTAATTTTTTGTTTACAAAGAAAATTATGCCGAGTACGCATTGTGGCATTTATTTGCATAGCTATAGTGTGTACTAGTTAGTGGCAACGCTTGTCATTTCCGATATTTTTTGTTGTATGGCATTGCGCTACTAGCATAAAAACATAATCTGCCTGTTTCACGATGTCGACAAGAAATTTTCGTTCGCTTATTTATATTGAAAACAAAAACAAATTTTCTTATTTTGTTTTTGTTTTCAATATAAATAAGCGAACGAAAATTTTTTGTCGACATCGTGAAACAGGCAGAATGTATACGGCATTGTTCGCATTTTGAAAATAACACCACAAAATGACAACAAAAGAAATGTCAAATGTGTACTCAACATTAGATGTGGTGGCTGTAGTTGAAGGTTTTTTCTTTATTGGAATTGGTTTTATATTTTTCTAGGATATTTTATTTTATTTTTTCAAATAACTAGAGTTTGCAAACTTTTTTTTAATATATTTTGTTTGTATTTATTTCGATATGTGCAAAATAATTACCTCATATATTTATTACATTATCAAAAATTATTTTACACTATATTTTCATATGTTATATATTTAGATGACTATATACCATTCCTAAAGAGTCTATGCATTTAAGAGCGAGCTAAAAGGCAAAGTAAGGTAATTATACTCGTAATAGACGACTAAAGCTTTAGAACTAGTCAATATGTAAAAAGAACTTCTTATGGCATTACAATGTAATTTCCTATACATTTGAAGATCAAAAATACATTTGAAGGATCAAAAATAAAATAGTTTAGCTGTTGTTAGATTAAATGAAAAGGAACTAGCTGCAGGCCAATTCATAAGTTGTGGCTCAATTATTTTTGGCAACCGAACTTCAGTTGCTTTGTCAACTGGCAACACAATAGAAATGAAAATTAGTATTTATTATGTATGGCAACTCTCTCCAGTTGCATTAAAGTTATAGAGGAGTTAAGAATTTACTACGGTTTAGAAGATGTACTGAAAATATTTTAAAAGGCGTTACGTAGAAAGAGGGGGGGGGGATTAAAACTCCGAAAAAATCGTTACGCAATATGAGAGTAGTCCCTTGAAAATTTAAGAAATATACAGATCTATGTACATATGTATGTAAGTGCTAAAAAGAAAGTTAAGTACGAGTAGAAGTGCTTCAAAAATTACTTATCACAAAAATATTTACTTCAGTGGAACCATTTTTTGATGAAGAGTAGGAAATACAGAATTTGGCATCTATTGGACGCCCGGCACTACTGTGGGTTCTTGATTAAAAATTTATTCCTTCCAATTTCTAAGCTTTGCTTTAAGCATTATGCAGCAAGCAAAAATTTATAGTCGCTAATACTATTGTAATTTAGCAACAGAAATTAAAAGCAGTCATTTGCATTACCGCAACTCTAAGGTTCGGTTGCCATACATAATTGAGCCATTAATTAAGTAGTTTTCGTCTCAAACACAAAATCGATTTCACGAAACCAATCTATTCTCCAATTTTTATTGGATTCCAATGGAAAGCTTACTTACACAAAAAAAGTTATTTGTGTTACTCACCAACTGACTGAGTTATTTATTTTATTCTGCCCTAAAGCAAACAAAAACCAAAAAAGTTAGAAGAGGAACGAACTTAGCTTTCAAAAAAAATCTTTTTTTTCACACTTTGTTTAAAATAAAAGCTGAGAAACAGGGTTTCAAACAATACCACCTCAGATTATTTCGTAACTCTTGCATACATATGTTGATAAATTTTAAAGATATTCTGGCTTCTTCTTCTCGCTAAAGTATAATTTTAAAACGATAGATAAGAACGACAATTCTCAGAGCTAAAAGTAGTTTCTTTTTGAAGCTTATTTAAAATAAGGTAGAAGTTGTTGTTTTAGAAAATAATTATTAGTTAGACCTTTTTAAAAGCATTTAAAATATAACTATTTGACATCATAAACTCGAAATGAAAAATATGTAAAGCGCAGTATTCACGGTCAAAATGCATGACACAAGCATCGTATACGTGCATACACGTGCATGCATTGCACGATAAATTAATAGCATCTTGTTGCCAATTCAGCTATTTTCTCGTCAAATCTAGCGATTTTTAAGTACATTTTTCGGGAAAAAATATGATTTAGCTATTAGCGGGAAATCTAGCGATTTTTTGTGCATCATAATTCGCTTTAAAATGTGAGCTTGATTAGAAACGTGAACGTATATAAAGCAAGCTATGTGAAAAAGATGATTGATTAGAGCCACAAACAATTAAAAAAAGGGATTTTGTGAGCAAAAATGTAGTACTCCAAACAGTGAACTCGTCATACAAAAATCAGCAGGCTTGTGAGCGCTACTTTTACTATATAATAGCAGAAGCCTGCTTTATTTGAAGCAATTTTTTACTATGGTAGTACCGAATTCAGTACTTAGCAAATTTGGTACCAATTATACCTACGAAAATATTAATGTTGAAGATTCGCTTAAAATTTTTAGTTAAAAATAATATCGCGTATAATTTTGTATGTATATCAGAGCTGGCCACCGAGAGAAATGTATTCGCGTATGTGTATTCATTTGTATAAGAAGTCGATTGTTGTTCGGCACCCTGGTGCTAATTTGGGCAGGCTGGATGTATGTATATGTTTTTAATAAAAGAAGCCTTTTATATTGCTCTTATTTGATATTTTATAAAATTTCTAAAGACATTTTGGAAATATGAAGGAAGTTAACAAGTTACAGTAGAATTTCTGAAACATCCTAACAATAAATTTTTTTTTTTTTAGCTATTTATCGCTAAGTTTTCAAATATTTTTGAAGTTTAGCTATTTTCTAGCTATTTTCATGTCTACTTTAGCGATATTTGTTGGAAAAAAGTTGGCAACAGTGAAGCTAATTGCAAAACTTTTTACGTATAGAAGTTGAGTAGTTTATCTTGCTATGTTTGTGTTGCATACATGAATGTGCAAAAATCAAAAAATTTAGATTTTGCTCAAGCATCGTCGGTGTGACTCATACAAACAAAATTTCACTAATATTATTATAATGCTGGTCATGCATTTTTACCGTGAATAATGCGCTTAACATAACCACAGAATTTTACATTGAAAATGTACCGTGTTACCCTAGTACCGCACTACCATTTCAAAAGGAAATTACCAAACGATAATAAGCGCGATTTATTTTTTTAAGGAAAATTTGCTCACATTGTCATATTTATCTCTTATTATCTAAAGAAGATTGGATTTTAATTTTTAAATTTTTAATTTCATTTAAGGTGATATATTTTGCTTGGTCGAGTGTCGTTTTGAAACCACACACAAAAGCCGCTAATTTTATATTGTAATGGTAATGCGGTAATATGGTAACACCGTTCATTTTCAATGTAATGCCGTTTTTATGTATTTTTTTTTAATTATATTCAAACGAGAATGCCCAGACAGATTTTATAAAATGATGGCAAATGCAAATCCGCAGTATATTCGGCGCAAACGTGAATCATAAAAATATTTGTTGCAATTGAATCGATTATTTCAGATCAAAAAACCCCAAATGCACGATTTTTAAATGTCAGTTAACTGGTTTCGGAAATAATCGATTCAATTGATGAATAATAATTAAATTGTAATTTTAACAAATACACTGAAATAGTTTGTAAGACGCTAGAGAAAGGAGCATACGTGTTTAAAACGCTTTTCCGCAAAAGTAGGCCACTAGGTGGGCCAAAGGTTGAAATTTGCCATAGGCTCGATTATGGATGGCAACGCATCGAAATTTAAACTAGCATTATGTACAGCAACTTTCTCCAGTTACCTAAAAGTTATCGTAAATATGATTATAACAGACCGGGAACTAAAAATAATGTAAACAAAACTTCAAAATATAAGCTTAAATAACAAAAATTAAATTTTTTAAAAATCCCCGAATATATCTGGAGAAGATGTAATATCGTCTAAACGGCTAGACCGATTTTCTTTAAACATAGCTAACAACCCTCTCGATCAAATGACCTTTCAAACAGAAAAAACTATATCGAAATCGGTCTAGCCGTTTGGTCTGTAGATGGACACGGACAGACACACAGATACACAGATACACACTACAAATTTATAACACCCCTTTTTTTAGTTGGGTGAAAGCTATTTTTCGATAAAGAACGTGAATTAAAAAATGCGACATCTATTACATGGCATTTAAAATGTAATTTGAATGCTTTAGACCAGTGCTGGCCACCGAGAGAAATGTATTCATGTATATGTATTCATTTGTATAAGAAGCCGATTGAAGTTCGGCATTCTGGTGCCACTTTCGCCACGGGTGCTTTAGACTTGCCGCCTCCAATGTGAGTAAATCTTATTGCTCAAAATAATTTTTTACTACAATTTTTTAACTCTAAATGATATTTTCGCTTTCCCAAAAAATGAATCTAATCCTTTATTTTAATAAATAGCCTTTCCCACGATGTCGACAAGTCGATTTTGTTCTTATATTTATATTGAAAATAATAATAAAAAAAATTTTAATTCGTTTTTGTTTTCAATATAGATATGAGAACGCAATCGACTTGTGGACATTGTGGAACAGGTAGCAAGTTTAATTTTTTTTTAATTTTTCCACCTTTAAAAGCTTTGCAGGAACTAAAAATTTGTGGCTGCCACTATTATTGCAATTGGTAACGGAAATAAACAGCTGTTAGTTGACAGCTGCCATTCGTAATACGAGTATAAAATTTTGGCAACTGACAACGCCATGGTTGTGAGCCATAATCGAGCTATTAAATTGGTCAGAGTTATTAACAGCCTTATGCATAACAAAAAACTTTCTGCCAGTTAGCTAAGGTGCAAAGTTGAATGTGGTCTTAACGAGTTCCTTCATACAATTTGACATTAAAAATCGGCGCATAATTTAGTTTTAACACATCAATTAAGTCTTAGCCTGGTTTTTAATGTAAAATTGTATGGTAAAATTTATTAGGGCCATGTTTAGTTTCTTCGCTTATGCTAACTTCATGTCACTTTTTTTCGTTATGCATAAGGCTGTACATTTTTAAGAAAATTATTAACAAAATTCTACCGTTTTTTTTTTTCTTAAATATTTCATTCTTGCCAGCTCAAGTTTTATTGCAAAATAATATTTTAAAAGAAATAAAATCAACAAAAATAAAACAAAAAGTAAACCAGATTTTATAAAATTTAAAATTTTTTTTTATTTAGTAATTGTTTTTATAAAAAATTTAATTTTAATACAGCTTAAAATGTACAAATAATAAAAAAAAATCAGTAAAAAATATGCTCAAGAGGCTTAAGAATTCTTTTGCTGCTCTTGGGGTCTTTGTTTTTTAATAAATATTACTGATTTTAAACTCAATTATGAAATTGCTAAACAAAAACCTTTTTTTAATTAAGCTTTAAGTAAATTAAATAAAAATAAAACAAACAATAATAATAAGCAAAATAATTCACATTTGATATGATTTAATTTAAAGTTTACAATGAAAAATCAAAATGAAACAAACAATAATTCAAAAAACAAAAATTATTTTGAATTCTGTTTTTCTTCTATTTGAGATGTTGTTGTATTAAAATTCTAATTTATAATAATTAAACATAAATCACAAAAATTAATATTAAAAAGTTTTTTTTTAAATTTTAATGTTTTAAAATTCAAAATGTATATTCGAGTCGTGTCGTGTTTGCGTTACTTTCATTAACTCAAATTTAAACATTAAGCAAGAATTAAAACAGATGTTGCAGTTGAAAACGCCTTTGTGTGGCTTAGGATTTCAAAATAGCTCAACACTTAAGGGATGGGCGGAGTTAAAATCGTGAGCAGGAGCTTCATTTATTTGATTTTAGTACTCGTACGTAAATGCTTTCTTAAATGCTGCTAATGATATTCTAATAATAACAGACTATTAATTCAATGAGGTTCCAGCTTCAGACGAATATACATACATACATATATATGTAGATATATGCACTATTATAACTATAGTAAAAAGATTTAGGAAGTAATTACAATTCAGAAAACATTATTGCATCAAGTTGCAGAAAAGCTTTTCTTAGTCGATCGCCCATTCGTTAAGTGTTGAAATTTCTGAGCCTTTTTATTTTGAAAAAAATCTTTAAAGGCTAACCTACATATTCATAAAAAAATAAAATGCATTTGAAATCTATTTTAGGAAAATTTTGTATGCAAATTTTTAAATTAAATACCTTTCAAATTCATTTTAAATTTTATGAATATGGGGGTATATGTTTTCAACTGTCTATCAAATTCTATATATCAAATATTTTAACTTTAAAATAAGTTATAATTAATTTTTTTTTTCTTTCAAAAAGCACATATATTTTCTTTAATCAATAATTACATATTATTGCAAGATCTAGTTTGCAATGCTTTGCACAACATATTTATGTAAAAAAGTATAAAAAGGATTTGCAAAATATTATTATCTTCATTTCTGCAAAATTTTGTTTTAACTAATTTCTTAAATATGTGTTTTTTACAAATTAAATAAATGTCTGTAAAAAATAATCTAAATTTTATAGATTATATGATTTTCTTTTAAGGTTATAAAGACTACATTTAACGTAAATTTATCAGTTTAATACTTAAACACTATTTACATACTGATTTACTTTTCTCTTGTTTTTTTTTTTTTTAATAGTAGTAAAATTCATTTTTTTATATTAAATATATTTTGTTTAAATACAATATGTTCAGTATTATTATCAATGATATTTCTAAGGATCCGTCCTTTAAATCGGTTACTCAAGTTAAATGTATAAATTTCAGAACTTGTATTGGGTATTTATTACACTAAAGACTGACTTGGGGGAGTAGTTTTTTTTTGCTTTTGATTTCTAATAGAATTTTGTTTAGTTTTAGTTGTCAAAATCAATATCGGTTATATCATTATATCGTATATATATATATATTACATACATGTATAAGTAAAGTCTTTTACACTTTTATTAAGTATAATAATATTCCGATAGTTTTGTTTTGTTGTTGTTGTTAATTATATTATTATTAATTATAGCTAATAATAAATTTAACTTCATCAGTGCTTGTATGTTGGCATTTATGTATGTATGTTTGTCTATAAATAATACAATTATGATTATTCACAATTTTTCCTTTTAAGTGTCTTAGAGCGTTAGATTGGTTTAGAGGAAAAAAAAGAAGTTAAACTAAATTGTATATATAATAAGAACTTAAAAATGTTTAATCGGTGAGTGTTTGTGCCACTAAAGCGAGTTGCTCTTTGAGTACACGGAATGATGGACGATCTTCGGGACTGTGGGACCAGCATTTTTTCATGACCTGTAAGAAAACATAAAGCAATTAGTTCGAGTAAATGAAAATTAAATATAAAAGAAATATTTAAACAAAAATGTTTCAGTTAATTGTTCGACTAATTTTGATTAGTTTTCTAGGGTGTGTTGTGCCATTACATTTTGAATAGAAACATAATAGGAGAAATATCTGCTCCAAAAACCGGCACTGCGACACCTAGTGGATCTTTCTCTTAATTAAATCAAGCTTTGTATAACTCTCGTTATGAAAGTTAGAAGTGAGGTTGGCGAAAACTGCGTAATGTTATACGAATACAGAAAATCAGAATAAAAAAAACGTTTTCGACTATTACATAAGACAAAGACACGCATAGAATGTGTGCGTTACTCACATCATCTTCTAACCATAAATTACACAAGAATGAGTGAACAGGTTCACTTTTTCACTGCGGGTTCAGAGAGTTCAGTCCAAAGTGACCAGAGAGAAAACCAGCAATAAATCTCATATCATTACTGTTTAAGTTCAGAGAAGGCCAAAGCATCAATGATTTTTAATACTAGGGCAATGAATGCCTACTACTATTACTAGGATTACTAGGAATGCGATAGTGATAGAGAAGACAGGTGTTGAAGGAAGAGATAGAGAAAAACTTCATTCATTTATAACTCTGCTTTTTGGACGTTTTTAATAAGGTGATGTTGCAAAGGAGCGTATTAAATTTTCGAAGCCATTTCATTTATTATTTTACTTCACGGTTTGGCCTGACTTAAACTAGAAGAAGTCAGCCATACTTCATCTGCGTTCGAAATTTCATTTCTTTTGATTAGACACGTAATAGTCGGCTAGTTTACGCCAAAAAAGGAGCTGCAGAAACCCTCCGGGAAAATTTATCCGCTTCCTCGTTAACAGGATGACCGCTATAGACAGGTAACCAGTAAATCGAAACCTTTTTCCGTATCGATAAATTCTGTAGTGAGTTAAAGTACTCTAAAACAAGATTGGAAAGGAATTTCCATAAAAGGAGGGACTTAAGAGCCTGTTTACCGGAAAATATGGCTAGATGAGCGCCATATGAATACACTTAGTGATCACCAGTATTTCAGCTAAGTAGGCCATTTCTTAACGGGCACAGACTCCAGGAACTCCGTCTTCCGTCTTCCATCCGTTCTTATACTAAAATAAACTTTCTAGAATCCACATTGGAACCCTTTTCCCAACACGTCGTCTTAAAGGGAATTGTGGCACTGCATCTCCCGTCGAACCTCAGTTCACAGTTTATCCTGTCACTAGGCCTTCCTAGCCGCCCTCTGCAGGTCATTTTCATACAATGGTGGTCGCTCTAACGTACATATTTACAAAATATCATTTAATATATTTAATAGACGATGACTACTAGGATTTAATTTTTTTTGCAATTCTTGAATGCCACATTTACAAATAAAATAAAGAAGATATTCTAGTCTTGCTTCTCAAAGTGTCAGATAGTTTTTAGTTGTCTTCTATTAAACATTTGATTACTTACATCATAAATTTCCTTAGCACATGACTTTGGTTTCTCTAAAATAATACCGCGTTGTACACGCTCAACAACTTCGGTATTCTTTAGACGGCCATAAGGCATTTTGCCGCATGTGAATACTTCCCACATAAGGACACCTGTTAGAAAATCAAATTAAATTAATTGATTTATTCTTCGATATCAAAAAAAAAGAACATACCATAAGCCCAAACATCTGATTTAGAGGAGAAACGTGTATAATTTAATACTTCTGGAGGAGCCCATTTAATAGGAAATTTGGTACCGCCAGAACTGGTATACTGATCGTCTAATACATAACGAGCCAAACCAAAATCAGCTACTTTCACAACATTTTCGGAACCGACCAAACAATTGCGAGCAGCCAAATCACGATGTATATAATTGTGACGTTCCAAGTAGGCCATGCCCTTGGACACCTAAAGCAAAACAATATTTCGTTTTATTTTAAATTAAGAAAATAATAATAATAATTAAATAAAAATTTACTTACCTGTATACACATATCGAGCAAGAGACCCATGTTGCCAATCAGTGTGGTCTCATGGCGTCTCAGATAATTCAATAATGAGCCATGTTTCATGTATTCAGTGACTATATAAATAGGACGATGTTTGGAACAAACACCATATAATTGCACCAAATTCGGATGTTGCAATTTGGTCATAACTTTGGCCTCTTCAATGAAATCATCCTCGGACATGGTGCCCTCCTTCATCATCTTGACGGCAGTATCAATTGAACCGCGCCACTTGCCACGGCGTACCACACCAAATTGACCAGAGCCAAGTTCTTCCATTAGCATTAATTCCATTGGATGTATTTCCCATTTATCTAGAAAAATAGAAAGAAAATTTAAATAATGTTTTTAGGCATTTCTATTTTAATTGAATTTTTTTTTTTAACTCACCGTGAGATAAACCGGCTGTAGGTGGTACAGGACGATCACAAGGTGATGACTTTAGGCGACATGCTAAACCTCCTGAATTGTGTCGATGATAATTGATTAGATCCGGTATGGTTTCGCAGCAATGCTTTTCACTTAAATAATATTCTCCGCGAGCATTTTGTTTAATATGATAGTGTTTGACGTGTGATTGTGGACTGTGAAGAAAAAACAAAATAACCATACTTGAATCGAATCAAACTTTTTAATTGCATTTTATTTTAATACATATAAAGGAGTCTATATAACTGTACTGTCCTATATAATCTTATGGCGTTTTCGTTTCTAGAAAAAAATGTTGAATTTATTGCACTTTTGACCGAAAATTTGCAATAAAATGGTTTTTTTGAAATATAGAGTTTATTCGAAATTATTGTATCACCCTTTACGATCGTGAATTTTTGCTTCAAACTAACGCTAAATTTAATTTTTCTTAATAAAAATGTTAAAAAAAATGTGGCACTCTTTCTAGAAAAGAGGACGGGGGTCAAATTACAGCTTTCAATAGGATTCGAAATTTAAAAATATTTCCATATAAACTCTATTGAAATATTTCGTAATTTTGTACGATAACGAGTGCCGTAATTTGACACCGGCACTAGTGTGTTGAGGCCTTCCAAAACCAAATAACTGTAGTGAATAGAAGATTTAATTGAAAAGCGAGTTTCAAATATAAATCTATGAAAACATTAGAATTGTCTAAAAGTTGGTTTAAACAAACATGGAATACGAAGTTGCTGGTCTTGTTACTTCACTTGACTTAGAAATTAGTGAAGTAGTCTAATAGTTTTGTAACGTTTTCTATACTATAATCCAGCAGAAAAAGAACTTCCAAAGAAGTCAAGAAAAACAAAATATTGCCTTTCTGGGAAGTTCTATATATTATTGTTTATTGAATTTGGATCCGTTAAAAATAGGGAAGACAGGTGGTGAAGAAAGAGATGGAAGAAAGCTTAATCTTTTCCAACTCTGCTTTTTGAACGTTTTTATTAATGCAGTGTTGCAGCGCCTCTGGTGTCAATTGTCCGTATTAAATTTTTGAAGGTGTGCTTATTAGCCATTTTATTGGTTATTTTACTTTGCCGATGATTCTGCTACTCAATGCCGACAAAGGAGGGCGCTCTGATGTTACATTATGACAAGAATAATAAGAATAAATGATTTTTTGCACGATTTTTTTTTTAAGTTTTACAGGCAGATAAATAGGGTTATGCATCAGCGAATTACATCGAATTTCCAGAGCTTATTAAAATAAAAACTAAGTTATAACTATATTCTCGGTATTAAAACGAAGATTCTTTCATAAGCAATACAACCTTTATAAGGAATGTAAAGTTAGTAAAAGCCAATCAGCTTTTCTACTTGAATAGAACATTTTATGGTTCAGTATTTCGCGTAGGTTTTAATTTTAATAAAACCTTTTTTATTGTACTTTTTTGCACGTTTTACTCAGTAAATATTTGGATTTTTTCAGATTACACGGTAATTTTTTAAAGATATGAAACGTATCACTATATCTTCCATAAGTCTATATTTTTTTAGCACGGTTTTCTTAGGAACGTATGTACCGTTTAAAAAAAGTCTTGGCTATATATAACATAATTTAACAATTGTCTTATAATAATTTAAACAAGAACCAAAGGAGAATTCTATGGTACATTACATTACATGGTACACGCAGTGCTTACAGCGTTTCTTTCTTATTTTAATATTGGAGGTTGTCTAATTTTTTTTAGTGATTTTCATAAAAATTTTCTAGACGATTCGCCTGCCTGACTTGTGGAAACAAAACAGGGTGTTAAACTGCTTTTGCATTTAAACTACTTTTAAATTAAATATTCCTTATTTGAGACTGAAAAATAAAATGAAAAAAACTATTTTTTACTTACACTTTGGTATGCAGCGATAGTGTGTATAAACCTTTTGTTGATGATTTACGCACCACAAAACAGCCTTCTTTATCACCCTGTTTTAGCAAGGATTCAGCCCGTTGACGTGACATATCACCAACGTACCATCTATAAAAAAATAATATAGAAAATAATTTTTCATAATACTTAATATTTTTTGTTAATGACAATTAATTTTTAGTTAAAAGTTTTAAGATAACTTGCTCCTCGTGGATGAGTTATAAGAGTTATAAAACAGAATTTTTAAACTATAATATTATTAAGTACCTACTCATATTGATATAATAGAATGTATTTTCCAATATTACAAAATTTATTGTGTAAAAATATCCAAGTATATTTATATTTTTATTCAAGATTTTCAACTTATTATGTTTGTAATTCTCAATAATTTTTTGGGAGTTTTTATATAAAGATATGAAGTTTTTTTTAGATTTTTCAATAATTTTGGCTGAAGTCTACGGCTGTTTTGTCATTAGATAAGCTTTAGCACCAACAAATATAAAGTATTCATACTACAAAATCAAAAGTTTAAAGTTTTTCTACTGTTTTATAGATTTTAAAGTACATAATTTCGAAATGTTGACACACATGCGAATTTCCATAAGAATTACAATAGTGACAATTCGGGTGCGGTATTAGTCAATCAGCGATGACAACTTGGTGCTTTTGGCACTATTTTTAGTGCTTTTTTAAGACTCTAAACTCCAAATATTTAGCGTTAGTGCCAAACTAAGAAAAAGCACTAAGTAGAGCTTTTAAGAAATTTGGGTATTTCTTAAAACTACTTTAATAAAAATTTGGTGTGTGTTAAATCATACATTTTTCGTCTGACATATTTCATTAAATAGAGCATAGCTTAGAAAATATTAGTTAGACATTATTGAACTTCACTCGTTTTTCATGTCAGTGCTTTTTACGCCTTTGGAGATCTCAAAATTACGCTTTTTAGTGGCTTTTTTTTAATTTTGATGTGCTTTTAGACCCATAAAAGTTGGCATCACTGTAGTCAATTGTTCTTCGGGCATATAATATCCCTCGGATATTGTTCCCTGTTGACAAAATCGATATTGTAAATTTTGCGAACGTAAACTTATGGCAGCTTCGAAAAATATTCCCCTTATTGTGAATGATTTGTTCATGGGAATTTATTTTTGTTTCTAAATCTGTCTCGAGCGATATTTGTATGCTTTCATACTTGATTCTTAATGTCGAGCCATAACCGCTAAATAAAATTTAACCGACACATTTTTCAAGTTCGGAGTTCGTTTTTTGACGAAAATGGATTATTTACGATCGCAAATAATCGATTTTGGTAAAAAAATTAAGTTCGAAAAATATGTCGCTTAAGCAAGTTTGATAGCTACGGCACGATTCAATCCAATTCAATATTTTATTTTTATTTATTTGATTTTTTTTAAGACTACTGATGAGTTCTTAAGTAGCCACTAAAAAACACTAAGGGAAAATCAAGATTTTGCGTTCGAAATCAAATCACTTCAATCTCAATAGTCTGTTAAATGCGAAAATTCTTGAATCAGGAATAATATCTTAACTTTTTTAAGATCGCATTTAACATTGTAATCTAGAATAAAATCTAATTTTATGATCGGATATCAGATTCTGCCTTAATAAATATCTTAAAATCACATTCTTAAAAATTTCAAAATGAATGCGTTTTTAAAGTTCAAGACTACGTTCTTAAATTGAAGACTACGGTTTTAAAATTAAGATTTAGAATTTATGCTTAAATTTGAGAACGTCAAATTTACTGGCCAAATTTCAAGATTGAAATCTGAAGATATCTGCAATATAAATTCAAGAATTTTGTTCTTAAATTTAGATCGTTATTAACAAAATTTCTTCCATAATTATTTTCAAAACATTAAATATACTTACTCATATCTTTCTAAGCCCAACAAAGCCTTGGGTTTAACATAATTACTGGGTATGTAGCCAACATTACCCATGGCATCTTTGACCTTCCACCAGTGCTCTTGCGAATCATCAATTACTTCATATTCAGCATTCTTAAAGCGAAAGAGAGATTTAGTTTGCAAGAATTTTATTAGTTAATTATTTAACATTTACCTTTTCCAGTGACAAATCCCCACCTTCAATGGCTTTGAAAGGATATAGAGCTACGACAAGTTTAACAAAGTGAGAATTGTCCTAAAATAATACGACAGTTATTGAAGTATTTAAAAGAATATTATTGCATTGAAATATTTAAGCATTTTACCTTAGCTTTTGAGTTTGGTGTTCCTGGAGTTGGTATACCACCTGGCATTGTGTTGTCCAATAAAGAACCGTTACCGTTTAACAAGTTCGGTGACTGTTTGAATGTGGAAACCGATGACTTTAACAAAAAATAAATATTTAATTAGAAATTATTTTGTTTAAAAAAATTATGATTAATTTTGGTATTTATTTATTAATGATAAATAATTAGTAGAGATGGAACCGCTTAAGTTATTAAGGTGATTGAGGGGTTGTCACGTCTGAGTGCTTGTGAATAACGTGAATATACAAATTCAAGGTGTTTGCAAGTGCAATAAAATTTTTACGAAACTAAAAGAAATGCTATCGAATTGACATGTTATGAAAGTGTTTTCTGCGGAAATTTTTTCAAACTATTTTTTTAGATAAAAATACTAATTCATTGGGAAAAAGTTTGATAAAGAGTTCTTTAATATTTTTAAATAAAAATGAATGCTCTCTTGGAGTCGACTTCGTGGTTGATGTAAGGAAAATAGGGTTTTATAATAAGTCAAATTCAAACGAATATTTTTGTTTAATTGATTTAAAACTTTTTGGGTCTAATTTTTCTTAATGTGACTTATTTTTGACACTCATTGGTATCTTGTTTTCTCCGAGTCAGAAGTGCGCATTATCGTAGTAACGAATTTGTCGTGATGCCATCTCAAATTTTTTAATAACTAGAGATATTTGTGCAAATTAATTACCTGTGGGTGCAGCGACGTGGGCGTTGAGCTGCCTAAACTGCCAGAGCTATTGTGATGCAAACTAAATTGACTTGTTGAGGTGGAATTATTTGGGCTAATGCTGCGTTGTGAAATCTGGGCGGGCGAACTTCCAGTGCCTAAAAATATAAAATAAAATGAAAAAAATTTAAAACATTTTTTTAAATTCACTTTTAATTAAATAAGCTGTATATAACAATTTTAGCCATAAATTAAGGAGTTAGCTTTGCAATTTTTTAAGCCAAAATTGTGCCAGTTTAATTTTATTTTAATTTTTCTAAATTAATTTCAAATCTTTGGTTTTGATTTTAATTTAATGATAAATTTTCTTCAACTTTTTATCTTTGAAGTTTGGCTGCTTTTTTTTTTTTGTCATGTTGAAATAAACCAAATTAGTTTTCTTTGTGCATTTCGGTTTTGTGTCTGTCATGTATCTTTTGTTTGGCTTGATTATTTCCTTATAAAAAAAAATTACTTAAAAATTAAAACTCAAAGTGACTGACTGTGTGTGAATTTTGGTTAAAACTTAATTAAGTTCAATAAGAGATTGATGAAAAAAAAAATTAAATGAGATCAAATTCAACATTTTGATAATTATTTGTGTCACTAGTATTATAAAAATTAGGATGTTGATTATATATACATATATATGTACATACATATACTTATACATATGTATGTATATAAAACCACAGAAATGTGTGAGAACTTAAATGAACTCTTTGCAAAATTCATCTTATTTCTTACTATAGTTTGCACGTTTTAGCCACTCTAAAAATTTTTATGTATTGGTTGGGCACAAAAAAGTTGTACTTTTTTTTTAAACTTTATAATTTTGCTTTAGAAAAATTGCAAGTTTTAATTGTCATCAATAAGCTTTTGAATGCATGTTTAAGCAACCTCGGTAATTTTTGGCATTTAATTAGCCTTGACAATTTTTTAGATGCAATAAAAATGCATTTTTATTAATTATTTTTCTTTTGTTTGTTATAATATTTCTTCAGTTTCAAAATTACCTGCAAAATTTTGGAAAATCTTTTTTTTTATTAAAAATACATTTAAATTGATTAAGCTGGATTTATTTTGATTACTCGAAAAATTTATGGATTTCCTAAAACAAGAATTTCCATATATGGCCTGCAAGGTCAACCGTATTTCATATTTTTTCTTTCTAATACGTCTGAGCTTTATTTTTCACTGCAAACTAACTTGTTTCAAAGAGAATTATAAAAGAGTTTGAATCATTGCTCGCCGCCGAAAATCATCATGCGCATAAGTGCCCCTAGAAAGACATTCATCCATCGTTATAGTGTTTTATCTTGGCTTCTAATACGTTCATTTCGTTTTTGTATTCAACCTTGTTGATTTTTGTTTTAATAAAAACAATTCATTGATAAATGAAAAAAAAACTTTAAGTTGTTAAGCAATTAGTTTTTGAATTTTTTTAGGAAGTTTTTTTCTTCTTAGCAGCGTATTAAGTTGAGGTAATGAACAATATAGAAAAAAACTGTATTGAATTTTTTGTTTAAAACTAGCAAAACAAAAATAGTTTTTAACGTAGGAGGAGTTTGAAATAATAATCTTAAAAATAAATTATTTTTGTTATTAAAAATAAATCATTCATTGACTTCTGCACGCGCAAAGTATTTTTCTGTTGCTATTCGTACAAAGGTTTGTCATTGTTTTTTTTTTCAAGCTCAAAAAGTATAAATGTGATGCCATAATTAAAGGCAAGCATCAGTGAAATAATTTTAGGCTGCGCGTATTAATGAGTTAAAATTTTTTTTCCAAAATCATCAAATATTTGAGATGCCCTTGTAAATGGCAAACATGGCGCTATAACTAAAACAAAATTATGAATAAACAATTTTATAATGGACAAAAAACAAATAGGTAGATATAAAATTCAAAAGTTGATTTAGTTTGTCATCCTACTTCAATAGGAAACAGCCAACATTGGCAACACTGCCAATGGTTTTGTAAGTTCGATCTCGTTAAAGTGAATTTCAAATAATATTATGTACGTTTTAAATTAAAAAAACTAATTCTAATTATTTGTTTCAAGCGGGAATTCCCGTGCTTCCGGGAAGTTTAAAAACCAATCCCGAATTCCTGGGAACTAAAAAAGTGCGGCAAAAGAAAAACTCTAGTGACAACATGTAGCATTTAAATATATTTTAAGTGTCAAAATTCACACTTACTAAGGTTTTACACAAAATGGTAATAACAAATTTGTCTAGAAAACTGTGTAGAATGATGACGTCACAATTACATGATATCCCAGGTGGCTATACAGAGTGTGTAGCAGATGCATAAAGTTTTACAAAAGTCATACTGGTTGGCGCTGCCAAAGCAATCGTCCTGGTACTCCAAACAAATTTATTTATTTTTTTATTGCCTTGTGTAGTTTGTAGTTTCATATAGAAGTTATTTTTCGATATGTAACTAGAACAATAAGCCATAATTTGTCTTTGATTTAAAACCGATTGATTAACAAATCATTCGGAAAGCCAAATCCTTCATTAATCGTTATTTCAAATTTCAGTTGAATTCATTTATTGTACGAAATGTGCCACTGTGCGCTGGTGAAACCAAAAAATTTGTCTTAAGCAAATTAACTGACACGAAATGGTAAAATTGAGTTTTCATTATTCAAAATAATTCGCATATTCCTTTTTAGGGTATAAAAATTAAACTTGCACCAAATGACACCACACACAGTGAACCAAACATAAAGAACGCTGATGATCAGGGCGTGACGGCCTTTGAAAACATGTAGTTGTTCCGTTCTGTTAGTGTTTTTCAGAATATTTACAACCAACTTTGGTTTTATTTGTTCTTTAAAAAATATAACATGTAATTTGGCTTAAAGAGCCATTTTCAAGACTAATTTAAAAATAAAATAAATAACACCAATTAAATTTACACAGTACATGAAATTGGTTTTTGTTTTTGTACCAAACTACTTTCAATTTTCAAAACTCTTTTGGCAAAGATAAATTAAAAACCTTGTAATAGTAATACTCGTATGCCGTAAAAATTAAAGAAAATTTTTTTTACAAAAAATATTGTCAAAGACCATTAAATTTTGTGCAATATAAAAATAAGTGAATGTTTAATTTATTTAAAATATTTTTTTTCAAATAGTTTAAAAAATTTTTAATTGCAGTTTGATAGCCATTTAATTATGTTAAAAAAAAAACTTAAACCCACTAACCAATTAATAAGTTGAATGTATTGACGCATGCACCAGTTCGTTAATTTTTTTTTTTACTATAGCAAATGCGTAAATTTCCACACTTTGTGTTGAAAAACTGCATTAAAAATTTATTTTAATAATACAGCAGCAAAAACAATTTTTTATTTAACCTCGTCTACGATTAAGTAACTTTTTTTTTAACATGCTTCCACGCACAACTTGCCTTTGTTTAGATATAGTGTATAAAATTAAGTTTTTTTTTAACTTTTTATATATTAATTTTTGTTTCTTTATTTTATGCCATTTGTTGTAAAAATATTTTGCGGTTGTTTCTTTTCAATTATGCATACATACACATATTTAGTTTATTGATTGATATGTGTTGTGAATTTTAAATTATTGAAATCCAATAAAGTTCATTCACTTATAGAAATTAATAAATATATGTTTAAACAAAATAATAGAAATATTTAAAACTTGTACTTTAGTTAGCTTTACATCAAGAGTGAATTGCAGCACATAGTATGTAAAAAAATGGTTGAAGAAAAGAATTTTTCTATACATCTACTGAATGCAATTGGGATCGTAGAAACTGTTTTCTGGAGGATCACTTTTCCAACAATATAAGATCCAAAAGTTCTTGATATTGCAAGAGAACGAGGAGCTTCTTGCAGTTAGAACAATCCATTTGAATATATACACACGGTGACGCAAAAGTAATGTCATGTCATAAAAAAATTACTGCAATTTTTGTAGATGTCTCCAAATGTTGCTTTGTTTTGAAATTTATAATGTATATACAGTGAAACCTCTTATAACCGGACACTCACCGTCGCCGTATTTTTGTCCGTTTATTAGAGTTGTCCGTTTGTGAGAGTGGTACACATTCTTTTATTTTAATTTTGGTTCTACTAAACTTGTCCGGTTATTAAAGGTGTTCGGTTATGGGAGGTGTATAGAAAAGAATATTATTTGTCAACAAGTCATGGATTTATATACACTTCAAGGACTGCGAATTACTGTTTCACCTTATTTGACAAACTTTCAGTCTGTTGTTTTAATGCAGCGAGAATCTCGTCTTCATTTTCCTCGTCGTCGTCTTCTATGTTTCAGATTTCCAGATCTAATACTCGTAGTACCAAACTTCTTTCTGTGGGCCTTTTAAAACCTTGCGTTTACCACAACAAACAACCACTAATCTGAGAGTCTTGAAAACTAACATTTAAGAATAAATTGCTCATTCGGGGTCAGATGTTTTGCTAGCAAAAAATTTCATGTAAAATTTTTAAGCAAAATATTACAGCAAATACATACCATGCTGACTAGTTTAACAGACATTGTTCTGCTAATGAAAATGACAGTAAACCAAATTATTGTTGGAAGTAATAATCGTTAGAAAACATAATTTGATGGGAAAATGTAATTTTCAACTACCAACATTGAAAAAAAAATACTCTAGTATTTTGCTTTAATGATGGAAATATTTAGTTTTTGTTTCACAAGCATTATCATCCAAAAAAAACAACATCTCATTTTATACAAACTAACAAAAATGTAACAGCATTCAAATACTTGTTACTCTAAATTAGTCCCTCAAAATTATCTTTAATTGAATAAGTGATATTTTTTAACAATCGAGTTTTTGGTTTTTTTTCTATGTTTCTCAATTACTTGAACTTCTGGTATTAATGACAGCAACTCTATTCAAAGCAATTATAACAAGTGTCGATAGATGTATCTTGTTTTATTTTTTTAGTAAATAAGTATTTAAGAATATGTATAAATTTATATGTAAATATATTGTTAATAAAGAAAACTTGCTTGTTTTTCGATACTCTATGATTGGTAAACAAATACCAGTTTTATATAAAAGTTTAATAAAAAATAAGTCTTTTTTTTTTAATACAACATTGTTCTAATTTGATTTGCAAATGAATTGTTTTTAAATAAATGAACGGATATTAAAACGAATTATAGGTTTTTGATATAATAAAGATGTTTTTTTTTTCTTTTGGTTGCAATATTTTATACTATACAATAAGAATGTTTAAAGATGAATCATCAGTTTTTAAATATAAGAATTATAAGTATTAAGCAACATATTTAAAAATAAAATTTAAGGTTTTAGAGAATAAGATATACATATTAAACAAAATAGCATCTGCTCATTAACTTTGGAGCCTTGAAAACTAACTGATTAATTAAGTAGTTTAAACATCATTATTAAGCTTGTACGAGCATGGAGTTTACACAATTTCTAAAGCCAAAATTGTGCATTAGTAGAAACCTAATGTGAGTTCAAAATTTCATACAAATCGCTTCATTATAATTACTTTAAATAAATTATTTTAGTATGGTAGTCTCCTTGTAGCAACAGTAAATATAAAACGCTTTATATATTTGGGGTATTCAAATGGTAGTCTTAAGTGTCAAATAATTTTAATATAATAGTTTTTGCTTTTTATATTTTTCTTTCAAAGACAAATTTTAAAACATTATTATGACACTACGACACTTAAGACTAAAATTTTACTGGACAAGGAAGAAAGTTGTTTGATAAATACTCATATTTGTTATGAGAGCATTTTTAAAATGTTAATAAAATTTGTATGTAATATGGGAAGAGTTTGATTTTTTTTGGCTCAACAGACTAAAATCCGTAGAAAGAACGATTTTGATTTTTTTGCCTTATATATTACAACTATATATATTATAACAGCCTTATATATATAAATTATTAATAATAAGACAAATTTGTATGAAAATCTGTTTTATAAAGTCTTAATAGTTTTTATAAATAAGGCTGTAAGTTATATATTCTGTGAGGCAAATTGCATTCCATTCGGTATAGCCTGATTGGGTAACAAAACATCCAAAAATACTAACTTTTAGATTTGCGCCCATAAAGTGGTCAAAGTATATTTTTTTCGAGATATTTATTTAATGGAGTTAATTTGAATAAATTAATATTTTTTATGTTATGCAACATTTTAATATGTAATCTTATTAGTCTTGTTCAATTAAAATTTTTTTAATAATTATTTAAATACATGATTTAAACCAAATTCATAATAATGCCCGAATTTGCATTATCATTAAATTACGGCAATCGATATGTAATAAAATTAATGGAATTTTTAATTATTTTACTTTACAAACATTAACAGCACAACAAAAGACTTAAGATGCAAGCGCGTTTCCTTTGCAACTTGCACTCAATGTAACAAAAGACTTAAGACACATACATTGTTTTATTCGATTTTTGTTGTTCATTGTGTGTGTAAACGAAAGACTTAAGACAAATGCGTCATATTCGATCTTAATTTAAATTTAAAAACCTACGAAGTCATTTTTGACTATGTATTTACAAAAAATATTAGAAAATATTTTGGAAGCGAATTACTCTACTCAAATTAAAAAAAAAATTAGCATATAGTCTTAGTTACTCCGCCCATATTTGTGCAACACCATATTATGCAAATTTACTTTGTATAGTATGTTAAATAAATAAATAAAAAAAAACTTTATGCTTCATAAAATCTCTCTTCTAAACAACAAATATAAATAATTATTGTATATTTCTGTGGTAATAAGGAACAAGTGCTTAAGTCATAGTTTACTGTTTTGTAGATCACTTTTAAACTTTCAAGTCAATATGCAGAAATCTTTTTCTTTTACAGTTAAACTAGAAAATTCGGTATAAACTTTATATTTTTCTTTAGAAAATTTCGTTCTACACGCTATAATTAATGCATTTGTTTTGAAATATAACCAAAGTATTAACCTAAATTAAGCTTATAAAACGAAAAAAGATAAGAAGCATGTCATTGTGCTATAATTTCCTGAAAAAGCAAAATTAATGAATTTACTTTTAAATATGGAGATTACAGGAGTATCGTTAACTCAAAAACAGCTTATCTCGACTTTTTCTTTTCTGTTACAGATTTAATGAACGTAAATTAGAAAAGTTTTAAGAATCCCTACACTCAGGGAAAACTTGCAACTTAAAAATAAGTACGCGTCACATTAAATCAATAATAGAAAATTTATGTTGAGAAGTAAATAAAATTAATAAATTAATACTGTAAATGAAAATTTTTCCATGTTAAAATAAGAATTTTCAACATGACTAGACTTTTGTTAATGTTTCTTATTAATTCAGTATGTGACCCGGTCTATGAAAAGGTGGCTTATGGCTCCAAAAATTATTTTTCACTTTTTTTTGGTTCGGATAGTTTTTGAGACGCTCTTTAACATGGTGAAAAGCAGAAAGTCCTAACTTGCTTAGAAGTGTACTAAAAATGTAGAGAAAGAAGAGCACAAATGAAAGAAAAACAGAATTTTATTGAAAATCGAGAATGAGGATAATACATGGAATTGAAAATGAAAAAAAAGGATTGAACACTACAAAAGTGATTTTTTTTCCTCAAAACTTCACTAGTTTGTAACGGAAAAGACCAACAGAAACAGAACGAAGGAGAACAACTACCGAGAAACTGACGAAATGCTTTGTTTATCTTTAATAGCTGATTTCTCGAAATTTTGTTTTTGAGTCATAAGCCACCTTTTCCTAGACCGGGTCACATATAGTTTTTATTGATTTTAAGCTGTTTTTTCTCCACTACGGAAGCGCCAACTTTTTTGCTCGAAACATAAATTCACTATTTTTTTATTTCAATGTCTGTTTAATTTTTTCCAGAATCAGTTACAATAAATAAATAGTAAAAAGCATTTTAAGAATAAGCTTTCATTTAAATGCTCTAAGAAAAGAAGAAAATGAAAAACATGTGTGCCATTAACAAACACTTTACATTGCATATTAAGTAAAACCTTTTAAAAATAATTATTTATTTAAAATAAATAAACACAATGCAATTTAAAAGATTGTTTTACTTTTTGTAGTACTTTTCCTGATATTGTAAGAAACATTTAAAAAAAAAAGTAAAAGTAATTTAAATATAAGTCCTGTCTAAAATAAAAAATAGTTTGTGTCAGTTCAACATTCAACGAAATCCAAGTAGAAAAGATCCGCGAACAATGGTAACAAAACGCATTATTGTGGTTTATAATTATATCCCAAGAACTTTGATATAATACCACCAAACATATGTTATAATATATTATATTTTTAGCTAACGCAATATTTAGTTACAATTCTATGTGTAATTTTTCACATAAAAGTACACTATATTGAGTTACATTCCCTGTTTTCTTTTTTCTTGTGTACATCTTAACTCAACATTCAATAAAATCGAAAGAAAATATGTCTTTAGAAATGTCCATATATATAATGTGTAAAATTTTTATTTTTTTAAAAACATTACAAAACTTGTCGGCTATGTCACAGAGTTCAATTCCATTCGGAATCGGAATTCAATCCACCCCATTTTGTAGGAGATGGTGTATAAAGCAGAAAACTAAAATACGGAAATTTGTCAGGTGTGTCCAAACTGTGGCAGGCGGTGGTATGCTGGGGCATGCTCCGGCTAGGGCTTGCCATTTTAAGGTTTATTCCATTCCGACTCCGAATGGAATTAAACTCTGTGACATATATAAGGCCATATACAGCCTTATCTATAAAAATTACTAAGGCTTTAAAAAGGGTTTTAAAATAAATTTACATGTAAAATTTTTCTTAAAA
Source organism: Tachina lurida (assembly GCA_944452675.1). Classification (NCBI taxonomy): domain Eukaryota; kingdom Metazoa; phylum Arthropoda; class Insecta; order Diptera; family Tachinidae; genus Tachina; species Tachina lurida. The sequence goes on along the minus strand of OX101753.1, from coordinate 155,645,047 downwards.
AGCCTTTATGAAGCTCTAAGAAGTTTTATGAGTAAGGCTGATAGTGTTTTGTTAGCGATTTTCTCTCAGTGTTTCACACTTACAAATAACAAAATAAACCATAAGATGAACTTAAACTAAACAGCATATTGTACATTTGACATTTAAATTATAATTTGTTCTAAAAGCTAAACAAAATGATAATGTTATTAATATTTTATTTGCCTCAACAGCAAGCATACTCATTTAAAATTTTAAAAAAGTTCATATTATGTTCAGAATGTCGGAAACAACACCTTAACTAACCCAAAACAATACAAAAAAAAACCCACCAACCAACTTCACCCAAATAAAAAAACCTTACAAGCAATATTTACATACTTACATACATATGTACATACATACAAATATATTTATGTATGTACAGGGTGTTTTTTTAGAGGTATAGAACTTCGAATTGAAATAAAACACAAGAAAATCGTTTTAATGTCCATCAATTTGGCTTTATTGGAAGGATAATTTTATGCCATTAATGTTTAAATATGATTTCGGGCATGTGGCCGCCGCGGCTGGCTCTAATAAAGCCAATTCTACAGGTCCAATTTTCAACCACTTTTTCGAGCATATGGGGCCGTATGTTGGCAATAACGCCACGAATGTTGGCTTCCAAGTCCCCTAACGTTTCTGGTTTGTTGGCGTAGACGAGCGACTTCACATATCCCCAAAGAAAATAATCCAATGGTGTCAAATCACACGATCTTGGTGGCCAATTGACAGGTCCATTCCGCGAAATTATGCGCTCATCGAATGTTTCCTTCAATAAATCGATTGTGACGTGCGCTGTGTGGCATGTAGCGCCGTCTTGTTGGAACCACAACTCATCCACATTCATGCCATCCAATTCGGGAACAAAATAGTCGGTTATCATGGCTCTATACCGGTCTCCATATCGAATCGATTCATTCGGGTCCTCTTCAACCCTTTGCTCTACAGCGGCAATTGTTTCTTCGGTGCGCACTGTTCGACGTCTCTGCGGATGCGTATTATCACATAGAGTAAACGTAGTGCGAAAACGATCCATGGTTAACCGAATTAATTGCTCTGATGGACGATTATGTCGACCATAAAATGGACGGAGCTTGCGGTAAACTTCGCGAACTGAACCATTATTTTCGAAATAAATTTGCACGATTTGCAAGCGTTGTTCTTTTGTCAACCTGTTCATGATGAAATGGCAAACCAAACTAAATATTAATCACTTGACAGCTGACAAAATGGCCGCCAGTTACAAAAGTGATGCCAACTTAAAGTTCTATACCTCAATAAAAAACACCCAATATGTATATTCAAGAAGAAAACACCTGAGTAGATTCTTTGCATTGGGATTGTTTTATTTGTTATGTTATTGGGTACAACAAATATTAATAAAATAAATGTCTAGTAATAATAGTTGTTAAATTTAAAAGAAAAAAAAAAAATATGAAAATATTGTTAACAATTGTTGACATTATCAATGATGACATTTGTGACTTACCAACAACAACAAAATAACACTTATATCGCGATAAACAATAGTAGTTGAAGTACAAAAATATTCAATTTTATAACCTTCATTGCCTTGGTATGCATTGTAACACTTGTAAGTCATTAAACTTCCACATGGAAAAAACTTTGTTTTTGTAAACTCCCGGTCTGTAAGGTATGCATTTAAATATGTGTATGTATGTATGTTTGCATGCATGTGTGTATGTATGTATGCATGTATTTATGTATGTATGTACGAGTACATATGACAAACGAAAAGCCATGATACTAAGCTTGTCATTTCTGTAAACTTGAAAAAATTATGTCAAATTGTTTATTAAAAAAAAATAAAATAAAAACTAACAAAAATAAACACCAAAAAATATATAATTAAAAATAGCTAGAAAACGCCCACCGGCAGATTTGTATCTAAAAAGGAAGTTGTTAAGTAAATAGAAATAAATTTACGAATATGGCTGCAATCAATGTACTTTTGTCATTGCTTAAATAATTCTTGAGTATTAACGAATAATTCAAAAACAAGGTTGGCAAACGGTATCGTAAAAATACCGATACCGATTCAAATACCGCTAAAATTAGATACCGGTATCGTTACCGATACCGAAATCCATTTCGGTTAGAAAATACCGGTATCCAGACTACCGTTTACGTCTATACCGGTACGTACCGGTATACCGATTCCGGCCAAATAATAAATGATAGTTGAGTTGTAGTTGCCAAATTTTTATTATATATTAAAACTTTTTTCACCATGAGAAAACTGCTTTTTATCAGTTGTATTTTGGTTTTTATTTCGACCATTGTGTTCGATTTGCTTTACTATTCCAGACGCCAACCAATCCCATTTGTCAACCAATATTATTGCCATGTTCATAAAACATAGAATCTCAAGAAAAAATAGCAAGGTCAAAACTAAAAATATTTAAAATGTTTTGTAATGGATACTATGGTTTCAAAACATATAGCATATGTAAGAATCTTTGTTTTTCGTGCATTGTTTCGAAGTCAACTGAAATTAGTCGTTATTCAGAATATACCAAAAAACAGTTGTTTAAAGTTAAGTTGTTTCAGTTTCAATCCAACTTAGTTGAGCTGTAAACCGTAATATGTGCAAAAATTGCAAAGATATATTTCAATTAACTTTCTTTCTTTCTTGGTCTTGTTTACACACTTCACCGTAATATATAAGGTTGGTAGAGAAAAAACTTCTAAACTTTTATATTTGAAGTTAAAGATTCCTCTCTTGAGGTGAAGAAAAGTACTCTTTAAATGAAGAAAAAAATGTTGGCGACCACTGTTGTACCAATTTTGTACTCCGTGTTTATATAAATCTATTAAATTGTATTTTCATCATCCTGGAAGCTTAAATACACCGAAAGCGTATAAATAGAATGCGAAATACATCATACAAGTAGTTTATTTTAACAAAAATTCTTCTAACAAAATATTTAAAACAGTCCTGTGAATTACTCTTATTCAATTATGTTTTATAAACAAAGTTATAAACAATATAGGTCCAGTACAAAAATATTGCCTAAGAACGTGTCCAAAGTAGAAAAGTGTCGAAAAAAACCGAAAAAATCATATTTGGTGAAAAAATAAAGACATATTTGAAATTTACTGAAACAAGATATATCTATATGGTTTAAAAAGTCTTAGTCTCTTCTTTCTGTATCCGTTTATAAATTTAAAATCGGTTGATATTTAACTTAGTTGGAGGTTGAAGTGTCAAGATTTTGGAGGTGTCTGGAAAATTTCAAAAACAATACTTTTTATATGTAAAGTTTGAACTGCAGTCTCCTTGTTTCACTTTTTTAATAAACTATTTTCTAATAATAGTATAAAAACATACATATGTATATAGAAACAAATAAGTTTATATGCTTTTAAACGAGTACATATGTATGTTAATGTAAAGTAATTTGAAGTAATTTAATAAAAAAAGATTTTTTGTAATGTCCACTGCCTGAAATAATAAATTTATCAGTAATATCGGTATACCGGTATTATAAACTCGATAACGGTATGTACCGGTAATACCGATACCGAAATAAAAAAAATACCGATACCGCTACCGATACCGAAATTTAAAAAATAATTGTACCGGTATCAATACCGATACCGTTATTTTTTTCGGTTTCCAACCTTGTTCAAAAATGGTGATAATTTAAAAAAAAAAATATTTTAAAGTACAAAAAAACTAGCAAATAAATTTCGAAATGTGCTCTTTAAAGGTCTTATTCATAAAAAATAATTTTGCTTTATAAAGGCTGTATAAAACAAATTTTGTATGGAAATCTCTTTTTTATAAAGCTTTTATAAATAAAAAAATATTTTTTATGAATAAGGTCTTTAATATTTAATTATCCAATTCACAAGACTTGTTGTTGTATTGAAAAAGAAACTTTCAATCAATATGTCTGTAACCAAAAAAAATTATTTATAAAATGTTTTTGTTTTGAGAGATTTCATTTGAAATTTTCCTTTTAAAATACAATTTTAAACGATGATGAGACAAAATCAAATACACTTCAAGAAAACCCTTTATTCAGGCAATGAAATTTAACATTGAATCAATAAAATTTGTAATTGTTATAAATTAAAAATATTTTATTGTACATGAACTTCATTCATTTAAGCCTCTTGAAGCATCCCAGCAAAACAAATTTGACATTAACATCAGAACTACTTGCCATACACTGACTTACTTTTCTGATTGCCAAATTTCATTACTCGCTTTCAAATCTCATTACATAAAATTTAAAAAAATTATGTAGAAATTGATCGATGAGAAGAATGATTACTTTAGTTTTAATAGATTACATGAACAGGTTGCCATATAAATAAAGTAAGTAGTGCTCAAGAACCGATTATTTTAGTCTCACGCCTTGTTGACATCATTAAAGTGGTAATCCAGTAGGGAAGAGCTTCCACGCAAAATGTTTAACTTCAAAGACGATTACCTTTTTTTCTGGCTGGGATTAGAAGCCAATATTTAAGCCAACATTGATGCCATACGTCCTGATTTATTAGAAAAAGTAGTCAAAAATGGGACACATCGAATGGACCAAGTAACTCGTAGCCGCTGCGGACATGTGGCGGAATTAATATTAAGAAAATAAATGCAATCAAATTATCTATTTTAATGAAAAAATTTCATTCCAACAACATTTAAGTCTTGTATTGTCATGCAGCTATAAAAACACCCTTTATACGTTCACAAAAAACAAATGTCTTCTATTTATATGAAAGTCTATAATATACAATGTCGAATAGCCATTTTACAACTCTTAGGCTAATTTTCGCTCTTTGTATTTAAATAATCTTTTAGTTAATTTTCATTTTAATTTAAGTTTTATTCAAATCAAATTTCATTTTTAGTCATAATAAATTAAAGTTCTCAATTTACATGAGATATTAATAAAATGCTGACAGAATGAGACTTCCATAAGCCATGGAAAGTTTTCTAAACAGCAGTTGTTTGACATAAATAAGAAAGTTGATTTTTCTCAACCTATTTTTATTGCTTAGTTATTTATTTAATGTCTTAAAACTTTATACTTACTGGATTATAAATACATAAAATTATCTATGGTTTATAAACGATTTGTAGGGAAATTTGTTTAACCAAACCTTTTATAAAACAAAAATACTTTTTTGTTTGTTTTGTGAATGAAAAGAAATTTATGGAAATTTTTATGGAAATCAAAAGAAATTCCATTTTTTATGGAGACATATTTTTCAGATAAATGTTTACCATAAACACACAATATCACAAGACTTAAATATAATTTGAATATATATATATCGCTTTTGTGCCTCTAAAGGGGGTCAATTAAAAAATTTTAAATTTTCACTTTTTGAAAGAGAACGATATGCAGTCACATCTACCCACTGTAAAAATCTTACAGCACGTTTTATATTACTCCCCATTTTGTGATATAAAAGCATATTTAAAAAACATTGTTTGCCTCTTCTGAAGCATTCTATGTATACAGAGATAAAAAAATACCAATGTAAAATCATTATGCAAGGACTTTTATTGCAAATCATATTAAGGAACATTGTAACATTTTCTCTTTAATCTAGTACAAAATCGTCGTCGTCGTAGTAGAAATATGACACTCGTAATTAGGCCCAATATATTGTTTAAAGGTACGGTTACACTTGGCAAACATTTGCCCAGAAAAGCATAACCAATAAGTTAGCGAAAAACATTTTTATTCAGACACGTATTTCTTAAGTAAAACAGTTTTATAAACAACTTAATAGACAATGTCATAGAATCCAACATTATATGAAACTTTATAACTTTACAAACACGTGTCTGAATTGAAAGCTTTTTCATTAATATTTGGTGTGATGGCTTTTATTTGCTTTGCTCCGGTTGGCTAGTAGGCAGTGTACTAGCCTTGTAGCCGGAGGGTCGCAGGTTCGAATCCTGCAGACATGCCAAAGTTGCTTCGTTATTTGTGTTAACATAACTTAAGTTAAGTGATCAATTAAATCATGTTGAATTAAAATGTAATTCATGATGGTACATATTTGATGTGTATCTAAAAAATATTTAAGATTGTTGTAGATGCTGGGATAAGCGAAAAGTTCAGAGTGAGAAAATTTTGGCCGGGAAAGCCATACAATACACAAACATTTTCCTGATGTCTGTGACAATACAGACAATCACATAAATTAAATAATTAATAAAATAAAAATACATTCAATTAACTTCATGTTGTTTCAAATTGAATTAACTTTGATTCAACATGATTCTTCATTTATATTCATTTTTATTTCATGTTAAATCAACATGAAATAAAGTTATTTTAAGAGAATACATATTCTTTGGAAATAACTTCAACTCATATTGAATTAACATGAAACACATATGAAGGAAAATCATTGCCAAAAAATTTGAAATTGAACTTGTTTCCGTAGATTACAATATTATTTTTTTTATGTGTACGTGCATACATACATGCATTTTTCTCATGTGCAGTAGTCTATCTCTATGTCAGTTGTTGTTTAGGTATCATGAGTACCGGTCTCAGTTTATACTAAATCTAATGTAACATCAAAGCCCGCTCCCCTGTCGGTACTTTGTAGCAGAATCATAAAATCCCAATAAAATGAGGAACAAAATGGCTTGTGATCATAGCTTCGACAATCAAATGCACCTCCGGGATATCAGAGGTATTGCAGCAGCTATAAACAAAATATACAAAAATATACAAACGAAGAGTTATAAAGCTTGCCTTTTTCTACTTCTTCACCAACTGTCTTCTCTAGCACTTTACCATTCCTAAAGAAGGTAACACCTTGCAGTAGTAAGTAGTAGGCAATAATTTTCTTTTTATGAAAATTTATAAATTTTCGTACTTAAATAAAAATGATATTCAAATCCAAAGTAAAATTAGCTCTGATGCATATCACAAAGCATCTTAGTTTTGCTAATTCTCGATTTCTAGTGACAACCTTATGTAAAGAATTATAACTTGGCACCAATTCTTGCCAGCTGCAAAAACATTCAACAATTATTAGTCTTAACTCTCAAGGTGATTTTTTTTCTTTCTTCTACATTAACTTGTAAACGATTTATTTACATTTATAATTTTTACTTTTACCCCCATTTTATAGCCTTAAGGTCTCTAGAAATGTTAAAACAAATAATTACCATAAACATGTATTTACACAATATAAATTTAAATTTCCTTCCAGCAACTGTTAGATTTTTTTCAAGTTAAAAAGAAAAAACGACCATATTTTCCTCTCCATAAATCTTTCAATATATTGTTTTATTGAATAGTAATACAAAAGCAAACAAAAACGATATGCATTAGAAATAATATTAAGGAAATGTTTAATCACGTATTTGTGCCACTTTTGCTCCACAATAAATTACAATACGGTCATTAAAGAAATTGAACAATATGAATTAATCGCAGACAATGGTTAAGCAAAACTTTAAGTTTTTAATTAAAAAAAGTTTAGGATAAAGATACTTTATATTTCAAATTTATCACCACCATGCATGTTAATTTTCTTTTTGTTTTATTTAAAAAAAAAATACATAAATAAATAAAAAATAAGAAATATGTACTGTGCCCCAGAGGTTATGAAAAAAAAAGTTAAAGTAAAACAAAAGGAAAATTCACTTTCTAAAAGCTGCTGTTGTCTGCCGTTTAAAGAAAAATGGAAAAATATTTTAAAAAGTCTGATAAAAACTAGATTGCTGCATAGTTTTGCAAGACTGAGAAAAAATAAAATATATAAAAAGTTGAAGTTGCGATAGTTAATTGTTTTAATGCAATCGTTGTGAAATAAACGTCTATACAGTGGATCAATAGAGTTTAAGAAAAATAAAATGAAAGTGAATATGAAAAATTTGTAATATGAATTTACAAAAATTTACTTCATGAGAATTATGAAAATGAATCAAAAGTATGAAAAAAGTAGCAGAAAAAAATACAAATTCAATAAACAAGATTGATAAAAAGTTTTAAATTTTATACATACATTTTTAATACAAATTACAACAGACTTGAGGAAACTAATTTAAGTCTTGTCTTGTAGTTCATCATTTAAAAATTTCAAGAGTCTTGTCCACTGTCATGCCAAAAATGTAAATTTTAAATGAAAAATAATAAAAAAATATAAAACTTTTAAGTACAAACTTCAAAATTAAGTACATACTTACACCCATAATAAAATGAATTTGAAATCCATTTTAGGAAAATTTTTTATGAAAATATTTTAAATAAAATACATTTCAAATTCATTTTAAAATTTATGAATATGGAGGTTGTAATTTTAAAATAATTTAGATTCAGTTGAATAAAATATTTTATATGTTACTTATAAGCTGCTAATATTAAAATGTAATGGTCAATGGTCCCCGTCGACTTTTTTAAGCACAAAATTATATTATTCTAAGAGCCCGAACTGTTTTATTAAATTTCGTGGGAGTCGAAAAAATAGAACTACATATCGTTGCCTTCACCTAGAAACGCTCGAACTCATTACTTTTTTTAAATCGAATTTTTTGCATATTTCGATAAATAATCCTGTAATCTATCGAAATATGCAAAAAAAAATAAATAAATTCGAAAAAAATAATGAGTTAGGACGTTTCTATATTAAGGTAACGATATAATTTGATACTAAATTTACATGGGCGTGTCCCCGCCACCTTTTTTAAATGCAATTGTGCCACTTTAAGAGCTCAGGGTGTGTGTCCAGCTTTGTAAAAATCGGTCAAGTAAAATCACGTGAAATATAATGTCAATTATATGTCCGACGCTGGTCGGGCCTAATAATTATATTTGTACTTAAGATGTAAATACTTATATTATATTTAAAAAAAAAGTAACCGGCATGGTTCCGCCCATTTGTTAAGTTCGAGATTGTGTCATTATGAAAGCCCAAGGTGTGTAACAAGTTTCGTTGCGATCGGATGAGTAAAAGTACATAAAATGCTCGTCCACTCTTATGACAGTGGGACCAAATGGAAGAGGGTATAGACAAAAAAGTAATTTTTCAAAAGGGTCTAAATATTACGGATTTATGAATTAATATATCGGTTCCCTGATATAGAAAGGCCCTAGCTCATTATTTTTTTGACATCGAGTTTTTTTTTCATTTTTCCATACATAAGATGGTTTTCTATCGAAATAAAAAAATCCGGATTTTAAGAAAATAATGAGTAAGGGCCATTCAATTTTAAGGTAACGATATGTAAAATAAAGTACAAATAAAAATGCAGACGAATGGGTAAACTTCCTTCAATTTTGAAGTCGGTTAAACATTGGAAAACTTTAGCTTGAATAAATACACACATACATACATACAGACATACATACAGACATACATACATACATACATATGTATGTATGTAGTATCAATCAAAATTAACATTTTGCTACAAACTTTAACGAAAAGTATTCTCCGATTTTGTAATTTTTTTTAACCAAAAAAAAAAAAAAACGGTAAACATTTTATCGTTTTGTGATTAAAATATGACAACCCGGTTAACAGTCAGTTCTAATCTCACTGTCTCCCTCTCTCACCCGCACTATATACATACATACATACACATGTATATAGTATATAAACAAAAGACTTAAGAAACATGTAGTGTTAATAATACGCTTTGAAGGTCGAAAGACTTAAGAGTACAACTTTATGTTTGATTTTTATTCTATTTAGTTTTATTAACTTAGTTTTGTAGCATCGTAAACGACATGATAAATAATGCTAAGTGTATGAACCGGAAATTAAAATAGTGGTGGCATTAAACAAATTAAGCATCCACTTCAAATTTAATTTAAGAATAACAATTTTAGACTACCATTACTTTTTCGTGAAAATTCTATTCTATTTATTTTTTTAAAGAATTTTAGTAGTTGCTTTGATAATTTTTGTAGCTGCGGAAAACTTTCTGATAACTATTTCTTGATTTGCAGGTTAATTATTCATTTTAAGTTAAAGGACATCATTTTAAATCAAAATAGTTAAATAAAAAAATAAGTGAATAAATGAACTTTTCGGCACCATTTTTATTACTTTCTTTTACGTTTTTGACTCATTCTTGCTATTTTCATCAGAAAACATCTACAGCTTATTTAAACTTGTATTGTATATTACGAGTATCATTTTATATTCATGTTGTTTACTTTGTATTGCAACCTACAGTCAAAAGAAGATACATATGTGCATACTTAACAGCCTACTTGTTAAAGTCTGCCATGTTTACTTTTAATGTTTTAATGCTTTAAATTTTTATATGAAAAATAACCTTGATATCTTCTACAGCCAAACTCGATTGAGTAATATATGTATAAAATACTTGAAAAACGTAGAACACATTTATTTGTTACCAACAGAAACATTTCAAACAAGTTAATACTTTATTGAGCCTCCTTTTTGAACAAATAATTACACAGCACAACAAGAAAAAAAATTACTTTCTGTTAGGTTATATCGCTCATTTACTTCAATAGTGTAACAAATAAAAAAAAACTAGTTTTCAATTTACATACAACGCAATGAAGGCATGAAAAAATATTCTTCTCTCACAAGGTGGTGGTAGTACACGATATTTATATGAAATTTTTACACAAGATAAAATACGAAATGCCGAATTAATTTGCATGATTAGCTCAAAAACTTATTTTTTTTAGTTATGACACTATTGAAGTAAATGAGCGATATATATTCCTTTATTTATAAAATTTAAAGAAATTTCTGTTCACGAAGAACAGAGGGCCTAGTTATATTTTATATATCTAGCCGGTAACAAACCCGGATAAAGCAGAAGAGGAAGCCGACCAATCCCAAATGGAAAGTAGTAGTGTCTAAAACCGGACCTCTGAAACATCGGCTTCACCATGGTTCCTCGCCTTCACCGAAGCAGGTTGAGCTTATGGCTAATAACCCAATCTCGTAAAAAATACACTATTACACTGAAACCTTCTGTTAGAGGAGACCAAAAAATATGCGCGCATTAAGCAACTTTGTGAGAAATATTAAGGCAAATATTTTTATGGGGCATATTAATTAACTTTCGAACAACCCCACATAAAGATAATTTTTGTTTGTTTGAAAAATTATTTAAGAAATTTTTTAGTAGACATATTTTTTCTTTTTTTATTTTAATTAAAATTTATTTGTTGGTGTTTTAGCATGGATTTCTAATAGTATGAAGGTGTAGAAAAATAAAACAGATTCATATCGAATAAAAATTATTTACTGGGTTTTGTATTTGTATTTGTGAATTCTCAAATGGTTTTTGAAAGTATATCCATAAGATAAGAGGTTTTTGACTGTTCAAAATATGTTATTAAAGTCTACTGATGATAAATTACACTGTAACCCTAATACCTAAATAAGAGCGGCAAGCGTCGCGCCTGCTGCTAACGCAACGCTTGCCGCTCTTATTTAGGTATGAGGGTAAGTATGTCAAAATGACACAGAAAAACGCAGAGACACCCCAACTTAATTTTTGGCCGTGGAACACAATGGTATACTCCATTTTGAAAGATTAGGTTAAAATTGCATTTTCAGTTTTGTACTCGTATTGTCTCTCAAGTAGTGTTTTTCATACGGGATTTCCCGGGAAAAATTTCCCGGGATCCCGCACATTTTCCGGGAAAGAAATCCCGGGAAATTTGTGCGGGAATTCCCGGGATTTTTTGATTTTGTTATGGCAACTTAATTTGTATTTACACATTCCTTGATGAGTGTCGTTATTCACTTTATGAATGCGATGGTGCAATAATAAGGTGATGGCATATCACAATAAATAAAGCTTTACAACAACTATTGCGTTCTGAGACTTAGATGCCTTTATTTGGAAAAATAAGAACGCGACGTTCAAATTTTATTTCTACAACAATTCATAAAAGTAAACAACATAAATGAGCAAGGAAATAAAAAAAAATTACAAATAATTACAGATTCTCTTTGGTAAATAGTATGGTTAATAGCATTAACAGCTTATTCCAAAGAAATATGCCCTTTTGCAAAAACGATTGTTAAAGTTAAAACATGCGTTAAAACTGGTTTTGCCATACAAAATTCGTTTGTTAAACCAACTTTAAATTTAACAATAATTTTTTCATAAGGGGATATTTTGTAATATTTTTTTAATAATACTGGTATAATTTATTTTTTATAATATTGGTATCTATGTATTACTATTATATAAAGAACGGAAACGGTATTATTTTTTGACCAATGTGTGTATAAAACGTTATTAGTTAATCGATCTCATGAATTATAATTTTTTTTTGTTGAAATACATTAAATTTAAAAATATTTTGTATTGTTTTGTACTGGGCGGGAATTCCCGGGATTTCCCGGGAAACCGAAAATTCTTTCCCGCTTTCCCGGGAAATGAAAAAGTCCGGGAAAAGAAAAACTCTACTCTCAAGCGATTTGCTGGTGTTTTAAGGGTAATACATCAAAATCTCTTTTGAAATGTTGGGGTATCTTGGGGTTTTTTGTGTCATTTCAAAAGTTAACATTTTACTTATTGTGTTATCAAAGCACCAATGAAATTCATATAGACATGCTTAAGCACCAGCAAATATAGTTTTTCATAAAAATATGTATATGTAAAAACCTAGACATTCAGCAAAACTTAATGCCCTATATCGGTAAAAAAATACAATTTTATATAAAAGTGTTGAGCTAGTGTTTAGCACTTTTTTCTATTTAAAAATATATTACTTGATTACGGAATTAGTTTTATTATTATATCGGATTTTTATTAAGTTATTATTAAATTCACACATACCCAGCTTCAAGGCAGATAATAGCATCATATTTCCAACGTTGATTTATTACAGTCTGCCACAACAATGAAACCAAACACAATGTTACACTGAAAAGCCACTTGTTTTCTGTATGGACTCAAATTGAATTATGTTTGATTTTTAGGCTCTAGACTTGTTGGAGAAAAAAAAAGTATGAATGAGTTTTGCAGTCAGTAAACTTTCACTCAGCTGCTAATGTTGAGCACTTCAATTATTGATTGATTTTATACAATTTCAAATATTGATGAGTCTAGGAAGTTGTTCTTATAAAGATTTATTATTGATTTGCATAAATTATGGGAAACAATTTCTGGCTTTCAAATTAATGCGTATTTTCCATTTATCAATTTTTTTTGTCAATATATGTATGTTTTATTAGAATTTATTGAGCTTCATAAATATTTTATATTACAAAATGTAATTATTTTTGCAATTGCGTTTCTCTTACAAATCGTGTTCATTTCAGTTTTTTTTATAGTTTTAGTGTTTTCACGCTTCCTCTTATTGTTTCAATAAAAACTGCATTTTTTTTTTTGTTTTGAGTTTTTTTTCCATTCATATTTTTTGTTTTAAAAACAATTTAACTTTTGTTGCACTGGATTTTTGTTACAAATTTAAAGCACATTTACGTGGAGGCTTGTTGCTTTTACTAATAATGATTAATCCTCAGTGGAGTGAAACACTTTTTTTATTATTTTTTATTATTTTTTTATTTTAAATATAACGTTATATGACCTTTATAATTTGTTATTTATTTCATATAAGAAATAAATATATGTATGTATATTATTTTAATTTTTATTTGTATTCTATTTTATTTAATTTGTTATACTTGTTATCTTTTATAAATATGGTGGCAAAAAGCAAAAAAGTATTATGTGTCAGTTGAAAATGGATTATTATTTTTTGTCAGTTAAACAAGTTTCAAAAACGTTGTAGTCAAATTACACGTAATAAATATTGCGTAGATTTCAACATCTCATGTCTATTTCTACTAACTTTTAAATTTTCGCAACCTGTTTTTTAGAAAAACCACTTTAGCACTTTAATTTTCATACAAATGGCAACTAGACTACAAAAACAAAGTATATAACCAGCTCTTGTTTTCAAACTTATGGATTTACAATGTTTTCAGTATGAAGTATTTGTTGTTTTAATCAAAGTTTAACAAAACTTTTCTTGGCCACTTTTTCTCATCCTAAAATCCCTTTTGCTTATTGCTATCTTCACATAGAAAGGCCCCAACTTGCTTATCGTTACCTTAATATAGAAAGGCCCTACCTAACTCACTATTTTTCGACATTTTTACATTTTTCTATACACTATTTTTCGACATTTTTACATTTTTCTTTACATTAGATATTTATTCTTCTATAGAAATGGATTTCAAAAAATAATGAGTTGGGGCATTTTTATATTAGGGTAACGTTATACTTATTCGTTAGTATTTTATTTGAGTCTGTATAAATAAATATGAACGTGGCCGCACATTCACACATACATATGTACATATATGTGACGTTTATTTTGAAAATGGAATAAGGCAGTTTATAAATAAATATTTATCAAATTTTTCAAACTTTTTTTAATATGTTCAATTAAACTATTTTCTTGGAAAGACAAAAGAAACAATTAAATATCAATAACAAAAATTGAAAATTTAAAAAACCCCCGAATATATCTAGAGAAGATGTCATATCTTCTAAACGGCTGGACCCATTTTCTTGAAACAAAGCTAAGAACCATCTCGATCAATTCACCTTTCAAACAGAAAAAAAATTAAATCGAAATCGGTCTAGCGCTTTGGTCTGTACGTCATATTTAAATTTCAAATATAAAAGTTGTCATTCATTGCATTTGAAAGCATGATATTTAACCAGGTATGGGCATTTTAATTTAAGGCGAAATAGTTATAAGTTTTGCTCAATAAGCAATTTTTTATTAAAATAGTTGTAAACTTTTTTAAATGAATTAAATATATAGTTATCTTTAAGAAGAATTTATTTTCTAGTGTTATTTAAAATATATTAAAAAGATTTTTAAAAATTACTGTAACAACTAGGGTATTACCAGACCTATCCTCAATAAAACTATTTAAAAATAACATAGAAAAATAAAATTCAATCGTATAACTAGAAAACAATTCTGTAGAAAAATTATTAACAACAAAAATACAATATTGTATAATTATACTAGACAACGCATATGAAGTTAATGCGAGCTTGCAAATTGAACCCTTATAGGCCAAAATCCATTGAAATTGGTTTCAATTCTGTAATTAAGTTCTTCAAAAAAAAAAACAAAGAATTTGAATTTTGAAGCAGTCAATTAAAAACGCTGCGTTTAGATATGAAAGTGGATCTGTAGTTATTGCAACTCCAGACACTTCGTGTATTATTTTTAAAATTTTATTCACTTCAATGAAAAAAATAGCTGTGCCTTTGGTATTTTGTTTTGCTCTTCTAATAACTACGTTTTGTGTTGCCCACATTAAAAATTAAAAAAAATCGAATTGCCGTTTTTTCGGAAGAAACAACATCGATCGAAATCTGAAGAAGGTAAAAAAATCAATCGAAATAAAAATTCGTAATCAAAAGAATTTCTATCGATTTCTGTGACACAGCTGTCTCATTATGCTTAATAAAAGCAATTTCTTGGAAAATTATTAACAATATGCAGGCTATAGTTTTTGAAGATCAACTACACCGAAAAAAATATTAGCTAATATTTTTAAATTAAAAACTCTTTGATTGAATTTAATTTTTAGCTGTCTTAATTAATCTAAAGGCAAAAATTTAATTGCAATTATTAATTAGTTTACTGTTGCATTATATAATTTATTTTTTAAATGCTATGGTAAAGTTTTCCATTTAATTTTTTTTTTCAGTGTACTTTAATTACGCAGTTAGATGAGTTCATGGAAGTACAAGCCTTACGAATTTATATTTTAGGCTAAAAAAGAGACATAAAAATGTTACTTGCTAATGCTATTTGCTCCGCGCTCGCGCAGAAGTTCATAATAAATACATTTGAGACCTTCTTATTCTTGAAATCAAGCTTCCACCTACTTTTACCTTATCTTAAAATTTAAGGGCATTAAATAAGCAATGAATAAGTATTTTATGCAACTGAAGGCCATTGAATAAATATTTCAAAATCTTTGCAAAAAGTATAACGATACGATCCCTGCAGGAAATGTAACTGACACAAGACTAGTCACGTGACCGGTCCCAAAGTGATAGGGACCAGTCCGAGTTCTAACACTTCCTATGAAGCGGACCAGTCACTTTTACATGGGAATGGCCTAGGATGGGGTTAATTGATACTTTGTATGCACCTTGTAACTTGTCACTGAACTATCCCATAGGGACCTATTCGATGTATAATAATATAAATATAAATTATTTATAATTGTAATTTCGACATTTAACTGTAACAATTAATGCTTATAAATTTTTTTATTGTTACAAATGCAATGACATTTTATTTTTAATATGAAAACTTTTTGAGATTCGAACCGACAACCTCGTGCATGACAGGCTGGCACACTACCCACTCGACCACAAGGCCACTCATATTTCAAAAGTATATATACCAGTTAAGCTAAGGTTAATATTTAAGTATAGCTACGTAACTGGTTCCAGAGTCACATTGAAGGAAGCAATTAACATTATATTTACATTATTTGATAGGTCCTGTATTCGACCACATCGAACATGTTCAGTGCAGTTTACTACAATACTACACCGAATTCGAATTAAATTGTCTCAAGATCAAGACGATACATCACGAAAATGGTCAATATGTCACCATTTAAACGATATGACTTTTTCACCATACACTACTCCGTACTTTTGATAGCACCCACATTTTCTCCAGTTATAGGACGAGTACCTTTGGATCAATTGTCAACAAATTTTCTGCAGGGATACTATTTTCAATACAGTACGATAGTATATTTAAAAACTTAAATACATTTTCCTCTATGATTTTTGTGAAATCTCATTTAAAGTTGTTTAGCTTTATAATTAAAATCATCAGTTCAAATTAAATTTTTCGATTTATTTTTTCTTTTTTTTTAATTAGCGCTGAAAAATTAATATTTTAACATATACATGTACGCGTACCGTGCGGCTCTTTAGGTCACGGATAATGCACAATTGTTAAATTTGTCTGATTAAGTATTCGCTAATTTATAAAAGAAAAACCACACACATACCTATCGTCAGCTGAAATGCAAAACCACTTAACTAGCAAAAAATACAAAATTGAATTTTTAATTAATGATTGAAACACATGTCCCTAAAAATTTTCTCAAACCTTTATCATAGTAATCAGCCGCAATCAAAATAAAAATAAAGAAAATTTAATTCAGTTACTTGAATAATTAATAATAATAATAAAATTAAAAAAAGTGTACATAGTACGCAATTTTGCATTTCAGCTAACGATATGTGTATGCACAAAAACAATATAGTCAATGAACTACTTTGCAAGTTAAAGTTTGTGGCTTCTTTGAGAAACTGAAAATTAAATTTGAAAACATAAACAATAGAGAGACAAGCAAAAATCATAAAAGTTATTGCAAAATTGAAACTAGTAAAATATAGAAAAAAAACATATTTTTTTTTAACACTGAATTTCATTAAATGCAGCAACTTTAATCAAAACAAAGGCTGGTTTTCCCCTTCAAATAAATACTTTACAGCACAATCCTTTAAACTAAATTGAAAACTTTATTAATTTACTATTTTCTGTCATATTATTTATTTAAAACTTGTAGGTATATGTTTTATTTTTAGTTTCCACTCATTATGTGGTTTTTGTTAAATTTTTATTTTATTGACTTTTTATTTTAAATACATATTTTTATTAAATTTTATTTATTTTTTCTTTTGTTTATTTTTTTTATTGATAAAACACAGAGTGTCTCGTTGTATCGCATTAAATGTTTAAAACTCAACTGATTTCAAATCACAGAAACAAAAAAGAAAATGTTAAAAAAAAACTCCACAATATTCGACAAAAAGTATACCAATACTCTCGAGAAAAAAAAAACGCAACGCAAGCAAGTTTTAACGTTTTCTCATAAAAAAGACCAGCAACGAACTAATAATAATACAAAAACAACAACCATGAGATTTATTTCTTTTAAAACAACAAGTGTTTTGGCTTTTTCACTCTTTACAGCTGAAAGAGGTAGTTTACACGAGACTAATTTTTATGCCGCACAATTTTTGTTTTTTTAAGAACACACGAGACTAATTCATCCGACATAAAAATGTATACGCATACACAGCTTTGTGTGTGTTAGTGTTTTTCGTATTCATTTAACATTTGCAGTTTTTTAAGTTGTGTGTGTATTGGTTTTGTGCTGCTAATGCGGGGTTGTAGCTGGTTGAAAAATTATGCCAAACACAAAACCCCTCTCTTTGCCTCTCTCACCCACAAACTGGCATGTTATGCCAGCACAATTAATCCCGTGTAAATCAGCTCAAAGAATTACTTACACTTTTCTACTTACACACATACGTTAACGTACAATTGTACTAAGTTTGGAGTTGGCTTACAAAAAGATACACATACATACATACATACATACGTACTTATGTATATGATACGTCTGCCACATGTCAACATCGTTGCCATACTTAAAAGTTTATCGTAACTTTAGGGTTATGGTGAATTTTTTTATTATTTTCTTTTTTTAACAAACACAACCCGCCAAGCGATCAGCTTGTCTGCGGAAAACATCCAGGGTCCATGGCGGTAATCGAACTAATGAGCTTCATTGAAACCTTATGATGATGGCGGTCTGTCAGTGGTACAATTGTGATTGGTCTGCTCCCGCATTATGTAACTCGCTAAAGCTAAAGCCAAATTCGATCGCTAAAAGGCTGAACAAATACAAAATTCAAAATGCTTGGGGACGACGAAAAATAGTAAAATTTTGGCAGATTCGATTACTAAGCCATTGCCTGATTTATCAATACATGTTCGGAAATTGTATTCGTAGCCGAAAACCTATAAGTAGACTTTATAGATTTTTAGCGATAAAGATGTAGCCTTAGCGAGTTACAGAATACGGCGCGTTATTTATGGGGTTCATACATTAGTGGAGTTATATAGAACTTACCAAATCATATGTTAGAAATTCTTGTAGATTCTTAACCTAATATTAGTTAAAAACTATTAAACACATAAATTTACGACCTGACACACGATGCCAGCAAGAAAATTTCTGTCGCAAAATAAGAAAAAAATTTTTTTGGTTTTCAATGTTAGTAAGAGATTGAAAAGTTTTTTGCTCACATCGTGGGCCAGGCCATCAATACATCGCTACGGCTGTGCTTGACGAATCCCATTCTGGACGCCCAATTTTGGGAACTTTTTCGAGCATAGGTGGCCTAATGTAACCAATAATACGAACAACGTTGTTGGTGGTTTACCAGCATAAGCTAGTGGCCTCACATAATAATAGAGGTTCGATTTCAACAAATCAGTCTATGATTCCGGTGGTCGTATGACAGGTAGCGCCTTTCTGTCATCCATATTTCCAAACAAAAAATCATTGATCATGGTGCGGTAACTATCTTCGCTGAACGTAATGCGAAGTTCGACTTGCTGCCACCAGCATATGGACCGCACCAAACGGTGCCTTTTTCTTAACGTAATGGAGGAGTCTGTAAAATGTATTGTGGGTTTGTTTCACTGCATATTCGGCAGTTTTTTTTTTAATTAAAAGCCCGTTAAGCCAAAAATGAGCCCCATCGCAGTTTTACGATAAAACATTCACCCTCATTCCAGTTGTCGACATCGACGTCACTTTAAGACAATACAAAAAAATTGGGGCTTGTGTAGATGTTGTCGAAAACAACTGACTCCTGTTGGCAGGTTTATGCTATTTTTTGGAACGGAAATAGATTGTCAGTAGCACAAAATTCTTCTCGATAGCGAGTAAGGAAGCCCCAATTTTTTGGTTTTGTGTTAAAGTGACATCGATGTCGACAACTGGAATAAGGGAGATTGACTTTAAGTTGCGCGAATTGATGGCTGCTTTTCAAAGTAAATCTGGATAATATGGTAGCGTTAAAAGTGGACGCAGTATGACAGTTCGTTCGACAGTTATCGCTTTCGTAAGTTCTATCGGGTTTAACAATTTATTTCTCTTTATACTAATTTCAATATAATCCAAAGGAGAATTATATATATGTATATCATAGATTAAGTGCGGTGTGCAACAGCGAATATGATTCTTACCCCTTATTATGAACTTTCTGAAAAATGAAAAAATTATAACAAATGACAATTTTTATATTTTAAGCAATGTAA
Organism: Tachina lurida; assembly: GCA_944452675.1. Lineage (NCBI taxonomy): Eukaryota > Metazoa > Arthropoda > Insecta > Diptera > Tachinidae > Tachina > Tachina lurida. The sequence goes on along the minus strand of OX101753.1, from coordinate 155,624,879 downwards.
AAATTGTCATTTGTTATAATTTATTTTTTTTGTCACAGGGCTTAGAATACGGGTGTTATTTGGAAGTTTGTTAAAGGTAATATGAAATAATAGCAGAAAGTGTGTTGTTACTGATATTTTGAAAGTTATAAAAATGACATTCCTTAAGAATAGCTTCTACTTCTTTGTCAGATTTTTCTAAATATACTCGAATATCGTTCCTACACCGAAAGAATTTTGCTTCATAAGTACAATGAAACAATTTCATTAAAATTGTTTCACAAATCTAATGATAATTTCACAAATATTTGGGTTTAACCAGAGAATTTTGGTTACTCTTTCAATAGAAATCTTTGGCCGAACACTATGCCCTATGCCTATCTCTGATGTGTTGTTCTAGTTATAGCCCATATTTTTAGTTCGTTTTTTGTTAATTTTTTTAAAGTTTTGGTCTAGTGTGATGTTATACAGTGATGATCCTATTCTCGCTAGCTTATTCGACACTTCTTTTCCAGCGATACCCTGACGTTATGGTATACATTATATATTGATATATCCACAAAATGATGTTATGAGTTTATTTATTTTTAGCATTGAAGGATGTTTTGAAATCTATCTTTTTGATTTCTGAAAGCTTCGATAACTTCTCTACTATCCGTAAACATACTGATTGGTAGTATGTTGTCAATTACCTTTAACCATAATAACAGTTTCAGTCTGAAAGTCTAACTAATGTCGTAATGTCGTTGAATCCGCTACCCAATTGGGTACTACTTTTTGGCCCGTCCGTTTATAAGACAGTTCTAGGATTAGTCCTTATTATTATAGCTCTTTGCCATTCCATACTTTCTAGTGTTATGGTGATGCAGTTGATTTGTACACATCCAGTTTTAACTTTATCGCACATTAGAGTGGCGACCTTGTCCCATTAGACAATTATCAGAGTTTTTTTTCCAATTGTCAATTGTAAACACAGTATAAATGCTCAGTTACTCGACTGTAATGTAAAGTAACTGCAGCAGTAGGAAACAGCTGATCGATATTGTTATGTGAAAAGTAATGAAAATAATTATAGAGATGTAATAAAAACGTAACCCACTTTTCATATAAAAATATCGATCAGCTGTTTCCTAAGTTGCAGTTACTTTACATTACAGTCGGTTAACTGAGACTTTAGCAATAAAAACAGTTTTAATATTCTTATGAATTGAAACAGTTTTATTTGACAAATTCCAACGATTCTAATAACAATTTCATGTGGCAACCCCCAGGGCTGCAAGTGTTGTGCCATTAATTACATTTTATTATACTCACAAATTTGTTGAGAAGAGTAGGCAAACAAATCAAAGAGAGAAAAGAAAAAGTGGTTTAATAACCACTAAATGTATTTAAAAAAATATGTGTACTTTTTTTAAATATGTAAAATTTTTGCCAAAATAAAATCTAGTAAAACAAGATATTAAATATTATTGAAAAATACATAAAAAATATAATAAAACGTAACGAAGCAAAATCAACAGTGAGTTGGTTAAATATAAATTAACAGAAGAAAGAAGAAGTGTTTCAAGAGGCTTTGTTTTTTAAAACATAAAAAATATACATACATATCGCTCTTTTACTGCAACAACATCTTAAGTCCAAAAATAAATAGTTTTAGAGAAAACGAGTTTTAAACTTTTTAATTTACACACAAGTTAGTGGAAAAAAATAAAAGTTAATTTTTATGTCAAGAGTTAAGTATACAAGATATTTGTATGAAATTTTACACCATGTGAAGAACGATAGGAGCATTAATTCTGCATTATTAACTCAAAAGTAGCATTATTTTTGAGTTATGACGTTTTTAGAGAAAATGAGCGATATTTCCTTGTATCTACTTCTGTTTTCAATTATTAAATTTACTTGCTTTAGTTTTCGTTACATTTTTCTGCCGATATAAATAATTTTTTTTTTAGAATAGTAAATACAAAATATTTATGCAGTGGAAAATTTTAGAAAAAATTAAACTTGTTTATATAATCTAATATACATACATACATATGTATGGAATAGTATAACTACATAATAATAAAGTCTACAACATAAACACACATACACGCAACTTTTGTTAAGCAGCTGTACATTTTTCAAAATCGTTCCAATATTGTTCTTTCTGGAGTATTTACAAGGTAAAACATAACAAATCAAAAAGCTAAAATTGGCATTTTCATAAAAAAAAATAATTAACTTTTGCGATCTCATGTAGAAATTATTTATTTTTATAACATGCAGTTCTTACAGCAACTTATTGGAACAGTTTGTGATGGTCCTTGTTTGCTTAAAAATTTTGTATGACAAAAGTGCACTTTACCATACATCAACCTTTTAGGGCCAATTCTTGGGTTCGGAACTATTGACCTGCACAAGACCATTTATAAGACCTTTCAAGACATACGACATTCTTTAAACGCTTTACTACAGCGAAATATTCTAAAACAAACGCTAAATAACACTGTTGGCAAGATTTTTTTTGAGTTATTTGTCTTGCCAACAGTGTTTTTTAGCGTTTGTTTTAGAATATTTCGCTGTAGTAAAGCGTTTAAAAAATGTCGCATGTCTTGAAAGGTCTTATAAATAGTCTTGTACAGGACTTTATTCGGAACTAAACTTAGTTTCTCTCTCTCTCTCTCTCTAATTAGCTAATCCGAAAATTAACTTACCCCCTGTTTCTACAACGCAGACGGTTGACTTGAGTATAAAATTTGTATGGAAAGCACTCATATTTTTGAGTGATTTTCGTAAAAATTTTTTAGACGAGTCGCCTGCCTAACTTATGGAAACAGCACATTAATCTCATATTAAGTGAGTTTTATGTTTTTGAGTGGAGTCTGAAGAACAAAATAGTGGCAGCATTATTTTCTGTGCAATATTCATAGGCCCTTATTATGAACGACTTTCAATCTTCGACTGTAATCGAAAGTACAGATCGAACGAATTTTCATTTGGTATTATGACGAGTATTCGACAAAGAATGTAAGGCTGAGTTTACTTCTGGCATTTTTTGTGTGTCATTTGCCCAAAAAAAAAGCGTAACCAACTAATTACTAATGAAAAACTGTTTGATTCAGACATGCATTTATTGATTTAAACTATCGCCAATCATGTTGGATTCTATAAAATTGTCTATTAGTTATGTATGGAACTATTTAACTTAATAAATACATGACTGAATAAATTAATTTTGCATTAGTAATTAGTGGTTACGCTTTTTTACGCTTGTGTGGCATTTGCGCACACCGATTTTAACCCGGCCTAATATTGTGAATGTCACTCAAAGTGATTTTTAAAGTTTGTAACAACTTTAGCTAAAAATAAAAAACAATCGTTTATAATAATTTTTTAAACTAAAATACTTCATCAAAAGCTAAATTGAATATTCGATTTTCGAATGTTCGGTGTCACTTTTGCATTTTCTCAGGCTCATATCTTGCAAACCGTTCAGATTTTCGATTTACTCTATGAAGTAGAGGTGGAAAACTATCGATAGTGTTACTATCGAAAGTTTTCGATAGTTTGAAAAACTTAATTGATATATCGTTTCAAGACTATCGAAAGCTAGAAAAACTATCGATATATCGACGATACTATCGTGATAGTATCGAAGTTGTATGGTTCTCGTATAATGTATATAATTATTTACACTAAAAATTCAAAACAAAATATTTTTAAACAAAACAAAACAAAATAAAATAGAAGTTTATTCGTCTGTTCAATAAATAACAAAACTAAAATAGTTTTATGATAAATAAGTGTGATCAGTGGAATAATATATTTTTCCGTCATCCAGCTATTTTTGTTTATAAAAAGCAACATATTTTCTATTTTTTGCCTTTAGTGGTGTACCATTTAATATCGATAGTGACTAAAAAATATCGATTGTTTTCAAGTATTAATCGATTGCAGAAATAAAACATCGATAGTCACAAAATAAATTAACTATCGATACTATCGATAGTGCCATCGATAGTTTTCCACCCCTACTATGAAGCAGAGTTTTAGCTCCTGTGTTAAAGAACAAAAACTGTGAACATATAAAATCAAAAAAAACTTCATCTTCAAGATCAAAATCGCAAAAAATTTAAAAAATTAGATTTTTACCTTTTTCCCCAGTTCACTTCCATAGGTAGCAAACCGTTCAAAATTCAAAGAAACAATCCACTACAAAAATGTATCTAAGATCTCAATAAACAACTTTTTAGAATATATGTAATTCCTAGGAATGATTCTTAACGCTTAGGTAGCTGCAAAAGTGAAAAATTTCTCGAACATTTTTTAATTTCATTTGTTTGGAAATTTTTTACTTTTGCGGCTACCTAAGCGCCATCTAAGCGGTGTTAAAAATCATTACCAGAAAGTTCTTTATGACAAGAGCTACAACTTTGCCTCAGAGAGTAAATCCAAATTCCGAACGGTTTGCAAGATATGAGCCTGAGAACATGAAAAATGACACCGAAGCCCCAAATCTTTAGGGGCCCATAAAAAAGTGTATGACTTGGGGCAAAACTAGCAGACACGGGTCATTTTTTTTTTTGTCTTTTATCACCTAGTGGTGTCCGTATATATTTCGATGACTTAAAAAATTATACACAGTGTAATAAAAAGTACAACATAATCCTCTCCATCAATTATCTTGAGAGCAACAAGTTTTAATTCATGTGAAGTGAAGTGTATATGGATGTGCAAAAAGTGAATATTTTAAGATATACTAATTGACTCGCTCATCAATATTATGATGCAATTGTATGTTAATTACACGCAAATTCGAAAGCATTTTCTTTCTGTGTAGTGAAAACAGTAGGTTAGAACAACTAGACTTATGTTAAATTTTTATTTAAACAAATGAGAAGTTTAACAACCAACATCATTGTTGATTCATTTGCAAAATTTTCTTGCTATTTTAATGTGTCAAACGAGTTGAAATTTTTATGCTAGAAAAATGTCCCAAATCAACTGACATACTTCTTTTTGTTTGGTTTCGCTTAAAGAAATTTTGCATATTTTTTTTCTTATTAAAATAATTTCATTATTTACTTCTTAAGTTAGCAATAAATATTATATGTATTTTTGCAATTAAATTGCATTTGAATAATTGAAACAGAAAAGAAAACTCCCAGAAGACGTTTAAAAATTTAGTTATTTTTTTTTCTTCATCTTCTTGTGGTAACTTACTTTATAAAATCAAATGAAACTCTCTACGCAAATAAAGAGCTAAGAAAATAAAACTTTTATTAAATGGAAATAGTAAAATTACTTGTACACAAAATGGAAAATGTAAAATAAAAATAAAAAAAAAAATAAACACACGAAATGAAATAATGGAGAATAATACAATAAAAAACGTAGATAGATAGGTTTAAATAAAATGCAGAGAAAAAAAATAAATAAATTTTCCCTGTTATTTTTGTTTTATTTGCCTCTTCGTTTTGTAGCCTCGAGATAACAAAAATGGAAAAAGTTAGTTTGCTATATGTTGTAAGTGGTCTTGACTGCACTGTTTGCTTACAAAAAAAAAGTAAAAGATGTGGTAAGGAAAATAGCAATGCAGGCAGTAATTCAGCAGCATTGATTTAGTTCTGTTAACGTAATTTACTTTTTTAATGTTATTGCGCAATTTATTGGAAGGTGTGTATCAAAGAATAAAGTTATTTTATAATAGACTGGAAAAAAATGTACAAGTGTTTTTTTTTAGAATTGTGTAACTAGAAAAAAAAACATAAAAGAGAGGAAGCAAATATTTGGCAAAAACAATTTTATTTTTAAATCAAGGAATAAGTTTTGTTATTCAGAATATATACATATGTGACGCGCAAAATAGAAAGGACCTAAGGGTAAAAACCGGTTTTGTTCAGGAGAGCCATTTTAAAGATTTAATTAAATACGTGTATCTTTGGTGTACCATCACTGAGCGTGTTGGTATTGGTCTCATTTGAAAGCGACACATCTCATGACGTCAGGAACGTATTGGTCAACCTTGAAAACGCGCGTAGGTCGTCCCTACCTCTTGTTTTGTATAGTTGGTTTTTACTGCTTTCTACCTAGCGCGCTGTTTCCATGAGTTGGATATCAATTTTGCTCGCGTTTTTTCGAATCCACGTTTATTTTCTGAAATTATTAATTGTGAATTATAATAAATACTCATTTATAATTCTTTTAAATCGTGAATATCACTCTGTTAGTACGAAAATTTTTTCACATAAGCTTAGAATCGTCGACTTCAATTTCATAAAACGCGCATATCTCTGGGAGGGAAAACTTTTGGGGCATGGGATCGGTGTCATTCGATGCTCAGATGTTGTCCACATCAAAAAAAAAGTGAAAATTGATTTTTTTTACCCTTAGGTCCCTTTCTCTATGCGCTGGCACATATGTAGTTCGGTTTTTTTAATTCTTTTTTTAGGGCCTGTTTCTCTAAATGCGATCGATAGACTCGATCGAATATTAATATTAGAAACAAAAACAAATTTCAGTTTTTCGTTCGCATTCAGCTGGGAGAAAGAAGACAGAAAGAGAAAGTATTACCCCCAGTTTTTGACTGGCTAATCAAACTGTAATTATTTTTAAGTTCTAATTAAATACGAAATTGTGTTTTCGAGTGCATAATTAAATAAAAATTAAATACCCAACCTTGTGTAATTAAATACTACTTAAGTTTTATGAACGTACCATATGTTTTTATGCGTGTATGTGTTTATTGAAAACATACACATGACATCATGTGGTCGGGTTGAAAACATCATGTGGTCGGGTTAAGAAGAATTTCGTTTAAATTTCATAAATATATAACATATACAATACAAAGTTGCATATTATGGAATAAAGTAATAGAAAAATGTATTATAATGTTCGATTGATTTCATAAAATTAGTTTTTATGCAGTTTTAATTTTCTACATGTTTATAACCTAACTTTTTTGTTTATGCTTAACAGAAGTTTTGCAGTGGTGCCGTACTTTCAACGTAATTTAATAAGAATTTTAATTAACCACTGAAAAAATTAAATCGTATTTAATTACAACTTAATTTTAAATAAAAATTAGCTAATTACGTACTTAATTATTAAGTTAAAAACTGCGGGTTATTAAATCTTTCTTTCACTCAGCTGAATTCAGAGTTTGCAAAGTAAAGTTTGCGTGTCTACAAGGGCTTTAATTTCGAAAAGGATGTCCTTTGAGCTTTTTTGGCGTTTATGGCACGACATAATCAATTAAAAATTTAATTAAGTCAATTTAATTTTTGTTTAAAAATTTAAGTGATTAAAAATTTAATTAAAAATTTTATTGAGACAATAATACTTTTATTTAAAAATGTAATTGATTAAACAGTTTAATTGATGCAATTAAATTTTTAATTTATTATTAGTACTTTTTCTTTCAATAAAAGGTGTTAATGGAAGAAAGAATTTCTGTGTGCAATGCTTTCTGGTTCCTGGTTATGGTTCTGTGAATTGTGAGCATATCTTTTTATTAGTATGGAAATTTAAGTGTATCAAATCTGTGTACATTTTGGCAAAGTTGTGTGATTTTCGAAATAAAAATCATAAAAAGTAGAGATTGGCACTGCTGACATGAATGGCATTATAAAAATTTTACATGCGTAATCACGCATGATCATGAGTGAATCGTTTTTTCAATCACGTGAACGTGAACGTTATCACAAATGATAGTGTCGAATCCTTGTTTGATTATTTAAAAATTCTGATATACAAAGAGATATTTATTTTGAACAGTAATAAATATAACAGAAACAGTTTTTTGATTTAAAAAAAAAAGAAATCCTAGTAGGTGCCTCGTGATCGTGATTTCGCGATTGTTGAGCGTGCATGAGCATGAGCCAAAATATAAAGATTATATATACGTAAATGAATATTTTCAAATGATAGCAGCTGTAAGAAACGTATAAACGAACAATTTTTATCAAAGTGGAAGAAAGATGATTTTTGAAAATTAGAAACCAGACCCAACCCAATTTCCAATCGCATTGATATTAGAGCATATATCTGCCAAATGTTTTGGAATTACAATAAAGTAAGACTTGTATGACTTAGGTCCAAATTTACAGTCTTTGATTGAACAAATTATTTTTCTTATCAATTTCATTTGTTAAACCACCTTCATTAGTTAACTAAAGACTGTGAATTTAAGCCTAAAACACACAGAAAAAACTATTATAAAAATTTTTGCAATATCAATTAAAAATGTAGTTAAATTTTTTTTCCACTCGAATTAATTAAAGCAATTAAAAATTTGATTCAAATAAATTAAATTCTTAATTGAAAATATTAATTGGTGAAAAATTTTTTCTGTGCATATTACTTTTCCCATTTTTTTTATTAATAAAATTGAATAAGATCACCACCAGCATGAAACATAAAACCAACACCTCTAGTGAATTATTAGGAACATTTCGTATACGATTTAAACCAATTAATTTAATTAAATTTTGTTTTGTCCCATTTTAAAAATAAACGTTTGCAAAGGTTCAAGATCTATGGATCTAAATAATATTTAAAAAGAAATCACTTTATTACCTTCAATAACAAATTGTGTTTTCGGACTGGTATTTGATGATTTTGGAACCTTTTTTCCTGCAAACATAATGAAAAGAAAATCAATAAATTGTATTTTTAGAAGAAAAAAAAATTAACAAAATTTATATTAATTTTTTTACTCCAAGTTTTGAAAGTCTTCTGAAATACAGGCATGTTCTGAAAATCACATTTTTCAAATCACTAGTGATTTGAAAAGTAATAATGGCCCTGTAGACGTTTTTAAAATCATATACGATAATTTTTTTTCAGAAATGATATTTGATGATCTATACAATAGAAAAATTAAAAAAAAGAGCGAACAAATATCTGCATGACCATTATTACTTTTGAAATCACTAGTGATTTGAAAAAAGTGATTTTCAGAACATGCCTGATAGTTTACAAATTTTCTATAAAAAATTTATTGATATTTTTTTTAAATTTTCGCTAAAAAAATTTGTTATGCAACATTTAAAAATAAAAATTTTCTTTTGCTAGACCATTTTGTATAAAGAATCATGGCAATAAAAATTTTTATATACAAATAATGGGCACATAATTATGAAAGTGGTCTAAGTCATATATTTATTTGGTCGGGATATTTAGTAGATTGTATTTGAAAAAATCAAAAAATATTTTTCGATTATGCAACATTTTAATTTAGAGTTGTACTAGACTCGATTAATATAAATTTATTTAATATTTATTAAATATTTATTGAATATTATATGACTTAGACCACTTTCATAATTAAGGGCACGTATATCCCGATGTTGAATAAAAATTTCCCGCAAATTATTTATCAATTCCTTGTGCTCCCATTATTAAAAATTACTTATTAAATTTTCAGCTAAAGCAAAAAAGGAAATAAAATCAGCTGACTTCGAAAATTCGAAATTCTCTTTAATTTTTTCTTTATCAGGCGTTAGTTTGCAAGTAAAATTTATATTTTTAAGTTGATTTTCTACATACATTTTTTTTGGAAACTTTTATCGATAACAAACATATTTAATAAACCAATGGGTACAGAATTTTTTATAGATTCATATGAATCGAATAATATTTTCGTTAAAGATTTGTGCCAAAACAAATTTTGGTTTTACTTTTAATATTTCATTGATGCAATTTTTCGTGGGAATCATATCTTATTTAAACACAATAAATTTTTATTTGATCTACTCTAAAAGTGTCTAAGAAGTAGTCCTGCAATCAATGTGTGCTATATTTTTGCTCTCAACTGTAAAATATATTTAGTTATTTACGTTGAGCCAAAGTTAGTTGGTTTGCAAATTGTATGCACAATAATAGTAAATCTGTTTTTTTTTTCTTAGCTATTGTGGTTGTTGTTGCAAACATCTACAAGAAACAACGAGCAACGTTACAGGCAGTAAGTGATGCCAACTCTTTCAGCTTTAAGAGGAAATAGCAGAGGATGAAAAAAAAGCACACCAAACAATAAAAGATTAGATAAACTAAAACGCATAATTTGGAGCTGCAGCATTTTATCATTTGATTTTGAATTGGACCATAAAAATGTTTTCCAATAGTACATATTTGCATTTTTAATATGATCCATTAGATGCTATTTAGTAATTCTAGTATTCACAGAGCTTAATGGTAGCCGGTTTCTAAATTTTCTTTCCAATTCTTTCGCATTTGAGTACAATTTGAAAATTCGTAGTACAAAATTTAAAAAAAAAAATTCTTAAGCTATATATTCAGGGGTGCACCTCCCGATTCCAGATTTTTTTTTTTTTTTTTTAAAGTTGGTGAAGAAAAAATTCAACTAAATCCTTTAATTAAAAAAAAAATACAAAAAATCAATTAAAATTTTGATTAAGTCAATTAAACTTTTGTTTAAAAATTTAGTTGCTTAAAAAAGTTTAATCTAAAATTCAATTGACAAAATTAAATTATTGAGTTATTGTTTCAACTCTGATATCTGTTGAGCTTCTCATTTATTTGAATGAACATAATAACTAGTTGTTCTAAGAAATTTTTATGTAAAGATTCCCTGATGGTCTGCATTAGCAACAGTTAAATGCCCATAGCATTCAGCTAAACCCCTTAATAATCGATTTCAATGTATTTTTAAATTTGTTGTGTTGCTTATGACACATGAAAAAGCTCTGCACACAGTATAAAAGCACTAAATATGCATCACTATTTGCCAGCCCTAATGTAACAACATGCTGACGATGTGCAAGTGTAGTTTTTCCTATAGTCATAGACTGAACACATTGAATTTTTTTTTAAACTTATATGACTGACTGACTGGCAATCTATCTGATGTCTAGATACAAGGTATGATAGACAAGACACACATATACCTTAACTCAAAAACATCACACATTTGTACAAGTTTTCCCACATACTTATAATAGAGTTTTTGTAGTTAAACTTTAATAAAGTTTGCATGAGGAAATATGCGCATAAAATAAAGGTAACTTTTTTTTCATAGAAGTGGCGGCAGCAAAAGAAGATTTATACTAAAATTAAAAAAAAAACAAAGAAACATTAGTACATTTAAGAGTAGTGTATTCATTCATACTTCTCTTGGTTATATCTTATTTGTGTTTATCTGTGTATTTTGTTTAAATGTAATATGCAATAACCTGGACTAACTGACAAGTAACTTAACTTAACTGAATGCTTTACAATAATACAATAAGAAGTCTGTTTACAATGAGCAATAATAAAACAAGTTATATAAACTGAATGTAAAAAATATATCAACTAATAAATGTAAAAAAGAGACGTACATTGTGTCTAAAAGGAAATGAGTCTATGTGTTATAGACCACCATCCACCGACCGACCGAGCACCTCCGGTATATAGTGCACGTGAAAATTTACATTTGAGTTTTTTTTCTAACGAATTCATATTTTACATATTAATGAACGCTTATTGAAATTAAAATTTACAGATTTTGTGGTATTTTAATTAGCAGCAAACTTATTATTGTGTTGGAATATTAAAATATTTGCGATTTCTGAAAAATTGATTGATTTTAAACAAATAATTATGTAACATGTGTGTGGATGTTTACATCCTAAAATTTTTAAATGCGTCAAAAAATCCAGATTTGTTAGATGATTTAGATAAAATGTACATATATACATGAATACTTTTGACGTACTGAGCTGTTTATTTTGAAATTTGCATAAGTCATTAGTGGTTAAATTAATTTTTTTGGAATAAAAGTGTGCGCATTAAAGTTTTTTAGATTTTTTACTTAATGAGCACGTGAGTAATACTGGTACAAATTTCAAGTGAAATTTATATCAGGACATAATCCAAGCATTCAAAGTGTTTGTGGAAAAATCACTTATTTCAAAATATGTAGTTAAGTTCTCATAAATTTATAATAACCCATTTACATTTATCATTATTATAATTTTTAATTGTATCGTTATCATATTATTCTTTATACTCGTATTCTGTTACAAAATTCCATAAAAATACTGATTTTATTGTTATAAGTAAAAACTTTAAACTCGTTTTAAAACAAGTTTTTTTCAGGATTAGGATTCTTTTGAAGCGATATACACACAAATTGTGTCCTTGTGTTTTAAAACTGTAATTCGAAAAATTGCAAATATTTAGACATACATAAAATTTGTGTATCCCAAAAAATTTTTTTTTGCTTTTGCCCCAACATTTTTTGAAAGCTTTTAAGGTAAAGTATCTTTGTGATATTTTTTCAGATTTTTCGGAAGAGGTTTAGAGGTCGCTGAAATCAATCTTATCCCGAAAATCAGAGTTTCTCGACTTTTTTTAATTTTGTTCATTACGCAGCCCATTAGCACGATTTCTTTTTTGTTACTAAGTCAATTTTTTTTAATGTTCAAACTTTACCTAAAAAAATTCGTCAAATACTAAAAATGCTGAAAACATAAATCGTCAATCGGAAAAAATCGCCAAATAATAAAATCTCCAAAAAAAAACTTGCCACGGAAAAAATCACAAAACTGGAAAATTTTGCCAATAAGGAGAACATGCACAAAAAATAGAAAATTTCGCTTAAAAATATTTTTTCAAATAATTTTCACTCAAAAGTATTTGTAGCGCACTGTGAAAGAATTTATATAGAAAAAATTTATATTTTGAAAACAAGAGTTTTGCTGATATAGAAAAATCACCAAAACCAAAAATATTGTCAAACACAAAAACAATCATTAGAACAAAAAAGAATAAGTTGCTGAATGTTAAAAATGATACGTTGATATGGGAAAAATCGCCATATGGTTAAGAAAATCCTAAAACAAAAAAGAACCGAAAACATGACATACCATGACATATAAATGTTACAACATATGTATATCATTCATATTTATTTTATGATACAAACATATTGCCGTAAACATTTTATAACATTAACATGATATGACTCAATTATCGTAATAAAAATATTATGACATAAACATAATATTTTGTGTCATCTTAAACATGTCATGGCAAGACTATATTACATGACTATGACATGACATACTTGTATTATGCAATAGCATGTTTATGTCATCACATAAATAAATATGTTATTTGATACATATTTATTTCTTAATTGAGTTATGATGAATTTTATTGTTTATTTTATTTAAGAATAGAAATAATTAATGTGATGGTTATAAAAAGGCAAACAAGAATAGTTGAATATACGTGGGTAGAATGATATAACTTCATGCAAACCTGAACATACAGTTAAAACACGGATAACAAAAACTAATAGTGATACTTAAAAATGCATTTACCGATGGCACATCAATAATTATACACACAATAAAACCATTTCTCATATTTCATGTTAAATAGCTGATGTTAGCAAATACTCTTTGCCCTAATAGATTGACATGGATACCGATGAAATGCGTGGTGGCACAGAAAAATGTGTCATTTCCCCCAGCCAAAGCCTAGTTTAGCTTTGCTAGTCTTACTTAATAAATTACATTAATTAATAAAATATTTAATTATATGATAAGAATTGGAAATACTGAACTTGAGCCTGATTAAATATGTTATGACATAATTATGTACAGTTAAATTTAAATTTATTACATCAGATTGCATACCTTGTAGATATCTTAGCTATATATCGCATATCTCCATTGATACTTCATAACTTGTTATTATTATTTTATATTTTTCTTTTTAACTTTAATTAATGACTTATTGTCTTTTATTTTACTTTAAGACCTCTTTTTTTATGTAAGTAATCATTGCACAAAGCTCCAAAACAGAAAAAAATCTTAGTATTATTTCACAAAAACAAAATGTATTGAATGGAAACCGCACAAAACTTGGCCAAATTGGCAAACAAATACACATACAAAGGCAAACACACACACAGACACAAAACCAAAAAAAAACTTTAATGATTTGTTTTTAATAAGGAAATAATAAACTAATTCCTCAAATAGCACTATTTGGCAAGAAAAATGTTTGTTGGAAAATTCACTTAACGATGATGAAAATGATACAAAATAATAATGACATCAACAAAGTGGTGTAAGTAGAACAATTAAAGAAGAACTTGTACGTATAATGAGACGAGAAAATTTCCATAACAAATTCAAGCAATTAATTTTCATTGAGTCTCTTCTTTATTACACGACAAATAAATTTTGCGTTTGTCTGTCTCTATGGAACTATAGCTCAGAAAAAAATTAACGAACAAATGAAAATAAAAATGACAGCTGACATAAAAAAAAATTTGTAAAAAACGTACGTCTAACAACAGCCGACAAACGCGAAAAGACTGAAAAGCCAAAGAAAATTTACAGAATTAATGTGTTGGCAGATAGTAAATGTAAGTATGTAGTTGGGGAAAAAACTTAAAAAATGAAATATTATGAAAGGAATATTTTAGTAAGATGTAGCAAATTATGAAAAGCATTAAAAAAGCTTCCAAATGGAGAGAAAAACAGCTTTTAAAGATCATGATAGATAATTAATAAAATAAAACTTGGACTTTAACTGAAAATTCTTTTTATTTTTACCGAGACTTCATTGAGAAAAACCAAACAAACAAAAAATATATAAAAATGTTTGCATTTAAAATTTTAATATTTTTTATTTGAATGTGGAGCTTAATTTAGATAAATAATTATTATTAATTTCAATTAATTAATTAATCAAATAAATAATAAATAAATACTAATGTTTTTAACTAATTAACGATTTAATTAATTAATTAAATAAATATATTCTAATGAATTTATATAGATAATTAATTATTTGAAAAGCTGTTTCATCTGGTTATTTGTTTGTATCAAGTTTTGGTTATTCAATAATTTTTAATTTCTGTTATATTTTAACTGCAGCAATGGATTTAAAACTTTAATTTTGAAGCCTTAATGTATGCTTCAGTTTTGCTTTATTTACGTTTGATAATATAAAAGTATGTATTTGTAGGCTTTAATAAAAAATGTGGCAACAAAAGTAGTTTAGTAAAGTAACTTGTAAGTACAAATTAAAACTGAAGCTAAAATACACTTGTGCCTCGATTTACACGTCATGTAAATTAATATTAAATGTAATATTTTCGTAGGAAATCTCTTAATTAAATAAAAAAAATTAATGGTATGTTTTTAAATATTTGAAATTGAGAATAAACATAAGAGATATAGGGAGTGATTTTTACTAATCTACAATAATTTGCGTTGTCGATTTGTAGACTAAAGATTTTATTAATGAGAACCGTGATATATATAAACTTTGTTTAAAAGTTCTTTAAAAAAATAAACGTTTTCTTTACATCGAAATAAAAATAGATTTTTTTTGTTAAGTGGTATAATTATTTCTTGTTTACAGTTGAATATAATATTGGTTTTTATATATTTTTTTAAGTTAATTTATAGGAATTAAAGTAGTCTTTTGTCTGAATAAAAATTCATTGATTAATTAATAATAATACTGGTTATTATTACATTATCTTTTTTAAGTAATATTATGAGTATAAAAAGAGGATCATTCATCCATTAGAGACAAAGTATTCATTAATATTCATAATTAATTGTCAATAGCAGGCGTGGGAAATCAGATAAAACAAATTCCCAAAAATGCTTTTAAGATCGATGATACGCCATTTTTCCATGTCACTATCTTCTCTACCGGTTGTAACCGTAAATCGGAAAAATATACTGCAACCTATTGCACAAAATTTTATAAATAAATGTACGATGTGAACTCAATACAAATCGCCTTTTCAGTAAGTTTTAAAGATTATTTTATATGGCTGTTCTATTAAAAGAAGACGTGGTGCGTCCGTTTAAAAAATATTTTTTAAACTAACAAAGGAAGGTCTATACCGAATTTTCCGAGGGAAATGCTGGCTTAAGACCTAAACATGTTTTTCTTTCTACGATTTAAATCAATATCTAGCAAAGTATAAAACTTTAAATCTAGATATAATTATTAGGCCCAACCAGTGTCGGACATAGACTTAGTGATACTAATTAATAATACATAGGAGTCGTGCAAAGCAAATAATCCCCACTATTGTGAATGGCGTCGTCGACGTCACATCAAGACGGCAGTAAGTTTGTCACTTGTCTACTCTTTATCGGCAACAATTGGCCATTGTTGCCGATAAAGAGTTTGACCATCTCTTACGAGTCTCTAAGGCTTTGTAAATTAATGTAGTATTAATGTAATTCTTGTCGATAAAGATTGGACAATTGACAATTTTTACTGTCGTCTTGATGTGACATCGACGACGCCATTCACAATAAGGGGGAATATTTTCAAGAAGTTTCATCTAGAGTGTTGAGTATTAGAGCCCTTGTGTCCCTCTTTTTTAAGCGGATGTTTTGAGTAATGTTTAAGACATTACGAGCAAGCGGATTAGGATGTGACTCGAATTTTGCTAAATATTTGCCTGGGTATTTTGCAATTTCTTCAGTCGCTAGTGGTATATTTAAATAACTATCTATGTAGATTTGAATTTATTATGTTTGATATTCAATAAAAATGAATTCGATCGAAAGTTTCCTGTCGACATCGTGAAACAGGCCGTCCAAAAAAAAGCATAGAAAGTTAGTGGCTTTTTTTCTAAAAAAAAAAATTGGAACGAACGCAATTTGAAGAACGAGGTTAACAGATTTTCCTTGGCTAAAGCTCGGCGATAACCAAACTGTGACTACAAAGAGATAGAGCCATCTCATATACAAACCATACACTATCATAGTTATAAGGAAAAAATGGTGACTAATTAATTGCATATGTCCTTTATTTATATAAAAGTAATATAAATGCAAAATTATATATGCACAGAGAACATAGGCGTCTAAATCTAAATTTGTTGACGTTTCTGTAATTGTTTGGGTTTAAGAAAATTTATTAATTAGGCCAAAGCTTCAGATCCGAGAGTTGGGGCTGCCAACATACCGCTAGGCCGGTTTCCAGAAACGCGTCGGTGTTAACATGCATGTGGATACTCAGTGCTGTACGCCTCCTCACATTAGCTGCCACCAGACGGGAGCATGAATGATATTATTTGGTAGCGGGTGGTCTAAGACCGGAATTTATTAGATGCTTTGGATTTTCGCTCCTTGCTACCCCCCGGATTGAATAGCAGACGGAGAGTTTTCAACATCTGAAAAAAAACACCACCGCGTTATTTTCTCTGGACCTATATCACGTTTTTCAGCCATGCCTATAATACAACCATTTTGTAGGAAATGCGGGCCAACATTCGAGCACTCGTTGCAATAATTTTTCCTAAAAATTAGACGGACCGCCTGAAGAAATGTCAGCGAATTTTAAGGCACTCGGTTCAAAAATGTACTACTTAAAATGTCCAATATTTTTTTTTCTTTAAGAATCGTTTTTCAAATGCAATGTATGCAAATATTTTTGTAATATAAATATCTGTAAAATGTTAAACCTTTTAGCAAACCTGCTCTAACACATTTACTTCTTCCTTTCTACTTCAACTCTTAGTTGCCACCCTCCGTGGCCGTAACGAAGAATGACTTTCCCCATTTCACTGTCTTAGAGAAAATAACCACAAGTGTTGACGAGTTGTTTAAAATTATAATAATCATTATAAAATTAAACGAAAAAAGTAAAAAAAAAATACATAAAACATTAAAAGATATAAAACAAGTAACTATTTAATTCTGTTTGTAGAAGTACTCGTATGTTAACGCTTTTACACCTGAACAGCGTTGAGGCAAACAAAACAGAAAGCAATTAACAAGTCAGCAGGTAAGAAAGGAAACCAGCCATATGGAAGTTGCAAAGAGTATAAAGAGCAACATAATAGTTAATAATTCTGTTAACAAGAATATTCGAGTCAACTTGGCTGGGGTAAATAATGCTTCACTGAGTGAGTGATTGGCGGCACAAGTCTTTCTTCGTTCTTTGTAAAGCAAATTAAAACAAAATGATGAAAATGTTTAACATTAATATTTTTTTTTTATTTTTTTAGATGACTGGGGCTATCTGTTAAAGTATGGCTAAAAAGCATGCCAACAACTGTTTAGTGTGTTTCGAGAAATATAGAAAAATTGAATATAATTACTAAAGAAAATATTATATACACATCTAAATAGAATTATACTTTTGTTAGATGACAACATTTTGATACGGCTGTAATCTCTTATAGAAAAGCTTAAAAGTTTCATTGCTTTATGAATTCTTTAACATGTTACATTATTTGATAATTTTCTTTAAACTGCAATCATTTATTTTTTATTTTTATTTTATTTTATTTTTCATTTAAACACAAAAGAAAACTGCTGTAAAATAAAATTATAATCGGCTTCGAAAACGTGACTAAATGTCTAAAGAAAAGCATAATAATAACAGTGTGTTTTTTCTATTTCAAACAGGAAATTCAAATTAAGAAAAATAATAATAAATAAAGCAAAAACTTCTAAAAAAAATAACAATATTGCAGTTTCAAATGCAATGAATGTGTTTTTGTTTTTCAGCTGCATTTTGCTATAAATTTGCATAAATTGTGTGCTTGGCAATTTATGAGTGTGTTGAGGCAGAGATTTCAAGGAATTAAAAAGAGGCACATGACAAAATTGTTTTTTCTTCGGAAAAACAATAAGGAAATCTTAATAAATTTTGCTTAAAATTAAAAAAAAAATTGTGATGCTTTAACACCTGCAAATAATAAAACTGTTTCATCAAAATTGGTGATGTGTTCAGGCAACACACTGCGAACTTCGCCCATTTTACATTTTTTAAATATTATTATTATTATTATTATATTTATAATTTGACCAGGCTAAAGTTCGTATCGGTTTGTAAGCCAAATTATATGTGGTAATTATTAATGAACAAAGAACAACAAAGTTAATTGCAAATATTCTGACAAACACGTAGTAGAACGGAACAACTAGCTGTTTTCGAAGGCCACTATACCTTAATCATCAGCGTTCTTTGTGCTGATGTAGATTTCTGCTTTTATATACTCAGCCATTATTGCAAATGGAATATGTGAATTATTTTGATTAATCGTATTCAATTTGCTGAAAGCTTTTCTGTAATGAAAGCACAATTTTACCATCTCTAAATTTACAACAGTCTTGCCATTGTCAGAGATGGTAAAATTGAGCTTTCATTAGAAAAAAGCTTTAACATTTTACAATTAACTTTGGTGTTATTTGTTCATTAATGTAATTTGGCTTACAAAGCGATACGAACTTTAGCCTGGGGGGTTATTATGTAATTCGATTCGAAGCGAAAACTGTTCGTATTTGTATGTTATTAACATGGCAATTCAAACATCCGTTCGATTCGGATTACATAATAACACCCCTGATCAAATTATAAATATAGAAACAAATGATCGAACAACAATAATTAAAATTATTATTATTATTTATTACTTTTACTTCATGGGCTCATTAGTCCAATTTTTCTTAATATAATACCTAAGAAAGTGTAAACACTAGTGTTGGTTGGTTGTTTTACGTGGCTCCCCGTTACACGCAGGCATTCACTAGTGTATTCCACAAAATTCCATTACTTCCAAAGATGCAAATTCATGACATAAATTTTTAATACTTTTAAACTTCTGTCCTTGACTTTAAGTTATTTTTAATATGAAAAGTTTTCAACTACTTATTTGTAGCATTCGTATTTTTCTACTTTTTTTACGCTTCTATTTGCAAGTGCCACAGAAATAGGTTAAGCTGTATATAATTTTTTTTGATAATTTTAGCCAAATGGAAAAATTATGTGTGGCTTGAAAAAAAAAATATGGAGAAAAAATAACAAAAATAAAAATAATGTGTTGCTTGGTTTTTTCACAACGAATTATTTATTAATTAATTATTTTAGTTGTTAACAATAATATTAACAAGTGACGAGGGCTGTTTGACAAGTTAAAGGCAGACGTGTAAGGTCAAAATTTTCCTAGCTTCGCTAGAGCTTTAGATTTTTCTTCAATTTAACTATTTCATAAGCATTAAATTGTCGAACATTTTGCTTGCATGTACATATGTATGTACATGTAGCATAAAAAATTGGTAAGAGTCCAAATGAACACCAGCGGCTCCCTGTTTATATTAAACTATCGCCAGGCTTTTTTCAAGGCCACTGTGCTTACAAGAGATAAAGAAGGGATTGCTTTAATAATTTTAACCAACATGCTACAGCGGGTGGACTTTTTACCACTTTTTTTTATTTCACGTCACTGTGCAGCGTTAAATATTATTTTATTCTTATAGAAACTCAGTGCAAAAAGCTGAAATAAATTGTTTTTTCTAATACGATATTTTAAAACCACTCTCGCATTTATAATTAACAACAAATCATTTATTCGAAACAAGCAAACAAACTGTAAAATAAAAAGCTTTTGGCATTCATGAAAAACAATTTAGTAACAAAATGTTTATTTGTTTTTAATTTATTGTTTATAATTAATTTAAACAATTATTGTCGCAGTTGCATTTTTTGTATACAATAAATTATACAAAATAATGCGACATAGTTGTTAGAGTTTTGTTACTTTTCGACTTAGATACTCGTACATACAGTGCGCTAACGATAATGTGATCATTGCACGATATAACCAAAAAAAAAAGATATATTGAAATCTTGTGGTATGTAGTTTGTTCTGCATGAAAAAAAGCATAGACATTAAGTAGTTATTTTTATCAATAATTTTTGAAGTTTGTATGAAAAACAAAATTTTTTTTTAATTTTTCAAGTGTTCGCTTTCGTTAAGCGAAGAGAAACCTAAGGATGATTTTCAAATACCTGTCGAATGATATTCATTTTGTTAATAATTCGCCGACTTTATATTTTTTTCGTATTTACCAAATACGTCTGTAATACAGACAAACTTCAAAAATTATTGATAAAAATAACTACTTAATGTCTATGCTTTTTTCACGCCATATTGAATTTTGACTACTGTCATATCTTTAGTGCAGCTACGTCCAAGCAATATGCACAATGTGCAAACTTTTACAAAAGAGCTTTTGTGCTTTCACACCGACGGGAGTACAACAGCCACAACAACAACACAACACCACACAACAATGCTTGCAAAGAAACAAGAACAAATGTAAGAGCTTTCAAAGCTATTTACCTCAAATCCAAATATCAGTGTAAGTGTGTGTGGACGTAGCTGCCTTAGTGACACTCCCAGGATTAAGACAAATCGATTGACATAAGAAACATCCAAATCGGCCCCCATACATGGACTGATACACACCATGCTCTTCTTTGCGTCGCATAATGCATACAAAAATTTAACACTTTTGTTTTGATTTTGTTTTGTTTTGTTTATTTTTCTTATTAGTTCACGTTAACGTGAAAGTGCTGTATATTGTTTTCATTGTTTTAGCTTAATATTAAAATTTAAACTTCAATAAGTTTTTTTTTAGCAAGATTAAACGGAAAAATGTTAAATTAATTGCGACAAAATTTAAAATTTAAAATACATTATTTTTTTGAATTTGCATTGCCGGCAATTTTGAAGTTAAGAAGTTAAGCATCGAGTGCATCTGAAGTAAAAAAAACAACTTAAGCACAATTCAATGAAACAATAGCTTTCAAAGAACGCATGGAATCAAGTTCAAGTTCAGTTGGGAAATGTTATGGAAGAGGAAATTTCGTACGACAATGAATTTAGTTTCACTATAAAAAGCTATAAATGCAAAATACGTAGATATCAGAGAAATGCTTAAAGTGAAGTAATAAAGACATACGCAACAGGGTTGGCAAAATTGGTATAATTGTACTTTTTTTTTGGTACTATTCAAACTCGAAAAGTGAAATAGTACACCAATGGTTAATTTATTACATTTAAGGAATCTCCCGAATTTCACACCGCATTTATTTTTAAACAATTGCATATATACATATGTATGTATATCAATTTTCACTTTGGGTCTATGAAACTAATATTCTTTTCACTTGAAAACAGTATTGAGAAAGTAAGGACATGTCCCACGATGTCACCAGAAATCGTTCGATCGAATACTTATATTGAAAAAAACAAAAAATTTTCTAATGTTATTGTTGTTTGCAATACAAGTTGGTACGATGGCACCAGAAATCGTTCAATAGGACAGTCCGTAAATTCAGGCACAGGCCGTAAAAATCAAAATATGTGAACTCATGCATTTTCAAATTATTTTTCTGCTAAATTCAGATGCTAGAGGACATGCTATTAATTTGTATATTTTAAATTTCATATGTAGTCATACACTTTAACGTCCGAACTCACAAACAAATGATTGAAAACTATTCGGTATCCGGAAAATAGGCGATTAGTTTAATAAATATATGTAATTTGAACTAAAAATTTTTTTTGGTACTATTAAGGTAAAAAGAAACATTTCTGAAATTTTAAAATTCTCCATTGCATAGTGTAAATGCACTTTTATTGAAAAATTGTATTTAATTTTTTGAACTTGAGCATGCATAAAGGTTTATAAGGCAGACTTGTCATAGCACAATAGTCCTCATTGGTTCCCGAAGAAAATATCAAGAACTCTTTTAAATCAGAACATTGTTTTTATAAACTAAATAGCACATAATTTTCAAAAAAGAAATAAATTTTCTTACCATAATTTTCAGAAATGTATTCAAATTTTATTTAAAACATACCTGCAACGAAAAGAAAACAAGACATCATAAAATTAATAATATAAAAAATAATGTTAAAAGTTTTAAATATAAAAAAGGTATTCAATCTACTAACAAATTTAAATGCCCAAGTATTACAATTCATTCATAAATCTCGTTCCTTCTTTCTGGTCCCTATAATTATTGAATAACATGTCACAAACTGCTAATTATCCCTTTCAAAAAAAAAAAAAAAACGATGACCAGTAGAAGGGAAAAACAGGAATAAGTTGTATAAAATGCAATTTAACGACCATGACTGACTTAAAGTCTTTCCGCTTGCAACAAAAATTACACTTTTCTGCAGACGTTTCGAATAGAAAATCTTGTAAAAACTGACGACTACGTACATGTAAATTACAAAGGCGGCAAAACATGAAACAAAATAAACTGAAATAATGATAAAGGATCAAGGTGCTGCCAAGAACAATCAAAATGAAACAAAATGTTATAAAACTTAATTATATATAATAATAATGATAATTAAGTGCAAAAAAAATAAGTTTAATAAAATAATCAAGGACGATTTATTAATAGGGTATATATAATAGTTTTGTACGAGTTTATATCTAGGTGGATTATAATAAAATTTGACTTCTCACTCACGCTGATTTCTTTATGAGTTTTTACTTTGATGAAATATAAAAAGAATAATCTTGAAAAAAATTAAATAGCCATAATATTTTTGAGTCATTTTTAAACAATTTGGAAAGTTAATATGAAACCAACGAAATATAATATTAATTACGAAATTAATAACGAAATTATAGTAGGGAAATTGTAAAATACTGCAACTGCATAAGATATTCGAAATTTCGAACTTACTTTTCAATTTTCGAATATGGTTCTGATGACATTCATAGTATTTTATTTTATTTTTTATAAAATATTATTATTTATGAAAAACAAACTTTAATGAAGGAAGAAATTTTTATTTATGCTTGTGTTAGACATTCTAATAACAACATAATTGATTAAATGCTTAAAAAGTGCAACTGTATTTAAAAAATTACGAAAAAAAAAGTATATAAAAGAAATTTTTGAATCTTCGAAAATTCGAACTTAATTTCGAACTTTCGAAAATTATGTCGGAACAATTGTGGCTTATTGTAATACAACTACACTAACAACTAGTAAAAAATTTCATCTTTCTACAACTTAAACCGGCCTACAATGAATTTAATAGATATGTACTACATATATGCAAACTTAAAGCAATAACCTTTTCTACTATGTATTTCCCTATTAAATTAAATACGAGTATAAACATTTTTCTAACGAATTAATATTGCAGTTGACAAATTATTATTTAAATAAAAACTACAACGAGTTAGCCTTTGAATTAATTTAATATCAATAAGGGGTTTTCCCATAATCATTTTTCTGCATAACATCACAGTTCAACGGAAATTAACTATTCGCTTTTATACATTATATATGGGCATTTTATATTTTTTTTTTCTGAACTTTTAAGGCTTTGGAAGTGATTTATCAATACAAACAATTAATAAAAGAAGAAATAAAAATTAAATTGTCCTCTAAAATATAAATATATGATCTCAAATTTTAACCAGAAACACACGCACGCACACACACGTCAAACAAAAAGCAGCTGATTGTTTATGAAGGTCAGTTTATCGTTAATAAATTAAAAATGTTGTTCAATAAAATTCACAGTAGGAATACAACAACTAAAATTAAAATTTCAGTAAATAAAATATGCTTAAAAATAATAATTTTCTTAAACCGGTTAATTTTTAGTTGGCAATTCAATATAAATTTGGACGGGCGGCATAAATTAAAATTTCAAAAACTTTTATCATTAAAAATACATGACAACAAAATTAGCTTATTAATTTATGAAACTAGGAGTGGTAATCAAATTCAATTGATATTATAAGCTAAAAAATGAAAAGGGGGAAAGTTAATTAAGAAGAAACAATGATACGAAAGAGAGGGATTTGATATGGAAATTTTAGGTTAATGTTTGGGAAAAAAAATATTCAAACTTAAAGGGATGGTCAGAAACTGGGATGGAATATATACATTAGAGTTAACGTTATTTTTCTTTTTTATATATCTTACATTCTCTCCCCCAAATCGGTTCAGTTTTATATATAAAAAAAATACAAAAAAATTTCACCGCGATAAGTTGGGTTTTAGGGGGTCCGTTCGCCCCTCAAAGTTGGCCTTCAAGCCCAATTTCAACGTAATCTGCTTGCATATGACTATCTTAAAAAAAAACATTTTACAAGAATACCATATATGGCAATATATTACCTCTTCTAGTCAACAACATTAGCTGGAAAGGAAGTTTTTTGCTAAAATTAATATTTTAGAAAATAATGAAGAAAATAACCAACAAAATACCAAAAAATTGTATGTAACAAAAATAACATTTCTATGGAAATTATTTTACCAAGCATGTACAATAAGAGCTTTCTATTAAATTATTTCATACATAAATTGCGTATAGTCAAAAGGAAACTAAACAAAAAACAAACAATAAAAGTAAGTACATTGAATAAATGGGCTTGAGGGCCAACTTTGAGGGGCCCTAAAATACAACTTATCGCTGAAAAATTTTTTTACATTTTTTTTTTTCATAAAACTGATCCGATTTGGGGAAGAAAATATAAGAAATAAAGAAAAAAAAATTCCATGCAACTAACGGCCACTCTTATATACATATGTACATATACATATAATTTAATGATTATTTTCTACATATTACTTTTTATTGTAGATAAAAATTTTTTTATTTTATGAAAAAAAACTAACTAACTAAATACTAACTAATACCGAGTACACACTATGGCATTTTGTGACATCTCAATAGTGTGTACTAGTGGCAACGTTTGTAATTTTCGATATTTTTCGTGGAGTGCCTTCTATATAACAAAAAAACATAATGTGAACGACGTTGCACACATTATAAAAATGACAGCGCAACTATTGTATAATGCAGGGCACAATATGGGATACATACATTGTTATCTTTTTATTTATACACGTAAATACTTGTTTATCAACTTGCGAGAAATGCTGAAACAAAACTAAATATTTGTATATTTGTATCTTAAAAAAATTAAATCTATAAATAATTATATTTTTTCACCTTAAGGGCGTATACTGAAAAGTTAGTTATTTGTTAAAATGAAGTTCTAAATATAACTTAATATTATAATGACAAATACCGCGCTAATTAAAAAAAATTATTTATTTTTTGTGTGTTTTCTTTTCTTTTTTATTGTACTGTGGAGTTTCCGTATAACGAACATCAATGCAACAGAATTGTATAAATTATTCAGATATTATAGCGAATGTATTTAAGTATATTTGTAATCCTTCTGAATAGAACACGAACAAAGTATAAAAAAAGAATAAAGGTGTCCTCGAACATTCGGTTATAGCTATGCTGCTTAGCTATATAAAACAAATTTCATGTTTAAATAATAAAGCAATACAATTATATGATATCATGATGTCAAAGTCGCTGCAAATATTTCAAAACGTAGATGCGTACGATTATATCTGAGCTGTTCACGGAGATAAACATGAGAGAAATGTCTTCGCGTATGTGTATTAATTTTTATAAGAAGCCGATTGATGTTCGCCACTCTCTACTTTGGGCAGCTATGGATTAAATTTATATATTGTTTGCAGGGTGACCGATGACATTTTTCAAAAAGTGGCACCAAATAGGGGATTTATAAAAAAAAGATGCAAAATTAAAAAAACGAGAAAACTACACTAAACTTTTTATTTTTAATGCATTTTTATATAACTAACCCCAAAAAAAGGGGACGATGAGTTGCAAGGCAGTCGAAAAAGTGGCAATTTGCCACTTCAGTCGGTCAAAAGGTCACGCTGATTGTTTGTGCCCATGTGCAAAAACAATACAAAAACCAATGTGCAATCGTTCTCATTCTTTTTGTTTTGTTTTTGCTTCACTCTCAC
Organism: Tachina lurida; assembly: GCA_944452675.1. Classification (NCBI taxonomy): domain Eukaryota; kingdom Metazoa; phylum Arthropoda; class Insecta; order Diptera; family Tachinidae; genus Tachina; species Tachina lurida. Next base: position 155,598,278 of record OX101753.1, on the reverse strand, counting down.
TTCAAAGAACGAAACATAACAAAATCAAACATTTTGTTCCGTTTATTTTCGTACTCTTCTTTTGAAGTACAAGGAAATCAAAACAAAAATAAATTTATAACTGTAATTTTGCTACGAAAATCACGTACTAACTGCTGTGTCGTGGCATAAAGAGCATAGCTGTAAAAAGTGTCAGTTATTGTGTTAATTATAATAGTTTCTTCAGAATTTGTAAGATATAAAGTTTACAAATATTATTTATTTATTTAAAGATATTTTTTATATCTTTCATAAGTAATATAATTTGTTTATTATTATTATTTTTATATATTATAAATTTTTGTCGGTGCTCTCTTTTCTATTTTAATGTCGATATAAACGAAACGCACTGTAATACTTTGTTTTACAATTTTTCCATCTCTGAGCTACGGAACAACTATTGTGTTATTCTAATTATTTTTTATTTACATACATTAATTATTTTTGTCGTTTGGCCTTTGAGAGTTTTCCGTATCTTTCTGGTATTTTTTTCAGTGAATGAACTGGAGGGTTACTGTCGTTTGCGATGAGAACAAAAAACGAATGATTGGTATTTGCTAATCCGTTGGCGTATTTGCCTTTCGCTTTTCACATTTTTATTAGACGAAAAATCCTCTCCATAAGGAATAGATTGCCGCCGAATTGTCGTGATGGTTAATAGATCGCCGAGAAAAGAGAATGGGTTCGGCTCACTTGGTGGGACCATTTAATTAGTTCGCTTTGTGTTTAGTTGACAGTTGTCACGATTTAGAAGATAAAAATCGCATTTCCTGAATTAGCAAAACCATACCGTAGAGTGTATGGGAAGTTTTGCGGCCTTTTTCTATAATTCTCTAAGAGACGTAGTATGTTTCCACCGACTTTAAATCAAGTAGGCTTCACTTCAAAGTGTTTCCACCGAACTTGTGAGTGATTTGTGGTTCGAATTTTCGTAGTCAATTTATGCACGTGCTTTATAAGATGGTCGCAGCAGCTGTAATGTGAATTTTATTCACATGTGGTTGACATTTAAAATTGATTAAATATACCTTAATGTCATTTTTTCGAAATTGTCGATCACTATTGATGGATCACCCAGGGATGGAGTTTGTAATTTTAAAAGCAACACAGGGTTGCATACATGAATCGAGCTCGAAAAATAGTATTTTCGACATTATTTAAAATAAATCAACCACTTTGAGGTGATTTATTCATATGCAAAATGTATGGTAAATCATATATAAATTAACATGATTTGCACAAACCATCATGATTTGTATAAACCATGCCGGTGGTAACATACTATTAAAAACCTTAAACGCTAGATTAAAGATTTTTAAAGCGCTATATCTAACGCGAAAAGCGCTAAGTTGGTATATTTGTTTATATTACATTTAGCCAATATTTTAAGGGTTAATGCCTTCATCACCTTGCGTTATAACTATGTGCATAATTATTTATATGAATACATATGTATGTACAAATGTATGTATGTAATATGTATACAAACGTGGTTTAATTTCGCCTTAGAAGAGAATGTTAACATTTTGTTTTAGTCTTTTTAGCGTTTACTACTTTTGTTTGGCTTAATTATGCAAATATTGCAACACGCTGTTAACATTTTTAAAACATGACGTTATTACTTATTTTTCTTTTTTTAACAATAAATATTTTTTTATTGTTTTCTTTGAACTTTGTGCGTTTATATATTTGATTGTTTTTTTTTCAAATCTCGGCTTGAAAAGACTGCAGAAATTTCAGAGCGCAAAAGGTTTGTTACTCTTTGTTCAGACTTTAAGAGATAAATAAGCTCCGTGTTGCATAGATTTTTTTTGTATTTAGTAAAATTTTTATAGTTAAATGATGTTAATAATAATGTATTTTTTATTTCTGAGAACATACCGTAAATATTAAATAATATATGCATTTTTAAATTAATTGCTTAAGAGTTAGAAACCACGTTTATTTCATAAAAAACAAGTATTTATCTTTTTTTGAATGTTGCAATTTAAGGTGCAAATAAATTGCATTTAATTTGACATGGCATTGAATCAGCAAAACAAAAACAATTAAGAAACAGCATTCAGGGTTGCAATAAAATGTAAAAGCAGTCGTCATGCTTATAGCCTCGGGTTCAACAATTTACAGTAGTGCTGAAAATATTTCCAAAATCAGTGTAAACTTTTACGAGCGTCTTAGCATGGTATCACTTTGTGGCATAGCAAAAACAAAACATGGAATAATCATAAAATATTTCCCTTCAACTTTTTCAGACTCATTTTCCCGATTTGTACAAGTAGAAGATACTATACTGAAAATAAAATCTTCTTCGTTGTATTAGTGAAGAATAATTTATTTACTTTCATGTACATTATGAAATTTCAGGCATTTAATGAAAACTTTCAATAAACTAATGAAAAATTGCATACATGCAATGAAAAATTATTAATGACGCTACTTCATTAGATAAATGAATATTTTTTTCTCTTGGTGTATTCCAGCGACTGAAAGCATACAATAAAAATCGTGAAGGAATGCCTACTAGACAATCCCACGACTTTTGAAAAAATGCAACCCTGATCTCATGAATTATTGTTGTCTTTTGAAAATTTCCCTAAACTCCATATTTTTATTTTCTGAAAAACTATACGATTGTGTAGGATAGTGAATCCTTTACCAACCACAATTTTAAATTGATGCAACGATCAATAATATATAGCGAATCGTGAAAAAGAATACTTGGAACAATATCCCTAATAAATTCATACAAGCAAAAATAAATACACAAAGTTGTAATACCGCTCATTTACTTTAATAGTGTAATAACTCAAAAAATAGGGTTTTTTACTTAATAATGCAGAAAAGTCCAGCATTTCTTTTTATATCTTGTGTAAAAAAATCATATAAATAGCTTCTACTACCACCTCCTGAAAGATGAATATATATTTTTATTTATTGCGGTGTATGTAAATAGAAAACTTTAAGCCAGATTTCTCCAAAAACTATAATTGACTATATATACATCGTCCATTTTTCACGCCGAAAATTATTTCATGCAAAAAATATAATCAATTTTTAATGTAAAAAATTACTTGGACTGTACATCGTCCATTTTTTTATGCAAAAAATTAAATGTACTACACACCGTCCATTTTTAATGTAAAAATTAAATGGGCTATATATACATCGTCCATTTTTTTATGGCAAAAACTAAATGGATTATACATCGCCCATTTTTAATGCAAAAATTAAATGGACTATACAACGTCCATTTTTCATGCAAGAAATTATTTCATGCAAAAAATATAATAGTATAGTCGAAAATTTAATGCAAAAAATTTAATGGACGGACTATACATCGTCCATTTTTCATGCAAAAAATTAAATGGGCTATACATCGTCCATTTTTTATGGAAAAAATTAAATGGATTATTTATCGTCCATTTTTCATGCAAAAAATTATTTCATGCAAAAAAATATAATGGACTATACATACATCGTCCACTTATTAAGTTATAACAATATTGAAGTCAATGAGCTGATATGTGCTCATTTGTCTGCCCTACTACTGTATGACTGTATGCATAAAAAAGGGTTAAACAATTTATTTATTTAGTATTTTTTATTTACATATTTATTTCATTTATATATTATTACAATTATAATTATAATAAATCTTTACTATCGGCTTAAAAAAAATGTAATAATAATAATAATAATAATAATAAATGGGTAAAAATGCACAATTTAAGAATAAAAATTAAATCAAATGGTTAATAATAATAATAATAAGCCTTACAATTCCATAAAAATTATGGTTTATTGCATTAGCTGCTCAATAAAAAATAATACAATTTCAAGCGCTTCTGGCATTGAACAACAAACAGCTTTTCTTAAAACATTTTAAAAAGCTCACTTCAGAAAATTAATAAATATTTTTTCTTTTATTAACTATAAGATTCTTTCAATGTTTATGATCGTAAATACATAAATAAATAAATGTTCAAGCCATACTATTGTCAGATTTTTTCTTTAAATACTAAATTTATGCACTTGTGATCAGTCAGGGAGAAAATGTGTAGGCTTTTTAATAAAAATCAATAGCAGCCAAATGCACCATAAACTTTTATTAAAAGTCTGGTCTGTCAACAGTGATATGAATACAATATGTGCACGCAAACACGGAATTACAGTATATCAAGGTATTTTTTGGACAGCAAATATATAAAAATATGTATATATTTTTTTGTGATTTATGTTACAATTTATGTTAGAAGATTTCTTAAAGAGTTATGTCCTCCTTCATCATCATCATCAAAAGGAAAAAAATATGCATGCGAAGTAGAGTTAGGGGGTTAAAAAATTTAAGAAAATGGCCCGAAGCTGCTCACTGCAATTATAATTTTGATATCTTTGAATGTGCTTATTTTAATAAATTATAATAAATAAAATAAGATTTTAATGACAACGCTGAATCTAACGAAAGTTAAATGGCAATACTTCTTTCGTTTTTTTTCAGTCAATATTAAATGTAAATTTATTGGCTATCTATTAAATTTTTTGAACAACTGTACATTTACAGTGGTATGCACACACAGATGCATGCACCGTGTACGACGCATAATGAGCAGTTGGATACATGCGTGCATTAGTGAGTGACTGCTGCACTACATATTAAATAACGAGTTTAGGTTTAAGTTTTCTTAGAAAATTAAATACATACATATGTACCTACGTACGTGTTTAACTACATACATACATATTTATATGTTAGATTGTTTCTTAAACAAATACTTATACACATAATCAGTTTGATTTGTTAGTGCATTTTAGAGATGGGCGCGTGTCGTGTGTTTTTCGTGACGCGAACACGCACGACTCAACACGACGTGTTCGTGTTAAAAAAAAAAATCTGATTTCGTTCGTGTTGGGGTCGTTTCGTGTTGAGCAAAAATTGACACGAAACGATTTTAGATGTAAAATATGTATGAATGAATTTTCAGTAGAGAAAAAATTTAATATTTTGTATCGTCAAACACACAACACCAGCATATTTGTTGATATTGTATGGGCCGCTGAAGCATAAAGTTCTGTACGGAAACCGATAGTATCAGCTGTGGTGGCAAATATTCTGCCTTATCGTGGTTGGCGTATTTCAAATACGACTACGACTGTTTGGTAATAGATTAAAGAAAAACTGTTGAAGTCTTCTTTAATCTATTACCAAACAGTCGTAGTCGTATTTCAAATACGCCAACCACGATAAGGCAGAGTATCAGCTGTGGTGCCGACTCGCTGCCATATTTTGAAGCGAGTCTTGAAAAAAATCAATTAAATATTCCAAATTTCAATATCATACCAATAATATTTCGTGCGGTTGTGCAGTATCGTACTGACAAAATTTTTCGCGTGCGTGTTTCGTACGTGTTAAGCAGTGTCGTGTTGCAAAATTCGACACGCTCCCATCTCTAGTACATTTATGTCATACTAATACTTACATACATACATACAATGTGTTTAATATATCTGCATATATGTATGTATGTATGTATGTAAGTATGTCTGTATATTTATCTTTCTTTTTTTGAAAAATAATCTAGACATATTATGTCTTCTAGTTACCACAAAATTAATCGACACGTTTTGTATTGAAAGCTTACAACGTGAGCTTAGAAACGATAACAAAGTGCTGATTACTGTTGCTGTTATTTAGAGTATTATGTAAGAGAAGTATAGACAAGTGAAATGAGTGCTTATGCATTATGTTATGCAAAATGAACTTGCATATTAATTCCATGTAGGGATGGGCAAAAAATATCGATATATCGAAATATCGATATTTGAGAAAATAAATATCGATATACATATATCGCCGATATTTCAAAAACATATATCGATACATCGATTCTTATTTACGAGTATCGGGTTTCGATACTTTTAAGAGCTATAGCCGTTTTTTAACTGTGACCCAACTAAGGCAGGTGACTTTTTGGATTGTGTGGGTATAAGCCTAAAGGCAGAATTTGTTTTTACTTTCCGTTCTGTTACGAATCAGCTGACTCTTTTTGGTTTATAAAAATTATATACATATAAGCTATTAGTTTTTCTCTCCTTAATTCGGTTATGTTGCGTACACATTCCTCGATGCATGTCGTTATTCACTTTATGAATGCGATGGTAGAGCTATAGCTAAAACTTTACAACACTTTCCCGGGAAATGAAAAAGTCTGGGAAAAGAAAAACTCTAATAACAATGGACGATGCAAAACTCATCACTTTAGTGGAAAACTGTGACCATTCTGGTCCGAAACAGCTGATAATTTATTACAGAAAAAGTAACTTTTAAAATTTAGAACCAGAACGGCACAGCACAGAGCAGCAACAGAAAGTAAAGACGAATGAAGTCTTAAGGAGCTACAGTAGGTTACATATTACTTAACATAAATAGTTTTTTTTTGTATTAAATTTCTTAAAGTAAGTAATTGTGCATTCGAAATTAATGCAGCAAAAAATATCGATATATCGAAATATCGATGTTTTCTAAAAATATATATCGATACTGTTCAAAAACATCGATACGATATATATCGATACATTTTCTTCATTTGCCCATCCCTAATTCCATGTACTTACGTATATATATATACTGCATATATATTAGGCCGGGTCGATTTTTATGGAGGCAAAAAAATCGCTCAAATTACAAGAAAAATCGTATTCTAGGGATCAAAATAAGAAACTTTACCGAAGGACCCATACCTCTAAAATGTATTTTGATGTGCCGATTTTTGATCCGAAAGGTCAAATTTTCTTGAAGGGTCAAATTTTGAAAAATCTCACTTTCACCCATTTAGAGTTCCTCAATCGAGTCAAAATGTATGACCGACCCCCACTAATTTTGGAGGGTCGACCCACCTATGCCAGTGGCACACACTCTAGAACCGCCCCTGGGGGTTCCGCATACAAACATTTGTGATTTTTTGAAATCGAATCAATTTTAAATCGTACGATTTACAAAATTAATAATGGTCCTGCCGACGTGTTTAGCATAATACACGATCATTTTCTTTCAAATATTATATTTCAAATATATATTACAATTGAAAAAAGTCTGAAAAAGTATTTCTGTTATCGAAGTTAGTTTTCTGAAATTCGATTTACAGAACAGGCCCGATAAAATATGCTTAATTACATAGAGAGAAAAAAACATAGTTTTAGTTGTTTTTATATCTACACAGATAAAAAAAAAGTTTTAATTTTCCAGCCCTGGGATCATATTTTAATTTTGCTGATTTTTGGTACCAATATATTTTTTTTCTACATTATAAAATAGGTTTATTTAATAGAGAAAAAAAAATTTTTTGGATTAATTATCGTTTTAGTTTAAAAAAAAATTTTAAATTTTCCAACCCTGTAGTGTAGTAATGCGGCTGGCACCAGTGATGCCAACTTTTTTTGACATCTAAATTTAAAAAACGCACTAAAAAGCGTAAAAAGCACTAACATGAAAAACGAGTGAAGTTCAATAATGTTTAATATTTTCTAAGCTATGCTCTATTTAATGAAATATATCAGACACAAAAGGTATGCTTTAACACTAAAAAAATAATCACACAAAATTTTTATTAAAGTAATTTTAAGAAAGACACAAATTTTTTAAAAGCACTACTTAGTGCTGTTTCTTAGTTTGGCACTAGCGCTCAAAATTTGGTGTTTTGAGTATTCAAAACGATCTCAAAATAGTGCCAAAAGCACCAAATTGGGATCGCTGGCTGGCGATGCCAACTTTATTAATGTGCTTTGGCTTAGCCAGAATTCTGCTAACACTCACTCACACACAAACTTATGCATACATTCTATTATTTGTAATCCATCACAAAGAAAAAAAGAAATAAATATAATAAAAAAAATTATTCCTATTCTTATTGAATTAATGCCAAGTTTCCAATCTATCCAATACATTTTTCTTAACTATTTGGCATACTTCCCAATACTGCAAAACAAACTGTGTGTGCATGTGCAAGATTAAACTGAAAAGCGCGTTTTTTCTTAAACTTATTTTTCGATCAAAGCTGCTTCGAGACTTGCATTTATTAACGGTGAAGCGTGCCAAATGTGATTTTTGTGCCGATGCTGTTTCTGTTACAATTGCTTTTTTTTTCTTTTCTTTTATGAATGACGTTATAATTTGTTACGTTTCTTGTAGGTGTAAATGAAGCGGATGATGTAAACGAAGTTAATCAGTATTAGCAACTTTGAGTCTGGAAAACGAAAAGTAAAGGATAGTATGCACATTAGTATTTTTTTATTTTCCTGGATATGAAAGATATACATATGTATGTATGTATTGCTTCAGTAACGTCATAACTCAAAAAATCGCAATTTTTGAGTTAATAACACCGAATTAATCTCCATATCATATTGTGTAAAAATTTCATACACATATCGTCGGTTGATAATTTAAATGTCGTATGTGGATTTTTTTCGCGGTTTTGAGTTAAGATCGATTCCTTAGGTTTTACGAGCTGATCTTTCATTTGGCGTCATCAGTTTATCGATGCCTCATACGGTTTTCGAGATGTGGAGTGTTGAGTTTGTCGTATGTGGCATTTGCTGATGCAATTTTCAAACTTCAAACTCAACTTACTCGAAACTATCGGAATCCACATACGACAATTAAATTATGAACCGACGATATGTTGTATAGATACTCGTACTCAACTTCTGAAAAAAAATATACGGCCTGGCCCACGATGTCACCAGAAATCGAACGATCGACAACTTGTATTGCGAACAACAATAACTTTAGAAAATTTGTTGTTGTTTACAATGCAAGTTGTGGATCGAACGATTTCTCGTGACATAGTGGGCCAGGCCGTTAATTTTCTTTTCTCACTAAGTTGTGAACAAAGCTTAAATTAATTTTCTGTAAAGCTAGTTTTTTTTCAGTTATGACGTTGTTGTAGTAAATGAGCGATATGTATGTATGTCCTAATTTACACTAAGCAAGTCTTATTGCTAAGCTGATTAGTTTGTCTCTCTTTCCTAAAAAACTAATCAGCTTAGCAATAAGACTTGCTGAGTGTAAATTAGGACTATGTTAAACGGTTTCCAAATTTTCCTACCTAAATACAGAGTATAGAATGGATTCAAAATTATATTTTTTTTTTGCCACCCGGAGAATCAGATTCGGTTAGATAGAATTCTTCCTGCTGTAGCTATAAAGCAAGATAAAATTTTCATTTTAAAAATAAAACATAAATTCATGTAGTAAACAGCATACTCAAAAAAAAAACTCATACAACAATCATGTGCACATGTGATGCATAAGATTAAATTAAACTTAAGCTTAATTTAAGAAAAAAAAAAAGAAATTTGTAAAACAAAATCAACTATTAGCGTGACGCACGCAAACTTCAATTTAGAATTTTAAAGAAAACAAACAATAAATTAACAATAGACTTTTTTATTTGTAAAGCATTTTAATTTCAATAATTCGAATTTAAACCTCTAGCAAAAAAATATATATAAAAAAAACAAAATATGGGTCAAATTTTTTCTTATTTCTTTTAGTTTCTCATAAAAAACAAAAAAAAAAACAAAACATTGTACAGCCTTAAGTATATTATCCATGACCGCTAAAACAATTGTTGTTAAACATATCTTAATGTTTTTAAATTGTTGATGTTATATTTTTTGATACAACAATAAACTATTCTACATATTCAGGGTAATCATGAATAAAATTCCGCGTGAAATTTAGAATTTTTTGTTTTCCTATTACTTGCTATTAGTTGGAATTGTTCCCCGGAAAACATTTCACGCGGAATTTTATTCATGATTGTCCTGATTATTTCTTAATTTAATTCGCTAAACATTGTGTTATCAAAGTTTGTTATAAGCACATTCTTAATTGATTAAGGCGCAATTTAATTTTGATTAGAACTATACATTTTATTAAAATAATGCATATTTATACGAGTAATAAGCTTACACTTGAAAAACCAAATCTAAATGCTGAAAAAGTTTAATGTTAAACTTATAAGAAAGTATATTTTCTCCCAGAGGTTCACTTTATCATAATGAAAAATGGGCGATGTATAATCCGTGTAATTTTTAGCATGAAATAATTTTTATGAAAAATGGACAATGTATACATATGTATATAGTCCATTTAACTTTTAGGATAAAACAATGACGATGTATAGTCCATTTAACTTTTAGGATAAAAAAATGACGATGTATAGTCCATTTAATTTTAAGCATGAAAAATGAACGATGTACTTTTTTTTTAATTTTTTTGCATGGAAACTGGATTATGTATAGCCCATTAAATTTTTTGCACGAAAAGTAGACAACGTATATAGTCCATTTAATTTTTTGCATACGAAATGGACAAATTATAGTAAATTAAATTTTTTAATAAAAAATTGCAAACTGGACTATGTATTCAGTCCATTAAAATTTTTATGTATAGTCCATTTAGTTTTTAGCATGAAAAATATACGATGTATAGCCTATTTAATTTTTTGCATACGAAATGGACGATTTATAGTCCATTAAATTTTTTCATAAAAAATTTAAAAATAGACGATGTAAATTTTTTTCATAAAAAATTTTTCTGCATGAAAAATGGATGATGTATAGCCCATTAAATTCTTTGCACGAAAAGTAGACGACGTATATAGTCCATTTAATTTTTTGCATACGAAATGGACAAATTATACTAAATTCAATTTTTTAATAAAAAAATTGCAAAATGGACTATGTATTCAGTCCATTAAATTTTGTGTGTATAGTCCATTTAATTTTTTGCATGAAAAATAGACGATGTATAGCCTATTTAATTTTTTGCATACGAAATGGACGATTTATAGTCCATTAAATTTTTTCATAAAAAATATAAAAATAGACGATGTATAGCCCATTAAATTTTTTTCATAAAAAATTGTTTTGCATGAAAAATGGATGATGTATAGCCCATTAAATTATTTGCACGAAAAGTAGACGACGTACATATATAGTCCATTTAATTGTTTGCATACGAAATGGACAAATTATAGTAAATTCAATTTTTTAATAAAAAATTTGCAAACTGGACTATGTATTCAGTCCATTAAATTTTGTATGTATAGTCCATTTAATTTTTTGCATGAAAAATAGACGATGTATAGCCTATTTAATTTTTTGCATACGAAATGGACGATTTATAGTCCATTAAATTTTTTCATAAAAAATTGAAAAATGGACGATGTATAGCCCATTAAATTTTTTTCATAAAAAATTGTTTTGCATGAAAAATGGATGATGTATAGCCCATTAAATTGTTTGCACGAAAAGTAGACGACGTATATAGTCCATTTAATTGTTTGCATACGAAATGGACAAATTATAGTAAATTCAATTTTTTAATAAAAAATTGCAAAATGGACTATGTATTCAGTCCATTAAATTTTCTATGTATAGTCCATTTAATTTTTGGCATGAAAAATAGACGATGTATAGCCTATTTAATTTTTTGCATACAAAATGAACGACTTATAGTCCATTAAATTTTTTCATAAAAAATTGAAAAATAGACGATGTATAGCCCATTAAATTTTTTTCATAAAAAATTTTTTTGCATGAAAAATGGATGATGTATAGCCCATTAAATTGTTTGCACTAAAGTAGACGACGTATATAGTCCATTTAATTTTTTGCATACGAAATGGACAAATTATAGTAAATTCAATTTTTTAATAAAAAATTGCAAAATGGACTATGTATTCAGTCCATTAAATTTTGTATGTATAGTCCATTTAATTTTTTTCATGAAAAATAGACGATGTATAGCCTATTTAATTTTTTGCATACAAAATGGACGATTTATAGTCCATTAAATTTTTTCATAAAAAATTTAAAAATAGACGATGTATAGCCCATTAAATTTTTTTCATAAAAAATTGTTTTGCATGAAAAATGGATGATGTATAGCCCATTAAATTGTTTGCACGAAAAGTAGACGACGTATATAGTCCATTTAATTTTTTGCATATGAAATGGACAAATTATAGTAAATTCAATTTTTTAATAAAAAATTGCAAAATGGACTATGTATTCAGTCCATTAAATTTTGTATGTATAGTCCATTTAATTTTTTGCATGAAAAATATACGATGTATAGCCTATTTAATTTTTTTGCATACGAAGTGGACGATTTATAGTCCATTAAATTTTTTCATAAAAAATTTAAAAATAGACGATGTATAGCCCATTAAATTTTTTTCATAAAAAATTTTTTTGCATGAAAAATGGATGATGTATAGCCCATTAAATTGTTTGCACGAAAAGTAGACGACGTATATAGTCCATTTAATTTTTTGCATATGAAATGGACAAATTATAGTAAATTCAATTTTTTAATAAAAAATTGCAAAATGGACTATGTATTCAGTCCATTAAATTTTGTATGTATAGTCCATTTAATTTTTTGCATGAAAAATAGACCATGTATAGCCTATTTAATTTTTTTTCATAAAAAATTGAAAAATAGACGATGTATAGCCCATTAAATTTTTTTTTCATTAAAAATTGTTTTGCATGAAAAATGGATGATGTATAGCCCATTAAATTTTTTGCACGAAAAGTAGACGACGTATATAGTCCATTTAATTGTTTGCATACGAAATGGACAAATTATAGTAAATTCAATTTTTTAATAAAAAATTGCAAACTGGACTATGTATTCAGTCTATTAAATTTTGTATGTATAGTCCATTTAATTTTTTGGATGAAAAATAGACGATGTATAGCCTATTTAATTTTTTGCATACGAAATGGACGATTTATAGTCCATTAAATTTTTTCATAAAAAATTGAAAAATAGACGATGTATAGCCCATTAAATTTTTTTCATAAAAAATTGTTTTGCATGAAAAATGGATGATGTATAGCCCATTAAATTGTTTGCACGAAAAGTAGACGACGTATATAGTCCATTTAATTTTTTGCATATAAAATGGACAAATTATACTAAATTCAATTTTTTAATAAAAAATTGCAAAAAGGACTATGTATTCAGTCCATTAAATTTTGTATGTATAGTCCATTTAATTTTTTGCATGAAAAATAGACGATGTATAGCCTATTTAATTTTTTGCATACGAAATGGACGATTTATAGTCCATTAAATTTTTTCATAAAAAATTTAAAAATAGACGATGTATTAAATTTTTTTCATAAAAAACTTTTTTGCATGAAAAATGGATGATGTATAGCCCATTATATTGTTTGCACGAAAAGAAGACGACGTATATAGTCCATTTAATTTTTTGCATATGAAATGGACAAATTATAGTAAATTAAATTTTTTAATAAAAAATTGCAAAATGGACTATGTATTCAGTCCATTAAATTTTGTATGTATAGTCCATTTAATTTTTTGCATGAAAAATAGACGATGTATAGCCTATTTAATTTTTTGCATACGAAATGGACGATTTATAGTCCATTAAATTTTTTCATAAAAAATTGAAAAATAGACGATGTATAGCCCATTAAATTTTTTTCATAAAAAATTTTTTTGCATTAAAAATGGATGATGTATAGCCCATTAAATTGTTTGCACGAAAAGTAGACGACGTATATAGTCCATTTAATTTTTTGCATATAAAATGGACAAATTATACTAAATTAAATTTTTTAATAAAAAATTGCAAAATGGACTATGTATTCAGTCCATTAAATTTTGTATGTATAGTCCATTTAATTTTTTGCATGAAAAATAGACGATGTATAGCCTATTTAATTTTTTGCATACGAAATGGACGATTTATAGTCCATTAAATTTTTTCATAAAAAATTTAAAAATTGATGATGTATAGCCCATTAAATTTTTTTCATAAAAAGTTTTTTTGCATACGAAATGGACAAATTATACTAAATTCAATATTTTAATAAAAAAAAATTGCAAAATGGACTATGTATTCAGTCCATTAAATTTTGTATGTATAGTCCATTTAATTTTTTGCATGAAAAATAGACGATGTATAGCCTATTTAATTTTTTACATACGAAATGGACGATTTATAGTCCATTAAATTTTTTCATAAAAAATTTAAAAATTGATGATGTATAGCCCATTAAATTTTTTTCATAAAAAGTTTTTTTGCATACGAAATGGACAAATTATACTAAATTCAATATTTTAATAAAAAAAAATTGCAAAATGGACTATGTATTCAGTCCATTAAATTTTGTATGTATAGTCCATTTAATTTTTTGCATGAAAAATAGACGATGTATAGCCTATCTAATTTTTTGCATACGAAATGGACGATTTATAGTCCATTAAATTTTTTCATAAAAAATTTAAAAATAGACGATGTATAGCCCATTAAATTTTTTTCATAAAAAATTTTTTTGCATGAAAAATGGATGATGTATAGCCCATTAAATTGTTTGCACGAAAAGTAGACGACGAATATAGTCCATTTAATTTTTTGCATATAAAATGGACAAATTATACTAAATTCAATTTTTTAATAAAAAATTGCAAAATGGACTATGTATTCAGTCCATTAAATTTTGTATGTATAGTCCATTTAATTTTTTGCATGAAAAATAGACGATGTATAGCCTATTTAATTTTTTGCATACGAAATGGACGATTTATAGTCCATTAAATTTTTTCATAAAAAATTTAAAAATAGACGATGTATAGCCCATTAAATTTTTTTCATAAAAAATTTTTTTGCATGAAAAATGGATGATGTATAGCCCATCAAATTGTTTGCACGAAAAGTAGACGACGTATATAGTCCATTTAATTTTTTGCATACGAAATGGACAAATTATACAAAATTCAATATTTTAATAAAAAAAAATTGCAAAATGGACTATGTATTCAGTCCATTAAATTATGTATGTATAGTCCATTTAATGTTTTGCATGAAAAATAGACGATGTATAGCCTATTTAATTTTTTTTCATAAAAAATTTAAAAATAGACGATGTATAGCTCATTAAATTTTTTTTCATAAAAAACTGTTTTGCATGAAAAATGGATGATGTATAGCCCATTAAATTTTTTGCACGAAAAGTAGACGACGTATATAGTCCATTTAATTGTTTGCATACGAAATGGACAAATTATAGTAAATTCAATTTTTTAATAAAAAATTGCAAACTGGACTATGTATTCAGTCCATTAAATTTTGTATGTATAGTCCATTTAATTTTTTGGATGAAAAATAGATGATGTATAGCCTATTTAATGTTTTGCATGAAAAATAGACGATATATAGCCTATTTAATTTTTTTTCATAAAAAATTTAAAAATAGACGATGTATAGCCCATTAAATTTTTTTCATAAAAAATTGTTTTGCATGAAAAATGGATGATGTATAGCCCATTAAATTTTTTGCACGAAAAGTAGACGACGTATATAGTCCATTTAATTGTTTGCATACGAAATGGACAAATTATAGTAAATTCAATTTTTTAATAAAAAATTGCAAAATGGACTATGTATTCAGTCCATTAAATTTTGTATGTATAGTCCATTTAATTTTTTGGTGTATAGCCTATTTAATGTTTTGCATGAAAAATAGACGATGTATAGCCTATTTAATTTTTTTTCATAAAAAATTTAAAAATAGACGATGTATAGCCCATTAAATTTTTTTCATAAAAAATTTTTTTGCATGAAAAATGGATGATGTATAGCCCATTAAATTGTTTGTTTTGTATGTATAGTCCATTTAATTTTTTGCATGAAAAATAGACGATGTATAGCCTATTTAATTTTTTGCATACGAAATGGACGATTTATAGTCCATTAAATTTTTTCATAAAAAATTTAAAAATAGACGATGTATAGCCCATTAAATTTTTTTCATAAAAAATTGTTTTGCATGAAAAATGGATGATGTATAGCCCATTAAATTGTTTGCACGAAAAGTAGACGACGTATATCGTCCATTTAATTTTTTGCATACGAAATGGACAAATTATACTAAATTCAATTTTTTAATAAAAAATTGCAAACTGGACTATGTATTCAGTCCATTAAATTTTGTATGTATAGTCCATTTAATTTTTTGCATGAAAAACAGACGATGTATAGCTTATTTAATTTTTTGCATACGAAATGGACGATTTATAGTCCATTAAAATTTTTTCATAAAAAATTTTTTTGCATGAAAAATGGATGATGTATAGCCCATTAAATTGTTTGCACGAAAAGTAGACGACGTATATAGTCCATTTAATTTTTTGCATACGAAATGGACAAATTATAGTAAATTCAATTTTTTAATAAAAGATTGCAAAATGGACTATGTATTCAGTCCACTAAATTTTGTATGTATAGTCCATTTAATTTTTTGCATGAAAAATAGACGATGTATAGCCTATTTAATTTTTTGCATACAAAATGGACGATTTATAGTCCATTAAATTTTTTCATAAAAAATTTAAAAATAGACGATGTATAGCCCATTAAATTTTTTTCATAAAAAATTGTTTTACATGAAAAATGGATGATGTATAGCCCATTAAATTGTTCTCACGAAAAGTAGACGACGTATATAGTCCATTTAATTTTTTCCATATGAAATAGACAAATTATAGTAAATTAAATTTTTTAATAAAAAATTGCAAAATGGACTATGTATTCAGTCCATTAAATTTTGTATGTATAGTCCATTTAGTTTTTTGCATGAAAAATAGACGATGTATAGCCTATTTAATTTTTTTTCATAAAAAATATAAAAATAGACGATGTATAGCCCATTAAATTTTTTTCATAAAAAACTTTTTTGCATGAAAAATGGATGATGTATAGCCCATTATATTGTTTGCACGAAAAGAAGACGACGTATATAGTCCATTTAATTTTTTGCATATAAAATGGACAAATTATACTAAATTCAATTTTTTAATAAAAAATTGCAAAATGGAATATGTATTGAGTCCATTAAATTTTGTAGTATAGTCCATTTAATTTTTTGCATGAAAAATAGACGATGTATAGCCTATTTAATTTTTTGCATACGAAATGGACGATTTATAGTCCATTAAATTTTTTCATAAAAAATTGAAAAATAGACGATGTATAGCCCATTAAATTTTTTTCATAAAAAATTGTTTTGCATGAAAAATGGATGATGTATAGCCCATTAAATTGTTTGCACGAAAAGTAGACGACGTATATAGTCCATTTAATTTTTTGCATATGAAATGGACAAATTATAGTAAATTAAATTTTTTAATAAAAAATTGCAAAATGGACTATGTATTCAGTCCATTAAATTTTGTATGTATAGTCCATTTAATTTTTTGCATGAAAAATAGACGATGTATAGCCTATTTAATTTTTTGCATACGAAATGGACGATTTATAGTCCATTAAATTTTTTTCATAAAAAGTTTTTTTGCATACGAAATGGACAAATTATACTAAATTCAATATTTTAATAAAAAAAATTGCAAAATGGACTATGTATTCAGTCCATTAAATTTTGTATGTATAGTCCATTTAATTTTTTGCATGAAAAATAGACGATGTATAGCCTATTTAATTTTTTGCATACGAAATGGACGATTTATAGTCCATTAAATTTTTTCATAAAAAATATAAAAATAGACGATGTATAGCCCATTAAATTTTTTTCATAAAAAACTTTTTTGCATGAAAAATGGATGATGTATATTGTTTGCACGAAAAGAAGACGACGTAATAGTCCATTTAATTTTTTGCATATGAAATAAACAAATTATAGTAAATTAAATTTTTTAATAAAAAATTGCAAAATGGACTATGTATTCAGTCCATTAAATTTTGTATGTATAGTCCATTTAATTTTTTGCATGAAAAATAGACGATGTATAGCCTATCTAATTTTTTGCATACGAAATGGACGATTTATAGTCCATTAAATTTTTTCATAAAAAATTTAAAAATAGACGATGTATAGCCCATTAAATTTTTTTCATAAAAAATTTTTTTGCATGAAAAATGGATGATGTATAGCCCATTAAATTGTTTGCACGAAAAGTAGACGACGTATATAGTCCATTTAATTTTTTGCATATAAAATGGAGAAATTATACTAAATTCAATTTTTTAATAAAAAATTGCAAAATGGACTATGTATTCAGTCCATTAAATTTTGTATGTATAGTCCATTTAATTTTTTGCATGAAAAATAGACGATGTATAGCCTATTTAATTTTTTACATACGAAATGGACGATTTATATATAGTCCATTAAATTTTTTCATAAAAAATTTTTTTGCATGAAAAATGGATGATGTATAGCCCATTAAATTGTTTGCACGAAAAGTAGACGACGTATATAGTCCATTTAATTTTAAAAAATTGCAAACTGGACTATGTATTCAGTCCATTAAATTTTGTATGTATAGTCCATTTAATTTTTTGCATGAAAAATAGACGATGTATAGCTTATTTAATTTTTTGCATACGAGATGCATAGCCCATTAAATTTTGTTCATAAAAAATTGTTTTGCATGAAAAATGGATGATGTATAGCCCATTAAATTGTTTGCACGAAAAGTAGACGACGTATATAGTCCATTTAATTTTTTGCATACGAAATGGACAAATTATAGTAAATTCAATTTTTTAATAAAAAATTGCAAACTGGACTATGTATTCAGTCCATTAAATTTTGTATGTATAGTCCATTTAATTTTTTGCATGAAAAATAGACGATGTATAGATTATTTAATTTTTTGCATACGAAATGGACGATTTATAGTCCATTAAATTTTTTCATAAAAAATTTAAAAATAGACGATGTATAGCCCATTAAAATTTTTTCATAAAAAATTTTTTTGCATGGAAAATGGATGATGTATAGCCCATTAAATTGTTTGCACGAAAAGTAGACGACGTATATAGTCCATTTAATTTTTTGCATACGAAATGGACAAATTATAGTAAATTCAATTTTTTAATAAAAAATTGCAAACTGGACTATGTATTCAGTCCATTAAATTTTGTATGTATAGTCCATTTAATTTTTTGCATGAAAAATAGACGATGTATAGCTTATTTAATTTTTTGCATACGAGATGCATAGCCCATTAAATTTTGTTCATAAAAAATTGTTTTGCATGAAAAATGGATGATGTATAGCCCATTAAATTGTTTGCACGAAAAGTAGACGACGTATATAGTCCATTTAATTTTTTGCATACGAAATGGACAAATTATAGTAAATTCAATTTTTTAATAAAAAATTGCAAACTGGACTATGTATTCAGTCCATTAAATTTTGTATGTATAGTCCATTTAATTTTTTGCATGAAAAATAGACGATGTATAGATTATTTAATTTTTTGCATACGAAATGGACGATTTATAGTCCATTAAATTTTTTCATAAAAAATTTAAAAATAGACGATGTATAGCCCATTAAAATTTTTTTATAAAAAATTTTTTTGCATGAAAAATGGATGATGTATAGCCCATTAAATTGTTTGCACGAAAAGTAGACGACGTATATAGTCCATTTAATTTTTTGCATACGAAATGGACAAATTATAGTAAATTCAATTTTTTAATAAAAAATTGCAAACTGGACTATGTATTCAGTCCACTAAATTTTGTATGTATAGTCCATTTAATTTTTTGCATGAAAAATAGACGATGTATAGCCTATTTAATTTTTTGCATACAAAATGGACGATTTATAGTCCATTAAATTTTTTCATAAAAAATTTAAAAATAGACGATGTATAGCCCATTAAATTTTTTTCATAAAAAATTGTTTTACATGAAAAATGGATGATGTATAGCCCATCAAATTGTTCTCACGAAAAGTAGACGACGTATATAGTTCATTTAATTTTTTCCATATGAAATGGACAAATTATAGTAAATTAAATTTTTTAATAAAAAATTGCAAAATGGACTATGTATTCAGTCCATTAAATTTTGTATGTATAGTCCATTTAGTTTTTTGCATGATAAATAGACGATGTATAGCCTATTTAATTTTTTGCATACGAAATGGACGATTTATAGTCCATTAAATTTTTTCATAAAAAATTTAAAAATAGACGATGTATATAGCCCATTAAATTTTTTTCATAAAAAATTTTTTTGCATGGAAAATGGATGATGTATAGCTCATTAAATTGTTTGCACGAAAAGTAGACGACATATATAGTCCATTTAATTTTTTGCATATAAAATGGACAAATTATAGTAAATTAAATTTTTTAATAAAAAATTGCAAAATGGACTACGCATTCAGTCCATTAAATTTTGTATGTATAGTCCATTTAGTTTTTTGCATGAAAAATATACGATGTATAGCCTATTTAATTTTTTGCATACGAAATGGACGATTTATAGTCCATTAAATTTTTTCATAAAAAATATAAAAATACACGATGTATAGCCCATTAAATTTTTTTCATAAAAAATTGTTTTGCATGAAAAATGGATGATGTATAGCCCATTAAATTGTTTGCACGAAAAGTAGACGACGTATATAGTCCATTTAATTGTTTGCATACGAAATGGACAAATTATAGTAAATTTAATTTTTTAATAAAAAATTGCAAACTGGACTATGTATTCAGTCCATTAAATTTTGCATGTATAGTCCATTTAATTTTTTGCATGAAAAATAGACGATGTATAGCCTATTTATAGTCCATTAAATTTTTTCATAAAAAATTTAAAAATAGACGAATTTTTTTCATAAAAAACTTTTTTGCATGAAAAATGGATGATGTATAGCCCATTATATTGTTTGCACGAAAAGAAGACGACGTATATACTCCATTTAATTTTTTGCATATGAAATGGACAAATTATAGTAAATTAAATTTTTTAATAAAAAATTGCAAAATGGACTATGTATTCATTCAGTCCATTAAATTTTGTATGTATAGTCCATTTAATTTTTTGGATGAAAAATAGATGATGTATAGCCTATTTAATTTTTTGCATACGAAATGGACGATTTATAGTCCATTAAATTTTTTCATATATTGTTTGCACGAAAAGAAGACGCCGTATATAGTCCATTTAATTTTTTGCATATGAAATGCAAAATTATAGAAAATAAAATTTTTTAATAAAAAATTGCAAAATGGACTATGTATTCATTCAGTCCATTTAATTTTGTATGTATAGTCCATTTAATTTTTTGCATGACAAATAGACGATGTATAGCCTATTTAATTTTTTGCATACGAAATGGACGATTTATAGTCCATTAAATTTTTTCATAAAAAATTTAAAAATAGACAATGTATAGCCCATTAAATTTTTTTCATAAAAAATTTTTTTGCATGAAAAATGGATGATGTATAGCCCATTAAATTGTTTGCACGAAAAGTAGACGACGTATATAGTCGATTTAATTTTTTGCATACGAAATGGACAAATTATACTAAATTCAATATTTTAATAAAAAAATTGCAAAATGGACTTTGTATTCAGTCCATTAAATTTTGTATGTATAGTCCATTTAATTTTTTGCATGAAAAATAGACGATGTATAGCCTATTTAATTTTTTGCATACGAAATGGACGATTTATAGTCCATTAAATTTTTTCATAAAAAATTTAACCCTAGAATACTAACCCACGTAAAATTTACGTGTAGTTTTTTTTAATATTGTTGCTACAAAATTATCAAGCAGCCTAACAGTACCAAATTCTACAAGTGCTTTTATTGAAACTTTTTGAACAAACGCCAAGCCAAAAATAGATCATATTTAATCATTAAACTGTTCTAAAAATATGATCAGTACAAGGCTATACGTAAAATTTACGTGGTGTTAGTGTTAAGAGTATAATATTTTTACGGAAATTATACGTGGCATTGGTAATAAGAGTATAAATTTGTAGAATTGTTTCATGTCGTGACTGTAAAGGCAAGTAAAAACCCAATTGAATTCCAAGCGTGTTCTGAACTGTAAACATGTTGCAGCATTACTAAACTTCAGCGACTTCAACAACATTGGTGACGCTAGTCATAAAGAGGAGGAGGAGGATTTTGATAGCGGCGATAGTTACGCTGTTAAGAAGAGGTGCAAAACATGAAAATAACATCGAAAAAGAATTGGCAGAAAGAAGCATCACCGAAAAGTTCATATTGAAAAAATACGATGTAAAAAACAAGGCTCACAGAAGGAATTACTGCAGCTAATACAAAATCAGAAAAAAAACGTAATTTTAGGCCAGAATGACTACATTTTGAATAACTTTGAATTTTACAACGAAGGCTCTAAAAGCGTGGCATCAAATAAAAGTATACAAAAACTGTATTAGCCAGCAGGACTGATGATATACATATGTATGTATATGAACTAGCATATTAAAATTTATTTTATTTCAGCTTTGACTTGAAACATGAATTTTTATTTCGCTTTTAAAACTGTTTTTGATTGCTTTATAATAAATTATAAGTTTATTTCTGTTATATAAATAACAACAAATAATAATATAAAATTATTTCCATAAAAAACTCAAATTACTTGAACTGCTTTAGGAAAAATTCTACAGTACGTAAAATTTACGTGGCGTTAGTATTAACGTAGTATTAAATAGCGTTAGTATTCTAGGGTTAAATAGACGATGTGTAGCCTATTGAATTTTTTTCATAAAAAACTTTTTTGCATGAAAAATGGATGATGTACAGCCCATTAAATTGTTTGCACGAAAAGTAGACGACGTATATAGTCCATTTAATTTTTTGCATATAAAATGGACAAATTATACTAAATTAAATTTTTTAATAAAAAATTGCAAAATGGACTATGTATTCAGTCCATTAAATTTTGTATGTATAGTCCATTTAATTTTTTGCATGAAAAATAGACGATGTTTAGTCTATTTAATTTTTTGCATACGAAATGGACGATTTATAGTCCATTAAATTTATTCATAAAAAATCTAAAAATAGACGATGTATAGCCCATTAAATTTTTTTCATAAAAAATTTTTTTGCATGAAAAATGGATGATGTATAGCCCATTAAATTGTTTGCACAAAAAGTAGACGACGTATATAGTCGATTTAATTTTTTGCATACGAAATGGACAAATTATACTAAATTCAATATTTTAATAAAAAAATTGCAAAATGGACTATGTATTCAGTCCATTAAATTTTGTATGTATAGTCCATTTAATTTTTTGCATGAAAAATAGACGATGTGTAGCCTATTTAATTTTTTGCATACGAAATGGACGATTTATAGTCCATTAAATTTTTTCATAAAAAATTTTAAAATAGACGATGTGTAGCCTATTGAATTTTTTTCATAAAAAACTTTTTTGCATGAAAAATGGATGATGTATAGCCCATTATATTGTTTGCACGAAAAGAAGACGACGTATATAGTCCATTTAATTTTTTGCATACAAAATGGACAAATTATACTAAATTCAATATTTTAATAAAAAAATTGCAAAATGGACTATGTATTCAGTCCATTAAATTTTGTATGTATAGTCCATTTAATTTTTTGCATGAAAAATAGACGATGTATAGCCTATTTAATTTTTTACATACGAAATGGACGATTTATAGTCCATTAAATTTTTTCATAAAAAATTTAAAAATAGACAATGTATAGCCCATTAAATTTTTTTCATAAAAAATTTTTTTGCATGAAAAATGGATAATGTATAGCCCATTAAATTGTTTGCACGAAAAGTAGACGACGTATATAGTCCATTTCATTTTTTGCATATGAAATAGACAAATTATACTAAATTCAATTTTTTAATAAAAAATTGCAAAATGGACTATGTATTCAGTCCATTAAATTTTGTATGTATAGTCCATTTAATTTTTTGCATGAAAAATAGACGATGTACAGCCTATTTAATTTTTTGCATACGAAATGGACGATGTATAGTCCATTAAATTTTTTCATAAAAAATTTAAAAATAGACGATGTATAGCCCATTAAATTTTTTTCATAAAAATTTTTTTTGCATGAAAAATGGATGATGTATAGCCCATTAAATTGTTTGCACGAAAAGTAGACGACGTATATAGTCGATTTAATTTTTTGCATACGAAATGGACAAATTATACTAAATTCAATATTTTAATAAAAAAATTGCAAAATGGACTATGTATTCAGTCCATTAAATTTTGTATGTATAGTCAGTCCATTTAATT
Source organism: Tachina lurida (assembly GCA_944452675.1). NCBI lineage: Eukaryota > Metazoa > Arthropoda > Insecta > Diptera > Tachinidae > Tachina > Tachina lurida. The sequence goes on along the minus strand of OX101753.1, from coordinate 155,574,114 downwards.
TTTTGGATGAAAAATAGACGATGTACAGCCTATTTAATTTTTTGCATACGAAATGGACGATTTATAGTCCATTAAATTTTTTCATAAAAAATTTAAAAATAGACGATGTATAGCCCATTAAATTTTTTTCATAAAAATTTTTTTTGCATGAAAAATGGATGATGTATAGCCCATTAAATTGTTTGCACGAAAAGTAGACGACGTATATAGTCGATTTAATTTTTTGCATACGAAATGGACAAATTATACTAAATTCAATATTTTAATAAAAAAATTGCAAAATGGACTATGTATTCAGTCCATTAAATTTTGTATGTATAGTCCATTTAATTTTTTGCATGAAAAATAGACGATGTATAGCCTATTTAATTTTTTACATACGAAATGGACGATTTATAGTCCATTAAATTTTTTCATAAAAAATTTAAAAATAGACAATGTATAGCCCATTAAATTTTTTTCATAAAAAATTTTTTTGCATGAAAAATGGATAATGTATAGCCCATTAAATTGTTTGCACGAAAAGTAGACGACGTATATAGTCCATTTCATTTTTTGCATATGAAATAGACAAATTATACTAAATTCAATTTTTTAATAAAAAATTGCAAAATGGACTATGTATTCAGTCCATTAAATTTTGTATGTATAGTCCATTTAATTTTTTGCATGAAAAATAGACGATGTACAGCCTATTTAATTTTTTGCATACGAAATGGACGATGTATAGTCCATTAAATTTTTTCATAAAAAATTTAAAAATAGACGATGTATAGCCCATTAAATTTTTTTCATAAAAAATTTTTTTGCATGAAAAATGGATGATGTATAGCCCATTAAATTGTTTGTTTTGTATGTATAGTCCATTTAATTTTTTGCATGAAAAATAGACGATGTATAGCCTATTTAATTTTTTGCATACGAAATGGACGATTTATAGTCCATTAAATTTTTTCATACAAAATTTAAAAATAGACGATGTATAGCCCATTAAATTTTTTTCATAAAAAATTTTTTTGCATGAAAAATGGATGATGTATAGCCCATTAAATTGTTTGCACGAAAAGTAGACGACGTATATCGACCATTTAATTTTTTGCATACGAAATGGACAAATTATACTAAATTCAATATTTTAATAAAAAAATTGCAAAATGGACTATGTATTCAGTCCATTAAATTTTGTATGTATAGTCCATTTAATTTTTTGCATGAAAAATAGACGATGTATAGCCTATTTAATTTTTTGCATACGAAATGGACGATTTATAGTCCATTAAATTTTTTCATAAAAAATTTAAAAATAGACGATGTATAGTCCATTAAATTTTTTTCATAAAAAATTTTTTTGCATGAAAAATGGATGATGTATAGCCCATTAAACTGTTTGCACGAAAAGTAGACGACGTATATAGTCCATTTAATTTTTTGCATATGAAATGGACAAATTATACTAAATTCAATTTTCATTTAATTTTTTGCATGAAAAATAGACGATGTATAGCCTATTTAATTTTTTGCATACGAAAAGGACGATTTATAGTCCATTAAATTTTTTCATACAAAATTGAAAAATAGACGATGTATAGCCCATTAAACTTATTTCATAAAAAAAATTTTTGCATGAAAAATAGCCCATTAAATTGTTTGCACGAAAAGTAGATGACGTATATAGTCCATTTAAATTTTTTGCATACGAAATGGACAAATTATACTAAATTCAATATTTTAATAAAAAAAATTGCAAAATGGACTATGTATTCAGTCCATTAAATTTTGCATGTATAGTCCATTTAATTTTTTGCATGAAAAATAGACGATGTATAGCCTATTTAATTTTTTGCATACGAAATGGACGATTTATAGTCCATTAAATTTTTTCATAAAAAATTTAAAAATAAATTTTTTTCATAAAAAATTTTTTTACATGAAAAATGGATGATGTATAGCCCATTAAATTGTTTGCACGAAAAGTAGACGACGTATATAGTCCATTTAATTTTTTGCATATGAAATGGACAAATCATACTAAATTCAATTTTTTAATAAAAAAATTGCAAAATGGACTATGTATTCAGTCCATTAAATTTTGTATGTATAGTCCATTTAATTTTTTGCATGAAAAATAGACGATGTATAGCCTATTTAATTTTTTGCATACGAAATGGACGATTTATAGTCCATTAAATTTTTTCATAAAAAATTGAAAAACTCGCCCATCTTTTAAACAATAAGCTTAGCTCACTAGAGCACCGCTCACCAAAGTAAGGGGGGGGGGGGAATGAAACGAGTATATCACTCAGACATGTTTTTCTAGATAAATTAGTATTTAGTATTTTTTTACATTAATTAGATATACTCAATTGTAGCTTGTATTGCATGCATACGAATGTAATAAATAAGAACTAAAACAAACAAAGAACAACACACATCAAGTATACTCAGTAACGATATTTAAACAAACACACAACATAACACAAACACATGTAATACTCCAAATAGCACACAATTAATGAACAAACCATGCAAAATATGTATATGCACGACAAGCATGGAACTCTCATTTAGTATAAAATATTATTTCTATAAGTATACCAAGTTTGGATACAATCGGGGCGATTCAAACAAGACAAGAATTTGCCATTTGTGTGTTGTGAGAGTGTGATTGAGGGTGTTACAGTGTGTCGTGGGTATATTGTATACCACCTTGCACAGCGGCTTCGGCTGACTGTTTCAGTCACAGCGGCTTCGCCTGACTGTTTTCCACAGCGGCTTCGGCAGACTGTTTCGCCACAGCGACTTCGGTTGACTGTTTTCCACAGCGGCTTCGGCTGACTGTTTCGTCACAGCAACTTCGGCTGAATGTTTTCCACAGCGGCTTCGGCTGACTGTTTCCCACAGCGGCTTCGGCTGACTGTTATGTTATATAGATTTAAGCATAGTAAGCTAAGAAATATTGTACTTATTTTAATTATTAGTTATAAGAAAGATTGTACGTATATTAACAATTGGTTATGAAGGTAGAATAACGCCGATCATCCGACTCATCCCGAGTGTTCCCGACCGATTTCCGACATCATCGCAGGTGCCAGCAATACCCCCGAGATACCGTAACCGTAATTATAACCTACTGCTGCCACTGCCATGACGAAGTAATTGCAAGGCAAATCACGAGTGCCGCCGACCGGCTTCCGACATCATCGTAGGTCACAGCAATATCCCGAAATACCGTAACCGTAATTATAACCGATTGCTGCCACTACCCTGACGAGGTAATTACAAGGTGTATCACGAGTGCCACCGACCGACTTCCGACATCATCGTAGGTACCAGCAATATCCCGAAATACCGTAAACGTAACTATAACCTATTGCTGCCACTACCCTGACGAGGATAACTATAAAAAGGCGAATAACTCACGATTATCACCGATTGAATCTTATCTTCATTGTAGCTATTGTTATATTATATCTGACTTTATTCAAATTGTAAATAAAGATTAAAGTATATTTTGACCCCCAGAAAGGGTAAATAAATAGTGTTATTACTTAAGGTTTGTGGATCCGTAAGTAAATCCTGGACATATGGCTAAGCTATCCCAGCCGATGATAAAACCACGTTACAAATGGACCATTAAATTTTTTTCATAAAAAATTTTTTTCCATGAAAAATGGATGATGTATAGCCTAATAAATTTTTTGCACGAAAAGTAGACATCGTATATAGTCCATTTAATTTTTTGCACACTAATTTCATGTGCAAATTATAATAAATACAATTTTTTAATAAAAAAAAAATTGCAAAATGGACTATGTATTCAGTCCATCAAATTTTGTATGTATAGTCCATTTAATTTTTTGCATAAAAAATAGACGATGTATAGCCTATTTAATTTTTTGCATATGAAATGGACGATATATAGTCCATTAAGTTTTTTCATAAAAAATTTAAAAATAGACGATGTATAGCCCATTAAATTTTTTTCATAAAAAATTTTTTGGCATGGCAAATGGATGATGTTTAGCCCATTAAATTTTTTGCACGAAAAGTAGGCGACGTATATAGTCCATTTAATTTTTTGCATACGAAATGGACAAATTATAGTAAATTCAATTTTTTAATAAAAAATTGCAAAATGGACTATGTATTCAGTCCATTAAATTTTGTATGTATAGTCCATTTAATTTTTTGAATGAAAAATAGACGATGTATAGCCAATTTAATTTTTTGCATATGAAATGGACGATTTATAGCCCATAAAATTTTTTCATAAAAAATATAAAAATAGACGATGTATAGCCCATTAAATTTTTTTTATAAAAAATTTTTTGCATGAAAAATGGATGATGTATAGCCTATTAAATTGTTTGCACGAAAAGTAGACGACGTATATAGTCCATTTAATTTTTTGCATATGAAATGGACTATGTATTAGTCCATTAAATTTTGTTTCTATAGTCCATTTAATTTTTTCCATGAAAAATAGACGATATATAGCCTATTTAATTTTTTGCATACGAAATGGACGATTTATAGTCCATTAAATTTTTTCATAAAAAATTTAAAAATAGCCATTAAATTTTTTTCATAAAAAATTTTTTTGCATGATAAATGGATGATGTATAGCCCATTAAAATATTTGCACGAAAAGTAGACGATGTATATAGTCCATTTAATTGTTTGCATACGAAATGGACAAATTATAAAAAATTATATAAAAAATAGTTTTGCATGAAAAATGGATGATGTATAGCCCATTAAATTGTTTGCACCAAAAGTAGACGACGTATATAGTCCATTTAATTTTTTGCATACGAAATGGACAAATTATAGTAAATTCAATTTTTTAATAAAAAATTGCAAAATGGACTATGTATTCAGTCCACTAAATTTTGTATGCATAGTCCATTTAATTTCTTGCATGAAAAATAGACGATGTATAGCCTATTTAATTTTTTCCATACAAAATGGACGATTTATAGTCCATTAAATTTTTTCATAAAAAATTTAAAAATGGACGATGTATAGCCCATTAAATTTTGTTCATAAAAAATTGTTTTGCATGAAAAATGGATGATGTATAGCCCATTAAATTGTTTGCACGAAAAGTAGACGACGTATATAGTCCATTTAATTTTTTGCATACGAAATGGACAAATTATACTAAATTCAATTTTTTAATAAAAAATTTGCAAACTTGACTATTTATTCAGTCCATTAAATTTTGTATGTATAGTCCATTTAATTTTTTGCATGAAAAATAGACGATGTATATCCTATTTAATTTTTTGCACACGAAATGGACGATTTATAGTCCATTAAATTTTTTCATAAAAAATTTAAAAATGGACGATATATAGAACATTAAATTTTTTTCATAAAAAATTGTTTTGCATGAAAAATGGATGATGTATAGCCCATTAAATTGTTTGCACGAAAAGTAGACGACGTATATAGTCCATTTAATTGTTTGCATACGAAATGGACAAATTATAGTAAATTCAATTTTTTAATAAAAAATTTGCAAACTGGACTATGTATTCAGTCCATTAAATTTTGTATGTATAGTCCATTTAATTTTTTGCATGAAAAATAGACGTTGTATAGCCTATTTAATTTTTTGCATACGAAATGAACGATTTATAGTCCATTAAATTTTTTCATAAAAAATTTAAAAATAGACGATGTATAGCCCATTAAATTTTTATCATAAAAAATTTTTTTGCATGATAAATGAATTGCAAACTGGACTATGTATTCAGTCCATTAAATTTTGTATATACAGTCCATTTAATTTTTTGCATGAAAAATAGACGATGTATAGCCTTTTTAATTTTTTGCATACGAAATGGACGATTTAAAGTCCATTAAATTTTTTCATAAAAAATTGAAAAATAGCCATTAAATTTTTTTTATAAAAATTTTTTTTGCATGAAAAAGGGATGATGTATAGTCCACTTAATTTTTAGCATAAAAAAATTACGATGTATAGTCCATTTAATTTTCAGCATGAAAATAAAAAATTTTACTACGTATAGTCATTATATTTTTTGCTGAAAATAATTTTTTGTATGAAAAATGGAAAATGTATAGTCCATTTAATTTTTAGCATGAAAAATTTACGATGTATAGTCCATTACATTTTTGCATGAAATAATTTTTTGTATGAAAAATTTACGATGTATAGCCCATTAAATTTTTAGGATAAAAAAATTATGATGCATAGTCCACTTAATTCTTAGCATGAAAAATGGACGATGTATAGTCCATTATATTTTTTCCATGAAATAATTATTTGTATGAAAAATGGACGATGTATAGTCCACTTAATTTGTAGCATAAAAAAATTACTACGGTTCAGTTTAAATATACAACGAACAATATAATTCTTCGGATATTTTTCTGCTAACTACGGTTCGATTTAAATATAAAACGAAAACATTTTAATCCTTCGGATTTTATCCGGCTAACTACGGTTCGGTTTGAATATGCTACGAACAATATACTGCGTCGGATATTGTTCAACTAACGACGGTTCGGTGTAAATATACAACGAACAATTTATGAAAAATGGGGATATATAATAGCTCATTTGGTTTTTCTGTATGCAAAATGGACGATGTATTGCCCATATGGTTTTTCATAAAAAAAATGGACGTTGTATAGTCCATTATATTTTTTGCATGAAAAATGAACGATTTATAGTCCTTTTGATTATTTGTAATTTTTTTGCATGAAAAGTGTACGATTTATATTTTTTGTATGAACAATTAACGATGTACAGTCCATTTAATTTTTTGTATGAAAATTTAACGGTTAATAAATAGCTCAATTTATTTTTTATATGAAAAATGTACGATGTGTAGCCTATTTAATTTTTTTTTATAACAAATGGACTATGTATAGCCGATTTAATATAATATCCGATTGCGACCCACATATTTTATACTTCGGATTTTTATATGGAATTAACTTGACTGCTTTTTTTTTGTTCGAATCGCTGATAATTTAGGGACTGATACATACATACATATGTATATTGTGTGGCCTGAGCACTCTACTTGTTCTTTTCTCGGCGGAACTAACCCAACTTATGTTGTGCTGATCTGCAAACTGATAAACTTAAGACTAAGAAGCTTAAAAATATTTTTTTTTTATTTTATCTCTTAACAAAAATCAGCTTCGCCACTATAGTGAAGTGAACATAAGATTCGGCACATCCAATTATGGCACTCCCTCATTTTTTCTTATTGCGATGTTCTTCTAAGTTTATTTTGTACTTAACGGATTAAAATCGTAGTAATATTTTTGATTTTATTTAATGGCATGAAATTCCAAATGCTCGTAGTTTTTTATCGTTTCATGCAAATCTAAATAAGAAAATTTTTTTAATTACTTTTGTACCAAAAAATACTGTTTCTATGTTTAATAAAATTTAAATTTATTTAAAAAAACACAAGTACAAAATTTTTATAAAAAAAACAAATTTTATATCAGAAATTTAAAGTTAAAGAAAAAACACTTACAGACATACATACATACACGCTATATGTACATATGTATGTATGTATATTAGCCTAATTAACTTCAAGAACATGATAGTTATTCAGCTGTTTCAATTCTTATTTTTTAAATATAATGTAGTGAAAAGTATTAAAAGGCAACAACAAGAAAACTCCAATGTTTTTAAAATACTAAAAAATATTAATTTGCAAGGCCGCACAACGCCTTTTACCGATTTATAAAATTTGATGATGTTGTCATTCAAAACTTTAATAATCGAATGCCTAATAAATTACAATTATGAATGACTTTTGGGAAGCTGCAAAAGAAACTCTAATTCCTTTTGAAAAAAATAAATTCCAATTGTTTTTGTTTTATACAATATTAATAAATTGGTTTTTCTTTTTAATTATGCAAAATCTGATGACATTTTATTTGTTTTTTGGTTTTATCCAAGTAAATATAAAATTAAAAATTTAATTTTGCGTGTTGCATGCAAAATTAAAATGAGTTGTGAAAAATATTATTAAATTATATGGCAGAATTGAGATAAAATAATAATATAAAATTTAACATTTTCAAGTTTGTATTTTTTAAAAATTTCCATTGTTAATCTAAAAAACAGACAGACTACACGTAAAATTACTTTTTTAAAAGCGAAAAAAAGAAAAAAACGAGCTGTTCTTTTTAAAAGATTTACGAATTACGGTACAGTAGAGGTAAACCATACTAAAGCTTTTGTGAGCCCGAATCCAAATTATTGATGCAGATGAACTGTAGGTATGTACGGTGTCTCACAGTGAAGATTTCCTCAAGCCAATTTTTAAAATAAATTTTTACAAGTATAATTTTATTTTAAATACAAAAAATATACTTTTAATTAAAATGGTACTATTAAAAAAAGTACTTCTTATTAAAAAGGTAGGTACTTAGTTCTATTAAAACGAAATTTATTTTATAAATAAAAAACATTTTTATGACAAAAATTTAATTTTTTTATATCGAAATATGTACTTGATTTAAAAAAGAACAAAGTTTTAACAAAAATATACTTTGATTAATTGAAAAGTAAAAAATTAACTTTTTTCTCAAGGAACTTTTTATAATAGGGTATTTTTTTTAATATGGAGGTACTTTTTGCAAAAAAGATACCTTTTGTAAGGAAGATACTTTTTGTTAAAAAAAAACTACCTTTTGTTAAAGTCTCGTTTTGTAATAAAAAGGAAAATTTTATTAAAAGGGTAGTTTGTAGTACAGAAGCTACTTTTTATAAAAAGGTACTTATTTTCAAAAAGGTACAATAATCTATTTAAATTTTGAAGGTTATTTTTTATTTAATTTTGTTTATATGTATTTGTTACCAAAATTTTTTTCCATTAAAATATATCGAAATATGTAGTTGATTTTTATAAAAAAAAATAATTTTTAATAAAAGTATACTTATTTTCAATAAACTATTTATTTTTTTAAGCTTAAGGTTCTTTTTTTTGTATAAAACTATTATTTTTATTTCGATATTTCATCAATCTTTCGTGTGGCTTTTTCGAGAATTTTGTTTTTTTTTTTTAAAAGGCACTTTAGATTACAAAAAAATTAAAAAGTTACTTCTTATTAAAACGATACTTTTTTATTAAAAGGGTACTTTTTTAATAAAAAAGGTACTTTATTATTAAAAAGGTACTTTTTTGATTAAAAAGGTACTTTATTTATTAAAAAGGTACTGTTTTTTTAAAAAGGTACTTTTTTATTAAAAACGTAGTTATTTATTAAAAAGGCAATACAGATTAAAAATTTATTATTATTAAAGTGAGAATCACAAATGATCCAATTGGGTCTCCTAGAGGAGGTGCGGTATAGCACCACCCTTCTTAGCTTAACCTAACCTATTATTGAAAAGATACTTTTTTACTAAGAACGTACTTTTGTATTAAGGAGGATTTTTTTTTATTAATAAAGTACTTTTGCATAAAAAAATTTACTTTTTATTAAGAAGCTACTTTTTATTTTGTTAAAAAGATACGTTTTGTTAAAAGGGTAATATTTGTTGAAAAAAACTAGTTTTTTCTTAAAGGTACGTTTTGCTAAAAAGGTAAAAAAAAGTACTTTTGGTTAATAAGGTAGGTTTTGTTAAAAAGGTACTTTTTGAGAAAAATTTAACTTTTATTCAATTGCACTTATTACTACTTTTTATTTAAATAATGTTAAAAAGGTACTTTTTGCTTAAATGGAATTTTTTGACTAAAAACGTAATTTTCGCTAAACATGTACTTTTTGTTAATAATATAGGCGCGTAGTCATAGTCAAAACAAAGTATACTTTAAGAAGTTAAAACCAGTATTACCATACAAAATACTGGTTTTAATTTCTTAAAGTGTGCTTTGTTTTGACTATGACTACGCGCCATACTTTTTGTTAAAAAGGTAATATTTATTTAAAGGTACTTTTTATTACTTTTTTTATTTTGTAAAAAATTAAATTTTTGTTAAAAATGCACTTTTTGTTAAAAAGGCACTTTTTGATAAAAAGACACTTTTTTAAAGATAATTGTTATTCAAAGCTACTTTTTATTATTATTATTAGGTTAAAAAGGTACTTTTTGCGCAAAAAAAAATACTTTTTATGACAAGGTACTTTTTATGAAAGGGTACTTTTAATGAAAAGGTACTTATTATCACAAAAATACTTTTTATAAAATATTTGCTTTGATTAAAAATTTTACTTTTTATTACATACTTTTATTGAAGAGGTACATAGCTTTTGTAAAAAAATCAAGCTAAAAAAGTACCATTAATTAAAAATTTACTTTTTGTTAAAAATAAATATGTAGATATTATTCACATATTTTTTATTTATTTCTTTTTATTTCGTGTGTAATATTCTACAACTTGTTTGGAAGCACCACTCCCAGCGATATGAATATTAAAAGACATTAATTACATTATTTTACTTTTAAAATTATTTTACATTCATAGCCATTCCTTTCTAAAAGTAATTTAACTTGTTTAATTACTGTCTCGCCTAAAAAAATTAAATAGATATATACCGTGGCAGAATTGAAAGTGTCTTTAAAATATTTGTTTTCAACAACTAGGACATAGAAATGTTAAACTTTAAGCAATTTAACCCCAATGTGTGTGCCAAATTATTTAGACATCTTCGCTTTATTTTCTCGTCGTTGAAAATCGTTAAGTTTTGTATTAAAGTCAAACTACGAGTAATATACACACCCTTAATTTTTGTTGATTAAATTTATATAAAATTTATCGTGTTGTCACATACAAACAATTACCATTCGCTATTTAATATTTTTACTTGAATTTAGTTAACCTCCTCCTCCTTTTCAGACAACAACGAGAGAATTGTGGTGTGCTTTTTAACGCCTACACTTACTTTGCACGAATGTGGCGTGTATTCATGAAGCAGTACATTATCTTCATGTTATGTAGAAAAAATTTCAGGTGACACTTTAACGTTGTCTTCCATTGGTTGTAGTTGTAGTTGTTGTTGGGTCTTTTTTTATCAGCACGACATCGCTTATACATAAATGATGATATTATATTGTAGAAATAGGAAGAAAATAGTGTTGATGTATTTAAAGGAATTAAATTTACGTTAGAAATGTTTAAGCTGTATGAAAATATATAAATGAATGCTCTGGCTGCCAATCATACAGAAGTAGTGGCTCTATTAGGTTCCATTTTGTCGCCTTGTATTACCTCAAGCTGCATTCAAGACGAATTGATAGACAGGCTAAGTTATCGCTGCAACATGTACAACAATACAAAAAACAACAAATAGTTCGTCCAGCCATTAAAAAATAGTAAATTTAGGTATTTTTTCCATCGAAAACATATAAGAAAACAAAGACTTTGACAGTTGTGGTCTAAAACACTTCAATTCGGCATCTAACAGCTGCTCATCAGCAGGGCTGATGAGGTCACCTCATTTACAATTCGCCTTGAGGTGCATTGTCAAGAGAGAAAAAAACTAACAAACCATTCAGTTGAGCGCCTAACGGTGCTTATAATCACACTTTTCCTTCTGCTACAGAAGACCATGAAACAATAATACAGGTATCGTCGAATCCACAACAAATGTACAACAAATGAAACAACAGTGATTATTATTGCTGTTTTGTGATGAAAACTGTCAAAAAACAAAGAGAAAACAAGATACATGTACTTGCGTTTACATGTACTTGTTTGTATTAGTACAGTTTTAATAGGCACTGTGTGCGTGTGTTGGTAAAACATAAACAACATTTGATCACATCACGAAACAAGCAAAACAGCTGGTGCTTCGCGGTTACCTGTATAATTGTATCATGCAGAAGACCATTAAAATTGAGATTCAATGATCGGTTCAAAACTTTCGTTACAATGTCGGTCCGTAGGTCTGTTTGTCACAGACTGCTTTCTCGAGAACCGTAAGAGCTACCGACCTGAAAATGTAAAACTTTGGCCGCTACAACAGCAAATATATGACAGTTAAAAATTAAAGGGTGTTCTAAGGCGAGCGAAGAAAAAAATTTTAAATCTTATTGAAATATGTATAAAGACAATTATATACCGACGGTCCCATTCTAAAACATGCTAAGTCGGCATGGTCGATGCTGGGAATAGCATATATCGTTTATTAACTTAGATTTTGTAAAATTTTGATAGTAATAGGACCATTTTATCAAAAGTTATGAGCAAAAATGTACTTAGCATAATTTGTCAAGTTTACAAAACCTCCCTTTTTAAATGTTTTAAGTACACTTAGCATGATTTATTTAAATTTATTAAATAAATAAATAATAAATAATAAAAATTAATTTAAATTTTTCTCCAAACTAAAACGTGCTATATGTACGTAGATGACCATTGTAGGTGAGAAAGGACCACCAGAAAGATGCCAAGTCTACTTAAAGGGCTAGGTAATGGATTTGTGTACAATCTTAAGTATTCTAAGGCACTTTTAACTATGATATACAACAGATTTATAAAGTTCAAATAAATTAAAAATATTCTATGCAATTATTATATGATTACAAAAAGTCTCAAGTTTCTATCTCATAACATTCCTGAGATATCATCAATTAGGGATGGGCAAAAAATATCGATATATCGAAATATCGATATTTGAGAAAATAAATATCGATATATATCGCCGATATTTCAAAAACCTATATATCGATACATCGATTCTTATTTACGAGTATCGGGTTTCGATACTTTTAAGAGCTATAGCCGTTTTTTAACTGTGACCCAACTAAGGCACGTGACTTTTTGGATTGTGCGGGTATAAGCCTAAGGGCAAAATTTGTTTTTACTTTCTGTTCTGTTACGAATCAGCTGACTCTTTTTGGTTTATAAAAATCATATACATATAAGCCATTAGTTTTTCTCTCCTTAATTCTGTTATGTTGCGTACACATTCCTCGATGCATGTCGTTATTCACTTTATGAATGCGATGGTAGAACTATAGCTAAAACTTTACAAAAATTACGCCCGGGAACTGAAATTGTATTATTTTTTTGGCATGTGTTTATAAACGATAAAAACCGAAAAGTTATTCCCACTTTCCCGGGAAATTAAAAAGTCCGGGAAAAGAAAAACTCTAATAACAATGGACGATGCAAAACTCATCACTTTAGTGGAAAACTGTGACCATTCTGGTCCGAAACAGCTGATAATTTATTACAGAAAAAGTAACTTTTAAAATTTAGAACCAGAACGGCACAGCACAGAGCAGCAACAGAAAGTAAAGACGAATGAAGTCTTAAGGAGCTACAGTAGGTTACATATTACTTAACATAAATAGTTTTTTTTTTTATTAAATTTCTTAAAGTAAGTAATTGTGCATTCGAAATTAATGCAGCAAAAAATATCGATATATCGAAATATCGCTGTTTTCAAAAAATATATATCGATACTGTTCAAAAATATCGATACGATATATATCGATACATTTTCTTCATTTGCCCATCCCTATCATCAATAAACTTTTGAAGGCGTTTATCACAAAAGTGGCTTTTTTTACTTACCATGTTTTAGAATAGAGGCGTCGATAAGACATTTGAAATTTTCAAAGTTAGTGTATTTTTATGCAGACTACACCGAAATTAAAAAAAAAACTAAATTAAAGGGGATTATATCAGGTAATGTAATTTTGACAACTTGCCGTTGTCTTGGAATCCGTAAGAGGCAAACTCTTGAAATTTTCAAACACGCTACAACTAAGAATTCCCTAAATTAAAAAAAAAATTTCAAAAATAAAAAACAGGAAAAAATCGCCAAGAAAAAAAATCGTCAAAATTAAAAAAATCGCTAAAACTAAAAAAACGCCGAAAAGCGGAAAACTCGCCAAAAGGAAAAAACGCAAAACTAAACAAAAAAATCGCTTAAACTAAATGAACGCTAAAAAACGAATAAATTGCCAAAACGAAAGAAACGAACCTTAAAATTTCGCTAAAACTAAAAAACGCCAAAAACCGAAAAATCGCCAAAAAAAAAAAATCGCCAAAAACGAAAAAAACTACATAAACCAAAAAAATCGCAAAAACGAAAAAGCATCAAAAACTGAAAAAAAGCGCCAAAACTTAAAAATCGCCAAAAACCGAAAAAGAGTTTACCCGATACTAAAAATTTTTACATCAGGTAAGATATTATTCACCCTTATTCTAATTGTCGACATCGACGTCACTTTAACACAATGCAATAAAATTGGCTTGATTACTCGCTCTCGAGAAAAATTTTAAGTTACTGGCAATTTATTTCCGTTCCCTAAGGTCTAGAAAATACCATAAACCTGCCAACAGGAGTCAGTTGTTTTCGTCAACGGATACTCAAGCCTTAATTTTTTGGTGTTGTGTTAAAGTGACGTCGATGTCGACAATTAGAATAAAGGTGATTATATAGACTAGTATTATCAGACAGAACCCTTCGTGTGCGAGTCGAATGCGCACTGTACTGATTTTGTTTGTGTTAGTTTTTACAATTGTAAAATCTATCGGGCTTAAAAATGAATATTTACTATTTATTCAACACATTTTACAATTTAAGTAATCTTATAATTTTTCTTATAAAATTTTTAATGCATTATTTGAATGAGACTTATTTATGTTTTCCTTCTTTGACAGATATGAGTTTTTGCTTTCACCTATAATACTTCCAACCAGGCAAATGATGATTTACATGCTTTATTTAATGAACTTATAAGGCTGTGTAAAAGGAAGAATAGAATCTTAATTTAGTAGTATTCTTTTGCACTTTATTTCGTTTACTACATCACGATAATGAAGCTGAAAAAAGTTAATTAAGTGCATAGAACTTTTTTTTCTGTTCGGAAAGACAATTAAGCTGAGCTCGCAGTATCTAGAAGATTAATTGGAGCCTCAAAGTGGAGCAGTAAGAATTACTCGTACTAAAAAAAGTCATATTAATATTGCTTATTAAAAAAAATCATTACTCTCAAAAGTTAAGGTTAATGTAGCAACATTCCAAAGCAACATTTTATCTAAATAGAACACAATCATTTTCAAAAATGACAAGACTCTTGAAAAAGCAACAAATCACTTGCTCAAAATTATTTTGCAAATTTTATTGCCATGTTATTTTTTCACTAACGACTGTCGTCGCATTTGCTTAAACATCACATATTAATTTCTCGCTTTCTGTTTTTTTTTTGTTTCTCTTTATTTAAACAGCCATCATTTAATATGTTGCAACATCAATTTTATTACAGCATAATTCAAATCTTTTACGACTGACAGAAGTTGGTTGTAGAAAAAATTAAAAAAAGAAATAAGAAACATAAAAACGATATTGGCTGGCATTCAAGCAACTGTGGTTGACTGAACGAAGGGTATAGAACAGTTCAAAGACACATCAACATTATTTGAATTATCATTTAAAGCAAATCTCAGATGTCAACTTCAAGCCCGTAAAATTAAATATCGTATGCGCATAAATTGCACACTATATATCCAAGAAACAAATTAAAAGCTGCTGGCAACATGAACATTATTGATGACAAAATAAAGATTAGATTTCTAAAGCAACATATTTAAAATCCAAGACATAGAGAAGTGGTAAAATTGTGCTCATGCGATTAAAATAAGATTAGCAAAACGTTTAGTATGGCTAATGAACTTTTTGGGACGAGTTCGTAATGAAGTTTGTAACTTTCAATTTTTTGTTAGCTTTAACATGAGAATCTTTTAAAAATATGTATTAGTATAAATATATAAAGATGTTTTTGGTGCCCCGTTTGAATAGTGGATGATCTGCTTGCTGGTCTATGAATTCGATTCCCATTTAAGGACTCTGGTTTGCTATGGGAAAAGGTCATTGCTACAGTGCTGTTCAAAATTAAACCGCTATAACATTGTTAAAACTATTTGTATTTGAAAGTTCGTTCGAGTTGAGTTTTTTCTAAAGAACAGAAAACTTAACATCGTGGTATTCTAGGAGTGAATTATTGCACATTGCTTGTTTTAAAAGCTCTTAAAGCTCAGTGTTGAGTAAATAAAGTTTGCTGAGTTGGTAGTCTTATCAACATGGGTACATGGGGGCTATTTATTTGATTGCAAATATGCGAATCTACAAATTAAAAAGTTATAAAGTAATAACGTTACAATATGATTGAAGATACATGAATATATTCCTCTGAATCAATAAAACTTTTATTTGCTTCGATTAATTAAGTGTTAAACTTTAATTAATACTTTTATTCAATTAAATTTCAAATTTACGGGCTGACCCACCTACATATGTCGTTAACATGAAACTTTCTATCGCTTACTTTAAATTGAAAACAAAAACAAATTTTCTTATTTCGTTATTGTTTTCAATACAAGTTGTCCATCGAAATTTTCTTGGCGTTATCGCGGGCCAGGCTGTTATATTACAAATATATAATTTGTATTGCAAAATATTTAATTAAAACGCTTGAAAGAGCTGTTAAGGCATTTTAAGATGAAAATTTTGTAAATGTCTTAATCGGAGTGAAAAAAATGACTTGGACTGAGAAGACTAAATCGTTCCGAGAACAAATGTCTTTTTGAAAAACACAAAATGATTTACAAGTTGTTTATATAATATAAATAGCAACCCTCACATATGTATAATGAAATAAAAATATATTTTCATTTTTTCCTAAGAGTACTTCAAAAAAAATTTTAATGTAAGTATATTTAAAACATAATGCATAAATCATAAGCAAACTGCATGACATGGCAAAAAACTTATTTCGCCACCTACAGAATATATGTAACTGAGTGAGTGGCTTTGTGTGCTTAAGCCGACAATTAGCAAGAATGTTATGGAAGAATGTTGTTGTTGCCACCTACGTGTTAATAGAAAAAGTGAAATTAAATTATTTAGATTTAGATCAAGACCAACTAAATGTTGCGTCAACATGACCGTCGTAACATATGTAAGTATAAGATTCAGGCTTCCAATAAACAAGTGTGTCAACAAGCTGCAGCATAAACTGTTGTGCAATTTATGCCACTAGTTAGTTCCTCATTAAAATTTCACTTTTTTTCTACGAGTACATAATTAAATTTTCTTCTTTTACTAAGTTCTTGAAATCTAACGGCAAGAACTGCGTAAAAATATCTCAAGCGTATTAAACAGTCCGCTCAAGTTACAATTAATTATATTTTTTTTACTATTTTTACAGCTTATATTTGTAATAATAAGTATAAAGAGAAGTGCTGTCAATTAAAATAACTTTGGCAAATAAAAATCTGGTTCCAATAGTTATATTTCTTTATAAATTTTCATTTTCATTTGATACCCGCTCTATAATGAAGTTTTTATTTGATTTGTCATTTGTAAATTATATAAATAAAATACACATTCAATACCAAATTCAATAACACAATATTTTTTCTGTTTTCTTTTCTTATTAAAAAAAAAACAAAAACTTTTACAAAACGTGTATAAAAAAATTTAAAAGGTGTTAGTTTTAGATCAGTACTCGTATTATTAGCAGTAAGAAAATAAATAAATAAATTCACTGAAATTTACAAAAGAAATTATTATAGTGTAAACTAAGCTGTACGTTATGCCACTTTTAATGTTGGTTTTATTGTATCTGGTTGTAATAGATCTATCTATAAAGCGAACACAGTGGTTTTTGTTGCATTGTTGCGCCATATTTTCTTTCAATGTATCGGTATTTATTTGTTCATATATCAATGTCAATCTACAATGGCAGACATTTAGTCAAACCGTTTTTTGTTACAGACTATAATTTAATTTTCCTTAGCAATGGCTGTTATGAAGTTTTCTTTGCTATTTTTTACTTTTGTTGCTGGTTTAAGTCGTTATAAATACACTTACAAAAAACTTTTCATTAAAAAAAAAATATTAAAAATTAATATTAGTTTCATTACAAAATCAAATTACTCGTGTGCAGACAAAAATTGTCTAACAATTCTTAAAAAAATTTATGAAATCGGATATTTGTATTTTATATTGTTGTTCAAAAGTAATTGATTATGGAGTTTCGTAAACGAAATTACGTTGAATTTTTTTTCTCTGTATACCGATCATGGTCTGTATCTTATTGTTTTTGTTTAAATGTATTTATTAATCACAAAATTATCTAGAGTAATAAGACAAGTGTTTTAAATATTATGCAAAATAATGCTTAATTACAAATAATGGAGGAAAAAATATTATTAAAGTTAAATTACTCCTAAGTTATTTTTTATTATTTTTTGTCTTAAACTAAGATCAAGATTGGTTACATTAAAAAGAAATAGTCTGAAAAAAAATATGTGGGCTTCATAATTCAAACTGATGCCAGAGATCTGATTGGTTGTGTAGAAACAAATTTAAATTAAGAAAAGGAAACAGAACATTTTACTTTCCTGGATGATGGTTAAGCAATCAAATGCGGAGAAATATAATTTAAAAAATTTGTAATCTAAAGCAGAGATAACGTTGTTATAGAGTTAATAGGAGACTTTAAAAAAATTAATAAAGGGAAAAAGTAACTAAACATGCGGCGTCAGCATTTTTTATGCTACCTTTATTTATTAGAAATAAAATAAATAAAATTACATGCATAATTTTTATTCGAATAATATTATTCCATGGCCATTTCTATATACATATGTACCTTTCAAATAATTATGTTATAATTTTTATTTATTTATTTAATTACTTTAAATAATTTTATTCGAATAATTTTTATTCGAATAATTTTTTTTTGGAATAAATTTTATTCGAATAATTTTTATTCGAACCACTATTTTTCGTATAACTTTATATCAATAATTATGTTCCTTAAAAGTTACATGACGCGCCGTTGCGGCCCTTTTCTTAAGCTACAATTAAAGATAAGAGGGAGTTTAACGTCAAGTTTTGTATTAAGCACTTGCCGTTAAAGTTCACGTTAACTCTTGATCATTCATTGTGAAAAGGAACGTAATTTTTAAGGATACAATAAACATATATGTATGTGTGTGACATCAAATTATTCGAAGAATACGGGTATGTTCTGTATTCCACGTGAAATTAAAAGGTGTGGAATTGCCATAGAACTGTTGTTATAAATACATACTTCCAACAACAATTCTATGGCAATTGCACACCTTTTAACTTCACGTGGAATACAGAACATACCCGATAATTACTCGGATAAAAATTATTCAAACAAAAATTATTCCAATAAAAATATTTGATGTATTTCTTGTTAAAAGCTATTAACATAATTATTTGATAGAAATCTAAAAATATCCATGGATTAATTTTATTCGAATAAAAATTATGCGCGTTATTTAATTTATTGAAATTTTAAATATGCAAATGCAAATCGTTTACTGTTATTTGACAAAATTCTAATGAAACAATTTTATTCGTCTGAATTTTGTTCGAATACATTTAAGTAAAATTTTATTCGAATCACTTTACAACATAAGCACATAATTCAAATAAATTTGTGCAAATAATTTTCATTCGAATAATGTATTCTTGAAATAGGTTTTTGTGACAATATGTATTTGTTTTGAGTATTGATAATTTTTTTTCAATATTCGTTCGAATAATTTTAGACGAATAATCGTATTGCCTTCGTAATGTAATGTATTTGTATATCAAATAAGGATCAAAGAATAATAATAAATATAATCTTCGAATAATTTTGAATAATTATTATTTATTTGGAGTAAAATAACACGATTAATTTTTATTCAAATATTGAAACAGTTTTTTGCTTATTTGAATAAACACTGTGAATTGTTTCAATTAAAGTTATATTGTTTCTAATATGAACGACTAAACGAGTCGGACTCAGGTCTATTAAGGACTAGACTAGTATCGAACACTTTTAGCAGCTTGTTTTAGACACAAACCCATTATCAAACCTTATAATTTAAATGGGTTTCATCATAGGAGGTTAGTGTCTAAAATTAGCTACTGAAAGTATTGGATACAAGTCTATCGAGGACCTGAACCATGTTCATTACATCGGAATCATAAATATATTTATGCATGAAGAAAATCTTAAAAATATATAATTACCTTTTGAACTAGTCAAACTGTGACTAATATTATTCCAAAAATTCAGTCTACAGCCGAAGACCTTCATTTCTTTAACACGTTCCTTCATATTGCCCAGTACACTGGTTTCCGCGAGACTAACACACGGAATCATTTGACGACGACAATTTTATATTGAAAATCTTAATAATTACACACACACTTATGAATTATTTAAACTTTTCAACAGTTTCTTTATACATAAAATGCAACATTTAAAGCAGTATTAAAAATTAAATTAAAATTTTGCTTGAGCCTAGAAAAGAAAAAATAAATAACAAAGAAATTAATATAAAATAAAGTAAAGCAGTTTTAAAAAGAGCCAACCGTTTTTTCTTTTAAATAACTTCGATAAAACACAAATCAGTAATTTAAAATTGGAATAAACAAACTAGACTTTATATTACACTTGGATTTAACTCATTCAGTAGCTCGTTTTTGACACAAATCAATGATCGAACCACTGTAACTTAAATGCGTTTAATCATAGGTTTGTACAAACCCTTTTTAATTATATTTGTTACTAGACTTGGGTCGAACTCGTTCACTAGTTCATTTTTGCCACAAACCAATGACCAAACCCATTTAAATTACATGGGTTTGATAATTGGTTTGTGGCAAAAATGAACTAGTGAACGAGTTCGACCCAAGTCTATTTGTTACAACTTGTTCCCAACAGCTCCTTTTGAACTAGTTTGAGAGCGTTCGAATCAAAAGTTGTTTCAAACCTATTTAACCTCATTTTAGTTCAAAAGAGAAGTTGGACGCAAGTCTAATATTTAGACTTGGATCGAACTCATTCAGTCGGTCGTTTTTGACACAAACCAATTATCAAACCTATGTAATTTAAATGGGTTTTAGACTTGGGTCGAACTCGTTCACTAGTTCATTTTTGCCACAAACCAATTATCAAACCCATGTAATTTAAATGGGTTTGGTCATTGGTTTGTGGCAAAAATGAACTAGTGAACGAGTTCGACCCAAGTCTAATGGGTTTGATCATTGGTTTGTGGCAAAAATGAACTAGTGAACGAGTTGGACCCAAGTCCAATTTTGAGACAAATCTATTATCCAACTCATGTAATTTAAATGGGTTCGATACAAGTATAATAGGTCTGGTCATAGGTTTCTCTCAAAAAATTAACTAGCTATAGACTTGGATCGAACTCATTCAGTCGGTCGTTTTTGACACAAACCAATGTTCAAACCTATGTAATTTAAATGGGTTTGATCATTGGTTTGTGGCAAAAATGAACTAGTGAACGAGTTCGACCCAAGTCTATTAGCTATGTATGTATGTATATATTTATTATTGTTAACATTTGCCATGAATATATGTATGTATGTAACATTGTGGTACACTTTCCCATAGCAACATGTTGCTAGTCTTTGCTATCAATAAATACGACATTGAATTGTATTTATTAGCTTTCTTACCAACAACTTTATTTTAATTACATTAACCAGTTTCACTAGTATTTGATTTATTATAAGCTTACTGGTAAATATTATTTTATAACTCGATTAAGATCAAGAATTTCTAACTGCTACCAAGATTTTTTATTTTTATTATTATTCCTTTTTTTTAATTTCTTAAATGCTAATAAATATTTTAATTTTATTAGAAGCATTAAAAATTACCACATCATCATCTCTTTGTCAGCTAAAAGATATTGACTAGAAAAACGAAACTCAATTTACTAACTAATCATGGCAACAACTTAGAAAATGTATTTTATTATAATTTCAAGAAAAAGACTGGTGTGGCCAAGTATTTGAACCTGTTTTTGTTTAGTTACGATTATTATTTTCTTAGTTATTAGTTTAATGTTAACAGTAAATATGTACAAATTACTTGTATGCAATTACCATTATTTATTTATTATTATTATTATTATTTCTTTTTGTAGAAACTAAGCAAACAAATTTGCGTTTAAGTTTCTGGTTTGTTAAAGAAACGAGACCCTAGCAACTTGACTTAAATAGAATATAGCAACAATAATAACTAGCCTATAAGTTGGTAATAACAGTGGTTATTTAAAAAGTAAATTTAAAGCATACAATAAACTAGTAACGCCTTCTTTTTGTTAAATAAAAAGTATTATGGAAAAAGTTTAAATATAAGCAGCACACAAACCAAAAACCTTTATTTTTTTTGGTAAAAATATAAAGCTTTTAAGTGAAGTTTTCTTGCAAAAAAAATTGCTTCAAACATTTCTACAGTCAATGAAGATTTTCGGAAGTAGCTCAATATTATTAATGTTTTGCGACGTAGCAACTTAATGTTGCCAATTTATTTCAATAAACTTTAATATTGCACGAATGCATAAAATTTTTCGTACAACCAAAACAGTGTTGCTCAACAGTTTGTACAAATTTGAACAGAATATTAAGCATGGCACTCTGTTCAATATATTTCATGCAATATTGTCCAAATATTTAAAAAAAATTCATGATTTGTTTATGAAAAAATGTTGCACATGTTGTGAAAAACATGAAAAACATCAAGCCTAGTACTTGTGAAAAATGTTGAGCAATATTTCTCACGAACAATGATCTATTTTGACAGCATTTCATATGGCATTTGCTTCGAGTGGAATTTATAACAAACATATGGGGTGTTTTACAAACAAAAACAGATTAATAAGTATTAGCAACATGTTGCGCAACTCTTAAAAAATAAGTTTACTATGGTTTGGTTTTTGAGCCTGTTAAAATTTGTGAAAAAAAGTTGAGCAACATTCCACTCATTTCGTATGAAAACTTAAAATGTTAAAGATACATTTCATATATTTTTCTATTTCAAGATGAACAGAGTACTACTTTTGCAACATTTTTTCATGGGAATTTTTTCATGTGTATTGTGAAAGCATTTCACGTGAAATGTTGAACAGGATACCAAACTTAATACTCTGCAAAAATCTTGGTCAACACTGATGTTTTCGTACGAAAAATTTAGTTGTTTTACAGCATTTCAGGTGAAATTTTGTGTAGAGTAAAAGGCTTTTAGCATAAAATTCCTTCAAAAGAAATTTTCCAGTCTTGTTTTAAAATGCTGTGGTCTAATCACCGCATACATATCAGACAAAATTTATAGAAAAATTTCAAATTGACTTCATTCCGTTCGATATCTAATGAAAATTATCATAATTTATGATCATATCACTCGACATCGAGTAAGAGAACGTCCAGGGTATAATCGTCGCTTTCGATAATGAGCTGATTCGATCACGCTTTTTCAGTTTGAGATTACGGCATTCGATATCGAATTAATTAAAAATTGATTTTTTTCGTTGAACATTTAAAAATTGGACATCATTTTTTTTTAATTGTGAAGCATTATTTTAAAAAGCATTTTATAAAATGTTGAATCAAGACAACGCTTTGTTGCAACATTTAACTTTGACTCAATATAATGCTTAGCAGCAATGTTTCTAAACAATGCTGCTACTCGTATGATATGAACATAAATAGTTGTTTTTTTTTTAATTTTTTGCATTACAACATAAAATAAATTTTTCGAGTTGATGATGCAGAAATAATCCTCATATCGTTATTTATATTGTGTAAAAAGTTCATACAAATATCTTCTTTACTCAGCTCTTGAAAGAAAAATAAAGTTTTATTTTTCCATTAAGTTGTGCGTAAATTGAAAACTTTAAACTCCTTTTCTGGCGAACTAGTTTTTTTTTTGAGTTATGACTATGCTGCAATGAAGGAGCAATATGTCTATCAAATGATGATATTTTTCTGATTTTATTGACCTGCTTTCAGGTATGCTGTTAAACTACGCTTTGGGTCAAGGTCAACTACGTGTCTTCAATTACCCGCAGAACGATTTTAAGCCAATAATCCTACATTAATAATAAAATTATACCATGAAGCTCTTACTAAAGGTGTAGAGAATTGATGTATACGAAACAGCAACAAAAAAAAAATTAACCAAAATATACACACGCCAAAAACCTAAAACTGCAATGCCAAACCTAAATTATATTGAAAGTTGTTCTCAATAAATTGAAGGAAAAAAAGAAATCTGGATTTAAGAAGACAGCTGCAGCCAATACTAATCTCCAGCGACAGACACAAGGACGGACACGCAGGCATATTTAAATAAACTTAACGAAACCCAAAAGTGCGTTTACATAAATCAGGTCAAAATAATTTTTATTTATACATATTTTTATTTTACTTAAACTGATGTTTAAAGCGTGCAAAAGTCTCAAAAGCAACAACATGCTTTAAAAGTCTACCTTTAAAAATTTAAGAAGCAGAAAATGGAAAGGAAAATTTTCCAAGCGAAATCTTAAACAAAAAAAAAATTAACAAAAATAAAAAGTTTAGCACATGTTATTAAGGGTTTACTTGAGACTTTAGTTTTATGGCCATCAAGGTTTTATGTTGCTTATATTGTTTTTTTAAGTTGCATGCGTGTAAATCTGTTGTAAACACAGACCAGAAGCAACAGCAGCAGCAGCAGCCAAAATAAAACACACATTCAAGTCAAGTCATTACCACCGCACTCAATGTGCAGCAATACATAAGCACACGGTAGTGACTTAAACAATAAAAACCTTTTTCATAATTGCAATAAGTGGCGCAATTATTTTTATGTTTATGTTCAAAAGTCTCCCCCTCCTTGATGCCTGCATCGTCCCCCTATTCCATACAAGCAGGCTAAAGAAAGTCGCGTGCATGTGCAATTGTTTTTGTTTGGACGTTGCGTCCGTCGTTCTCGCTTGCCAAATTCCAACAGTGTACTCGTATATCTGTGCAACAGCAAATTGTTTTTTTCTCTTCTTTTTTTTCGATAAACATCTTAAAATTTATGTTAAATGTTGCAACAACATGCGGGTTGTTCTGTCTGCCTCTTTTCCTCATTTCGAGTGTATAATTTATGTAGCTTTCGTTAAACTGTGACCAATCATAAATTTGTAATCGTATCGTTGAAAAGAAAAAAGAAGAAGAAAACAACAACAACAACAACAACATCCACCATATAAGAAGTGTATAGTACAAGTATGTGTTGTCAGACAGATTTTTATCTTTAAGTACCGTTATTATTATTTAGTGTTGCCACAAAATACATTTTTAGCAAATTATGAATACTCAAACAGCCTTAAAAGAAATGGAGTAATTCAACACGCACTTCAGCAATGTGAAGCGAAAAAAGAGAAAAAAGAGAAGAAAAATAAATATTAGTAAGGAATTTTAAGTATTGTGCCTGGAGTGTAATGAAAAAGGTTTATGTGTAATTATTTTAAAATGTTATTATCAGCAACATGTTGCTAACATATTTTTTTCTTTAGATAATTATTAATATTCAAGTTTTAATTTATTTGGAATAGAAAGGAGGAGTTTTGTGGCAAATATTTTCGTAAATCATTTCAAACCGTTTAAGGGTACTTATGAGACTCACTGGTGCGCATGGGGCAAAAAAGGGTCCATACAGTGAAGAGTTAGAAATTGAAAATGTTCGTATGTTAAATAACAGTCTGAATACTATCGAAATTAGCCTTTAAGTGCATATAAATTATAATTTTTGAAAATTGTTGAGCAACATTAATAGTTTTATGCGAAAAAATTTAAATGTAAACAATTGCTTAATTTACAACTTATGGCCTATTTCCCACCTGCGAAAGAAAACGTTCCACTTAAAATTTATATTAAAAACAAGAACAAATTTTCATATTTTATTGTTGTTTTCAATATAAATTTTAAGTCGAACGTTTTCTGTCGCAGGTGGGAAATAGTCCATTATTCTCGTAGTCGAAGAATTGAATTGTTGGTAATTTTAATAAATACATTGTTTATAAACAAATGTTTATATATAACTTAAAGCAAGCCACAGACCTTGCGACTGTTGGTACAACATGAGCAAGTTGTGTATAAGATTGTAAAGTGTGTGGGGTCGTCGTATGAAGTTGTGTATCGGTTGTACGAAAGATTAAAAAGATTTGATTTTTTGGCAAGTTGTATAGACCGGTTGTAAAATTTAGGCGTTTGTTGTACAACTTCATTTCATTTTGTTCTTATTTTCGTTGTGGTCATATGAAAAACATCGCGCTCGAATTCAAATTTGCGTACAACAGAAATAAGTGATTTTATATAATTGTACGAGTATAAGAGTTTGCGCGGAAGAATTGCTTTTGTATATGCATCGGAACTTTTGACAAAAGGTCATTGAATACTTCGTCTGCCGCCTACGTGTAATTTTTATAGTCCATTGGCTCACTTTCTTTTAATAATTCCACAAGTTTGTTATTAGAATATGTTTTTTTTTATATAAATCACTCCATTGACCAAATTCTTTTTTTCTGTCCTTTTTTACGTTCTTCTTCTTATATTGTCACCAAAAAAATCATCCATTACAATACGCGACATAACACCCAATGTCATGTTTACTCCAAAAAAAAAAATTAAGAAATTAAGTTGTGCTTGTACACGTTGTTGTAAAGTTTGTGGGGAAAACACACAACTTGTTAATCCAACGTGTTGTACCAACGATCGCAAGGTGTATGTATGGCTTGCATAACAATAACGTTTGTGCGAACTGCGAGTCCGACAATAGGTAGTTAACTGAGCAATTGTTAAACCCGAGTAAAAATGGTGAAATTTGTAAAAACTGTGGAGCAACAGTGATTATTTCGTACATGCATATATCTGTGGCAATAAGGAAAAAGTGCTTAAGTCAAATTTTACTGTTTTGCAGGAGAGCACTTTTAGGCGTTCAAGTCGATTTTCAGACATTTATTTCTTTTACATTTAAGTTGGGAAATTATCTGTTAAACCTTATTTTTTTCAAGCAAACATCGTTCTACACACTATAAGTAATATATTTAAATTGAAATTTACCAAAGTATAACTTTACTTAAGCTATTATTCCAAATGAGATTAGAAGTCTAAAAAAGATAAGTCGCAAGTCATAGTGCTATAACTTCTTGAAAAATTACACAAATTGATTGAGATTTTGACCAGGGGTACTTTCGAATGCGCAGATTACGAACGTACCGTTAACTCAAAAACAGCTTATCTCGATTTAAGCACTTTTTCCTTTTGCCACAGATATTATATAATATAATATTAACCAGCACCTGAAACAATACTAAAATTTCTTGCGCTTGTGCAAATACTCCATGAGTTTGTTGTAAATTCCACTGGAAACAAATGCAATATTCAATTGGTCAATTCACAACCTATTGTAGGAGTCGTAGTTCGTACTAACATGGTTGGTATTTTCCATGTAAACATTTGTTTATAAACAATGTTTTTATTGAAATTACCAAAAACTCATGTGCTAAATACGACTCCCACAGTAGGTTGTGAATTGAGCATATATTTTCGCACTGAAAACTTAAAATGTTGAAGATACATTGCATATGTTTATCCCACGATGAACAGTATACTACTTTTGCTAATTTTTTTCATGAAAAATGTATGCCATTTGTTTTATGTATTTTGACAGCAATTCTCGTAAAATGTTGGAAAGAGTAACAAGCTTTAAATGCCAATTTTTTTAACAACATAATTAATGTTGCTCAACATTTTTCACAAATTTAAACAGAGTACTTGGCCTATGGGAAAATTATACCAAATGAAAGCGATTTATTTAATTTTTTGTTTTTTTGTACCATCAGCCAATCCGGAAAATTAAATTGCAAGTGATCGGTATTTACTTTCTCTCTCAAATGATTTTATCTTTCTTTTTAACTGCTATTGTGTTGCCAAAAGTTTTCTTGAAAACCTGTTTTGAGCTCAACTTAAATGTGCACCACTTTCATTGAAATTCTCCCATGAAGCTGTAAAAAATGACAAACATTTCACATGAAAATTGATTTTGCATTTTAGGAAACTACTCGTAATAACATATACAACACATCCGACCATTCAATATTTTATTGCAACATATTGCTGATACACAATAAAAATCAATGACACTTTTCTAAGAAACCATGAGCAGAAGCTTCATTTATCAATAAAAAATTTCCAAGATTTCTTGTTTCATCTCACTTTCTTATTTAAACAAGACACAATTGCAAAGTGTGTCGCCTACTTCAAACTAATTAAAAGCAAGTACAAGTTTTGTATTTTATAATAAATCTTTATACAAGTTTCTTCAATAAGAAGAAAAAAAAACTATTATATTTAAAAACACTTTTTAATTAAAATGTTACAGTAGACAGACAGACAGACGTTCATCTAGAATGTCCTATTAAAAGAAAGTAAATAATTGTCACTATAAAATTTATGCGATGTGTTTTCTTGTGGCATGTTATGGTGGTTTTTTCCACAACATTTGAAAAAAAATATATGAAACCAAACTAATGAAAGTTGCATGCCACAGAATGTAAGTTGATTGATGAATCAATTTAACGAATAATAATGAACAGACACATATGCGTATGTACATAAATATGTATATACATACATACATATGTATGTATGTATGTAGATATGTAGAATAAATGGTTCATAAAAATTGCAATCAAGTGCTGGTGCTGATGCTGGTGCTGGTGCTGGTGCTGATGGGTGTTGAATAGTTCAAACAAATAGTAATGGTATAGCAGCAACATGTTGCTTAACCCAGCAAAATGTTGCAAATGCAAAATAATATATAAAAGGTTAACTTATATTTTATTTAAACTAAAAAATAGTCTGTTTATTACCCTGAAGATTATGAAAATTTTAAGAAATTTAAAAAAAGAAAAACTTCATTGGCTGATGAATATCATCCATACAGGCCAAAAAAGGATTGTGGATTTATGGTGGCAACAGCTAATTTCAGTTTATAACCCTAAAACTAAACAAAAAAGGTTTTTGGCAACATATTGCTATCAATCACATTTTATTCTATTGCATTTAAAACATCTTAAAAATTAATATTATACAATCATTTAAATTTTTCTCAGAAAGCAGAAAGAATTATTATATCAAAATGTTTCTTTTACCATTTCTTATTTATTACTTATTTATCTATTTATTATTCTTTATTTTGAAGATTCAACCTAATTTTAATCCAATAAAGCAAACTAACTAAAGATGCCGTTAACGGAAGTTTTCTCTAATGATTTAGATAAAAAATTCAAATAAAAAAAAACTTAAGAAATTTTTAAAAGCAAACAGCGAAAGTTTTCGAAAATGAAGAAGAAAATGAAGACATATTTCTTGTTAAACAAACAAATAAAAGCAGCAACTTTATAGATAAAGATAAAAGAAAGAAAGAAAGACATTCAAAAGAACTTTACAAAAAACAAATAAATTTTTTTGTAGTTTATATCCGCTAAATTGAAAACAAATCAAAACGCGCACACACACATCAAAGTTTAATTTTATGGGTCAATATTTCAATTTAAAATAAAAAGTTTTAAATCAATCATTTTATTTATTGATATTGCTGGCTTTCAACATTAAAAAAAAAATACTTACATATTTGCCAAACCCTTTTATCTTAAAAAAAGCAATAACAATAATAATAAAAAATAAACTGCATGCATTCACTACAATCGTATCTAATAGATTTGCAACATTCTTGCTTTGTTTTTATTTATTTTTTAATTAAACATAAGTAGAGCAACATGTGTCTCTAGCTTATTAATTTTTTTTATTATAATAAAATTTATTTAAAATATTTAGGGCAATTTATTTGTAGTTGGAAAAAAACAATATTAAAAAAATATATACGAGGACGGTATTAGAATTACCTAAAATGGAAAAATGCATGTTTAACCTGGAACTCTGTTCGAAGTTGTGAAAAATTTTCAGCAAACATTGATTATTTCGCGTGAAAAATTAGACATGTAACAAGTGATTCCCATATTACTTTTTCGGAAAAAATTTATGTATTTATTGGTTTAAGTAGGCAACACTGTTCGACTTTTGTAAACAAAAAAATCAGCTGTCAATATTTCGCGCGAAATAAATGCCAGTGACATTATTTTACAGATGGCAAGAAAATGTTGCCAGATACATTTCATAAATTTTTCACGAGTTGGACAGAGTACAACTATTGCAACATTATTTCATGAATATTTCAAGCAAACTTTTTTTGTATGGATTATGTCAACATTTCGCGTGAAATTTTGAATTGAGTACCAGGCTTTGGGCGAAAAAAATTAATTATATGATATATGATCAGGGGGTGATCAGAAGACCTCATGTGATACCAAGTCCAAGAAATAAAGTGAAGAAAGAAAGGACATTTTCTACAAGTATATGTACAATAAAATATAATTTCTGGTTTGTTTTCATTTTGTTTAGTTTTATAAAAGTTTAAATTTATAATAGTTTACTCGACCTTTTTATTTATTATATATACAAATATTGCTTTAGGTCTTTTATAAATATATAGCAATTTTTTTTTAGCTTTTGTGTAGCTTCTTTATGCGGCCCCTACACTTTGCGACTTTTTGTACAATTTGATTAAGTTGTACAGCCAATTGTTACGTTAGAGGTTGGGTTGACCAACGGTTGGTCGGTCATCAAACAATTTTGATGGCGATTCACTCTTTCGTTTTTCATTTTCATTCTGGCGTTTTGTAAGCAACATCGTCCGAAGTAAACAATATGTGTGAAAAAGAAGAAAAAAGTGCAAAGTTCTATTTAATGAAGAAGATAAAAACATGTTTTTTATATTTTTTTTTTTCTTGATATTCTTCATTCATAAAAAATTTTATTTATGACTAGTAGCTCTAAAAATCGGAACTCATGTTGAAGCTTTAAAAATAATTTCTTAATAAAGTTTGATGGAAAGTTGGTTGAAAAATTGCAGCTAAATGCAGTGAAGGGTCAACTCAGTTGTACGACCAGTTGCAAAGTGTAGGGGCCGCATTAGGAAGAAGAATAGTTGCAGCTAAATATCGTTAAATATATAAAATTGTTAGATATTTATAAAAGTTTTATAAAAGCTCAAATAAAATTTTGTATTTAAAAAAAATCAATAAAATAAAATTAGTGTCTTTTGGAACCAACCTCGTTATTTAAATTGTGGAAGCGTTTTTGTAAAACTTTTTACATCCAAAGAAT
Source organism: Tachina lurida (assembly GCA_944452675.1). Classification (NCBI taxonomy): domain Eukaryota; kingdom Metazoa; phylum Arthropoda; class Insecta; order Diptera; family Tachinidae; genus Tachina; species Tachina lurida. The sequence continues at coordinate 155,543,049 of OX101753.1, read as the reverse complement.
TAATTTCTTACTGTTTTGGTAGCTAGGGTTTGGCTTGATAATCGAAGGCAAAATGCTTGTTGAGTTTTTTTGCTTATGCAGCAACTTTTTTGGTTTCAAGTTTCAAATTTAAATTTTACCCTGAACTAAAAGTTGTATTAAGCTTTTTTTATTGAATTTAATATACACTTAGACGGGGGGGATATAATTTTCTGCTAACCTGAACATAAATGAAGGAGGAAAAATAAAAATAATAGTTGTAGTCATAAATGCATTTGCCGACGGTGAATCACTGACTATTTCTCATATTTCATTTCATTGAAAGTTCATTAAACATGATAATAATATTAGCAACCACTCTCTACTTAACCAGCTTGTGTATAGAGAGTTTTTATAGAGGTATAAAACTTTAAGTTGGCAACACTTTTTTGAACTGGTGGCCATTTTGTCAGCTGTCTAGTGATTTATATTTAGTTTGGTTTGGCATTTCAACATAAATAGACTGACGCCTGAACAACGCTTCCAAATTGTGCAAATTTATTTTTAAAGTTAAGGTTCTGCTCGAAATACGTATCGCGCACTACGTCCATTTTACGCTCGACATAATCGTCTATTAGAGCAATTAATCCGATTAACTGTGGAAGATTTTCGAACCACGTTTACTCTAAATAATAATACGGATTGACAGAGACGTCGTACAGAGCGTACAGAAGAAGTAATTGCTGCTGTAGAGCGTAGCGTAGAGGTAGACCCGAATCAGTCCATCTGCCATCGCGCAAAGGAATTGAATATGTGTCCATCCACTTTATGGAAGATTTTGCAGAAAGATATTGGTTTGCGTGCTTGCAAAATCCAACTCGTACACCAATTGAAGCCACACGATCAAAACGGTGATTGTCAAGATCTCATCCAAGATCGTGCGATTTAACGCCTCTAGACTAATTTCTGTGGGATTATGTGAAGTCGCTCCAAAAAATTTCGGCTTCCAACTGCTTATCAGTCAAAACCAAAATCAGTATATACAATTCAAATGTAAAGGCGGTTTTGCTATATGGGTGCAAATCTTGGGCGTTAACATCAGCCTTAATTAGAAAACTACAAACCTTTACGAACCGATGTATACGAAAAATTTAAAAAATTTGGTGGCCTCAAACAGTCTCCAATCAGTATCTACTTGATGCAAATAATGAAATTCCAATCGACTTTGAAATTAAAAGAAGAAAATGGCGATGGCCATAGGCCATACGCTCAGAAAATACGTTAGTTAAGGAAACTTGCCGTGAAGCACTGTGGTGGAACCCGCAAGGATCCTGATACCAAGTTCGTCCGAAAATATCATGGCGGGGCAACAACAATTCTGAAATAATCCAGATGAATATATCCTGGAATGAATTAAAAAAACTATTCAAAAATAGAACTGTAGTCAGTCTTTCGTTATGGCGAAACGCTCCACAAGGAGTTTAAGGAAATATGTTATATATGTGAAGTCGTTAGTCTACGCTGATAAGCCCGAAACGATTGACCACTTGGAGGACAACCTTCGCCGCGTTATTGCCTATATACGGCGACAAATGTTGGAGCTCCAGCTTAAAACTACGTCCGAGCCAGTAGTCCCAGAAGTCATATTTATAATAATATTATAATGCCAGAAAATTATCTACCGAACAAAGTACATTTCATGTCAATTTATGAAATTCATTTTTGTTTTAATCCATTTCAAAGTTATATACCTCTATTAAAAAACACCCTTTACTTGTCTTGCATGGGCGGTGGGTGGGGCCGATTTTGCTCAAATTCCATTTTTGTTCAATTTAGTCAATACATATAATGGTCTGTCCCAATCTATAACGATTTGGGAACACTCTTTATAAAGTTGGCTTAAACATGTATGAAGTCAATCCCATTGTGCGTGGTGGCTCAGAAATATGCGGCATTCTGCCTAACTAGTCTATTACTACGTTTATACGCGCACTATTTGCAAATAAAATTATTTGCAAATAAATTAACTCAGTGTTTATACGGCATAGCAAAAGTATGCAAACTTGGTAGCACTTCTATAGAAAGCTTACTTATGTTGAAAAAATAGTGTAAATGCACAAAATATCAAATAATTATTTGTTTTAATTGTTATTATTTGCTTCTATCAATGTTTTTTGTTGCAATATTTGTAAGTCGCAATAAAGAGATTAATATGGCAACAATTTACAGTTTTATTTGCAAATAAGCCCTGCGTATAAACGTAGTATATTTTAACTTTACCCTACCTTCTTTTAAAAATAACATTAATTAATCAAATATTTCATTCTATAAAAATAGAAAAATACTGAACTTGAGATTGATTAATAAATTATTCCTTGATAGACTTGGATCGAACTCGAAAAATATATTAAAAACACTCCAATTTGTGAGTGATTCCTATAAAAATTTTCTAGACAAGTCGCTTACGTAATGCAGACATTGTGGAAAATACACTTAAACGCTCAGTTACCCGACTGTAATGTACAGTAACTGTATGTGAAAAGTAATGAAAATGATTATAGAGATGTAATGTAACGTAACCTACTTTTCATATAAAAATATCGATCAGCTGTTTCCTACTTTGCAGTTACTTTACATTACAGTAGGGTAACTGGGCCTTTACATTACATCTCTATAACTATTTGCATTACTTTTCACATAACAATATCGATCTGCTGATTCCTGCTGTTTGCAGTTACTTTACATTACAGTCGGGTAACTGAGCCTTAAGTCAGATTTATTTATAGATATTGCATTTAATGCATTACCCAGCAAACTTAAATTAAGCATCTTAAATACCTAAAATGCAGTGGTGGTAACAGCATTGCCAACTCGTGTCAACCACAAGTCATTCTTTGTGTCATCATTGTGTGCATTTAGTTTCTAATGAAACGAACTGATAACTTGGACAATACTAGAGAAGCAACCCAAAATCATGCCCTAAAGAGATAAAGCAAATTAAAGCAATTAAATATAAACGAAAAAATCCTGTGAATTAAAATGTCATTATCTCTCAAGTACTGCACTGCTGCTGTCATTATTATAAACAACTCTCTACTATGAACGCTTTCAAAAGAAACAGAACAAAAAGTTCTTATTATTTTCCACTATTCTACCATTCCAAAAAAAATTCATATCTTTCAATTGCAACGAGTACAACAAATGTACATATGTACCTATGTATGTTGCCAAACATTATTATATGACTATTGTATTGTCTCGTTAGCAGCACTGGCTGGATACTCCATCTGTCTAACAGGGTTTTAGTAATACCCAGCTCTGTGTCTGTCTAATAGTGACAGTCTTTTGACAGTTTATTGTTTCCTAGAAAAACCTTAACAAACAAATAATAATCTTAACAAAAGAATATATACTTACATATGTACATACATATGTTGTTTGTATGTCCATAGCATAGAAGTTTTAGATATTACAACAATAAAGAGTATGCCTTCGAGTTAGAATTCGCCCCTGAATATGAATTCGTTAGTGCATTTCAATTAAATTTTTCCGTTTTATTTATTTTGTTTTTCTGGAAAATCTAAAAACTACAAAACCGGCACAACAACAACAACAACAACAATAATAAAAAAACAAAAATAGCAAATAGAAATGTCGCCTAGTCTGCAGCTCCATTATGTTGGATTAACAAAAGTACTTTTTTGTGCATTTTTTTTTTGGTGTGAGTTCTTTCATAATTCAAGATGACGATGTGATGAAGAAAATTACAAAAAAAAAAGGTATTGTGCATCTTTTCAAGTTCCTGCATTTTTGTTTTCAAGATACGAGAAAGAGTCTGCCAGAACTACGAGTACTATTACTCTGTATTTGAGATTTACAAGAAAACAAAAACCGTTTGTTTGCCTTTCTTTTAATTTTATGAGGCTTAAGCTTGATGTGGCCTTTAAGACCAACATTTAGTCAAGACCTTTGAACGAGTTTTTTTCTTTCATCTTACACTGTGCGCTGTACGACTATGATTTTCTTGTACGAGTAATTATTTGTTTTAACAAGTGTGTTTGTTTTTATGTAATTTGTATTTTATTTTATTTTATTTCATTTTTTTATTACGAGTATTACTTGTATGCTCTAATTTTTAGGACTACGAATCTTGCAACAAATAACAGATTTTTATCTAATTTCTGAAGAAATTATCAACATTAAAAAAGGTAGCAGGCAAAGAAAAACAAAGATACTCAGAGGTTAATGTATTGGGTTTCGAGTTGAATGTGCATCATATGCGAGTTGGTTTCCTAACATTAAGTTTTAAAGAAACTAATTTTACATGAGTGTCATAAAACTATTCCAAGTATTGAGGGATATTTTTCCCAACTTTATTGAATGGCAGATTATTCAGGGCATGCACATGGTGAAGCAGGTAAGCTAACAAATGTAAGTAAACAAAATATGTACATATGTATGTATGTATTTTCACTGTTTTAATTATAATTCAGCATTACAGAATTTTGCAGCTCTCACGGTGATACCCAGAACCCAGTCACCTTCTTTGCTTCTCCAACCAAACATTAATTTGTTTTTATAAATTTTTGCTGTAGGTAAAAGGCCAGGCCGGATTCATAGCAACCCTACCAGCAGAAGACTTGGGTCATTGCCAGTGTTGCCATATTTAGTTTTCAAAAATCTTCAAGTCGACCAAAAAAAAATTTTTTTTATTATTAAAAATCTTTTTTTTTCTTTATTTTACTCAAAGTATATTAATGATTTTATTGAAGTCAAATTCAGCCAAAACTTTATTTTGTTTCCAGTGAAACACAAAATATATACTACATAGCATATGTGTAAGATTACAAAAAAAAAAATCCGAAAATATGCAAGTAGTTTAGTCAAAGAATCCTCCATAATACATCTAAAGTACCAATTATCACATTTTTAAAAATCTTATTTTTAGCTAAGAAATCTTTTTCTTCGTTTTAACATCTCTAAAAACTTCAAAAATAAGATAAATCTTCACACATGGTAACACTGGTCATTGTGATGGTCAGAGAACCAATTGCTATTTTCTTTGTAGACAACTGCTGAGAATAACTGAGACACTCCATGTCCGGCAAAAAAGATTGTCTAGGCTTATAAACTCAAGCTTCTTCATAGCCAGGTGGCCGCACAGTGGGATGGATTCACAAATTTTTGTGCAAAAACTATAAGAATTGATCCTAAATCAGTGAAAGTTGCCACTGAGTATTATATTGACTAAATTAAACAAAACTTGAAATTTCATCAAAATAGGCCACACCCACCCTTTACCGCCCATTCAAAATTCAAAACAATATTTGGATTCAAAATTAGCACAATCACCTTTATTTATAATTTTAGTGTCAACATCAACATTGCCGAAACGTCAACATCAATGGAATACCTAATTTTCATTCTATAACAAGATGGCGACGACGCACACTGGGCCAGATATGAAAAAAATTCATTTTAGATTTTTTCATTGAAAAGTTGATTTTTTATTATGCTAATCGAAAAAACTAATCAATATAATAAATATTTATTAAATACGATTTTATCGCAAAATTAAAATTTAATGAAATATGAGGACAAATGTGTTCGTTAAATATTAATTTCGGGAAAAAAATTAAATTTAACAAATAATGATTGTATTGACTAGTTCTTTCGATTGACATAACAACAAAAAATAACCATTTTAATAAAAAAAAATGTTCAAATCTGGCCCAGTGTGCAACGTAACTGGTCAACGCTTATGTCAACATATCAAATACGAGTAAACATCTCTAAATATTGCAATCAGCTTGGTTTGTGTTATTTTTAAACAAAACTTTTAAAACTAAAAAATTTTTTTTTATTTGCGAGATACATATATATGTATGTGACAGCGCATAGAGAAAGGGACCTAAGGGTAAAAAAATTAAATTTCACTTTTTTTTTTTTGATGTCGACAACATCTGAGCATCGAATGAGACCGATCCCATGCCCCAAAAGTGTTCCCTCCCAGAGATATGCGCGTTTTATGAAATTGAAGTCGACGATTCTAAGGTTATGTGAAAAAATGTTCGCACTAACAGAGTGTTATTCACGATTTAAAAGAATTATAAATGAGTATTTATTATAATTCACAATTAATAATTTCAGAAAATAAACCTGGATTCGAAAAAACGCGAGCAAAATTGATATCAAACTCATGGAAACAGCGCGCTAGGTAGAAAACAGTAAAAACCAACTATACAAAACAAGAGGTAGGGACGACCTACGCGCGTTTTCAAGGTTGACCAACACGTTCCTGACGTCATGAGATGTGTCGCTTTTAAATGAGACCAATACCAACACGCTCCGTGATGGTACACAAAAGATACACGTATTTAAATATTTAAAATGGCTCTCCTGAACAAAACCGGGTTTTACCCTTGGGTCCCTTTCTATAGGAATAACAATTTCCGTACTTGGACTCAGCAAATTGTATTACGATAATAGTATCGCTATAATGAATATAATGCAAATGTATCGACTTTGATAATCAGTAACATATTTTAACGATATTCGCTGTCGGTTGTACAATTAAATGTCGAGTAAGACGCAGATATGAAGTATCGTAAAGAAGAAATTACAGAATCATATTATCGTTACCGCAAACGAACAAATAGTATGATTTATTTACTGAATACAGCTACAGGTGTTTCTACTTCCATAGAATCAACAACAATTTCAGGTGTTTCTACTTCTGCCAGTGCAATATGTACAGTCTTCGCTAAATCCTTAGCTACATTTTTCAACTGGACCTCTGAACTGCTGCTCGGAGGCAGTTTCAATTGTTATTGAAACTGTAGCAGTTTCCACAGCTTCTTCTAATGGACTAAAACTAAACTGCTTAAATATTCCTCCACTCATTGCATGGCATTCAGCTTTTATTGGCGACCATTTTTTTTTTTTACTTTTAGACTTCAAGTCCTTTCAAACAAGTTAACAAACTAATTTTTTATACTTTATATATCTTTGCCATTCATCTGCTAATGTTATAGGCGGTCTAAGAGAATTAAGTAATTTACACTTGCTTGCCATTGTTCTTTAAAATTACGGGGAACACTGGCGAAACGAAATCCCTCTGCAAGAGAGCCATTCCCCGGCTTCCATTAATTTCTGAAACTAGGTTACGGTTTTTATTCAAAACTTTTATTTTTTTTATTTTTAATACTAAAGACGTTACTTTGGACTAAAAAACTTGACACTTGTGAACCAGGTCTAAACTTAAATTAAAAATTTTAATTTTTTTTATTTAATGCTTTGAATCAATACTTCCCATTGGGCTAGATACGAGTGCAGGGTGTGTTGCCATCATCACTTGATTTTTCGCAACATTTCAAAACGCACAAATATCTAAACGCTGGTTAATAAAAACTACATCCTTCCTTCTAACGGTACGCATTTATGGCTAAAAAAGAGGCAGATTTGAATAAAGAAGGAACAAAAAATAAACAAACAAGCCAGAGTGCAAAAACTAAACAAGTAAGATTTTCTTTCTATGTATGTATATTTTTTGCTTATTGTTTTTTTTTTTTTTTTTTTGCAATAAAAATCATTTCTTTGTGTGTTTCACAAAATTTATTACCATTTGACTAGATGGTCTTGCTTTCTGCAACTTCAAACTCAAAGACTCATGTAAAATAAAAAGAGACTGGTTAAATGCAATGAATAGCGAAAAAAAAATACAACAGCAACAACAACAATAACAAAGACAACTGACTTGCTGCTTGAAAACCAGACTTAAAATAACAAAACTTGCGCTCGCTTCATATGAATACGGATAATAAATATTGGGTACCTTTTCAGGTGAACGTTTTAAAGCAAAAAACAAAAATATATAGCAATATTTTTTTTTTATTTAAGAAAAAGCTTATACATATTTATCTTTGCAGATGTGTAAAGAAAAATGCACATCTTCGCAGTTGGCGTCGCCATTGTGTTTAAGTGTTCATTCGCCAGGCTTACTTAAGTCTTTTGAATTTTTACCTCAACTTTGGTTTTGTTTGGCTTGTTATATTTTGACCATTTTGCACAAATGAAATTTTGTTTTTATTTTTATTTTGTTTTAAGCATTTGTTTTATTTTTTTATATCTTTAAATTTTAAACGAGTTTTTGGCTTTGTGTATTTTGTATTTAGACATTTTATTCTTTTAGCTAAAGCGTTTGTATTTCTTATTTTGTGGTTCAAAAATTTTCTATGCCTGCGTTTCAAAGTCTTGGGGATTTGTTGGAGATTGTGTTTTTTTTTTTTATTCGAGAAACTTTGATGTAAAATAAGAAAACTGGTTATTTTGGTCTACTGTTAATTCGGTTTCTTTTTTTTTCTATTTTTAGCAAATGCAAAAAATTTCATTAGAAAAAGTGTTGGATTGTGTTATTTTTTTTATTGTATTAACTGATTTTGAACTACGATAATTAAACGAAAATATTTTAAATGAGTTTTTGTTTCACATCTCAAAATAGTAATATGTTGCAATGGCAGCTTACCACAATATGTTGCTAGAATTGTTTTTAAAACCAAATACATAAATGTTTGTGGTATTGGTGAACAAATTCCGCTTAATTGAATTGTAAGAAAAATTATTTGGAAATATATACATATTTTGCTAAACTATTTCTTAAGCATGTTAATAACAAAGTGTTACATACATAAGTATTTACAAAAAATGTATGCTTTATTAAATAAAAAAAATATGTTTATAGAAATTTTAGCAACACATTGCTGAATGTAGTTTTACATACGTGTGTCACATTTAACGCATCGAATCGATTTGCTAAGGAAAACATATTGCGAAATTGTCACTTCTCCAAGACATCTAGTCAAAAGCATCAAGATTTTTTATGAAATAAATCCATTGATGGCATTTATTTGCATTTATTTTTTACAATTTAATTCGAGTAAAGCTCCCGTAAGATTATTATTCACATTAATTTTTGTATAGGTACAACATATTTGCTCAATTCACAAACTATTGTAGGAGTCGGAGTTCGTACAAACGTTGTTGGTAGTTTCTTTATAAACATTTGTTTATAAACAATGTTTTTATTGAAATTACCCACAACTCATGTACGAACTACGTCTTGCACAATAGGTTATGAATTGAGCAATTAATTTTAACTAATTAAGTTTAAAGAAACTGCCAAATTTCGGTAATTGCAATATCAAAAAATTTGTTATTCTAGAAAAAAATTTTTTTTGGAATTTTTGCGAAAACAAAGTGCAAGAAATTTTTTTTGGCATAAGATATTAACAAAATTCCTTTGGTAGACTCTTAGCTAAATTTTTGCCATATAAAGTTTAGAGTTATCACCGAGTCTGAATTAGCTGTTGGCCAAAGACTGATGACACAAATTTTTGAGGCAGCACTCATATTCGAAATCTTTGGACGCCAATAAAAATATTGGTTACCAAAATTTTTCAAACTGAGTAAAAGGGTTTACACCCTTTGGTTGTACTATCGAACCTATACTCTCAATACCAAGTGGAGTTTTTACTGTTGCGCAGTGTATTTAAAAATATTTTTATTTTGTGAGATAAATTCAGAATTGAGTGATTATGAAAAATAAACGAAAGCTTCTACAGGACAGCAAGTCACTAAAAAAATTTTATGTCTTATATACCTCTTTTACACCTTTTGCTATTTACCACATAATCCTATCGGCGAGCCAAGAGAATTTAATCATTTTCCTATTTCTTCCCAGTGTTCTTTAAAATTACTGGGATCATTCAGCATTGTCAGATTTTTTCCGACCTTATTTCGCTAAATTGATTTTAAAAATCGCCAAAAGTCGCCAAAATCTATGTTATATAGTTTTTCTTAATATATATTTGATAATAAATTTGTTTTTATATAACGCTTTTTTTATATAAATTTCTAAAAAAAAAAATACCGTATAAAAATTTAGCAGAAAATCGCCAAAACCAGAAATAAAACAGCCAAAAATGATATCTTGTACATTTTTCGCATCCAAATTCAAAACGCATTAATTAATATAATTACTATAAGAAAAATCATCAAAATCAAATTGTTTTAATTTCTTCAGGCCAGCATTGTTAGGATTTAATTTTGAAACAACTCCAAATAAATAAAAAAAATTGCCACGTTTGGCGCGAAATCGCCGTATCTGACAGTCGTGTTTCTTCCCATTGTTCTTTAAAATTACTGACAGCGTGACCCTTCGACCGACTAAAGTGGCAAATTGCCACTTTTTCGACTGCTTTGTCACTTTTTTTTCCCTTTTTGTCCCCTTTTTATTAAAGCGAATTATATAATAATACATTAAAATTAAGAAGTTTAGTGCAGTTTTCTCGTTTTTTTTTTAATTTTGCCCCCTTTTTTTGATAAATCCCCTATTTTGTGCCACTTTTTGAAAAATGTCATCGGTCACCCTGATTACTGAGATCAGTGGCTCTCTTCTGCTAATTTCTTTAACTCAGTTACAATTGTTATTTTAAAATTTTCCGTTATTTCCATTTTTAATTACCGATTCTTTCAAATCATATTAAATCGTTATCGAAAATGGCGGCGACAAGTTCAAAGTCGTTGCAACATAATGACGCCGTCAAATTTTCTTGTAGAGTGCAAACCGTCAGTTGACAGTCATCGATAATCTTCGATCACAACAATTAGAACAACAATTTGAGATAAACAACGCAAAACAATATAAATTTGTATCTTTGTTGACAAATATAATAAAAGTTAATAGATAAATTTTAAACTAAATTAAATTCCACTAAATATTTTTTTTATATAAAATATTTTTTTATGTTTTTAATTCAAGAGGATGCTGTCTATTAATTTATAAATTTCAACAAAAATTAGCTTAAATAAAAAAAAACGCTATTTTAACGAAGAAATTAAAACCAAATAAAATTATTAAATTCTCAAGTAACAATAAACAAAGCTTTGAAAATCCAACAAAATTTTACAACTTTAAATGAAAAATTATAAAAAAAAATTCATTTAAATTCATTTAAAAATAAAGTAGGATTAAAAGAAAAATTAAAAAAAGGAATTAAAGAAGAAAAAAAACTGAAATATCTATAAGCACCTCTAGGTAATAAAAGATAAATGCGAGCTGTTGATTGATGTACATTCTATTTTTACGGTAAACAAACTGAAACGAATAAGTGAATGAATATTGGAAACCCAAGTAAGTGCTTTTTCGACTTTTGTTATTTTAATTTGTGTAATTTGTTGAAGCGTTTTTTTTAACAATGTCACGTACATTGTCGCTTATTCATTTAGACAGAACTACGAATTGTTGTAAATGTACATATATTAAGTAACAACTCACGTATGATGGATTGTCAATAATAAGTTATTTCGACACATATGTAGGAAAATATATACACAAACGTTTTGTAAAGTATAAAGAAAAACAATAAGAATAAAAATAATAATTCTAAGTCCTAGGCTTAGAAGTCAGAGTAAATTAAATTATGGAAGTTGGCGGTATTGTCTTTCTGATTGCAATCAGAATTATTTAGAATTTTAAAAATAAAAGAAATTAAAAAAATTAATGGTATGTAAAACTGACGCATGTTAATAATGTATAAAGAAATATGGCTGTAAAACATCATCATATGTATATTCTTTTATAAAATTTTACATAAGCCAAAAATGGTTGGCAAAAAATTACATTAGTATTCATTATAGTGTGATAAGTGTAATAAAGAGGGCATACGAAAAATGTATGAAGTATTTTTTTCAAGAAACAGCTATTTATATGAGTTGTGTGTTGCATAAACTTTGACAATAGGTAGAAAACAGTAAAAACCAACTACACAAAACAAGAGGTAGGTCATGAGATGTGTCGCTTTCAAATGAGACCAATACCAACACGCTCAGTGATGGTACACCAAAGATAAACGTATTTAAATCTTTAAAATGGCTCTCCTTAACAAAACCGGTTTTTACCCTTAGGTCCCTTTCTATTTTGCGCGTCACATATATTAATTTTTTTAATACGAAATAAATAAAAAGTCAGCGAACTATGTATATCAAAAAGTGTCATTCGACAGTTTCTTGAGTTTTTCTTGTAGTTTTTCATATCGAATGACTATTTAGGATTTTTAACGCTTTAAAATTGATCGAAGTCGAGTTTTTAAATTTTTTTAAATGTACTTGTGTAAATTTATTTTTATTTGAAAATATTTAATTTAAAATTAAAAAACCCGGTTATAGCTTTGCTGCTTAGTTACATAAAACAAATTTAATGTGTGAAAGAACAATGCAATAAAATTATATTATATGATGAAGTCAAATTCGCAGCAAATATTTCAAAACGTTTCCATTTATTTAACATTATTATTTTTTCTACTGTTTGTGGCCCGTGGCGGGCTAAGCCGGCTTCCAGACGATCACCTGTGTTCTCTGGTGTGGGCTCATGTGCAAAACAAAACAAATAAAAATTGAACAATCGTTCTCAATGTTTTTGTTTCACTCACTTCAAAGAACGAAACCAAACAAAATCACACAATTTGTTTCGCTTATTTTCGTATTCTGATTTTAAGTATAAAGAAATCAAAACAAAAATAAATTTATAACTGTAATAGTGTAGATTATTTTTGATACGAAAATCACATCCTAACTCCTGTATCGCGCAATAAATAGCATAGCTATAAAAGTTAATTGCGCTAGAATGAAGCTGATCGGCTAAAATCCGGCGCCGACATGTATAGAAAACTCTTAGCAGCCGCTGACGTTTCTACGGCCGGCCTCAGGATTATAAGTAAATAAAAATAAAGGCACAATTTAATACTTTTTTTGGAACCAACTAAAAATGAAACAAAGTTGGAATATGAAATCGATATGTAAAAAAAGTTTTGCTTCTTTTTTGTACATAATTCTGACAGAACTTACCAACAGCCTTGATAAAAATAAAAATTGGGTTTAAGTATAAAAATTAAGCAAATTGAAGCCGCCAACCGATTATTGGGCTATTCCTTTTTTTTTACTAAAACCGAATCCGAATACTACTGAATAGTTTTACTAGCGAATAGAAATAAAATACATAAGTTGCTTGACGAAACTTAGCAAGAATATGTATTGTAGATAGAGAGAGAGAGAGAGAGTGATGGCACTACTCGTATAGAAAGTCCAAATTATTTTGAATTAAATTATTTTGAAAAAACAAATGTTTTTTTTAATGTGAAAATTAAACTATTAATTTAGCATTTATTTGTAACGGTATTAATTAAGCATTTGTTTTCTAAAAATAAAAAATAACCATGATAACAGCATCATTATAAATTTTTAAGTGTTGGTGGAAACATGTTTTAAATTGTGTGTTAAAAGCAGTTGGAGCTGTAAAACAAACATATTAAAAAGTTGTAAAATAGTTTCTCAATATAAATTTGGGACTAGCATGCTGTTCCCCCAACTTAATTTGCTTGCTAACTGTTATAAATACAATAATAGCAAATACAAGTATGTAAATGATATTCACATACAAATTGACCCTGGCAACTAATATTTTTATGCGTTTTGGTGAAGCTGAGTAATAGAATCTCTTTAGTGGGAAGCGAAGCCACCTCATTCCCCAGTAACTAACTATTCCATATTTTATTAGTTTCTCTTAATAAGGACTTGAAATTCATTACTGAGTACTAAAATTCATAATAGACATACATATATTCATATTTAGATTTGAATAAAAGTTAAAACTGTCGAAATGCGAAATGGTGTCAATGGGTAAAAAATCGACGAACCCTTGAAATAAAACTGTAGTTATAATGCCTCTCTTATAATTAACCTTATTTCTAGGCTTTGGGAAACGGCAATTCCCGGGCGGGAAATCCCGGGAAATGTCTGTCTAAAATTTTTGAGATTTTCCCGGGAAAACGGGAAATTTAAAGTGCATGTTATTTCATAAATATATAGAATTTATAATCCAATTTCACTTTAATATAAAAACTTATTATTTTTTTATATATTACAAAAGTTCGTTTGAATGATTGTATGACTAAATTTACACGAACGTTGACACGTTTTTCATCGTCTGTTTAAACACTTACATATACCTTGTTCGAAGGAAATTTTTTAATCTTAAAATTTAAATTGAGTTTTTGTTTTAAATGTAAATGTAAGAAAGAAAGAATTCTTTCGACGCCGATAAACAAGCAGTAAAATGTCCATATATTTTTAGTATAAAATAAACATGTGAGCTATTCAAATCTGGTCTGAAGTTTCATAAAAATTCCATTAAATTGAGGTCATACCATATCTCCTATAAAAAGTGGAATAAATTGTATAAGTATCAATGATTGCAATGATATAATCATTTCCTAAAGTAAATAATTCGATGCTAAGCGAATTTGAAGTGATTTTTCGCTGAATTAGTGAACAAATTTTGAAAAGTGTAGTGAAAATTTTAAGCTGTAAGAACTCTGAGTTGACAAAACTTAAATTTATTACAAGTGGACGCTATTATGGAAACCCTGTAGAAAATATTTTAGAAGAAATAAAAGGAAAGATACTTAGACATACTGTGGCTCAGGGTATTCAAAATTCGGCGCAGCGCAGTATGGTACTGTAACCTGCTTGTACTTAACGATAAGAAACCGCTTGGAACTTTTTCAAAAAGAATGAGAAACAAGCAAGGCAAATTCTTATTAAAATGAAGGTAGGTCTTATTAGAAAATTGTCTACTAATTGTGGTAACAGTCGTCAATTGGTTTTTATATGATCTTTTGCTGTGTAATAACTTTATTCCATTTGCTTAAATTCAATTAAAAATTCTTAAAAATAATAAACAAGTTCCCGGGAACTTGATTTTTTAATTCCCGTTTCCCGGGAAGTGCAAAAGTCCGGGAAATCCCAAACCCTACTTATTTCTTATCACATCACCGAATTGCCCTTCACTTACAGCCACTCAGACTATTATACATGTATAAAAATTTTCATCACATTTTACGAGAAAGAAATCTAAATAAAGACATTTGTTTCGGCTGTCAAAAAATCTGAAGTAAAGTGACATTTTGTGTTCATACCATATACCTTAAATAAACCGGCCTTTAAAAATAGACGGCGGTTAAAGTAGTTGATTTGAATAAGTTGAAGAAAAAAATACGATAATTTCATTAACTTTCAGACATGGCTTACAGGAAATATAGAGGGCAATCTATAGAATATATATAGAGAAATATGCCATAAGCGACAGCACGGCATCGGCGACGAAACAAACGACTTGTCAATTTGTTTATCACTTGAGTTTGCAATAATGCAACTCTGATCAGATGTTTAGAAAAAATTACCAACTCTTATGGGATGTTAAAATATTATCGTATCGTATCGTACACACTGCGTCAATTAAAATTTTGTTTGAATTGACACAATTAAATTTTAAATATATTTTTATTTTTTCTGTTAAAGGTGTTGATTAGAAAAATATTTTTTTTCGGTGTACCGAAAAAACGATGCTCCCTACTTGTCAAAAACTTGCAAGCGCTAAACTTTGGAATTATTTAAAAATCAGAAGCCCCTTAAAATTTTGCAGAAAAAAATCTAAATTAATTTTTTGTTAACTAATTATTTTTTATCATTATTTTTTAATTCAATAAATATAAAATAAAATGGCTGATGCCAATATAAAACAAAAGCAAAGCATTGTACAAAAAAAAAAATTAAATATGCAAATTTCAAAATTTTAAAAAAATCATAATGACGTTAATTAAATTTTCGAATTTTTCTGAATGGAACTTTCATACATTCCTTCCTTTGGCTCCTTATAAGGAGCATAGGGCCACCTCAAATGATTAGAATGCATAAAAAACAATTGATCTTGCATATTTAATTTAAAATTATTCTCAGGTTGCATAAAAACTCAAATTCCAAGAGCCGAGTCTTGTCTTACATATAACATAAAGAAAAAGAAAGGAAATATGAAAAATGAGAAAAAATTATATTTTAGCGGTTGAAAAAAATCCCCTAAAACAATCTAACAAGAAATATCTAGATACATATGTACATATGTATAAATACATATCTACATTCAAATATTTTCCGCACTATATACAATAATTTGATGGGCAAATTAATGGTTTTCATGGCATGAGTGAAAAGGTTTTAATTATTATTTTTATGATTACTTAACACTTTAAAACCGAAACTATTGCAAAACAAAAACACTTAAAAAGCTTTCGTTAAAAGTTTTTTCTTTAACGTTTCTTAACATTAGTGAATATCATACATAATAGAGATAAACTGTATTTTGTCATTTTAATCGTTACTAATTACTTAAAGCAACAACGAAAAGCTGCAATTAAATAAAGCACATTTTTGTAAACAGAAAAACCGATTTTAAAACTGAAAATTATCTAATAATGAATTATAAGTAAAAATCAGTGAAACTTAAAAAGATATTGAGCAAAAAGGGAAAAAAGTAATAGTTAGTGTTACATCTGTGTCGTCTTATGAACAAACAACATGCTATTTAGTCATTAATTTAGAAAAAAAAAAAAAACTATTCGTATCAAATTGTAAACAGACACGTTGTATTATGTACAAATATGTGTGACAAAAACTTTCTTAATTGATAATAAATCTTTAAGTAAATAAGTTTTATTGAACAAAAAAAATTAAATCTTTGCAAGCTTGTATTTTCAAGACTCCATTACTACGTTTATACGTGCACTAAGTTAACTCACTGTTTATACGGCATGAAAAAGTACAAAAGCTTGGTAATACTTTTATATAAAACTTACTTATTTCTACAACAACAACAAAGAAGTTGTGTAATGTATAAAGTAACAAATAATTATTTATTTTGTCATTATTTTGTTCTATCTACTCGTATTGTTTTTATTAGAAAATATTAGTAAGAATGGCAACCTCAAGCATATTGTTTGCAAATAGTGCGTTAATAGCTTTCGTGACTTAGTTAGCCGCAATACTCGTAAAACAATTACGTGGCAACCATTTACAATTTTATTCGCAAATGACTCGTGCGTATAAACGTAGTAAATGAAAGCTGAGTGTAACCAAACAATCTTCTATATAATTAATAGGCGAACACGTTTTTTGTAATCCCTTTTACGCCGGAACTACTGCACCGATTTTGGAAAGATTTATATCATTTTAAAGGAATTTTTGCACAGATGTGCAGAATCTATATTTTATTGAAATCGGTTTAGTATTTTGGGAGCTATAAGCGTTTAAAGTTGCTACTACTACATGCAAACATAGTACACATGCATTTGTTAGCTTACACTGTGTGTATGTGTGCGTGTATATTTGTGTAGTATCTATCTATCTTCTATATAATTAATAGGCGAACAAGTTTTTTGTAATCCCTTTTGCGCCGGAACTACTGCACCGATTTTGGAAAGACTTACATGATTTTAAAGGATTTTCTGCACAGATGTGCACAATCTATATTTTATTGAAATCGGTTCAGTATTTTGGGAGCTATAAGCGTTTAAAGTTGCTACTACTACATGCAAACATAGTACACACGCATTTATTAGCTTACACTTAAAAATGAAACAAAACATGTGTGTGTGTGTGAGTGTGTGTATTTGCAGTATTTCTCTTGCTATTCCAATTTTTTTTTTCTCTTATTTGTTATTGTATGAAAGCCATAAAACTTATAGGAAGAGAGTTCAATAAATTGAAGTAGCTTTAAAGGGATTTTGTTTCTGTTTTTTTTTTAATTTTATGTACGAATTATTGTTTATGTAAATATGTATGCTTATTGTGTGACTGTTTTAATGAATTTTTTACGACGTTTAGATAATTTTTCTTTGAATCTTAATATAATTATTTCCATCTAGAATACGGACGATTATGTCGTCCGTTTGGTATATCTAGTTTTTGTTATTGTATGAAAGCCATAAAACTTATAGGAAGAGAGTTCAATAAATTGAATTAGGTTTAATAAAGATTTTGTTTCTGTTTAGAATACGGACGATTGTGTCGTCCGTTTGGTATATCTAGTATTTTAAATTCTTTCAATTTGGTATTAAAATATTGAGAAAATGAAATCAACCATTTGACTGTTGCCAGCAGACCTTTGCTCTGACACAGATTACTCAACTATGTGAGAACAGCCTAGAATGGAAGCAGAGTGCTGCTTGTACACATTGGAAAAACCTCAATGAATAAGTAGTTAGAAGTTGTTCTTTGAATTCTCCGAAAATATTTATTTAAGATTCAGAAGAAGTTTGTTGTTTCTACGCATTGCCGCTAACGTTTGAATTGATTACCCGAACTAATGAAAAATGTATAAACAACTTGGCCATTGGCCGGAACAGTTTTAGTGAGTTGACTATAAAGCAAATCGCAGTCTTTGAAAGCCCTAGTTCGATCGTTGGCCCTGCTTCGTCAATATTTGTAGCAATGAATCTTCGGCGAAGAAAAATCATGTATAAAATGACTACACAGCTTAAAGTAATGCGCCTAATTAACACTAGAGGCGCTGCAACAGTGCTATAAAAATTGAAAAAACTTTAAATTAAGAAAAAAAAATCACGAATTTTAACTGAAAGGGCAACACTTCTGCTCAACAGCAAGGGCTTCTCTGGATGATCGGTGCCAAAGAAGGCCAAGGTAGGTTAGTCAGCCAAATACGTCATGGCGACTGTTTTCTGGGATGGACACAGTTTAATTTACATTCACTGCCTTCAAAAGGGTAAATCAATCAATGGCGAATTACTATGTCGATTTAATGAGGAGTAGAAAAACATCGACTGCATTTGACCAAGAAAAAAGTTCTTTCACATCAGGACAATTCAAGGATGCACACATGTGCAGTTTCCATGGCAGAAATCCATCAGTCGGACTACAAATTGCTCTTTGATGCATCCTATCATTCGGATTTAGCCCCGAGTGACTGAAGGAAGGTGGCGTTGGCTGTAAAAGTTAGTACGCTGACTACAAAACCAAAGGTCCTGGGTTCGAGCCCGGTCTCCGACAGTCATTAGATAACCACCACGCATTTTTCTGATGTCCATTAGTGTCCTTTATATCAGTTGTTGTAGGAAAAATTCTAGTGATGGGGGCATAAGGCAAAGTAAAATAACTAATAAAATGGCTACTAAACACAGATTCAAAATTTAATACGCCTCATTTGACACCAGAGGGCGCTGCAACACTTCGTTATCAAAAAGCGTGCAAAAATCAGCAGCATTCCCCTTGACCACCGTCTTCTCTATCACTATATCTTTCCTATCAACCTCTCTCACTATTTTATCTTCAACTAACAGGTAGCATTAAGGGATCATTGTATTGGACTCAAGTGAGCTGGACTCTAAATTTCACCATTTCTTACCAGCAGCCTGCTAACCTAACCTAATCTATTTCTTGTTCCCAAACCTGAGGAAATGGCTCGGCGGAAATAGATTTGATTTGATTTGATTTGATTTCAACGATGAAACCAACTCACAAACAAATATGTACCTATTTTGATGACCTCAACAAATCTTATTTTTTGGAAGGGATAAAAAACATTTGATAAAAGTTGGACAAAGTATATAGGCCTCAAAGAAGACTACGTTAAGTGAAATTAATATTAAAATTATTTTTTTTTTATAAAAAAAACTGCGTTTCATTCAAAATGCCACGAAATTATCGGCCCGCCCTCGTATTAAATTTGGTATATTTATTCGTATTCATTATTTTTACCCTGGAACAGGAAACTATATGGCATTAAAGTCGTTAATCACTAAATTTGACTGTATCGCTTAAAATTCTGGCTTACGGTTCGAAGGACCATAAACAAGTTATAATCGTTCGTGGTTCTCGCATACTGTTGGAGCCAGATGTGGACTAATTTATGCATCTAAGACATTAATCGAGAGGAATAGATATTTTGTTCAGAGTAATTTTTTGTGTAACAAAATATTTCAAAATAGGCTGACTTCTAAAACGCATCAATACAAAGTTTGTATAATTTAAAATGAGGAATTTACATCTTGTACTGATACAAAATTGGGAAACATCATTACAATGATTATCAACTTTAAAACAGATGCATTTTAATATTTGTGGCTGATGTTTTGTTCGAATAAAAAGTAATTGACGCTTTGGATCTCTGCCATAATGCTTTGAAAGACAATTTTGCTGGCATTTTCAAATGCTAAGAATTACGTGAATATATCGCCCCCTTTATAAGTTTATTTCATATGGAGTTGAGAGTATATCAAGTCATATTTGCATAAATATCTGCAGCAAAACTTCATAGCATCAAATTAGCTAAAGAGTTGGCTCTTCTTTTAAATTTTTAGTTGTAAATCTTTGCAGTTAACTTTTTCAAAAACATGATTTATTGATTAATTTATTTTTATATCACAGGAAGCTTCACAACGGATTTTCATATGCACATTTCTTTATTTTTATTTTAACAATATAAAAATAATTTTGAGCTGTTGTGCATCTTAACAAAATCTTTTTTAAGCGTTTTAAAAAATTTGACATGTGACACCTTAATTTGAAATCACACTTAGCATGGGATGAAACAGACTGGTCCAAAATCATTACTTCATTACTTGAAAACAATTCCTCAAAAATTTTTTTATCATATCAGGTTCATATTCTTAATCGGCTTAAAATTTGGAAATAATCACTACCTCAAGTAAATTTAAATATTGATATTGTTCTTAACACAACACGCATCCTTAACATTGAGTGAAAATTTCCAATTTTTAATTTTTTTTTTAAATATTTGTACATTAACTCCCTTTTTCCACAAGTCAGGCAGGCGACAGAAATTTTTATGAAAATCACTCCAAAAAAATATAAATATATATTTTCTATGGAAGTCGACTTAATAACAAAATGTTGCAAGTTAAAACAAATAAAGTTTGTTTTGGTAGACGGAGTTTAGAATCATAAATTTTCTACTTTGTGAATATTTTTATGAAAACCAGAATTTAGAAACTTTTACTAGCAGTTCGCCTACATTAGTTAGTTATGTATATTATTTGTTGGCTCTTTTTACTAATTAAAAAACAAATTTTATTTTATTTTTAATATTTACTTTTAATTTGTTGTGATTCAGTGTAAAAAATTCTCCTTTCAGAAGATGAATTCTGAAGGAAAATGTTGATAATCCGGTTCTGTAGATGTTTTTTTATTTTTTTTTTTTTTTGTAAACACAGCAACACTTTTTAAGAGTTTTTTTATTAGACAAAAAAACCAAAAAAAAAAACTTTATCACTTTTTTCAAGCAACTTTTTCAATTTGAAACAAGTTTCTTTTTTTTTTTTTTTTTGTTATAATTTATTTTCCGAGTAATAATTTATAAAATTTAACTTGAAAATTTTTTCAAATTGAGATCATTTTATTTTTCACTGCTTCAGACGAGATGACAATTGCAATAGGAGTAATTTGTGGGAGCGAGCATAATAAATTAAAACTTCACATTTTCACTTATTTATTAGAATTTTTTTATTTCTTCTTATTAACTTGAAATTTTTAAAATTTTATGTAAACAATAAATTGTGTTGAATTTCATTTCAAAACTAACGCAGAAAAGCAAAGCGCACATAAATTTGTTATTATTTTATTTTTCTTTTAAATTTTTGTGCAAGTTCTATAAATTTTGGTATAACAAAAGCCACATAGAACTTATATAAGTAAAATTACAGTAGACGAAAATAAAAATAAATTCACCGAAACTAAAAATTTACAACACAAAAAATTAAACAAAAATTATTCGTACTTGACGCGCTTACACACGATTGTATACGCTCAACTCTCGTAGCGAACTGAAGTGTTTAGTTTAATTTTTTCATTAAAACTCGAACAAACAATTGATCGTTTAGTAGAAGTTTTTCAACACCAGCTATCACAGACGTACTACATGCACACAGGCAACGAACGTAGCTATGTATGTACTTACATACAAAACAATCGCAGAGAATAAGCCAAAAGTAACCAAAACAACAACACCAACAACAAAAACAAAGGGAAAAGAAGTCGAATCAGTGTTGCCACAAAAAAATATTTTTATATAGAAATTTTCTTAAATTAAATTTTAAGAAAATAAGCAAAATTCCTGCCTGGTCAATATTGCGCTTGCTTTCCAATTTTATATAATACCGCATGTGAAACATTCAAAAATAGATAGGGTGCCCCTGTGGCTGAGTGGTAGCGATGCTAGCCTCTCAGTCAGTCCAGAGGTCGTGGGTTCGATTCCCGCCATAGGCCCTTTATGTTTTCCACAGACAACATAATCGCTTCGCGGGTTGTGTTTGCTTATAAAAAAATATATGATCTGAATGAAACATTTTTACGCAAAAAGCTGTCGAAACAAAAAATAACAAAGTTTTTAAGTAAAAAATGTCAAAAGCAAGTAAAATTATACATCGTTTACAGCCCAATTTATCGGGTAAAATCTATAACATGAAATATATTCAGAAAAATATTCTTATTGAAATACATATGGATAATTCCAGGTCACCAAAAAAAAATGTTTGCTCAAAAATATTTGTTTTGTTTTTAATAATAAAGCTGAAAGATGTATTACTTTATAAATATAAAAACATTTTTAATTTTTGAAATTTTTTGACCGAAATATGCGACCGCAAAATATAAATGTTTTTTTTCTGAGCCTTATTTAGCGATTATTTAAAGTAATAGGTATTATTTTTTTATTTTTTGTAACAATAACCTTACACATTAGCACAAAAGAAGGAGAACATAGTTCTAATAACAGAAGTTTTTTTGAGTTTGCTTTTTTTATACCTTAAGCTTAAATTAGAAGTGACGTAACCATAACCATACAAAACAGCTGTTCAAGTCACACTTATGGGCAACACTGTATTTTATTATAGGTTACTCGACATAACGCCATATAGAAACCAATCGAATTTTGGTTTGATTATAGCGATGGCATTATGGCTATGGCACGTCTAATTTAAGCTTGAATGTCGCATCCGTCACATAAAATCAATATTTATTAATTTTTTTCAGCAGTAAACTAGCATTTGTTGTTTAATTTCTTTTGAATTACACAGTGCAACACAAAAATAAATTCAGTAAAGTGCGACTTTGATACACGCACGAAGGGTTCCGTACGTTGGGCTTTGAGAATTTTTTAATATGGCGTTTTTTGCGTTTTTGCGTTTTTTTTTCAGCTGAAATGATTTTTTTTTATTCTCTTTTTTCTCCATTTGGCGATTTTTTTCGATTTTTTTTTTTTCATTTTGGCGATTTATTTTTTTAATTTTGGCGATTTTTTTCATTTTAGCGATTTTTTTTCATTATGGCAAATTTTTTTCATTTTGGCGATTTTTTTCATTTTGGCGATTTCCGGTTTTTTGCTATTTATTTTCGTTTTCAGGGCCGTAGCTCTTACGGTTCTGGAGAAAATACCCTGTGACAGACGGACGGACAGCGTAGCGAAAACAATAGGTTTCCTTTTCACCTTTGGTATACGGAACCCTAAAAATGTAACCATATACGGACACCACTACGTGGTAAAATACAAAAAAAAAAGACCAGTGTTTCAGATTTGCCCCAAGTTATGCATTTTTTATGGGCCCCCAAAAGTTTAGGGGCTCGGTGTCATTTTTGCATTTTCTCAGGCTGATATCTTGCAAACCGTTCGGAATTTTGATTTACTCTCTGAAACAAAGTTGTAGCTCTTGTCATAAAGAACAAAAATTATAAACATATAAAAACGAAAAAACTTCCGCCCTTATGCAAAAACGATTGTTAAACTTAAAGTTGGTTTAACAAACGTATTTTGTATGGCAAAACCGGGTTTAAAGCATGCTTTAACTTTAACAATCGTTTTTGCATAAGGGCATTCATCTTCAAGATCAAAACCGCAAAAATATTTAAAAAAAATCGATTTTTTCCCTGTTCAGGTCCATAGGTAGCAAACCTTTCAAAATTCAAAGAAATAATCTACTACACAAATGTACCTAAGATTTTAGTAAACAACTTTTTAGAACATATGAACTTCCTAGGAATGATTTTAATTTCGAATATCTCATTATTCCGAAAAACTCGTCTATCTGGATTTTTGTTTATGTTTATTTTATTATTATTATTTTTTACACCCACGAAAACTTTATACTTTCATTATAAAAAAAAAATAATGGGTGTCCAAATTGGTCTAAAGCGGCAACGCTATGTAGCATAACAAGCTAACAACTTATAAGTTGAGTATTTGTGCAGTTCAACAGAGTATTTAGTAACTAAATTTTCGTAGCCATAGTGCACTTAGTTCTTATAAAAGAACAACCACTCTTATCAATAACTGAAAGAGAGAGAAAGTTGCATTATGCTAGGAACACAACTGGGACGAACGACGAATTTTTCGGTGCGAACTTTCGTCATAAAAAATAAAACACATGTGTGCATATGAAAATGAACACAACACCGCTGTACAACGAAATTCGTCGTGCGTGACGAATTCTGAGATAGGTTTATTTCTAATTTGTACGCCGACGAACGACGAAAAAACAATTTTCTCTCTCTCACTCTCTGTCTTTGTACACAAAACAACCAACTTTATCAAATATAAGAGAGGAATTCGCTGCGTAAATTCGTCGTTATTGTGCTTCACACGACGAATTTACGCAGCGAACTCATATCGACGAATTCGTCGAGGTGGACGAAATTCGTCGTTCGTCCCAATTGTGTTCCTAGCATTACTTTACATTATTTGCAGTGTGACCATCGTAGCATTTTCTGATCTAAAAGAAAAATGTTTAGTAATTTTTATGATGCATTTTGTACTTATGATATGTAGGAACAAATTACACCAATACGTTAGTGCTAAAATTCTACCTAGTGTGGAAGTTTTGATCACTATAATTTCTCCTCTGGTTACACTGATTATCACATACGATATTTTATGAGTGCATTTGCATTGTTGTGCTCTTAAATTATTTTTTTTTTATATAATTTTTATTAATTTACAAACTCTAATAGATCGATAAAATTATGTGCACTAAACGGAACTATCTTTTGTTGACTTTTGTTTTGCTTCTTCTTTTTTCCTTATTCTACAGATGAAGAAACAAAAACTGTGAAGTTTTTTAAACTTCCTATTTTTTTATATTTTTTTTTTAATTTAACCTAAACGAAAATTAAAAAAAAGTGTATCGTATAAAAGAAATACACAATTTTTTACGTCGTTGACATGTGTGTAAGTGTGGATGGCTTTGCTTTAGGCAAAAGTACCCTACATTACAAAGTTTCACATTATAGAATCATCATTAGCATATGATGAATGTGATTGAGCGATTCATTACGATATATAATGAAATCGCACTTTTGATGCGCCGTAAGTATTTGTGAATGATTATCCTTCATTTGGCTTACTGACATGTCCATTAAGCCGAAAAGTGGCTTCTTCATCAAGCACTACGACAAAACATTTCTGGACTGAAACACATTATTATCATTGTCATTATTAATTAATTATCATTGCATAAAGCATGAATCACATTCACCACAGCAGACTACCGACTTCAGTATGTCAAAAATAGATAACACATGTTTATATAAGAATTAATATTTTGTCGACAGCAAGGCAACACTATGGCAGGTTGTTGTCAATGCTACTTTTGTCGTTGTAGTCATATTAAACTAATTTATATTTTTGATGTTTAAACATCTAAACGCTAGGGCGTAAAATTCTTTTTCACAATACAATCACAAATTTTGAGTAAGATGTGCGATGTAATCGTTAACCAATCGTAAAGCGTTATCAAATCTGTGTGAGCTATGTATGTATGAGTGTATTAGTGTAATCATAAGTACAACAAGAAGTACAGAGAAACTTAACAGCTGCATAGAAATACACTCAACCGAATTTTAAAGCATACCTTTAGGAGCAATGTTAATTTTAATAGAAATTGCTTGCGAAGTGTAATATTGTTGCCAGTGGGAATAATTTTGTTAAAAATTTGAAAAATATAAAATAAATATAAACTTTTAAATAAAAGAGCGTTTTAAATGTCAAATATTTGTTTAAAAGATATATAGCAGTCTTTATAAAGAATTTATAATAATATAATAATTATAACATATCTTCATTACGTACTGTTGTCTTACACTGAAGCTGATGCACGACAGTTGGCTAACAATCTCCATCTCATGCCAATTATTATGGGCGCAGATTCTAATACAAATTTTGCAAAACCCACAGTCGCAAGCTTTATCAAAAATTTTTATTTGACGTTTTCCACTTGCATATGAGCAATTCTCCACAAACCCCCACAACTAATAATTACACTACTATAGATGCAGTTTTCCATAGATTTTTAAATACAGTAGAGTCAAAAATTTATATATCTTATTTTAGTTACCATAAACCAATATTAAAAAAAAATTGATTACTAGATGTTTACACATCTTCCCTGTGATCGGACTCACATTGATTTTTATATGTATGGGGCTGCCAATGGAACACAAATTGTGGATTCAATGATAGCTTATAGTTATTTCATATTATTTCACAGAAAGAACATCCAGAAATTCATGTAAAGAATTAAATTAAGTAATTTTGATTTTATATATGTGAAATACATATTTGAAGGTGACACCACTGAAACATGTATTTAGTCGTATACTTGAATATCAGCTGTTTATAATGCTGCTGCCGTCTCCAAAATAATTAAGTAGCTGGCTACAAAAGCGAGAAATGTAGCTAGCGGGATTTGGAGTCGTGTCTTCATGTACCGATACTTGATTTAAAAACCAATAACTTTCTTGCTTTACTTGAGGGTTACACGATCAAGTTTTGCCTTTCGAATTTCAATACATTCGCACTTTTTCACTAATACATTCATACTTTTAGAATTTGATGCAACGTTGACTTCAAGTTTTCTTTCCAATTCGTGTTCGAATTTATAGGCAAAAAAAAAAATATGTTAATTCCACCGGAAATTTTTAATTAAATGTAAATAAATATGTTTTGGAACAAAACTAAACAGTATAATGATGTGTTGCGGTTTATAGACATATATAGAAGCCATGAAGTAGTAGTGCTGGGATAGTACTATCGAAAATATCGAAAATATCGATAGGAAAAAATATCGACATCGATAGTATTTAAAATGCAGTTTTGAAAACGTGAGATGTTATAAAAAATTTTTAACTGACATCAGCACAACTTTTGGAAAACCGTCACCTAAATTAACGTTCGTAGATACATTTATACATATTAAAATAAACATAAGACTATAAACTTTCAATAAAGTGATAAAAAAACTACCTGTAACCTGATGAAAAATTAGTTATATTTTTCTTTCTCAAGTACTAACATTCAGTCGATAGTAATATTGATAGTATCGATAGTGAAATCTGAACTATCGATAGATATCGATAGCCGAAAATATCGATAGTATCCCAGCACTATGAAGTAGTAGTTAATAAAAACAAAAGAAAAGTTTTTTTTTTCAAATATCTCTCCTTTCAAAAAAACTAGTTTACGGCTGATTCTCTTTTTTTCAATTGTGATCAATCAAAACAGCTGTTTTAGGTTATTTGATTGAAAATTATTACATTACAGTGAAATATTTGGGAGTGTAAGTATACTTATTTTAAATGTGTAGTATAAATCATACTCCATTAATATCAACCATTTCATAGCATTTGATTTTTTTGTCCTGCGATCTCACTCTCTATATCTCCTTATTCAACTCGCCAAACCATATTGATAATAATAGAGAGTTAAAGCGTAGTCAGTCGCAACTTGCCACTTGTACGTGTGTATGTATGTATGTAAGTTGCTTCTTCTTAGACTAAAATCAACAAAAAAGATATTTAAAGACGAAAAATTGTAAATATGCATAAAAAACCTCCACAAAAAACGATCGATCATTTTAAGTTTTGCCTGTTTTACGGCGCTGGATCTCAGCACTACACATATGGTGGCTGTTGTTTTCTTAAGCCCATAACCAATTCCTAGTGTAAACGTACATACATGCACAGACAGTTCCTTTCCTGCTGATGTTTCGATTCTTGACAAAAATAAAAATAATTTAAAAAAAAAACTTAAAAGAAAACAAAGAGTTCCTCGTCATTAACTACTGCAGAGTAGCAGCAAAATCGACAAAAGTCTACTCGTTCGTACTGGAAGCAAAAGGCAAATAAACCGAATGAAGACAAAAAAAATTATACCTCTAGGTTTTTATCTGACTTCTTGCTCAATCTGACTGACTGACTGACAAACGGGATGGCTGGTTGGCTTGCTTTCATGCATGCGTATGCATGCCTAAACAAAAAGCAACTAAAAGACCTCATGTCTTGTGGTGGACTATCTACATACATATGTACATACATTCATATCACTACCTTAATATAGAAAGGCCCCAGCTCATATTTTTTTTATCGAGTTTTTTTGTATATTTCGATAGAAGAACATCCAACGTATCGAAAAATGCAAAACTTTCGATTTCAAAAAAAAAAATATTATGAGTTAGGGCCTTTCTATGTTAAGCTAACGATATATACATACATATATACATACATGTTCATATATGTACATACATACATATGTATATATATGCATGCATGTATATGTATAGCATTGTACGTTCAGTTCAATTTTCATCATCGGTACTTATAAAGAGGTTTCCAATAAGAGTGGAATGATATTGAAATGAAAACAATCACAAACCACAGCTTCAGTACTATTGCGAGGTTCTTAGAAGATGACGAGACAACTGCACACATTTTTTGCAAGTGTATCGTCTTATGTAATAGTAGAAGGCGTGTTTTTCATTTTGAGTTTCTGTGTTCAGATGATATTAGGCGGGCTTCTCCAATCTCTGTGCTGACTTTCATCCGAAGAGTCATATAGAGCTTGGTTTATCTTACAGATCTATGGCAGTGGCGGTCTTTTGGGCCAGCTCTTTCCCTATTATATTCTATTCTATTGCGGGATTGGAACGATGCCCGCCACAGACAACTTCCAAGACTTATTTGCTTATGGTAAGCATAATCTATTAAGCCTGGTGAGGTTAGAGCAAAGTCTACCATCAACTTTCGGACGCTGAATGATACCGCTACGTCGTCATCGATTAAAACCCAGATGGAGATCAGTAGCCAGCGGTGCCCGTAGTACCAGTAAGAAAGTCAGTTGTCAAAATTCGATGATCCTCCTCGAAAAGCTTGCTTTCTTTTGAACTCAGAAAATTTGAGGTGTCACTGCCTGCCACAGACAGGCATCTAACACCCGTGGGGTTACCACGAAGTATACCATCGACTTTCCGTCGATCAGTACCAGTACTAAGCTCGGGGTTAGATTTCAAAGTTCCATCTCGAAAGGCTTCTCTTCTATCGTTATATCAGTTGACGCTGCATTTTTACCAGACACGTAGCAAAGCACATCCGTCCCTCTCTTATTTCAGAGATTAGTTGTAACGAATAAGTTTTATGGGCAAACAGCTAAAGGTAAAGCCTGAAAAGTTGGATTACCCAAACTAAGGTCCGCGGTACTATACACCTGTTATCTCAAAGAGCAGTCACTTGGGATGATTTTGAGAATAGTGCTCGAGTAGCACAGACTTCATGCACGAATTGAATATAGTTACTGCCGGTGGAGATTGATGGTGATTTCCACAATGTTTTTAGTAGGCCGAACGCTTGCCGAGCTCTCATGGTATGGGTTGAGACGTCTCTGGAAGAGTCTCCAGTCGAAGTGATGACAGTAGTAGCAAGTAGCAAAAGTGGTGCTACTGGTGTTCGAGTTGAGTGTTCTGGATAAAGAATGTTCGGTTGGATGTTGCGCTTACTCGCATTACCTTCGTGTTTTAATGAGATGACGTGATATTCTAACCTTGAATTAATGTGGGTACCGATGCAGCAGGGTGCACTCGCTAATGATATAGCGAACCGGTTAGCAAACCGGTCGTTATTTCATTTGAATGCTGCAACCACAAATAGAGCAAACGCTCTTCACCATTGAGCAGACAAGGCCGCTTATCGTGGTTGGCGTATTTAGACTTCGGCCTTGACGTTTTTGTAATAGATTAAAGAACATCGCAATATTTTTTCGTTTCATCTAAGGCAGGTTTTACATCTGTGTGACCTGTGCTCAAAAACAACGTAACCACTAATTACTAATGAAAAACTGCTTGATTCAGATATGTAATATATTTTGGTTAGCCTCGTCCCAATGTGAAATTCTGATTTTGATAATAGATACATACAGTTTTGTCATTTAAGGCCTGTCCCACGATGTCACGAGAAATCGTTCCATCGACAACTTATATTGCAAACAACAATAATATTAGAAAATTTGTTGTTGTTTTCAACATAAGTATTCGATCGAACGATTTCTGGTGACTTCGTGGGACAGGCCGTTAGATTTGTAGCTCCGATCTCGGTATTTCGGCTTCAGTGACTGACAGACAGACACTGTCATCCATCAAGGCCGTCAACATCTACTCAGCCTTAGTGGAAAACCCTGTACACTGGATATGTGTTTTATTTATTTTTTGTTTTAATGTATGGTTTTTTTTATTTTTTGAAGATATCTGTTCTTGTAGGAAAGAAACATACACACAGCAAACAAAAATAAACATGACCGTACAAGATGTAACACGTTCACTACTGGCAAACTCTTTTAGTTCCACAATGTGCCTAAAATGGCTAAAGAGTGTGAGGGTTATTCTTGCACTAATAAAGGAGTGTTATGTGCTTGTATGTATGTACATGTATGTAGATATGTACATACATACATATACACATATGTACACACATACATACACACATATGTACATACATACATACATGCAGATGTATGTGTGCATTTGTATTTTAATAATCTTTTGTTTATTTTTGAAATTCGCATTTAGTCTCATGCAGCAAATTTTGCTGTTGCTGATGAAATTAAAGGAAGCAACAATCCAAACAGTCAAATGAAATTGTAATAGCAATCCGAGAAATACATACATAAATATTTATCAAAATGAAAAAATTATCGCCTGGCCAAGGCATTGCTTAATGCGCATTTGTTGAAAAAATACTTGTACATAAGGAAAGAAATTGAGAATTTTATTGTCGCATATACGAGCATTTCCTTATAATTTCAAAATCATCAATTAAAGGTACATTCTCCAATTGAGGGATTAATCAAACATGTCTAGACTTTCGATTAACAATAGATTTTTTTGTTGTTGTTGTGTAGAATAGGAAGTGAATAGGAATGATTGATAGGCAGGCCTATCAATTTACACATAAATGAGAGGGGACACACCCAATGCTTAACATAATAATTGATGAAAGTTATGACTGACTACATATTGAAAAAATATGCTAATAAAGATCCAAAAGAAACTATTTATAGTATTTAATGTACATATGTACATGTGTAATATATTGTAATCTTGACTTCTAAATGTGTCAGACATACATATTTCTTTAATTGGCCCGAAAACAGAAATTTGGTCTTTCGTAAAGAGTTATTTAATACAAGGTATGGATGAGCACGATTGATGGGGAATATTTTGGTATGTGAGAGAAATTTATCGATTTCGAATCGTAACGATTTAAGAAAACAATTTCACTGAAAAATAGTTCATTGTTTCTGCTAAGGGTTCCGTACACCAAAGGTGAAAAGGAGCCGTATTGTTTTCGCTATGTCAGTTATCCCTCACAATCTGTTTTCTAGACAACCGTAAGAGCTAAGGATGTAAAATTTGAACAGAATATGTGAAACTTTGGCCGCTACAACAACAAATATATGTTAAAAGTTAAAGGGTGATCTAAAGCGAGCAACGAAAAATTTTGAAATTCTAATATAATATATGTACATACATACAAATATATACATATGTACATATGTATGTATGTATAGACACTCGAAATTTGCAAAGTTATTGAATTTTAATGCAGACTACAACAACTAACAGTGAAGTTTAAATATTAAAGGGTATTCTATCAGTTAATGTGATGCCAAATTTACAATCGTAATCTTGTAAAGCGTAAGAGGCAAACTCTGAAATTTCAAAAAATTCCAAAATAATAAAATCGCCAAAACGCGAAAAATCGCCAAACCAAAAAAAAAATTTCATTAATCCAAAAAAATCACCAAAACCAAAAAAGCGCCAAAACTAGAAAAAAAATACTGAAAATAAAATAAATCGTCAGAGACCGAAAAAAAATCTCCAAATTAAAAAAAAACGCCAGAAGTAAGAAAAAGCACTAAAACTAAGAAAAAGCCCCAAAACTAAAAAAAATCGTCAAAAATCGAAAAAAAAAGTTTGCCTTCTGCTGAAAATTTTTTACAAAATTTCTACATCAGTAGTGCGATTCACTCATTTTTTAACGATAATCACATCGTTAAAATAATTATAACTAAAATTGATCGAATTTGCTATTCAGTAACATTTTAAACGATGTTCGCTGTAGGTTAATGTCGACACAGTTCATTATTTAAGCGATAATAATTAATGTGCTGTTTATTTTATCGACAAAAATCAACAGAAAATATCAGCTGCGTACTATCGTTAAAAAGAAGTTACAGAATCACACAATCGTTATTACAACCGATAAAATGTATAGACAAAAATTACGATTGTCGGATCGTTAAAAGTTACTGAATCTACCCCCACACAGAAAAAAATATTCCTGCAACTGTAGCGGGCAATTTGAAATCCATCTATTTCTATCACCTAACTAGAGTAGGTCTAGATGAGGTGCTCTAGCACCTGACAGGAGATACAATAGATCTATTTTGGTCGCAGTGTCCTGTGCTTCCCGTTTAACTTAATTCATTCATCACTTAACAGATTATTTTAAAGTTCCGATATTGACCTTTACACGTTTTTCAGGTGGTAACTAATTATATAGGGTGGTGCAAAAGTAACCATTAGCTTTCGCTCCCCATTTACGATTACAACACTTCCATCCTCATTTCCGAAGAAGTCAGGGGCAATGATATTTTTAGATATCATGCCACACCATATATTTTACGCCTAATGGGGAGCAATTGGCGTTGATGAGTGGCTGTTAAATTTTCAGAACTCCACAGCCTACAGTTATTTTTATTAACAAAGCCTCTCTAATGAAAATGAGCTTCATCACTCATAATCATAACTGATGGCTAATTTATATAATAAAATTATATTGTTCTGATTCTTTGTTCAGTTGTAAATATCTCCATAATTTACTACATTTTTTATATAATGTAAAAACTAAAAATAAAACAAATATATTAACGAAAGTTATTAAATTTTTAAATTACATGGTTACTTTTGCCCACCCTGTATTAACATATCTGCTCAGTTTGTCCCTATTCACAAGCTTCAAGTTTTCCTAAACAACTGTTAAGTTTATGAGAGAGGATAAGATAATGAAAAGGGAATCCCAATATTAGTTTCCTGTAAAAATTGAGGGAAAATGAGCTTCGTAATATCGATCCATAACAGCCAAAGAAACTTAACAGATAGATTTTTTGGACCTCGTTTTTTTACGAAAATCGATTATTTACGATAGCAAATCATCGATTTTGGTAAAAAAAAAAATAAGTCGCTTAAGCTTTTCTTGGCGGTTATGGCACAATATGTGAACAGCCCCAAAGTTAAACTTCTCTAAAACAAAAAGACCCTTTATGATGCGAACATAGTTTAATTAAATTGGAAAACAAAATATCTTAAGACTACAAAACACAAGCCATAACTTAAACCAAAAGATTAAAAGAAATCCTTCCATTTATCATTTGTATGAATAATAAACAGCCACTGTGTGTAAAACTTACCTGAAGCAATTTTAAGAATTAAGAAAATTTAATACATACCTGCAAAGATAAGAGACAAAGAAAAATAATATTTTAATTAAAAGTTCCTTCATACAATTACATATTTAACGAATACAAATGGAATAATTGTGTAATCAAGTTACACACTCAAAAACTTGCCATAATTCTTAACAAAAAGACCTCAATTACATGAAAAATAAAAAATAAAAAATAAAATAAAATAAAATAAAATAAATTGTAATCAATATCAAGCATTAAATCCCACAATAAACCACAACGCACACACGAAATAAGATCAATGGAAAACATTACAAATGGCCTAAAGACACAGACAGTGTTTTCTTTCCTACTGAAAAGCTCAAAAACTAAACGAGCAACAACTGACAACATAAATGGAATTATAAATGGAAAAAGTACCTACCACGACAACAACAAAAGAGTTAAGGAAAAAAATCTGTACATACATACATATGTAATTAAAATACAAAAGTATAAAATATTATTTTAAAAAAAATTTATTTTCTGGCGATTTCTTAATCACCCACCAATAAAATAGTGAGTGCAGCAATTGCTCGCTAAAATAAATACATACATACATATGTACATGAGGAAATAGGAAACTTTAAGGCGATATGTACTTACTTACTGTGATGCATGATAAAATAAAAATAAAATTAATTTAAAGAAAATTAAAAATCGCTTTGAAATGAACACAAAGAAATATATACATATGTATACATATATGTATGTACATATACATACGTCCAAAGTGAGCAGCGATAAACTACAAAGAAACACATTTAAATAAAATATAAGCAAAAAAATTTCAATTATTCTGAAGGGTAAGAAAATGGGTCCACGATTTTGGTATAGTCGAATTTAATTTGTTCGTATGATAATGCTAATTAAGGCTAGGGGACTCACTATTCTACATAATCGTGCGACTTTTGAAAAAATACAACCCTGATGTTATGAGTTCTTCTTGTCTTTTGAAAATGTTCACAAACTACATCATATCAGAGTTGTATTTTGACAGTTGACAGCGGGCATATTGTTGAAGTAAAATACAAATGTCGAGTTAGCTGTCATGTCAATTGAAAAAATTCATCTTTGTGTTATTACATTTGAACGTTATATACCTCTATAAAAAACACCCTATATTTTCCATTAATTTTATAATTTTTGGTGCTAGTGCAATTTTTATTAAATGACCTCTCGGTATTTTTCGACTAAAGAATTTGATTCAAATATTTTATTCTCGATATAGTTGAATATTTAATTCTACACTCTGTATTTAAGAAATATTTTAAATTCACCCTTATTCCAGTTATCAATATCGACGTCACGTAAATATAATACCAACAAATTGAGATGTTCAAGAACCGTGCTGCTATTCAATAACCCTGAAATAGTCTTAGGGCTAATAAATCAGTCAAAGTTTAAGCACTGCTTTAGTTAAACTAAACTCAAATTTATATTTAGTTTAAACTCAACAGGAGTATATCAGTGAATCATGCCTTATGTAGTTTAAAAAATAATATTGTGGCAACACTAGAATAAATGTCAAAAGACAGCTGTTTTGCAGCAGGCTATCAATTCTTTGCACAATAAAAAGGGCAAAAAAGTTAAGAAATTTTAATTAAAGGTTGCCAAATTTTACTGAGAAAGGAATTATATTTATGCTTGGCGAAGTGGAATAGTATAAAACAATAATAGAGTGTAAGAAAACAAGTCGAAAAAATCTGAAGAAAAAGTAGAGGCTTGGAAAAAAGTTGAGTGCTCCTTTAGTGCAAAACATATGGTCTGTAAGTAAAAAAAAAACCATATAGCCTGTATTGGTAGTTTAAACGCCCACTTTTATGCGTTTACAGATGGTTTAAATACTGTATTGATTTATAGGTTTGCTAGTTTAAACACATTTTAAACCAAAATATAGATTAAATTGAACTGATTAATAGCCCTTAGGGTTGTACCGCCATACTAAGTAAACTAATTTGTTTTATATTTTCCTGTATTTAACAAACTGACGGGTGTCTCAATTTAAACATCCTATTTGAAGTGATAAATATCGCGGTATTATGTAAACGATTTATTCCTAAAGAATTTTTTCGATTTTGTTCATCATAAAGGAACGGTTTCAGAGAAATGAAATGGAACATTTACTTTAATTTACTTTATAGTTGCGACTGCTCTTTCGCAAAAAAATTTATTTTTATAACCATTTACTAAAGACGAAGGACCATCGTTTTGAAACATATGTAAGTGTGCTGAGAGCATAATAAGCAGCATGACACAATCCTTAGTTTATACTTAAATTAGATATCCACATAAAAATTTATCAAATATAAAAAAATCGTGAGCAAACATCTTCTTAAACATGAAATTGTTTAATTGTTTAACTGAAAAAAAAAATATTTTTGATTATTTTTTTACCAAATTTTTTTTCTTAATTTCCAACCCTGGAACCATTATTTTGATTTTTCTGGTTTTCAATACTAATTTGCTTCTTCCTAAGATATAGAATATATTTTATTACCAAGGAAATAATTACTTTTATTTAATTAGTTTTACAAACCAGAAAAATGTTTAAGTTTTCCAAGTCTGGAGCTATGTTTTTTTATTTTTCTAATTTTTATGCCAAACTATTTCTTTCTAAAATATAAAGTATACATATATTTTATAAATAAAAAGAAAAAATGAATTTGATCTAATTACTTTAAAAAAAATTAATTTTCCAACAAGACTTTTCTGATTCCTTATACCAATCTAGTAGTTCATAAAAAAATACTTAAAGTATGTTAAGTGAACAAAGAAAAAAGGAATTAAGAAAAAAATTAGTTTTATTTAGTTACTTTGATATCAAAAAAAAGTTCAAAGTTTCCAGCTGTGGTTTTTATTTTTCTAATTTTCTACACCAAACTTTTCTTTCCAAAACATGAAATATTGTACATAATTTATACAAAAAAAAATAATTAGACCTAGTTACTTTTATATAATACAAAAAGTGTAAGTTTCCCAACCCTGAAATCATCCTTTTAGATTTTTCTCATTTTTTACACGCATCTGTTTCGTTTAAGAATATAAGATATGATTAACTTACAGAGAAAAAGGAAATAGTAGTTTTGTAGGTTACATTTATGTACATATATAACAAAAAACAATTAAAGTTTTCTAACCCAGTGCCTCGTATCTGTAAGGAATGTGAGAACTTTTCGAGTCGAAAAATTTGTTATCAACCTGTGAAACACAGGGTGAGTAAGAAAAAAAAATGTATTTGTTGATATGTTTTGTAAGTTTATATAAGTTTTTATGTGCGTAATCCTGTGTAAAATAGGACAACCAATATAATTATTTAATTTTTCTCGATGCGAGAACTTCGCACAAGTTACGGAAATGGGGTACAGGAAACTTATTTTTTATTTTTTTCTATTTTTTTTTTTAATATCAATTTTGTTTGTACTGAAATATAATATAAGTTTATTTAACATAATAAAAATAGAAATTAGTTTTAGATAGTTACTTTTAAATGGCAAAATAAATTTTAAGTTCTCCAGCTCTGAAACTGTCCAACTGAATACCAATCTATTTTGGACCATTTCTGACACACACAAGACCGAAGGCGTTAGCTTTTTTGGAAGCTTCGGAAAGCCGATTTCACGTACAGACAGACGTACATCGCTTATTCTTCTCCCCTATGCATGAGGATCCAAAATATGTATATATGAGCATTTCCACAGCAATGTCAACTTCTTGTAGCGTGCGATACCAAGCAAATATGCTTGTTTTTTTTTTTCAAAGAAAACGAAACTTTTTTATACTTCTTTATATATTTGTGTAAGCGGTCAGCAGCTCTAAGTTAGGTAAGATTTTAAGAAAAATCGAGCCACGTTACAAGGTTAATTGCTTGCTGTCGCACGCGACATAAAAGTGGAATTTCTCGGAGAAATGCCCATATACTTTATGGGCCACTTATTAATATTGTACAAATTACACACGGAATGACAATCTTATATATAGCATTTACCATTTTTGGTTAAGGGTATAAAAACGCAAAAATTTTTAGTTAAAATTTTTTTTTTGGCTAAAACCGCTTTTGTTGCCACACTTTTCTGTAGATCCACCATTTAACAGAAAATTAAACGCACATATGTAATAAAATATTTCCATTAGTACAAAGAGAGAAAAAATTAAATACAAACAACATCAAATAAAAATAAAACGAAAAATATTTCTTAATAAAACAATTTCTTGTGGTATTATCGGCTGATATTTTAAGGAAGCTTAAGCGGACTGCGTGACTGTCAGGCTCATTGGCTCTTTGCTTGATTGCAGCAGCAATTGTGTCTCATATTCTCTGCACATGCGAATATACTCGTACAACAAATATCAACTGACCAACTATGGCCACCTATAATAAAATGCAAAGAAGACAAAACAAAAAAGTCAAACAAACAAAAAACACATTCATTCCCATACATACTCGTACTACAAATAAAATAAACTATTAGTTACCACCACCAGCAGCAACAGCAACAGCAACAGCAACAGCAACAGCAATTTTAGCCAAAGATGTGAACAATAAACAGATTGTAAATGCCCTCCTCAGAGTTTGTTTGGAATTGTCAATAATTTATTTGATGTTTTTTATTCAATTTTAGCAAATTTTTTTTATTCGAATGCAATACTTTGCAACGCAATGAATGTTGCATTGTACGATTACAATTTTTGTTTTTTTTTTTCTTAAACCAAGTGTTTTTTGTAAGAGTGTGTAGAGTTGGGTATACTCAAGAAGAAATGTTGAAATAATTTTTAAGGATGTCTGCTGGTAAGATGTTGTTGGTAATTTTTCTTTACTCCAAGCAATGTGGGTTCATGTCCCAAACATATACTGACATCGAAGGAGACTTTTTCCCTACTTGCTGGTTGGGAAACATTAAAAAGAACAATTGATGCAATGCAACTGCTAATGAAATATGTATAAACATTGTGAACAAATTGGGAGTAATGATAATAAAAATAAAAAATAAAATAATGGTTGCTGACAATCCACAAAACTACGACAAAGAACTTAAAAGTATCTGTTAAAATTTAAGTTGTTAATGTTATAATGACCTACAAATGTCATTAAACTTGCTTGCAATGACAAAAAAGAATTCGACTTTAAATTCACACAGTGGTTTGAATGAAATCTTTTTTGTATTTCGCAAATAATGTGGAAATTCTGTGATAAGGATACATTCAGGCTTACGTACACTGTGCAAGGTTGTGCGTCATTGTTTAATCGAGAATTTTTTTTTCATATTATTAAAATAAAATTCAAATGCAGCAGAAAAAAATTGCTTTTTTGTTTTATCTCGAATTATGAAATAAGTTTTCAGCAAAATATGCAAACAAAGAACTTGTGCTTTAAGTACACATTAAAACAAAATTTCCATAGAAAATCGGTTTTAACCCAGTTGACCAAGACTTATTGATATCGGTTTCGAATATGTCTCGAACATTTATGGTGTAAAACAATCGGGAGTGATACTTAAAAATGAATCGAAAAAAGTTCACCTGTCGCTCAGTCTTGTCCCAAAAAAACATTCCATCTCGAATTTCGCCAGCAAAATCAAAAGTGAGAGAATATCGAACTTATTTCGATATCGCAAAAAAGCAGCAGAAAAAGTAAAAGGACTAGCACACATCCACTAGGCTATCGTGGCAAATTTTCTTTCATCCAATTATTGCTTGCACATATCTTGTAGTATGTTTCCACTGGCATGATTTAGACAAATCATGATGATTTGTACAAATCATGTTAATTTATAAATGATTTACAATACATTTTGCATATCGATAAATCACCTCAAAGTAGTTGATTTATACTAAATAATGTCGAAA
The DNA here is from genome assembly GCA_944452675.1 of Tachina lurida. Classification (NCBI taxonomy): domain Eukaryota; kingdom Metazoa; phylum Arthropoda; class Insecta; order Diptera; family Tachinidae; genus Tachina; species Tachina lurida. Next base: position 155,503,502 of record OX101753.1, on the reverse strand, counting down.
ATACTATTTTTCGAACGCGATCTATTTATGCAACCCTGCGTTGCTTTTAAAATTACAAACTCCATGCCTGGGTCATCCATCAATAGTGATGGACAATTTCGTAAAAATTACATTAATGAATATTTAATCAATTTTAAATGTTAACCACATGAGAATAAAATTCATTACAGCCGCTGCGCCCATCTTATAAATTGAATACGAAAATTCGAACAACACAACACTCATAAGCTCGCTGGAAACACTTTGAAGTGATTTACTTAAACCTACTTGATTTAAAGTCGGTGGAAACATACTAGTTATTACAGTGCTCTCATGGCTCGAACCTTGGTACCTCTAGACTAAGAGGCTAGCTTACAACCATTCAGCTACCGTCACACATTCGAAAAACTACCGAGAGAAGTTCGAAGCTTTAGCGAACATTTGAATTTTCTTAGATTTGCGAACAAATATCGAACAATTTTGTTTTGAAATTTCTTCGCTTTAGTGAGCATTCATTTTTATCGAATATCACGTCAAGTGAGAACGTACACTTCAAGCACACGCTATTTTTTTGCATATGATAAAATTAACAAAAGCGTTAACTGTGAAATATCGTAAACTATCATCAACAGATCAACGCTTTAAAAGCCCTGCAAAATAATCCAGATTTATTTAAAAAATCTATCATTAATTCGAGCAACTTATAGCCGATGGGGCATCATTGGACTTTATTTCTTAAGAAGTGAAGACAGAGCTCGCGTTACAATCAATGGAAATCGCAAACCATCGACCTACTAAAATCAAAATATGGCGAAAATTTGCCTCTAAGATCGTGCGATTAACCAATATGAACACTATCAACTGTAAATCGTAAGTCCCGTTTAGAAGACTTTCTGTATACATATTTCTGATAAATTTTTACATAAATAATTTGGACTGGGGAAGCCAATTGAGAATGCAAACACACAAACATTTTCCTGGTGCCTGTGCCAACACACAACATAATAAAGTGATGTTCTTTCAAATTGAAATAACTTTGAGTCAACATGATTCTTCAAATTATTTTAGGATCCCATTCACTTGAAATAACGTTGATTCAACATGCTTCTTCATTTAGATTTAACAGTATTGGAATGTTAAATCAATATGAAATATAATTATTTCAAAAGAAAAAAATTTTCTTTGAAGATTACTGCACTAGGGCATTTACATTGCCTTGAAATCTATTTCGAGCTATATCTTGCTCCTTTTTACTAGATTTCCCATACAAAACAAAATCTATTTTGCCAGTCAATTTGTAGGAAATCTACTAAAAATCTAATATTTTTATTTATTTTTTACTACCCTGTACAACATTTGTATAAAAAAGATGAGTGAATTGGCTACGGTCTGCTTTAAAATAAAAGTGTGTGAATTGGCTACATTACAGTTGTTTGGTTATTATGTTAGAAATTTTATGATTTGGATAAAAAAAATATTGATAAATGTCAAAAAAAAAGTTACTGTAAACGGTATAGATTTTCATAAAGATTTTAATGAAAATCCGCCAGATTGTGTGCAGGTGTAACTGCCCTATAAATCATGTTTAATTAACATGAAACACATACGAAGCAAAATGATTGCTGAAAAATGTTAAATTAAACTTGTTTTCTTAGATTTTAATATACATTTTTTTTGCGTGTACGAATATGAAATGGTTTCAGTGTAAAGTTTTGCTTAGTTATGGTAGCAAATTTTTATAAGACAAAGTTTTATTACCAATTTTTCTTTTGTTAAAATGCTTATTTAAATTTTTTAAATTTATTAATTTTTGTTAACAAAATGTTAAACTAACTTTTTTACTATTTTATTGCTTTTGGATTTTGTTTAATTACACTGTACAACAGCCAAAATAGCCTTTAGATAAAAGTATGCGGATTTCGATGCATTAAATTCAAATCTGCTGTCAGTTTTTCTCTATCACGTAGAGATTTTTTTTTATGGGCGTGGCGAATTTGGCCCCTAAATTAGTCGGCCATACTAATGTATATTACTATAACTCGAAAACCGCTATTTCGATTTTAATAAATAATAATCCAAAAGACGCGCCACAAAATTTTGTTAAAAAATATTAATAATCATTTTTTACCTATCTTTTATGGTTTCGGAGTTATTCAGAATTTAAAAGAGAAAAAAGTTTTTTTTATGCAAAAATCGCGTAATTTTTTTACATGAAAATTGCAATAAAAAAATCAGAAACTCAAAAGTTTCATATTTTTTAAATTTTTCTTAAAACCACATATCCTAGAAATAAAACAAGCTATAAAACGTGAAAATCCAGCAATAAATCTTGATTTTATTCACAATTTAAAGTTCTGTTACCTGCCCGCAATGCCCTTTCAATAGCATTACCAGATGACAGTGATGGGAAATGAGATTTGCATTTCGGTATCAAAAACAAATTGTTTTAGTACTTTTTTGATCCCGAGAGTACCAAAAATTATAATATTTCTTATTTAAACTTTATTAACAAAAAATTATAAGAAATTCATTTACAAAAAAAGGAACACATATGTACAAATATACAAATAGGTGTAGCCTGGATAAGACTTAATACTGTTGGAACATAAAGCTTGGCCCCGTATTCCATAGCTCGCTAAAGCTAAAGCTAAATTCGACCGCTAAAATGCTGAACAAATACAAAATTTTAAATTTTTGGCGATGACATAAAGCAATAAAATTTCGGCGAATTACATTTTTAAGCCATTACCTGATTTATCAATACACGTTTGGAAATTGCATTCGTAGCCGAAAATCGACAAATTGATTTTATGGATTCTTAGCGATAGAGATTTAGCTTTAGCGAGTTACAGAATACGATGGCTGTTGATTTATATTTTGTTTTCATGAAATTTTGGTAAGAGAAAATCCTTTCGACATTTACAGAGGAGTGAGGCATGGATAAAATTATGTAAGCTACTCTCGATATATCAGGAAACATGTATTAATCTTATGCGTTTTTATATAAGCCAGTGCTCTATATTGGTTGTTAATATTTCAAATTATTTTTCTTTTCTTTTTTTTCTTTTCCCTGGGAACATTTTAATTAAAAGTGCTATAATTATATTGGTTTAACAGATAAAATACTTTCAGGGGGAAACTTACTAAACCAAACTAAAATTTTATTGTCAAAGTCCACTTTTGCCCTTAGAACTTAATATAAACTTTTTAAAATTTTCTTTAAACTGATTTAAAACAGTTGTTTCAATAGATAACCTTCTGTCCCACATAAAATATCATTGAATGAAATATTGATATTGATATTGATATTTAATTGTGGTTACACTTTTCTAAAAGATCTTTACTAATAAAGCTTCTTTCTATTTGTCGAAAAAACAATTTAATTCTTGGCAAAATATATGCATGTGCGAGTCTTCTGACTGCATTTCTAAGTTGCCTGTGAGAGTATCAAATTTCTTAGGGGAGTACTACGGTACTTTTTCATGTCAAACAGTATAAAAAAAGTACGATCGTACCAACTTTCCCATCACTGCCAGATGTAAATGTGACTGCATTTAATGCATTACACACATTTTTCCATTTTTAGGTACCTGCTTTAAATTGTGAATAAAATCAAGATTTATTGCTGGATTTTCACGTTTTATAGCTTGTTTTATTCCTAGGATATGTGGTTTTAAGAAAAATTTAAAAAATATGAAACTTTTGAGTTTCAAATTTTTTTATTGCAATTTTCATGTAAAAAAATTACGCGATTTTTGCATAAAAAAAACTTTTTTCTCTTTTAAATTCTAAATAACTACGAAACCATAAAAGATAGGGAAAAAATGATTATTAATTTTTTTAACAAAATTTTGTGGCGCGTCTTTTGGTTTATTACCTATTAAAATCGAAATAGCGGTTTTCGAGTTATAGTAAAATATATTAGTATGGCCGACTAATTTAGGGGCCAAAATTAGCCACGCCCATAAAAAAAAATCTGTACGTGATAGAGAAAAACTGACAGCAGATTTGAATTTAACGCATCGAAATCCATATAGTCCACGTAATTTTATCTAAAGGACAGCCAAAAAATGTTATTTTGTTGTACAGTGTTATTCATTCGAATAATCGATTAAAATTGAATAACTTATTAGATTGTTCGAATAATTTGAAGCTGTTAGTCGAACAATTTGAAAACCAATTAATTAATTGTCAATCTTAATAAACTTACTTCATACTATTCATAATTGGCCTAAACAGATAAATTGAAGACCCGAAAAAGAATAACGCAATTGCCAGAGATTTAAAATTCTAAAATATAATCATTATATTTATTCAACAAGAAAATGACACAAAACAGAGAAATGAAAAGTGGTTAAAACAAAAATAGAAGGTATAAAAGAACATTCACTGGTGCCGCATGCGTTAGAGGGCTAACAAAAGGTAGTCCAGTCAGTCAGCCTGCTAAAGAAGACAGACAACAGACAGCATCAAGTCCATTGAGTTCAATCGTCTGTAAAAGGTGCATGTTAAAGAACTTTAGCTTCTACTTTTTAGTTGATTTGTTTGGTTTGTTTGTTTTATTTATTTTTTGTTTCTTCAAACAAAAACTGCACCTTTTAAGCCAAGTTTCCAAAGGTTCTACAACATTGTCTTTTACGTTTGCTTCTCCTTTTTTTTGTGCGTTTTAGCCTTGGTTAAACACTACATTCGATTTACATTTAACGAAAAATCATTTTGAAAGGTATTAAAGCAACAACACTCTTTGTTAAAAGTAAGATTCTTAAATGTCCCAGCAAAATATTCAACTTGCACCGCCTATACGATCTAAGCCTTATGTTTTTTCGGCATAAAGCGAGTTCATTGACGCTTAAACTTCACCAATCTTACCGCATCTAATGATTCGACAATCCCAATGCAGTTGAATAAAATATTCGAATGGTTATAAAATATTCGAATTGAATGCTGATGCTCTTAACTACAAATCGAATTTGTTCGAAATAAACAAGGATGATATTTTAAATTATGTATTTGAATTTATTTTCCATCTTTCCAAATACATTGCAAAATTATTTATTTGTCTAACTATAAAAATATTTTGAATTTCGAAATTCGATCTTAATTTGATGTTTTATAATAAAAAGCATAGATAACAATTAGAATTTTTCGAAGTAACACAAAATGTGTAGCTTTTTTTAAGTTTCTATATCTTCGAAATAAAAAGTTTACTATTTATAAATATTCGAATTGATTTTCGAAAATACAAAACACACTAAAATAAATTAAATTTTTAACATTTTAAATTTTTTTTTGTAATTTTCGAAAATTCGAACATAATTTCGAACTTTTGAATTAAAAGGGTTATTACTGAAAATCAATCTAATGTCATGTTGCATGCCTGAAATGTATTATAAAGTAAATGTTTTTTAATTTTTAACGCTTTCAAATTCTAAATTATATAAATTAATTCTAATTTTTCGAAATTAAAATTATTACAATTTAGAATTTTGTTTACTATAATATATAAAAGATTTACTTTTTATATGCAATTTGAGATTTTTTAAGTTTTCGAAGCTCGAACTTAAGTTCGAATTTTTCGAAATAAGAGGAATAGTATTCAAAATCTTTCAAATTAATTATAAAATATAGTTTTAATATATTTTTTAAATAATTTTTAAGATTTTCATAGCTTCAAGATTCTAGTTGTTTAATTTGAATTTTTCGAAGTTAAACAAAAAATTTTAAACTATTTTTATTTATTTTGCAAATGTGTACCTCAGTAAGTGAAATATAATTCGATTTAAAACTCTTAACTTAATTAAGATTTTATTTTAATAGAATTAGTGACAGTCAGTAGGATTCACATTAGTTTTTGATTTTTCGAAATCAACTATATTTGAAGTGTTTTAAAATATTTTATTTTATTTTATTTTAATTTATTTTATTTTATTTTATTTTATTTTATTTTATTTTCATAACAAAACACAAACCGAGAAGCCACTTTGGCTTGTGTGCTGAAACACTACCCAGAGGCTCCGGCGGGAATCGAACCTGCGACCTTCCGACTACTAATTTAAATTCTAACTGGCAATAATGATTATTTTTATTCGAATTATATGTTATATTCGACTTTTCGAAACACATTAAATTGTAATTGTCAATACTGAGAATAAACTAAAGCTATGTATGTATAGACGCTTGTCAGATCTTACAATACGAGGGCGGTTCGGAAACTTCTTAGCCTATCAATGAAAGAGAATAGTTAGTTTTTCAAAAATATTTTTATTTTTCAATATAATCTCCTGAAACTTCAATACACTTAGTCCAACGCTTTTCTAGCAATTCTATCCCTTGATTAAAATAGTTTTCCTCAAGGTCTTCAAAATAGTGGTTTACAACTGTAATTGCATCTTCATTTGAGGTAAAACGCTTGCCAGCAAGGAATTTTTTTAGATTTGGGAACAGGTAAAAGTCACTGGGAGCCAAATCAGGAGAATAAGGTGGGTGGTCAAGCAACTCGTACTTTAATTCGTTGATTTTAGCCATTGTTAAAACACTCTTATGCGCTGGTGCGTTGTCTTGATGAAAAATTATTTTTTTGTGTTGTAAGCCAGGACGTTTTTCTCGAATGTGTACATTTAATTGATCCAAAAGGTTGCAATAGTACTCTGAATTTATTGTTTTACCCTTTTGCAGATAGTCAATCAATAAAATACCTTTGAAGTCCCAAAAAACCGTTGCCATAACCTTACCAGCCGATTGAATTGTTTTTGCCTTCTTTGGGGCACTTCCTCCAGCTTCAGTCCATTGTTTGGATTGTTCTTTGTCTCTGGAGTATAGTGGTGGATCCATGTCTCATCAACAGTTATGAAACGACGCTTAAAATCCATTTTATTTCGCTTAAAACGATCCAAACAAGCTTGAGAAATGTTCATTCTTATGCGTTTTTGGTCGACTGTTAACAAATGCGGCACCCATCTTGCAGAAAGCTTTTTCATCTGTAGTTCTTCATGCAAAATTAAATGGACTCGATCATTTGAGATGCCCATGATATTAGCTATTTCACGCACTTTTATTCGTCGATCATTTAATACCATATCATGCACTTTGGCTACAATTTCTGTTGGTGTTGCTGTTTTTGGACGTCCACTACGTGGTTCATCTTCAATGCTTGTACGACCACGTTTAAGTTCAGCAACCCAATTTTTTACTGTTGCATATGAAGGAGCACTTTCACCTAACACATTCACCATATCATTATGAATTTCTTGTCCCGATAAACCTTTTTTATGTAAATATTTAATGACACCACGCATTTCTAATTTTTCCATTGTTAAAAAATCGCGGATACGTCTTTTGTGAACACCTGTTTCTATATGAAGGAGTTGCCAGATCGAAACAAAATTTAACATGTGTTCATACCAGAGATGGAAGTTTCCAAAACACTTAACTTTTTTCGGTATAAGCGCGCTTTTTGTGCTAGGCTAAGAAGTTTCCGAACCGCCCTCGTATTGTTAGTAAAATGTGCTAAAAATTTCTTACAACCGTTTGAACGTGCAATTTTTGTCTGACATCGTTACCAGAAAAAGCATTGTCAGTCCATTGCAAGACTATTTGTCAGACATTTTATCATTGTCACATGTGCGAAGCTTATGCATCTGACAATGGCGTCAATGCAAGAGAATTCTTTCTATGGGCAACACTACACACGCTTGATTTTAAAGAAGAAGAAGAAATAGAATGCAATAAAATCATTGCAATTGCTTCTTTATGACCCATACTAATTTATATTTTCACTTTTTACATTTAACAGAACCACAACAATTTCTAACAAATGCTTTAAGTCTGGCACCGCATAACAAGAGATCTGGCAAATTTTGCATATGACAACCGTGTGAACTATCAATTTTTCGACTGACGATTTTGTCAGATGAATTTATTGTCCTACAGCCGTCTGGCAATAAATTATAAGATTTCCTTGTGCTGGTATGTTTTGATTGTCAGTACATTGTCAACACATTGCCAGATCTGGCAATATTGTAATATCTGACAATCTGTACAAAGCTTAATAATAAAAAAGGAATGGAGCAGTAAATTTATTTTATTTTTGTGTTCGATAGTTTGCTGGGTTATTTGTTAAAATAAAGCCACAAATTTGTCTTTTGATTGTGCGTTTTAGTTTCGTTCATACATAATTTGTTTCTTTTTTTTTTAAATTTCATATAGACTTTTTCTTTTATATTTTGAAAGTCAAAGCAGAATTCCCACGTTTAGGAATCATAACAACACTCATCATTAATCATTTAACTTTTTTCCCCTTATTTATTTGCTTTTGCTGCTGCCGTTATTAGAGTTCTCTAGTTTTTGGTTTAAAACAAAAATTCATTTTAGCCTGAATTCAAATCAAAAAAAAATAATTTTTCTGAGACACTAACTTTACATAGGTTTTCTTTCTATTCTTTCTTATCACTTCAGCCCTTTAGCCTTTGATCTTCAAATTTAATCATTTCTTTATCTTTCGACGATCCACTTCGGTGTGGTGTATATGGTCATGTATAAAACTTTTCTTCAAAGAAAAATTTCTTGTTAAGAAATCCTCAAAATAAAACAATAGATTTTCTTATTAAATCATAAAAATGTAAAGGATAATTTTGTTCATCACAACTAATCGGTCGTGCAACAACCAACTGACTCCAGCGTTGCAATAACATCTATTCTGTTAGTTTATTAATCGTACTGTGAGATTAATGTTTTGTTCAATGTAATAAATTTTCAAGATCACATCTTGTTAATCTGATTTCAGACATGTTTGGATTCTTTAATTTTTATTTTAAGACTTTCTTTAATTTTGTGTGTAAATTAAAAGGTCAATGTGACTTGAAAAATTAAATTATAGGGGGGGGGGGGGGGGGAGAGAAAATATAAAAATAATCTTAAAAGGCACGTGTGCGTGCAGACGACATTGACAGTCTAGCAGTTGTCAAAGGTTTTGTGGCAAGAGCGTGAAAATTTTTAATTTTTCACACAAACTTTTAATTTGTGGGCAAAAGAAAAGGACGGTATTTTTTTTAAACGACAATTTGTCCATTTACGAAGTGTAAAATTTTACATTATCATAAAAATTGCCAATAAAATTTCTTTATATCGATTTAATTTTCATTTAAGCACTTGAGCGATTAAAATTATTATAAAATTTTATTTGTTTAAAATAAAAACCTTTAGGCAATAAAATTCTTGAAAAAGACACAATAAAATGTGTTGCTAAAAATATTTTCTATATATAGAAAATATTGTCTCTTTTTCATAAATTTTATTGCGTAAAGGTTTTTATTTTACCCAGAAAAAAATTTAATAATTATTTTAATCGCTAAAATGCTGGAATGAATACAAAAACTATTCAATTTCGCAACTGTAAACAAAATAATTACATATATCAAATATCAGAATTAAAAACATTTTAAAACTATTTTCTTTTTTTTTTCATTTTTTAATTCTAACTACATAATTATATAAAAGGTATTCATTTCAGTTTTTTCCAACCAAAAAACTGAAATGAAAAAATAAATAAAAATATGTTGAGAAAAAATTTATGTTTTTGTTAATTCAATTATCTGTCTGTAATTGAACATTAAACTAAAACCAATTAATCTAATAACTGAATTAAACAAGCAAAGTAATTGATCCGTAACTTTAAGTTAATTCCAAATAAGAGCCGTTTAATTTAAAAATGGTATAAGTCACTGCATGAAAAATAAATAGTCAGCTGTTTTTACTCTTAAACTTATAAATAAATACATCATTCATAAAATAATTATTTATAAGAAGTATTCACCCCTATTCCACACATTAAATACAATACCAAAAAAGTGGGGCTTGTCTACTCGCTCGCGAGAACAATTTTCTGTTATTGACAGTCTATTTCTATTCACTAAGGTCTAGAAAATAGCATGAACCTGTCAATGACAGTCAATTGTTGTCGGCAACGGATCGACAAGCCCCAAATTTCTTGGTATTGTCTTGACGTGACGTCACGCCGATGTTGACAAGTGGAATAAGACTAATTATATAGAAAATATGCAAAGCCTATTTTGAAAATAGAAAAAAAAATTACTCGGAAATTATATAGGGTGTTTTTTTATATCTGATACAACTTGCGAAAGGGTTAACTGGCAAACGTACTGTCATACTGCACTCACTTTTTGACATTTATGATCAGTGTGCTCTGGAAAATTATCATAAATAGTTTAAAGCTCGAGCAATGCTACCAAATTATCTAGATTTAGTTTCAAAATTGGCCATCAATTCGCGCAACTTATAGACGACGTTTGAGCGCAAAACTGCCTCGTATGGAGTGTAACCAATTCACAACAAACCCTACAGACTCTATTAAATCTAGAAAAATACATTATTTAGTACGGTTTATACGCTGGTGGCAGCAGTGGTCCCTATTTCATCAAAACTGAAGCCGGCGCTAGTGTTAAGGTGAATGAAGATGGTTACCGCACCATGATTCGGGCGAAATGTCATTTCAAGGCGAATGGGACAACGTCCGATGCGGCAACCGCAGCATCGACTTATTGAAATAAAAATTTGGCTATAAATTGATTTCGAAAAATGCACCTGTCAATTGATCTCCCAGGTCGTGCGACTTGATACCACTCGACTATTTACTGCGTAGACACGTGAAGTCGCTGGCCTTGTAGGACAACACTGTTCGTGTAATTCTTGAAGTCCGGCCAGCAATGATGGAAAAAGTGGCCAAAAGTTGGACGCTCAGAATGCGTTTCAACCAGAATTACAAAAGTATCGTTTCAAGTACTCTTTGAGTATTGGCCGTCAAACAAATATGAATGCGTACGTCTAAAAACACGCTCATATGCAAACACACGCATTAATTTTAAACCGAATAAGTACAATTAGAAAAATTCCGACACATTTTTTAAATTACGCAGCAAAAACAACTACATATAACCAAAATGTATACGGGTATGTTCTGTATTCCACGTGAAATTAGAAAGTGTGGAATACAGAACATACCCGATAGACTCGGTGAGCTACAATCATACACATGAGTATAAAAATACACTAACTATTAATGGGCTACATATGCGTATATACAGGGCTATTTTTTACACACACACACACATAAAACATCTTTTCAAACAACCACACCCATACATTTCCATTCCATTTTGTATACACAAATGTATGGGTGCCCTGTGGCTGAGTGGTAGCGATGCTAGCCTTCAGTACAGAGGTCGTGGGTTCGATTCCCGCCATAGACCCTGTGTGTTTTCTGCAGACAAGCTAATCGCTTCGCGGGTTGTGTTTGTTAAAAACAAAAACAAACTAAAAATGTATACTGTGGGGAATGATGCATAAATATCCCGAGTATCATGCGTATATTCTTTTGCCCGATTAAATATCCATAGCCTGAGTATAAGCATACTCAGGCCTTTTTATTTTCAGTTGTAGGGTATTTTATATTTTTTTTTTCGCATAAACGAAGTAGAGATGCTCTTGTATGTGGGAATCGGCTATATTCATAGTTACTTGAGAGAAAATAAGTACTCATTGTCATTCTCTGTTGCCCACATACCCGCAATCAAATGTTAATATCATGCAATGATCTTTCGAATGTAAAATTTGTTTAGATTTTAAATTTTATATTTTATGTTATTAGTTACAATTTAAAGTTCTATAGGTCTTAAAAAACACTGATAGATTTTTTAATTTAATAGCTTGTGCCACTATTAAAATAAATAAATCCAAGTAGGATTGTTGTTGTTTTAGCAAATCTGCATACAACATTTAAACAAATATGCTTATAAAAGACTTACAAAATAAATGAGAATTACTAAATATATAAAACGAGCAAGCAACACTTCTTCTTTACAAAAACCACAAAATATTTTGTTTTATTTCGAATTATTGAATGCATTGATAATTTAATTAAATATATATTAATGTAAAATTAATTAGAAAGTTTGTTAAAAAATTTAATTTCAAAATATGTATTTCTTGTTGGTTAAGCACGTCCAGATGCATTTCGTTGCTGCTAAGGCAACACATCAGTAGACTTCAGTCGTAATTAAAAACATATTAAGCAGCAACAAAATTCATCTAGACGTGTTTAACCAACATCAACAATTAGGAAGTTCACAATAGTGTTTTAAAATATGGGTTACAACGCACAGTGGCCAATTTGGCTTCGCTAGCGGCATTTAATTCAAATTTTCAAATTTGAAAAACCGTTAATTTTTTTTTAACAATCGATAACAAATACATTCACTAGATTTGTATCGATTTTTAAAAGCTCAGCTTACAGCTGATGAACAGCTGTGAGCTGTCAAAGTCAGCATATGTTTCTGCAAGTGTTGTGCAAAATATTTCCGCCTTTTTGATCATCGTTTTGCTATTCGTGTTAAACTTGCAAATTTTATTATTTTCATTAAAAGTTTTGTTATATACTAACGCCAAGGTATGTATTATATAAAAAAACTGTGGTTGTGATCTGTGTATACTTATGTTATTTATAAAACGTAATCGTGTTTAAGTGTATTAGCAACTCGCCCATTGTAACGTACACCTGTCTTTCGTGGAGTAGAACTTACAAAATTCACCTGCATTCAGTGTAATTGTAAATTTTCCTATATGTGTAAACCATTGTGTGTCCAAAATGTCCAAAATTTACTGCGAGTACCTGCGAGCCTTCAATTTATTGTACTTTTTAGGCAAAATGTCAGTGACAAAACGCACCCTTTTTTTAATATGGCATGAAGAAGCGATCCCCACCAAGAAGTTTCTCGCCGTGGAAAATTATGTTCTTGGTACCGTTTTGAGCAAAATTACCTATACTCAGAAGGAGCAGTGCGAAATTGGAAGGAAACTGCGAAATTTTGCTAGTAGGCTTATCCAAAAGTGGAAGGCCTGTGACAGAAGTAAGGTGTTTTTCGAAAAAATTAACCAAGAATGGCTAGATACACCATTGGTGTTATTGGGGAAAAAAGCAAATGAAAATATTGGACGACCGGAAAAAGAGCTTTCCGAGTGCTGCAGAAAAACGCAAGTCAATAAGATGTCAGGGCTTACAGAGGAAGTGTCATGTGAAGGATTGTTGGTAGCTGCAAGCTGCAGTTTATATAAAGCTGGAAAGCGCAGTGCTTCCAAAGTTGTAGAAATGGTAAAAGCCGATGAGGATTTTAGTGGAAAGGTAATAAAAAATATAAACAAACCAAAGCCCCTTCCATCAAAATTTTCGGACGATAAAGCGCTTGCGCTATTTGTAGATCTTGGACATACCAGATACACTTGGAACTTGAACAAGAAATCAGCAAGAAACCAAAACGCCGATATATATCCATGCTACGAAAAATTACGCTTCGCCAAAAAAAAGTGCTATCCTAGTGACATTACAGTCACTGATTATTATGCTGAAGTGCCACTACAAAGTCTTGTGGACCATACAATAAATAGGATCATGGAAGCACACCCTGAAAGTTTTGAAATCCCATCTACAAGTAATAATAACACCCATTTAACTGCTGTCTACAAATGGGGTTGTGATGGCAGCAGCGGCCATTCCACATATAGGCAAAATTTTAACGACTGCGAAGGAAACATGAGAGACCAATATTTATTTTCAATTTGTATTGTACCACTGGAAGTGCAGAACGGACCGACAGTTTTATGGAAAAACAATCGACCTTCTTCTACACGATACTGTCGACCAATCAAAATACTTTGCGAGAAGGAAACGGCGAACCTGAGTCGCAGGGAAATTGAAAATATTAAGAGCCAAATATTAAATATTGTACCAACATATGTAAACTCATTGATTATTGATCACCAATTTCACATGACCATGCTTGATGGTAAAACTTTCAGCGTCATTTCAGAATCTTCTTCGCAAATATGCGGAATCTGCAACGCAACACCGAAAAATATGAATGACTTAAATTTGGTGAAGAGCTTTCCAATTAAAGTGAACCTCTTTCAATATGGGCTCTCCAGTCTCCACGCCTGGATAAGGTTTTTTGAATGTATTTTGCACATATCCTATAGAATACCAATAAAAAAGTGGCAAGCTCGTGGTGCTGACAAGGATATTGTTGGACAAAATAAAACAAATATACAGCAGAAGCTACGAGAAGAAATGCATTTGTTGGTCGACATACCAATGGCTGTTACTGGAAATACCAACAACGGAAATACGGCAAGAAGGTTCTTTCAACAACCAGATTTAGCCGCTCGTATAACTGGAGTGAACGAAAATTTAATATATCGATTCAGCGTCGTCTTACGAGCACTTGCATGTGGATACGATATAAACACGGAGGCATTCAGACTTTACGCAATGGAAACTGCCGAAATTTTTGTTAGTTTATACCCTTGGTTTTACATGCCCTCGTCTGTTCACAGAATTTTAATTCATGGAGCAGACATAATCAATCATTTTTCGCTTCCAATTGGTATGATGTCCGAGGAAGCGCTTGAAGCCAGAAATAAAGATTATCGGAACATCCGTGAAAATAATACCAGAAAAAATTACAGGAAAAATACAATGGAAGATATAATTAACGCTCTTTTTGTTTCTTCTGATCCCTTAATATCTTCATTGTCCAACGGCTCATCAATTTCCTATTCCAGAAATATTAGTTTCGATAAGGAAGTTAAAAGCTTGCTTATAATGCATCATTTTGAAGATGATTTCTCTGAATCTGATACTGAAGAATCTGATTAATATTTCTTTTATAATATGGTTTCTCTTTGAGTTGGCAATTTTTTATTTATTTTATATATGAATATATGGTGGAAAATGTTTATTGAATTAAAAACAAAATAAAAAATTAAAAATAAAAAATTTAAAATTAAAAAAAAATTAAAAATAAAAAATTTAAAATTAAAAAAAAATTAAAAATAAAAAAAAATTTAATTTTTTTTTCCAAAAATTGTTTCATTTTTTTCTGAATTGAGAAAAAAATTTTTTTTGAAGATATCTTCTTTACTTTGAATAAAATGCCGCTAGCGAAGCCAAATTGGCCACTGTGCAACGTTTACATTTTAATTCATTAATATGGCTTAGCAACTTTGTTGTTTTTGTTGTTTGTGTTTAAATCAAATTTGATGGTGAAAAATATTAAATATTAAAAAATTTTATTACTCTAATATTTCTTTTATATCGTTGCCTGATCACAATAAAAATTTTAAGATGACGCAGTGTTGCCACATTAAAATTTTAAGACACTCATTGTGAATTTCCATTAAATTAAATTACATATTGTAGAATTTTTTATTCAATGAAGAAAGTAATTGAATCAATAAAGAATTTAATGAAATTAAGATTGATTGAAAAATAAAACAGACAATATTTTTTTCTGTGTAGCTAAAGGTACGGTCACACTTGACAAACATTTGCCCAAAAAAGCGTAACCAGCAAATACTAATGAGAAATCTTTTGATTCAGACGCGAGTTTATTAAGTTCAATACTTTCCAATAATATTGTATTGTATAACTTTGCCTATTTGTTAAATACGAAACTAATTAACTTAATAAACACGTGTTTGAAGCAAAAGATTTCTCATTAGTATTTGCTGGTTACGCTTATTTGGGCAAATGTTTCTCAAGTGTGACCGTACCTTAATGTGAGCGATAGAGCAGAGAGCTGGATGCAACGAATGTTATGATATAAACCTTCGGAGTATTTTGAACATTTTATTTGCCCCGTTTCCTTCTCTTGTATTTCTAGGGACAAATTTTTGTTGGAATTTACATCCACGGTTCTTCTTGAATTAAGTGTTTCTTTTTCTTATTTTTTTCGAGATTTTTTTAAAGTAAATAATTGAAATTAATTCTTGCTTATAAAATACTTAAAACACCCAGATGTTGACAGAAAATATGAAAATTAAAACCAGATGCAGGCAGGCGGCTTTGACTGCTGCACAGTGACAATAATGGAAAATTGATTAAGAAGAGGATGGTTGGATGGATGGATGGATGGTTAGTCTATATATAGAAGACACACGTTAAACAAAAGATAAATAAATAATTCCACTCAAACAAAATTCATTGATAATCTATAGATGTCTGCCAAGCAGGGGCAGAATGATCAGGGATCATGACGAGGCGAATTGTGAAATGAATTAAATTACAAATATGGTTGATTGTCTAGCTGTCTACTTCGTTCGTCTATCTAAGCAAAGGGAATACTTAAACCAAACACTATAAATATATATTTATATATATATTTATAGTCTTTGCTTAAACTGTGCTCGCTGCTGCTGTTTTTAGGGTGGGTGTTAAAGATATTTTAAATGGTACGATCATTTAAAAAATAAAAAATAAATGAGCTTATAAAAACATTTCTGGGAATGAGTATATATTGCACGCTTTTGCAAGATAATTTTTAAATTTCATTACCCGCATTTAATTCATTAATAATAAAAAAAGAATCCTTAGGTTTGTATTCTATTAACGAGAACAAATTCTTAAAGTAAAATCTCATTGAATAGTATTTACATTAAATTTTAACTTCTTTAATAGACACAATAAAACTTAGAATTGAATTACATTGAAAAGCAGCTGAAAACTGTCTGTGGATGACTTGAAAATTTATTTTTTTTTTATACATTTATTTCGCCTTTAGCGATCGATGATCAAGCAAAAATGATTTCACAAAAGTTGCTTACGAGCTTTAAAGTTAATATTTAAACAATTTTAATTGAGAGATGGACAAAATGCAAATACTTCTGCTTAACTTAAACGGAAATCTTACCGCAGATTAAGACGGTTTTATAGACTTGAAGCATGTTTAGAATAATAAAAACTTGTTCTCATCTTTGCTTTTTTCATTGTTTTTACAAATGCTAAAACAGAACTGAAAACCAGGCCAAAATAGTTGAATGACTTATAATTAGAAAAAATACAGTTCGGCAATATTCAAGAGAATGGCTAAAAATCACACGAGGTACCAAACACACGGTTTAATTGCGTCTAAAATTAAACTCAACTAAAGTAATGGTTCGATTATGAACGGCAAGCCAACTTCAGTTGAGTTGCCTTGTCAACTGGCAACGCAATCGAAATTAAAATTATATTTATGTGTGGCAACTTTCTGCAGTTGACAAAAAGTTGTCAAAACTAAGATTATTACAAATGGGCAACTGACGAAAAAAAAAACATTCAAAATATAAAATAAAATATAAGTGATTAAAAAATTACTTTAAAAAGGATTAGACCAGTGCAATTATTTTTCAAATTAAGGACAATTCAAATCCTTTACAACTACTGCATCCAGTGTTTGTAAATGTTATTGCTTAAAATAATTTTTAACTAAAAATTTCTCCTATAGCAGTAAAGCATATTTTCTCATTTCAATTAAATTTAACTTTTTTACAGCCTTATTTACATATAAAATAATATTAAAGCTTTATAAAGGCTTTTTAAGAAAAATTTTGTACGAAAATTTGTTTTAAAATTCCAAAATTCCTTTAATTTTTAGAATGTTACCAACTTTTTAATTTAAAAACTCTGAAATTAACAGCTGTTAGTTGCCAGTTGTCATGCGTTATCAAATTTTGCCAACTGGCAACGCTGCCTAAGCTCGTTTGCCATCCAAAATCGAACTATAAATATAAAAATATAGAACAAAACAATTAAAAAAAAATAACATGCGGTAAGTGCTTCACTTTTTACTAGACCATGAACATTTTATTCCAAAAAAATTTGCATGTCATGTGGAATTTTCAACAAGCTGCATAGTAAATTATATATTAGCCCCATTCTTGGATGACTATGACAAAAAAAATTAAAAATGCAAAATAAAAAATTTCAATTAATAAAATTTTTTTTGTACAATCACGATATTTAGTTTGCTCCAAACAAAATATTTAGCTTATTTGAAAAAATTGCATGTTTTATCTTATTTTTTTATTAAAGCAAAAATGCAAACAATTAACTTAAACTTCAGTAGCATTGCACAGTGGGGACTTTTGCAAAATAAATGGTAATAAATCTGTAACTTCTAAACTACTGATTGGATGTATATGAAACTTCGAACATCCGTAGAGGAGAACTTAGGCTTTATAACAGATGTCTTGGCAGCCGTCTGGCTTAAGCTGGACAGGAGTTACAGTGGGGCTAAGTTGACAACATTTTAATTTTGTGTAATTACCTGGTACTGTAAAGTGTTATTTATTTTAAGTAGTAGCATAATCAGGTAGAACCTCCCGATTCCGCTGTAAAATAATGCGCGAAACCCTTTTTTTAATCCATTAAAAATGTGTGTTGTTATTCGTTAAATGTGTACCTGTTATTAGCATTAACTACACTTACATAGAAAATCATATGGTATAATTACCATAAATATTTTTTATTGCGAAAAATATACATAGACGTATTGGATAACATTCTAAATTTATTTTTGTTGTTCTATTTAGGTTGAATTTCAGAATTCATAAAAGTTTTAAACAGCTAATGTGTGAATAAAGGGAAAAAAGTTAAGCGCATTCTACATATTTTTTGAATTGCACCCTACAATCGGAATATCTAGAGATCAGTTACTTATATTGGAATAATTTTTTCAGGCGAAGTAAAAAGACTCATATGAAAACTAAAACTGCCAACATAAGAAAAGAAAATTATTTTTATATATATTTTTTATGGTACAAAACAACATTTTTCCAAAATTTTGATTTTTTTCAAAAAATTTGCGCGTATGTTCGCATTTATGAAAAGGCTGTCAAAAATTTAAGTTAAACATGTTGCAAACTATCATAAAAATTAAATGCTACAGTTAAAATTTTCAAAATATACCGTCACAACTTTTTATAAGCGCATAAGCACAAAAAATATTTTTGAAATTGGCATTTTCGGACACTGCTGAGTGTAGGGTGCATGCCCAAAATACAAAATAATTGGCTCTTAGCATATTCTGAATAGATTGTTTTTAGCGCTATGTGGTTTAAAAGTGCATGTGTTAAACAAACTTTTTCACAAAATTTAAAATAATGGCCCCTCCGCCCCCAAGCCATTAATTAAAATAATAACTATCCTATCATCTAAGTTGGACCAAATTACATATATGTGCCAATTTTCATGAATATCAGTTGACTCGTTTTTGAGTGTATTCGAAACATACACAGTGACACGGATTTTTTATATATTAAGATGTATATATATTTAATATTTGAAAATGCTTTTGGGCATGACGCCCATGATGGATGTGAAATTTTGAGAAACTTTTTCAAGCATTTCTGGCCGTCTTTCAGGAATAACATGAACAATTTTGGCCTCCAAGGCGTCAATTGCTGGTTTATTAGCATAAGCCAGTGACTTCAGGTGGCCTCACAGAATCGTACGACCTTGGCGTTGGCGTTGGCGTTGGATGAATTGGTTAGCACGTTGACTACAAAGCTGTTGTAGGACATTTCATGTGTTGACGGCATAGCCACTGGTCACTGAAATATACTGACTTCAGCAGATGCTAATCCTAATGTGTAACATCAGAACGCCTTCGTTGGTATTGTATAGCAGAATTATCGGCGAAGTAAAATAGCCAAGAAAGTGGTTAATAAACACAGCTTTGAAAATTTAATACGCCTCATTGACACTAGAGGCGCTGCAACTCGTCATTATTAAAATTAAACCTGCAAAAAGCAGAGTTGTAAAAGAATGAAGCTTTCCTCTGTCTCTTCCTTCACCACCTGTCTTCTCTATCACTATCCCTGTCTGAAAGAAGGTAACACCTCGTAATAGTAGTAGGAATTCATTGCCTGAGTGATACTTCTCTTTAAAAAAAATTAATAGGTGCATTTCTCGAAATCAACTTACCGCCAAATTTTGATTTCAATAATTCAATGGTTACGTCACCGTATGGCACATAGTGCCATCCATCCTGTTCGCTCAGATCAATGCCATCTATATTTTTAAACAAAAACTCATTGATCTGTTCATTGACCGTAACTTGAGCTCATTTCATTACCATTCAGACAACTGGCAAAGAGATAGAGCCTCGGTTCCTGTGACCGACGAGGAATCGATAAACTTGAATATTGCATCATTTAGAGCTTATGTGGTATGAAATCTATCCACAATTCTCAGTTAGACGATATGTGGGCCATAAAAGTCGTCTATAAGTTGATTGAATTGATGGCTGATTTTTTCAGAAATATGAATAATTTCATAACGGTGTTCAAGGTCAATCTATTCCTGACGATTTGCCAGAGTATAGTGATCATAAACGTCAAAAAGTATGAAAGTTCGTTTGACAGTTAACCCTTTCGTAAGTTCTACCAGGTTTAAAAACACACTGCTACGTCCATTACGGCTTTGCTTGCGGTCATAAAATGGTCAAAGTAGCAAATCCCCTCAATTTGAGTATTTTTCGCATATTTGACAACTCTTAGTCATTTCGACGATTTTAAATCGCAATTTGATGATTTAATATGAATATCGGGTTTTTTAGATTTTTTTTTTCACATCGGTCGTTTTGTTAATTAGTTTTCGCATTTCCAAAAATGTTCGTAATTCAGAAGATTTTAAATTATTTGGACGATTAATCATCATTATGACGATAATTCATCACTATGACTATTAAATGTAATTTTGGCGATTACTCGCCATTTTGGCGATTATTTCTTAATTTGACGATTATTCTTTGATTTTAAAAAAAAAAATTACTTGTGATGATTTTCTCCCCCGGCAAATGATAATTTTCCCCCAAAACTTCTGGCAACGTTGCTTATAACAGTTTTTTACACAAATTTCAATTTAAGAGCCTTTTGGCCATCACGGCTCTTTACGCTCTTGCCAATTCTTTTTTAAAGTTTGTTTATAATTGCTCTTAAAAAGCTTTTGGTTGGTCTTTTTGTCGCTTTTTTTTCTGAACATAAAAACAAGTTTTTCAGGTGTTTATTTTTTGGTTCATATACACTTTTACGAGGGCAGTTCGGAAACTTCTTAGCCTATCAATGAAAGAGAATAGTTAGTTTTTCAAAAATATTTTTATTTTGCAATATAATCTCCTGAAACTTCAATACACTTAGTCCAACGCTTTTCTAGCAATTCTATCCCTTGATTAAAATAGTTTTCCTCAAGGTCTTCAAAATAGTGGTTTACAACTGTAATTGCATCTTCATTTGAGGTAAAACGCTTGCCAGCAAGGAATTTTTTTAGATTTGGGAACAGGTAAAAGTCACTGGGAGCCAAATCAGGAGAAAAAGGTGGGTGGTCAAGCAACTCGTACTTTAATTCGTTGATTTTAGCCATTGTTAAAACACTCTTGTGCGCTGGTGCGTTGTCTTGATGAAAAATTATTTTTTTGTGTTGTAAGCCAGGACGTTTTTCTCGAATTTGTACATTTAATTGATCCAAAAGGTTGCAATAGTACTCTGAATTTATTGTTTTACCCTTTTGCAGATAGCCAATCAATAAAATACCTTTGAAGTCCAAAAAAACCGTTGCCATAACCTTACCAGCCGATTGAATTGTTTTTGCCTTCTTTGGGGCACTTCCTCCAGCTTCAGTCCATTGTTTGGATTGTTCTTTTGTCTCTGGAGTATAGTGGTGGATCCATGTCTCATCAACAGTTATGAAACGACGCTTAAAATCCATTTTATTTCGCTTAAAACGATCCAAACAAGCTTGAGAAATGTTTATTCTTATGCGTTTTTGGTCGACTGTTAACAAATGCGGCACCCATCTTGCAGAAAGCTTTTTCATCTCGATCATTTGAGATGCCCATGATATTAGCTATTTCACGCACTTCTATTCGTCGATCATTTAATACCATATCATGCACTTTGGCTACAATTTCTGTTGTTGTTGCTGTTTTTGGACGTCCACTAAGTGGTTCATCTTCAATGCTTGTACGACCACGTTTAAATTCAGCAACCCAATTTTTTACTGTTGCATATGAAGGAGCACTTTCACCTAACACATTCACCATATCATTATGAATTTCTTGTCCCGATAAACTTTTTTTATGTAAATATTTAATGACACCACGCATTTCTAATTTTTCCATTGTTAAAAAATCGCGGATGTGTCTTTTGTGAACACCTGTTTCTATATGAAGGAGTTGCCAGATCGAAACAAACTTTAACATGTGTTCATAGCAGAGATGGAAGTTTCCAAAACACTTAATTTTTTTCTGTTTATAGCGCGCTTTTTGTGCTAGGCTAAGAAGTTTCCGAACCGCCCTCGTAAGTATATTTTTTTTTTGCATATGTATACTTCTTTCTTTTTGTTTTTATTTTATCTGTATATCTTTTCGAAAACTAGTTACGTATGAAAAAAGTAAACAATATCACTTGTATACGTACGTTAGAAAAACACACACAAAAAAACAAACAACAAAATTCAACCAAAATTGAATTATAACAATAAAGCACACGTGCATTGAACTTGTAGGTAAATTGAATAAAACGTACTAAAGTAATCGGCCATACTTATATGCATGCATACATAGTTGCAATTTATAGCAGCATGCTGATCCGAGTATTAAATAACAATTATTTTTTCTTACTTCATTTTAGGCGACATAATACATATTGGATTACTTACATACATACATAAATACATAAAGTTTAATTTTTTAAGGTTTGTCATAAAATTCATGATCATCTTGAAGTGCAGCAGATTTTAAAGCGGAAGAAGTAAAATTAACAAAAAAAAATTGGTACCTATGAATTAAAAAAAAAACAAATAAGTAGGTATCATTTAACAAATTGTAACTATGTATGTCTACATCCAAAGAGTCTTACAATAGCGGCTTCCAAACTTTGCCATTTATTTATCTAGTATGCTTTGCCATATCAACATGGACATGGACATGATGTTCAACGGCACGTGCAAATGATAAAACGTTCATGGAAAAAAATATTCCTGCAATAAACAACTTTAATTGAAAATAAAATCAAAAATCAATTGAAAATATTAATCAGTCAATTAAACGTTTGTTTAAAAAATAAAATATTCCTGCAATAAACAACTTTAATTGAAAATAAAACCAAAATTCAATTAAAAATGTTATTCAGTCAATTAAACTTTGTAATTAATTAAAATTTTAAGCAAAAGTGTAATTGACTTAATACTATTTTAATTGAATTTTAGTTTTATTTTCAATTAAAGTTATTTATTGCAGGAATATTTTATTTTTAAACAAAAGTATAATTGACCTAAATACATTTTTAATTGATTTTAGGTTTTATTTTCAATTAAAGTTCTTTATTGCAGGAATATTTTATTCCGTGGTTCTACATATTTTTTACCGAAAAAGGATTTTCATCTATGAGACGCATTTCAGGGTCGAATTTTGAACACTAGCAATCTTCATCTTCAAAAAAACACTGTTCGTGTAGATTTTTTACTCTCGCTGCACAGTGGTTCAGAATCGTTTCTCATGGGCCAAAAACTTTGTGACTTTTTTATTATATTTTTTGTATAGATAACATCTTAAGCTTTTATTACAATTTAATTTCATTAGAATCATTACAGTGGTTGTTGAGAGATTCAAGGTTAAAATTGAATTTTCGATTTTTCTTTTATTTTGCATAGAAATGCAATGTATTCGTATTCGGCAAATTCAGGCGAATTCGAATACGAATATTTTTCCAAACCAATTAAATAAATAAATGCATAAATCCTAAACGAAATTTAAATAAATGGCTAAAAATATCAGTTTGTACAAATTAGGGATGGGCAAAAAATATCGATATATCGAAATATCGATATTTGAGAAAATAAATATCGATATATATCGCCGATATTTCAAAAACCGATATATCGATACATCGATTCTTATTTACGAGTATCGGGTTTCGATACTTTTAAGAGCTATAACCGTTTTTTAACTGTACGATTACTACTAGTGATGCGAAGAAAAAAAGAGAAATTTCATAATAACATCCCTGGCGAATTTATAAGGTGACCCAACTAAGGAAGTTGACTTTTTGGATTGTTTGGGTATAACACTAAAGGCTTACGAATCAGCTGACTCTTTTTGGTTTATAGAAATCATATACAAGCCGTTAGTTTTTCTCTTCTTAATTCTGTTCTGTTTCGGTTAAACCTATGAAAATAAAAAAAAACTGCTAACTAGTTGTAAGTGGCAGCATAAATAATATACAAAAATTTCGAAATAAACTGTGATTGTGCTTTAAGAATTTAAAAAAATTTAATTTTTACCAGAAAAGCATAAACACTATATTGAAACATAATAATTAATGTTTTTCATACGGGATTTCCCGTATGAATTACGGCCGGGAACTGAAATTGTATTATTTTTTTAGTAATGTGTTTATAAAACGTTATTATTTAATCGATATCATGAATTATAATTTGTTTTTTGTTGAAATAAATAAATTAAAGTTAAATAAAAAAATACTTTGTATTGTGTTGCACCGGGCGGGAATTCCCGGGAAACCGAAAAGTCATTCCCGCTTCCCCGGGAAATGAAAAAGTTCCACTTTAGTGAAAAACTGTGACCGTTCTGATCCGAAACAGCTGATAATTTATTACAGAAAAAGTAACTATTAAAAGTAAAATTTAGAATCAGAACGGCACAGCACAGAGCAGCAACAGAAAGTAAAGACTAATGAAGTCTTAAGGAGCTACAGTAGGTTACATATAACTTATTCTTTTGTATTAAATTTCTTAAAGTTACTAATTGTGCATTCAAATTAATGCAGCAAAAAATATCGATATATCGAAATATCGATGTTTTCAAATATATATATCGATACTGTTCAAAAATATCGATACGATATATATCGATACATTTTTTCCATTTGCCCATCCCTAGTACAAATCCATTAAATTTTTTATAGAAATTTGTGCTTTGTATCATTTTCAAGTATTATTTAATGACGATCATTAAAATCTTGGGTAGTTTTTATTAACTTTAAAGTACGCCAACAGGAGTATGAAGTCCTTTTTCATAAAATTTTTTTAATATTTCATATTGCAGGCGTTAATAGAACCCCAATTTAATGTCTATAAATTTCACATTCAACATTCGTATTCGTATTCGCGAATATCGTTTCAAATATTCGTATTCGTATTCGCGAATATCAAAAATTGACATTCGTTACATCACTAGTATGTATTATAAGTATGTATTGCAAATAATAACTACGGCCTTTTTTGTAAAAAACAAAATAAAATATATGAGAAATAAGAATATTTTTGCGAAAAACTCAACAAAACCAGCTTCACCAGAAATGGTCAATTAGAAAATGGGCATTGAACAATACCGACATTTAAAAAAATAAAAACTCAATTATTAACGCTACATCACTACTTGACAACAAAATCAAAAATAAAATCAACCATCAGGAACTGTTAATTCTGCACCATGACAATGTGGTGCTCTGAACACATTGGCTTAATATATTTAATGTTTGTTTTTTTTTCTCTTCGAAAGATATTGTCTGCAAGTTTGTTTCCCTCTACACGCACAAACTCCAGCACACACACACACACATTTTAAACGATTAAATCTGTGCAAATTTAAATTTCATACATGTACAAAACAAAAACAAGACAAATTCATAATAATAAAAATTAAACTACACAAATCATTTAATTTAAAACACAACAAACAGACTTTAAAAATTCATTCTCAAACACCAACCAGCAAGCAACAATTGTTCGTCCATTGGAAACATGAGTAGGAACATTTGAAATAAGACGCATGTTGGATGCAACAGCAAACGCAGAAAAATAGAAAACTGGGCGTAACGGTTACGGACGATTGAATACTTTAACAGTTCGTTAAAAATTGAATGCTAAATTTTGAATGCAAACAGCGATTTAATATTTCTTAATCTTTTCTAACTGTAAAGAAGTTAATCTCCCTTTTTGAAGCAAAAAAAAAATAAAATCTAAAATTACTTGAACTTTTATAATTAATTCTAAAGAAAAAAGAAAATTTTCCAAATCATTTGCCAAAGCCTTTGGGTTTTATTCCCTGTTCTTTTTCTCTGTTTAAACAAAAAGCATGATAACCCTTTTTCAAATTTGTATGAAAGGCAAAAACAATAAGAAAATGTTTGCCACTAAAAAAGAATCCATTAAATAATGTGCAACGTTGGAAAACAAAAGCAAATAAAATAAATACGAAATTATCGTCATCATCATGACAATTTTGTGGTATTTAAGTGTTGTTAACATGAAAAAGAAGGAGTCGAGTAGCGTCGCGTCGCGTCGAGTTGAGTAGTGACAACGACGTAATTCCCTTTTCCAAACATCAAAGCTCTGAAGGAAAATAAGGGGAGCAAACCAGAAAACACACAGACGAAAAAATGAAATAAAATAAAGGAAAACTAACAGAATGAACTAAATGTTTAATGAAGTTTGTGGTGGTGGCAATGATTTATAAGAACATTGCACTTTGCAATATCAACATATGCTTGAGCGTTTGAATGCAGGCATATGCTTATACAGTATGTCAAGAATAAGATTACACATTGAAAATAAATAAGATATTCTTGACGTCATTAGCAGACAAATTTTACATGTTAAAAAAATAGATTACTTAAAAATTTTTACGTGTGTAAAAAAGTAATTTTTCTTTTCCTTTAACAGCCTGTTTTTCGAAAATGAATAAGTGTATACGTTCGTTAAAATAACGAATGAAATCATGTTTACGTTTTGGTAGCATTTATTAATTTTCATGTGAGTCACAACAAAAGAGCTTTCAGTTTACACACTCATAAAATTTCTTATGTAAAATTAATTAATAATCGGTCTACATATTTTTTTTCTTTAAGTTACAAAAAAATTAAATTAACGAGAAAATGTGAATGACTTTTTCATAAAATTTAAAATAAATTTAAAATGAATTTTATTTAAAATGTTTCATCGAATTTTTTTAATACATTTTATTTTTTTTATTCTTTCACTGTAATAATTTTTTGAGTTTATATTTTTGGTTATAACTAAAAAGCTCTTTTTATGTCAAAACGAAAGCTTTAGAAAATGTTTTATAAAAATCAAATTTTAAACGTTATCGTTTATAAATGAAACATAAAAACGAAAGGGCTTATGTTTTCGAAAAACAGGCTGTAAATATAAAAAGAATAAGAAAGAAAACAAATATTTTTGAAAATTTTCGACATATTTGAGTTACTATCACTTTATCAAGTGTTTTGTGTGCGATTTCAAATAACGATCGAGAATAGTAAAAAGGTTCATATTAAAAATGTCTAGTTATTGGAAATTAAAAAATTGTCAAGCGTGAGAGGACGTGAGCGTGAGTGACTAAAGTTTTTTTTTCGTGAGATTAAAGCTTAAATTAGACGTGACATAGCCATAATGCCATAGCCATAATCAAACCAAAATTCAATGGGTTTCTATGGTGGGAGTTATGGCGTTATGGCGAGTCACCTATAATCAAATACAGTGTTGCCCATTAGTTTAGTTCGAACGGCTGTTTTCTATGGCTATGGTTATGTCACGTCTGATTGAGTCTTAAGTGATAAACACTTTAAGGACGTTAAGAGGAGTCTTCCGAACTTTGATTTAAAAAATTACTCGTATTTTCATTTCATTTCAATTAATTATGGCCAGAAAATAGTTAAAATTTCTTATAGCGCAAATCGGAAAATTTGCCATATTTCGGTAATTTGGAGTAAAGGGCAGGCAGCTTTTATAGACTCTGCGATGGATGCACAGAAAATTTAAACACTTCGAAGAAGTATTTCCCAAGCAGCGCTAATCAATTCGGTTTCATAAGTGACAACAAGCCGCAGCTTGGTTCGTAAGTAACTAACTTAATAGCTGCGTAAAAGGTATTAAGACCCCTGCACGCAGTTCCGACTTAAATCCTTTTGGCCAATTTATGGGCCCAAAAGAGCAGTAAAAAATATCCTCCAATAATGGCACACAAAATCTTTTCGTTTAACTTTTTAGTTACTCTGAACTAAATGTGTTTAATTTTTTTTTTGCTTTCAGAAACTTGTTAATATATAAATAATTCTAATAAATAGAAAAAAGTATTATAAAATACAAAAAGTATAATTTTATCGCTGATGATATTTTTCAGTGTGTAAACTTATTCTTGACATACTGTATATTCTTATCCTCAGCATGGATATGCAGAAATACAATACATAAATATTCGTTTTAATTAAAATTTAAAAAAAAAAATAAATAAATGTAAGGCAAATTAAGAAGTTGAATCAGTATTAACAAAACTCAATGCTGGCAAATAAGTGATATATAGTTGTGGAAAAAAGTTTTTAAATTTGAATAATTTCATGCAGATAAAATTTTAGACATGTACTCGTATTTAGAATACAAAAGGATTTTGAGTGAAACGCTTAAACAGTGAATTTGTTTGTAATAGGGATTTGATTGTAAAGCCTCTGGTTATAAAGGATCCAAAATGGAATCTGTTAACACATTTAAGGTTATTTTTCCATTCAGAAGGCAACGAAAAATGCCGAGATAGAGAAATGCTATAATAGTTAAGTTTGTACTAACTGGGTTACCAAAATCAAGGAGAATGTTAAACAATCTAGCCGGTCACATATGTGCATATGTATGTATGTATATGGTTCAAGCTAACTCCTTTGGGATTAAGTCAGCGTTTACACACGAAAACATTTGGAAGGGAAACATTAAGTTTTGTAGCAATTTATTTTCATATTCTTTGCTACATATACAAACATACATACATACACATGCATGTATGGTTGGTATTATCCAATCCCAGCTAACCAAAACATTCGTAAATAATACCTCATTCGAATGTTGCGTAAACATTTCTCGGACAAAACATTCGAAAACGACTATCGTAAACGGAAAGAGAAAGTGCTGCTAGAGCTCTCTTGTCGCTCAGTTTGTGGGAGGAAATCTTTCGATTTCGATGTTTCGCTCTCGAATCAATAGCGAACCTTTAGCAATATCATTAGCAATCGATTGCATTGCTTCTAAATAGCAAAAAACGTTATTCCTCTTTTGTTGTACATGAAAAAAAAATAAAAAATTGAGAGAAACAAATTTTTTCTTATGCAATGAATCAAACCAATTCACATATTCCATTTGCAATAAAGTTTCGTTATAAGGCAGATATCTACATCAACTGACACCACACACAGTGGACCAAAACACAGAAGAACGCTGATGAGGAAGGTTTAGTGGCCTTCGAAAACGGCTGGCTGTTCCGTTCAACTATGTGTTGTTGTCAGAATATTTGCAACTAACTTTGATGTTATTTGTTCATTAATAGTTATCACATGTAATTTGGCTTAAAAAGCGTTACGAACATTAGCCTATTCAATTCATAAGAATATAGAAAATTTTTTCTTGTTGGTAAACTTTTTTTTACGAGAATGTTTCGAGAATTGTTCACTATAGCGAACATTCGTTTATTTTCGAAACTCAGGTTGGCTGGGATAATATTGGAATGTCGCCGGCAATATTTTCGTCTGTGTGAACGCGAAGGAAACAACAAAAGAGAATACCATATGTTTTCCTTCCATATGTTCGCCCGTTTAAACTGGGATAATTGACTTCACTCCTATTGTGAATAACAATTGGATTTTTTTCCATCGAATTTGTATTCACCTCGAAGGAAAAATAATTCAATTGTGAATTAACCGCAATATTTTTTCCTGCTATCAATCCCCACTGAATGTACAACAGGGAAGAACATTTTTAAGGCTTAAAAATGAATTGAAAATTAAACAAATTTAAGTTTAATAATGAAGACATACAAATTTTTGACTTGAAATGAAATGTTATTAAATGAAAATTTGTGTTTTTAAATATTCTAAATGCTATGGAAAAAATTGTTTAGGATATCAACAAACGCCAAAAAGTTTACTTCATGTATCATGAATCAAAAAATTAAGAATTATGAAACTTTTTGGATTTTGTCCTGAAAATAAATATGTATAACATTTAATATTTAATTGGGAGGAAAGTATTAAAACTACGCGATGTATTGATTCAGTTTGCTTGCGGAAATAAAGTAAACAAAACCAAGGGAAAAGTGAAAATAAATACTTTAAAAAATATTCGGCGCTGTTATGTAAACCGAATCCGAGTAAATTTCTCGTTTTCAGAAAATAAATAATGGTCCTGGAGACGTGTTTAAAATTATACAAGCCAATTTTCTTTCAGATATGATATTTGGGAATCTATATAATAAAAAAATTTTAAAAAATCGAAAAAAATATTTCTATTGTCGCAGTGAGTTATCTAAAATCGTGCGGTTTCAAATCGATCGGTTTACAGAACAGGTCCGATTATTCATAAATAAAAAAAATTTAAATTATTTCTGGGCAAATATTATTCACGATTGCCAATTTGGGAAGAGGGAAAACATGTCGAGGAAAAAACTATTCGCGATAGTGGTGTAGAACATTGCTTGTGCGATCGGTCGAATTGGACGAAAACTTTCCTCTTTTATTGATAGAGAAGTTTAACTCTTCTCTTTTTGGATAATTTCAGCATTTCATCTGTTTTAAGCCCAGTAAAAAAAGGACATTCCAAAGATGTCATGAAAATGTAGAGTTTGCGCTCAGAAAGTAGTTATAATTTCGATCATTTCTAATGATTTTGACATAGGATTCTCATTGCAAGAAGTTCTCTTTTCCGATGCCTAATCAACGAATTGGAAGCGATTTTTGGCATTCTGTAGTAATAATTTACTTTTCAGTTTTAGACTAAAATTTGGTCATAAATTTCTTTAAAAAAATAGATTTTTTTGAAAGTCATGGTGGGTATTTTCCAAAAGTATAGAGGAATTGCAAAGTTTCGTATGACTAAAATAAACTTCTAAAAATTAAAAATAATTAAAAATTAAAAGGCAAATTTTGTAAATAGAAACGTTTTTTTCGTTTTGAAATTTGTATGGAAAAAAATATTTTTTGAAACGAATTTTCGTTATTTTTCATACAAATTTGAAACGTTTAGAAACGAAATTTTTTACAAAATCTGCCTCTAAATTAATTTTCAAATTTGTATGAAAAATAACGAAAATTCGTTTCAAAAAATATTTTTTTCATACAAATTTCAAAACGAAAAAAACGTTTCTATTTACAAAATTTGCCTTTAAATAATTAAACAAATTAAAAATAGAGATTTTTTGAAAGCAATGAAAATGTAGTGCCCTGAGAATTTTTTTTATTCTGAAATATTAGTGTGTGTGAGAGGGTGGCGTTGGCTGAAGTAGTTAGCACGTTGTCTACAAAAAACCTGCAGCCTGGGTTCGAGCCCGGTCTCCGACAGTCATTAAAAAAAAAAAATAACACCACGCATTTTTCTGATGTGCATTAGTGTCCTTTGTATCAGTTGTTGTGGGAAAACTTCTAGTGATGCAGGCATAAATAAGGCACTGGTCACTGAAACCTATACCGACTTGATCAGATAATAATCCTAATGTACATCAGAGCGCCCTCCTTCGTTGTGTAGCAGAATAATTGGCGAAGTAAAATAATCAATAAAATGGCTACTAAAGACAGCTTCAAAATTTAATACGCCTTATTTGACACCAGATGGCGCTGCAACACTGCATTATTAAAAATGTGCAAAGAGCAGAGTTGTAAAAGAATGAAGCCTTCCTCTATCCTCTATCTCTTCCTTCACTACCTGTCTTCTCTATCACTATCATTTCCCTATCACCCTCTCTCACTATCTTCTCTTCAATTAACAGGTAACACAAAGGGATCATTGTATTGGACCCAAGTGAGCTGGACTCTAAAATTTCACCCTTTTTTACCAGCAGCCTGCTAATCTAACCTAGTGTGTCCTTATATTCCCTCGCCCGTGTACTGCTTAATTAAGGAGGGCAATTTAATCCTTTTTATGGATACAAAAATTACTTAAAAAACAGCAATTGTTTAACTTTAATGGCTAAAACACAGAACAACAACAACAACAACAACAACAACAAAAACAACAACTTCAATAATTAGCAAAGTAGGGGAGCATTTAATGTTTCATTTTATGTGGAAAATTTTTTAATAATGAATCATGCGTTTTCTTTTGCACATTAAACAATGAGGGGAGCAAAATAAATATTTATACTCGTACATGTACGTTTAACACGTACAGTTATTATAAATAATTATAGTTTTTATTTTAATAAAAATAAATACTGCCACAATTTTGCAATTCCACAACAAAATGCCTGCCTGCCCTTCATTTTGCTAAAGAAGTCAATGCAGGACCTCAAAGGTGGCTTTATGTGTCATTTGCAACTAAAACAAAAAAAAACAACAACAACAACTCTGGGAAACAGGGTTGCAAATGCAAATATGTACGAATATGTACCAACAAACACATCCATGTCAAATTTAACAAGCAAACTAAATATAAAATTTATTTTTATGATGGTGAAGTGAAAGAAAAAACAAATTAACGTCTTGGGCAAATATTTTGCTTTTAAGCAGACTCTAAATTATTTTAGTTACTTTTTAAGGAAAATATTTTCTTTTGTGTTCTTTGTTTGGTTGCATTTCCTGTGGTGCACAGTAGTGTTGTTGAGTGTTGAAAATATAATAAAAAAGAAGAGAAGCAAAGAAATCAAATTGTCAATATGTAAGTGGCTGCATATAATAGTAGAGATGCTGGTTGAGCAGTCTTAAAGTATTTTTTCTTTCTGTTTGAAAACCATAGAACAAGTGTTAAATTTAAATTGCATTTGTCTTTTTTTTCTTTCTTTTTTTTTTTGCTCTTATCTTTTTTGTTTCTTTTTTCTTTTCAGCTTTTCAGTTTTATTTAAACAAGTCATTTTTATAAACACCAAAAGGTATAAATAAAATGTGTGAAAACAATAACATACTAATGCACTCAAGGCACGTTTTACTTTGTGTTTTGTTTTAGAAAATACTCGCAGACCCGAAACAATTGCCACAAATCACTGACAATTTCTTGACACTTAAGTATCTTTTTGCAGTGTCTGTCTGCTGCCACAAATGATTTGCAGTTGCAGTTGCAGCAGCAAAAGCAAAAGCAAGAGAATTATGCATTAAGTAGTCCTTTTTCTATGGACATCCGTGTATAGGTATTTGTGTGTATGAGTGTGTGTGTTTGTGTGTGTGTGTGTGTGTGTGTGTGTGAGTTTTTTAATGATATGTTGACATTTAGTATGAGATCTTTTTTTATACATACATAAATGCACTTTTCAGTTACTCGTGTTTTTTATTGAGGTATAGAACTTTAAGTTGGCATCACTTTTTTAACTGGCGGCCACTTTGTCAGCTGTCAAGTGATTAATATTTAGTTTGGTTTGCCATTTCATCATGAACAGGTTGACAAAAGAACAACGCTTGCAAATCGTGCAAATTTATTTCGAAAATAATGGTTCAGTTCGCGAAGTTTACCGCAAGCTCCGTCCATTTTATGGTCGACATAATCGTCCATCAGAGCAATTAATTCGGTTAACCATGGATCGTTTTCGCACTACGTTTACTCTATGTGATAATACGCATCCGCAGAGACGTCGAACAGTGCGCACCGAAGAAACAATTGCCGCTGTAGAGCAAAGTGTTGAAGAGGACCCGAATGAATCGATTCGCCACCGTGCACAGCAATTGGAGCTTTGTCCATCAACTTTATGGAAGATTTTGAAGATTTTGAATGTGGATGAGTTGTGGTTCCAACAAGACGGCGCTACATGCCACACAGCGCACGTCACAATCGATTTATTGAAGGAAACATTCGATGAACGCATAATTTCGCGGAATGGACCTGTCAATTGGCCACCAAGATCGTGTGATTTGACACCATTGGATTATTTTCTTTGGGGATATGTGAAGTCGCTCGTCTACGCCAACAAACCAGAAACGTTAGGGGACTTGGAAGCCAACATTTGTGGCGTTATTGCCAACATACGGCCCCATATGCTCGAAAAAGTGGTTGAAAATTGGACCTGTAGAATTGGCTTTATTCGAGCCAGCCGCGGCGGCCACATGCCCGAAATCATATTTAAACATTAATGGCATAAAATTATCCTTCCAATAAAGCCAAATTGATGGACATTAAAACGATTTTCTTGTGTTTTATTTCAATTCGAAGTTCTATACCTCTAAAAAAACACCCTGTAGAAAATACAGAATTTTTATTTCTCCTCTAATGGTGCTGTAATCCATAATAATATTGAAATATTTAAACGCTTTTAGAAAATCAGAGAAATGATTTTGATTGTAAACGTTTTATAATTTAAATAAATAAGGCGTGAATATGTAAAGTTTTTTTTTAATTTTTTTGTTTTGCAGCTGGACATGTTCAAAGTGTATACACCTATCCCTCGATTTACACGATAGATACGTTTCTGAGAAAGTCGTGTAAATCGACATGTTAAATTTTTTTATGAAAAATCGTGTAAATCGAAAATAAATGCAGAATCGCGTAAAAAATTGATTTTATTAAGAAATTATATATGTATTTCAACTTAGTTTTTAAAACATCAGAAGCGTTTACTCAAAACACATAAAAATCAATCTTTATTCATTCAACAAAATAAATGCAATTCATAAAAATAAAAACAAAATTAATGTAATTTATAAAATATTTTAAAATATTCAATAAAACACATAAAAAATCGTGTAAATCGAGGTATTTCATAAATCTCTCAATATACACGAAAATCAAAATAATCGTGTAAAAGTGAAATCGTGTAAAAAAAGTATCGTGTAAATCGAGGGATAAGTGTAAATAACAAGTGACCTTTTCAGCGCCAGGGTTGTCAGACTTTCTGCGACCCATTTCGCCAAATTGATTTAAAAAATCGCCAAAAGTGGCCAAAAACAATTTTATGTAGATTTTCTTAATACATATAAATATGTATATCGATGGCTTGATATAAGAAAGGCGCAACTCGAATTTTCCATATTTTACAGCAGCAGGAAAAAACTGAATAAAAACTAAAGCATTTACGTGCAAGAAAAATTTTTTTAAAATTAAATAAATCTCTTATATTTAATGGTTACTTACTTGGTTCTTGAAGGAGGATGTAATTATACGTTGGCTAACAGAAAACGTTAAAAACGCGATTTCGAACAAATTTAAACACGCCCTTTTTATATTAAGACATCGATATTTAATAAGAAATTTCTTTTTATGTAAAAATTATTTTTATAAAAATTCAGTAGAAAATCGCCAAAAGTAGAAATAAAATCGCCAAAAAAATCTTTGTAAATTTTTGTAAATTTTTCTTATCCCTTAATAACTATAATTAATATAAGAAAAATCATCATATTGGAATTCTTTTAATTCCTTGCAGAATTCTTACTGAATTACAAAAATTTTTAAGTACAATTTTGTTTAAAAAAATAACCAATCGCCAACAAATTTATTTATCGCTGGAAAAATCGCCATCTCGCCAAATCGAAAATTTGGACGCCAAACAAGTTATAAAATTGCAACGTTTGGTGAGAAATCGCCATGTCTGAAAACCCTGATCAGCACAGCTGATCGTCAGCTGACTTTACCACATCCGTCCAACTCGATATAAAATGGCATAAAATCTTAACCCTAACTGCCAACATACAACAAATTTACATCTACATATGTTGTTGTAATGATAAGGCTATTTGATATTAATGGACTTCGGTCATGTTAAGCGTTTTTTTTTTCAGGCAATATATTGTTTCCCCTGCCAGTTAACCAGAACCCTACTTTTATTGCAAAACTAACAAAATTGATACAAGAACTTGCAATTAATAATAATCATACGAAGAGTCAAATCGAACGGAATAAAATTTTAAATTCGAATGTGACACACAAAATGCGAACAATCTAATACAACAGCAAATTTGAGAGTGGCGTTGGCTGAAGTCGTTAGCACGTCAACTACAAAACCGAAAGTCCTGAGTTCGAGCTCGGTATCCAACAATCATTAAATGAAAACACCACGATTCTTCTGACGTTCATTAGTGTCCCTTTGTATCATGTATCAGTTTTTGTAGGAAAGTTCAAGTGATGAAGTCATAGACACTGGTCACGGAACTACAGCGTCTTCAGCGGATACTATCCCAAATGTAACATCAGAGCGCCCTCCTTCGCCGGTACTGTATTCTAGCAAAATCATCGGCGAAGTAAAATAACCAAGAAAATGGCTACTTAACGCAGCTTTGAAAAATTTAATAAGCCTCATTGACACCAGAGGCGCTGCAACATTGCATTATTAAAAAATAACGTGCATAGAGCAGAGTTGTAAAAAATGAAGCTTTCCTCTATCTCTTCCTTCACTACCTGTTTTCTCTATCACTATCCCTTTCCTAAAGAAGGCAACACCTCGTAATAACAGAAGGCATTCATTGCCTGAGTGTTACTTCTCTTTAAAAAAAATATAAAAAAAATTAAAATAATCGAATAAAAGCCGAAATTTGAATATTTAAGTAAAATTGTATACTTAATGGTTTTTTTAATGAGGATTAAATGCTTAATGGCCTAATTATGTTCGACGAATGTATCGTCTTGTCTATGGACGAAAAATCGAAGCAGTTTTGATTCTTTAAAACGATTATTATTTATTGTCTATGCTAGAAGTTTCGTGTATTTGCTTTATGATTTTGTTCCAAACATTATATCCAATACATATTTTTTCATATATTTTTCAAACTATTGTATAATACTTTAGTTTAATTTTTATGTTTAAAAACATGGCTATAATATTTTTATTTTTCATTATCAAAGACAACAACCATTTTTGAAGAAAATAATTTAGCGAATTCAAAGACAAGAACTCAGAAACATTTTCAAACAAAAACGTCCTAAATCGTCTTACTGAAATAGGGCATTATTAATTTAAGACTTTAAAAATAAAGACAAAATAATAATATCTTTGATGATGGCAATACGAGTATTTGTAAGAAGTTTTATTGGCACTTAATATTTTATGAATTTTAAATATGATGCACTTTGAAGTGTAAAACAAAAATATTGCGCACTTGACGCAATTGTCTATTCAAATTTGTATACAACGACTTGGTGTGTTTTTGTTTCATTGTTCTCTACGAGGGCGGTTCGGAAAGTTCTTAGCCTAGCACAAAAAGCGCGGTATAAACAGAAAAAAGTTAAGTGTTTTAGAAACTTCCATCTCTGCTATGAACACATGTTAAATTTTGTTTCGATCTGGCAACTCCTTCATATAGAAACAGGTGTTCACAAAAGACGCATCCGCGATTTTTTAACAATGGAAAAATTAGAAATGCCTGGTGTCATTAAATATTTACATAAAAAAGGTTTATCGGGACAAGAAATTCATAATGATATGGTGAATGTGTTAGGTGAAAGTGCTCCTTCATATGCAACGTTAAAAAATTGGGTTGCTGAATTTAAACGTGGTCGTACAAGCATTGAAGATCAACCACGTAGTGGGCGTCCAAAAACAGCAACAACAACAGAAATTGTAGCCAAAGTGCATGATATGGTATTAAATGATCGACGAATAAAAGTGCGTGAAATAGCTAATATCATGGGCATCTCAAATGATCGATTCCATTTAATTTTGCATGAAGAACTACAGATGAAAAAGCTTTCTGCAAGATGGGTGCCGCATTTGTTAACAGTCGACCATAAACGCATAAGAATGAACATTTCTCAAGCTTGTTTGGATCGTTTTAAGCGAAATAAAATGGATTTGAAGCGTCGTTTCATAACTGTTGATGAGACATGGATCCACCACTATACTCCAGAGAGAAAAGAACAATCCAAACAATGGACTGAAGCTGGAGGAAGTGCCCCAAAGTAGGCAAAAACAATTCAATCGGCTGGTAAGGTTATGGCAACGGTTTTTTGGGACTTCAAAGGTATTTTATTGATTGACTATCTGCAAAAGGGTAAAACAATAAATTCAGAGTACTATTGCAACCTTTTGGATCAATTAAATGTACAAATTCGAGAAAAACGTCCTGGCTTACAAACACAAAAAAATTATTTTTCATCAACACAACGCACCAGTGCACAAGAGTGTTTTAACAATGGCTAAAATCAACGAATTAAAGTACGAGTTGCTTGACCACCCACCTTATTCTCCTGATTTGGCTCCCAGTGACTTTTACCTGTTCCCAAATCTAAAAAAATTCCTTGCTCGCAAGCGTTTTACCTCAAATGAAGATGCAATTACAGTTGTAAAAAACTATTTTGAAGACCTTGAGGAAAACTATTTTAATCAAGGGATTGAATTGCTAGAAAAGCGTTGGACTAAGTGCATTGAAGTTTCAGGAGATTATATTGAAAAATAAAAATATTTTTGAAAAACTAACTATTCTCTTTCATTGATAGGCTAAGAAGTTTCCGAACTGCCCTCGTACATTTGCTTTATTTATAGTGCATTTACACTGTCTCGAAATCTAGTACTTTCGAGATTTTGAGCTAAATCAAGCTGCTTTTTTCCAGACTTCCCATACAAAACGAAATCTAATTTTTCAGTAGATTTGTAGGAAATCTAATAAAAATCTAATGTTTTTAATTATTCTTTACTACCCTGTACAACAAAAGGTGAATAAATTAGCTACGGTTTGCATAAAATAGTGTGTGAATTGGCTAATATGCAGTTGTTTGGTTGTAGTTTTGGAAACAAATCAGTTGATGGGTTTTGTTTTGGATAAAAAAATATCTTGATAAATCAATTTCAATTACGACTACAAACAATATTCGACCTTAAAAAAAATACAATACTGAGCATTTTTTAATGTCTTGTGTTCACTTCTAGTATCCACGTGGGTAATTCTCTAACATTAGAGCATTTAAAAACCAACAAACGTCAAGGTATCGCCGAGATACCGCACAAAATGTGAGTAGAAGTGATCGAAAACTACTTCAAAAGGATCGGCTGATGCAAGCAATCTAGAAGTGGTCATTTAAACGACATTGTATTTAATACGTCATGGCAAGGTCCAAGCATTCTAACGAAATAAATGTTTCATCAAAATCATAGCATTGTGTGCGTTTTATTTCACTTTACTTTTGAAAGCGAAAAAGCATATCTTTCCATAGAGTTTGCACCATTTTGGATCACATGCACTAAGTTTTAGGGCCTACTAAAGCATTTTTATTCACTGCGCTTAGAAAACTCAACAGCACAATTTTACACTTAAAAATATTTAATTTATTGTATTTTTTCTAAACATATTAGGTCTGTTCATTTACTTTCCCAGCAGAAGCTAGCAACGAGAGAGTAAGGCAGAAATTTACAAAATTACTCTCCTAAATAAGAAAAATTAAACGAACGCTTTACTTGCAAGAAAATTTTATTCACATCAGAACCATGGATGGAAATCATGATAAAATTTTACTTTTTCTGATGTATTTTATTTGATA
Organism: Tachina lurida; assembly: GCA_944452675.1. Classification (NCBI taxonomy): domain Eukaryota; kingdom Metazoa; phylum Arthropoda; class Insecta; order Diptera; family Tachinidae; genus Tachina; species Tachina lurida. The sequence goes on along the minus strand of OX101753.1, from coordinate 155,464,264 downwards.
ATATTTTAAACTGCATTTTTTACAAATTGGCATTTAATATGAAATTCTTTACACAGTTTCATGTATTTTTACTATTTTCATGAATTTTTCATAGTTTTTTAATTTTATTCATTAATAAATACAAAAATGCCACTTTTAATCTCTGATCAAATATGAGAAACAAACAAAATTATTTGCCATTAAAATTTAATTTATGTGGCTTAATGAAATAAAAACAATAAATTAAGAAAACATGCTTTCATTTTACATACGTATACATGTTTTTTCTTAACAAAGAAATGCACATTTTCCAGTTTTCCTTTTTCAAATATTTTTTAAATAATTAATTTGACAACAAAACACACAACAGGTGGTTGGATAATTCTTGCAACTAACAATTTCACTAGTAATAATTTGTAAGAATTTTTTTGTCTCTCAATTTTTTTCTCTCTTTTGACGTTCTCTCCTTGCAAACTTTTTGAGTTAATGAACACTTTCCAGTAATAATTGTTACAAATTTGTAACAATTTTTAGTAAATGAACAAACCTATTATTAAACTTAAGTTTGTTTGATTTTTGATAAATTTTTAGGTTAAAGAATTCTTTTTTTTTTCTCTTTTTGACATAAAATCCCTTTGAGGTGAATGAAAAATTTCATGGGAATGATTCACAATAGGGGTGAATATTTACAAATAAGAAAATACTCGTATTCCATCACGCAACATTTAGTAACACCCCCAAACATTTTCGCTTTCATCACAAACATTTAAGAATTATTTTTTTTTCCATTTTCCATTATTTTTCTAACATGCATCATTGTTATTTTAGCTGATATTGTCGTTGCAAGGATAATTTCTTTTATACTTCTTTTGAATACTCCAACAAAAGTACTTGTACTCGTACGTCACGGTAACTCATACACAAAAATTTTAAAGCAAACAATATGACAGCATACGAGGAGTATTTACGTAAGTATTTTGAACCTGACATGTTTACCAAGTTTCTTTCTGCTATTTTGTAAGTGAAGTGAACAAATGTGTTTCTTTTTCTCTCTTCTTCATCATCATCATCATCATCATCATCATCATCATCATCATCATCATCATCATCATCATCATCATCATCATCATCATCATCATCATCATCATCATCATCGTCGTCGACGTCATCTTGAAGCATGTGACAATTGTCAAATGCATGTTGTTAAATGTTCATTGTTGCAGTTGAAAATAATATAGATAGATGTGTGCATACATATGTATCTTAAGAACTTTCATTGTTTTAAAGGTAAGTAATAGATACTCGTATGTATGTATATACAATACATTCATACAGAAGTACAGTAAGGGACAAAATTGTTCACAGAATAGTAGTTATTAAGAATATGTTGAATTATATTATTGTAGATATTATTTTATTTGAATATTATATACTTTTTGTAATTCATAGGCAATGATATGATAGAAAACACTTTAACTTAAAAATATTTTATTTCATAGAAAATAAAATTTTTTTTTTTTTTGGAGTGTAGGTGTGAACAATTATGACTCTCGTAGAAGCAACATACTAATTTAGCTGTTAATACTTTGTATGTTTACCACGAGCGGCTTCAACAGTGTTTATCCTTCTGGGCATACTTTCCACAAGATTTGTAAGAACAGCTTTAACAATATCTTCCCAAGCTTCAATGGCGTGATCACAAAGCTCATCCAAAGTACTAGGTGGTTCTTTTTTAGAAAATATTCTCCTCTTTAATATTGACCACAGGTGTTCAATCGTGTTCAAATCAAGCGATTGAGGAGGCCAATCTAAAGTCTTAATCCCATTGCTAACAAGCCACTCCTTACTAATTTTAGCCGTGTGCTTAGGGTCGTTATCTTGCATAAAGATGTCGCTCTGACCAGGTCCCAAACCAAATATATCCAGACTTGGGAGATATGAATCTTTCGGAATGGTTGTGTAGTCAGTGGCACAAGTTTTACCTTTTATTCGTCGAAGAATTTCAAGCTCATTACCACGAAAACAACCCCAAGATATCATTGAACCACCTCCAATTTTTAATGTGCTGCATATCTGTGGACTTTTGACAAAACAACCTCTTTCAAAAACTGCAATTTTACAGGAGAACGAAAAAACTGATAAAATATCTAGTAACATTGATTTTGAAATATTGGGTGAAAAAGTGAAAGTGTAGTATTAAATTTAAATACTAAATTGAAGTGAAGATATGAATAATTCTATTCTAATGCCAAAAGATTTTCAGAAAAATTAAGAGTAAAAAGATAGGATGTTTTGTCGAAATTGTTTTCAACAAAAAAAATAACTTACATTACACAAGTTGTTTTGTTAAAATGGTTTTAAACAAAAACGTGATTCATATTTTGCGCTTATCTCAAGCCATGTTACATATTTTCTAAATTTCTGTTCTTATAAAACAACTTCTTTGAAGAGAAGTTGTTTTGTTAAAACAAAATGTATATATGCAAAAAAATATTAAATACAATTTAGATGTTTTGTCAAAAGGATATAACAATTTTATTTCTTGCATTTTAGAAAATTTTTAGCCTCTTTCAGATAAGATATTTTATCAAATATTTTTTCCAAATATAATGAAAGAAGTTGATTTGCCAAGAACTGTAGATTTTTAACCAAATGGCGTAGAAATGCAAGGATCACACAAAAAGAACCGTCTTGAAAATTTATATTTAATATAAAAATCTTGCAAAAATGTCTTATTTCGAGAGAAGTTGTTTTGTCAAAAGCCCACAGATATGTTGCGCTCTTTAACACCAACACTTTTATCTACCCATGTCCACTGCCGTCCGTCTGATCCTATTTTGTTGATTTTGAACTCATCTGACCACGTAACGCGTTTCCAGTCTTCTACAGTAAAATTTTCATATTTTTTGCAAAGGCTAATCTTTTTTTCGATTTTTTTCACTTAAAAATGGTTTTTAGCCTTGGTTCCAGCAACGAATCCACGTGCTCGTAAATTCCTCCGAACTTTTTTAGCGCTAACATCTATATAATACTCTTCTTGAAGATTTTTTTTTTGCCTCAACAGCTGTATTAACCACTCCTGTTGTGATCATTCGCTTAGCTACGCAGATACCAGCAGGTGAAAGTTTCTTTGGGCGACCTGCTTTGTTGCTTAAGATATTGAAATCACTTTATTTTTCTATTTTATTTACTAATCCAATTAAAATTTTATAATTTTGGGCAGTTGTATGATTTGTGAACCCTTCAGTTAAATCTTTGACAAAATTTTTCTTCAAAGAAGCTTTCACAGGGATTGGCATTATAAAAATTTTAAATCTAAGCACACTATTATTTTAGATTTAGTTTAAAAACAATTTTAGACATATTTTATTTACTTAAGACCAAATCCACAGAAAATCAATTAAGAGTAATTAAAAAGTTACTAATTTTATGTATACCTTATTTTATAAGGGACAAAATTGTTCACACACGTGTTTTCTTTTTTAACTTTATAATAAATACAAACATAACGGTATTTCCGAAACAGATATGTCATACAACATTAAACAACATGGCACTCAATATGTACAATTTTAAGAGTTGACAGATGTATTATGAACAACAATTTTTTGTATAGAATATATTTTCCTTTTTTTCTGTGAACAATTTTGTCCCTTACTGTACTTACTTATGCATGTGGGAAAAGTGTGGAAATTTTTATAAATAACATGCATGTTTGACAATGGCAATTGTTTTTAGATACCAGCAATATAACAAATGTCATTTTCAATGTCATATAACGTGAGTGGCAATTTAAATACAAACATACTTGCCCTTCTAGATTTAATAGTTTTGAAAATTAAAATGGAAAATGTTCAAGTACAAGTACATGTGCATGTTCTTTTTCAAAATTAATCTAAATGTCAATCTAGCTAAAGGAAATTTTATTAATATTTATGTAAAGGGTCTTGCCTTGGGGCGCTTCGTGTATGCAAGATATTAATGAAATTCGATTTATTCGGTTTGTAAGGCGTAATCGATGCCGTTATGCATGGAATATAATACACACATAGATATATTGAAAATATTCGCCGGGGATTTGCATCCAAAATCTCCAATTTTCCTTCACTCTGGCAAATAAATCAGAAGGGTTATTACTATGAGCAGCATCCAACTCGTTTTAAACCCAAATCGTTGATCAAACCCATTTAAATTACATAAGTTTGATTACAGGTTCGTGTGTAAAACGCACGACTAAACGAGTTGCAGCCAGCTTTAGGTTAGGAAGGGTAGTGCTATACCGCACCACCACTCGGAGAACCAATTGGATCTATTGTGATTGGACCCAGCTTTAGTTATTCAGCCTTATCATGAATTCCACATGTGAAAAATTCCGAATCAAATTTTTCGTTCACATGGATTTTAATTTCGTATTACCAATTCGAATAAAATTAAAAGCTAACAAATTTCCACTTTTTCCAACATACAAATCTTTGTGAATGATTTTGTTCATAGATTGTCAAAATATTTCGCAATCGTATGAAGTTTTTTGATACCAATTGTTCACACGTTCGCAAATTTCCATGTGAAATTTTATTTATGATAAGCCTAATTATGTAATGCGAATCGAACGGAATGTTTTCAAATATTCCGAAATGTTAGTTAATTTTAATTATTATTCGAACTTCATTTTTTTATATTTATTATTTAAACGGGCTAAAGGTCGTATTGCTTTGTAAGCCAAATTACATGTGATAGTTATTAATGAACAAATAACACCAAAGTTAATAATATATCAATTCGGACCGTTTTTTTTAATAGGACCAGCTCTCAGGGGATAACCCCTACTCATGCAATGCATTGTGCTCGAACTAGGAAAATAGGTTATAGAGAAGAAGGATAGAGGGAGTAGTGTCTGTGGACATTTGATTTAAACTTTATCACGCTGGTAGTGAATACGAACAGTGCGGTTAAAAAAGGGAATTCTCTCTGTAATGCGTAGTGCGATTCATTGGCCAATCAATCACAAAGGGATGTGCTCTGAATGAGGCACATGTTGTACGTATAAATGTGCGAGTTTCAGGAACAAGTTCTCTAATTTTATTAGAACACATTCCGTTGTAGTAGCGATAGAACAATGAAATGCACCCCACATTGCGACGATGGTCCAATGAATCAATAGAGTTGGATACCCTACTGTCACCGATGAGCTTCTTCGCCCTCTCCTGTACGCGCTCGAGCAGCCCCTAAATAGACTTTGTAGCGCCGGCCCATATATGAGAGTTGTGTTCCATTTTCGGTCGGATATAAGTGCTATAAATAGTAAGGAGATCAGATGGGGTGAAATATCGTTTGTACCGTTTCAAAAAGCCGAGACACTTGAATGCTACTTTTGCAATTTGAAAAATATGTTCAGTCCATTGAACATCACACTTATTTTCATGCCAAGAACATCAAGAGCAACTGATTCCTTAATATTTATACCCACCATAGTTACAGAAGCAGCAGCATTTTTGGTCATGCGTCTATGTGCAACATGCAACATTGGGCCTTACGGGCGTTAAAGTCGACCCTGTTCGCATGACCTTATTCAGAATTCTTTTTTGCTTTTCGACTCGAAGTACACAATAACCCCCAAGGCTGAATGTGACCAATGGCATGAGTTATGTCGGCTTTGAGAGCCGAAGTTATTTATGGTTTATTCACATGGGCCTGCGACTTAAGAAACAATGTCAAATGCGACATAAGCTGAGTGGTAATTAGCCCCATATCTTTGGTCCAATTATGTCTACACGAAGAAGGTAATCATCGGTTATGAGCGATGACACCACCAACCCAAAATCTAGATCTTTTCGAAAAGCACTGGACGCTCCTGGATCTTGTGACTGGTATCGTTCCAAATTTGACAATTTTATTGCAAACGTAGCCATTCATCCTAAAATTGTCCTCATCGCTAAAGATGAACGAAAGCGGTTGTAACGTCGTACGTACAGAAATTCCATTTTGATTAAGACAACAAGGTTTTATATTACAAAACAAATAAATGAATAAATGACAGCAATTTTGACAGATGTTTTCAAATAATTTCAAAAGCTTTCTGATTAAGTTGGTATAGATTTAAGTAGTTATTACACAATAGTTATTAGCAATATAAATATTACATATTCTGCTAAACTAGTAATTATAACTCAAATTAGTGCCCCTATTGAGGTTCTCAACTCAACTCAACTCAACTTAAATCGGTTTGGTCGTCTGAGAGTCAACCCAACTTTCACACCATCCTATAATTTTTTATTATTGTGAATCACCAGTAATTTTTACTTGAAAATGTTATGGCGCAAGACAAGTAAAAACTCAATCCTTATTTAAGTTGCCAAGGGCAATACCAATGTGTAAATTGGGTAGACTCTCAGACAACCAAACTGAGTTGAACTGTCAAAGTTCGGAAGTCCCTATTGGAAGGCCCGCTATATGTACATGTGTACGTATAAGTGCATATCAAGTTTCTCAAAGGCTGGTTGGTATTCACTACCCTACACAATAGTGCGACTTTTGAGAAAATACATCCCTGGCATGATACGAGTTTATGAACATTTTTTCAAAAGTAAACAAGAATTCATTAGATCAGGGTTGTATTTTTGCGTAAGTCGTGCGATTGTGTAGGATAGTGAGTACCAACCTTAAAGGATACTCTAAAAAAAACATAACAAATATCGTGCCATAACCGCCAAAATAGCTTAAGCGACATAATTTTCAAACTTAATTCTTTGACCAAAATCGACTATTAGCGATCGTTAATAATGGATTTTCGTCCAAAGAACGAGGTGCAAAAAATGTGTCAGTTAAGCTTTTTTGGCGGTTATGGCTCGATATAACTTTTGTAAAAGACGTGACTTCAGTTAATTAAGAAAACACTTGCAAATTGGCAAACAAAGAATTAAAATTTTATTTATAACAAAAAGCAATTTACATTATTACTCGTAAAAAAAATGCATCCGCTGGTGGAAATTATTCGCACCTAATATAAATCAAACAAACTTGGCTCGCTAGATGAAGGAAAAAAAGCACGAAATTGCAACCAATAATGAGTATGTGGTCATAAACTTCAATTCGCGTTAAAATTTTAAACAAAAACTCATTTACACGGTAGCAGAACAAACCTCAAAATAATTTCGTTTCTTCTTGAAATGCAAACAAAAACACACCAAGATGCCAACCATAATGATGATGAGTGTGAATACCATGACCAAAGTGATATACGAGTATCTGGAGACGCGGGCAAACTCAATTTCTTTAAAAGCAAAAAGCAAAAAGAAAAAAGAAAAAACCAAAACAAATTCACCAGGAAAGAAACAAATAAATTTCACTCTTTATATATTTTGCTACCGTTTCAAAAGACACACTACATCATCATCATATCAAAGACATCTGAGGAGGAGCTGGGAATAGTTCCCTGCAACATCATCATAGTCATTCAAAGTGAGTAGACGAGTGAGTGTATGTGGCATGCTGCTGCTGCTGCTGTTGTAAGAGTGGATAATGGGATATTATGAGGAGCCTACTGATGTACAGCTAAAAATATGTACATTTGTATATATGTAATTTATTTATGTATTTATCTTGTAACTTATTTTTTTTTTTAGTTCTTCTGTAAAACATAAAAAAGATAAGTTCCTTAATAAATTAAAGATGTAGGAAAAATGAGGGACCAAGCATACGCCAAAACGTATTATTGGAATTGCAATAAGAATAAAATTTGTGGAGAAATTCGTTGCGGTTATAAATTTAAAAATTGTGGTGTTGCACTTTTTTTTTCAATTCTGTAATAAAGTAGAAGAAAATTATTATGTTGGAAAAATGTTACTTTACTTTTTGGGGCAGGTGGAGCGACTGCAAGAAGTACTCTACCACAGTTGAAAATGAGAAAAAAAAGATGCTGAACAAATCCATATGGTAAAAGGATAACTACTGTTCGGATTTGGAATATCTGCGAAATGCATTGAGAAATAGTCGCATTAACCGGTCTACTGCGAAAAAGATATTTTAGTTAAAAAATTAGAGTACTTATGGCAGAGCTGTTAAATTTCGATTACGATTAGTAATCAAGTAGATTACATTTTAAAAAGAATCGTAATGATTAGATATATAATTGCCTTTAAAAGAATTGCTGATAAATAATTGATTACGATTACTAATAATCGAAAAGTAATCTGAATTACTTAAAATTACTAAAGATAATCAAAAAGAATCAAAAGTAGTCAAAAAATAATCCGATTACTTCTAATGATTACTTTTGATTATTTTTGATTGTTTATTAAGGATCAAAAGTAATCTTTGAAAGTAGTCGGATTACTTTTTGATTACTTTTGATTCTTTTTGATTATTTTTAGTAATTTTAAGTAATTCAGATTACTTTTCCATTATTAGTAATCGTAATCACGATTACTAAGTACGAAACTGAATATAATCGTAATTTAATCATTACTTCACCTTTAAAAAAAGTAATCAAATTAGTAGCCATTACGTTTAGTAATCATTACTTAACAGCTATGACTTATGGTTAGTTATTTTTTTTTTTTTTTAATATGCAACAAATAAGTATTTACTGCCTTATGCTTTAATTCAGTAAGAAGATTTAGGACGTATTTGTTTGAAAATGCTTCTGAGTTCTTGTTTTTGAATTCTCTAAATTATTCTCTTCAAAAATGGTTGATGTCTTTGATAATGAAAAATATAAATATTATTGCCATGTTTTTAAAACATAAAAATTAAACTAAAGTATTATACAATAGTTTGAAAAATATATGAAAAAATATGTATTGGATATAATGTTGGGAACACAATCATAAAGCAAATACACGAACCTTCTAGCATAGACAATAAATAATAATTGTTTTAAAGAATCACAACTGCTGCTTTTTTTTCGTCCATAGACAAGACGATACAATCGTCGAACAGAATTAGGGCATTAACTGTATGAACATACATACATACCAAATTTTATAAACTTTATTTCAAACCCATGAACTAACCCAGTAGATCAATTTTTTAACCGCCTGCATCAACACACAAGATACACACAAATATACACCAACGACAAACGAAGTCCTAAATTAATTTCATAGATTCACCATAATGTTGTATATGTTGTAAAAACACTAATAACGACAAGAACAAATGATGATTGTAATATTGAAGTGCATATAATGAGAAAAAAAATCGAAAAATGTGAAAAAAAAGAAAAATATTTTTTGTGATGAATGGCACGCATTTCCTGCTTAAGAACAAAATTAAAAATTACTTCAAAAAATAAAACCAAAACAAAAATAACAACTGAGAAATATATTAACACTTTACACATAAAATGGGAATAAACAGCTCTACTCTTAAGTTAATTAGAAAAATGCTCGAAAATGTTTTTAAAAATACATTAAAGAGAAAATGTTGTAATTAAATTGGCAGGAAGATTACAGAAGCAAGATCGTAACAATGCACGCAGACAGACAGACAGACACAAATGCATAGTTTTATTAAAAAAAAAACATTAGCCCCATTCACAAACTTGTGCAAATGGTCTTGCATCGTTGCATGTGCAAAATGGTATAGTATATTGATACTCACCACTAAGAATTGTTAAGTGGTGAATATCAATATACTATACCATTTTGCAAATGCTACGATGCAAGACCATGTGCACAAGATTGTGAAATGGGCTATGATCTTTTCACTTACTTGGATTATTGTTGGTTTCACGCCAATGTGTTGCCGCTTGACAGCCAAATGTTGAACGACTGATGCCTTTACAGCAGGACCATCGCTTGCCAGACCAGAGGCCAGGATGAAAACGATATGACTTAGGGGTGTTTGTATCTTCACAAACTGCAAAAGAAGAGCAGAAGTGGAAACATGAAAATAAGTTTACATTATTATTATTATTATTTTCTAATCAACAATTTTCCTACAAAGAAACCCCCCCTGCGAAATTCTAATACGTGTAAAAATTACCCATAAAATTTTTAACACCTTTAAACAAACCTAAAACATTTTCTAAAGCCTAGAAATTGTTCAACGTATTTTTTTTTTATTTCTAAATTTAATAATATTATGCGGCTGGCTCTTTTTTCATTAGAAATTTCCAACAAAGACTTTAGGATAAAAATTAGGTCAACACTTTAACGAACAGTTCAAATTTTGCCACAATGAAGAGTCAAAAGATCACGACATGCTGAAGGAGAAACCGTAAATTTAACCACACCATCAAACTATGGAAACTATTTTGAATTTGCTTTAGCAAATACTTAATCTACTGGAAAAAAAAGAAAAATAAATAAATAAATATATGAAAGAACAGCCAAACAGCCCGCTAATAACTTGGGAACAACATTAACAAGGCGTAACAATAGACCTGTAAAACCAACTGATAGATAGTAGAGCGGAGAGTAGAGTAGAGTTTAAGCAGGCATAATTTTAAAAGAATTAAGACTTATGCCCTAATTCTGTTCGACGAATGTATTGTCTTGTCTATGGACGACAAAAAGCAGCACTTGCGATTCTTTAAAGCGATCATTATTTATTGTCTATGCTAGAAGGTTCGTGTATTTACTTTATGGTTTTGATCTAAACATTATATCCAACACATATTTTTCATACTATTGTATAATACTTTAATTTAATTTTTATTTTTTAAAAACATGGCAATAATATTTTTATTTTTCATTATCAAAGACAACAACCATTTTTGAAGAAAATAGTTTAGAGAATTCATAAACAACAACTCATAAGTATTTTCAAAGAAAAACGTACGAAATCTTCTTACTGAATTAGGGCATTTATCTGTTGGTTAAGTAGAAGTACGTGAAATAAAAAATTAAATTTTAATGGGCGTGAATCCGCCAATTTTTTTAAATGCAAGATTGTGTGTTTTTCAGAGTTCAGAGTGTGTGGTAAGTTTTGTAAATATCGGTAAGGTAGAAACACTTAAAATAAAATATTAAATTTCAATGGGCGTGAATCCGCCCATTTTTTAATAGAGGATTGTGTCTCTTTTTAAAGCTCAAGGTGTATGGTAAGTTTCGGAAATATTGTTTGAGTGGAACCACGTGAAATACGATAATACATTTTAATGTGGGCGTAACCCCGCCCATTTTTTCACTTTAAAATTTTGCAATTACAAGAACTAAAGGTGTTTGCTAGGTTTTACAGCAATCCCATAAACAGAATATCATAAAAACAAATTAAAAAAATTGTGGGCATGTACCTGCCTACTTTTCTTAAAAATGGGACCAACTGGAAGCTATATCCTCTCAGACAAAAGAAACAATAATTTGTACAAATCGCTGCACAATGTACCTTTGCTATGAAGCAATAATCGGCCCTGTTCTGCAAACCGAATCCAAGTAAATTTTTCGCTTTCAAAAAATTAATAGTGGTCCTGCAGACGTGTTTAAAATTATACACCATAATTTTCTTTGCTTAAAAATTCAATTGAATAAAAGCTTAATTAAAAATTTAATTGAATGAATTCATTTGTTTTATTTTTGTATGTAATTCCTCGAGCTTATTTTTAATATGAATTAGTGTGGTTTTATAAATATCGTATCTATTCAGGCTTTCAAGCTTTTGTTTCAAAATTTAACTAAACAAAAAGTTTAATTGATACAATTAAATTTTTAATCTATTTTTGGATTTTTTTTTTAATTAAAGTTGTTGATTGGAAATATATTTTTTTCTGGGTTCACACACAGCAATTTTAAATGTTACATTTTTGAGTTTATAAAAGGAAGAGAGGTAAGACCAACAGAAATGTCAACGTAATTGCTTGTACTCCTTATTTAATTTTATTTTGTCATTCGCAATTTTTGGTTTTTCTACCTAAGATTTAAAATCATTTGCATGATTTTATAGGCCGATTATAGATGATAATGGGTAAGAGGGGATGGCGGGGCCTTGACTCAAAAGCAAACTTTCACAACTCCATCAAAGACATATCGCTCATTTACTCAAACAACGTCATAACTCAAAAATACTAGTTTGCCAGAAAACGAGTTTAAAGTTTTCAACTTTTTTTGTGTGTACAACTTAATGGAAAAAGAAAATTTTATTTTGAGTAAACAAGATATTTATATGAAATTATTACACAATATCAAGAACGATTTGAAGATAAGTTTTGCATCATTAACTCAAAAATTCAATTTTTTTTGGAGTTATGATGTGTTTTGAGTAAATGAGCGATATTTTTATTGCAACTTTGTTATTTAAGAAAAAAGGTAATTTTAAAAAAACTTCAGCACGTTAAACTATCAATTCCTTTAATTCGCTGCACTCCAACAAGTGCAGAAAGGTAGACAAGGCACACGATTAGAGGAAAAAATAAACATAAAAATCCAAGAAAAAGTTTTCTTAATAATATTTTTCGTTTAAGCCTAATAATTATCTTGAAAAAAAAAACGCAGAAAAAATTTCGCCTATAAAAATAACAAAAAAAAGTAGCTGATCATAACCTAAAAACTAAATACAACAAAGTTGTTTATTGCAGTTATTGTTGTTGTTGTTGTTGTTGCTGCTGCTGCAGTTAAATAAAATACAAGCAGAGTGTTTTAAGCAGACTTCAACAAATTTTATGGTATTTTTCTTTTGTAAAATTATTGGTAACATTGCCCAAGGTCATGTGCTTGCAACACGTATAAAATAACTGAAAGTAGTATTTTTAAATTTTTTTTTTTAATAGCATTACAACCAAAGCTTTTTAAACGCCATACTCGTATTATTTGTTAATGTAATAAAACGTTTAAATTAAGATCAGCCCATTTGCAATTGTAATTTCAATGGGATTTAAGTATTTTCCAAATAAAAATTCTTTTGCAATCAGTTTAAGCATTGAGTTAAGATTTGATTAAAAAATATAATTCAAATAAAATTGTATGCTTTATGATTTCATTTGCAATTGAATATTACACCCTCTTCATCATCGCATTCATCATCCACGCTTAAATGCCACTACTATATTTATTTAAATCTTAAAGCTCAATATATTTCGCTCATTTAATGCAACAGAGCCATAACTCAAAAAAGCTACTTTTGGAGAAAATAAGTTAAGTTAAATTAAGACTTAGAAATGGTAAATTTTGGCTTTCATTACAAAAAGTCTTCCAACAAATTGCAATATCATGAATCAAAGCAATTCCCATATTATATTTTCACTGAAAACTATGTACATTTCTTTATTTCTTATATCCATTCAGTTTTATGTAAAAAAAATACAAAATATTTCACAGTGATAAGTTGTATTTTAGGGGGTGCGTCCGGCCTTCAAAGTTGCCTTCAAGCTCATTTATTCAAATCACAACAAAACAGCACTTGGTAAAACATAATAGTCCAATTCACAATAGCCCAATTCACATTCTTGTGCAAATGGTCTTGCATCATAGCATGAGCAAAATGGTACAGTATATAGATACTCACCACTAAAAATTGTTAAGTGGTGAGTATTAATATCCCTGCTGAAAATTCGGTGACAATTGAACCAAGCGTACTCATCCTATGACTTGAGAAAATGGGAGTGTTAACAAAAGTAGGGAGTAGTGTATGGTGAAAAGAAGACATATCGTGTAAATGGTTACATATTCACCTTTTTCTTGAATTGGGACTCGTTCTCGTATTGTAGTAAACGGCACTGAACATGTTTGATGTAGCTGAGTCCTGGACCTATCGAATAGTATAAATATATCTTTTTTTTTCGTTGGATTTTCTCTACATTGGAAGCTGAAGCAGTGCCCTAAAGCTAACGTGACCAGATGTGGCAAAAAGCGGAACATGACCCATCAAAAAGCGGGATTTTGAAGAATATATCCTCAAAAAGTGGGATTTAAAAATAAATATGAAAAAGCGGTATGTACTTAAGATACACAGTTTTCACAGTTTAAAGTTAAAGTTTTTTGAAGAACTCCTGAAAACTCGAACTTAAAGAAATTCTGATTATGCACGTTTTTAGAGGACCACTTGGACATGAATCTATGACCGATATTATCCGCCAGCATTGACTCCAAAAAAAGTACGTATCCTTCAGAAAATGCCAAGTTAAAAACCTGGCAATCGGCCCTGTTCTGTAAACCGAATTCGAGTAAATTTCTCGTTTTCAAAAAATTAATAATGGTCCTGCAGACGTATTTAAAATCATACACAATAATTTTCTTTCCAATATATTTGAGAATCGATTAAAATAAAAAAAATTTTTAAAATATAATAAAATATTTCTATTGTCGGAATTAATTTTCTAAAATCGTGCGGTTTCAAATCGATCGGTTTACAGAAATAGATTCATGGGCAATAATAAAGGAGGAGGAGGAGCACCTTGTCAATAAATTTGCATTACTTTTTTCCGTCTCGGTGGCCTCAATTTTCGCAAAATTCCTTTCGAAATGCATTATAGCTTAACAGAGCTCTGTTAGGACACTAATAGAGCTCTGTTAAAGCGCAAGGTTTGTGTCAAGGGTTATAAATCTATACAAGCACAAACTTTAAATTCCGACGACTCCGACAGAAAATAATGCAGTGATAATTTTGAAACTCTTCATGACATGTTAATAATGGGAATTGTATTCTACAAATTAGCTGCACTACAAGCGTGACACTTAGAGTTTCTACGCGGGAAAAAAATCCCGGGAATTCCCGGGAATTATTTTTTTGCAAGTCCCGGGAAATTTTCAACGGGAATTTTCGGGAATTTAATATATCGATTATTGGAATTGGCTTTTTTTACATTGCTGTTCGTTGTTTCATTACTTAAAAATACAACTCTGTAACGATGCATAATATGTATAAGCATGTAAACAGATGTAATAGAGGCTTCCGATGTGAATCCAACAACTTCCAGCGTTACGAAATATTTTTAACTTATGAAGTCTTTATAGAAAAAAGTATCTAGATTGGCAGATATAGATTGGCAGATCTAGATGGAATTTTCATCCATGCTTAACTCAAAGCATATGATGTTTTTGATTAGTTTTTTTTTGAATATTGTTCTTGATGAAATTAATGAATAAAGTTGTTTTTTTTGTTTTTGATTTGAATGTTCACAGAAAAAAGTATTCACCAATTAATGTTTTCAATTAAGAATTTAATTGATTTAATTTAATTGAATCAATTATTAATTAATTTGAGTGGAAAAACTTAATTAATATTATAAAATTGTTTATAGGTCAAAATTTAGTTAATTTTTTAATTGATATTACAAATATTTTAATAGATATTACAAAATTATTCATATTACTTTTCTTTGTGATGTATACTTTTTCATAAAATTATATTTTTTATTGACGTCATTTAATTAAATTCATATGTATTTGAAAATCCCGGGAATTCCCGGGAATAAAACATTTTACTTCCCGGTTCCCGGGAATTGAAAAAGTCCGGGAAATTAGAAACCCTAGTGACACTTCATCTCAAAACGGGTGTAACGAAGCACATAGGGATTTGGATAGTTAAGCAATAGCTACAATTAAAACATATTTGGATTGATTTTTTATCACTTACATTTTAATAAAAATCTAATAAGAGATTGGAAATTTCAAAAGTGTTACATGTTTCCATGTAAGGTGTATACGAAGGTATTTCACTTGTAAATGTTGAGGAACAACTCTCCCTCTCTCTCTCTCTCTCTCTCTCTCTCTTTATATCTCTTTATAGGGTAAATGTTTCCTGAACACACTTTTGTTCGTTCACTTCCATAACTTCATCCATAGTTTAATAGGATACTATTACGAATATTATATATTATATGTACTACGAATATTTTTTTTGTTGAGTGTGTCTATATAAGAAACACTCCGCTGGGGCATGAATTATGTATTACGAATATTTTTATTTTTTTTTGGTTGAGTATATGTGTATATAAGAAAGACTTCGCTGGGACATCTGTTCACTGTGAAGGTTAAACAATGAATCAGTATAAATAGACTGCCAAGTCACTCTGGAACAAGTCCCGTAGCTATACTTAGATATTAATCTAAGCTTAACTGGGACGTATTTATACTTTTGAAATATGAGTGCCCCTATGATCGGGTAGGTAGTGTGCTAGCCTGTCATGCCCTAGGTTGAAAGTTTTAATATATTTTTTTTTACTTAAAAATAAAAATAATAAAAAAAAGTTCAAGTTTGCGTTGTTACAGTTACATAAATGTCGGAATGACATTTATATATAATTTATATTCTACACGGAATAGGTCCCTATAAGATAGTTAAGTGATAAGTCACAAGGTGCATACAAAGTATCAATTAACACCATCCTAGGCCATCCCCATGGAAAAGTGATTGGTCCGCTTCATAGGAAGTGTTAGAACTCGGACTGGTCCCTATCACTTGGAGATTGGTCACGTAGCTAGTATAGTGTCAGTTCCGTTTCCTGCAGGGATACTATACCATTTGACACATGCAAGACCATTTGCACAAGATTGTGAATTGGGCTAATCTTTTGCAAATGGTCTTGCATCGCAGCATGTGCAAAATGGTATATTATATGGATACCCACCACTTAACAATTCTTAGTGGTGAGTATCAATATACTATACCATTTTGCACATGCAACGATGCAAGACCATTTGCACAAGATTGTGAGTCGTGCCAATGATTTGAAAAATGTTTTCAATTGGCTTTTTGGAGTTATCACTATGTTGCAATAAAGAAGCGTTACGTATGTATGCATATTTTTTGTGGCTGGTGTGTTGCATTGCAATTTTTTATTTTTACGGTTCTTAATTGAATTTGAATTGAAGATCTCTTCAACATGTAATAAAAGAAGTGCGATGGATGTGTATTTACAATGTATGTACTTTTGTTTACATCCCTCTAGTCAGCCTAGAACCATATGACTCTATGTCAACACTCTTTTCTCTAGAGACAATTGCACTAGTTGAAATGTGACAACTTTCCTTTTATGCACGAGTAGAGATACGTTAGAGACAATAGTTCTAGTGTATTTCTTGTGACATTGTCAATGAACGCGTCAATAGTTTGTTTTTCTTTTTTATTATGCTATGCAATAATGTTAAAACTTACGTACATATGTATGTATGTATGTATTTAACCCTGCAGAAAATGCGAATAGTGAAATTGTAGTGATTTACTAGGGACATTGTCTATAGTACTACTGACCAGGTGTATCCCAGCCAATGTAATTATCTATTGACATTTAACATTAGCTTGTCATTGAAAATCCACCACTAGACTGTATCAATACTGGCTAAGTAGTTCTTTTGGGACCACATGGAGACATTGGAACCAAAGATTCACTAGTAAATTTTAGGGGCTCTAGTCTACAATATCGATATTTCCTCGGTCCATGGCAATAGTAAAATTGTAGTGATTTACTAGTGACATTGTCAATAGTACAACTGAATAGGTGTACCGCAGCCAATGTTATTGCCTATTGACATATAACATATGGTTGTCATTGAAAATCTACCAGTAGACTATTCATTTACGACTATATGGAGACATTTGAACTAAAGAATCACTAGTACATTTTAGTGACCCTCGTCTACAATTTAATAAGGGTTGGGCCAACAAACTTAAATACATACATACATACCTACATATGTACGTAAGTTTTTAATAAAAAAAGAAAAACAATCTCTTGACGCGTTCATTGACAATGTCACCAGATACACACGAGAACTCTTGTCTCTAACGTATCTATACTCACGCATAAAAGGAAAATTGTCGACATTTCAACTAGTGCAATTGTCTCTAGAGGAAAGAGTGTTGACATAGAGACATATGGCACTAGGCTGGCTAGAGGGAAGTTTGTTGCCCCAACCCTTATAAAATTGTAGACTAGGGTCACTAAAATTTGCTAGTGAATCTTTAGTTCAAATGTCTCCATATGGTCGTAAAAGAATAGTGCTAAAGTCTACTGGTAGATTTTCAATCACAAAAATGTTATATGTCAATAGGCGATTACATTGGCTGGGGTACACGTAGTCAGTGGTACTATTGACAATGTCACTAGTAAATCACTACAATTTTACTATTGACATCGAGCGAGGAAATATCGATATTGTAGACTAGAGCCCCTAAAATTTACTGACGAATCTTTGGTGGCTATGTCTCCATGTGGTCCCAAAAGAACTACTCAGTCAGTAGTGGTACAGTCTAGTGGTGGATTTTCAATGACAAGCTAATGTTAAATGTCAATAGATGATTACATTGGGTGGGGTACACCTGGTCAGTAGTACTACTGACAATGCCACTAGTAAATCACTACAATTTTACTATTCGCATTTTCTGCAGGGATTGTACATCAAATATACACATGTATGTATGTACATATGTATGTACTGTGCGTCTAGGAATGTATTTTTTTTTTTTTGTAGGTGTTTTAATAAAAACTAATTTAAATATGCAAATCGTGCAATAATATGAGTTAACATAGAGAATACAGACACCGCGCATATCATACGCTGCAAAAAGTTGGTGCAGTATTGTAAAGGGTTTGGCAAAATTTACGTTTTTTTTTAAATCAAAGAGAAAGAAATCACACTCTTTAATTAAATAAAACGTGTGATATGGGCCAGATAATGACAAAAGTATCGTTTTAAGTACTCTTTGAGTATAGGCCGCCAAAAAGCTTCAGAAAAAAATAAATAGGTATAACTATAAACATCCAACAACTACACTCAGGGAAAAGCTGCAACTTAAAAATAAGAACGCGTCACATCAATTCAATAATTTTCAGTATAATAAAAAATTTATATTGAGCTACATACTTAAAAATAACAAAAATTAAAAATTTAAAAACCCCCGATATATGTAGAAAAGATGTGATATCTTCTAAACGGCTGGACCGATTTTCTTCAAACATAGTTAAGAACCTTCTCGATCAAGTCACCTTTCAAATCATATACAGACACACACTACAAACTTATAACACCCCTTTTTTGGTCGGGGGTTAATAAATAAAATTAATAAATTAATACTGTAAATTATTATTATTATTATGAAATAAGAAATTTCAACATGACTAGACCTTCGTTAATGTTTCTTATTAATTCAATATGGTTTTTATTGTTTTTAAGCTGTTTTTTCTCTGGGTGCAAGTTTATAAAAAAATTTTAAATTAAGCAGCTTAAACAACAATAAGTAAAATGTATAGCCTGTATAATATACAATCATATGCGAGTATAAAAATAATCTGACTACAAATGCGTATATACAGGGCTATTTTATTTACACACACACACATACACATAAAGCATGTTTTCAAACCGCAACACATACACACCCACCCCAAATATTTGCAATTCCATTTTATATTCACAAATATATATATATGTATGTATATACGGTGGCGAATGATGAATAAATATCCCGAGTATCATGCGTATATTTTGGTTGTCGAATTCTATATTCGTAGTCTGATTATAAGCGGCATTTAGAGTTCGAATGCCAATTTTTTTAATTGAGGTAGTTCATAGAAGTGTATGCGTACATAAAGCAAGTTAACGAAATAATAATTTTTTTATTCGGTTTACATCATTTACCAAAAACTGAAATTTTGCTTGAATTGTTAGCAGTTCACCTTTCACATTATATCCACATATAAAGACTAGTATTAAGAAATTAGTTGACTCTTATCCCTATTGGGAAAATCTTTCACGTTATAATTAATTTTTTAATTCTCTTTCTTTTAAAGTTTCATTAATTTTGACTTATTAAATAGTCATAAGCCTAACTAACTGATTTTAGTTAAAAAAAAAATTACCCTGTCGGAAATTTGGCTAACTTTAAACTAACTTTAAGCTAACTATTTCGCAACTAGTACTGACGGACACTTGGATTACTTTGCAATGTAATCAACTGAATATTTTAACATTGCGATGTCCTAGGCGGTAGTCAATTGTCTCACTCTGTACTACTTTCAGCTAACTTAAAGTTGACTTTTTTAAATTACCTGGTAGTAAATAAATTAAAAAAAATTTCTGGAGTTTGAACATTTAACATCACACATTGTGTACTCAACGCGCTACCACTCGGCTAAGCTGTCATCTAAAATAACAACAGCAAAATGATTAATATAAAACTGAAATGAGTTTTAAAGTAGCTGAGAATAAATTTGTTGGCTCTCACCAAATTCGATTACGTACTCAAATTAAGAATTAATTTTGGGTTTGTTCTGGATGACTTTGCAGCTAGCTTTTAGTCAGTCTAAGAAAAGTTAACTATAAGTTAACTACTTTTGCAGTTAACCACACATTCTCCGACAGGGTATATATACGAGTACATACGAGTATGTAAGTTATGTAAGTGCACACACACATTTGTGTGTATGTATTTATATGAGTACCTATATTTAGACTATACTTCCCTTTATTTCTTAATTAAACATCTCCTTCGTTAAATAAAAACTAATTTCTTTTGACATCTGCACTCGAACGAAAATAAAGATCTCAAATATCCACTGCGCACACATTTCCTTTATTACTTCGTGCTGTTGATCCTCCGTTTTAGTGGATTTTTTTAAACAAAATTTTTTGTTTTCACTTTAAACTCTACCTGTTGATCACTCTGCCTCTAACTGTCTCGTTTTCACTTACCTTGTCTTATGGCACGTATCCAGTCCAAACGTTCTTTATCACTACTCGCTACCAAATATAAAGTGTATTGAGGAACAGTTCGTTGCGACTGATCATCGGAGGATTCACAATAGCCTACTTGAAAAGGAAAACCCTAAAGAAACAATAAAAGATTATGAAAAGAAAAAAATTTATAAGTATATTAAATTAAAAATAAATAACAAATCTTTTATAAAAGAAGAAATAATAATAAATACTCGTATGTATGTGTATATACTCACATCCGGTGCAAAAGGATCACCGCCCTCACCATTCACTGTTGCTATTTCAACAAGTCTAACACCTTTAACAGGTATGCGACCACGTTCGCGACGACGCTGCAGTAAAAAAAAAATGGGAGACAAAGAATGAACAAATGGAAAATTAAATTTATGATTACAATAAGTTAAGAAAAAAAAAGAGAAATAAATTACTGGTCAAGAAAAGAATAAGACAAAATAAAAAATTTTAAGCAAAATTTATGCAAAAAATATTCATATTAAAAGTGTGTACACGCAAAAGTGTTTACAAATTTATCACGGGAACCAAAAATGTGTTAGGGAGAAAAATATTTTCTTTTAATAAATATAAAATAAAATTATTTTTTTTTTTTCAATATTTCATGGTTTTTCTTGATAACAGTGTCCAACAAAATCATTTTTCTTTTCCAAAGAAAGTTCAACGACAAAGATCAAAAATAAAAGGAAAAATATGAGTATATCGGCGTTTTGAAAGATTGCGTATGAATCTTTTTTCAAGGGGAATTTGAAGTCCCGGATATTTTTGGTCGATTGGCATTAGAAACCATGTAAACTATTCATTTTGGTTATGGAGGTGTCCATCAGTTTTATGTGAAAATTTACCAATCACAGTTTTATAGAACTTTTTAAGTCCTTAGCTCTTCTCAGCACGTAGCGATTAAAAGCAGAAAACATGCTTCGTTCACATTCTGAAAATTTTCTTTCAGAAAGTGTCACTTTGTTGCAGAGGGGAGAGAGAAGCATGGCATGTGTTACACGCTTTCATGCATTTCGAAATTATCTTTTATTTGTTAACATGCATGTTTCTATTGAAGTTTTATTAAACAAAGTCATTATAGATAACACTACATAAAAATATTTTAATTATCTAAATCTAAATTTGTTTTAACTTTTTAGTGCTCATTTTTGAAGTTGGTCTAATTATTTATATTTTAAGGGGCATGGTCACTCATAATTATAATTCAACATCACGTCACTTTCAGAGCTTAACGTGTGTGCCAAAGTTTCGTAAAACTGTGCCAACACGTGAAAAATTAATATTATTAATATTAATATTTAATGGACAAGTCTTTAAACACAAAATTATGTCTATATTCTTATGAATTGAACAGGCTAATGTTCGTATCGCTTTTTAAGCCAAATTACATGTGATAATTATTAATGAACAAATAACATCAAAGTTAGTTATAAATATTCTGACAACAACACATAGTTGAACGGAACAGCCAACCGTTTTCGAAGGCCACTAAACCTTCCTCATCAGCGTTCTTCTGTGTTTTGGTCCACTGTGTGTGGTGTCAGTTGATGTAGATTTCTGCCATATACGAAACTTTATTGCAAATGGAATATGTGAATTGGTTTGATTCATCGTATTTCAATTTGCTCATGTTTTGTTCCATTTGCCATGATTCATGGAAATCGGATAAGTAGGGCGTAGTTCCATCTACTTTTCTGAGCACAAGATTAAGTATTTTTTTCAGCTCAAGGTGCTTACCAACTTTCGTAGAAATCTATAAAGTAGAAGCACATGAAATTTAATATAAAATTTTAATAGGCGTGACCCGGCCCACTTCTTTTAATTCAAGATTGTGTCTTTTTCAGAGGTCAAGGTGTGTATTTCGTAAAAACTTTTGCCGTAGAAGCACGTAAAATATAATATATAAAATTTTAATAGGCGTGACCCCGCCCACTTTTTTGAAAGCAAAATTGTGTCTTTTAAGATAACAAGGTGTGTGCCAAGTTTCGTACAAATGGGTTAAGTATAGGCGTGTGTAATATAATATTTAAATGTAATAGGCATGACCCCACCCACTTTTTCAATGCAGGATTGTGTCTTTTTTAGCTCAAAATGTAGGTCAAGTTTCGTAAAAATCGGTCAAATGGAATATTAATATTAATACTATTGAGTATTATGGGGCGTGGCTCTGCCCATATTATCAACTTTGAGATAATCTCGTTACCAGAGCATAATGTGTTGGGTATCCTTCGTAGCAATCGAAAAAGTAGATTATCATAAAATGAAATATAAAAAATTTGTGGGCGTGTCTTCGCTGACTTCTTTTTGCAATAGGACCAAAAGGAAGCTATAACCTCTCAGATAAAAAAAATTTACAATCGAATTAAAATTTAGCGAGTTATGAAGTAACAATGTCAAAAAAGAATACTGGCGCATTGATAACCTTCTCCTTTTTTCTGAAGTCGGTTACAAAGAAAGAACTTATCCAAAGATAAAACAAAATTGAGTGAAAAGTGGTTCGAAAAAGGGTGAATTTACCCACGAAATTCTTTTAAGTGAATTGATATTAAACTGTAAGGACGTAATGTTCCATAAAAATCCGCGCATTTCTACTTCATGAAAAAGAATCACAAAAGAACAGATTTTTATCAGAGTTGGACACGATCAAATAATCAACCGTCATATAAAACATCAAAACTTTTTAATTTTCATCAATTTCATCAAGCATTGCCGACAACGCGTTTTTGTATCCGAAAAAACTCGACTGCACGCCCACCATTATGTGATTGATGAGTTTATTTGATCGTCTGCAGGGCACTTTAGGTGTGGTAAGTATTTACTTTTATGTAAAATTTGATTTAACTCTAATAAATATGTTTCTTGTCGATCCTTTCGAAAAAGGGAATAAAAAAGTATCCTTAAATGGTGTTAAAGCCGAGTAAAATGTTGTAAAAATATTCGCCATACAATTATAATATTGCAAGTCTTTGAATTAAGCACAGTTCGCAATTATGCTTCAACGGACTTGACAATAAAGCTATAAAAGCTAAAATGTGCACTAACAAAAGTTAAAGTCAAATACATATGCTGTAAAAATTATCTCTAAAATTAAAAATATTTGTTAACATTTCTCCTTGCACACTCTTTAAACCAGAGCCAATAATAAAAATTACCCACGAATTTCAAGAGACATAAGACACAAATAATTGTAATGTATCGTTCTTTTTATGCATACACTCACTCTCGCTCACTCACTTTTTTTTTTTGGGAGGCACTTTTTTAAGTGCTTCACTCAAGTTTCCTCAAGTATTTAAAAGTTGGCACAAGGAAAGAAACTGAAAAGTTACTGGTATGTTATAAAAAAAAGGTTGACATTTTTTCCCTACACTAACAAGACACACCCGTACATTATATAAGTTAAGTCGAGCAAGGTTTAAAGTTTCCTTTCGTTTTGAAGTGTTTGTAATGTTTTATAAAATATTACAAAGCTTGGGGGAAAATAATTCCACAGCGTGAATTACAAGTGTTAACAAGTGTAATATTTAGACATATCATTTATATTTTTATACCCTTTACCAACAAAAATGGTAAAAGGGTATATATAGGTTTGTCATTCCGTTTGTAATTTCTATAATATCAATAAGCGACCCATAATATATATATATTCTGGATCCTTATGCATAGGGAAGACGAATAAGCGATGTCCGTCTGTCCGTCTGTCCGTCTGTCCGTCTGTCTGTACGTGAAATCGGTTTTCCGAAGCTCCCAGAAAAGCTAGAGACTTCGTTCTTGGACTGGTGTGTCAGAAATTTTCCAAACTAGATTGGTATTGAAATTCAGCAAAATCGAGCAGACGATTGCAGAGCTGGAAAACTTAAACTTAATTTTGCCATATAAAAGTAACTACCGAAAACAAATTTTTATTTTTTTTACTAAATGAACTTATTTTACACTTCAGTACGACTAAAATTAGAATTTTAAATTAAAAAAATATAAAAAAATTAAAAAGATGTTTCCAGGGTTGGAAAACTTTAACTTTTTGTGTTATGTAAAATTAACTATGTCTAAAACTATATTAGTATTTTCTCGAGAACCGTAAGAGCTACAGACCTGAAATTTGGACACAGTGTGTAGACCTTTGGCCGCTACAACAACAAATACATGAGAATTGGAAATTAAAGGGTGTTCCAAAACGAGCAGCGAAAAATTTTAAAATCCCATGTAATATACATACATACAATTGTATGTATGTATGTATATACACTTGAAATTTGTGAGGTTAGTGTATTTTTATACAGACTACAAAAATTAACACTAAAATTTCAAAAAATTTAAATTAAAGGGTGTTCCATCAGTTAATGCAATTTTGACTACGCAATTTTGACAACTTGCTGTATCTTGGAAACCGTGAGAGCAAAACTCTTGAAAATTTCAAAAGCGGTAAAACTAAAAAAACAAAAAATTATAAAATCGCCAAACCGAAAAAAATCGCCAATAACAAAAAAAATCGCCAAAACAAAAAAAAGCACCAAATTACAAAAAAAAATGTCCAAGACTAAAATAAATCGCGAATAACCGGAAAAATTGCTAAAATGAAAAAAAATCGCCAAAATGAAAGAAAATCACAAAAATGAAAAAAAGATCCCCAAAATGAAAAAAAATCGCCAAAATGAAAAAAAAAATCGTCAAAACGAAAAAAAAAACCAAAAAACAGGAAAAAACTCGCCAAAATGAAAGAAAATCACAAAAATGAAAAAAAAAATCCACAAAATGAAAAAAATCGCCAAAATGAAAAAAAATCGCCAAAATAAAATAAAATAATAAAATGAAAAAAACCCCAAAAACAGAAAAAAATTGCCAAAATGAAAAAGAACCGCCAATATGAAAATAAACCCCCAAAAAGAGAAAAAATCGCCAAAATGAAAAAAAATCGCAAAAATTAAAAAAACCCCAAAAACAGGAAAAAATCGCCAAAATGAAAAAAAAGCCCCAAAAACAGAAAAAAATCGCCAAAATGAAAAAAATCGCCAAAATGACAGAAATCTCCAAAATGAAAATAAGCCCCCAAAAAGAGAAAAAAATCGCCAAAATGAAAAAAAATCGCCAAAATGAAAAAAAATCGCCAAAATGAAAAAAAAATCACCAAAACGAAAAAAACCGAAAAAAAACGCCAAAATGAAAAAAAAACTCCAAAAACAGGAAAAAATCGCCAAAATGAAAAAAAATCGCCAAAAAGAACAAAATCTCCAAAATAAAAAAAAAGCCCCAAAAACAGAAAAAAAATCGCCAAAATGAAAAAAACCTCCAAAATAGGAAAAAATCGCCAAAATGGAAAAAGAATCGCCAAAATGAAAAAATCTTCAAAATGAAAATAAACCCCCAAAAACAGAAAAAAAATCGCCAAAATAAAAAAAAAAACAGACAAAAATCGCCAAAATGAGAAAAAAGCGACAAAACTGAAAAAATCG
The DNA here is from genome assembly GCA_944452675.1 of Tachina lurida. NCBI lineage: Eukaryota > Metazoa > Arthropoda > Insecta > Diptera > Tachinidae > Tachina > Tachina lurida. Next base: position 155,438,235 of record OX101753.1, on the reverse strand, counting down.
TTTAAACTGAAAAAAACTTCAAAAAAGCAAAAAAGCCACATTAAAAAATGCTCAGAACCGAATGTACGGAACCCTTCGTGCGCGAAAAGTCGCACTTTAGTGAATTTTTTAATATTAAAGGAAATAAATGAAACTAAGTTTTTTCTTATTTCGTTTTTGCTTTGTTCACTTAACATATTTTATGTATTTTTTAAATAACTAGATTGGTATCAATAATCAGAAAAATCCAAAATTATGACTCCAGGGTTGGTAAACTTACACTTTTTGTGTTATGTAAAATTAAATAGTTCTAAAATTTTTTTCTTTTCCTTTATAAGTTGAATATATTTTATGCTTCTGAAAGAAAAGTTTGGCGTATGAAATTTGAAAAATGAAAATTACAGCTCCAAAGATGGAAACTTTAAAAAAATTATAAATTTTTCACAAAACAAATATGTATGTACGTATCTGTATACTATATATATGTACGTACGTTGGTAAAGGGTATATAAGATTCGGCACAGCCGAATATAGCACTCTTACTTGTTTTTTTATATGTTTTTGTTTTTATTGCTGCTAAAATAGGTTGCCGCCGTACAACAGTTGTTAGCACACATGTTGCCTGCCCAACGTCAGCGACATGCAACAACAACATCTTTTGAGGTTTCTTTAAGAATTAAGTGGTAAGTTTTTAAGGGATTTACAACAAAAGCCAACAAGCATTAGAAATAAATGGTTTTTATTATGACTAAAAAAGAACTAAATTAAAACGAGAGAGAACTAAATTAAAAAGTGACATTAAAGCATTAAGTCCAGATTTTTGTTTGATCGCCGATTTTTTGGAAATGAATTTTTCACAAACAATTTTCTTAATTAAAAAGAAAACAAGGCATATTTATATCAGATATACGAGTTTTCTGGCAAACTGGTTGATTTTTAGTTATGACATTGTTTTAGTTAATGAGCGATATATGAAGGGCGTTTTTTTAGAGTATCACAACTTTGAGTTGGCATCACTGCTTTATTTGAACACCCATTTAACAGCTGATGTTGCTTTTTGTTTAGTTTGCTTTGAAATTTCAATATGAATCGACTTACACTATTCGTCAAACTATATATATATATATATATATATCGTGCACTTCTTCTATTTTACTATGCAGCCCATTTCTGGTTGAATGGCTACGTAAATAAGCAGAATTATCGCATTTGGAGTGAGGAGAATCTACAAGCTTTTGTCGAAACACCATTACATCTACAGAAAATTACTGTTTGGTGCGCTTTATGGGCTGGCGGAGTCATTGGCCCATATGTCTTCAAAAACGATGATGGCCAGAATGTTACAATCAATGGTGAACGGAATAGGAACATGTTTCGAATTTTTTCGTACCTCAATTACGTGGCATTAATCTTGCTGATATGTGGTTCCAACAGGACGGACCCACATGCCACACAGCGGGCGCTACAATTTATTTACTCAAAGAAACTTTTGATGAAAAAATAATTTCACGTAATGGCCCAATTAATTGGCCACCAAGATCGTGTGATTTAACCCCACAAGAATTGAACACCTGGAAATGAACATTAAGAGTTATCGGAGAAATACGGCCGAAAATTTTGCGAAAAGTTGTTAAAAAATTCGTGTTTCAGATTGCGCCTCTATGCGCCAGCCGTGGCGGGCACGTGGCAGAAATCATATATAAACATAATTTTAATTAATTAATTTTTAATTTTAAACATAATTTTCTAATTTTCTTTCCAATAAAGCCTGTTTCATTGATATTAAAAATATATTTCCTTATTTTATTATGATTTAAACTTGTGTCACTTTATAAAAAAAAACACCCTTTACATATGTACATATATTCTACTCAGTCTAGTTACAGTTATTAGTTTATTCCAAAAATTGCTTAAGTGAAGTTGTTGCATTTTATTATGAATCTCCTTAATTAATACAGTGAAACTTCGTTATAACGAAAAACTTAATTTAACGTCTGTTTTACTGAGAAAAGCTCTTTATTGCTAAGGTTTTTATACAAAAATACATTATATCTATATATAAGAAACATATTCTGAGCAAAAAAAGCCTCTACATATCGAAATATTCCTTCAAATTCCTCAATATTACGAAATCGGAATAAATCCTAAATGGTAAAGTCCCGTTATAAAAACATCGAAGTCTGAATGTATTTACAAGCGCATTTGTAAAGCCTCTATACAACGAAGTACTCGTACAAAAGCCTCTTTATAACGAAGTAAGAATAAAATTATGTACATATGTATGTGACAGCGCATATAGAAAGGGACCTAAGGGTAAAAATATCAAATTTTACTTTTTTTTTATGTGGACAACATCTGAGCATCGAATGAGACCGATCCCATGCCCCAAAAGTTTTCCCTCCCAGAGATATGCGCGTTTTATGAAATTGAAGTCGACGATTCTAAGGTTATGTGAAAAAATTTTCGTACTAACAGAGTGATATTCACGATTTAAAAGAATTGTAAATGAGTGTTTATTATAATTCACAATTAATTATTTCAGAAAATAAACCTGGATTCGAAAAAACGCGAGCAAAATTGATATCAAACTCATGGAAACAGCGCGCTTGGTAGAAAACAGGAAAAACCAACTACACAAAACAAGAGGTAGGGACGACCTACGCGCGTTTTCAAGGTTGACCAACACGTTCCTGACGTCATGAGATGTGTCGCTTTCAAATGAGACCAATACCAACACGCTCAGTGATGGTACACCAAAGATACACGTATCTTAATCTTTAAAATGGCTCTCCTGAACAAAACCGGTTTTTACCCTTAGGTCCCTTTCTATTTTGCGCGTCACATATAGCAAAATGGCAGTCCCGTTATCAAAAGAACGATTTCTTAATGTGTGTGCTGTTTTATTTTTTATTTAGCATTCTCATGCTAAATAGAATTTGAATAAAGAAAACTATAGTTACGAGGGCGGTTCGGAAACTTCTTAGCCTATCAATGAAAGAGAATAGTTAGTTTTTCAAAAATATTTTTATTTTTCAATATAATCTCCTGAAACTTCAATGCACTTAGTCCAACGCTTTTCTAGCAATTCTATCCCTTGATTAAAATAGTTTTCCTCAAGGTCTTCAAAATAGTGGTTTACAACTGTAATTGCATCTTCATTTGAGGTAAAACGCTTGCGAGCAAGGAATTTTTTTAGATTTGGGAACAGGTAAAAGTCACTGGGAGCCAAATCAGGAGAATAAGGTGGGTGGTCAAGCAACTCGTACTTTAATTCGTTGATTTTAGCCATTGTTAAAACACTCTTGTGCGCTGGTGCGTTGTCTTGATGAAAAATTATTTTTTTGTGTTGTAAGCCAGGACGTTTTTTTCGAATTTGTACATTTAATTGATCCAAAAGGTTGCAATAGTACTCTGAATTTATTGTTTTACCCTTTTGCAGAGAGTCAATCAATAAAATACCTTTGAAGTCCCAAAGAACCGTTGCCATAACCTTACCAGCCGATTGAATTTGTTTTTGCCTTCTTTGGGGCACTTCCTCCAGCTTCAGTCCATTGTTTGGATTGTTCTTTAGTCTCTGGAGTAGGGATGGGCAAATGAAGAAAATGTATCGATATATATCGTATCGATGTTTTTGAACAGTATCGATATATATTTTTTGAAAACATCGATATTTCGATATATCGATATTTTTTGCATTAATTTCGAATGCACAATTACTTTAAGAAATTTAATACAAAAGAACTATTTATGTTAAGTAATACCCCTGCAGGAAATGGAACTGACACAAGACTAGTCACGTGACCTATCCCCAAGTGATAGGGACCAGTCCGAGTTCTAACACTTCCTATGAAGCGGACCAATCACTTTTCCATGGGGATGGCCTAGGATGGTGTTAATTGATACTTTGTATGCACCTTGTGACTTATCACTTAACTATCTTATAGGGACCTATTCCGTGTAAAATATAAATTATATATAAATGTCATTCCGACATTTATGTAACTGTAAAAACGCAATCTTGAACTTTTTGTTATTATTTTTATTTTTCAGTAAAAAAAAATTTATATTCAAACTATCAACCTACGGCATGGCAGGCTTGCACACTACCTACCCGATCATACGTACCAGCAGTTAAGCTTAGGTTGATATCTAGGCATAGTTACGAGACTTGTTCCAGAGTGACTTGGCAGTCTATTTATATTGATTCATTGTTTAACTTTCAGAGTGAACAGATGTCCCAGCGAAGTCTTTCTTATATACATATACATATACAAAAAAAAAATATTCGTAATACATAATTCATGCCCCAGCGGAGTGTTTCTTATATAGACATATTCAACAAAAAAATATTCGTAGTACATATAGTATATAATATTCGTAATAGTATCTTACATATTGAACAATGGATGAAGTTATGGAAGTGAACGAACAAAATTGTGTTCAGGTAACATTTACCCTATGAAGAGAGATAGAGCGAGAGAGAGAGTTGTTCCTCAACATTCACAAGTGAAAAAATACCTTGGTATACACCTTGATCGACGGCTTACAATTCAAATTTGTGCTTGTATAGATTTATAATCCTTGACACAAACTTTGAGCTTAAACAGAGCTGTATTAGTGTATGTTAAGATATAATTAATTTCGAAAAGACCTTTGCAATAAATGAGGCAACCGAGACGGAAAAAGTAATGCAAATTTATTGACAAGGTGCTCCTCCTCCTCTTTTATTATTGCCCATGAACCTATTTCTCAATTTAAACTAGATATTCGACCCTGTTCTGTAAACCGATCGATTTGAAACCGCACGATTTTAGAAAATTAACTCCGACAATAGAAATATTTTATTAGATTTTTTTTTAATTTTTTTATTATATAGATTCCCAAATATCATATTGGAAAGAAAATTATTTTCTGTATGAATTTAAACACGTCTGCAGGACCATTATTAATTTTTTGAAAACGAGAAATTTACTAGGATTCGATTTACAGAACAGGGCCGATTGCCAAGTTTTTAACTTGGCATTTTCTGAGTCAATTGTGGCGGATAATATTGGTCATTGATTCATTTCCAAGTGGTCCTCTAAAAACGTGCATATTCAGAATTTCTTGAAGTTCGAGTTTTTAGGAGTTCTTCAAAAAAATTTAAATTTGCCCTACATACATGTATTAACATTTTCTCATGTTAGAAACTGTGAAAACTGTGTCTCTTAAGTACATACCGCTTTTTCATATTTATTTTTAAATTCCGCTTTTTGAGGATATATTCTTCAAAATCCCGCTTTTTGCCACATCTGGCCACGTTAGCTATGGGGCACTGCATCAGCTTCCAATGTAGAGAAAATCCAACGAAGAAAATATATATTTATACTATTTGATAGGTCCTGGATTCAGCCACATTAAACATGTTCAGTGCCGTTTACTACAATTTCCAATTCAAGAAAAAGGTGAATATGTAACCACTTACACGATATATCTTCTTTTCGCCATACACTACGCTCTACTTTTGTTAACACTCCCATTTTCTCAAGTCATAGGCTGAGTACGCCTGGTTCAATTGTCACCGAATTTTCTGCAGGGACGTAACCTACTGTAGCTCCTTAAGACTTCATTAGTCTTTACTTTCTGTTGCTGCTCTGTGCTGTGCCGTTCTGTTTCTAAATTTTAATAGTTACTTTTTCTGTAATAAATAATCAGCTGTTTCAGACCAGAATGGTCACAGTTTTCCACTAAAGTGATGAGTTTTGCAGCGTCCATTGTTATTAGAGTTTTTCATTTCCCAGGAAAGTGGGAACAACTTTTCGGTTTTTAATGTTTATAAACACATGTAAAAAAAATAATACAATTTCAGTTCCCGGGCGTAATTGTTGTAAAGTTTTAGCTATAGTTCTACCATCGCATTCATAAAGTGAATAACGACATGCATCGAGGAATGTGTACGCAACATAACAGAATTAAGGAGAGAAAAACTAATGGCTTATATGTATATGAATTTTATAAACCAAAAAGAGTCAGCTGATTCGTAACAGAATATACCCACACAATCCAAAAAGTCACCTGCCTTAGTTGGGTCACAGTTAAAAAACGGCTATAGCTCTTAAAAGTATCGAAACCCGATACTCGTAAATAAGAATCGATGTATCGATATATAGGTTTTTGAAATATCGGCGATATATATCGATATTTATTTTCTCAAATATCGATATTTCGATATATCGATATTTTTTGCCCATCCCTACTCTGGAGTATAGTGGTGGATCCATGTCTCATCAACAGTTATGAAACGACGTTTAAAATCCATTTTATTTCGCTTAAAACGATCCAAACAAGCTTGAGAAATGTTCATTCTTATGCGTTTTTGGTCGACTGTTAACAAATGCGGCACCCATCTTGCAGAAAGCTTTTTCATCTGTAGTTCTTCATGCAAAATTAAATGGACTCGATCATTTGAGATGCCCATGATATTAGCTATTTCACGCACTTTTATTCGTCGATCATTTAATACCATATCATGCACTTTGGCTACAATTTCTGTTGGTGTTGCTGTTTTTGGACGTCCACTACGTGGTTCATCTTCAATGCTTGTACGACCATGTTTAAATTCAGCAACCCAATTTTTTACTGTTGCATATGAAGGAGCACTTTCACCTAACACATTCACCATATCATTATGAATTTCTTGTCCCGATAAACCTTTTTTAAGTAAATATTTAATGACACCACGCATTTCTAATTTTTCCATTGTTAAGAAATCGCTGATGCGTCTTTTGTGAACAGCTGTTTCTATATGAAGTAGTTGCCAGATCGAAACAAAATTTAACATGTGTTCATACCAAAGATGGAAGTTTCCAAACACTTAACTTTTTTCTGTTTATACCGCGCTTTTTGTGCTAGGCTAAAAAATTTCCGAACCGCCCTTGTATAACGAATTTTTTTCGTATTTCTTCAAATTTCATTGTATTAAGGCTTTCCTGATTATATTTATAGCGAATCAACGGCTATAACAAAGTATTTTCGGATCCCCTTGGAATTCGTTATATCAAAGTTTCACTGTATATACAAAATTGTCACTCATACATATCTCTCGCTTTCAATACGATTTAATCTCTTCATTTTCTACCAAAAAAAAAAGTTTTCTTCAAAACATTTCTACATTTCCTTGTCAAATAAACTAAATTACTAAAATCTTTATTAAGTTAGTCTGCATAAGATAATCGTATGTGTGTGAGGAGAACATGATTAATGAAACATTAATTGACTTTCACTTCCTTTCAGTTTCAATTTAAAATTATACAAAAAAGAAAAATATTCCAACACATGAATGCGATTATTCGTGATGATGTTGATTTAATTCGGTTATCAAAGAATTAATGGGAGTATATTTAACAAAAAAAAAAAAGAGTATGAAATGTGTGTTAAATTTTGTAGACAATTTTGTCTGTGCGTCCCAGTAAAACGGCCATGATGACGATAAAATTAAATAATTTATGTTTAGGTTTTTTTTATATATATTTTTTTTTTGTTTGGTAATGTGGCTTAATTGAATTGAGTTCATTTTTTATTACTTCGAAATCGAAATGCAGTGTGTTCACAAATAACAAGTATTTGAAAATGTTTAAATACCCACTTCAACTGAGATTCGATATAAACAAATGCTCACTAAAGCGAAGAAATTTCAAAGCAAAATTGTTCGTTATTTCTTCGTAAATGTAAAAAAAAAATCTAATGTTCGCTAAAGTGAACTTAACGCGATAGTATTTCGAATGTGGGAAAGTATACGAGTGGCTGTGTGCTAGTCTGTTGGACTAGAGCTATGCTGTCTACCAAAAGAAATGTATTCGCGTATAAGTATTCTTTGTATAAGAAACCGATTGATGTTCGACACTCTGGTGCTACTTTGGCCAGCATAGGTCTACAGGTACCAAGTTCGAGCCATGACAGCACTGTAAGTTAAAGAATTAAAAAAAAAACATATACTTACATAACGCTCATGTATTTGAATAGTGTCACAACTGCAGCTTTGCAGAAAACGTGTTTTAAGTTTTTCATTTGCATACAACTCAATGAAGACATGAAAAATTATTCTTCTCTCAGGAGGTGATGGATGGTACAAGCTATTTATATGAAATTTGTATACAAGATAAAATACGAAATGCCGCATTCTTCTGCATTAATAACTAAAAAAAACTAATTTTTTGAGTTATGACACTATTGAAGTAAATGAGCGATATGGGCAATAATTGAAGAGAAAACAGAAATTGTCACGACAGCCTGCCTAGTGGGTGTGTGCTAGTCTGTTAGAATGTAGGCAAAAAGTAAATAAAATAAAGGCCCTTATTATGAGCAACTTTCGATCTTAGACTGTAGTCGAAGGTACTGATCGAATGAATTTTCATTTTGGTATTATAACGAGCATTCGAAAAAGAATGTCCTTATTGTGAATATCACTCAAAGTGATTTTTAAAATTTGCAACTTCATACTTTACTTAAATATAAAAAGCAATAGTTTATAACTTTTTGTACTAAAATACTTCATGGAAAGCTAAATTCTGTTCGATAGAAAATTCGTTGCTCAACGAAATTTTCGATGATGATAATATGAATTCAGCATTCGATGGTCGATAGCCAGCGAAGATCGAAAATCGAATGCAATAATAAGGGCAAAATTCAAATAAGTAAATTAAAAAATAAAATTACTTTTTGTGCTGCCTTTTTGCGATGTCGAAATCAGTTGAATATTACTAGCGAAACTTCGAAATCGAATGATTTTTGGAACAAAACTGAGCGAAATGTAAACTTTTTTCGACACATTTCTGAGTGTCATTATCGATAGTTTTACACGATAAATGTTCGAGATATATTCGAAATCGATATCATTAACGAAAGTGTTGGTCAAGTGGGTAGCTGTGATTTGTGCGATGTGTTAGTGGGCTGGCGCGCGAATATTTAATTTCTTATTCTTCTTCTTCTCTTCTTCTTTTCTTCTTATCTCCTTTTCTCTCCTTATGTTCTTCTTCTCTTCTTATTCTCTTCTTACTCTCTTCGTCTTCTATTCGTATTCTATTCTTCTTCTCTTCTTCTTCCTCTTCTTCTTCTTCTCTTCTTCTTCTTCTTAATATGAAACGTAACGTGCATTTCAAGGCGAATTGACACAAGGTGGTCTTAATTTGCAACTCTGCGTATTCGCCTTGTATATTTGTTAGTGTAAAATTTCCTGTTGTCAAAATATTTCCTAACGTTTTGGTTGATTTGACAACAGAGAAGCTATGTCAGCTGGTGAATTAAGACCACCTTATGTGAATTCGCCTTGGTGCATTTTTTGCGCTTTCCAATTCTGTAACCGGCTTTATCAAACAGAGATCTAAGCGAATGACCACAAATATAGAGAAAAAGGGGGTCTTCACAATTTGTTCTGCTTGTACGAATTATGAATAAATTATATTTGAATTGTTTTAACCACCACTGTAACTTTTTTCTTGTTAAGCCCAGTAAGGAAAAACTAACGCACACAATCTAATATCCCATTGACAACAACAACAACAAAAAAAAAAGAAACCAAGCTTGTTAAACAACCTCACAATTTGCTTAATTTCCGTTTTTATTTTCTGTTGCAAGTATATTTAACTAAAATTACCAACGGAAAATGCATAACTGCAAATGTATCCCAAATATCGCTTTTAAAACTCAATTACTTTTTCAATTTTGTTTTTTCGTTTGTTTTTGTAGTTTCTTTTAACACGTTTTTAAACAGCATCTTGTGTAATCCATCAACATCCGCCGTAAGCAAATTTGTAACCTGTAACCAGCACAAATAAAAATTAAAATTGGAAAACTATAGAGAGATTTAACAGAGAAGAAAATTTGTTTGACAATTTGGTTGACATTTACACGCCACACAAGCAAAAAAAAATGGAAAATTTAAATGGAAAAAATCACAGTTTGTGGCAAACTGAAACCTCAAGTCAAGATGAGAGTGTGTGAGGGTAACGAAACCTTACCTGCAGTTAACTGTGCTACGTTTTGTTTAATAGAAATGGAAAATCGAGTTATTGCACCAATTCTTTGTAAAAGAAAATAAAAAGAATAAAATACAATTTCCAATTTGATTGCAATTATTTGCTGCCTTCAAGGCAAGATATTGTAGAATTGTTAAATTTTTTTTCTTTGCTTTTATTAATACAGGGTGTTGCAATAAGACGTTGCATTTTGAGTAACTCACAATTTTAACAGTGGCTATAACTCAAGCTGTACTGACTGGCCAGATGGCAAGTAAAACCCTCGCCATAAATAAATACCTATGAAACGATAAATGTATGTACACTGCGGAAATGTATTGAAATTATTAAAATTCTGTACAAAAATTTGGAAAATTTCTCGGTCACTCTTCCCAAAATGAAGCACCTGTTGAAAAAATTTTATCTATTGGGGGAAGTTAGTGATGTGAAAAATCGAACTCATGCACGACGCTCAAGAACAACTGAAGCTATTGCTCTTGTAGCCCAAGTTTGTCCATTTCTCGTCTATGTTTAGAATTGTGCACTCCGCAAACGATACTACATTGTATTTTGCATAAAGGTCTTAGGGCTTTTTAAGTTTAGTTAACCAGACTTCTTAAATTTGTATCAGCGGGTAGTAATAGAAGGGAATGGCAATGGCCCCAACTGGGTCTCCGAGTGGAGGTGTGTTACAACATCACCCTTCCTAAACTAACCTAACGTAAGAATTTACGCCTATCGTTAATCAATAGCATCGTATATTTGCTGACTGGATCCTTGAAATGCATCAAACTGGTCGGGAATCACAATTTGCCACCCAGATATTGTGATTTACCGCATTTGGAGCCAATTTCACCAACTTATTTAAATATCAATTCATATTTAAAAGTAATTTTTCCATACAAAAATTAATGAAAGTCGACATTTAAATATGAATTGATATTTAAATAGAGTTGGTGAAATTGGCCCTTAGACTTTTTTCTTTAGAGCTACGTGAAATAAAAAATCTATGCGATTGACCCACAATCGTTTCAAGACATCAGACATGGAATTCGTAAAGTTCATGGGGACATACAGAAAAAAATGTGCGAATCGGTGATGAAAAATTTCATGATACTGTTTTCTATTATTAATGGCCTACCCTCCCCTATAAAATTAAATAAATAACCGATCATATCGGTTAAATATACTTTTCTTACATATTAAGTGGTTTCATACTTATTGGAAGATCCTTTAGAAAAAAAATTAAATGGTTACGAAAAAAAAACTGTTTCCACAACAGTTCACCGGAATCATAAAAAAAAACTTTGAGAATAAATTTTTATAATTCATATTTGTTCTTCTATAGTTGTGTAGTTTCCATGAACGATAAACATTTCGAGGAATTTTATCTCAATTTCATCATTTGACAACAGATTTACTTCATAAACCTTAATATTTCCTCAATTGAAGATCTACTTCTTTGTCCTAAAAGTAGAAAACAACAAAAATAGATTATAACAATTCCCAAAATTATTTGAGAAACGTGAACACTTGGGTCACATTTGGGACCCTCCAGAGTACCACATTTATATGGTGTAGTACGTGTGCTCTTCCATATTTTATGCAAATGAGCACTGATCTTCTCAAGAAATTTCACCCAAAAAATCATGTGTTTCAAAATCGATTATTTCAATTCCCAAAATTATTTGAGAAACGTGAACACTTGGATCACATTTAGGACCCTCCAGAGTATCACTCCTATATGGTGTAGTATGTGTGCTCTTCCATTTTTTACCCAAATGACTACTCATCTTCTCAAGAAAATTATGTTTTCTTAAATCTAATTTATTGGCTCAACCAGACATATTTCCATCACCATTCTTTTATAATTTCATAAAGATTTGGAATCCTAATCCATTTATCGACTACTGTTAAATAGCTAACAGTGCTCTGTTATATGCTTAACATGCTATGTTAGAACTGTTGGTTCCTGTCTCTGCTATTTCAATTCGAATTTATCTTCACACACATAGTTTATGTAATCAATCTGTCTAGACAGTTTTTTTGGGAAGCTCTACTCAACTGGAAGACAATAAATACGCCGATTTATGCGCTAATTCAGTAAGAAGATTTAGGACGTTTTGTTTGAGAATACTTTTGAGTTCTTGTTTTTGAATTCTCTAAATCATTTTCTTCAACAATGGTTATTGTCTTTGATAATGCAAAATATAAATGTTATTGCTATGTTTTTAAAACATAAAAATTAAATTAAAGTATTATACAATAGTTTGAAAAAATGTGTTGGATATAATGTTTGGAACAAAATCATAAAGCAAATACACGAACCTTCTAGCATAAACAATAAATAATAATTGTTTTAAAGAATCACAACTGCGACTTTAAGTTAATTTAAGTTTTATGTTTTAAGAACATGGTTTTTTTTTTTTTTTTTTTTCATATACATATTTATTTATTGTATCTTCAAAAATGAACTAACAATAAGTAATCAAATCTTAAATCTAAATATAATTATTAGGCCCGACCAATATCGGACATAAGCTTAGTGATAGTTATAAATAATACATAAGTAGTGATAATCAAAAAGAAGTATTTTTAAGCAGTCCCATCTGGAGTGTTGGGTATAAGAGCCCTTGTGTCCCTTTTTTTTAAGCGGATGTGTCCAGTAAAGCTCAAAATATTACGGGCAAGCGGATTAGGATGTGACTCGAGTTTAGTTAAATATTTGCCTGCGTATTTTGCAATTTCTTCACTCACTAGTGGCATATTTAAATCACGATGAATATTTGAATTTTTAACGTACCATGGAGCAGATGTTATCAAACGTAAAATTTTGTTTTGCCTTCGTTGGATTCTCTCGACATTTGAAGCTGAAGCAGTGCCCCACAGTGCCCAGAACATGGTAAAAATATTTTTATTTTTCATTATCAAAGACAACAACCATATTTAAAGAAAATAATTTAGAGAATTCAAATGCAAGAACTCAAAAGTATTTATTATTTATTATTTATTTCTTTTCGATGTCCCATACACAAGACTTAAGTCTTATATTGCAGTATGGAACTGAGCATATGCAAATACAATAAATCAGATACAATAAAAAAAAAATATAAGATTTTTCAAACAAAAACGTGCTAAATCTAAAAAAAATTGTTCGAGAGATACGTTGTCGAAATGTACAGTTTTTCTTTTTATTATTATTATTATTATTGAATTGAGTGGGAAGTTCCAATTCCTTCCAGTCTACAACGTCAACTGTATGCCTTATTTTTTTTATTCCTAGTGAAAGTATATACTTAATGCCCTAATTCTGTTCGACGAATGTATCGTCTTGTCTACGGACGAAAAAAAGAAGCAGTTTTGATTCTTTAAAACGATTATTATTTATTGTCTATGCTGGAAGGTTCGTGTATTTGCTTTATGATTTTGTTCTAAACATTATATCCAACACATATTTTTTGACATATTTTTCAAACTATTGTATAATAATTTAATTGAATTTTTATGTTTTAAAAACATGGCAATAATATTTAAATTTTTCATTATCAAAGACAACAACCATTTTTGAAGAAAATAATTTAGAGACTTCAAAGACAAGAACTCAGAAGCATTTTCAAACAAAAACGTCTTAAATTTTCTTACTGAATTAGGGCATAAAAGATGTTTCTACAAGTCAGACAGACGAGTCGTCTAGAAAATTTGTATGAAAATCACTCAATATTATGAGTGTTTTTCGACTTGAGTCATCCGTCTGGGTTGTAGAAACATGGGGTTAATTTTATATAAATTGTTTTCAAGTATATATGTACATACATATGTATGTTATTACTTGATTTATTTATATTTTTTCCAATTACTATTCAAAATAGCCAATATTTTTCCAAATCAAATTCAAATTAAATATTCTTTGCATGACTAAGTACTTTTGCTATCAATTCATTATTCCGTCTTACATTTTGTTTTTCTTTAGATTATTATTGTACCAAGTTTAAAATCAAACCGGCCATAATTAATTGAATCCTTAAATACTTTATTCGACACACATACAAAATTAATAAATTATCTGTCAACAAACAAGAGAAGAAACATTTTTCTACAGAATTACCGAAAGCGAAACCAATTGAAAGTCATGTAAAGAAATGCAGATTAATCAATTTTGAAGAAAACAATCAAATCAATTGAACGCTATTTTAAGTGGCACAAACCCAACTGGTCAAAAAGGAAGAAAGAAAGAATGAAAGGCAGCCTTCTTAAACAAATTAATAAAAAAAAAATTAAAAATTAAAAATAAAAAATAACAAATAAAGCGGCCGTTGTTGGAGTTGAATTTAAATGAAAAGTGGCCAAAAGACAATAGTAATGAAAAGATAAAATAAAATACAGCCGCTTTATAGCCCGCTGACCAAACGCAGCATGTTGTAGGGTATTTTTACAAGGGAAATTCTTTTAGCTGCGGCAGATTCCAAATGCAAACGATGATGATGATGATGATAATTTTTGTGCAATGCTTGCATGCCTTTAATGATCATGACGATGATGATGATGATGATGTGTGATCAATTAATGTAAAATATTTTTCATCCATTGTAAAACATGAATGATTAATGAGTCACTTATGCTATTCACGATACCAAAGTGAGCATCTCACACACACGTTGTTGTTTTCAATCCACTTAATTTTTGTTGTCTTTGATAAGAAGTCCGTGTTGGCCTCATTGTCTGCTAAACTTCTATAGAAGGGGTCGTTCATTCAGTTGTTTGTCTTAAATTTGTTTCTCTGTTATGGAATTTTATTTTATTTTATATCTTCAATAAAATTATAGTTCTGAGTTCATATTTTGTGTATATTCAATGAAAAATACAATTTAAATGCTTTGTAAAAATTATATGTATGTAAAATAAACTTTTGAACAAATGTTTGTATCCAATAAAAAAATAAATATTTTTGATAGATTCTACTTAATAATTTATAAAACAAAAAGGGAAACAAAAAATTTCAAAACTAAAATGAAACGCAGATAAAAACGTCAAAAGACGATAGTGAAATCTGATCTATCGATAGATATCGATAGTAGAAAATATCGATAGTATCCCAGCACTAATTTACACTAAGCAAGCCTTATTGCTAAGCTGATTAGTTTGTAGGAGAGAGTGACGAGGGGAATATAAACGTTTCTTGTCCCCTTGTCCCCTCGTCTCTCTCTCTCTCTCTTAAGAAACTAATCAGCTTAGCAATAAGACTTGCTGAGTGTAAATTAGTGCTGGGATACTATCGATATTTTCTACTATCGATATCTATCGATAGATCAGATTTCACTATCGATACTATCGATATTACTATCGACTGAATGTTGTACTTTTTCATCAGGTCACAGTTAGTATTTTTTATCACTTTATTGAAAGTTTATGGTCTTATGTTTATTTTAATATGTATGAATGTATCTACGAACATTATTTTAGGTGACAGCTTTTGAAAAATTGTGCTGATGTCACTTAAAAAAAATTTTATAACACCCCACGTTTTCAAAACTGCATTTTCAATAATATAGATAACGATATTTTTTCCTATCCATATTTTTGATATTTTAAAACTATCGATAGTATCCCAGCACTAGTGTAAATTAGGACTAAGGAAAAAGTGCTTAAATCATATTTTACTGTTTTGCAGGCGTGCAATTTTAAGCTTTCAAGTCGATTTTAAGAAATTTACTTCTTTTGCAGTTAAATTGGGAAATTATCTGTTAAAATTTATTTATAAGTAATACATAAAGTATAACTTAAATTAGATTAGAAGTCTAAAAGAGATAAGTCGCAAGTCATAGTGCTATAAGTTTCTGAAAAACCGCTCAAATTAATTGCGATTTTTACCAGGGGTACTCTCGAATATTCAGATTACGGAACTACCATTAACTCAAAATCAGCTTATCTCGACTTATACACTTTTTCCTTTTTTGCCACAAATATATAGAGCACATTTGTGTATATCAGTATGGCTAGTAATGATACGTTCTGCCTTCAAACACCTGGTGCGTAATGATTTCAGCAATTCAAAGCAAAGAATTATGCATTTTATTGAGATGCAGAGTTTTAGATTATGATAAAAATTCAGACTAGAAAATGACGAATAAGTACTCCAAAAAAAATTAACTTACGTAAAAAGTTAAAATTTTAGTAACTGCCTATAAACATAATTGCAGCGCAAACTTTTCGTAGGGTCACATATTTTCTCTCAAGTAATTATGAGTATAGCCATACAAGAGCTAAAAACTGTAGTGCTCTACAACTGTAAATGAAAAGGCACGTATGTATAAAGCCTATCGACTGTCTGTCATATTTATAGTCGGAGTATGATAATTACTCAGAGTATGGAAATTTAGTGGGACTAAAAAATATACGCATGGTACTCGAAATATTTATTCATTATTTTCCACCGTATATATACATTTGTGCACATAAAATGGAATGGAAAATGTATGGATGTGTGTGGCTGCTTGAAAACACGCTTTATGTGTGTGTAAATAAAATAGCCCTGTATATACGCAACTGTAGCCCATTAATACTCACGAGTATTTTTGTACTCGTACATATGATTGTAGCTCACACATTCTATAAATTTTAGTTCCTAGTCGTTTGAGTTGCGTTATTTAAAAAATGTGTATGAACATAGTTGGTGGTTGTTTATAGTTATACGTATTCGGTTTGAAATTAATGCGTCAGTTTGAGTATGAGCGCGGTTTTTATTTAAACGCATTAACTGTTGTTTGATGGCGAATACTCAAAGGGTACTTAAAATGTTACTTTTGCAATTCTGTGGAGCTGGTTTGAAATTATTTTATTTTCTAGTAAGAAAGAGCAAGAGATGAATACAAAATTTATATAGGTATTCTATTTCAACACTCTCCGACACATTCTAGAATTGCGCGATTTCACAAAACTAGTAATAGCCAAATAGATGTTCTGTGAATCGCACGATACAGTCAAATCGCTTTTAAGTGCGAGTAAAATATTTCAATTCTCAGACACGTACGACTTACGAAAAAATACAAGCCTGATATAATTAATTGTTATTGTATTTTGAAAACTTTCATAGATTTCATCATACTAGGGTTGTATTTTCTCAAAAGTCCTACGATTGTGTAGGATAGTGAATCCTATCCTTAAGACATCTTTCTGTGGAATTTTCTTTTTAAAATCGGCTGGGTTTGGTTTACAACGTTGTTATTCCATTTTCATATGAATATTGACATTTGGAAAAGAAACAGCTGACAGTTACAGACGCAAATGCAGTCACCTTGCCCTGGGTATGTGTGTATGTGTTTAAATTTATAGTTACAGAAAAGAGGAAAATTCCTATTTTGCATTTTTATGAAGCTACCAGACTATTACAAATTAAAATTTAGTGAAGTTGCCAAATGCACTAAAATTTAAATTGAAATAGCACCGCTTGATTGCCTCTTGCAGGAAATGTGAGCAGTTTTATGACCCAAAAAGCGGTAAATCTAGTTCGAAAGGCACTAAGGGGCCATTCACATATTACGTAACTTTATTTTCCGAGTTTTTATACCCGTCAACCCCCTCCCCTTACCTTTTTAAAAAAATTTCAGCAGAAATTTAAACCGTAGCAAATCGGGAACAACCCTCTCCCCCACATGAAACGTTACCTAATATGTGAACCACTAAATTGGCATCGCTGCATTTCAAATAAATTTAAGTAACCCACCATTTTTGGCTTTATCGCTTAGCCTCTGTGTGCTTTGAAAAACAGCGCATCTCGTGAATAAAAAAAACTGTTTTTACTACTTGCAGAAAAATAACATACTTTTGCAGGGATATTAAAAATACCCACACATTTGCAATATTATTGTGCAATAATTGATATTGCACAATAAAATTGTGTGTGTGTACATTATATTGCCACAATATATTGGATAAAATTAAGAGTATTTTGATTTATATTTTGCAACAAGAAATTTTTTGTAATGTGCTGGCAAATATTGTACAATAATTATTTCCAGGTGCATCACTAAACATTATTATTATATTTTTTAAAATTCTTTTAAAAAAATTATTTAATTTGTTTAATATGTTGTAAGTATCACGATAAACCAATTTAAAAATTTCTTAAGCACACATGTGATTTGTTTACTTTTACATATATTGTAAGAAAAATTGCGCAATATATTTTTTGAATATTGAGGCTCTTTTCTCCTTAAAAGGATCTATTATATATATATATATATATATATAATTTATTGAATAATGTGGAGCAAAACGACAAAAATAGCAGCAATACAGTACTCAATAATATTGCATAGTCTATCGGCACCTTTTTAAAAAATTTTCAGCAGAAATTTAAACTGTAGCAAATCGGGAACAACCCTCTCCCCCACATGAAACGTTACCTAATATGTGAACCACTAAATTGGCATCGCTGCATTTCAAATAAATTTAAGTAACCCACCAATTTTGGCTCTATCGCTTAGCCTCTGTGTGCTTTGAAAAACAGCGCATCTCGAGAGTAAAAAAAACTGTTTTTACTACTTGCAGAAAAATAACATACTTTTGCAGGGATATTAAAAATACCCACACATTTGCAATATTATTGTGCAATAATTGATATTGTACAATAAAATTGTCGGTGTGTGTGTACATTATATTGCCACAATATATTGGATAAAATTAAAAGCCTTTTGATTTATAGTGTGCAACAAGAAATATTTTCTAATGTGCTGGCATACATTGTACAATAATTATTTCCAGGTGCATCGCTATTTTTTTTAATATTGTGCAATTTATTGAGGCTCTATGCTCCTTATAGGAATTAAAGGATTTAATAGTTATATATATATATATATATATGTATAATTTATTGAATAATGTGGAGCAAAACGACAATAATAGCACCAATAAAATACTCAATAATATTGCATAGTCTATCGGCACCTTCAAGGATGATGACAACTCGTTTTCTCATCATTCACAATTTAACAGTTAATATACTTAATAGCCTCAAATTTGCAAAAAGTAGGAAAAAACTTTTTTTAATTACTTTTTCCAAAAGCTGTGAAAGTGATTTTAAGGCAGACAATAATGCAACTATTTTTATAAAACAATTTAATTTAAAATATTTTTAAAATTTTTTCTCACATTAACTTTGCTTCTTTATGTATTAACTTTCTCACACAAAAGACACACAGACGACATCTAAAAAGGCAATATTTGCTACATCATGCACTTAATAAAATTAAAATTTAATAACTATAAAATAAACGGACATCCTGTCCTGTGGCTTTTTTTATATTTTTGACAGTATCTCTCACTCATTGTTACAGTCTTTTTGAAACACAGTCAAATATTTTTTCCCAGGCCCATTTTGCAGCCAAACTGCTGGTACTTTTTAAAAGTGTTTTATAGTCGTAATTAGCCAAGGAAGATAATTAAATAGAAAAAAGTAGTTTTGTTTTCCTTGGCTGGATATACTTATTTCCACGTATGTATTTCTTGGGTGACGCCTACAACTATTTTACATACGAATTCTAGGAATTGGAAATTTTCATTTTTTTATTTTATTATTCAAGAAAATCAGCCAACCATTGAAATTTTTATTTGTTTAGATGTATTTAAATTATGCAGTTTAAAAGGTTATTATACTTATATATTTCGTTTTATTTTAAATTTTTTCTCAAAACTAATCTATTCGTATAAATAAAATTGTTGATTTGTTTTTCTACTTCTTTTTTCTATAAAATTAAGTATAGTTTATCAAGAATTAATTTATTCAATGCTATTGTCCATAATTAAGATAAATATATGATCATCAAATACAATAAATATTTTAAAAACTAAACTAATTTGGCGGGAGGTAGAATTTATTTTATACATATGTATAAGTATGTGTGTTCAGTGTTTATAAAAAAAAATTAATATGACTAATAATTGATAATGATATTGACGCCTATTTATAGCAAACTATACTGTGACAACCAGGCATGGGAATTTCATTTTTTTTTTTTTTTTTTTTTTTTTTTGATGTAGAAAAATTCTTTAAATATTTAGCAATTTTTGATACAAAACTAAATTTTGTTTAATTTTTATATTAATTTTTATAGCTATGCTGTTTATGTAACGACACAGGAGCTAGGACGTAACATATATAATCGGCACTATTACAGTTATTTATATTTACTGAATTAGGTCATTAGGAATTTTTTGTTTAAAAATACTTTTGAGTTCTTGTTTTTAAATTCTCTAGATTATTTTCTTTAAAAATGGTTGATGTCTTTGACAACGAAAAATAAAAATATTATTGCCATGTTTTTAAAACATAAAAATTAAATTAAAGTATTATACAATAGTTTGAAATATATATATGAAAAAATATGTACGAACCTTCTAGCATAAACAATAAATAATATTTGTTTTAAAGAACCACAACTGCGGATTTTTGTCGTTCATAGACAAGACGATACAATCGTCGAACAGAATTAGAGCATTCATTGAATTATTGAATTTAGTAATTGAATACAAAATAAAGTTTTTGCTGTGAACATTTTGAAAAAATTAACAAAATCCGTTCACACAATAAAAAAAAAAATACGATTGTATTAAGTTAACCATCTCTGATTTCACTTTTCCCTTATCTATAGAAATTAAAAAACGTTTATTGCTAATCATGATTAATAAATAAAAAGCCTTTTTTCATCAACCAGCCGAAATAGCTCAGTTGGGAGAGCGTTAGACTGAAGATCTAAAGGTCCCCGGTTCAATCCCGGGTTTCGGCAATAACTTTTTTTTTATTAATTTTTATTGTACAAAATGTTGTAGTACTATAATTTTTTACAATGAAAAAATTATTTTTGAGGGAAAATTAAGTCATTAAAAAAATTGTTTAGACGAAATGAACAAACGAGCGCATACATTCTTAAAAAAAAAATCGAATCTATAATCATAATAATATTTTAGTGTTAAGTACTAATAAAGAACTTATAAGGAAAACACTTTAACTATAAGATTAAATTAAATAAGATTGACTTGAAAGGAATTTTTAAAGAGCAAATAAATAAATGAAATTTTTACTATAAAATAAAATTTAGTTATGTGTAATTTTTGTTAAAAATTTTAGTGAAAATTTCAGTAAAATGTTTTGTTAAAATTTTTGATAGAAAAACTTTTGTAACGTTTTTAAGTACAATACATATGTGACAGCGCATAGAGAAAGGGACCTAAGGGTAAAAAAAATCAATGTTCACTTTTTGTTTGTTTTTGATGTGGACAACATCTAAGCATCGAATGGGACCGATCCCATGCCCCAAAAGTCGTCCCTCCCAGAGATATGAGCGTTTTATGAAATTGAAGTTGACGATTCTAAGGTTATGTGAAAAAAATTTCGTACTAACAGAGTGATATTCACGATTTAGAAAGAATTGTAAATGAATATTTATTACAATTCACAATTAACAATTTCAGAAAATAAACCTGGATTCGAAAAAACGCGAGCAAAATTGATATCAAACTCATGCAAAGAGCGCGTTAGGTAGAAAACAGTAAAAACCAACTACACAAAACAAGAGGTAGGGATGACCTACGCGCGTTTTCAAGGTTGACCAACACGTTCCTGACGTCATGAGATGTGTCGCTTTCAAATGAGACCAATACCAACACGCTCCGTGATGACACACCAAAGATACACGTATTTAAATCTTTAAAATGGATCTCCTGAACAAAACCGGCTTTTAACCTTAGGTCCCTTTCTATTTTGCGCGTCACATATACATATTGGGCCTTATCACGAGTGTCGTATCACGACTTCCACTACGACGATTTTGTATTAGACTAAAGAACATTGCAAATTTTTTTCTTTAATCTAGTATCGTCGTTCTCGAAGTACGACACTCGTGATAAGGCCCAATATGTTTTGGTGAAATTTGCATTAAAATATTTTATTGTAGTTTTTATTTTTTTTTATAAAATTTTTACTATATTTTCGCCAAAAGAAATTTAATAAAAACTTTAGTACATAATTTGGTGAAACTTTCCTCAGAAAATGTTAATGAAATTTAAAAAAAAAATATTTTTTTTTAGAGAAAAATAAGTGAAATTTTTTTATAGAAATTGTTTTAAAGAAATTTTAGTGCAATTCTTACAACAAAATTGTATTTAAATAAAACTAAATTTTAGTTACATTTTTTTTGGGAAATTATGTAAGATTTTTATAAGAAATTTTATTAAAACTTTTGACAAACAAATTTTTTATAAAATGTTTAATTTTAATTTTAAAATGTTTTCACAAAAATTGCACTAGAAAATTTTGTGAAATTTTTCCTATAAAAAGTTAATGAAAGTGAAAAAAATTAGAAATTTTCAACAAAACTCTATTGACAATATTTTCACTTGAAAATTTAAATTAAATTTTTGCTAGAAAATTTATAGAAATTTTGAATCGAAAATGTTTGCCTATATTTTTACCAAAAAAAAATTTGGAAAATGTTTAATAGAAAATTGTATGCACATTTCACTAGAATAGTTAAGAGATAGTTTTGTAGTAAAAATTTCATTAAAATTTTTTAAAACCTTTTTGCAGTAACAATTTAACTAATTTTTTTTTTTTAATTTTTGCTGATTTTAAAACAATTTTAATGAAATTTTTACTGCAACATTATATTTAAATAATACGAAATTTTATTTAGAATTTTCTTGAAAATTATGTTAGTTTTTTACCAACAATTTTAGTAAAGCTTTTACTCGAAAATTTTTGCTAGAAATTCTTTATTTTAGAAGAAATTTTAGTGAAACACTTGCTGGAAAGCTGGAGTGAAATTTTTACAAAAATATAATACAAAAGTCTAGCACAACGGGACCTATGATGACCTAAGTAAACCATTTCTAGTTGAACTGGCAGCCCGTAAAAATTAATAGAAAAATTTAGGGCATTTGTTACCAGCAAATTTTAATAAAATCTATTAATTTTTCTTTAAGAAAATTTTATTAAATTTTAGTGGTAATAAAATAAAAGTGGTGAAAATATTTTCAAGTATTTTTGACTACAAATTTTAAGATAAAAAGTCAGGCTACCCAATTGATTACAATAGTTTGCCTCATTAAGTATAAATAAATATTTTAAATATTTTAACAAAGGAAACGATATTCAAAGAAAAAGTAAAAAATCAGCAGCTCATATTAAAGTCAGCTTTGTACCCTGTCACCCTTTTTTTACACACATACATACATATGTATGTGTGCTTATAGTTGCCGACATAAGTATGTACATACATAGATATCTAAATACATATGTACGTATTATTATGTAGCGGCAAAAGTTTAGAAAGCCGGGCCTTTTGTGGCACTTTCAGTTTTTTTTATACAAGCAAAGAAAAAAACTGAATCTAGTTCAAATTCAAGAGTCACTTTGATAAACAGAATAAACACTAAACATACTCGTGCTTACAATAAAGGCGGTGATATTATTAGTGTGAAAGGCTATAGATAGCTACGAGGGCGATTGTGGAATTATAAATAAAATCAATATAAAAAAATAAAATAAATATGTTGAAACTTGAAGAAGCAATATAATTAAAATTCATTTCCTTGATGTTTGTAAATTTATAAGAGAAGTAGAATTTATTTGCTGTCTGTATATACAATGCAAATTATACCTAGATACCCAGCAAAAAAAAATCGGAACTAGTTCCAAAGGTTCACCACTTCCATTGCATACCAATCACTACAAGTATTAAATTTAATATTCTAACACTCTTGTTTATGTCAAGAAATTTTCTAGACAACCTTTAAAGTAAATACCATTCAGTTATTTGGATAATTTCCATCCTATGACAACCATGTGCTAAATTCACTGATGTTTCACCAGAAATAGCACTACTTGGAACTGAGTTCATTAGTGATGTAACTAATGATTTGTATATTCATTTTCTGCTCGCTACTGTGCCCCTGTGGCTGAGTGGCAGCGATGCTAGCCTCTCAGTCCAGAGGTCGTGGGTTCGATTCCCACCATAGACCTTGGGTGTTTTCCGCAAAAAATAAAAAAATAAAAAAAAATATAATTGCAATATGTATTAGCTTGCTCGTTACTCGTACATTAGGCCACAGTTTTAATGCAAAAAATTACATTTCTACTGCTGACACACCCCATGTGGTCAGTTACTGGGATGATGTAGTCCTACTACGCGATGTCTGTACCAGAGCACAGCAATGAATAGTGAAAAAGCGAGTAAAATTGAATCATAACTTATAATTGTACTTATGCAGACTCATATTTATTGCAATGTTGTCTATGAATCATATTCACTCGAAAGTTTGAAGTGTGCATCGAACTCATACTTAGAAACATTTATGATAGACTGAGGTCGAACTCGTTCACTAGTTCATTTTTGCCACAAACCAATAATCAAGCCCATTTAAACTACATGGGTTTGATCGTAGGTTTGTGTCAAAAATGCACTAGTGAACGAGTTCGATCCAAGTCTAATTTCTACTCTTCTTAACTCAATGCCTATGTACGATGCAAAATAAGTATGATTCACAATGCGAAATTCGCATACGAACATTAAAGTTCTCATTATTGGGTTATCTGTTTCTCTCTTGTTTTTTTTTTTGTTTTTTTCAGGAATTGAAAAACAACCCTAATTGCTACTAATGTATACCACTTGCAAACTGTTTAATGACTAAACTTTTAGATGAACATACATGCATGAGTTGAGTGAGCTGAATCAATGTGAGTAGTATAAGTATTTTCCTGAAATTAGAAATCAAGCTGAGGCCAAAATGCCCATAGTAGCACCAAAGTGCCCGAACATCAATCGACTTCATATACAAATGAATACACACATACGCGAATACATTTCACCCGTGTTTCTCTCGATGGCCAGCTCTGAACTGAGGTGATTTATATAAGTGTGAGTGTGTTATGACATTAATATTTATTTCAACCTATACTTATAAATCAATGTCATGGTGAGTGTGAGTAAATCAGAGTAGTTGAGTTTAAATGACTGTCTACTCACTTATATTGAAAATTTCATGAGTCAATATGAATAGCGAAAAAACGATTCACTGCCGATCACTGGTCTGTACTATAGAATCTCTCGTATCTATTCACATTTTAACTATCTATTAAACAAAAGTAGTAGCAGTAACAGTTTCCTAACACAGACGATATTTGCTCACACAACCAAACAAGTAACCGATTAAAACTAAAAAAGTACTTTATAATGCAAACAAATAATGTATGTATGTAAGTAAGTATATGTGTAAGTACCACCGCACTAACTATTGTTTATTTAGTTCCGAAATTTATTTCAGAATGCAGCAATAAATGAACAACAAATCATTAAAAATGGAACAACTGTCCATTAAAAAAAAACGACCGAAAAGTTAAAAAAGAAACTATGGAAAAGCTATGAAGAAAACAAATAAACACTATTTGGGTTAATCCAGAAAGTTTTACATACAAAGAAACACATAAATAAACGAACCAAATAAACAAATGGAATTTACGATAAAATAAAACATACTGTGCCTGCCTGCCTGCCTGCCTATCAAAAATTTTACCAACCCATTTGGATGCCTAGATTTGTGCTGTGGATTTCGAGAAAAAAAGGAATTCCTTTTTTGAAGCTTCAACATAAAGCGGTATAAACAGTTGACAAGCAACAAAAATTAACAGATAAGCCAAATAAATATTTAATGTGTTTCTGTTTTGCTTTATGTCTTTTACTACTGCAATCTCAGAAATAGAGCAAACAGACAGTAAGCAGAGTAGTAGGTGCAATACATAGTTATCATGAGTAAGAAGAGTTTGGGATTGACTTTGCATAAATGTGCCCTTAATTATGAAAGTGGTATAAGTCATATATCGCACACTAAATCATTAATAGTGAAAAGTGGTTAATTATCTTAACTTTGGAAAATTTCACTATATTTTTGTGAAAATGTCACTTAAATTTTTTCTATTTCAATTCAAGTGAATTTAAATTTCAGTGAAAATTTTACTAAAAATTGGCGAAAAAATAGCGAAATCATGCACGAAGTAAAATAATTTAAAAATCCTACTAAACACATCCTCGAAAATTTAATGCAGTTAGTTGACATCAGAGAGGCACTGCCCCAAAAAAAAATAAAAAAATGTGCAAAAGCTCTGCTTTTTAAAGAATGAAGCTTTCCTCTATCTTTTCCTTTACGACCTGTTTTCTCTATCACTATCCCTTTCCTAAAGAAGGTAACATCTAGTAGAAGTTATATTATTACTTCTCTTTAAAAATAAAAATAAAAAAATATTTCATTAAGATTTTCTATAAACTTTTGCTTAAACTTTTATAGTGGAAATTTTGCTAAAATTCTATATTGAATAAAATTTAAAAAAAAATACAAAATGTTTCACTAAAACTTCAGGAAAAAAGTTGTTCACTTGTTTAGTGAAAAATTTTCACTGAAGTTTTTTAGAGCAAAATTTTACTAAAGTGTTTTAGTGAAAAAATTTCACTCAAATTTTTAGTGAAACATTTTCAGTTGTTTTTTCGTAAAAAATTTTTACTTAAATTTTTTAGTGAAAAATTATGACTTGTTTTTCAATGAAAAATTGTTCACTCAAGTTTTTTCGCAAAAAATTTTCACTTAGTGCAAAATTATCACTTGTTTTTTATTGAAAAATTTTCACTGAAGTTTACTGAAAAAAAAAACCCTACAATTTTTAGTGAAACATTTTTACTTAGCTTTTTAGTGAAAAATGTTCACTTAAATTTTTTAGTTAAAAATTATGAATTGCTTTTAGTGAAACATTTTCACTTTAGTTTTTTAGTAAAAAATTTTCATTAAAGTTTTTAGTGAAAAATTTTCACTTATGTGTAGTTTCCACAGTGCAAGCAAGTGACTTGTCTAGAAAATTTCTATAGGAATCACACAAAAATTTGAGTGCCTTTCATATATTTTTTCTAGACAAGTCGCTTGCTTGCATTGTGGAAACTACACATTAATGCCCTAATTCAGTAAGAAGATTTAGGACGTTTTTGTTTGAAAATGCTTCTGAGTTTTTGTCTCTAAATTATTTTCTTCAAAAATGGTTGTTGTCTTTGACAATGAAAAATATAAATATTATTGCCATGTTTTTAAAACATAAAAATTCAATTAAATTATTATACAATAGTTTGAAAAATATATAAAAAATATGTGTTGGATATAATGTTTAGAACAAAATCATAAAGCAAATACACGAACCTTCTAGCATAGACAATAAATAATAATCGTTTTAAAGAATCAAAACTGCTTCTTTTTTTCGTCCATAGACAAGACGATACATTCGTCGAACAGAATTAGGGCATAAGCTTTTTAGTAAAAAATTTTTATTTAAGTTATTTATTGAAAAATGTGCACTTATGTTTTTGAGTGAAAAATTTTCTCTAAAATTTTTGAAAATTTTCTCTACATTTTTTTTTTGGAAATTTCACTCAAATTTTTAACGAAAATTTTACTAAAAATTTTTAATGAAAATTTTACTCAATGTTACCCAAATTTTGTACAGAAAGGTTTACTTATAATTTAGTGTTATCCTTTCGCAAAAAAATTTAGTAATTTATTTTTTAATTTTTTTTAAGTTATTAAACTAACCACATATTTTTATAGTCAAACGAAACATTCACATATTAACACAGAGAAAAAACTGCCTCATAGAATCAAGAAGATTTTCTCTATCAACCGTTTTTAGACTAAGGGGTATCCCAGCAGAAAGAAGCGAAGATTTTTTCATAGAGATTCCTTATTGTTTTTATGTGGTAAATCTTATTAATTTTATCAAGAAGAAAACCACATAAAATCAAGAAGAAATCTTATTATTCACAACTTTTTTTACTCAATTTCCGTTATTTTTGGCACCAAAAAAAATCCATAGAGAAAAACTTCTTGATTCTATTAGGTTTTCTTATAAAGTGTAAACTATAGGGATTTCTTATTGATTTTATTAGATTGCCTTCTTGATTTTTTTAAAAAGGTTTTCTTCTTGATTTTATTAGGTTGCCTTATTGATTTTTTCAATAAGGTTTTCTTCTTGATTTTAGTAGGTTCCTATATGATTATGTATAAAGTATCTTATTGATTTTTTTAATAAGGAAATCTTTTTGATTTTATGAGGTGTCTTGTTATTTCGTTTCTATAAATAGACATACAGACATTTTTTTTCATGATCTTTTTCATTTTTGTATAAGAATGTTTGCACAATAATATCAATGGTTATTCAGGCTGCTTGTTAGCACATTGGTTAGAGTGCTTGCCTATCAGGTAGAAGTCTTTGCGGGTTCAAGACTTGGTTAGTAAGTTAGTTAAGAATATAAACATAATGTGTATGTATGTATGTATGTATAAATAAATAACATCTACAATATACTACATACATATGTATATGGTATAGAATTTAAATGAAAATACATAGTACAGAGAATAAAGACGGAATTTTTTTTTCTTATTGAAAAAATCAATTAGATAACCTCATACAAACTACAAGATTTCTTCTTGATTTTTTCAAAAAGGTTTTCTCTATGAAATTAATAAGATTTCCTTA
Organism: Tachina lurida; assembly: GCA_944452675.1. Lineage (NCBI taxonomy): Eukaryota > Metazoa > Arthropoda > Insecta > Diptera > Tachinidae > Tachina > Tachina lurida. The sequence goes on along the minus strand of OX101753.1, from coordinate 155,409,702 downwards.
TTGAAAAAAAACAGAGATTTCTTATTAATTTTGTTCTATTTTATGAGGTATTTAGTAGGCACTGTTTTCTCTGTGAACGTTTTCCATTTAATACCCACTGTAGCAAATTAACACTAAGAATTATAAGTGACACTCAATGAACGAGGTGATCGTCTGGGAGTCGGCTAACATTAGCCGACATACACTAGCCGCCGACAGATTTATTTCTCCTTAGCCGTCGCCGAAGTATCTTCAGCGCAAAACAGCCTTTATCCGTCGCCTTAGATGTTATTGGTCCGCCGACGCAGCCGGCAAATCAGTATTGGATTTGTTCTCTGGTGACACTATTTCAATTTGTTTAAAAAATCTTTAATTTTAATAAAATTTAACGCACAATTGCGGTTAATTGAACAAACAAACAAAAACACAAAAACACACAAACACACAGATGTGGACAACAACAGCAGTGTGCTGCTGCACATAATTTATAGCGATTCGAATAAAATTGTTCTCATCTAATTTGATGTATTAATTTGATAAAAAAGAATTTACGTGCATTTTTTTTTTCAATTTAGAATAAATCAAAAAAAAAAAATAAATGTAAGATGCAGTTTAACTCTCTCAAGTGTCGAAAAGATTTTTAAGTGGACACTTGAGAAGTGTATGAGTGAGTTAGTGTGCTGTTAAATGCGTTGGAAAAGTGTTCCAAACAACGTTGAAAGTTGATTAAGTGAGTAAAATTTATTTTGTATTTTATTATAAAAGACAGCGCTTTGAATTGACAGCATCATTAAAACAAATTGTTGATTATTTTTGCTTGACGTTGCAGGAAATGAGGAAAAGGGGTTGTTTAAGAGGAAACTGTTAATTATATTGCAAGAAATTTGTGTGTGTGTGTGTGTGTGTGTTGTGTTTTGCAAGAGGAAAAGTTATATAAAACTGAAGTTTTATTAGAGAAGTGGATACACAAATATGGCAAGGCATGGAATTGGAAGATAAGAACTTCGAGGTCAAATCGGAGTTGTAATTTATTTTGCTTTATTGTTTCTCATTTTAATAATCTTTGGGAAATAAGTACTGAAGGGTTTTCCAATAGAAACTTCCGAACTTTTACAGTTGAAGCTAAATCTATCGAAACGATATAAACGAGTTTATTCAGTCTTTTCGCCGAATCTCCATTGATGCATATACCGTTCAACAGCTCGTGGGCGAAATTCGTCCTTCGTCCCTGTTGTGTTTCTAGTCTTATACGTACGTGAAATTGAGAACTCATGGTAGAGTAAATATCGTATTCGGTCATTAGACAATGCCAGATCTTCGCTGAGTTAATATAGAGAGGCCATAACTCATTATTTTTTTTAAATCGAGTTTTTTGTATATTTTGATAAAAGACCATCTAATGTATCGAAAAACGCAAAACTCTCGATTTCAAAAACATTATGAGTTAGGACCTTTCTATATTAAGGTAACGATATGCATGTAAATATTGCCAGCAGTCATGATTCAAAGAAATCAAAAAAAAAACATCAATACCGAGAGCTGACGTTCACTAAATAAAGAAGAAAATAAAGACAGCGCACAATTTCCGCGTTTTCCTATGCATCATTTCTAGTTTTATTTATTTTTCTTTAGCAAACAAAAAAAGAAATGCTTTCAATTTTCAGTAAACTCGAATTGTATAATGTAGAAGTTAAATAAAAAACTAGATTATTTATAGCAAACCATTAAAAAGGGATGAAACAGCATACAAAGCAACTGAAATTGCAATGCGGTATAAAGAACAAATTCATGTGTAGAATAGGATAGTGTAAGCAATAAGTTTTCAAACTTCTTGTTAACTCTTGCTTCTAAAGGAAGCTGCTAAAAAGTGGGCCGGCCCACGGTTAACCGTATTTTCTAATTACAATTAGAAAGAAATAATTTAACGTCTAAAGGTAGTCATTATTATTATTATCGTCATTTTGCTCCACACTATTCAATAAATTGCACAATATTTAAAAAAAATATATTGCGCAATTTTTTTACAATATATATATGTAAAAGTAAACAAAAGCTACAGACATGTGCGTTTAAGAAATATTAAAATTGATTTTTTGTATGTAATATGAGTACATAGTAGATACATACCGTTAGCTTAATATAGAAAGGCCCTAACTCATTATATTTATGAAATCGAAATTTTTTTGTATATTTCGATAGAACAACATCTAATGTAGCGAAAAATGCAAAAATCTCGATTTCAAAAAAATAATGAATGCTCTTATATTAAGGTAACGATACATTCAAAGTCCCAAACAAATTAAATAATTTATAATCAAGTAATTTAAAAATGAGTAAAATTATTTTTAGTGATGTACCAGGAAATAATTATTGTACAATGTGCTGTCAGCACATTACAAAATATTTCCTTTTGCGCAATATTTTTTTATGCATATTATGTATATATATTTATATATTGTATTCAAATCTTAAGTATTCCAATATAACTCAAATTTTGATTTTACCAATATAATATATACACAGGCAAATTTATTGCGCAATACTATTGCAAATGTGTGGTTACCTTAATGTATTTAAGTCCGTGGAATATATGGTATTCAAATACTTCCGTAAGAAAAATTTATGCTACCACTTTCCTATATACATACATACATACATATCGGTGGTCACAAGTAGAAAGGCCCTAACTCGTATTTGCACGAAATTGAGTTTTTCAGTGATTCCAATACATTTCACACAAATACATCTCGTCACAAAAATTTATTGCAATAATGTAAGAAATAACGCTTTTGCAAGCAGTAGTGCAAAGCAGTCATACAAAGCAGTTGTACAAGCAGTCATACTGTTTATTATTATAATTTTACCTTCTCCTCTAAAGTTACAATTATTTGAGTTAGTGCCTTTCTATTTGTGTTTAACGATATTTGTTTACATATCGTTAGCTAAAATGCAAAAAGAACTAACTAACAAAAATATAATTTCATGGGAGACGCAAACAACTAAAAGAACGCTAAGCACACTTGCAAAGGGTGTTTTTTATAGAGTGACACAAGTTTAAATCATAATAATAAAACCAGGATATAGGTATAAATTAATGTTTAAATATGATTTCTGCCATGTTGCTGCCATGGCGCAATCTAAAACACCAATTTTCAAAAATTTTTCGCAGAATTTGCGGCCCTATTTCGCCGATAAGTCTTCGATTGTTGATTTCCAGGTGCTCAATTGTTTGTGGTGACAAGTGACTTAACATAACTCCAAAGAAAGTAATCCAATGAGGTTAAATCACACGATCTTGGTGGCCAATTAATTGGGCCATTACGTAAAATTATTTTTTCATCAAAAGTTTTCTTGAGTAAATCAATTATAGCGCACCGCTGTGTGGCATGTGGCTCCGTCTTGACGGAACCACATATAAGCAAGAATAAAGCCACTTAATTCAGGTACGAAAAAATGTCGCATTATGTTTCTTTACTGTTCACCATTGACAGTCTGAACATCATCGCTTTTGAAGACACATGGGCCAATGACTCCGCCAGCCCACAAAGCGCACCAAACAGTAATTTTCTGTGGATGTAGTGGTGTTTCGACAAAAGCTTGTGGACTCTCCTCACTCCAGATGCGACAATTCTGCTTATTTACGTACCCATTCAACCAGAAATTGGCTTAATCGGAAAATGGAAGAAGTGCACGATGAGTTGGACGAAGAAAACCATTATTTTGATTAAATATTTCAATAATTTGCACGCGTTGCTCTGCTGTTAGTCGATTCATAATGAAATGTCAAAGCAAACTAAACAAAAAGCAACTATCAGCTGTTAAAGGAGTGCCAACTCAGAGTTGTGATACTCTAAAAAAACACCCTGTAGTTACAACCGTTTGTTTTTCGTTAATAAAAATGTCAGTTTTGATCGCAGAAGTGTAAAATTTTGTCAAAACCTGTAGCTTAATGGCATTCATAATAATCTCAAACAAAAACTCGATTTTGAATTTTTTGTTAGTTACACCTTTTTGCATTTTAGCTAACGATATGTATGTACATATTGTAGGAACAATTTTCTACTGCTTAAACAACACTCACAATATTTTACATATTGAAGTATTTCATTTTGTACAGAATTATACATTTTGTAACAACATGTCATATTCAGAGTGTGTGTACTGACACATCCGTTTTGAATTGCAAAGGAACATAAAACAAAACAAATAAAATATAAACTAAAACATGTTACACAGAAATCACAAACGATGATATCCATCATTTCATTATTATTACTTTTTTTTCTAATAAAATAGAAAGCAAAAGAAGTCACATCTCAAGTTTTATAAAATAAAATATGTTTTGATGAAAACCGGAAAAAATTTCAACAAACTGGAAAGACATAATCAACAATAATTTAATATGAAGTTTAAGTAAATGATTAAAAGTGATAAAGTCTTATATTCTATATTAAGTAAAAGTTTGATCGCATAATGCAGGAAAAAATATTACAACTGATTCTGGCAGAAGAGAATAAAAAAATATACAGTTATCCGCCCCACTGTGGGCGAATTGAAAAATGAAATGAAAATAAATCTTCTTCCGTTTGTAAAGGGAAAGTTACATTTTCCATATACTAACACATAATATCGAGCCATAACCGCCAAAAAAGCTTAACCGAGATATTTTTTTTAATTTTTTGGTTTGGCGAAAATCGATTATTTACGATCGCAAATATCGATTTTGGTCAAAAAAAAATAAGTTCGTTTTTTTAAGTCGCTTAAGGTTTTTGGCGTTTATGGCACGATATGGCTAACCAGACGACCTCTTACAGGTACAAAATTAAGGCAATGAAATCTAACATCTTATCATTTGGTACTAGAGACTGTATTTTTCCTCAGCTGGCATTTGGTTATATAATTTTTATCTGCTCTAGTTCCACTATTGGCAAAGAAAACCCGCCCAAGGTAGGGAAAAAATAAGAATTTAACTTCAAAATTTAAAAATCTTCAAAACTATTTATAAGAGATAATCCATAAGTATAGCAATGTTTTCTTTAGAACTCAACTAGAGAATTTCATGTGAATTAAAAATTTGTAAATCGAATTAAACATTAAATATTAGCATTTTTTAAATTTTCCTTTGCACGACCCACTGTATCTCTTACACCTTAAGGATTACCGAGTTGAAATTCAAAACTTATACTCGACTATAGCTCTTCTATAGTTGTGTGAAGCTTTAACAAAATCGAAATCTATCCGTTTAGAAACTAAAGATTTATTTAAATTTTATTTTTCAATTTCCCACTGTGCGGCGTTTTGGTAGTCTGGATCTTATTTAAAGGAGGATTTAGAGATTTATGCGGATTTTTTTTTTGGTGAAGCAGCATCGGAAAATTTACTAAGAACGTTTTTATGGAATATTTTAACACTTAAAGCCTTCTTAGTATAGATCTTTATTATCCCTTACGAGGTTTAAAATATTCTAAATGATATTGACCATAAAATTCTGATATGTCTCTGCATACGCTAAAGTTGGAAATTAAATTTAAGCATCAGGCATTAAGGAGCCGTTTTTTAGGGTTCCGTACACTAAAGGTGAAAAGGAATCCTATTGTTTTCGTTGCGCTCTGCGTCTGTTCGTTACAGGCTGTTTTACCGAGGAGCTGAAACTTTCACAGCATATTGTCGGGTGGTTACTGGTTTGCTGCACAGAATATTAGGAATACATTATTATTGCGGCAAGCCAGTAACCACACGACGATATGTAAATACGAGTATTCTGACAAACACGTAGTAGAACGGAACAACTAACTGCTTTCGAAGGCCACTACACCTTTATCATCAGCGTTCTTTTGCGTTTGGTCCACTGTGTGTGATGTAGATTTCTGCTTCATATACTAAGCCACTATTGCATTTGGAATATGTGAATTGTTTTGATTCATCGTATTAAATTTACTGAAAGCTTTTTTGTAATGAACGCTCAATAGACAAGACGACACAATTGTCGAAAAAAATTAGGGCATTCATAATTTTCAAGCGAAGGTTAATTTCTTTATATCACTTCTCGGTATCTCGGTTCCTTTTTTTCTAAATTGCAATTTTTGTAACGACATTAACTTCGTCTTAAGATTATCTTATTATATTATTATAATATCACTATTATATTTTTATATTTCAACTTGTTTTCGTAATATAAAAAACACATCAACTTTATTCTTCTATGAGTCATCAGTAAGTCGTCAAACTGAACACGTTATTTTTCAAAGAATTTGACAGGGCAAAGAAAAACAAACTGAAAAATAAACAACTCTAATCCATCAAAATTTCGAAATTATATATTTTACCCTAAAAAACACAAGAGCATCTAATAAAGCATTTTTTTTTAATTTTTTTTATAAACACATTGTATTCATACCTAAAACAATCAACAAACAAAAAGGTTTAATAGAGAAAATATTATTTGTTGTTGGTGATAAGAATTCAAAACTCATGCGACTGTCTGGCACTTTCTTAAAAAAAATAAAATAAAATATGTACATAAAACTAAAAACAGCTGTATTTGTGGCAGTTACATAAAATATGTTATTTAGATGAATAAAACAACAACCGCTAAAGGTTTCAAAACTCTTTGTCTCTTAATTTATATGCAGAAGGGGGCTTTCTTTCCTTTTTCTATTCATAAAAAGCAATATCCACAGTCGTTAAATTCTTATCTCCCACAACAACAAAGATTTCAAAAAAAAAAAAAAAAAAGAAGTCATTACAAAAATTATTGATCGTGCATTCGTTTACTATTTAAAAATTATCTGCCTCTCAAGTAGTACATCAAAACATATTTGATAGAATATTACAAAATACTCTTCGATCGTTCTGTGGTGGTTCAAATTGTTGATGACCCTTTTATTACACCATTTCCTTTAATACATACCGACCTCATTTCCTGTGGGCATAACATGCAATTGCATTTCTTGATTTTTTTATGTTTCTCTATAAAAAAAATAAATAAATAAATAAATATGTATGTATGTATGTATTTTATGAGCCTTATCATTTATTTAAGTCATTATTTACCAATTTTATTTAAAGGTTGTTAATAGCGGATAAAACGCAACCATTCAAATAGTTTTGTTGTCTATAAAAAATTTACATTTTCTTATTGTACAGGGAAAATATTTTATTCATGAATATTGAAAATGACTCATAAATTTTATTTTATATTCTTTAGCTTAATTTTTCACTTTACTCTATTAAAAATATTAGAGGTATTCAGGTTACAAGTTGCACTATTGCGGAAAAATAGATCCAATTGCAAAATTTTCAACAAGTCTAATAACAAACAAAATGGAAATTATTTTGTGAAAATTATTGTAAAATATTGGGGGCATAAGTAAGTGCAAGATTGTCAGAATAAATTTTTAAAAGTTGTTTAACTTTTAATGGCATTGCCAAGCCAAACAAAAAAATAAGCAGAAAGTACTTATAAATTTGGACAAACACTAAGAGAACGGAACAAGTAGCTGTTTTCATCATCAGCGTTCTTTGTGTTTGATCCAGTTTGTGGTGCCAGTTGATATAAATTTTTGCTTTATTTTTTATTTTTATTTATTTATTTTAAGATTTATTATAATTTAAATTATAATAAACTAATACAGAGCACTAGCTCCTATAGGCTATCGGCTTTTTTGCTTTATATATTCAGCTTGTCAGTGCAAATGGAATATGTGAATTGTTTTGATTCATCGTATTACAATTTACTGAAAGTTTTTTTTTTTGTAATGAAAAACTCAAAAATCGGAGAAAACAGTATTACGTAATATATGGACAGACCGTAAAGGCTCAGTTACCCGACTGTAATGTAAAGTAACAGCAGCAGCAACAGTAGGAAACAGCTGATCGATATTGTTATGTGAAAAGTAATGTAAATGGTTATAGAGATGTAATGTAACGTAACCTATTTCTCATATAAAAATATCGATCAGCTGTTTCCTACGTTCATTTTACATTACATTACCGTCGGGTAACTACTCGTAAGCCTTAAAAGTCAATGCATCTATATGTAGCTCATGTAACATAGAGTATCTTGGTGTATATATTCCTTGTGCACTTAGCACTTCTCTATTAGTGCGATTTTTTCAGTTTAAATTTCGAAAATCCTCGTTATTTACGATCCCTGGTTTATACTCATCTCAGCCATTAGCAATAAGTAAAAAAAAGTACGTACACTCCAAATGTTTATTCATAAGAAATATAAAATTTAACTCCAAGGCTAGAACATATGATTCTAATCTGTAATGAACTATTCAATGCACGATTACTGTTTGTGTTAAAAATAGATTTTCTACCAGCGATAATAATAATAAATAATGATAACAATGAAATGGAAGAGAATGAGTTTTTTATATATATAATGCATTAAACACATTCTCCGCAGCATGCTACCGACTACCAAATGTCAAGGATAGAATACACATGTTTATATGACAATAATTCTTTTGAAAGCAGCAAGGCAACAGGGCGACAGGTTGTTGTCTATGCTGATTTTGTCGTTGTACTCCAATTAAACTAATTTCTATTTCTTTGGCTACAATGAGCAAATACAGTGTTGCCAGTACAATACAATATGTTGAATGAATGATATCGTACAATTATTTCATATTATTTAACAGAAACAATATCCAAATATTCATGTAAAGAATAATTTGATTCATTCTTGTACTTTTACGTGAAATAAGTACATTTTAAAAGAGTTAATTAATTTTTATAAATGCAAAATATGTATATGAAAGTGGCAATACTGAACTATGTATTTGTATATGAATACCAGGTGCAGATGGTGCTGCTGCCGTCTCCAAAATAATTGAGTAGCTGGGTACGAGGCGATAAATGCTGCTAGCGGCATTTGAAGTCGTGTGTTCGTGTAGCCTGCTGTGGTGAATGTGTTTAATGCATAAGATTAAATCCGATATCCCGTTTTATATTGCATTATTAACATTAAAACTACAATTTTGAGTTATGACATTGTTAAAGTAAATGAGCGATATGTATGTACAAAATTAAATTTTCAATATGCGCACTTTTAATGTTCTCCTCTGTGAATAATTTTTATTTTTATGCAGTTTACAAAAAAATAAAGGCATAATTTTAATGAAATATGAATTTAAGTGCGAAAATAAAATTATTAATACGACTGAATGTGGAATAAATTTACATACGTACACATACATACATACATACATACATACATATGCACATACATATGTATTTAAAAAGAAGAAGCAACCCCATGCTTGGATAAATATTTGAAGAAATTATTTTCCAACACAATTCTTACACACAGTAAAGCCAACTTTAGAAGAATATTTTAAATTAATTTGTAATAAAACAAAAACCGCTTTCAAAATAACTTAATATTGAACAAATTCACCAATCATTTAAATATTTTATAACATGCTATAAAATGTTTTATTTATAGCATGCAATGCATGGGAACAGTTTATCAGCAGCAAAATATTGACTTTAGAACTTAATTTAGTGGTGGGTTTTTGTTTAGTTTACGAATGAGCATACAAAAACAGAATAAAACAATAGTCATTCAATGGCGAGTATAATTTTAGACAATTTTGGGGTCGTTCGATTGTGTGTGAGTCAGTGTGTGTGTGTGTTGTGAATTTGTTCGCCAAAATAGTTGTTGTTGTTGTTGTTGTTGTTGTTGTTCTAAAAATACATTCATATTTATATGACTAATTATTTAGTAAACCGGCATGTGCCCGGGTAGCTCAGTCGGTAGAGCATTGGACTTTTAATCCAAGGGTCCAGGGTTCAAGTCCCTGCTCGGGCGAAAGTTTTTTTTTATTTTTTTAATCAAAAAGTTCTGAAATTTGTTGAAATATTGAGACAATTTTAGATTTAATTGAATGAAAACTGTAGTGAATTTTAATCAGAAATAATTTCTTAATCAGGCTTTTATATACATAAATAGAAAGATATACAGGGCAATTATGTAAAAAATTCCGCAGGAAATTTCTCCCTTTTCCAATTAGAATTTTTTCTTTTCCCTATCATTTGCTATTAGATGGAATTGTTCCCTGGGAGAAATTTCCTGCGGAATTTTTTACATAATTGCCCTGATAAAGTGCGAAATGGAATACCCTACTTGTCAGATACTACGTTTATACGCAGGGCTTATTTGCAAATAAAACTGTAAATTGTTGCCATATTATTCTCTTTATTGCGACTTACTAATTCAGAAAACTATTCACGATTAACGCACTATTTGCAATTAAATTGCTTGAGGTTGCCACGCTTACAAATGTTTGATAACAAAAACAATAAATGGACAAATATTGCAACAACATAAGTAAGCTTTCTATAGAAGTGCTACCAAGTTTGTGTACTTTTGCTAAGCCGTATAAACAGTGAGTTAATTTATTTGCAAATAATTTTATTTGCAAATAGTGCGCGTATAAACGTAGTAAGAATTAGGGAATTTATTTACTTAGGAATAATATTTTCTTCAGCAGGCTTATTTATGTTCAGTAATTTCAATTCTTATTGAATGAAATATTTTTATTAATTAATGTGAGTTTCTAAAGAGCAGAAAAATTAATGCCCTAATTCTGTTCGACGAATGTTTCGTCTTGTCTATGGACGAAAAAAAGAAGCAGTTTTGATTCTTTAAAACGATTATTATTAATTGTCTATGCTAGAAGGTTCGTGTATTTGCTTTATGATTTTGTTCCAAATATTATATCCAACACACATTTTTTCATATATTTTTCAAACTATTGTATAATAATTTAATTGAATTTTAATGCGTTAAAAACATGGCAATAATATTTATATTTTTCATTGTCAAAGACAACAACCATTTATGAAGAAAATAATTTAGAGACTTCAAAGACAAGAACTCAGAAGCTTTTTCAAACAAATACGTCCTAAATCTTCTTACTGAATTAGGGCATAAACTAGATTTTATTAAGGGGGGGAAATACCGATATTTTTCTGTGCAGCCACGCACTTCATCAGCACGCATGTCCATCTACTATTTTTTAAATATATTTTTTTTTATGTTATACTCTGCCTTATCGTGGTTGGCGTATTTCAAATACGACTACGACTGTTTGGTAATAGATTAAAGAAGACTTCAACAGTTTTTCTTTAATCTATAAACAAACAGTCGTAGTCGTATTTGAAATACGCCAACCACGATAAAGCAGACTATGTTCACACTTGTGGCTCAGTTACCCGACTGTAATGTAAAGTAATTGCAACAGTACGAAACAGCTGATCGATATTGTTATGTGAAAAGTAATGAAAATGGTTATAGAGATGTAATGTAACGTAACCTACTTTTCATATAAAAGTATCGATCAGCTGTTTCCTACGTTGCATTTACTTTACATTACAGTCTAGTAACTGAGCCTTTATGTCTTAAACGTGTTTAAGGCAAATGTTTTAAAAAACTAAACACAACCGTTCACATTACATTTGAGATGTTTAAGGTTAACCCCTTGTTTGTGTAAGACGTTTGAGTTAGAAATCTTGGCGTTTTTGTAATAGATTAAAGGAAACTTGTACAACTTTTCTTTAATCCATTACAGAAACGTCAAGATTTTTAACTTAAACGTCTTACACAAACAGGGGGTAACTTTTTGTCAGTAAAGTATTGTATTTGTAAAAAATTAGGAACAATTATGTTTTTTATTTAATTTATTATGTTTAAACAACAAATGTTTTTGTAAATAATTTAGTATTTTTTAACTTATCACTTGTTTACCAAACAATTTTTCACGTACCGACATTTAATAACAACACAAAGTTGCCAGAGTTATTAAAAAACGCAGTGAACATACTCCATTTACGTGTTTAAGGAAATGTTTAAATCTAAAACATCTCATTTGAGATGTTTAACAAAACAAGTCAATGTATGGCAAAACATCTCAAAATCGCAAGAATAAAATAACGCGAAAACAATTGATAGTGGAAAATCGATCCGATAAGTGGCTGAACAAAAAAAGTGTCTAAAAATCCACAATATTTGATATAAAATCAAGAAAAACTACAGCATATGAATAATATCACTTTGCTCGAATTCGTAACTTTTTTTTGTGACAACCCGTGGACCCACCCGGTGGGTAAGCCTAATTCAAGTAAGCTGAATCCAATGGTGCTGACCATTTTTTAAGTTAGTTCTTGTTTAAAATATAATTAAGATTGAAAACTTGTTTAAAAGCACCTAAAATTCACCGTTTTTCCCAATTTTCTACCAAAATACTAATTATTAACTTGACTGCAGCTGGTAAAAAATACTTATGTGGCAAACTCTATAGTTGTTCTAAGCAATTTTTGGGTAAAAATTTCCTTGATGATCTGCATTAGCAACAGTGAAATGCGCATAGGATTAATAATCAATTTTAATGTATTTTTAATAAAAAAAAATAAAATAATAATTTGGTATTATTAGTGCGTTAATAAATGTTAAACTTAAAAAACAAGTTCCTATTTCACACTGTGAATATTTTTAGTTTAAGTTTTTATTTTATTATAAGTTTTTAAATGTTTTCTGTAAGGTAATTAAGTGAAAATTAATTCTTTAACGTATTTATTTTTTTAGTTGTTTTGATTTTATTGAATTTTCTGACAATAAATGATAATTAAAATTATGTTTTGAGTTTTTTAACTGTAGTCCGGACGATTCAGTAATCCGGACAAAAGCTGAAACTGTATCTGTCCGGTTTAACGTGGTTCTACTGTATGTTATGTAACACCATTTTCGGAGTTTCTAAATTTCTGACAATTTTAAAATTATTGAAACTTATCCGTGTTAGAATCTCGATTTAAACATCTGAACCTTCTTTTTTTTTTTTGTCTAAGTTGTTTTCTCAGTGAAGATTTTGCTTAACAGAAAAATAATTAATTTAAACAAAAAAAAAATTCATCATTTCCAACTCTACTCTTAATTCATTTAACTATAATTTCCTTTGCAAATTCAATTATTTATTTAGCAATTCCTTCAGGTTATTTTCTCAAATAATAATGTTTTGCTACGAGTATGTAAGTAACCATAATTAATTCAATAAAATGTTGTAAATAAAATAATTAACTTAAACAGCAGAAAATGTCATTATTTCACAAACAACGAAGAAGGTTGGTTGGTTGGTTGATTGGTTGTGTATATTCTGTTGCACACACCACACATTTTTAATAATTTTAGTAAAACATTTTGATTGGTAAGAAAAGATATTTTATTAACATCAAACCATGGGAAATTGCCAAAGGCTAAATACTAAATTTAGCATTTAATAGCATCATAGTTTTTTTGTTGTTGTAAATAACCGGACGTGGAAGCTCGGCGGACTCATTGCAAAAATATTTCATTCATATTTTTGTACGAAAATCAAATATGTACGAGTATTAACAAAATCGATATTATAAAATATGTGAGTAAAAATATCTAAAATCAAATTAAAATTGATGAAGCAAATGAACGAAGCCTGGACCAGTCACCAAATGTGTCAAGTTTAAGCAAAAATGCTGCAGAAAATGTTTCGCATGATGTTGATTGAGTTAAGGGAAGTACGATAACAAGCATATATCGATTGTACACATTCATTGTATTATTGAAAAGTAGCCATAACACAAAAAATTAAATTTTGCAGAACATGACTTTAAAGCAGTTACGTCCAATCCATGTGCACAATGTGCAAACTTTTATAAAAAGCTTTTTGTGCTTTCACACCGACGAGAGTACAACATCCACAACAACAAGACAGCAGACACCAATGCTGGCTCTTACTTTGCAAAGAAACAAGAACAAATTTAAGAGCTTTCAAAGCTGTTTGCCTCAAATACAAATATCAGTGTATGTGTACATGGACGTAGGTTTTTAAAAGCAACTACGTCCAAGCTATATGCACAATGTACAAACTTTTGTAAAGAGCTTTTTGTGCTTTCACACCGACGAGCGCACAAGAGCCAACCAGATCTCGCCGGCAACAGTTGTTGCTCTTGTTTTGCAAAGAAACAAGAACAAATTTAAAAGCTTTCAAAGCTGTTTACCTCATATGCAAATATCACAGTATGTCTGAATTACGAGTTGATCAACAAAACTTGACGTGTGTAAACTGGGACATATAAAAAAATATTCTCTCCAGACAAAATATTCTCTCTCTGAATTATTAACTCTAAAATTGCATTCTTCAGATATAATGATGTTGCACTAAAGAAACAAAAATTTTAAAATTGGAAAGAAAAAATGTTTTTTACCAACAAAAAAAAAAAAAATACAAGAGGTTTTTTTTTATTTTAACAGATTTTAACAAATATTTTTTTCTTTTGGAACATCATCAAGTCAGTATAAATTTTTATTCTAAAAACAATTTAGAAGAATTGAAAAATTTTTAAACAATATGTTGTCCGAGTTGAAAACATCGTTTCTAAATTTTATAAACAAAACAAAAAGGGAATTTATTTTAATTTTTGTGATACAGACTTTTTTGTGTTGCATTTTAAAATACTACGCGTTGCAACAATGTTTATAAGCATTTCCATGCGTATTTGAAGCAACTAATAAATGTTAGAGGTGTCCGCAACATTTACGTAAGAGTAATGGAACCTTGTACACAGAAAATATTCATTCATTTTCCAATTCAATTACAAAATGATCTGAAAAAAATATTAAATTGTTCAATGTGCCACAAAGAAATTTCTAAATTCAAATGCAAAATTTTTTAATAATTTGTTTGAAGAAAAATCCGATTTTGTTTAAATAAAAAATTTCTTTATTCAAACAAATTTTGAAATTAAAAAACAAATCAAATAAATAATTTATCTGTACAGTATCTTCTCTTAACAAAATTGTTACAAATATTATTTATATCAAATTGTGTGAGTTCGAACTTTTCACTCTATACAGCTTTTTTCCACAAAATCAAATTGCAATAAACGGTTTACTGGAACAGTACAAAATATTTACTGAAACTTAATTTTATTTCTCTGTGTACCGATACAATATACACATGTAGTACAAAATTTTTGAGCACACCTAGTTTTTTGTCTTATAAAATAAATTTTTGTTTAAGACAACCTTCCCATCTCTGCTGAGGGAGACTAAAAGAAATTTGAAATATAATTAACCATAAATTGATTATGGGTTGTATAAAAACAAGAAAATATTTATTGGATGGAATTAAATTATGAAAACAAATTACTAAACGGGGTGTAACGAAAAACGTTACACGTGTCGGCGTTTTGAAAGATCACATCTGAATTTTATTTTAAGGGGATGGGTTAAACTTGTCCCATTTTGCTCATGCTACGAAGCAGAGCTGTCAGATATGGCGATTTCTCGCCAAACGTGGCGATTTCTCGCCAAACGTGGCGATTTTTCAACTTGTTTGGCGTCAAAATTTTTGGTTTGGCGACATGGCGATTTTTCTGGCGATAAATAAGTTTGTTGGCTACTTTTTTAACAAAATTGAAATTCAAAATTTTTGTAATTCAGGAAGTTAGTTTGTTAGTTTAAAAAATAAATCCTACCAAAACTCGTCTGCAAAAAATTAAAACAATTGGATTTTAATGATTTTTCTTATATTAATTTAAAATAATTAAGGCATCCTGAATTTGGATGAGAAATATTTACAAAAAATAATTTTTGGCCAATTAATTTCTACTTTTGGCGATTTTCTGCTAAATTTTTATACGATGATTTTATAAAAATTTTAATTTAAGAAAAACTTCGAAAAAGATGATTTTGGCGATTTTGAAAATAAATTTGGCGAATTGAGTCGGAAAAAATCTGACAACGCTGCTACGAAGCAAGACCATGCATGTTCTTTCTTTCTTTACATGTTCAGCAAATTTGTAGAAAATATTATGGCAAATATTTTTGTGGTACATATTAACCCTTTAACTCCCCCACATAACAGTATTTTTTGGCACTATTCTAACAAATCGTAAAAAACACCCCTTAAAAGAGGGATGGCGGGGATAAGATATTTTACACACATGTTGGCTATAAAACTTTACTATGCAGTGATGCCAACAATTCAGAGGCAAAACGAGCCAACCGAGTAGTCAAAAAGAGCTAAATTTAAAAATTAGATATTTTTCCGTTTTAAATCTATGAATGTATTTATTATTCAATTTGTACTTCAAGATTTTTTAACATTAATAAAAAATAATAGTAAGAAAAAATAAAAGATCCATTGCTAAAAACGGTGTATGTACTGCAGCATATAATGCAAGATTTGTTTGCGCAATTTACGTTTGTGTTGGAACTTCTGATATATCTGGCTAGGATAGCACAATATCGTTAAATGGAGCCATAAATTTTTTATGCTTTCGAGTCTCCGATCGGCGAACTAAATCAAAATATTTCGCTCTTATAATTAATTTGCAGCATTTGCACAAAGCTTAACATGGATCTTTTGTTGGTTTAATCCATTTTTTAAACGAGGAATTTGATTCCCAAGTTTTCCTACTTTGCAGTAAGAATCCATTTCAATAATTTGTCAAAAATTTTCTAATTATTCAGAAACGAACACACTAAATACATAAATATATCTTACATAGTTTCAAAAAAAGTATCTGAATTTGCAACAAAACATATTTACCAAAAATTTAAATACCTCAAAAACGAGAAAATTAACTATAAGATGCGAAAAGTGCTGAACGTGCCGTTTTTAAAATTGAAAAGAGCTGTGTTAGCTCTTTTTTTAAAAAAAGAGCTAAAGGGAAAAATTTCGAGTTAAAAGCAATCAAAAAGAGCTAAATCTAGCTCTAAAATAGCTAAGTTGGCATCGCTGTTACTATGATGCATTAAACACATTCACCACAGCAGGCTACATGAACACACGACTTCAAATGCCGCTAGCAGCATTTGTCGCCTCGTAGCCAGCTACTTAATTATTTTGGAGACGGCAGCAGCACCATCTGCAGCTGATATTCAAGTACAAATACATAGTTCAGTATTGCCACTTTCACATATTTTGCATTTATAAAAATTAATTTTTCTTTTAAAATGTACTTATTTCACATAAAAGTACAATAATGAATCAATTTATTCTTTACATCAATTTTTGGATATTGTTTCTAGTAAATAGTATGAAATAATTGTACGATATCATTCATTCACCATTTTGTATTATACTGGTAACACTGCATTTGCTCATTGTAGCCAGAGAAATAGAAATTAGTTTAAAGTTGGCGACAGCTACAACGGTGGTCGTGCAGTCGTGTAGCCTGCTGTCGTTAAAATAATTGTTACCATAAGAATGTGTGTATTCTATTTTTGACAGATTGTAGCCCGTAGCCTGCTGTGTCGAATGTGTTTAATGCATGAGTCTTCAAAGCAGACTCCGGCGTTTCTTGGCACAATCAGCGTTACCGTTGAAAAATTTCGAAAAGGGGCACAAAAAGGGGATTTTCAAAAAAAAAGTAGCACAAAAAGGGGATTTCAAAGAAAAAAAGGGGCAACTTCAAAATCAAGAAAAATTAAAGAAACAAGCATATTTGTTAAGTTATTTTTATTTAAAACAAACAATATAAACAAATTTCTTATGTATAAGAAGTTCAAAAACATTCATTTTATGAGAACTCATGTACTTTTATAAGCACGTGTTATTTGCAAGTAAGAATTCTAACTTACTAATTCACGAGAACAATTATTTATTACTGGGGATGAGATGTATGTATGCAGAAAAATAAATTTTTAGTTTTATAATTGCTTATTTTACTCACAGTCTTCATATATACTTCTATTTGCAAATTATACCAATATAAACGCAGTATAAATAGCTACTAAATAAAAAAAAAAAACACAAAATCTATTTTAATATCGGTCGAAATTCCAAATGGAAATTTCGATTGATATCGAATTCAGTAATTTACCCCAGTTCTTAAGATTTACAAAAAGTTAAAGAATCAGCCCAATCATGAATATTCTCTCGGAATTGATTTCTCACGGAAAATAATTTTTTCGTAAAACTAATTTATGTTTTTGCTTTATGTGTTTTTTTATTTTACTTTATATAGATAAAGATTTTGCAATGGTGAATATGGATATATTTTTGCATTTATTTTGGCCCATTTGTCCATTGACTTAAACGAGTGGATTCATGGTATCATATTTAAAAAAAGCTTAATTTGAACAATATACATTTTCCTCGGAAAATCGGTATTTTTGTGGTAAAAGCTCGGATATTTTTACATCATTTATTATTGGGAATTGGCTACGTTTGTGGCTGTTTTAACATGAGATTCAATGATTCATTCGGCAGATGAACAACTGATTGCAGAAAACACAAATGAGTTTTTTGGTATCTGCATCCATCTGAACCCACTTATGCCGTCTCTGCTAATCATTGGAATACTTTCGTGTTGCTTTTATCTTTTTTACTGGTTTTTCCAAGATAATAGGCTCACATGATGAACTAATTTCATGGGAACTTAAATCAAAAGCATTACTTGATGATAGCAATTCAGTGTGGTATTTTAATACAATATTATTTCCTTTAGCATAAAGTTTTTCACCTTTTAAAACTATGTACTTTTATCAAATTTGGCTTTCAAATCAAATTTGGCTGAGGAAAAACAAATGAAAAGATTCATACCAAGGCTTTTTAACACCATTTACTCCCACATAAAATAATATTACGCCATATTGCCAATTTCCCAAAAAAAAATTTATTTTTTCATATATACGCATAGTAAATAAAATCTTGTTGACGAATGTGGTAGAATCTGTACAAATTTGCGTACATTTATTGTAAAAATAAAAATTAAAGTTGACTTTGAACAAAAAGGGGCAAAAAGGGGCACAAAATAATGAAAATGATACTAAAAGGGGATTTAAAACTAAGGGGTATAAAAAGTGGCAAGGCATTCGAAAAAGGGGCAAAATGCGACTTTAGTCGCACAACGGTAACGCTGGGCACAATTGTGAAGAGAGTATTCACACGTATTCTTACCCTCTTTAATTTAGTCGTCGATGAGACAGTGATGAATGCACATCAGGCGGATGCTTACATATTTTTTTATATTTTTTTCAAGAATATTTGTCCAGCAAACATACGTGTTTCATTTCAAATTGATGATGATATGCGAAAATTATTTTGTTATAAATAATGCATTTGGTAACATACAATGCCTTTTATGTTATCAAAGCTTAAGGAAAAAAAGGAATATGTCCTTAAAAGACATTATGATGCTTTTCATAGTAATATGAATAAGTTTAATGGTAAGGAAAGGGAAAACCTTTTAAATAAAAATCAAAAATATTTTTAATATGTTTCCCATCTGAATATGATCTTCCATGCCGACAAATATCAAAGCTTATTAAGTTTGATACATCCAACCACATAATTTTATTTGGTGAATTTGCACCTTTGTGCTCCACCAAGCAACCATTCTTTTATTTATTTATTTTTTTTATGGAAAACATGATAAATTATTGTCCTATCTTTTTATTTTTTTTTTTTTTCACTGTTTATTTAGAAAAAGTTTTATTTGCAATTAATAATTTTACTTAATCAACGTTTTTTTTTTCAAGATAGAAAATATGTCAATTTATGTATAAATATATAGTGCACCATTATCTTTCAAACGCTTGACTCTGTGTTTGGTGGGTAGCTCGCAACCTCAACACATAAAAAATTTACCACTACATTGACAGTGCCCACCAGTGCTTCAAAGCCATCAAACCAGTGTTGCCGATTTGTGTGTAATTACACATATCACGTGTAATTTTCACTCGCATGTGTAGCGCATGTGTAATTTATTTTATGTGTAATTCATGTGTAGTTTCGCTCTATATTATATTTTTGAAAAACTTCCAAAATTAAAATTTTTCCAAACCCTGATATTATCATTATCTGCTTTCAGTTTGCAACACTAAGACAATTATTTTTCCGAACACTTTAGATTCTAAACTGGGGGTCGATTCTGAATTTATGATAAAAATTTTTTTTTTTTTTTTATGCATGAGTTTTATTTATTGTATCTTCATATATGAACTAACAATAAGTATTCAAATCTTAAATCTAAAAAATATAATTAGGCCCGACCAATGTCGGACATAAGCTTAGTAGTAGTTATATATAATACATATGTAAGTAGTGATAATCAAAAGGAAAAAAAAAATAAAAGGAAAAAAAATATGATAAAAATGAAGTGATAAAAAATTTATATTATTCACTTCACTTGACAGGTAGTTCTCATAAAAACTAAAATCAGAATCGCATTTTCAATGAAGTGATATTTTATTTTTCATTTTCACGATTTCACAGAAACAGAATCGACCCCCTGAATGGCTTCAGAAAACAGAGTTCAAAGGATGGTTGATCAAAATTTCCGATAGAGGAAAAGATGTATCATTTTGCAAATTATGCAATAAAAAACTAATTTGCCATAAGCCAGTCCTTTCGAGACACATGGAAACAACTTCTCACAAAGCCGCTGCTTCTGCCGTAAGATCTAATTCTAATGTTTGCACTGCTTTACAAAATACTAAATAGCTAAATTACTAAAAAATGAAAAATCAGATATTGTCTTGATCAAATGCCCTTGCCATTTAATTCATTTGGTAGCATCAAAATCTTGTTTAAAATTGCCCATTAACTTCGGGTCTTATTTTAATAGAAGCTATATTCGCCAAAAAAAAGCTTCAAGAGTACTTCAAAACTGATGTGAATAAAATATTATCCCCAGCGATTACCAGATGGCTCTCAATTCATTCATGTGTTACTCTTGTTTTAGAACAATATAAACCTTTCAGAAGTTTTTTCAGGCTTGAGGTTTTTGAAGATCCTTCAAAAATTACTACTTCAATGCTAGACGCATTAGATAATCCAGCAACTAAAATCTATTTATAATTTTTATCATATGCCTTAGGTATTTGGATTTCTTTTAACGCACTTTTTCAATCTGAAAAACCTATTTTGTATAAAATGAAAGATGAAGCTATAAATATATTGCAGACTTATTATTCAAATTATATTAAAATTTCTGAATTAAAATTAAAAAGTCTATGGGAAATTGATGAGCGTGAAGAGCTTTTTTTTTCAAATTTAGAAGAAATCTATATTGGAATAGCTGCGTATGAATCTTTGTCTAACTGCATCAGTACCGAAAGAAAGTTATACTTCAAAACTGTAGAGAGTTTTATATAGAAGCTATTCATCAAATAAAATTAAAATTTGATTTTTAAAATGAAATATATACAATTGTCGACATCGTTAGTCCAAAATTTGCTCAAAACTTTCAGTTAAAGACATTACAACTATTTAAAATATTTTCAAAATTGTTATTTTCTGTCACAAAAATTCTGACTGCTGCGTTGCGTTTTACAAAATTATGACTTACATATATTTTATAGAAAAAATATAATTAATTGATACAAAAGTGTTGTACATATATACCAAATACTTTCATATGTATACATAAAGTATTATTTTTATAATTCCATATGTACCTATGTCTCTAAAGACGCATTCAGACTATTGTACTTTGTATTTATACTTCTCAAAAATTCAAATAATACGTGCAAGTGTGATAGTCTGAACGCAAAATGTCATCAAAGTGGCAAATAATACGATAAAAATTTTGACATCCCATAAGACTTTTTCGTTTTTAGAAAATTTTCTAAACGATAATACTTTTCATTAGATCAGGGTTGCATTTTCACACAAACCGAATTTCCAAGTAGGCTGATTCGCCGCCGATAGCGTGTCGTCATTGATGTAATGTTTTGTCATATGTATATCGGCACAAAATTTTTAATAAGTGAATCGTATGGAATTATATTTCGTTGACATAATTTGTTAACGTTTTTGTAATATCTTTTCTTAAATTTTTTCTGTTATTTACATAGAATATTTTTAACTGCTGAATATTTTCAAGTGCTGGCACGTCCCCGCCTAGATGAAACACCTTTGCCGCCGCTAGTCAATGAATAGCACAGACATTTTCATTGAACAGCTGTTTTGTTTTCTGCTTGTACATTTTATTTGAAGTGTGATGGTCTGAACACAATATGTGATTTAGATTTTTTGACAGTCGCAACGAATGTATTTAGATTTCTGTATCGTAAAATGTGATGAAAGTATTAATACTTGTATAATAGTCTGAACGGGGCTTAAATGTAATGTTCAAGTTTGAATTACTATTATTTTTTTGTTTGTTTTATTTTTTGGTTGAATATAGTACATATGTATATATAAAAAAAAAATCATGTGTAATTTTTCTTCACATGTGTAATATTGGAAACAGTGATGTGTAATTTCCAAATTCTTCATCGGCAACACTGCATCAAACTCAAAAACTTAACACATACAGGAAAAATCAGCCAAGCTCAAGATTGCCCATTTTTATTATTATAAAATCCCTTGTGGGACAATTAAAAAAAGAAAAAAATTAAAATCCCACAAGGGAATTTATAAGAATAAAAATGGGCAATCTTGAGTAAGGCTGATTATTGCAATTTATGATAAATTATTTGCTTTGTAGATATTTTATAAAATTTTATGGCAACATTTTTTAAAAAATGTCATCCCCTTACCACCCCTTTTCAGGGCTGTTTTTTACGATTTGTTAGAAAAGAGTCAAAAAGTACCAATATATGCAGGAGTTAGAGTATTAATATGCTCCACAAAAATATTTGCGTAATATTTTCTACAAGGCTAACGAATATATTCTAATTTTCTTCTTTCCGAAGATTTTGTCATTATTAGTAGTTTCAATAATAAGTGAGGGTCTCCCAGAATTTAATTTGAACTATTAAGTACATAGATAAATGCAGGATCTGTTGTATACTATATCTGTTTTAGTTTAAAATTTTTTAATAATAATTTGGGATTATTAGTGCGTTTAAAAAAAATAAATAAAAAAAAATAAAAAAAAAATTTTAACTTAAATTTTAACAATTCCCATAAAAACACTAATTATTAACTTGACTGCACCCGGTCAAAAATACTTGTGTGGCAACACTCTATTCTTTAATAGCTGTTGTTGTTATTTACATTTATTTTCTTTTACATACTCTTACAACTACAATTTGAAGCTGAAAAAAAGTCAGTCAATGTAGCAATGGTAAAGTAAGAAAATAAAAAAACATGTTGATTATTGAGTTCTTGTTTCAACTTTGTTATTTGTTGTTAGGCTTCTCATTTGTTTAAATGAAAGTTTATAACATAATAACTCTAGTTGTTCTAAGAAATTTGGGTAAAGGTTCCCTGATGATCTGCATTAGCAACAGTGAAATGCGCATAGGATCCAGCTAAACCCCTCAATAATCAATTTCAATGTATTTTTAATAAAAACTATTTTGCTTAATAAGTAAAATAATAATTTGGGATTATTAGTGCGTTTAAAAAAAAAAGTTTAAACTTAAATTTTAACAATTCCCATAAAAACACTAATTATATCTGTTTTATTTAATATATCGATGGAGGTCAATAAATAGAAAAGTAGTACGACAATCGTAATTTTTGTCTATAAATTTTGTCACTTGCAATAACGATTGCGTGATTCTGTAACTTATTTTTAACGATAGTAAAAATATATTTTCTGTTGATTTTTGTCGATAAAATTAAAAGCACAGAAATTATTGTGACTTAAATAACGACACAGCTGATATTAACCTACACCGAATATCTTTAGAAATGTTATTGAATAGCAAATTCGATAAATTTTCGTTATAATTATTTTAATGATGCGATTATCGTTAAAAAAAAGTTAGTGAATCGCACTACAAGTGTCCATTAAAGACAAACTGAAGTTACATTTCAAAAACTTTAGAGTAGCCTTGATTTGATTATTTTACCGCACGGTTTAAAAAAATTCTTCCTTTTCAATGTTTCATATGATTTGTATAAAATACTTGTTTCTAACACTACTTATTCAAACTTCCTAGTAAAATACAACTCCATATGTGACAGCGCATAGAGAAAGGGACCTAAGGGTAAAAAAATCAATTTTCACTTTTTTTTTTGTTTTTGATGTGGACAACATCTAAGCATCGAATGGGACCGATCCCATGCCCCAAAAGTCGTCCCTACCAGAGATATGAGCGTTTTATGAAATTGAAGTCGACGATTCTAAGGTTATGTGAAAAAAATTTCGTACTAACATAGTGATATTCACGATTTAGAAAGAATTATAAATGAGTATTTATTACAATTCACAATTAACAATTTCAGAAAATAAACCTGGATTCAAAAAACCTGGAAGCAAAATTGATATCAAACTCATGGAAACAGCGCGCTAGGTAGAAAACAGGAAAAACCAACTACACAAAACAAGAGGTAGGGACGACCTACGCGCGTTTTCAAGGTTGACCAACACGTTCCTGACGTCATGAGATGTGTCGCTTTCAAATGAGACCAATACCAATACGCTCAGTGATGGTACACCAAAGATACACGTATCTTAATCTTTAAAATGGCTCTCCTGAACAAAACCGGATTTTACCCTTAGGTCCCTTTCTATTTTGCGCGTCACATATTCTTTTGTTTTTGCAAAATTTAAATAAATGTAGTTTATAAATCTTTAAATCTACACACGAGCAAAAAAAACAAATAAAACAGAGGAGTCAACAACTTGCAACAACAAGTGAATGAGTTAGTAATCGCTGCAAGGCGATTATTATATTTTCAAATAAACACAAATAACTTAGAAATGCAACAACATTAAGGAAGAAACTAGCAGCAACCAACAACAACAGCAATAGCAAAAAGCTTTCAAGCAACACATCATTTATTAAATATGAGTTATACTCGTACAACATTCAATGTCTGTTTGCAGCAACTCCAACAACAACTAACTGAGTGAGTAAGTGACTGACTTACTGCTCGTAAAGATTTGCTGCTTATGGCAACAAGACAAGGCAAGACAACACAGTACAGGATTTCTCAAGTCGCTCAAGTTACCCAGATTACGAGTATTGGCATTGCTGCGGCATTGATGTTGCAAATACAACATACATTTTCA
Source organism: Tachina lurida (assembly GCA_944452675.1). Classification (NCBI taxonomy): domain Eukaryota; kingdom Metazoa; phylum Arthropoda; class Insecta; order Diptera; family Tachinidae; genus Tachina; species Tachina lurida. The sequence goes on along the minus strand of OX101753.1, from coordinate 155,384,757 downwards.
AGCGATGACTATGTTACGCCCTAAATTTTACCTTGTATACGATTAAACCATGAGAAAATTGTATTTGTGAAACAGTTTTAAGCCAACAAAATCCCTGCAATCGAACCGGAAATGGGGTGGATGCCAAACTGATTGAATCAACTTGTAGCGCTAACAAACTTTTTGTTGCTTCATGTTGCACTTTTCAGTCATTTTGCTAAAATGTGAGTGCATGCATATGAGGAATAGTGGTAAAAGTAGGAAAAAAAATGTCAGAGATCGATCGTAAATGGCGAACGAAGAAGCACATGACACTTACAGCAGCAAAATTTGTTGCAAAGAGCTGACACAAAAGTTGGAAATGATTCTGGGAATTTTTATTTGCTTGCTGCAAAATATTGACTCATTTCTTTTGTGCGATTACATATGTACATATGTATGTATGCCTACGTATATGGAAATCTGCACGTGTGAGGTATTAAAATCTACGTATTGATAAACATGGTCGGTTATAAAAAAAAGTTTATATATGTATGTAAGTTATACTCACTAATAATTATCTTCTTACTTATGGCACCATATAAAAAATTATTTTATCATATTTCGGATTAATATCAGGGTTCTAAGTTCTTTTTTATACCTTATAGTGTTTTCACACTGCAAGTTAAAACCTGGTTTTAACGTTAAAACCATAAACAGCTGATTTTGCATTCACACTGCAAGTTTGTTAAATTCAGGTTTTAACTCACAGACTGTCTAATAACTTTGCTCAAAATAAAATAAATCTCCTGCAGAAATGCGTGTGTTTGTTGCTGTATTTTTGTCTGCTTTTTATAACACTTATTTGACAAACTGTACAATTGTTTTTATTTGTATGAAAAACTAAGAAACTTTACAATGCGCTCTAAAATGAAATTATTGTATATTCTGTAAGTTAATATTTTAAAATTATGGCACTAGTAATACAAAGTAAAGAAGTGCTTGGAAATCAAGTTATTGTACATAAAAAATTCACCAATAAATCACAAAATAAAACTTTTTATCGGTGGATCTATATGCCATATCGTTTATTTTCACTTTCCAGAGGTCAATGAAAATATTTTTGTTGTTGTCCTTTCAAAAAACTCTATTTTTCCTTAATTTTTTACTTATTGTTGCTGCTGCATCCATTTTTAAGTTGAAAATCTTGCCAGCGACATCTCTTGTTATTCACTGGCATAAACATTATCAGCTGCTTCCAGTCATTTTAACTTGGCAGCACTGAATTTACCACAGCGAAAACAGGGTTGCATTTCATAAAACCAAAATAAAACCAATTCAGAAATGGTTTTAAGTTGGATTAAACAAAAACAATTTGTATGGTAAAACCAGGTTTTAACAGTTGGTTTTAACATTAAAACCAACTTTTATTAAAACCAATTCAGTGTGAAAACACTTTTATCATAAAATTTGAAATTTTTCATCCCCCAAAAAATTCCCAAAATACATATTTTCTTATACCCAAAAATCCCTACAGTTCTTTAAAAAAAATCATGTTATTTCAAAAGGAAAATTTACATACATATATTTGTTTATTTTATTAAAAATTATTAAAAATTATTATAAATTAAAATAAAATTTTATTAAAATTATTTTGTATTTTTTATATTTTTTTCTTATGCTCAAATAAGTATTTGCAGCCGTTGTAAAAAAGGTTTAAAATAATTTGAATTATTTTCTTTAGTTGTACAGAAATTGAATTATTGAGTGATGCCAATTAGTTTGGCTCTAAAAGCACATCAATATTTACAAAAATGCACCAACGCTCAAAATTTTGCGTTTTGAGTCTTCAAAAAGCACTAAAAACAGTGCCAAAAGCATCAAGTTGGCATCGCTGGGTTACATTCACAATATGATTCACAATAACTGATAACACACAGTTTTTAGAATTGCCAGACATAAATTTTTATGTATTGAGATTTTTTTGTTGTTACCAGCAGCAATAGGAAAAATATGATGACAGGAATTTGAAATAAACAAAAAAAGGAAAAGTAAATTACAAGATATTTAACTACATATTATCCCCAAAAATCCCCGCGAAATCAGAGCCTTTTCCAAAAAAAAAACTACCTGATGATTTTCAAAAAATTGTTATCCCCAATCACAAAAAATTCCCTATTTGGGGGTCAAATCCCCACAATTGGAGAGCTCTGATTAATATGATGTCGCTTACCTAAAAAATAAAAAAGAAACGTATTTGCATATACGAGTACATACTCGTACATATGTGTATATATTTTAATACAAAGTTAATAAAAGAAAACTCTACATATCATTATGAGTTGAATAAAGTCAATATCGCTCTGTAAGCCAAATTGCATGTGATAATTTTTAAGCAACAAATAATACCACAGTTAATTGTAAATATTTTGACAAAAACTAGCAGAACGGAACACCTTCATCATCAGCTTTATTGTGTGTGTGGTGTCAGTTGATGTAAATTTCAGCATTATATATGCAGTTTTCAGTGCAAATGAAATATGTGAATTGTTTCAATTCATCGTATCAAAATTTGCTGAAAGTATTTTATGATGAAAACTAAATTTTACCATCTCTAATTTACATCTTGTTTTTTTCACTTCTTCTTTACTAACTAGAAAGGTTATTAACTTTTCGAGTTTTCAAATGGTTTCAGTAAAAGCTGGAAAGTTTTTCGAAAACATTATTCGTTACATTCCGCTGGCTGTTTGTCGGGCAAATTAAAATGTTCACTGGTTTATTTAAAATGAAATATTTTCACAAATCAAATAAATTTTAAGTCCTTCACGGTACGAAAAATGTAAATAATACTATAGTTCGAATATAAATTACAGAAAAAGACTCACAAGAGTTTTTATGCCAATTTAAATTTTAAATTTTATTCGGTTATTCGATTCTATTTGCAGGAGGAATAAGGGTTGTTCTTGTAAAAAAAACAGTTTGAAATTTGGTACGCCATGAATAATTTTTTAGCAGACACTATCAGGGCTATCAAAAATAAAATTCTGCGTGAAATTTTTCACTGGGAACAATTCCAACTAATAGGATTTTTTTTCATGATAGCCCTGTATATAAAACGAACGAGTTACTTCAGTCGATATGTCTTAATGCCTGAAGTGTCACTAAGGATATGACAAGTAGTCAAAATTCAATATGTCGGCCGACCGACGCAATTTTTTGAATTCGAAATATATAAAAAATCGGCGAACTATCAGGCGTTCATAATACAGCAACCATCAACCAACTGGTTGACAAATGCAAATATTTTTCAACTAAGGCTGAGTTTACATCTTTCATTTCATTTACGCCATGTGTCAAAAAAACCCCCGTAACCACTAATTACTACTGAAAAACTGTTTGATTCAGACATACATTTATTAAGTTAAACAGTTTTCTAATAGACAATTTTATAGAATCCAACATGATTGGAAACTGTTTAAAACAATAAATACATGTCTGGATCAAACAGTTTTGAAGTAGTAATTAGTGGTTACGCTTTCCTTGGCACATGCCACACATATGTAAACCCGGCCTAAGGTTGAAATATGTAGTTAATACGAAAACCAGTTTATACAATTGTGAATGATTAAGTAGGTATTCCCAATTGTGAATATGCGTTTGAAGGAAACAAAAAATAACAGCTGACAAATTACTAAAATAAGATGCAGTGAATGTGCGGAATTCATTTAAATATTGGTTAAAAATTTCATTTAAGTGAACCTAAACTATTTAACTCTGTCGTATATTTCTGCCATTTTTTCACCAACTGCTTCTGACCAGAGTCCCTGTGCTGCGATGTCCGTTTAACGATATTTTATTTATATACTTCGATTTATTTGCTGCTTACATTTGGAGTGAATATTTTTCTCCTACTATTTTGTATTTTCAAAAATGAGAAATAAATTTCCGGTAATAGATATTCACAATAGTGATTTTGTAGTTGATCGTTGAAAAATTAGGGTTGCGCCACCTCTTTACAATCGGTGACATTTCGTAGTATTGATTTGTCAACTTTAACTTTTGTAAAAATTTCTTTTATCAGCCGCACGTTGCTGTGGATATCATACGATAGAGGCATCTATTTTAAAATCATTTTTAGGTTTCTCTTATAATTTTGCATTTCGAAGGACCATTTAAGGTCCTTGACGGTTTGAAGTTAATCGCAGTCGGTTTTTTTGATTTTTAAAATTTTTTATTATTCATTTTCTCACTTTAAAAATATTTATCTGCCCTATAACTATTAAAATATTATAATAATGGAAAAATATTTTTAAATGTTTTAGACGACATAAAAGGTAAAAACACGGAATTTTAAAGAATGTTACACATATTAAACAAATCACAAATTGCCGTGCTATTTCGCTATAGCAAAAATCAAGTTAATATATGAAATGTAAGAACATTATACTCGTATTCGCTCTTTTCCTTACATACATACATACATATTTTCGATTGGTTTTACTTTCCCCAAAAAAAAAATTAATCAATCAATCAAGCTGCCCACAAAACAAATGTTAATTAACAAAACTTTGTTTTTGGAAAAAAAAATTCTTTTAAATTTCCTTTTAGCAAATGTCAAACTGCTGCTAAAACCGTTAAATGCTTTTACACGTGATAAAACCAAAAAATAAAAAAACACTGCAATCTGAATTAACCTCAAAAAAAGATTAATTTCGTTGTGGTATAAAAACGACAGAAAATTCCTTGAAATCTTCTTCGATATTAATAAAAAAAAAACTATACATATATAAAAAAGCAACATTAAGCAAAGAATGCAGTTGATTTTAAGTTTTTTTTTCTTGTTAAAATGGGGAAAAAAATCACAAAGAAATTTTGAAGAAAACGAAAAGATGGGGAAGCAGAGAAGTTGAAAACAATCAAAAATAATTTGTAATACAAACAGCCATTAAATGTTGTTTAAGATGCCATGCCGGACATTAAAACAATATTTTAACAATACATAATAATAAAACAAAAAAAAAAAAACTTTAAACATAAAAAAGTAATAAATCCAAGAAATTTGTTTCTTCAACACACTCATAAACGCATGTAGTCAATTACATTGAACAAGATTTTGATTAGTTTGTCATACATATACCTAACATAGCGTCTACAACTGCGACTAACTCTGATATAATATGTGAGAGAACGTCGGCAGAATAACAAAAATAAAATGCCGATATTTCTCTTCATATCATACAATAGGACAACGTAATTTTACTTTTCTTATAACATTTCATTTTATGCAAATTCTCATCGAGTTAACATGTGTTAATTTTATATAATTATTTATTTTGTTTTTACTTTTTCACACAAACTTTAATCTATAAATCAATTAAACATATAAAATCCCAGAAATTTTGTAAAAACATTGTTTTTCATTTATTTTAATAAACACTCACACATGCATACTCATTTATTTTCATGTACGTATAGTTTTTTGACAGTTAATATCATAAGATTGTTGTTATAGGATTTCTTATAACAACGCTCTTATAAAAAATATTATAAGATTGACATAACACTAATTTGAAGTCTACACGTAACATAATTCTCTCTGCGATTGAATTTGACGCTCTTATCTTACATATTATGTTAGGTGGAGACCCTATGTAATTGAAGGGAAAATTACACAAAATAAATTTTAAAATTTTGAAGAAAATAAATTTAGTTTATTGGCGTCATTTTTTTCTCTTCGTATGTAAACGAGTGTATAAAAAGGAAGATATTTTCTCCATTACATATTTGCAGAAAACAATTAAGAAATTTGCTGCTTTTTCAAAAAACAAAAAATAACATAACATTATTTAGCATGTGTGCCTATTTTTTTTTTTTAATGAAATAAAATTTTCAGATAAAAATATATATTTATACTTATTTTGTATTTTACGCAAGTCGAGTGGAATATTTCTCGACGCGAGTTTTATTATACATAGATTAAAGAAAACTTGTACAAGGTTCCATTAATCTACTACCAAATGCTCGTAGACGAATAACTCGACTTACAAAATACTGGTAAAAAAAATTGCAGGACAAATCCCTACGAAAAGATTTGAAAAATAAAAATAATTTTGTTAAAATCGTAGTGAAAGCAAATCAGCATACGTTTGTAAAGGGTGTTTTTTTAGAGGTATAAAACTTCGAATTGAAATAAAACACAAGAAAATCGTTTTAATGTCCATCAATTTGGCTTTATTGGAAGGATAATTTTATGCCATTAATGTTTAAATATGATTTCGGGCATGTGGCCGCCGCGGCTGGCTCGAATAAAGCCAATTCTACAGGTCCAATTTTCAACCACTTTTTCGAGCATATGGGGCCGTATGTTGGCAATAACGCCACGAATGTTGGCTTCCAAGTCCCCTAACGTTTCTGGTTTGTTGGCGTAGACGAGCGACTTCACATATCCCCAAAGAAAATAATCCAATGGTGTCAAATCACTCGATCTTGGTGGCCAATTGACAGGTCCATTCCGCGAAATTATGCGCTCATCGAATGTTTCCTTCAATAAATCGATTGTGACGTGCGCTGTGTGGCATGTAGCGCCGTCTTGTTGGAACCACAACTCATCCACATTCAAAATCTTCAAAATCTTCCATAAAGTTGATGGACAAAGCTCCAATTACTGTGCACGGTGGCGAATCGATTCATTCGGGTCCTCTTCAACACTTTGCTCTACAGCGGCAATTGTTTCTTCGGTGCGCACTGTTCGACGTCTCTGCGGATGCGTATTAGCACATAGAGTAAACGTAGTGCGAAAACGATCCATGGTTAACCGAATCAATTGCTCTGATGGACGATTATGTCGACCATAAAATGGACGGAGCTTGCGGTAAACTTCGCGAACTGAACCATTATTTTCGAAATAAATTTGCACGATTTGCAAGCGTTGTTCTTTTGTCAAAATGGCAAACCAAACTAAATATTAATCACTTGACAGCTGACAAAATGGCCGCCAGTTAAAAAAGTGATGCCAACTTAAAGTTCTATACCTCAATAAAAAACACCCTTTATTTTACATTCGATTTGATTTATTGATCTGTACAATTATATATTCTCTTTAAACAAAAAAACTTCACACTAAAAGCCACGCATACACTACGAATCACTCAAATAAGGAATTTATTTTTACCAATTTTGATCGAATATATCGAGCCATAACCGCAAAAACGGCTTAAGCGAAATATATTTTTAACTTCGTTTTTTTTTTTGACGTTTGTTTACGATAGTGAAAAATTAAAATCAATTTTGCACGATAAAAAAATTATGTCACTAAAGCTTTTTTGTTATCAAGATAATGTAAAATTACCAACTTTTGAACTTTTTAAAGTGAAAATTTTTAATAGTTTTTTTTCTTCTAATAATTTTTTTTTTGTATTCACCTATAACAAATTTTAGTGAAGATAAATTCGAATTTAACTAGCAGAGACAAAAACCAGAATTTGTAACGAACAGACACTGTTGCCAATTCAGCTATTTTCTCGTCAAATCTAGCGATTTTTAAGTACATTTTGCGGGAAAAAATGTGATTTAGCTATTAGCGGGAAATCTAGCGATTTTTTGTGCATCATAATTCGCTTTAAAATGTGAGCTTATTCAGAAACAGTGAACGTATATGAAGCAAACTATGAGAAAAAGGTGATTGATAAGCGCCACAACAATTAAAAAAAGGGCTTTTGTAAGCAAAAATGTAGTACTCCAAAGAGTGAACTCGTCATACAAAAATCAGCAAGCTTGTGAGCGCTACTTTTACTCTATAATTGCAGAAGCCTGCTTTATTTGAAGCAACTTTTTTACTATGGAATTACCGAATTCAGTACTTAGCAAATTAGGTGCCAATTCTAGGTACGAATATATTAATGTTGAAGATTCGCTTAAAAATTTTAGTTAAAAATAATACCGCTTATATTTTTTTTATACACAGGAATATATGTACATAAATATATAATGAATATGTTACATATCCATATGTATATATGTATATCAGAGCTGGCCACCGAAAAAAACAAGAGAGTAATGTATTCGCGTATGTGTATTCATTTGTATAAGAAACCGATTGATTTTCGACACTCTGGTGCTGATTCTGGCAGGCTGGATGTATATGTTTTTACGAAAACAAGCCTTTTATTTGATATTTTATAAAATTTGTAGAGAAATTTGGGAAATATGAAAGAAGTTAACAAGTTACCGTAAAATTTTTGAAACATCCTAAAAATAAATTAATTTTTTAGCTATTTATCGCTAAGTTTTCAAATATTTTTGAAGTTTAGCTATTTTCTTTTCTACTTTAGCGATATTTGTTGAAAAAAAGTTGGCAACAGTGCGAACAGAGCACTGTTATGCCGAGTACACGCTATGGCCTTTTGTGACATTGCAATAGTGTGCACTGGTGGCAACGTTTGTCATTTGTCCGATATTTTTCTTTGTGTGGCATTGCTTTCCATACAAAAAGCATAATGTGAACGACGTTGCACACATTTTGAAAATGGCACCACAAAATGAACTGATTGATATATTTTAGTTCATTTCGTTAAATATTCAGAATTCCATTTGGTGTACATATACTCGTATATGAACATACATAATATGTGTGTACCTCCAAGATTTTCAAACCTAACAGAACTATATTATTAGTTTAACATGCTTCTGTTAACGCATTTGGTTTATGTCTTGGGTTACAAATAGCGAAATTCATCTTGTTACACGTAAAAACATATTCCTTGAAAAGTGGCAAAATTAAAATCCTTATTTAAGTAATTCGTAGTGTTCATGTATAAAAATATGTATATACATATGTACATACATATCGCTCATTTGCTAAAAGAACATCATAACTCCAAAAAATTGATTTTTTTAAGTTAATGATGCAGAAATAATCCTTATATCGTTATTCATATTGTGTAAAAATTTCACAAAAATAATTTGTTTACTCGGCTCTTGAGAGAAAAATACAATCTCATTTCTCCATTAAGTTGTGTGTAAATTGAAAACTTTAAACTCGTTTTCTGGCGAACTGCTTTTTTTGAGTTATGACGTTGTTTGAGTAAATGAGCGATGTGTACATTAGTACATACACATGTATGTATGTATGTATATGAAATCTTAAACAACATACTTTCTGTCATCCCAAATCAAAGCGCTATTTATTTAAAATAAATGTAAAAAATAAAGTCCTAAATTAACAACACGTTTTTACTTTTAACTTTTTTTTAATTCTCAAAAATTTCTTCTTACTACATACATAATAGGCACGATGTAAAAAAAGTATAAAAACATTTTAAAAACCATATACATACATATGTATGTATGTATGCATATTTTCATCATTTGCTAACAACATACAGGATGATCGTGTTGTGACTGATCAATTTCTTTTTTTACGGTTTTATGATTCATGACGGATAGACAAACATATTGCGGTTAAAAAATTACAAATTTTAATCGATTTTTATAAATAAAATATCAACTGAGAAAATTAAAAATATATGAGGAGGCAAACGAAATCATCAAGCGATCAGATTATATTCTACTGAATAGACATTTGAATAGAGAAAAATGTAAAAAGTATTTAATTACGAGCGTTCTTAGCATAATGATAATTATACAGCAAATTTCCATATTTGTACAAATAAAAGAAAGACAAATTCAAGAAATTTCCTTATTTGTAAAACAAAAAGAAAACCAATCCCAAAGATTCGCCCTTATGGCGAATCTCAAGGGAACAAATTCTAGGGAATAATTTTTTTATTCCCCTGAACAAATAAATTGGCATCGCCAATTATTAGGGAATAAAATAGCCATGCTATTGTGAATTGACGTAATTTTATTTTTTACGCTATTTATACATTTCTTAATAATTTGTTATTATTCAGCAAAATGAATAGCATTTCGCTCAGATTTATGTTTTTATTGGAAAATATAGAAAGACAAAACTTGGAAAATGGATTAAGTCCACTGTGTTTATCGGAAGTAATGTATGTAAGTGAAAACATGAAGAATTGTACATTAATAAATGCATGCATTCCCACTTCTTTTAAAAATAAATAAAAAACTAAATAAAAACTATTTTAAATAAAAAAACAACAAGAAAATTACTTAGGCCCAATTCATACGAGGGTTTAAAAATCTTGTTTTATTTTTGATTCTCTTTAAAAGTTGCTTCCAAAAACATTGTACATTCATACGATGATTTTTTCCATGTTTCTAGGTTTGTTTTTTTTTGCCTTCAAAAATGGTATCAGTGTTGCCAGTAGATTTTGAAAAATCCATTTCCCCTACATGTTAAAAAAATGTTCCCATACGAAAATCTACAAATTTCATTAATTTTAATTTAAAAAAGATTAATTAAAAACATTTAAGTCCTCATTTTGACATACATATGTAGTTCTTGTGTATTAAAATATTTAAAGTGACTACTTCTGCGTTCGAAATTAATGCATACTTCTCTACAGATTTTCAGAAATTATCTTATATATAATACAAATTTAACATAAAGCTGCATTTGAGATTTCTCCATTAATGGAGTTTATTAAGCTTTAAGATAGATAGATGTAAGTGTAATTTCTTTAATTATTAAATCGTTGTTTAATTGATGCCCATATTCTATTTCCTGAGGTGCCTGCCACTAGATAAAAGTCTGTGTAATTTCGAGCAAAAACAAATTTTGAAACGGTTTATGAGCAAAAATATATTTTAATTATAGTTCTTTTTGTATTTACATATATACAAAAAATGCAATCTGAGTATAAAAAATACCTACGTTTTGTCAAAGTTTATTAATACTTATAAATAAAGAAACGTTTTGGCCAAAATAAAATATTTGTCCGATATTCCCTATAGTCCTATACATATTAGCGACAAAATAACCTACAGGTAACACTGTTTTCTATTATAAAAAGCTGTTGTCGCATTGAATGAAAAAATAAAATAAAGCAACATACCAAAAATAAAAATATGTGTAAAGAAAATTTGAAAAAAAAACTCGGAAAACGGAAAATGTGATTTTTTTCTACCCCCTTTGCTTTTCTATACCGTTCGCCTACAAACTACAAAAATCGTGTTTTAAAAAATCATTGAAAAATCAACGTGTGAATTAGGTGTTACATTGGGCTTCTTTTTTTAATTCCCAAAACAAAACGTTTGTGGGAAAAATCCCACGGAAATAAAAAACGGCGATGCCATATTTTTTTCGAACATGAGAGTATTTTCACCTGAAAATAATTCACGATTGCAAATTTAGGAGAAAGGGAAATATTTCGATGGAAAATATATTCACAATAGGGGTGATTTTAGTAATATTTTGTGGATCAGGTTCATATAAATACATACATACATATGTATGTGCATAATAAGTCCCCGGGAATTATTTCATAAATTTTTTTCTAAACATTCGGCAAGAAAAATAAAAATTGGGAGCGGGTTTCGAATTTCAGGCATTTTGTTTACAGTTGTTTTATTGTCTACTGAGAGTTTGCAAATTTTCGCTTTTGTTAATTTCTACAGCATCCTCGTAATGTAAAAATAATGTAAGAATTAAAAAAAAATATTTTCCACTTATTTTTGTTTTCTTTCTTTGAGGCAATGACAAAAACGAAGAAAAGCTTAACGCTAAACGCGCCCAACTGCTGTAAAAAAGTCCTTTCACAAACAATTCAATTTTATTACACAAGTTAATGCCTGCTGCTGGTGGCATATTAAATGGATGCTTTTGAAAAATGCTGATGATCTCTACCAATAATTTTTAAGATTTTAAACTTTTTTGTCATGTCTCAGAAAAATAGACAAAAAGAAACGTATAATTTTAATATATGTATGTATACATACATATAGATACAGATATAAAATGAACACAAAAATAGAAAACTACACAAAGAACAAAAAGCGAAAATTAGCGAAGTGATTTTTGTTTAAAAAACTTTTTTGCAGGGATTTTAATAGTTTGGAAATGGATTAAACATCGGGTATGAATACATCGGAAGAAAAAGTTCAGCAACCACTCGAAGTAGAAGCAGGTTTGCAAATTACAGAGCTTGATGATCTTTTTTGTTAAGTATACGAGTATTTATACACATCGCACGCTTAATCATAAACAGGCACAACTAATTTTTTCAAAATGGTTTTGCTTTTTCATAATCCAGTTCACTGAACAAATTTCTTACGACCTGTTTATGATTTAATGTGCTATTTGAAAAAGGTAATTTCTTGTGCTGTACGGTTCAAAAACAAAACAATTGTAATAGGTACTTATGAAAAAGGTAGTAATTTAAAAGGTACTTAATTTAAAAGGTACTTAATTTTAAAGATACTAATAGTTTTTACAAATTAATTTTATTAAAAGATTCTCTTTTTAAAAGCACATTTTAAGAGGTACTTTTAAAAATGTCATATTTACAAAAGTACTTCTCGAAAAGGAACTTTTTAAAATGCTACTTTTTTAAATGGGACTTTTTCAAACAACAAGCGTCTAAAACACGGACTAAACCCCAAATGCGTTATGATTATAAATAATGACGAGTTTACATGCCCTGTGTGCCCAAAAAAGCGTAACCACTTGATTAAGACATATTTATTAATTTAAACAGTTTCCAATAATGTTGAATTCTACAAAATTGTCTATTAGTTACACAGAAAAAAATAGACAAGAATTATTTTCAATAAAACCATGTTAATGAATAAAATTTTTAATTTCAATAATATTTGTCATTAACTTGAATATTGCATTTATCAATTCCGCGCATTTTAAAATATCGTTTACTTTTGTTTTGCTTGTGTTGGTGTTTATCTTGCTTGTTGATTGACTGGACATGGTTATGTGCTGATGTTGTTGTTTTTTTGATTGGTCGTGTTGTATACGTGTGAATTACAACAAGTAGCCGAAAATCATCGTGGTTTGTTTTTTTTTCTCAACAAAGTTATTTTTAGATTATATCAAAACGCAATGCGCAAATGTAGAAGAACCATGATTTCTCATGTTTTGCCTGTATTCATTATTTGCGAATCCAATAACCATTTGCTCTTTAGCTGAATGGTAAGCACGTTAGTCTATTAGTCAAGAGAGTCCCGGTTCGACTCATCCCAAATACATTTAGTTTTAAAGCCAAGCAAAAACAAACTAACATTCATCCATCAACACACACACACACACACACACACAATAAAATAACAATTATCACTGAAAATAAAATTTCAGTCAACAACTTTTTTCTTTGATTCATTACATTTACATTGAAAATTATTGATAAGATATTTTATTAATTCAAATATTTATAGTATTGAAGAAAAAAATATTATTATTTTACAATTTTTGTTATTGATATAGCGGATTTCTTTATCACAGGAAATTCGAAAATTAAAATGATTGAATACCGGGATTCTTGTTATCAAAAATGAAACTTATTTTTTTCTGTGTAGGTATAAAACTGTTTAAATAAATACGTGTCTGAATCAAACATTTTTTCAGTAGTAATTAGTGGTTACGCATTTTTGTGCACATGGCACACAGGTGTAAACTCGGCCTAAGACGAATTCAAAATATATCCCTTTTCCCCAAATTGCAATTGTGAATCACCCTTATCGTGAATTTGAAAGGAATAAATTCTAGGGAATAATTTTTTTATTTACATGAATAATAAATTGACATCGCCAATTGTTAGGAAATAAAATAAACATCCGTTGGAAGTTGAAACTGCTATTGTGAATTAATGTAATTTTATTTTTTAGGCAAAGCAAATATTTTAATAGTTCAAGATTGTAAAAATGAATTTCAATTAAACCGAAAATAAGCAGCAAAAACAAATAACACACATAATTTAAGATTTTTAACGTTTGCCACGTATACACTTTGGTTTGCATTTGAAATTTTGTTTAAATAAATCTACTACAATTCTCGCGGTGCATTTCAAATAGAAAAGGCTCAACTATATAACACATCAAACAACGATATGTGTACGACATACGAGCAAAAAAAAAAAAACACAAGATATATAGTAGATACGGCTGGCTAGATGTTGAATATTGGTGCATGATGACGATTCAAATGATGCTGGTGGTGGCAGGCAGCTAAGAGTTAGCTAGCTCCCTTTCTACATACATGCATACATATTATGTACATCTCATATTGCGTGTGATGGCAGTTATTTAGGTTGTATGTCAATTTGACAGGCAACATATAAAATATCTACACTAACAAAACAAAATCCACAGTATGCCTCTGCCGTCTATAAAAGCGACGTATCTCTGAAAGGTCCACCAGCCATCGTTTTCCACAGCGACATCTGACTGGTGGTATTTTTTATTTTTTTTTTTTTTTTTAATTTTTACTAAACTGAGCTGGATGTTTATAATGAAGATTAAATGATGTGCAATATTCTTTTGTTCTCGCAATAGAATCAATGTAAAATAATGAATGAAAAGTGCTAAAGTTTATTTTTATGCCGCTTTTATACTTATACATGCTGTAATAATTTCCCATTGTTAATTTAAACCAAATTAGTTCTGGTTGAATTTTAAAACTGAAAAGAGGAAGAAACTAAACGCAAAAAAAAAACAACCAGCTATTTAACAACTAAAAAGTTTGTTGAACGTCTGGTGAATGATGAGTGATGTTCACGGTGCTAAGCTGAGTTTATAAAAAAAAAATCGAATAGGAGTGCAACGTCAGAATGGAGCGGGAGACGGCAATTTGTTATGGCAGGCAAGTTCATAACTGAAAATTATTTTTCAACACATTTTAATTAGAGAAATATTTTTTTTTTATTTTGCCTGCATAAACATGTGCAAGTGGTAAAATAATGAAAAACATTTTGTTTAGAATATGTAATCAATAGTCGTATCTGCCTGAGAAAGATAAAGAGTTAGCGAGAGGGAGTGAGGGAGAGAAAAACACTTAAATTAAACTTGTACACAAATGGTTTTTATTAGGCTTTTTTGGCCAATAAATTGTTAGAATCATGATGAAGTTTTTATTTAAAATGTTCTCTAAAACTGCAAAAAAAATATATATATAATTTTTTCACAATTTTAGCTAAGTAGCAAAATGAAAAATGTTTAAATATTGCCATAAATTCTAGTCTCTTAAGTACTTATTAGAAAAAAAGTTTAACATTTATTTTTTATGATGATTCCAAGTAATGCAACAGCGGCGGGAGAGTAACGCAACAATGCAACACATCATTTGCATTAAGCGAACGAACGAACGTGTTTTTTCTGCACTTCTCAAGGGAAACATATTTTAAGGGATTAAATGGCAATAAAAATTATTTTTACATGCTGCAAATATTTTCTCAAAACAACGTCTTTAATAAATGGCAATAAGGAGAAAAAGTGCTTAAGTCATGTTTTACAATTTTGTAGGAGAGCACTTTTAAACTTTTAAGTCGATTTTTAGATATTTATTTCTCTTATAGTTAAATTGGGAGGTTCAGGCAGTGTTCAGTTTTAGTTTTTTTTTATAAAAACATCATTCTACACACTCTAAATAATACATTAAATTTTAACAGCCTTATTTATAAAAATGATTATGAAAATTTTTTATGAAAATTTGTTTTAAAAAATCTACATATATAAAGCCTTAATAAGTTTTATAAATAAGGCTGTAAATATATGTACCAAAGTATAAGCCGAATTAAGCTATTAGTCCATATTGAGATTTTAAGTCAAAAGCCGCAATTTATTGCACTACAACTTTGTGAAAAATCGCCCAAAATAATTGAGATTTCTCCCAGTGGTACTTTTGATAATGAAGATTATAGTGGTGCCATTAACTCAGAATTAGCTTATCTGAATTTAAGCACTTTTTTCCTTTTTTCACACAAAATTAAGACTTTTACGGTTTTCTTAACAGAAGAAGCTTTCAAAAAGAATTGCAAGATACTTATAGTACACTAATCGGTTGAGTGATAGGTAATTTTTGAGCACTATTAAATAAAAGTTTAATGACGGAAAATTATTCCCAAAGCTGATGAAATAAAGATTTCGGAAATATTTTCATAATGAGAGCAATAATGAATAAATGCCTCTAGAAATTTTTCCCGGGGAACAATTTCAAACAATAGCAAGTAATTGGGAAAACAACAAATTTTATTTGGAAAGGAAGAAATTTCTCACAGAATTTTGTTCATGATTGCCCTGAATAACTCCTGTGCAAAAAGCAAAAGAAATAGAGGGCGAGAAATTTTTCCCGTGGAACAATTCCAACTAGCAGCAAGTAATAGGGAAAACCAAAAATTCTAATTGGAAAAGGGAGACATTTCTCGCAGAATTCTATTCATAATTGCCCTGATAATGAAATAAAACACAAAGTAAAAAAAAATTTCAAATAAGCAAAAATGCGCTAAAACATTAAGTTGCAGGACCTAAAATATTTAAAAACACAGGTTTACACATTTCATTTGAAAGCCAACATTTCTTACTATCGAACTTAAATTTGTCTGATATTCAATTAATATTTAAGCTTTACAAATCTTCTTCCCGTTATATTCACTACGCCTTGATAGCGGGAACAAACGTTCCCATAAAATTCGCAATAGCAAATTTCCCTTCGTGGGAAAAAAATTTTACGTTGTATTCACAATAGGGCTGATTAGATGGCCAGAGCTGTAAAAATGTGTATTTTCAAAAAAAGTAAATTAAAGTTTTTTCATTTCTTTCTTTTATGAAATTAAATTAAATTCTAGTTTTTCACAAATATTTTAATGGCTTTAGACACCATATTATAGTATGAGCAAAAAATTTTAACCTTGAGTGATACCGACGACGCTTCCCAGCAAAAATTACTGCTTTCCAGAAGCGTTTTTGTGGTAGAGACTGTTACAGAATCATTTGCTGTTGCGCATGAATAAGCAATTTTTTTTTGTTCGAAATGAGCCAGCTAGAAACAACGTTCAGCTTTCAAAAAGCGAGAAAATTCTCGCCTTACTAAAGTTCTTCACAGAAGTAAAAATAGATAATTGTTGGGTAGTCAGATTGCTGATTTGCAAAATTTTCTGTGATAATTTTCTACTTTGTTGGAGAGAGAACCTGCCTTGCGTTAGAGCTTTCCAGAAGTATTTTTCGAAGCTTTTGCTTTCAAGTAAGCTATATATTGCTTCGCTCAGTTGGTAGTGCTTCCAAATCAGAATTTTTTTGCTGGCTTGATGGAAAATCTAAAAATTTTTAATTTTGACTTGCTTGCTTGCTGTTAGTGTGTGTTAATGAGATTATTTTGAGATTAGTTGCTGTCAGAGAATTTTTTTATTTAGAGACAATTTTATATCTTTTACCCAAACGAACAGCATAAAATCAACTTAGAAATTAATGCTTGAAGCGTCATCATGAAGCATGATAATTTCAAAACAAAAAGCACAAGTACACGAAATTGAGCGCAAGCGTTTTGATCATGTCCAAAGCCCAGCTATTTGTATTTTAATTTAATTTTCAAATGTAGAATTTTTAGAAAATTTTATGAAAATCTTCTATTTGTAAGGGTTTGTCTCTTAATAAAAGGGCATGCAAGACACAAATTCCAAAAATTTTAACCCTGGCCGCTTAAAATTCAGTTGTTGTCCTCAAAGTAGTTTTTTCGTGAAATTCTATGTATGAAAAAATTAAAATTTTTATAAAAATGTTTAGAGCTGTGCCTCATTTTCATATTTTCATAAAGGGTACAAGAGGCAAAAAAAATATGTTTACGGTCCAGTTAAATCCGTTCTCCTTGGATTCATCTTTTCGGGAAATTCTTAAACAGAAATTAAAAAAAAAATCTAAAAGCAGAAAAGACACATATAACACTATTCTCTTATTCTCCTCTATACTCAGAGATACAAAATTAAGTTTCGTTAAACTTTTCTAACAATTTTTTATGTATTTATAAAACCATGGAATGGAATTTTTTTAAGTCCATTTGGTTGAAATATATGGTTGGAATCCCAGAATTCCAGGACTGTCATGTCTAACAGAACTATGTTATCAGCTAAACATGTCTCTGTTAAGGCATTTGGTTTGCGTCTTGGGTTAAAAAGTTCGACATTTCTACCGGTTGGTTATTGGTTTGCTGCAGTTTTAATATATTTTAAATATACTGTGCCGCAAACCAATAACCAACCGACGATTTAACTTTACACACCTAGATATATGTGTATTTATGACCGCATAATTTTCGTCTGGTCTCACAGTGCATTGTAATGATAAGAAAGCTTTTTGTTTCCTTTTAAACAATAAAAGTTTTAAATCGATCACAAGGAATTTTTCACATAAAAATGTGTCTTGGATATACATATGTACATACATACATACAAATTTTTTATAGATCTTTTAAGTTAAAGGGTATATTGCGTTCGGCGTAGACAATAATAGTAATCTTATTTAATTTCTATAGCTGGAGATTCATAAAACAACGCTGCTTATGAGGCTTTAAATGTGAGACAGCAAATGGAAACGACGAACATTATTGGGAAGTGTTAAAAGCAGTGAGTGCCTATGTAGTGGCCACACAATCGCTAAGTTTCTTTAACACTTTTATTATTATGGCATGTTAACAATTTGTTCTTCTTTCTTACCGATATTTACTGGTTTTGAATATACAGAGATGAGAAGAAAAAAAACTATTTTTACGACTTTTTTTCCTCTCTCGAAATGTTTTTTAATAACTAAATATTTTATGCTTTTAAGTTGCTACATCATTACGTGATTTCTTTGGAACGATGTGAAAACGTTTTCTAGTATTTATATCACTTTTAAAAGTATTTACATATGTATGTAACTTAATTGATCACAATGGGCCATGGAGTTTTGAAAATTTCATGATATTTCAATTTCCTTTAAAGCATTCCAAAGTTAATAAAAGCCATAAATAATTCTCGAAAAAATTTTAAAATAAATTTATTGGGCAACAGCAGCAAATGTATTTGGAACTTAACCAAAACACATTCTTTATTCTCGAGAAAAACCAAATGTTTTTCAGAATATCAATGTGTCAAACCAAAATTGTTGCAATGACAAACAAGCACATAAAGAAATAAACCAAAACAAATACGAGTATTCTAATCATACGAGTATTCGTGCCACAGCAACAAGTACAGCGATCACACACCTTTGCGGTTATTATATTTGTGTTACAACATCTGATCGATCTTTTATTTGCCGCCAGTTTCCTTTTGTGCTTTTTATTTAATTAATTTTTATTTTCTCGTTTCATTGTTATAATAAATAAATACGTGTCTTAAATGTTTAAACACATTTCTTTCAAACTTAAAAGTACTCGTATAATAGTAAAATAAAATGAAGAAAAAAAAGATCCATGAGTTGTTGTTCAGTTATTTCGTTTGTGGACCTCCCAGTAGTTGCGTGTGTAAAATACCATGGAATTAAAGTTTGTTAAAGTATTTTGTATGTCAAGTTGTCTCTAGTTTCTATAAAATCTAACCACATTTATTATCATTATAATGTTAAATTTTGGGGGAATGAATCATAATTACTCTTAAAAATGGAATGAGTTGTTGCTAGTGAACATTATGGGAGGGAATGAAGTTAAATAAATTGTATGTCCATTCAGTTAAATTCCATTCGAAAAGAATAATGGTTCAAATTTAATTATTTTATTATGAATATTTTACTATCAATATCACTATGTAAAATATCTAAGTAATTCAAAGAAGAGAAAGATGTAGATGGTGTTATATAAACGCCGTACAAAAATTTACTTAAACAGAGGTCTGAAAGGCAAGGTCTTTCATTTGTTTATAAAAAAAAAAAATTTAAACTAGCTGACATTAGCAAAAAAAACGTTTTTTTATATAATTTCATTCTTCATCGTCAGCCATTAAGCAATTGTTTTTAACTTTGTTCTTTAATAGCAAAATTTTTTATTTTTTATAAACCATATCTTATTTAAAATCTCTGCTTAGAAAGTTTGTCATAAAAATTAGGTCATTAGGTTTATTTGGTTTACTGTCGAGTATCAAAAATGTGAGCTGCGATTGAATTTCAATGACTTAAAAAATGCGAAAAAAAACGTCTTGAAAATGTTCACTTTAAATTTGCTTTTATTTTAATAAAATCCTAAGCGAATTAGAACTTCCCTATTGGGAATAACATCATCACTATCGTGAATAACATCATCCCTATCGTAAATAACAAACGGAATTTTTGCAGTGTTACCACTAGCAAAATACATATAAAAGTACACTTGAGATGAAGCAAAATTACCCAATTTAACGGAAACGGCATCTGATCAGAAATCAATGTTTTGTTTTATCAAAAACTTTTATGAAAAAAGAAGAACACAAAAATGCATTTAAAGGAGATCAATAAATCATACTATTTAATGCTGGTATGCACTATACTTCATAGTCAAACGACTTTAAAAAAAATATACAACCCTGTATGATGGAGTTTGTGAAAATTTTCAAAAGACAATAATAATTCACAATAAAGTCCTGCACAAGACCATTTATAAGAACTTTCAAGACATGAGAGATTTTTCAAATGCTTTACTACAGCGAAATATTCTAAAACAAACGCTAAACAACACTGTTGGAAAGACAAACAAGTGAAACAAATGTCTTAATAAAAACCATATTGAATTAATAAGAAACGAAAATCTAGTCATATAGAAATTTCTTATTTCAACATGGAAAAATATTAATTTACACTATTAATTTATTCACTTTATTTGTTTTTAAGTATCACAATATAAATTTTCTATTGTATTAATAATTGTTGAATTAATGTGACGCGTTCTTATTTTTAAATTGGAGCTTTGCCCTGAGAGTACTTGAACATGAACTTAATAAATTAACAAAGAATAAAACAAGAAAATAAAATAAATTCAGTAAAGTGCGACTTTGACTCGCGCACGAAGGGTTCCGTACGTTTGAGCATTGTTTTTATAGTGTTTTTTTACGTTTTTTCAGCTGAAATAATTTTTTTTGATTATTTTTCGTTTTTTTCTCGTTTTGGCGATTTTTTTAATTTTGGCGATTTTTTTCATTTTGACCATTTTTTTTTATTTTTGCGATTTTTTTTCATTTTGGCAATTTTTTTCATTTTGGCGATTTTTTTAATTTTGGCGATTTTTTCATTTTGGCGATTTTTTTTATTTTGACGATTTTTTCATTTTGGCGATTTTTCCGGTTTTCCGCGATTTATTTTCGATATTAGAAATAGAAATAGAAATAGAATAGAATATTTTTTTAATTTGGTGCTTTTTTTCGTTTTGGCGATTTTTTTTTTGATTTTGGCGATTTTTTTTTCGGTTTGGCGATTTTATAATTTTGAGATTTTTTTGTTTTGCCGTTTTTGAAAATTTCAAGAAGTTTGCTCTTACGGTTTCCAAGATACAGCAAGTTATCAAAATTACATAGTCAAAATTAAATTAACTGATGGTACACCCTCTAATTAAAATTTTTTAAATTTTAGTGTTAATTGTTGTAGTCTGTATAAAAATACACTAGCTTTACAAATTTCAAGTGCATATATGTACATACAATTGTATGTATATTACATGGGATTTCAACATTTTTCGTTGCTCGTTTTGGCACACCCTTTAATTTCCAACTCTCATGTATTTGTTGTTGTAGCGGCCAAGGGTCTACACACTTTGTCCAAATTTCAGGTCCGTAGCTCTTACGGTTCTCGAGAAAATACCCTGTGACGGACGGACGGACAGACGGACAGACGGACAGCGTAGCGAAAACAATAGGGTTCCTTTTTCACCTTTGGTGTACGGAACCCTAAAAAAAGTATAAATTTGCTTGAATATACATATATAGGGAAGGTACAAAATGTTCGTTGCTCTTCTTTGATAAAAAAAATTCCTGTAACGGTTTCCGACGACACACAGTGCGGCCAAAGTCCCTTTTTTTGCAATCAATTCATATCTTCACAACTACAATAATAAAGGTCACTAAATTGTATATGGGTAGCATTTAGAGCAAACTACATGTTCCAACGATATCTTGGCGGGGAAGAGAGGGGATACCGTCTTCCCCTCGCACCCTACCATTTAAAGTAATTATTATTTTTGCTGTATCTTCAGAACTACAATAGTGAGGCACACTAAATCTGATGTGGATAACTTTTAAAACAAACTGCATGTTCTACCAAAATCTTAGGGGTGTGGAAGGTGGGAGACGGGTACACCCCATACAAAGCAATTATTAATTAATTAATTAATATGATTTTTTTTTTATATAAGAAATAACAAAGCAGGAACAAAATGCATATAAACCGAGTTTAACCAACAAAACAAGCAAAAATTCGTGAATTTTTATTCACACATGCGCCTGATGAATTCCCTGCCATTGTTGAATGACTTCGGATAAGAATTATCCAAATAGGATTTTTTTTAACAACCCTAAAAATGTCCACTAAAATCACACGCACTATTTTTTTAAATCAGTATTATATATAAATGCAGCTACGATCATGCGTGACTCACATGTGACTGAAGCGTGTCTCACGCGTAACAAATCATAACATTTATACATTTGTAATGAAAGCACACAAAATAATGACAAGAACAACAGCAATAAAAGTAATAGCGGACGTCTTTAAGCTTTTTTTTTGGTAAAAAAAAAACGCTTGAGGCAATTACTAACTCGTACATACTCGTTAACTTCTGAGGCGCAACGATTTTAGTAAGATTGGTAGTACTTTGCTGATTATTAAAAAGATTTTAACAACAACAAAAAAATTAAAAATTAAAAATTAAAAATTTTTCGGGACTGATAAACATCAAAATTTTCCTATGTACATTTCAAGTTTTGAATATTTACATGGAAAATTCCAGAGCACTATGTCTCGAAAATATATCTATAAGTCATCTTATTCCAGCCCATATAATGGGTGTTTTTTATTGAGGTATAGTACTTTAAGTTGGCATCACTTTTTTAACTGGCGGCCATTTTGTCAGCTGTCAAGTGATTAATATTTAGTTTGGTTTGCTATTTCATTGTGATTTCATCATGAACAGGTTGACAAAAGAACAACGCTTGCAAATCGTGCAAATTTATTTCGAAAATAATGGTTCAGTTCGCGAAGTTTACCGCAAGCTCCGTCCATTTTATGGTCGACATAATCGTCCATCAGAGCAATTAATTCGGTTAACCATGGATCGTTTTCGCACTACGTTTACTCTATGTGATAATACGCATCCGCAGAGACGTCGAACAGTGCGCACCGAAGAAACAATTGCCGCTGTAGAGCAAAGTGTTGAAGAGGACCCGAATGAATCGATTCGCCACCGTGCACAGCAATTGGAGCTTTGTCCATCAACTTTATGGAAGATTTTGAAGATTTTGAATGTGGATGAGTTGTGGTTCCAACAAGACGGCGCTACATGCCACACAGCGCACGTCACAATCGATTTATTGAAGGAAACATTCGATGAGCGCATAATTTCGCGGAATGGACCTGTCAATTGGCCACCAAGATCGTGTGATTTGACACCATTGGATTATTTTCTTTGGGGATATGTGAAGTCGCTCGTCTACGCCAACAAACCAGAAACGTTAGGGGACTTGGAAGCCAACATACGGCCCCATATGCTCGAAAAAGTGGTTGAAAATTGGACCTGTAGAATTGGCTTTATTCGAGCCAGCCGCGGCGGCCACATGCCCGAAATCATATTTAAACATTAATAGCATAAAATTATCCTTCCAATAAAGCCAAATTGATGGACATTAAAACGATTTTCTTGTGTTTTATTTCAATTCGAAGTTCTATACCTCTAAAAAAACACCCTGTACATTTGAGAGACTTACAAAACCAAAATGCTTGATTGCCATTTCATTGTCATCCATCATACAAACATACTCAAACAATTCATATGCAAGCTTCCAAACTGCCAAATAATTGCAATAATCACACACAATCTTGTCAATCATTTTAAATCGAAAACAAGTAAATAAAGTCAAGTAAAAATTGTCAAACCCGCATACTATGTAAATGCAGTAACAACAGATGTCAAGTGATTAAAAAAAGCATTTTTTAACATTTTAAACTAAGTGCAACAAAAATAAAGAAGGAAAGCTCAAATCGTTAAATACACAACAACGACATTTCGAACCAAAAACCACAAACTAATGGGCTGGTTGTGTGTGTTGGGAACAACAGCTGTAAATACAATTGTGTACGATAATGAGGTAAAAGGACAACAATATGATGGGTTAATGGAGCAAAAATGTTTAACAAAATAATGCTGGTGAAATTAAGAGGAAAAACTTGAAGCATATTGATTCTTTTGCTGACAAAATATATCTACGTGTACCCCAAATACTTACTAGTGCAACATAATTAAGCCAATTGTATATATATGTAACAGTAAGTGTGCTGCTGCTCATCGTGGTTTATAATAATAAGTTTGAGAAAACAGATGCTAATACATACTTTGAAGTTGAATGAGAACAAAGCCGGTGGCGTGCATTACATTGTTTTGTTCAAAGCAAAACAAAGGCAAGAACAATAGGCTCCTTTTAGTCTGCTTTTAAAATTGTAAACCAGACAAAATTGTTTATAAATACAGATCTATACATAAATATGTATGTATATATTTAGATATATTTTGTAAACATTAATTATGTCACAATATTTATGGAAGCCAACTGGGAAACAGTATGTATGTATGTACATACGTACATATATGTATGTACATATATGTATGCACGTATCTTTTTAAATCAATTAGATAAATGGGTTTTTAAATACTTAAACTAATTGTTGAAAGTATGCCGCACAGTGAGACAGCCCTATAGTAACCGCGGTAAAAAATGGTTTTTGGCGTGTCGTCCAATTTGGATGAAATTTTCACAGTATATTAACAGATATATGAGTAACAATTCCCTGAAATTTCAGCCTCATACTTTTTGGTCTAGAGCAAGTCAAAGTTGAGGTATGCCAACGCGCTTGAAATATGTTAGTTCAATATGTAATATTCAAAAGCTTATTAATAAAAAAATACATAATAAATATAACTTTAAAGTATTTTGTTGATTAATTTAGTTGTTGTAGAATGAGTAGATGAAAGAAGAAATTTAAAAAAAAAACACAAACAAAATATTTCTTAACAACAGAATTGTGGTGTAAAAATTTAACATTTAGCATTTTCAATGGACTAGGAAATATAGAGCAGCCCCTCGCCCTAGTTGCAGACTTATATCAAATGAAAGATTGAAGTCTCAGCTTTCATTTGAAGTAAAGGACATATAGCAAAAGTTTGCAAAAGTAATTTAAACATACAAAATACTACAAAAAATACGCAACGTGCACATTCTGTCGCTATACGTATGTTAGCATGTTTACTTTACTTTTATTTTTTTTAATTATTAATTATTTTTTTGTTAAACAACATTACAGTAAATATCAAATTTGAAGGTTGAATTTTTTTTTTTTAACTGGAATTGTCTCAAAAATAACCTGTGCAAAATTTCAAAGCTCTACAATGACTCCTTGTATTTAATGCCGGTGTTGTCTCACTGTGTGCCGTTCTCTTTACTATAATTGTTGTAATAGAAGAAGAAGAAGAACATCTGCTATAAAAATGCATCACTGGATTCAGCGTACTAGAATTAAGTTTACCCGCCAAGTACCCCATTTGATATATTTTTTAACTAACACAGTGTTATTAAAAGAAATCGCAAAAAAACTGTATTCCACCTATCGTGAATAACACTGAAATTTTTATTCACCTCGAAGCGAAAAATGCTATTGTGAATCTCCCTTGAATGTTTTCCCCGTTGTCAGTTCTCAGAGACAGTGTTGCCAGTTTTTTTCTAAAGCTTATCCCCAATTTTTGATTTATCATCCCCCAAAAATCCCCAAATTTAGTTTTTTTGATTCAAATTTTTTCTTTTGTGAAAAAAATTAAATTTTTTTATTTTATTTTAAAAATAATGACAAAAATAACATATTTATTAAATAAAATTCATTTATATCGATAGCTATGAGTATATTTATATTCATATAAATTTAATTTCTACTTATAAAACTTGTAAATAAAAAATTACACATACAGGGCAATTATGTAAAAAATTTTGCAGGAAATTTCTCCCAGGGAACAATTCCAACTAATAGCAAATGATAGGGAAAACAAAAAAATCCTAATTGGAAAAGGGAGAAATTTCCTGCGGAATTTTTTACATAATTGCCCTAATAGTTTAATATACACAAGTTTAAAAAAAATTTTAGCCAAAGTTTACCATTTCAAAAACTTCAGAATCGAAATCTTCTGATTCATCAGCCTGAGAAACTTTGTTGTACATACTCGTAGTACTTGTATTAAAAAGTTTTAGCATTTCAGCAGGATTAAATTTGTCACAACAAATTGAATTATTTTTAAAGGGTGTGTTTATTCTAAGAAGTGCTTCCAAAAAGCCGTATTGCATTTTGTTGCGTATTTTTGTTTTGGTAGTGTTCATTATTGGTTAATCTGCCTTGATACTTCTTCTTTATACACTATGAATAGTAACACACATTTTTAGACTTGCCAGACGCATATTTCTTAGTTCAAAAATCATTCTTGTTTGACCATCCGTTATAAAAAAAATCCCCTCAAATTTGGTTACATCCCCAACAAATCCCGACATCCTTAATACGAAATTTTCATCCCCAATCGCGAAAAAAATCCCAATTCCCCTAAACTGGGAACACTGCTCAGAGAAGGTAAAAATTGGAAATATTTGCATTCGATAATAGGGCCTTTAATTATACATTTTTTTATAATAATGAAAGAAATCTTTGAGTACCGACCACCCCTCTGCAACTGCAGGTTGTGAAACTAATTTTTTGGTCATCCCTTTACACCATAAAATTTACTAATTTTCTTTTCAACTAAAAAGTAGTTGCAATGTAAAAATAACATGCGAAATAATTTACATAAGTTTTTACTAACATATTTTACCAGTCAACCCGGCAACTGTCACAATATGAACTGAATATAATTTATTTTTGTGTGAAATACATTTGGCGCCATTTTTTATTTCTTGTTTTTTTTTTCATTAAATCCTAAATGCAAAAATTTCAAAATGAAAGATACGTCTGTATATAAGAAACAAAGTGATATTTTACCGTTTTCTTTGTTTTTTTTTTAAATTTATTTATTTTATAGGTTAGATGCAAAAGGCTTTATGACTCACTTATCGAAGAAGAGAAATGGGCATGATTTATGGTTTGTGGATTTTAGAGACCACACAAAAATAAATACTTTTCGAAAGCAGAACGAACTCCGTTTTTTTTCTTTCGTTCTTTCCACACTCGTACGGGCAAACAGCCGGAGCATAAACAAGCAACCAACCAACCAACGTATTAATAATTTCTCTAATTTGTCAGCGTGGCAGGATTAAATAAGAAAACAACAAGTATGACACAAAAATGTGTTAAAAATTTCCATTGAAAAAAAGTGAAACATTCACAGATTAAAGAAGAAACTACTTTTGTATTTAAATCAAGGTGTCAATACCTAACGTAGCGTATTGGCTTTAATGAATCAGATATATATGCATATATATATAAGTTTTTAACTGCAAAAGGAAGAAAACAAGAGATTAATAATTCGCACACACGGATACAAAAAAAAAAGAAATTTAAGAGGATTATTAAGATTGCATTTTAACGGGAAGTGGAATATTGTGAAGAGCATATAAATAAGACAATGTGCAACGTTGAAGTTTTGCTACTAACGGCTTCAACCAAACAGACATTTATTTAGGACACTTCCTTCAAAAACCCAAATCAAATGGCAGCAAATTATTAAGGCTTTCTAGGCTGGCCTAATGCATAATGATGCTAGACGTTTTGTCTGGCAATTTAACAATTATTTATGTCATTTTATTAGAGATTTAGACAGTTGTTTGTTACTTTCCAAGTTACTAATAATTACTAATTACAGCTAAGATGATTTATTAGTTCCAATCATAAAGGAGCTTTTTTCTTGACGTTGAATACTTGATAATAGAATTGAGTTTGAGTGAAAATATTTCATGACTGATTGATTGTGATTTTAAGAGATTTATGCCCTTATTCTGTAAGAAGATTGCAGACGTTTTTGTTTGAAAATATTTTGGAGTCTTTACTTTGAATTATGTGAATCATTTTCTTCAAAAATGGTTGTTCACTTTGATAATGAAAAATAAAAAATATTATTGCTGTTTTTTAAATAAAAAAATTTAGCAAATTTTAATTAAAATCTTTATGAAAATCTATACGGTTTACACAAAGTTTTTTTTTATTTGTTTTCAAGATTTGTTTATCTAAAACAAAACCCATTAACTGACAAATGCTCAAAACTACAACCAAACAAGCAATGTGGATAATTCACACACCTTTTTAAGCAGACCGTAGCTAATTCACTTATGCTTTTTATAAATATGTTGTACAAGGTGGTAAAAAAATAAATAAAAATACTAGATTTTGATTAGATTTTCTGCAAATCTAGTAACAAAATGTATTTAAATTTGTATGGGAAATCTAGTAAATATCAGTGAGATTTAGTTCAAAAATTTTTAAAAATACATCAAAAATATGTCTTGTATATAATTGTTTGGAACAAAACTGGAAAGCATATACACGAACCATCTAGCACAGACAATAAATAATAATTGTCTTAAAGAATCACAACCGCGACTTTTTTTCGTACATACTGAGTTATATTTGATTATATAAGCGAATATCGTTTTCTCCGTTGACTATATTTATTGCAAGGAAAAATAATCACCCCTACCGCGAATCTCAAGGGAACAATTCTTTATTCCCATGAACAATAAATTGCCATCGCCAATTTTTAGGGAATGAAATAAACATCTGTTACAAGTCGAACCTTCTATTGTGGATTAATGTAATTTATTTGTTTACGCGTATAAAATATAAAATTGTCAATAATATTTAGCAAACAAATTTAATTTCGTTCCGATTTATGTTATCACAAGAAGAAAAAACTTATTGGAAAAAATAAAGAGATGAAATTTGAGAAATGCAAGAAATCCACTGTGTTTATCGGCACTGCATGCATACATACGTCTGTATGTATATATACATAAATAAATTCATGGACTTGCGCTCCTTTTAAAAATAAAATCAAACAATTAAAAATTGTTTAAAAAACAACAAGAAAACTACTTACATTGTGCTTCTTTTTTTCAATCGCAAATAAAACGTTTATGAAAAAATACTCATAATTTTTGGGGAAAATCCCACGGAAATAAAAATCGGCGATGCCATATTTTTTCGAAAATAATTCACGATTGCAACTTTAGGGAGTAGGGAAATATTTCGAGGGGAAAGATATTCATGATAAGGGGCATCCTTAAACGATCTCCAATCATTACTCATATCGGTGTTTGTGGGTTGTATGTATTTCTTTATTTTTTATTGATTTGCATAAATGGAAGTGCAATTTGTTTCAATTTGTTTCATATAAATAAATATAAATATAAATATAATAATAAGTATATAATGTGCATATATGTATGTACATATTTCTTTCAAAAATAGTTTAAACAAATGAATTCGTTTTTAAATTCCCTGCTTTTAGTTGTAAAAAATAGTTTTGATGCTTAAATATATGAAGAAATTATGAAATGATGTAGGCAATAAATAACTCACACACGAGGAAAAAGTGCAAAAAAATTTACAAAATATGTAAATAACCATTTATCAATTTTTATGGCTAACAAGAAGAGAATAGTGAAAATGTTAGAGAAATTACTGAATATACTTATCGAAGACTGCAATGAAGCAGGACTACTAGACATTTATGCTGAGTAGACATTTGGCATTTTTTGTATTGTCATTTTGTGGTGTCATTTTAAAGATGTGTTCACATTATTCACCCTTATCGTGAATCATTCCCATGAACAATAAATTGACATCGCCAATTGTTAGGGAATAAATTAAACATATGTTGCAAGTCGAACGTGCTATTGTGAATTGATGTAATTTTATTTTTTTACGCCTATTTTTTATAATTTTCTTAATAAATTGTTATTATTCAGCAAAATTAATTTTCGTAATAAATTGTTATTATTATTAATAGATTTCGCTCCGATTTATGTTAATGGAAGAAGAAAAAAACTTATTGGCAAAACTAATGAGATGAAATTTGAGAAATGCATCAAAGCCACTGTGTTTATCGGAAGTAATTACAAAGATTACAAACATTAGTGAAAACATGAAGAATTATTGCAAGTATGTTTTTTTATTATTATTTCCACCAATGTAGCCAGCTGTAGCTTTTTTGCATAACCACTCCTTTTAGAAATAAAATCAAGCAATTGAAAATTTCTTTAAAAATAAACTACTTATATTGTGCATTGGGAAAAACCCACGGGAATAAAAATGGGCGATTCCATTTTTTTTAACATGTGAGCTTTTTCAAATGGAAATAATTCACGATTGCAATTTTAGGGAAATGGGAAATATAGGGGTGATTATGTTTTTGCATTGCCCTACGAAATATGTCGGGAAATGTATAATGATTTCCTGGGAATTGTTACCCTTTTCGCATTTCCCCTCCTCTAAATTAAAATTTCCCTGGAAAAAAGTGGGTATTCTAAATATGAGGGATAGGGAAAATTTTTTGAGAGTTTTCTCGGACCGAGAAATTACTTTGCTTTATAAAACATTCATCTATTATTTTTTTTATCCATTAAATATTATTATTATTGATAATAATAACAATAAAAGAATGGAAGTCGTAATAATGCAAAGCTATTTATCGGGCAGACAAAATTCTACCTTTAGCTAACGACAAGTTCTGAAAGAGGCACTAAAATACTCGATTTTGTACGCCTGCCTTAATAAGATAAGAAAAACTTTGTAAAATTTACAATTTCCTTTAAACATGGATAATTTTTTGTTCCGTCAACTAAGGTTGAAATAGTTATTACGAAAACTAGTTGATAAATTGTGAATGAATACGTAGGTATTCGCAATTGTGAATATGCATTTGATGGAAAGAAATAACAGCTGACAAATAACAAAAATAAAATGCAGTGAATGTGCGGAATTAATTTCAAAATTAGTAGAAAATTGCATTTAGCTGGACCTAAACTATTTAACTCTGTCGTGCATTCATTCGTCCCATTTTTATTATCAACCGGGTTTGTTTCTATCAAGCTTACAGGTCTTGCAATTTGCTTTTTGTTGCTCATAATAAGCGCCACGTGCATCAATTATTTTGTTTATTTTTAACGATTTTTTATTTATATACATATTTCTATTTATTTGCTGCTTACATTTCGAGTGAATATTTTTCTCCTACTATTTTGTAGTTGCAAAAAAGAGAACTAAACTTCCGTTAATAGCTATTCACAATAGTGATTTTGCAGTTTCTGGTTCAAAGTAAATTTATATAAAGTATATGCAAGTACTCAGGTGATTAATTTTTTTCTCGTGTAGTGTCTATGCATGAATGTCAAAAGTTGTTTACAATTTTCGTGCGCCATTTTGTTTTGCTTTGATTTGTTATACACAATTGTGTGTAGTGAAAAAGTTGAAATAAATTTTTACTCAAAAAAGGTGTTACAAAACATTTAAAAATAATTATATTTAATTATTAAAATAAATATGTAGCTTTTTTTATACTTATTTCACGTAATAAAGGTTTATCAAATAATAAATTTACTTTGGTTTTGTGTATCCATACATTTCCTTTTTGTTGTATGCAGATCTGGGACTTGCATTAAATAAGCAAATGCATTGACCATTTTCCCGCACTAAACCAAATCAATACAAATGCAAATTTATTACATTAGAACTAACTTTGATAATTATAGTGCAATTTTTTGGCATTAAACTAAAATCTCTTCAAAGTAATACATTAATATTGCGCTAGCACCAAATCACATGGCGAAAAATGGAACGTAAATGTGTACATAAATAAAAACATACGTACATACATAAATATGTAAACTTTTTTCTATGTACATATTGCCACTTAAGGCAAAAATCATATCACTACCATTTTTATACAGCCCAATTATGAATCGTAATTCCCCGGGGGTTTTTCCCCTTTCCCATTCCTCCTATTATGAATTAAAATATCCCCGGGAAAAAAGTAGGTATTCTAAACATAAGAGAGATGGAGAAAAAACTCCCCGGGAAAAATGTAGGTATTCTAAATATGAGGAAGATGGAAAATTTTTTGAGAGTTTTCTCCCCAAACATTTTGAAGGGAATTAATGCAAAAATTTTAAAATCAAATTAATAAATGTTATATGTATGATATATGCATTTGTTTAGAACAAAAAGTTTAAATAAGCACTGGAATGTTATATATCTCTCTTGTTTTAGGAATTTTTATCCAAGCCCTGCACACATCAACTTCAAAAACATGAACTACTTCTACCTATAGAAAAAATACTAAAACACTAAAAATTTCACGCGTCCTTTAAGTTCACATAACAGGTACAAGGAAGATTTGTTTTCCTATAATATCAAGACCGATAAGAAAAACTATGAAATTTACAATTTTCTTTGTATATACAGTAATTGGAAATTTAATCCATTCGCATCTGCACCTGGGCAGTTTTAGCCTCCACTTTCCCAGCATACAATTATTCTGCATGGTTGTATATGGTTACGCTGTCTATTTATTTTTTATTTAAGCAAAAAAGATATTTATATTAACGTACTATCTTATTGGCAATGAAAAACCAACATTTTTATTAAATTTCTATTGCTGAACTCTTGCTTTATTGCAGAGTAAAATGTAAACATTAAAAAGCTGCTTCAGATTTTCCTCTCTCCCGCATTTGCTTATTCCCCTGCTATTCAGAATAGGAGGATTATTCCCCGGGAAGAAATGACAGGGAAGAGAAAAAACTCCCCGGGAATATTCATAATTGGACTGATAATTTTTCAAGAGAAAGACAAAACTTGATTAAATTGTTCCAAGCGGTAGGATATTCCGTTTATAAAATCACAATTTTTTAAGATATAGCTTTACAATAAAATAAACGAAAACCTAATTACAAGCATCAAATTTAAATTTTCACTAAAATTTTGTTTTTCAATCAGTGCGTATGAAAAGTAATGCAAGTTGCCCAGGTCTGGTTGTAATCATCTGTTTTTGACATTCATCCATTATTTTTACACAAACAAATCGCACGTTGCATATACTTTATATAAATATACTTTGTTCTGGTTGAAAAGTTAGGGTTGCCAGCTCTTTTTAACCGCTGGCATTTGACAATACTGATTTATCAACTTTGTTGTAAAAATTTGTTTTGTTAAACGCAGGTTGCTGGTTATATTAAGCCTGATTATTTGTGTTAAATTTGTTTGAAATCGGTGGTAAAAGATTTGCCCAAAATAAAGTTGTAAAATCTAGGGTTTTTATGCCTACTATAAGTAACTAGACAGTTCTTACTATAAACTGGGTATCGAATTTTCTCAAATTTATTGTGGTTTCTATGAATGGTAAAAGTTATGGACCATTCGCTCCTTTATATAATCGAATTTATGAGTATTATATTGAATATATATATAATTTATTTCATCAGTGGGTTTTTTTGGTAAAATTTTTTTTAAATTTGAAATATATTTCTCTTAAAAAAAAAATTCCACTGCTATTTCAATTTGATTTTAAGCATTTCAACGGGCGATATGAGCAGATTTATGTACGTATGCAAATGAAAAACACGGAAACAGGGAGGTAAGCTGATACTACCAAAAAATAAAGCAAAGCTACATATGAATAATGTACGGATATATCGAGCGGAAGGGTTCAATAAAAAAACAACAAGTGAAAAAAACATACAACGGACTGAAGGGAATAGAGCCTGAAATTTATATGAAAAGGAAACTAGACTAAAATAAAAGGATAATCTAGGATAACTAGACAAAGAGAAGTAACCTAACCAGTGCTTTAAATATTAATGCGAATAAATCAATTACAAAAAACACACACAAATTAATTGCAACTCACCTAAATTTATTGTAGTGGTAGTATTTAGTTAAAAGTTAACGCTGGTATTGTTGTCGTGGCTGCTAAGTATGTATTTTAAAACAAGTGTTTTAATGCCTGTTTTAAATGTGTTTAAACCAAACAGCACAAAAACCCACTGGCGTTAAACGGGTGCACTCAAGTGTAAGGGTTGGCTGGCTGACTGATCCCTTTACAAACAGCAGAAACAAATACGACGATTTTAATGTCGAGGAAGTAGAAGACAACGACAATAACAACAATGTTTTGTAACAAGTTGCTGTTGTAGCTGTTTTTGTTGTTGGCCGTTTAGAAAAGTGACACAAAAACTTGCGAGTAGATTTGGCAGTTGGGGAGTTTGTAATCCTTTAATTTTGTTTCATATGCATATTGCAGGGTAAAAGTTTTTCCAATTGCAAGAGTGTGTGTGTAGATGTTTGTAGAAAATCACACACGTACTGGCAAAAAAAAAGTTCAACACAAACTTATGGCTCCCCGGCAAACACTCGCACACACACACACACACACACACACACACCTTAACGAACACTTACTTACGAATGTAGCCAGATTGTTGGGATTTTAAATACACAAAATTTTTCGTTATTTTACGGTTGTTGACAACAAAAGGGTGGGTCGTTTTAAGCTTTTTGTTTTATTTAAAATTGCTAAAAGATTTACTGCCGAAATCTTTGTTTTAATTTTTTTAACGCTTTTTATTTAAATATATTTATGTGTTATTTTTTGTTATACATATGTATTTAAATTTATTAGCAAAAACAAAAGCTGTTTCTTATTATTATTTTTTTTTTAGAAAAGAAAATTTGGGTGGAGTTACTAAGGAACTTTTGGTTTTTATTCTATTGTATATTTATGTATTACTGTTTTAAACAATTGTATTTTTAATATTTTATAAATTTACTTTTTTTTTAGCATTTTAAAAAGTTTCCTTTAAATCTTTAGATTTTTTCTTTGTTAAATCTTCCCGTTGACTTTAATTTAACTTCTTTTTAATGCAAATATTTTTCACAAGAGTCCAAGAGTTATTAATGCAACAACAAAAACAGCAATTGTATTAAGGATAATGAAAAACAGGAAACAAAATAAGGGATGAAATAGTTAGACACTGGCATATGCAAACACACACACTGGCACACGCCTGCACACACACAGACACTGGTAACTCCAAAAACACAACAAGAACAACAACAACGAAAAGGAGTTGTTATAAAATAAAATATTATGCCGGGCTAGTTTTAGTGCAAAAATTAACTAGACGAAAAACGCATAAATTAAGTCAGTCGGTTACAAAAGTGAGCAGACTTTTTAATTAATTTCCCTTATTTCTTTTTTTTAAGCAATATGTTTAAAAATATTTGCTTTTTTTATATTTACATATTTATGTAGCTTTTCACAAATGTATGTTCAACTTTTTTTTAGAGAAAAAAGTTTTGCTTTAAATATTGCCACTACCGACCGCTTTTCTATGATGCATACAATATCCCAGTAACCGTCATACTGAAGCCGAAAAATATCATTGCCGTTCGTATTGGTGGCGGTTAGTGAACTTCTTCTCAAGTTGTAGGAACATATATACATACATTTATACATGTGGTATGTAAAATGCTCAGTCCGTCTGTCGTTCCCAGTCGTTTCTATTTCGTTTCCTAGCTACCATCCCATAGTTGGGAGTATAAAGGATTTCACATACATACATACATATGCATATGTTAAGTTATCTGTGTACATATCTATCTATATATTTATGTATCTATATGTATGTACGTAACAGTATGTATTAAGGGTGGTTGTTATGCCTACTTTCATGACAAGTGTTTGTGAAGCGGGTGTGGGTGGAGTGGGGGGTTGGTTTCTTTTATGCACAGGTGTAGAGATTTTTCTTCCAGTTAGAAACTCGCGAAAGTTACACTCAATACTTATGTGAAGCTGTAAGAGAGTGTTTAGTTATTTCGCGTGCGCAAGAGAGAGCCCTTTAGAAGGGTTTACCATTTAACACATAATGAAATTTATAAATTATATATTTTTATATTGAAAGAATTTCCT
Organism: Tachina lurida; assembly: GCA_944452675.1. NCBI lineage: Eukaryota > Metazoa > Arthropoda > Insecta > Diptera > Tachinidae > Tachina > Tachina lurida. Next base: position 155,348,804 of record OX101753.1, on the reverse strand, counting down.
GTTCGGAAATGCATCAAAAACTGCTCATATGATGCAGAGCAGTGATGCACTTCCAAACAGATCCCAATTTGCTCAGATTTCTGGGATTCAAAAAATTAAAAACAGGAGCCAAATTACGGCACTCGTTATCGAAAGAAATTACGAAATATTTCAATAGAGTTTATATGGAAATATTTTTAAATTCGGATCGTATCGAATGCCGTAATTTTCCCCCAGGCCTAGCATAACATAATGTCGTATTGTTACGAGAAGTCAATGAGTATGCAAAGTATCACAGGAATCGGTTAAGTAGGAGGGCTTGAAAAACAATATCATCTTTGTATGGACGTGGCATTTCGCACTTTTGTAAGCATAATATCAAAGAGTGAGACGAACTCATTGTTCGTGCAAAGATTTGTAAGAATTTGTTAATAGAGTTGTCACACTGACATGGTTTTAATAAAAGTTGGTTTTAAAGTTAAAGCTTAAACCCACTTTTTGAATTGGTCTTGAACTTGGTAACAAATCTTAGAAAACTTAGGAGCCACACGTTAAATTTTTGCCTTTCAAATTCCATTCAATTTGCAATACACTTACACTTTTTTTTACTAACACAATCAAACTTTTTAAATTGAGAACTAGGTTGCTTTCAAATTCACCTATCCATTTATATGGCAACTTAATTTTCAATTTGAACAGCTGATCATAAATGACTGCTGGTGAAATTGACTATCAATTTGTGCCACAGCTATCAATTTCCAGCAACACAGTATGTGTATTGAAATTGAAAGTGATTTATTGAATGTGTGGCTTCAAATAACAAATAATTATTTGTTTTAGTTGTCATTATTTGCTTTTATAAATTTTTTTGTGCATTATCCATTTATTGTTTTTTATTGGCAAATACTTGTAAGCGTGGCAACCTCAAACATTGTATTTGCAAATAGTGCATTAATTGTGAATAGTTTTCGTGAGCTAGTAAGTCACAATAAAACAATTATATTTCAACAATTTATAGTTTTATTTGCATATAAATGTAGCAATAAACTAGAGCATTTAACTTTGCAAATCCTAGGATTCAAAACCATTTGCACAACATTGTGAATAGCCGAATTCTCAATCTTGTGTAAATGGTCTTACATCGTAGCATCTGTAAAATGGTATAGTATATTGATACTCACCACTAAGAATTGTTGAGTGGTGAGTATCAATATACTGACTATTTTCCACATGCTACGATGCAAGACCATTTGCTCAAGTTTGTGAATTGGGCTATTATGGTTTTATTTGTTTGGAACGCAATTCCACACAACGAAATATATTGGAAATGACAAACGTTGTACACATCATGGCGCTGTCACAAATGGCCATAATGTGAAGTCAGCAGAATATTGCAAGTTAAATAAAAGCTTTTAATAAAGGCCGCAATTATTTCTAACTTAATTTCAATGCATTTGACATGAATATTTCCTATAAAATTAAATTAAAAATTTTTTCACTTAGTTTTCTTTCTCATTAGATTTAATTCGAAAAATTCCTTTAAACGTGTTACTAGGACAACATTCATCAGACAATTGCTGTCATATATTAAAACCGATTTTAAGTAATAAAATCCTTATAAGGCAAAATAAAGTCGTCCGGCGAGCAAGTAAAGTATAGGTATATATTTATTACTCACGCCACAACTCTCTCTCTAAAATTTTCCGGTAAATTTCCAGTTTACACACTCAATTTTATTTTAATAAAAAAAACACATGCGTAATAATTGCTAATGGCCACATAGTGGGTGTGAAGAAAATTAACAAAATCAAAACATTCGGCCAACACTATAGACAAACAATCATTTGGTGAATAGACATAAAAGTGGGAAGTAAGACACCCCAAACCCAACCATCTTACTCGTATCCATAAGTTTCCTGAGACAATAGGAAAAGGAAGTTATTATACCAAAACATTGGAGATTGGAATGGAGTTTTGAAATATCGACAAAGAGACACAGTGTACAACAGAACATCCTTGTTGTTGTTGTTTTTGAGTCGTATGCCAATGATGATGGTATAATAAAGACGACTTCACAAGTATTGCATAAAAATTCAGATATTTTGATGCGGCAATAAAACGGTCCAACACCAGCTAAACAAAGCCGAAAAGCATAGAGCCTAATATTAAGGCAGAGAGGAAGAATAGCAGAATTAAAAGTATGGGAAGGAGTATAGAAGGAATTTCATTGCCGGTATTTAGAATTTAAATTAAAAAATACTTGAGTTTGTATATTAAAATTTAATGAATGCTTTAAGTGAAATGTTATAACCAGAGTAAAATTCGTAATATATAAAAATGTAGGTTTGTATATTCATATGAATATGTTTTAGAAAGTTAGAAAGTGTTGAATAAAGACAATAAAGCAGGAAGGGATGCCATATGCAGAATGATAACATATGGAAAATATAAAGGATAATTTACTTAGATACATACATAAATATATGAACAGTATGTACATATATGGAGCATTCCACGCCAAAAATGGATGATTAGGTAATTTTTTGTTTTGACTTCTCCAATTTTTTTAAATTATTATTTTAGGGCAATGAATGTTTACTACTATTAGTAGGTGTTACCTTCTTTAGGAAAGGGATGGTGATAGAGAAGACAGGTGGTGAAGGAAGACATAGAGAAAACCTTCATTATTTTACAATTCTGTTTTTTGCACTTTTGCTTTTTTTTTAATAATACAGTGGTGCAGCGCCTCTGGTGTGAATTAGGCGTATTAAAATGTTCGAAGCTGTGTTTCGTAGCCATTTTATTGGTTATTTTACTTCGCCGATGATTCTGCTACACAATACCGACGTACCCTACAACAACTGATACAAAGGGACACTAATGTACATCAGAAAAATGCTTCGTGTTGTTATTTAATGACTGTCTGAGACCGGCCGCGAACCCAGGACCTTCGATTTTGTAGTCAACGTGCTAACTACTTCAGCTAACGACTCCCTGATTGAAAAGTTGATATCTTTTAATAAGAATAATAATAAGAAAATATCACAAAATTGGGGAAATAAAAACAAAAATATTTCCAAACCCTCAGGAATGCCCCATATACTAATGAACTGCAGATAAAGAGCAACAGCCAATAGACAAAAGTAGGCTTAAAACAACGGTTATAAAACTAAAACAGTTTTTCCCCGCAACACAGGGACCCGTTTTCTTGCTCTATTTTTTTTGTTCTGTTGTCACCAGCGCACACAATGCCCACAAATGAAGGGACGGTAGTAGTACTTTAATGAAAATGTGCAGGGTTCAATGAAATGCATATGTACATATGCATCTAGTTATGTATATACACTTGAAATTTGGCCTTTCCATTTTTGCTTTATTTTGGCCTAAAACACAAATGTTGCTAGACTACAACTTTTAACTTAATTTTAACGTAAGAACAGCAACGAAAAGTTGGTTTACAAAACCATTAGTCGTAAGAAATTTTGCTCAAATTAATACCTTTTTCAACTAAATTTGTTTAACTTCCAAAATAATATAATAAGGAATAATTTCTTAATTGGACTTAAGTTCAGTATTTTCAATTATTATATGTAGAATGAAATATTTGTATCAATTAATCCAGCCATCGTGAACAGTTTTCCCCTTGAAATATTTTCCCTTTTCGACAAATTGCAATCGCGAATAATTTTTCCCTAGAAATATGTTCCCTTTTATGTGAATAATATTTTTCAAGGAATTTTTTCACTTTTGCCTCGGGTTTGTTTACTTTATTTTTCCGCAAGAAAATTTTCCCGGGGAACAATTTCAAATACATAGTAGCAATTAATAGGGAAAACAAAAAAATATAATTAGAAAAGAGAGAAATTTCTCTCCGAATTTTATTCTTGATAAATAAATATAAATATAAATAATTATTTTTAGGACCAGATCAGTTGATAAAGATTAATAAGAATAATTCCCTGCAACAACTTTTTTTTATTGAATATGAACCCTCTTTGGTTCACATGCAGTAAATTTTATGGCGATGGTATACTAAGGAACACAGATTTAAGCTTTAAAAAGAACATTTAATTTGAAACCCGAAATTTGTGTATGTATTTCTTACTATCAAACTTAAAGTTGTCTGATTTTCAATTAATTTTTAAGCTTTACAAATCTGCTTCCAGATTTTAACATTCACTACACACACAGAAAAAAATAAGTTTCATTTTTGATAACAAAAATCCCGGTATTCAATCATTTTAATTTTCGAATTTCCTGTGATAAAGAAATCCGCTATATCAATAACAAAAATTGTAAAATAATAATATTTTTTTCTTCAATAATATACATATTTGAATTAATAAAATATCTTATCAATAATTTTTAATGTAAATGTAATGAATCAAAGAAAAAAGTTGTTGACTGAAATTTTATTTTCAGTGATAATTGTTATTTTATTGTATGTGTGTGTGTTGATGGATGAATGTTAGTTTGTTTTTGCTTGGCTGCGATTAAAACTAAATGTATTTGGGATGAGTCGAACCGGGAATCTCTTGACTAATAGACTAACGTGCTTACCATTCAGCTAAAGAGCAAATGGTTATTGGATTCGCAAATAATGAATACAGGCAAAACATGAGAAATCATGGTCAGCGTGACCGTTTGACCGACTAAAGTGGCAAATTGCCACTTTTTCAACTGCCTTGCCACTTTTTTGGCTGCCTTTCCACTTTTTTTCTCCCTTTTTTTAGAGTGAATTATATTAAAATACGTTAAAAATAAAAATTTTATTGTAGTTTTCTCGTTTTTTTTTAATTTTGCCCCTTTTTTTGATAAATCCTCTTTTGGTGCCACTTTTTGAAAAATGTCATCGGTCATGATCATGGTTCTTCTACATTTGCGCATTGCGTTTTGGTATAATCTAAAAATAACTTTGTTGAGAAAAAAAATAAGCCATGACGATTTTCGGCTACTTGTTGTAATTCACACGTATACAACACGACCAATCAAAAAAACAACAACATCAGCACATAACCATGTCCAGTCAATCAACAAGCAAGATAAACACCAACACAAGCAAAACAAAAGTAAACGATATTTTAAAATGCGCGGAATTGATAAATGCAATATTCAAGTTAATGACAAATATAATTGAAATTAAAAATTTTATGCATTAACTTGGTTTTATTGAAAATAATTCTTGTCTATTTTTTTCTGTGCATTGATAGCTACAACAAGCGTTTCCATGAAATTCACGATAGCAAATTTCCCTTCGCGGGGAATTGTAAATTTCGTGGGAAGAAAAATTTCACATTTTATTCACGATAGAGGTGAATGTGATTTTGTAGAGCAGACAAAGAAAATTAAACTAGAATTTTAGCTTGAGGAAATACCCACTTCATCAGCACCCATGCCTATCTACTTGGGCAGCTATTTAACATGAATTTTAAATTTTCAATAATTTCTCATATTCCGTTTTATTAAAAATTCATGCTGGCTGTTCCGTTCAACTATGTGTTGTTGTCAGAATATTTACAACTAACTTTGATGTTATTTGTTCATTAAAAATTATCACATGTAATTTGGCTTAAAAAGCGTTACGAACTTTAGCCTATTCAATTCAAAAGAATATAGAAACAAATACAGTTCGAAAAATAATAATTAAATTAACTAATTAATAGTCATTGGCTTGTGGCAAAAATTAAAAATAAAAATATACTTAATAGTAACAAACCAAAAAAGTTTGTCTTAAGTAGAACAAAAATAAGCAAATTAACAAACATGTGTATAGTTAGTAAGGAACAAAACGACAATGGTAAGACTGTTGTAATATATATAGAAGATGGTAATATATATAGAAGATGGTATATATATATATAGATGGTAACTTGCGTATACATTACGAAACACATTAGCAAATTGAAATGCAATGAATCAAACCAATTCACATATTCCATTTGCAATAAAGTTACGTATATAAGGCAGACATCTACATCAACTGACACCACACACAGTGGACCAAAAACACAGAAGAACGCTGATGAGGAAGGTTTAGTGGCCTTCGGATACGGCTGGCTGTTCCGTTCAACTATGTGTTGTTGTCAGAATATTTACAACTAACTTTGATGTTATTTGTTCATTAATAATTATCACATGTAATTTGGCTTAAAAAGCGTTACGAACTTTAGCCTATTCAATTCAAAAGAATATAGAAACAAATACAGTTCGAAAAATAATAATTAAATTAACTAATTAAATAGATTATGTTAACAAACAATCTCTGTCGAAATAGATAGACATGGGTGCTGATGCAGCGAGCGGCAACACAGAGAAATGCCGGTATTTCCCCCAGCTAAGGTTCTGGTTTAATTTTTCTTGTCTTCGAATGGGATATGCAAAATGGGCTATGGTAAATATGTTGGTTTCTGTCTCCGATAGTTAAATTTAAATTTCACAGTATATTTTCTCTGCAGTTCTGCAAAATGTTCTAAAAAACGGAAATTTTTGCTAAACAAAGAGGTGAAATTTCTCAATGCGCTTTTCAAATTCCGTAAAATGATATTTAGTCATGATTTCTAAATTTTGATATGTATTTATGTATATCTACTATTTAAGATGATTAAAATTCTTTGAAATAATTTAAATTAAATTTGTTTCCCTATATATTGTTATGCATTTACATTTATTTCCACTTACCTCAACATTTTCCACATCAAAATAGGACAAGGTCTTTTTTGTCAACTCAAACCAACGTTGTTTATAGTTGACGGGAGTAAATCGCTTTTTGTTCTGTGCTCGTTTTATCATAAAACCGCTCTTGACAATGTCGTACAAACGCTCAGACATTTTATCCATTTTGCTTTGAAAGGATTTACTCAAACGCATTGTGGTCGCTGAACTGGAGGATTTTATGCTGCCACCGTGAGTGGAACGATTCATTTTGACTTGTTTTGTGGACCACACTGAACGAATGTTAACAATGTTATAAATCTCTTAGGGTTTTACACTTATCACAGCATTATGTTTAGAAGTATTTAAGACAGTTTATTATATTAAAAATCCTAGAAAGAAAAAAAAAATTAAATTATAATACAAGTTAAATTAAAAATTTCAATATTATTAAGGCCTGCAAATCAATTATCGAGTATGTGATAGTTGCATAACTGTCGATAATTCTAAGCATTTGTCAAATTTAAAAAAAAGACACATAAATGTACATACATACATATATAAGATTCGCTTGTTTAATTCATCCTTTTTTTACTACTTTTCTTTTATTCCCATGGATTATAACTAACAATTTGAATATACGAGGACATACAGACATACATAATTTATGTATAACGAACTTTTGTATTACTATTTTTAATTTTAACTTTATTCGTTCGTTATTCGCTTGTTTATGTGTTTGTCATTATTAAAAAAAATTCCCAGCGATCATGCTGATCGGTTGATCACAACAATACACTCCTCCCACACAAGATTTTTAATTTTTATTTATGTTTAAATCTTTTTATGGCAGAAGGTATAAACTAGATACACACAAGTATGTATAGTTATCCATATTTTCAAATTTGACTGTTCGTTATTATAATCATCCATTTAACTTTCTTTACGATCGTATTAATTTATCCACTTTGACTTTTAAGTGGAATGTACACATGTAGACATATAGCTCTCTTATTGCAACGTAGTATTACAGAAATTAATGAAGATATTCCAAGTTTGAACTTCTCAAGAGGTGAGTGTACAAGTTATTTTTTTAATTTTTTGACAAGGTAAAAAACGATGTGGCGAATTATTGTGCAAAATAAGTTAATCCGAATTTTTGAAGATATTGCTTTATTGCTATACATGTAATGGAATCAATGATACCGATTTTGTCTTAAAAAATTTCCGTGGAAAAAATCTTTATCGCGAATCTTAAGGGAATAAATTCTAGGGAATAATTTTTTATTCCCATGAACAATAAATTGGCAACCCCAATTGTTAGGGAATAAAATAAACATCTTTTGCCAGTCGAACATGCTATTGTGAATAAATGTAATTTTATTTTTTATGCCTGTGTGTATAATTTTCTTAATTAATTTATTATTATTCAGCAAAATTAATAAATAGCATTCGTTCCGATTTATGTTATTAGAAAAATAAAAGAAAAACTTATTGAAAAAAATAATGAAATGAAATTTGAGAGACGCATTAAATCCAGTGTGTTTATTGGATGTAATGTAAGTCCTGCAAGTCGTATGGCTAAACTGATTAGTTTGAGGGAGAGAGCGAAGATTGGAACAGATACGTTTCTTTTCCCCTCGTCTCTCTCTCCTAAAAAACTAATCAGCTTAGCAATAAGACTTGCATAGTGTAAACTAGGACTAACTGAAAACATGAAGAATGTTTGGCAGTATGTACCAGGGTTTTCCAAATTTCTCACAATTGTACTTTTTTTGATACTATTCAAGCTCGAAAAGTACAATAGTACTCCAATGGCTAATTTAGTGCATTTAAGGGATCTGCCCAATTTCACACTGTATGTATTTTCAAACAATTATAAACAGCATTATGATAGAAAAACGCAATGAAAAAAAACCAAAAAATGTGAACTCGTCCATTTTTAAATTATTTTTATCCTAAATTCGGATGCTAGAGCACATGTTATTAATTTGTGTATCATAAATTTGAACTTTAACAGGTGTAATCATGTGCTTTAATATCCGAACTCATAAGCAAATTTTGTGAAAACGATGCGGTAGCCGGAACATAGACGATTATTTTAATAAAAATACATAAAAATATGTAATTTGAACTAAAAAATCGTTATGTACAATTTAAGTCAAAAAAGTACAATTTTAAAACCCTCAATGCCATCCCTGGTATATACATACATATGTATGTCTATAAATAAATCCATGCATTCTCACTCCTTTTAAAAATAAGATAAAACAATTTAGAAATATAAAAAAAAACCCAGAAAATTTTTACATTCTGCTTCTTTTTGTTCTTTCAAAACAAACACACATAATTTTTGGGAAAACCCCTACGAAAATAAAAATCAGCGTTGCCATATTTTTTAGAACATGCAAGTTGGAAATAATTCACGATTTCAACTTTAGGGAAATATTTCGAGGAAGAAAATATTCACGACTATTCATGATAAGGGGAATAAAAAAAGGGAACACATTTGTGTAGGGAAAAATTATTCCCGATTGCAATTTGAGGAAAAGAAAAAAAAATATCGCTAGAAAAATTGTTCAAGATAGGGGTGATAGATTAGTTGAAAACCAAAGGGTACAAATGACCCTGTGTGAAGACAAATTTTAAAATTTGTAACCCCAGACACAAACCGTCGTGTTTAACAGACCTGTCCCTGCAGAAAATTCGGTGACAATTGAACCAAGCGTACTCATCCTATGACTTGAGAAAATGGGAGTGTTAACAAAAGTAGGGAGTAGTGTATGGTGAAAAGAAGACATATCGTGTAAATGGTTACATATTCACCTTTTTCTTGAATTGGTACTCGTTCTCGTATTGTAGTAAACGGCACTGAACATGTTTGATGTGGCTGAATCCAGAACCTACCAAGTTGTATAAATATATCTTTTTTTTTGTTGAATTTTCTCTATATTGGAAGCTGAAGCAGTGCCCCATACCTAACGTGGCCAGATGTGGCAAAAAGCGGGATTTTGAAGAATATATCATCAAAAAGCGGGTTTTAAAAATAAATATGAAAAAGCGGTATGTACTTAAGATGTTTTCACAGTTTCTAACATGAGAAAATGCCAAAATATATGTAGGTAGGGCAAATTTAAAGTTTTTTGGAGAACTCCTGAAAACTCGAACTTCAAGAAATTCTGAGTATGCACGTTTTTAGAGGACCCCTTGTACATGATTCAATGACCAATATTATCCGCCAACATTGACTCAGAAAAAGCCAAGTTAAAAACTTGGCAATCGGCCCTGTTCTGTAAACCGAATCCGAGCAAATTTCTCGTTTTCAAAAAATTAATAATGGTCCTGCAGACGTATTTAAAATTATACACAATTATTTTCTTTCCAATATGATATTTGGGAATCTAAAATAATAAAAAAATTAAAAAAAATATAATAAAATATTTCTATTGTCGGAGTTAGTTTTTTTAAAATCGTGTGGTTTCAAATCGATCGGTTTACAGAAATAGATTCATGGGCAATAATAAAGGAGGAGGAGGTGCACCTTGTCAATAAATTTGCATTACTTTTTTCCGTCTCGGTTGCCTCATTTATTGCAAAAGTCCTTTCGAAATGCATTATAGCTTAACAGAGCTCTGTTAGGACACTAATAGAGCTCTGTTAAAGCGCAAGGTTTGTGTCAAGGGTTATAAATCTATACAAGCACAAACTTGATATTCCGACGACTCCGACAGAAAATAATGCAGTGATAATTTTGAAACTCTTCATGACATGTTAATAATGAAAATTGTATTCTACAAATTAGCTGCACTACAAGAGTGACACCTTATCTCAAAACGGGTGTAACGAAGCACACAGTTATTTGGATAGTTAAGCAGTAACTTCATTTAAAAAATATTTGGATTGATTTTTTATCACTTACATTTTAATAAAAATCTAATAAGAGATTGAAAATTTCAAAAGCGGGATGTCTAGACGGGTTACCTACCCGTAACTGAATTCCGTAGCACCATAAAGGTTTCAAAAGTATATCAAAAGTTTACCATCTAGACTGAGGATTTATGGCCTATTTCCCACCTGCGAAAGACAACGTTCGACTTAAAATTTATATTGAAAACAAAAACAAATTTTCATATCGTCGGTTGGTTTCTGGTTTGCGGCACAGTATATTCAAAATACATTATGTCTGCAGCAAACCAGAAACCAACCGGCGATATTTTATCGTTGTTTTCATTATAAATTTTAAGTCGAACGTTTTCTTTCGCAGCTGGGAAATAGGCCAATGTATCATGAGTGAATTTAAGTTTCATTTGTGTTAGCTTAAGAGTCATGTTTCCATATAAGCCGTCGATTAAGGTGTATGCCAAGGCATTTCACTTGTGAATGTTGAAGAACAACTCTCTCTCTCTCTCTCTCTCTCTCTCTCTCTCTTTATCTCTCTTCATAGGGTAAATGTTTCCTGAACACACTTTTGTTCGTTCACTTCCATAACTTCATCCATAGTTTAATAGGATACTATTACGAATATTATATATTATATGTACTACGAATATTTTTTTTGTTTAGTTTGTCTATATAAGAAACACTCCGCTGGGGCATGAATTATGTATTACGAATATTTTTTTTTTGGTTGAGTATATATATGTATGTATATAAGAAAGACTTCGCTGGGACATCTGTTCACTGTGAAGGTTAAACAATGAATCAGTATAAATAGACTGCCAAGTCACTCTGGAACAAGTTCCGTAACTATACTTAGATATTAACCTAAGCTTAACTGGTACGTATTTATACTTTAGAAATATGAGTGCCCCTATGATCGGGTAGGTAGTGTGCTAGCCTGCCATGCCGTAGGTTGATAGTTTGAATATAAAATTTTTTTTTTATTGAAAATTAAAAATAATAAAAAAAATCAATTCAATGACATTTATATATAATTTATATTTTACACGGAATAGGGCCCTATAAAATAGTTAAGTGATAAGTCACAAGGTGCATACAAAGTATCAATTAACCCCATCCTACGCCATCCCCATGGAAAAGTGACTGGTCCACTTCATAGGAAGTGTTAGAACTCGGACTGGTCTCTATCGCTTGGGGTTGGGTCACGTGGGTAGTCTTGTGTCAGTTCCAATTCCTGCATTATCAGCCCAATTGTGAATTTTCCCGGCGAGTTTTTCTTATTGGCCTTGGTAATGTTAGAAGGAAACAAATCAAATTCGTTGAAGAGAGAACACAACATTATTTATTTATTTACAGATCTTAGCCGTTTACTTGTTACTTCATTTCCGATACTTTTTGAAAAAATAACGAAAATTCATATTTTATAAAGTTTGTAGTTTTTGTGTCTTTCGACGCATTAAACTTATTCAGATAAAGGAGACATAATGAAGAACTTTGGTTTTTATGTCTAGTTTGTTTAAATAATTAACAACAAATATTTAAAATTTAACAGAGGTCTGTTATGTATGTTAACAGAACTTTGTTAAACAGGCTGGATTGTGTCTAGGATAATCATTACATTGGAAAAAGTACTTTTTTAAATATTCTTAAAAAAAACTCCCTTACAACACATTATTATTATTATTGAAAACTAGTTTTGAAAAAAAATTCGCTTGTAAAGGGTGCTAAAAATATTTTTTGAAATTTAATGCCCATTTTTTAAAGTATTTTTTGCACGAAGTACGTTTAAAGAAATATATGTATGTATATTCCTTTCGAGTGCTTTTTTCAATAGCTACTTAAAAACTTGCTGCAAATGATGCATATATATATTTGACATAATACCTTATACATCCAAGCAACGAATTCGAAACAAAGATCAATAATCAGAAAGAAAAAGTATAAGAAAAAAATGCATCGTCTTAAACATGTTGTGTTAAGGTGCGATAATTTTCATGTTAAAAACTCAGACTTAAGAAGATTTGAAAAGATTTATATTTACAATACCATAGTGAAATTTGCTTTATTATTATTATTTTTTTTAATATTTAAGAGGATTTTTTACTGGATATATTCTTTATGAAATTGTTATAAATATTTAAATTGCAAATCAATTCGGGAGGTAGGCAGGAGCTTCTTCGATGCATGCGGCAGCAAGAGATAAGGCACTAAAGACACTGACTGCACTTGAGATGATATGTGTGACCTTTTCAAGTTATCTTGTGTGTTTTTTGCCGACGAGCTTACGCCTTATATTTAAAAATAAAAATTGAAGGTCGTTTAGAGCACAACTCTGCTCTAAACGTCTTCGACTTTGCTAGTAAATCTTTGCAACGAAACTAGTTTTAATATTTAAATGTTTAGTTTATCATTTTATTTCTGGTTTTCCTTAATTGGTTTAATAAAGTTTTTTTTTTTTTTGCAATTTGTGGTTTATATTTAGCCAGTGCCAACCACAACATACACTTAACCCCCAAAGCATTTTTAAAGATTAAAATTCTTGTATTTGTATTTTTGTGTTAACCAGTCTTAAGTTGTCACTATAGTAAGCCTTGTTTTAACTTAGTTTTACTGTTTAAATCCGCAATGTTTACAGTTTCAATTATTTTATTAACATATCACAAGCCAAACATTGCACGGTCGCTGTGTGTATGTTTGCTAACCCCGACAGCGTTGTAAAAGTAGAGCTCAATTTTAAGGCCATTTAACACAAATTAATTAAGCATTTAATTGTTAAGACAAACATGATAAGTGGCGCCTTTATCTTTAACGGCAAACACACAAAGATGAACTGAATCAGAGGGGGTATTTAGAGTTTTATGGGAGATATCGAGGATGAATATTAAAAAATAAATAATCCGATATATAGTTTTTAAGACAATAGTTCCAGGACTTTTGAAAATATACATATAGTTGTATTATAAAGATTACGGATTCATGATCATTAGCATTCAACTAGTCGAAAAACCAATAAATTTTTTGGCAATCGGAAAGATGCGGGCATTGCCACAAAAAAAGTTAACGTCTGTTACATTACGCCACCTTCATAAACAGTTTTTACTCGTATATAAAATTTACATTAACTGATGGACACAACGCGCAGTGGGTCAAATCGCGATCGCTGATTATGAACGTGTAGGACTTTCACAAATAGTAACGTAAATTAAATAATTAATAAAATACATAACTACATTAAATTAATTTCAGCTTTCCAGTTCCAAGGATTTGGAACTATAATCCATTTAGCGGCTACTGTTAAATATCTAAAAGTGTTCTGTTATGTGCTTAAAATGCCATGTTCAAAATTTTTTGGTTTCTGCCTCTGCTCGTTCGAATTTCTCTTCTACACACAAAAAGTTATGTATGTATGTATGTATGTAGTTGGAGAGCGTATGTTCGAATCCTGCCGGGGACGCTGAATGTTTTTGCAGAGTATAGAGCTTCATTGGCAGTTTGTTTTAGTTTAGAAAAAAAATTAAAAATAAAAAAAAGAATGAAGACGTTACTGATCTCACTCGGATTTTCGAAAATTGAGTTTCATCAGATACAGACGTTTTGAAGTCAAGGACGCATATACATATATCAAAATTGTTTTCGATGATGCCCGTACGGATATCTCTGTGTGTGTGTATGCTAATGTTAAATGTCAATAGATAATTACATTGGGTGGGGTACACCTGGTCAGTAGTACTACTGACAATGTCACTAGTAAATCACTACAATTTCACTATTCGGATTTTCTGCAGGGTATCTATTGACATTTAACATTAGCTTGTCATTGAAAATCCATCACTAGACTGTAGCAATACTGACTAAGTAGTTCTTTTGGGACCACATGGAGACATTGGCACCAATGATTTACTAGTAAATTTTAGGGGCTCTAGTCTACAATATCGATATTTCCTCGCTTGATGTCAATAGTAAAATTGTAGTGATTTACTAGTGACATTGTCAATAGTATAACTGAATAGGTGTACCGCAGCCAATGTAATTGCCTATTGACATATAACATAGGGTTGTCATTGAAAATCTAACAGTAGACTTTAGCACTATTCTTTTACGACCATATGGAGATATTTGAACTAAAGAATCACTAGTACATTTTAGTGACCCTCGTCTACAATTGTATAAGGGTTGGGGGAACAAGCTTAAATACATACATACATACATATGTACGTAAGTTTTTAACATTATTGCATATAATAATAAAAAAGAAAAACAAACTATTGACGCGTTCATTGACAATGTCACCAGAAATACACTAGAACTGTTGTCTTTAACGTATCTCTACTCGCGCATAAAAGGAAAGTTGTCGCCATTTCAACTAGTGCAATTGTCGCTAGAGAAAAGAGTGTTGACATAGAGACATATGGCACTAGGCTGACTAGGGGGAACATAAATCTCTCATAACTTAAGGCATTGGCGACACTTACATAGATCTCGTGAGATAATTAATGAACCGATTTGGTTTGGTAGATTTCAAGAATTATACAATTTTTGAAAAATTCTTTTGTTTAAATAATCAAAATCTAATTATCTATTGAGTTCGACATCGACTTTCGCAAAATTTGACGAAAATGTTTTTAATAACTCCAAAAGTCCTTGTCAAATAAATTTGATCTACGATAAATAGAAATCGTTGTCGAAATTGTTGGGCATTTTTAATTTGAAAAAAAATCGTGGAATTCTACAAATATGACCCAAATCGGTTAAAGGGGTGCTGCAGGATACATATCGTCAGCTAAAACGCAAAAAGGCGTACTAACAAAAAATGCAAAATCGAGTTTTTTTATTGATTATTATGAATGCCATTAAACCACATGTCTTGACAAAATATTACACTACTGCGATCAAAAATGACGCTTTTATTGACAAATAACAAGGGGACTTAACTACACGTTTGTTCAGTTTTTTTGTTTACTTTTTTGTTTCTCCTGTAAAATTATATTTTTGTTAGTTACGCCTTTTTGCATTTAACTAACGATATGTTTTTGTCAAATTATTTCGACTTGTGAAATCGATTTTCTAGATAGAAAACTTCCATAAGAAATTTGATTTAATAAGCCTTCTATAAGACAAAAATTATTTTTATGATTTATAATCGAGCCCTATTTGCGATTTAATCGTAAGCGACAAGTGGTAAAAAAAATAACTTTCTTCTTATCAAAATGGTAAAATTGTTGGATTGGATAACTGTCAAATTTTATCGCGAGCGAGAATTTACGTATGTAAAACATATTTCCACAACGCGGACGATCGACTTGAGCAGAAAATTTATACGAAAAGCAGTCAGTTTTTTTATTAATTTTCATACAAACTGACTTGTGGAAACAGGATATATAAAAATAAAAACCTTATCCTGAAATCATTAATGTTTGTCACTTACGATTAAATCGAAAATAGGGCTAGACATGGTAATAATGTTGATGATAATACATTTATACATGAGCCTTAATTTTCAAAATATTAGGTCCATGAGGAAAATAAATTTCCACAAAAAAAAATTCTGCTAAATCAAAAATAGTGGCTACCCTAATGGATTTCTTTTTTATTTATTTTTTATTTTTGTGGCATCTTGTATATTTAACAAAATAATCTTCAAACTATTACGATTTATTTTGAAATAAATAGCAGCTGATTTGCTTACAATTGATTTAAACATTTTAAACAATTTAAATTCATTAATTCATTACATCCCAATTTGTAAATGATCTGTATATTCAAACAAATGGATTAAATTACTTATTATCTAACAAAACCTGAAAAAAGTTCTAATTCATGTTTCATGTTCCAATTGGCCGCCAGTATTTCGTTAAATACATAGCATATTTACAATCATTGAAAACAATACCAAACTTTATGAGGAAAAACACAATTTTAAATAATAAACTCGTGCTAAATTTGATCAGATGATATCTCAGGGTTTAAAAACAATACAGCGGTGTTAGGTAATTGATACAAACGGCAGTGCTACAGATTTCAATTGAATTCTAAGCTAATCAGCAAAAAAAATTTAAATTAATTATTAGCACGTTATAATTACTTAATACAAGTCAGGTAAATATAGAGTAAAACTTAGGGCCTGTTCATCTAAATGCGAACGATAGATTCGATCGAATATTTATATTGAAAACAGAAACAAATTTCGGTTTTATGTTTTTGTTTCTAATCTAAATTTTCGATCAAATATTAGAACAAAACCAATTACTTCTAAATTAACAAGATTATAGCGACTGATTCAGAGGAGGTAGAGGAATCTAAAATAATTAAAAATTTAAAAAATAAAAAAAAACTAGTTGAAGATCCTAAATGGTAATTCGAAATGAAAAATCATAAGATAAACCTAAAGATGATTTTCAAATAATACCTGTCGAATGATAGTCATTTTGATATACTTCGCCGACTTTTTATTATATTTTTTCTGTTGGTCGCCATATCGAATTTAACTGTTGTCATATCCAGGGAAACCAGAAATATGCTCTAATAAAAGTGTTTTATGCGCATTCAATATGCACTAAAAACTTGAAAATATGCACAAAAAACTCAAAAAATATGCTCTTAAAATAAAATAAATTGGTTTATTTTAAATGAAAATATATATTTTTAATTAAACAATTCAACAACATTTGCATATAAAATAAGCAAAAAAGCAAACAATAGAAAATTAACAAGGAATAACTGCCGTATTGAAAGAAAATTACCATACATATTTTGACTAAAGCAAATAATAGAAATTATTATTTTTTTTTGATAATCTCGTAAAACTTTAACTTCAAGTTCAAAAGAGATCACGATATCAGAATTAAAACTTTGGAACTATATTTTCGATAAATAAGACAAGATTTGTATGTATGTATAATATTTATTGCAATAAACAACAATCTAGGTCAATATAGATTTTCAAATAAAATCGTTGCATGCCACATCTAAATAAACTTTTATATATTGACAATGTTCCTTCAACGTCTACTCGGGGTAGAGTCCGTCACAAATAGAAAAACCGAATTTTTTGTTGAAACTAACGTCCGTTATAACTACGAAAATTTATACACTACATGGAACATTAAAAATGAGACTTAGATGGCGAAAAATAAAAATAAAAATTTTGTGCAACACTTAAGCTTGTAAGCAAGTTAAAATAAAAATTTTTATTTATTTTATTTTATTTATTTAATTTCAAAATATGCCCTAAAATCGTAAATTATGCTCTAAAAATTAGAAAATATGCTAAAAAATATGCGTGTTAGAGTGATAAATGCAAAAACATGCTTTAAAGGGAAAATATGCAAAAATATGCACTAAAAAATCGATGCCAAAATTATTAAAAAGTTCTGAAACGGATAAATATCTTGTCCCCGCATGAATACGTCACACAAGAAAAAACATGCAATTGCATATTTGCGGTTTCCCTGGTCATATCTTTAGTGACACTCCCGGCATTAAGACAAATCGATTGACGGAAGAATCATCGAATTCGGCAACCGCGTTCAGTGCCCTAATGGAGCACACATACATACATACATACATATATACATACATACGAGGGTTGGTCATTAACTCAGTGACTCTTTGAAGACAGGTTTTTATATAAAAAGGTATTTTATTTTTTAACTTAGTCTTCTTAGAGTTCTATACACTTACTCCAACGTTTTTCCAATTTTTTTATCCCTTCCTTTGTTCAGTTTGGGAACAAGAAATAGTCACTCGGGGCTAAATTTCGAGAACAGGGCGGAGGAAATCTGTTTTTGCCATGGAAACTGCACATGCGTTTGTAGTCGAGCAAACGCGGCACCTATGTATCTTGCGGAAAACTTTCTCATACGCAAGTGATCATTCAAAATTGAAAACACTGCGCCATGTAACAGGCCTCTCTCATCGGCAAAAAGAATATGGTAAATTTTTCAAATTGTTTCGGATTTAAAGACCTCAATTGGGCGTCCCGAAAGTTCGGCTTGTACGGCTACAACGAAATTCAGTAAACAACTTTTTTACCATTTAAATTGATGGTGAAGAGTCCCCTTAGTATTTTCAAGCATGGCCTTGGCTTGAGTGATGAATTTTTCCGCAAAAATTATTGCTTAATGTGCACACGAATTCACTTTTTTAAATTTTCTTCTCAAAACGGCCTGCCAAACACAAACTAAATGACGCAGCTTGTTCAAATTTAGACAGCAGTCAACTGAGAGTTGACTGTTGACAGGAGCAGTGTTGCCATTTCAATTAAGAGGCGGGAAATTCCAAAAGGCACTGAGTTAATGACCCACCCTCGTACATACATATATAGGCAGATAAGCAGAATACCCTTCTTTGCGTCGAGCAGTAGGTCTGTGACTTAGATCACTCGCTGCTTCCTGATATGACATAGAAACCCATGACACCATTGAACTTTTATGTTAAATCCTAGTAGGACCATTTTTATAGAGGGTTTTAATCTTATAGTTTTTTCTGCCCTATTTAAGGCTAAAGCTTATACTTAGTATTGGCTACTAAGCACGGTATCGAAAATTTAATATGCCTCATTGACACCAGTGGCGCTGCAACATTGCATTATTATAAAAAAAAACGTGTAAAAAGCAGAGTTGTAAAAGAATGACGCTTTCCTATAGCTCTTCCTTCAACACCTGTCTTTTCTATCACTATCCCTTTCCTAAAGAAGGTGATACCTTGTAATAGTAGTAGGCATTCATTGCCTGAGTGTTACTTCTCTTTATAAAAATAAATAAATAAATAAGGGGTCAAATATGCCCCCTTCTCGTGGTTGGTGTATTTCTTTGGCAACGACGTTTCTGTATCTAATATATTAAAGAACGCCGCAATATTTGTTTTTTAATTTATGAACAAAAGGTCATAGTCGAAGTCGAAATACCACGATAAGATCCATGATTTGTTATTGTCGTATTACAAAATATAGCACATAAGTTACAGAAGGTTCTGAAAGCTGATGATCTGCATTAGAGTGGGTCAATTTGTATGTATTAAAAAAATTCCGCAAACGGTTATAAAAATCCTAATCTACGACGAATTCTAAGAAGGTTTGCCAAAGAAACCATGGGTCAAAAATCAAAATTTAGTTTCCCTTTTGTAACGAGAAACTTTTCTTCTCTTATTTAATATTTTTTTATACATATATGCTAAAATTTTATAGAGCGATCATGTTTCGGCTTGGTCGAAAGGAAATTTCATGAGCTTTCGAAAGCTGTTTAGATGACTTAACAATTTTGATCACTGCTGGTCGCCGAGAGAAATATATACATGCATTTGTATTTTTGTATAAGAAACCGATTGAAGTACGGCACCCTGGTGCCACTTTGGCCAACTATTATTTTGATGTATAGGTTAATTTTAAAAAAGCTCTTAATTGAAATTGACATAAAATCATGGTAAAACACAAAACACATCATTAAATGGCACAGGAAATATTTAAAGAAGCTTGTGATTTTTAAAAATAATTTAGTTACATATTTATAAAATGTTTATATTTAAATAGAATTTTAAAAAGCTCTCGTTTGAAATGCAGAAAAAAATGAGATTAAAAATTTAAATTCTAGTTGCAACTCTTTCTAGTTGCTAAAGTGGGCGTTTGCTCGATAGTACGGAATTCAAGGCGATTATGTTTTAGAAACAGTTTTTTTGAATACTTAGTTGGAAAGTGTAAATTTTAAAACACTAGGTGGGTCGAAGTAACCGGTTATTTTCGAAGTCTCTTGATCCAAATACATATTTCAACTTTTTTCATTTTTTTCTTTTTTTCTTATCATCAATTTGCGTTCATATGTATCCGTATTAAAATGCAATATAGAGTGTGTGGTGTTGGCTAATCAATATGCATTACATGTCATAAAATTTAATGTATGTATGTACAAATAACACATAAAAAACTGTGTGCTAAATCATACGTAGTACCTGCCCTCTGGCATAATTACGCCTTTAATTTTCTTTTTTTAACGATTTTACTTCTTTTCATATTAATGTTAATGGCTACACTACTTTCGTTAGTCAATCACTTAATGATGATACTATGCATCACTATTATGATTTTTTAACCGAAGAGCAGATTGTGAAATAAACAGGGAAACCCGACTGTAAAAAAGACAATTTGACACTAATGCACTAAAAACGACTTTGCGATGTCCGTTCGTCTATCTGTTTGTCTGTCACAGACTGTTTTCTCGAAATTAAATTTGCACAGAATATGCAAAACTTTGGACGTTACAACAAATATATGACAGTTAAAAATAAAAGGGTGTTCTAAGGCGAGCAACGAAGCATGTTCAAATCCTAATGTTATATAGAGACAATTATACATACATACATATGTATGTGTATAGACTCTTTAAAATTTAATAGTTAGGGCCATTATTATGACTTGACTTTAAAGTGACCTTTAAAATTTTTCCATATTACAACTATCCGATAAAATAAATAATAAAAATTTTGTCAACATTTCTGTGCATATTGTGGGCATTGAATGATAAAAATACTTAGTGGCAACATGCTTTTGTTTATTTATCAAACAAAATGAGACCATTTTTTGTCAATTCTTTTATTTTTCTCTGTATTATTATATGTTTGAATTATATTGTTTTTGTTTTGTGTCATATTTTGTTCAAATAAAATTTGGCTGTAATATATTAAGTACAAAGTGTGGCAACGTATGAAAATGTGGCAACTACGAATGACTAAAGCTCACGATAAAAGTTATAAATGTAGGGGCATGAATCAAGGAAACAAGTTTGCGCACTCTGGAACTGGAAGTTAAAAAATCAAAAATAAAGGGTATTCTATCAGTTAATGTAATTTCGACAACTTGTTGTATCTTGGAAACTCTTGAAATTTTTAAAAACTAAAAAAAAATCCAAAATTAAAAAATGAATAATAAATAAATAATATTTCCAAAAACAAAATATATCGCTTAAATGCAAAAAAATAACCAAAAATAAAAAAAAAATCGCTAAAAAAAATAAAAAATCGCCAAAAACCGAAAAATCGCCAAAAAAAACAAATTTTTTAAAATATCATTCCCTAACGTCTAGAAAATAGAATAGCAGTCAGTTGTTTAAGTCAACGGGTATTTTATTGAAGTGACGTCGACAAATAGGTACACAATCCCCCTTAAAAGACGAACATTTTGTTCACGTGTAATATTTCCCGTGAACAAAAAAATGGCAAACAAAGTTAAAAAATAGTATACTGACACAACAACAACGCAAACATTTTCGGTCGCAATTTTAGGGAAAGGGAACACTTTTCGCGTGAACTTTTATTCACGATAAGGGTGAATAAGTCGTGCAGATGAGATGACGCAAATTTAAAAAAAAAAACAGTATCAGAAAAGTTACATTACAATTATTATATGACTACATATTACTTTTTAATACTAAGTGGTATTTATGCGATTCCATATGTTGGAACTTGAGTTCTAGTTTATATTAAATATTGATAAGGAAAAATTTCACTTAAAACTTAAGGATTGCGTTGCAGAAAAATATCGATCAATGCTAACTTATAATTATGAGTTAAATTCAAACAAAAGAAAATTAGAAACAACTTTTTCCATAAGCATTTTTATACGATAAAGAATACGTTTAAAATGCATTTTTGCTCTTGGAAAAATTCATATTTGCAATGATGTCAGATTAGTGGATTTTTTTTTTTTTGCAAATTGGAATACAAATTTTGTTTTGGAGATTGAGGAATTCATTAAGGATAAGTTTTACTTTTTGGGGACTTTATACAATTTTTTGGGGATTTGTATTTTACTTAATATTTTTTTAAGTACTCAATGCTTACTTCGCATGCAGGAAGTCCATAGGAAGGAACTAAGGTCTGCAAAAGAAGATTGTAAACTGCATTTACACATCGGTCATCAGACCGGTTATTTCCTATTGTTTTGTGGTATGGAGGGAGACATTGAGGAAGGAAGGCCGCAGTAGATTACTGGTTAAGGTTCAGAGGTGTGCTTCGCTGCGCATCACAGGTCCTCGGAGGAGCACACCTCGTAGTCGTATTTCGACTACGACTACGACAATTTTGTACTTGATTAAAGAAAACTGTTGCAATGTTCTTTAGTTTTGTACGACACCGTCGAAGTCGTAATACGACACTCGTAAGTAATAAGGCCCAATATTTTAGTTTAATTTGTATTTATTTTAACAGACCGTTTGTAACGTTAACGTTGAATTTAGAAATATTCGCGTCTATGTAATAGATTAAAAGAAATTTTGTAAAAGATTCCTTTAATCTATTACAGAAACTTCAAGATAAATCTTGACGTCAATGTCTTTCAGAAACAGCCTGTAAGACTTTCCAAGAAAACCTTAAGCCGAAGGTCCACACCATCCGTTCTTTGCACATGCGTGGTATCCCAGTAAAAAAATACACTCCAAAAAAGTAATGAAAATGTAGAGTTTGCGATCTGGAAGTAGTGCAAATTTCGATCCGATCTAATGATTTTTACATAGGGTTGTCATTGCAAGAAGTTCTCTTTTTCGCTGCCTGGTCACCGATTTGGAAGCGATTTTAAGAAAAATTTCCTTTTTTGTGTTCTATGATAATATTTTCGTCTAGGAAAAATGGCTAATAGTTACCTATTTTAACAATTAGTTTCTTTTTATAGGAATGTAAACGCGAAACAGTAATTTAATGTAAATTTAAGCAAATAACTTTAAAATTTTAGACCAAAATTAGTTCATAAGTTTCTTCAAAAAAATCGATTTTTTAAAAATTCTGGTGAGTAATTTCTAAAACTAGAGAGGAATTACAAGGTTTTGTATAACTAAAATAAACTTCTACTTGGTTTTCTGCTAACTATCGGCAAATTAAAAATATCGATTTTTTGGTAGCAATGAAAATGTACTTCCTTTAGAATGACTTCCAATTTTTTTACTGGGATGCGTTTCTGTACATTCTCTCCGATTCTAAATTCAAGTTACATGCAATACGTCTTGTGCGCAAGTATTTTTGTTGTTTTAATGCAAAAAGAGAAAAAATTTAAATTCACCGCACGAACATTTGGCTACAAAACAGAGCATGATGCATGCGACGGATACAAAAGTAGAAAGTAAACCTACTTTATCAGTCCTATGCGTCTATACGTTCTTTGCGTTTTGTTCTGTAACTTGCCACATACAATTACCTTGATTCTACTTTTTGGCACATGTATAAAACGCAACTACGCATTGAACGGATGGTATGGACCTTCAGCTTTATAGAACGTATTTCTTTTCTGATTATGTACTGTTGTAAATACAAATTCTTTACAAGCGGTACAAATAAATTTTGCTAATGAGTATTTGATTCGATATTTACGTTCTATTTTTACAACATAGACGGTCGAATTAAGTATGAAATTTATATGAAAAGCACTAATTTCTTTAATGATTTTCATACAAATTTGCTAGATGAGTCGACTGTCTGACTTGAGAAAAGAGGGATTAATAACGTTAATTTTACTAGTTATATTTTTCACATGAAAAGAACCAAATTTCTCTAAAAAAATGTTTTTAAAGTTTCGTTTTTTTATATAGTACATATGTATTTTATATGATTCCGTCTTCCTATGGGTCATAAAAATTAAGCCTGTGTGAACTTTTAGATGCGCATGAATTTATGTTTCGAATTTACTAAAAATCGGTTGGATAGTTTTGGAAGGCATATACATACATACCTATTGCTCCCAGGCCCAGTTGGTACTGTTGGCTGAAGTATTTAGTGTGTCAACTGCAACGCAAATGACGACGTTCGAGAGCACTGACTCTCTCTAGCACTGGTTATGACGTTGTTTGAGTAAATGAGCGATATGTGCCGATATACATACATACATATGTATATTCACTGGGAATATCAGTAAGACGTATTAAGTTTAAATAAATTATTCTAAGAACCAATATTAAGAAAGTTTTTCGTTTGTTTTCCTTCTAGGTTTCGAATTGTGTGTAGGAAATTAGGAAGACATTAACTAGACTGTATTTTATTGGATATTTTGACTATTCAATGCTGTATGTACGATTGCTTCTCGAATTTGAGCGATTTAGGTATATTTATTATTTTGTATGTACATAAATACTTATGTATGTATGTAGGTGCACTGTATACTTGTATATCTATGTATGTATATCAAATAATATAAACGAGTTAAAAATTTGTACTGTTTTAACAAATTCTTTATGAACTCTTCAAAGTGGTTTTACTAAATTTTCTTTTAAAATGCCTATGATTTCTATTTCACTGAGTACAATAATATACCTTGTATGGATGTATGTAACAAATACAAAAATTTTAACTTTTGATTTTGGGCAGTGAAACTAAGATGGTCAGACAAGTAAAAATGCTTTGGCAAATAAAATAAATAAAAATAAAGAAACACAAACAGGTATGACTAACATGCTCTTACTAAGCAGAATATTTGTTAATTATTATTTGGATAGAAAAAGGGTTTTTTTATCAAGTTAACAAATACAATATAATTACTAAATGTAAATTAAATTAATAAAATGAATTTTTTGCATACCTAAGATGTTACTTGCACGTTATTTTTTGTTTGTTTGGATTACACAATCCTTGAGTTTTTTAATTTTGCCTGTAATTTTATGCAGAAAACAACCATACTAAAAACACTTGAGCGCGAACTTTGTTTGAACAATACAAAAATTATACTTTTGTTGTTTAACGAAAACAACAAACAAACATAACAACAACAAACACAATAAAACAATATGTATAATGAATGTCACTTTCAATTTCTTTAAAAAAATTATTGTTAACTACAATGGTTATTATTTAAGACTTTGATGCAAAAACACAATTTTTTATAAATAAAGTTAGTTTTGCATGTAGATTACACATTTTGTATCAAAGTATATGTATGTATGTATGCATGTATGTTTGGACATATGTATGTATATACATATGTTTGTATGAATTTAATTTGGCTCAATTCTGGGAATATTCTGTATATTTACTGCTTACTTATTGCACACACACTCTAGCATTCATGTCCAAACAATAACAACTTTAAAACTCTGATTGGATTCTTGTTTTATCTTGCTTTTTTGTACATATTTCAATGTTTGTTGTTGCTGTTGTTGGATTCCCTACAGGAATTTTTGTGAAAAAAAAAACAAAATGCCGAAAATGCATACGAAATCACTTGTTGCTGTTGCACTACTTTTTTTTAGGAAATATTACTTAATTAGAATTGTATTGTGTTAAAATTTACAATAACCGAATAATTGAAGTCTTGTTTAAACAATTTAACTTTTAGTACGAATTTAATCGCTATGTTTTATTATTATTTACTCAGTATGAGTTTTTTTAAACACTACGTCTACTTTGTGACACTACTCGCTTTAAAATTCTATACAGCGTGACCATATTAGCTTATTTTGAGCTAAATTTAGCTTATTTGTTTCAGATTTAGCCTTAAAATTTTCATTTAGCTCTTAGCTTATTTTTTAGCTTTTTTTAAAAACTCATTTAGCTTTTTTAGCCTTTTTTTAGTCTAAATTGCGTGTTCTCTAAAAATATATTAAAAACATAAACAACTTATAAAAACTATAATTTTTTAGCATTGTAAAATAGTTTACAAAAAATACAAAATGTAAATTATACGACAATTTTATAACAGAAATAGAAAGAAGAAAAATAGTAGATAATGGCAGAATGGTTAGAATTCCAATGGAAAAAGTTAAATTCATATTAGTGGGCAAAACACTTTTTGAGTTTTTTGGGTATAAAATTATTTGACTTGAGTTGAACGTTCATTCAGCGGCATCAATTAACTTAAAACAAAAACCTGAAATAGCCTTAAGCCTGGATAACACTATTTACCGATTTTCGTCGGGCCACCTCAATAAAGTCATAAGTAATAAGCCAAAATGGTATTATTACTCAATTAATTGTGGAATAACCCCCTTATGCAAAAACGATTGTTAAACTTAAAGTTGGTTTAACAAACGAATTTTGTATGGCAAAAACAGGTTTTAAAGCATTCTTTAACTTTAACAATCGTTTTTGCATAAGGGCATAAGTCTATATGGGCTTATTACCAATGCAGTGTGGCGCAATTATGTCCTTGTATTTCAAGTAGTCAATAAATTAGAGCAAAATCTTTACTTATGACTTTATTTCACTGATCTGACGAAACTCGGTACATTGTGCAGATAGTGTGATCCATGCTTTACCTTAAATAGCATTAATTCACTTAAAAAGCTTTCGTATTTTAGTATAAATGTTTTTACATTTTTAAAAACTTTTTAAGATTATTTTGGGGAAGTTTTTGTTTTGTTCTTCATTAAATCTAAAATATAATAATTAATAAATAATTTCATTAAGCAAATATTCTATATGTATAATAAAAATATATGTTTGTGTAATATTTAACGTTAGTTTAGCAATAAGAAACTATTGAAAAGTGATCAAAGAAGTGGAAAAAAGTTTAGCTTTATTTTCTAGCCTAAAATGTAACTTTTTAGCTTATTTTAGCTTTTTTTCAAACGTGATTTAGCTTAATATTATTTTAAAATCTGGTCACACTGATTCTATATGCTACTATTTTTGATGTGCGGTCTTTTGTTAAGACCCACAGTTGCTGTTTTTGCAAACACAAATAGTACTAAATATAATAAACAGTGTACGTACCTCGAAAATATTGATTTTGGAAAACATTAAAAGGGAAAGACTTTCTGTAATTAAAATAAGAAAATTATGGGTTTTGCTAGGGAAAAGTTTTGAAGTTGTATTTTGTAGGTTTATTAAATAAACAAATGTTATCATATGAGAACCTTTGCAAAATAGTAAGAGCACTGCCAGCTGTAAGCATTCAATAATCACTTTTTCCCATTCGCACAAAGTACTCGCACACTGTATGTTGTGGGCATTGAATATCTAGTTTTCCAGACTTGTGATCAAACTCATTTGAATCTAATCATTGGTTTTTGTCAAAAACGAGCTACTGAATGAGTTCGATACAAGTCTATAGTTTTCTCTACATACTCCCGACGTTTTAAAAATTTCTACTTGAAGGTAAAAGAAAATAATATTCAATTTAAAGCAGACTGTAAAAAATACTACCAAGAATTTTACGACAGTGATTAAAGTTTATGCAATAAAACAAATATGACGCAATGGAACACATCTATTAAGGCTCTCTAGGTCATATTTGTTTGTTTCACTCAAATGCGAAAATGACTTCATGGGTTTACATGAAATCTTGTTGACAGATAGCATATGACCCATTTTTAAATACATATGTATAGTATACTTTTTAGAGGGGAAAACAGGTAAAAATGTGTACTTTAGAAGCATTTCAGTTTCTTTCTGGATGCGAACGAAGTCGTCGAAGGTAGTTACATATCCTTACATTAATATAGGAAGTTCCCAACTCATTTTTTTAATCCGAGTTTGTTGTATATTTCGATAAAAGAACATCTAATGTACCGAAAAATGCAAAAATTTCATTTAAAAAAATAATGAGTTATGGGCTTTTCTATATTAAGATAACGATATACATATGTAGAAGAACAGCATATCGTCCTTATTTTCGATTTTATTGTAAGCGGCATGTTATCGAAAATACTTTTTTTATTCAAATTAAAATTTTATGGGCCTACCCAGTACTAGGAGATCATCAAAAGGTTTGAGTAATTCTTTTGCAAAAACTTTTTTTGCTGTTAAGTATTAATTCACAAGTTGATTAAATTAAAAAAAAACATTCTCTTACTTGTATAATACATTTATATATTTCCAATCTCAAATTTGATTGTTTTTTATTTTCAAAAACGCTTTCTACTTGGCAGTATCATGCTGCTGGCATAAAGAAAATTTTAAACATGCATACATACATACGTGCAAAAAAATACGGAGAATGAAACGAAAGTTTTTTTTATATAAAGTTCAGTATGAACGCGTTTGAATTTAGTCACATACATGTATATCATAGGAAAAATTTCAGTTTTAAACAAGCGGAAAAAGAATTGCATTGAACCTAAATATGCTAAATTTGAGTTTATACTTCACAAAAAAAAAGTCAAGTGAACAAACAAGGAGCTATTGGGTATGAGATTTAGCTGCTATTTTCCAAGCGCCAACTAAATAACGGAACCATATTAAGAATAAATCAACTCCCATTTGTAACCACGACCAAAAGGGAGTCAATTTTGAACCCTCAATCTCTTGCCAGTTGACGGCAACCTCACGTACAGGAATGTTTAAGCGTTCGACTAAGTAAAGTAGCTCAACATCAAATGCCCTGTTAAAAGAAAAATATTAAAGATTTTAAGAATATTTTAAGAGTTTATATGTTAATCTTACCATCTCTCTACGTGTAGACTTTTAAACAGCTTTTTGGCCGCTGGTCTAGTTAGAAGTTTAAACCCACATTGTGTGTCCCTCAAACTCCGCACAGCGAACAACCACACTAGGAAATGGAAACCATGCATGAGAAAAGTTCTAAAAATTAGGAAATATAGAACTTTAATAGCAAAAGTGAATATATCTATAAAGTACTTTATTTACTGATTTTATGAAACTAAACATTGCTGAAGGTTTAAATTTCGTTTCGAAAAGTATAGGGAACTATCTCATTTTATACAATAAGAGGAATATTTTGATTTATTTACCTAAAAGCATTTCTGGATGCAATGGCTTCATTTTCTAAATGAGCTCTTGAACCAATTACGACAGCATCATCGTTCCAATCACTGGCTATACTTTGCATTGCATCGAACAACTTGTCATAATCGGAAAATTTAGTAGCACCATCAGCATCTGCAAATAAAATATAACGACCGCGAGCACTCAACATACCCTTAAAAATAAAGCAGGAATAATAAATTGAATAAAGCCAGGTGAAAACCAGGTGATATTTAAAACTTACCAATCTTACAGCACCACCCTTACCACGATTTTCAATTAACTCTAAAACACGTACTTTATTAACAGAATGTTTTTTTGAGTACTGTAAGGCTAAAGGCACTGTACCATCGGAACTACCATCGCTGACAACTATAACCTCGTAGGAGAAACTTGTATCTTTCGTTTTTGCGTCTAAAAACTCGAGGCACTCATCCAACATGTTCTGCACTAGTTAATAGAACAAGTGCATGTATGGATATACTTCCATATATACATAAGTATGTCAGAAGCAATACTTACTCCGCTGCTCTTCATTATATGCTGGCACTATCACACTCAAATCTATGCTTGGATCATCTTCTATACTAGGAAACTCAAAGTTCTTCAATATATTTGGATCTAAAAAAGTTTTCTCTTGCTTGTGCCTTTTTATAACTGGTAAAGTTGTAGTTACAGACTTTTGTACTATAAACAACTGAAATAGAAGTTTTATTTATATGCAGTTGTATTGAAATTAAGTATAACATCTTTGCCGGTTCCATCAAGTTATCTGTAACCACAAACTTACTGATATCAAAAGCGCCACAAATATAGCGGAACCAATAAATAAAACCAACTGTAAATATTCCGCAAATGCCATATTTAAATACTGTTGTTGCGTACTGTTAATTATTTTTCATTAATAGTTAAAAGTGAGAAATCGCCACGTATTTGATTAAAAAATGTTTTTCTTGAGTAAATATTAAACTTCCTTATCACAAAAATTAAAAAAAGTAAACCAGATGATGGATCCGTCAAATATGAATAAGAATTGCGCTGGTGATTTCAATAAAGAAAAACGCCATTACACGTTTGCTCTCAAACTTGACATACAGAAAGAAACACAACAATTTTCTGTATGGAATTCGACAGATATATGCTCATCAGCTGATGTTTTCTTGATATGATGATATCATCATTTTCTGCATAAAACTGCACTATTGTGAATAATGTTATATTTGAATTAAAAATAGTGATGACTGTAAATATCGTTTGGCTTGTATTTGTAACATTTTGGCTTGTATTTGTAAAATTTTTGATTTGAAGTCGAAAACCTTAACGCATAACGCAGTTATGTGGGCAAAATCTGTGCGACTTCCATCCATAATCAAAGGACAACAGTCTGCTTAAGTATACGGAAAGTCAAAAACTATACCGTCAAGGGATGCTAAAATCAGTCCGTTACATTCTCTTTTTACATTTCTCAATTACCGTAAGGTACATATGTACAACATACTGCTCATTCTCACAAATATCTGCTGGATATATTTGCAGTACATATGGATGTATGTATGTATGTACTTATGCTAGTATCCACAACCCCAACTAAAAATATAAGCAAATTTTATTTTTAGTAGATACACAACTTTTTCATCAGACAGTGCTTTTATGTAAATTGCAAGTTTGTGGTAAAACATAAGTGTAGCAAAATAATCGAATAAAGCAATATTAAGATAAAAATGATTTATTCATATAAATTAATTGTTTTAATAACGTTGACATGCCTTACGATGGCATCCAGAAGTCAACATACTGATCAGGCATCCGTAGGCGAATTGTATACGTATAAAATCGAGCCTGCTATGTTCAACTGGACGCATCAAGTATTTAATGAACAGTTTCGTTATACACCTTCATTAAAATCTTACCCAGATTTGCCCTCCTGGATGCGTTATATGTACAGTCAAGAACATCATGCTGGATTTCTTTATGGCACTCCACCTCCAGAGTTAGCTGCTAAGACCATAAATTTGGAGATTGTAGCTTTAAACAAACAAAATTACGAAACCAGGCGCTCAAATTTATTGATAACAGTTAAACCTAAATTTTATTCTACCAATGTTATTCAAATGAAAATCGATAATTTAAATTGGGTGCACTTAATGGATCCCGGTAGAGTGGAAAACTTGCGTAACATTTTCCGTAAAGACTTGTGGCCTGAAAGTGATGGTGATTTAAGTTTAGTTTTTATGGAGTCTGCTGTAAACATGGGTGGCCGTTTGCCTTTAAGTCCACAACAGCATGAGGGGTAAAATTCAGATTATTTCGATTAAGAGTTTGTTTACATTTTCCTTTGTTTCAATTCGCAGTGTCATTGTTCATTTGGGAAGTTTTGCGAAATTTTCGGAACGTCTTAAGCAACTACAGGAGGAAATACGACCTCTTTACAAGCTATCATCTTGTACTTATAAACGTACTTCGGTACAAAAAATTTTTGAAAATGTTGGCTTCAAACTGGATTGGTGTGCTTTTAAAATTATGGACGCTGAACTAGATCCGGCTGTTTTACATCACATTCATGATGGCTCTAACAGTAATAAAGTAAATGTCAATATGATTGAAGCTGGAAATTCAAAGAGACGTGAAAATCGTTGGCAGGGGTTGTCTCACGCCGACGTTCCCACACGAAATTATATAGATGAGTTTGCCTTTGCTTTTGCCATACCAGGAATGATATTTGGTGTCTTATGTGGTATTCTTACTGCCAGCTTATGCTTCAAGAATCAGAAATTGTAAGTAAAATCAAAGAGTTGAAAAAGCTTTAACAATTTCATCCAGAAAAAGCTACTGGAATAAGAGAAAATTCGTGATGATAAAGGTAACCAGACAATTTCACAAAATATCATCTCTTTTATTAAAAGATTTTGGTATAAAAAGTTGTGTGTTCCTATTTGTCAAGCCCGCAAACCTCTGTGTACAGGGTCTAAGCATTTTATGGTGTTAACTTATATACTACATACATACATACTTTTCAATCAAACAAAATTTTACCGAAAAAATTGATGTAGAAGAGGTTCTATTTTAACATGACCTTGGACGAAAAATAGAAAATTTGATGGTAATAATATGAATTTAGATTTATTTATTTATTTACAATTTATTTTAGAAAAGGCTCATAGTATTCAGATACTATTTCAATATTATCCATATAACGTCGATCTTTCAACTAAACGACCTAATTGACATTTTTCTGAAAAATTATACAACTTGTATACAATTTTTAGCATTTTTAAACATTAATGTCGGGCTCATAAAAGTGAAAACGCATTAGACTTTCCATAAGAATTCATGTGTAAAAAAATCATAAAAGCTGTGCTCCTGTAAATTTAAAAAAATGTTAGTTAAAACAGCGACGATTTGTACATATTATTTTCTAGTATGATAAAACAATTACATATTTAGTAATGACTTTAAAAAACTTTTGGTCATAATATATGTATATTTCAGATATAAGGAAACCTATCCCACCACATCATCCACAGTGCAAATGGTGCAATATTCAGACACAAACTCTCAACCCGTTACAACTCTTAAAAGTCTTAAGGACCCAAATTCTTTATTGGATAATGTTAGCATGCGCTCGCAAAGGTAACATACATACATAAATACTTACTTATATACATACATACCTACATACATACACATGTATATAAACTCATATACCTATGCATGCTTATTTTACAAATTTATTTATTTTTTCATTTGAAGTCCCAACAGTTGTTACCAAGCTGATAGTCCAAACAACTCCTACATGCGTCCCAAACCTCCTCCATACAAGGGTGGGAGTTTATCTTGCAGTGGCGTGGATATTTGACAACCGACTACTCCCCGCATTTTGTACTGTTAACGTCATAACAATTTATGGAAACATATCGTTACATTAATATAGAAAGGCCCTAACTCATTATTTTTTTTAAGTGGTTTTTTGGCATTTTTCGGTAGAAGAACTTCTAATGTATCGAAAAGTGCAACAATCTCGATTTCTAAAAAATACCGAGTTAGGGCTTTCTATATTAAGGTAACGATATGCACATGTAATCAATGCAGATATCAATAATTATACTTATAATACCATTTTAGTAACAGTATCTTATCATTAGCTATAAATTATAACAAAATATATGATATACATACATACATACATACAAACATACATAATGACTAGAACTTGAGTACGAGTTTATTTTAATCGACATTAAACATTTAAAGTTGAAAGCACTTGTTTATTATTGCGTATTATATTAAAGTTATTGCTTCTAACAAATTTTAAAATATTCCCATTTATTTAAAATATATTATGGTTTTTGATGCAATTAATATTATCAGTCTGACATTTCAGTGTACAGTTGCTTTCGTGGGAAAATTTTTTGTGTACAGGGTGTAAGCAAGGTGTATTTAAACAGGTGGCAGCGTTACTTCAGCTGATAATTTTTTGCTCTATGTACTTTGTAGCTAAGTCATGTTTTACACTCGGCAGTTTTACTTGAAGCAAGTCTGAGTTTATAGGAGAGAAAAGTTACTTCAATTCTGTTTTGTTATTTCATTCGCTGCATTAAAACAATACGAAAATTGAACAAGAAACCGTCTGAGTGTAAACAAATGGGCAGTTTTAAAAGAGAATTGAAGAGAACTGCTTCAAGAAAAACTGCCAAGTGTAAAACATGACTAACGAATGTCAAAAACTTCGTTTTGCTTTGGTTTTGGTACAATTATTTTTGTGCTTTTGACATTCTTCGGCTCTTTACACAGCTAGGGCTGCCTTATTTTTGTATAACCAATCCTTACATGCCGACCACACGAGCAATAATCTTGGCAATTATTGCCGTGGCAACTGTCAAATTCGGTTGCCGACACAAGATATTAGCGTGTGGACCATATGAATATGTGTTCAAATATATATTCAGCAACAAATGTCAATATACATTGCTGAGCAATAATCTCTTAACACATGCTGTCAAAATGAAATAATATTAATTTTTATTCAACAAAAAAGTAAAAAAAAAAAACGTTTTAACTACATAAAACAAATACAATTTCAATTTACAATTAGAAAATTATCTATTTATTGATCATTTAAGTGTTTATATGCATAAAAACAAAATATATTTGAATATACGTGTTCACCACCTCTAAATACATTGTTGAACACAAGCAATTTGACGTCATCGCTCTGCCGGCGTTATTGCTTGTGTTAAGATACATCAAATGGCTCGTGTGGTCGTAGTGTTACGCAGTCACCTGTATAATTACACCATGGGTGTAAGCATTTGTGGTGTTAACTTACATACATACTTTTCACCACAGAGGTTACCTTTGCTTTCTACTACACTCGAAGAAAAGTTCATCATAATAAGGATTCTTATCAGGGTTACCGCTAGGAATTTTAGAAAAGTCTCACAAAAGGTTGTTTTGTGAAAATAAAGTCGCACAAAAAAGTCGTTTGAGAAAATAAAAGTTGCACCTCTCTTTTTAACGTTTTTTATTAATAAAAAGCATAACAAAACAAAAAAATAAATTGAAACAAAACAAAAAGCTTATTGCAGAATCCATTTTTATCATATTTCACCTCACATGCAGTTGCATTATACATGCTCGTATATGTACCCAGCAAAAAATTACACATTACCATATAATGACTTACTTTTCTGATTATCAAATTTCATTACTCGCTTACAAATCACATTACCTAAAATTTAAAAAAATTGTATACAAGTTGCTAAATGATGAGAATAATTTTTTTAGATTAAATAGATTACGTGAACACGTTGCCAAATTAAAAAAGTAAGTACTTCTCAAGAATCGATTATTTTAGTCTCACGCCTTGTTAAAATCATTAATTTGGTAATCCAGTAAGGAACAGCTTCCACCAAAAATGCCTTTTTGAAATTTTTTGCTGGGTATGTACATGTTTTCATGTACCCTGAATATTTTAGCTAAAACTATTCTTTGCAACTTCTACTGAAAATTTATGAAACATTTCTTGAATACATTTTATACATGACATGCATGTTGCAAAAAAGTGGTAAAAGTGTTTCCAAATGAATGAATGAATTGCTTTTAAATTTTGCCGACGTTATTTTGACCATTTTTTTTTTATAAAAATAATCAAAAAACTTTTAATTTACTGCAAATTAACTGTTTTTTGAGAAGTTTCACAAAACAGGGTAAAAAGTCGCAACAAAATTAAAAAAGTCGGAAAGGTCGGTGACAAAAAAAGTCTCACAAAAAGTCGCAGACCGCTAAAAAAGGGTCAAATTGCGACTTTAGTCGGGTGAACGGTAACCCTGATTCTTATGTAATGGGGTTACCCACATGCAACTAACTCGGAAACTATTGAACTATGAACTCCACAGATAATGAACGCAACTGTCCAACATATGTTCAAGTCTAGACCACAGAGAAATTTATTTGGACATTGAACATACACTGCGAAACATAATTTTTTGACAATTCACGATAAGTATAGACAAGGTACTCCCAGTTCTACAACAAGAACTAAAATATAACTTTAAATTGCTATATTCATGCATACATATCTGTGGTCACAAGTGATAACAGCGTAACTCGAAAAACATATAAGAAGCACTGTTACAATAATCACATGTTCTAGTGCGCCTTGGTTAAAATTATTCTTGCACACGGCCTCTTACTGGCTTGGTACCAAGGCGAAATGATACAAGGTGGTCTAAATTTCCTGCTGTCAGAATATGTTAGCTGGTGATTTAAGATCACCTTATGTGTATTCGCCTTGCTTGGTACTTTTTGAACCGTATCAATTAGTACACAAAAAAGTTCCAAGTTCATTAGTCCTTCCATCACAGTGTATAAATAATTGAAAGAGAAAGTTTTACGAGTGATAAGAAACTAATTGCCAATATTGAATTTAAAAAAATTTTAAATTCTTGCAATGGACATGTTCTCCAACGTTATAAAAGATTCATATGAGTTTATTGACAAACATAATATTAATATAGTAAACTCAATTTTCATTGGCTTTACTGTGATAATTGTGGTTGTGGGCAGTTTAATGAATTTTATTGAACAAATCCTACCGACATTTATTAAACAATCATATCGTTATGGCAAACATAGACACAAAGGTCCGGAAGATAAGTTGGTATCGAAAATTGAAGTACCAAAATCGTGGTTTGCACACTTTTATGTATTTGCTTTAAGTTGGTCAATGTTAGCATTATATTTTGTTCTTAAGGGCATTATTATGCATAGCGCAACGCCGGAATACGTTTTGATGTTTTTAGATTTCGTAGCTGGTGGTGCTAATAATCGTAAAGTGTTAATAGATTCACATAGTGCTTTGGTTGCCTGTGTATTGATGACTTTACAATGTGTAAGACGATTCTATGAAACTAACTTTGTGCAAATATTTTCCAAAAAGAGCAAAATTAACCTTTCCCACTATATGGTGGGTTATTTGCATTACTTTGGCGCCATATTAGCTGTACTTGTTAATACCGAAGGTTTTGTCAGAGGTAAACTCAATAAATTTGATTTCTACATTGCTATTCGAAATTTATTTAACTTATAGTACTTCTTAGGTTCCTTGCCTTCTGGCTTTAGTTTTGCAAAAATATCACTATTACAATATATTTGCATATTCCTGTTCCATTTTAGCTGGTCTCAGCAATATAAAGCCAATATGATTTTGGTAAATTTGCGTAAAGATAATAGTACTGGACAAGTAGCTACGGAGAAGCACCTTTTGCCTTCAGGGGGATTTTTCAATTTCGTATCCTCCCCCCATATGTTCTTCGAAATTATAATGTATGTTGCTTTGTTGGGCCTATTGGGGCAAAGTTTTACATGGAAATTGGTGGTACTGTGGGTGTTTAGTAATCAGGTAAGAGTTTGACAATACTAAATGAAGAATCGAAACATCAATGTTACATTTTGTTTTAGGTAATGAACGCTTTATTAACTCACAAATGGTATAAAGAAAATTTTAAAAATTATCCAAAAGTTAGAAAAGCGTTGATACCGTTCATTTTGTAAACCATCTGAAGTACAATGCACAGTGGATGAAAGACTGCACAGCTTTTATACATAATACATTTAACTAAACAATGAAATAATGAGAAGGTGAATATTTAAAGACAAATATTATCTTCCCATATAAGGTATCATAAACAAAGTAAAACTGTCCCTATGATACTAACAACTCTGGTAGAAACAAAAGGGTTTTTTCTGTTAGTATAAAAAGTTTTCTGCACGTTAAAAACATTAAAAGCATCCCCAAAATGTTGATAGAAATAAAACGGAATTTAAACTTTAAACATTTGAAGAACAAAAATTCATATTACGCCTAGGTAGACAATTTTGCTTTGTTTATTTTATCAGATATCGTACTGTGCTTTAAAACAAGCTAAAGTACAATTTAGCATGAATATATAAAAACAAATAATATAGTATTACCTTCATACATAATTTTTTTGTTTGCTTACGCATTTTAATACGTTATTCAAACATTCCTGCTTTACTAATTTTTTTTAATTAAATAAATATATAATAAAAATGTTTAACATGTTTGTTACTTTTTTATAGTTAAAATTTTTTGGATAGATCTATTATTTTCCGATATATTCATTTATTATTATAGTCTCCAGGAATTCTGAAGAAATTGTACATATAAAGGTATTGCATTACTTAAAAAGAAAACTGAAATCAAGTAAAAAAAACATTTTGTTAGAAGAAAAAGGTTTTAAGATATATATAAAATGTGTGTATATACATGTACCTGTAAGGATAACCATGAGCTTTTGAACGGAATACCGATAACAGAAATGAAAAGAAAATGGCCAAAAGGGCTAAACCAACGACAGCCATAATACGTGCCTTACGCTGATCAGTTTGACTGCCAGCCTCTATGAGCAGGAGCATACCAAAGAAAATTAGGGCGTCTTTATAATGAAAAAATATAAGAATAATAATTAACTAAATGCAGTCGATCGGACTAAGAGACTCACATAAGCCCAGAACAATATAGGTCTCCACGACTAATTGAGCTTGTGATGAGCCATATATGTAGGCAACACCGCCATTTTGGGTTTTATGCACTAGGGGTGGACTACGTATGTGATTCCACATTTGACCCGATATCATTGCGAGACAAAAAAATACCGCCATGGCACCCCATATCGACTTATTGTATAAAAATTCCAAGTTATTACGTCTTAGGTACAAAAAACCACCCACAAGAGCAGCTAGAGCAATCATAGCAATCGTACCCGAATAGTTAGGTGGACGGAAGACACGTATTTGTACATCTGTACGTTCGGCTACAAATTTTGATATAGCTTCAGCTGAAAAACCTACACGATGTATGTCCATAGTATCTGCTGCTTTTGGTTTGCCCTTTGCAGGGAAATGCATAAATACCGGAGCAGTGTTCAGTCGCAACATTTGAAAAACATCCGAACCTTCATCAAAATCTACCATGACGAAAAATAGCTTGTTGGAATAAATGGGGGAAAATCTATAGGACTGCGCCACAATTTGATATTCGTCGTAAGCATGTCTGCATATTTGGCATTGACGTGATGGCGAGAGTGCGTTTAACATGACAATCATAGAGTAGTTACGTGGTGAGTTTTTTACGTATTCTTTAAACTTTTGCCCATTAAAACGTAACATGGGTTTTTTATTATTCATCTCCATTAAATTTTGTACCTTTTCCGATAACGATAAACTAGCCTAGAATAAAAAGACTTACATTAAAGTTTACCGGCACTTGCTCGTTTCAGTGGCAATGACGTGGCCTGTTGGACCCCCTGTATTTTGTTGATTCTAAGTATATTGCAACGACCACCTCAATTTACCTTTTGTTTACTTTGAGCATTTGTGCTTAATATCAAGAAGCCGGCCAATGATATCACTGCAAAAAGTATGGCTTTGTGCAAACCTTTCATTTTGCTGTT
The DNA here is from genome assembly GCA_944452675.1 of Tachina lurida. Lineage (NCBI taxonomy): Eukaryota > Metazoa > Arthropoda > Insecta > Diptera > Tachinidae > Tachina > Tachina lurida. The sequence goes on along the minus strand of OX101753.1, from coordinate 155,309,631 downwards.
TGTGTTGATTAAAGTTAATTGAATTTTACAAAAAAATTTAATTTTCAACTTTTATTAGGCACCTGAACAAAACACTACGTGAAAAAAAGAACTGCGAGCATGACAGATGTTATGTCAATCTAATTTATAGAGGTGCCAGAGGTGAAAAGAAAAAACGCATAGAAATTAATGCGCTAAGAATTGAGACTTCATTTCGTATATCGATGGTCTCAAGTAGAAATGCCCTAACTCAAATAATTGTAACTTTAAGGGAGAAGGTAAAACACAATAGAAACTTTAATATTCGCAATGTATTTTTTTTGTAAAATTGCTTGTAAAAGCGCTATTTTTTACACTATTACAATATATTTTTGTGAGAAGATGTATATGTGTGAAATGTATTGGAATCACTGAAAACCCCAATTTCGTAACAAACACGAGTTAGGGCCTTTCTACCTGAGACCATCGATATGAAAATATCATCGGGTGGTTATTGCTTTGTCGCAGTAATAAAGTATTTTTAATACACTGTGCGGAAAACCAGTAACCACCCGACGATATAGATATGTAGTTATTTTATATGAAATGTAAGCATGTTGAATTCTTTGCTGGTGCACATTTTATATATCAATATACATACATAATATGGCTCCAACTGCCTACATAAGATTTTTTTCATCAAGGAATTGGTTAACATTAAATTCCTCTCATGTAAAACTTTAATCCACTATTAATAATTATCATCTCTGAATTGAACACTTGTATGCCGTCTTAAAAATCGCAAACTTAAGAAACTCAAGAATTTTCCCGGAACTCTGGCAGGTTTGAAAATGTTTACGTTCACTAAAAGTGATGCCAAGTTACTGTAACAAAACTTACATGTAAAATGCCGCTCTCTCATTTTTCACAACACTGCCGCATCGTTTTAGTAACTTTTATTTTTAACCTTTTGTTTTACGAAAAACAAGAATAATTTTTTTAAAGTTAAAAAGTTTTTGAGAAATATTAATGTCTTTAAGAAAGTGGTTAATATGAGTGACATCTTAAAAAGCTCCCAGGAGCGTTCTCGTAAACGAAAACAATTGTTAGCACAAACGGTAAGAATTACATTTTAATTCAATATTTTTGTAGATTTACTAGAATTTTGTAATTTAAGCTCGGCTTATCAAGTGTAGATGAATTGAAAATTGCATTAGGAACAGCGAATGATTGCGGCACCAATGCTAACTTAAGTTCCGCCTGCTTTGGCACAAGCGCTCTTAAAAGCGTTGCTCACAATAATCACCGTTCCGGACAGGACGATGATGAAGGTGTGGTAGCAAAAAAGACACCTGGAGAAATAATCTATAGAGACTCGTCAACATTTCTAAAAGTAAACAAGTTTTATGTGATGATAAATCTCTTGTACATGTGCAGCTTTTATATTTCTAGGGTACACAATCATCCAATCCACATAATGATTACTGCCAACATTTCGTCGATACTGGTCAAAGGCCACAAAATTTTATACGCGATGTTGGTTTAGCAGATCGCTTTGAAGAGTATCCCAAATTAAGGGAACTCATACGGCTTAAAGATAAATTAATACAAGATACAGCATCGGCGCCAATGTATTTAAAAGCAGATTTAAAAATCTTGGACATAAAAGCGTTGGGTACCAAGTTTGATGTTATTCTTATAGAGCCACCTTTAGAAGAATATGCACGAGCAGCACCCTCCGTGGCCACAGTGGGAGGTGCACCTAGAGTTTTTTGGAATTGGGATGAAATATTGAGTAAGTAAAAAACAAAATTTTAGTAAAAATTTTGCTTAACTTTTTGTTTAAAAGATCTTGATATTGGTGAAGTGGCAGCGCATCGCTCATTTGTATTTCTTTGGTGTGGATCGTCAGAAGGTTTGGATATGGGCCGCAACTGTTTGAAAAAATGGGGGTTCAGACGTTGCGAAGATATTTGCTGGATACGTACTAATATTAATAAGCCTGGCCATTCTAAGCAATTAGAACCAAAAGCTGTGTTCCAACGTACTAAAGAGCATTGTTTAATGGGCATTAAGGGCACTGTAAGGCGATCTACTGATGGCGATTTCATTCATGCTAACGTTGACATTGATTTAATAATATCTGAAGAAGACGAATTTGGGTCTTTTGAAAAACCTATTGAAATTTTTCATATTATTGAACATTTTTGCTTGGGTCGTAGACGCTTACATTTATTTGGAAGGGATTCCAGCATTAGGCCTGGTTGGTTAACTGTTGGTCCTGAACTAACCAATTCAAACTTTAATGCTGAACTTTACCAAACATATTTTGCTGAGGCGCCAGCTACAGGCTGCACTACACGTATTGAGTCATTAAGACCTAAAAGTCCCCCCGCTAATAGTAAAATTATTCGTGGCAGAGGACGCGGTTTTCCCAGAGGACGTGGACGAGGCAGATAAAAATTGGATTTTCTATATAATTCCGAATTGGATCGAATGTATTGTGAATTTTATCTATTAGTTATTTTTCTGATCAGTATAAATTTTTAAATTCTCATTTTTTACCACCTTAACAAAATTTTCACATATTTGAAGTTTTGCTAACTTTTTGGTTTATTTACAAAAATAAAAGTGGTGTAACTAAAATAAAATCGTAAAGCTGACTCTTTTAAATCGAAGATATGACTTTTTCGTTTTTCTACATGTGTTTACTGTAATAATCTTAAGAATTAAAAGTTGGGAAAAATAAAATTTAAACTTTTTTAATTTTAACCTTGAGTTACTTATTTCCTATTGTATTTTGAATATACTGTGCCGCAAACCAGAAACCAACCGACGATTTGTAAAAAGTTAATAGATAAATTTTTTTTTAAATGCAAATTAAATTTATAGACTATATCGTTATGTAAATTGAGCTGGAGAACAAAACAAGACTAGTGACGTTAACTGTTTTTTAAGGGAGAGGTAAATTAAATTACTGAACTACCTAGATAGAGATATTTCGTGACCATAGATGTGTACTTGGAGAAACCGAAAAAAATTAAAAACAACATTTTACTGACGACATGTCTAGTTTTGTTTTACAAGAAACAAACTTATGGGCTTAGTTTTCTTTCCGATAAAAATTTTGGGGGTAGTGATAGGATCCTACAATTACCGTGCTTAGGCAATCCCTCGCAATTCTTTTTCAAACTGAAACAAAGATTTATTATATAAAACCAGGCTGCTTAAAAATTTCTCAGCTATTTGGTTGATTATAAAAAAAATGTATAATTTTCCTTACTTTCTGGAAAATAAATTGCGAAAATTTAAACACATACATATGAATGTGTGTATGTATGTTTTTATACTAATTTTTATTATTCGACTGCAGACTGTGGTGTTTACTTAAATGAGACATATATGCATCTAAATCATCTTCGGATTCTTCATCTTTTTCCATTTTGTTCTGCGCCATACTGAAATCTTCATTATCGTGCATATTTATACTATCTTCATCACTTTCTTCAAAATATTTATCTTCTTCATCTTGATTTATTAAATTTAAATCATCATATTGTGTATTGTTATCAACGGACGCATAATCAAAATCCTTGTCTTGGCCTGTTAAGAATTGTTCATGCATTTGACTAATAAATTCCTGACGAAATAACTCTCTTTCATCTGCCATTATAAGATCTACAGTTGCTTCCGGCTTTACTTCGTTTAAAAGTTTTTTGTTTGTTTGTAATTTACTTGATGAGCACGCAATTTCTTCGTTTTCAAAATTACCCCATTGCTGGCGACAATTTATGGGTATTTCATCACCAGCCTTTAAGTCATCTAAAATATCTTCTTTTATATTATCATCAAATAAAGATTTTGATATAGTTTCCTGAATTTTTGAATTTATAGCATCATTATTTGCCTTCTCCATTATTTCATTCAATTGTTTCTGTTCCAAACTATGCATTAATATTCCTGAAAAGGTTGTATTTCTCACATCATAGCTATCGCGCTGTTCCTTTTCTTTTTTGGTTAAGTATTGCCCTACGAGCTCTTGATACAGTTCTGGCTGCCGTTTCATCATTTCCTGCTCGCTAAAATATTCACCTTCCTTGATTAATTTTTGCAAAGCTGTGTAGCGTCTATTTTTTACATCTCTCTGCCGAGTCTTCAATTTATTTTGAAAGTCCTTTACCATCAGGTGCATTTCTTCGTCGCTATCTGCTATTGATAGCCTTGCAAAGTCCTGTAAGTGGTTTTCTTCTAAATAATTTCCAAAACGTATAAGAAAAGTTTGTGGGTTTCTTTGGTAGACATCTAATGCCATTTTGAGTTTTTCTCCGTCTTGTAATTCGGGCTCATTACGTTGTTGGGATTTAAAAATAATCTTGGAATTACGGCTTAAATATTCCATTATGTTCATAATTTCTTTAGGTAAACTTGGAAGAGTAGATGAAACATCTTTTTCTACATTTGATTTATTAGTTTGTTCTGTATTTTCTATTGTTTCCTCTATTGAAGTCGTCATTACAGTCTTAATTTATTTTAAAAAAAATTCTCTTACTGAGAAAATACTTTATTAGTTACAGTTCTTTATTATTTTTTGTCGCTTTTAAGGAACTTTCACGAAAATTTATTTTCTATTTGGTTTTTGAGAATATATGATTTGTTTTGGTTTTTCTAAAAGCATTGCCATATGTTTGCTCCATTACATGGCTATTGTGATTGAAATAAACTATTTAATCGCGGGGGAACGTCAAGACTTGTGGCAGGTTTGTAAATGAATAAAGGAAATTGCAAACCGGATTTCAAAAACGTAAAATTTTAATAAAGTAAGTTCGAAAAAACTGGTTTAATTACATCACATTGTTAATACATTTCGAAAATATATGTATGAGACGTCCACTTTCTTATTTCATTTAGCTATACTTATGAAATCTGCAGAAAAAATTCGGAAAACAACTTTGCGTTCGTTCAGACGTGCAAATTGGAAACTCTCAATGCAGTCAAACTTTTTTTACGAAATCTTCGTTGATAATGCGCACAAAACTTAAATGCAAGTACATACTTGCATGTCTAATCGCAAGGTTAATATAAAAAACTCGTTTGGAACAGTAGGATAGCTAAAATTCCGATTTATATTGGAAATGTTTAAGTGATTTCCTTGAGCCATACATTATCAGCAGTAATATTTAACTCAATGACTTCATTGTTAAATATTTCGTGGTGAACGTACAGAAGTAGAATTTGTACGTATGGAATAGTGTTCTGATAGTCGTGCTAGTGTTAAGGTAAGTTGAAACTTAAATTTACTGTACTTTATTATTATAATTATAATTTAGATATTATTTTTATTCGCATTTTGAGGAAAAAAACTCTTTACAGTTTCATAAAGTAGATAGTTTAATTTATACTTCGTAAATATTAACATCCTATACGCTTCACATAAGTCACTTTTTTAAACATACTGCTTTTCTCATTTTAAAACATAACATTATTGCTTTTTTATTTTTAATAATATTTAATATAAAACAATTAATAATTGAAAATTGCACAAAAATACAAAAAACACTGCACCCGAAATTTTTAATAAATAAAGTTGCGTATAGAATGAGTGTTCGTTATATAAGATAATACTGTAAATAGGTTTTCTAACAAATATTTGAAAAATGTTTGAATATAACAAATGAAAACCAAAATAATTATACAGTTGGACGACACTCGTAAATAACTATTAATAGTGGTATACATTTTAATGAAACAAGGTACATACAAATATTCATAATTATAATATAGAATTTAAACTCACACCTTAATCAAATGATAATGCTATAGAAGTAAATGGTAGTATAGGGCACGTGGGTTCTAATTGCAATGCCGTTGCCATACAATCGGCAGATGGTGTATATTCTCCCAAAGATTCCAATACTTTGCCTAAAGTAAACCTTTAAAAATTACACTAAAATTGTTTCATCAATCACAATAAATTAGAGTTTTAAATGTATTTACCAAATTTTTGGACAATTGGGATCTAGCTTTGCAGCATCTTTAAGAATTTTCTCCGCCAAACGTGGTTCACCCAATATATGATGAGTTTCGCCTAAAGCTCTTAAAGCGTCAGTATGATTAGGATTAGCCGCAACAGCATTAAGGAAACATTGTTTAGCTTCATTCCATTGTTCCAAATAAACGCAGACTTGACCCCTCTTAAATAACAATAATAACACAGGCGAATAGTTATTTATAATAAGTATTAAACAATTTCATTAATTTGGCATATATCGTTGCCTTAACATAGAAAGACCTTAATTGATTATTTTTTTGAAATTGAGAGTTTAGAATTTTTCGATATATTAGATGTTCTTCTATCGAAATAAACAGAAAACTCGATTTAAAAAAAAAAATGAGTTAAGGCCTTTCTATGTATTAGAAAATAAATGTTATTTAAAATATTTAAGAAATATTTATATGTCATACCATATACATTATTTGATGAGATAGTGGATAAATTGTTGAGGCTTCGTGTATACAATTCAAAGCTTCAGCTGGTTGTTCAATATTTAAATAAACATCAGCCAAGAGCAGCCAAATCTAGAAAAATAATTTTGATAAAACCATTATACAATTTTTAGTAACTTTAATTTTTCAACCTTAATTTGGATCATCCATGGCCTTTGAGGCCCAGGTCGCGGTGTAAACGAACTCAATGAACTAGCTACTTCACTCAAAGCTTGTTCCACCCGAGATACTGCCGCCAGAGAAGCCGCATAAACAGAATCTTGAAAATTAAAATTTTGCAAATGCAAATTTTTCAATGATATACTTGAAAAGCAACAAGTTAAAAATATATTTTATTTTTAGTAACTAAGTGAAACAAAAATGCAACAACATTTAAAAATATTTCAAACAAATATTATAAAGAAACAAAATATAGTTTTTAAACACTACTGTTTCATTAATATTTTTAACAAAGTATAGATGTGTTTTTCAATCCCTACTCAAGTCCAAAGATTTTTTAAATAGCATACTGTATTAATTGATATTAATTTATATGTAGTAAATATAAATGCATTAAAATAAAATTGTAGTGTAGCGATTTTAAATTACTCAAAAGTAGTTAGAATAGTTAGGAAAGTGTTAAGTATAAAATTGAATTAGGTAAAAGATTTTATAGCGTTGTAAAAGGCTTCATAGACTTACAATTTTTTATTTGTTCATTTCACATGATCCAAAATAGTGTTTTTAATAGCAAAATAAGTATTATATTATGTTTAGAAGATAAAAGTAATAATATTAAATTTATATAAAGTTCGAGATCAGTGTATATTATATTGAGCTGGATTACATACTATGTATTGATGATGAGTTTTTCAAAACAGATAAAACATACATATGTATATAAAAATAAATTTATTCAGTGTTATTCAGTTTTTGAAAAAAAATATTTTAGTATGTAATTACATAAGTTTATTAATTCGATGTGTGTCGAAATGAATTAGAACGAAGTATGTTGTATGTTTGTTTTACAAAAAATAAAATAGTATAAAACTGAAACAAAGAGATGTTGTGATTTTTGATGAAGCTTTTCAGTATGTAATTGTCCATTATATTTTGGAAATTTTTTGTATAAAGATTTGGGTTGAAGAACTTACACGATAGATATCTGTACACTAATAGATATCTATGGGTAGAAATAACGGGGATAAAACACAAAATGGGCTTAGAACCCCCCAAATTTGTTTTTATTGTACATTTATGAAACATGTGTAAACTAAATATACAAATATTTTGGAGCAAAACTTACTAGAATCCTTATCAGACATTTGAGAAGACGGTACATGTAGAACAACACTCTTGGTGTCTGAATGCTTTTCTTCGTTTTCGATATTAACCTGGCCTTCATATAATTCTCGCCAAATCGCTAGCATACGCTGAACTGTAGCTAAAGCAACTTCAGCGTCTTGCAAATATAGTTGCAGGTGAGCTTTGACATGTAACAAATTTAAATTATCTGGAAATTCTTCCAAAGCATCTTCGGCCACAACCAAAGCTTCTCGTGGCCGCCGAGATGCTGTCAAAAGTAGAGCGAATAAATGTAAACTAGGAGCATGTTCAGTTCGTAAAGCTAAAGCAAAACGTATATGTGTCAAGGCTTCCGGTATATTGTTAAGAAGAGCGTACTGAAGAGACAAATAATATACACATAAATGATCGTTGCCATCATTTTGAACCGCTTTTTCAAGAGCTTCCAGAGCTAGTTTATGGTAATTTTCCCGTTCGACTTTTAGCATACTTTGTATGGCTAGTTGTTGGTAACCTATACCTAAATACAATTGACAACGAGAAGGTCTAGCACCTTTGGATTCCCTCTTCAAAGCTTTGTTGGAAAAATCTAAACCTTCCTTTATGAGACCTAATGATTCGTAGCAAAGTTTGGCAGCTAAGAGACAAGGCAAATAGTCCGCGGGATTAAGCTTCATGGATTCTTGTAAGACTCTTAAGGCATGCTTATGCTTGCCAGCCGCCATTAGAGATATACCATACTGGCGCCAGACATGTTGTTCACCGAATGAAAATTTCAAAGCCTTTTCAAATGATTCGTTTAAGAGCTGTATAAGACCCCACCGAACTGTGGCTAACGTAAGTAAGTCATATACGGCGGTGGCATTACCCATTGCATGTGTTCTTGCCATTCGAAATTCAGGACTTTGAGATAAAACTGTATCACGCACGGCTAAAGCTTCTGCAATTAGTAATAAGAGAATAGTTTCTTCTTGTTGATTACGGGGCACGAATTGATTCCGGGCTGCATATTTTCTAGGTTTCCATAATTTTTTAGCTGATCCAGATGATTTTAATGCTGAGCTAGTTCCCTGTTTCTTTTGAAATGGTGGGCTGTAAATAGTACCTGAAACTCCCCTCAATAGTACTTCGGCCAACTGTCTGGCCAATGTCAAGCGCAAAGATTGTGTAGTTTTTGTTTCAATGGCATTTAACATGGTGCGGTAACGGTCAATAGCTTCCAGCAGTTTTCCCGCCTTAATTAGTACTATTGGAGCTCTTTGTAGGGCCGTTTCCAAAATTGCACCCATTCGTCGATTTAATTCTAAAGGATTTGCTGGTATAGTAGAGCTTATAGCCATATTACTAGCAGATTGTTGAACATTCGTGTTAATTGCCAACGTTGAGCCGCCCGTATTATTGACAGCAGCAGAAAATGTAGCAATATCTTGCTCTTGAAGGTACAATAAACCCAAATCCGTTGCGCGTTCAAAACAAGATATCTATTACGATTTTTCTTACAAAATTGCAAAACATGAAAACATTTTTTTTGTAACATACCATTTCAGCTTCCTTTTCAGCTTTTTTGAACTTTGATGACGGCTTTGCGGTTTGGTTTTCCAAGCAGAGGCCCTTAATAGCGTATGATTCTGCTAAGATTTTTAAACTTCGCCTAGAATGACAGAAAAACGTAATAACTAGAAAAATAAATTTATCGTTTTGTCCGTTTTTCCTTACAATGTCAATTCTTTTTCGGCTAATGTATTTAATTCGGCCTTAACGAAGTTTTCTAAGCTTTTTTCATATTCCCCACAAGCATAACAAAGTTTTGCCAGAAGTAAGTAAGCGTCCAAAGCAATACCAGCCTTTTGACCATTTTCACCAATGACCAAATTAAGACACCTTCTCGCTTCTTGCAATCCACTCTTTGCTTTGTTAAAGTTGTTTTCGACTGGCGGATTATCTTCCAGATAACTTTCCAGTTTTGCCTCGCCAAGTAGAAAGTGACCTAAGCACTCTGGTGCAATGAAATTATTTTTTGGACATATAATTCTAATTAAAATTTTTAACATTAAGCTCCATCAAACATACCATTATTGGGCGATCCACTTTTTAATTCATCAGTCAGTTCAATTACTTTTTGCCATTTACCTTCGCTACGACAACTTTCTATTAATGCCTCAACTTTTGTGGTATTACGCATCCTTGCTGTCAATCCTATTGCACCAGTTCTGGTAGGTTTTGAAGTGTTTTTATAACGAGCGTAATGCTAAACTATTGACCTTTAATCATAAATTATCTATAGAATTTTGTAATCGTTTACAGGTTCAATTAGTTGCATGTATTTTCACAGATTTATCTAATTGTAACACAAAATCGATTTTTTACATTCTTTTTCAATGTGGTATTCATCGTAAAATGATGACACATGAATAAGATTTGTTTGACCTCCATTAATTAACGACTTAAGTAAAAAATTCAGTTTTTCATAAAAATATTATACTATGAGTTAAGTAGAAAATTCCATGTGGCTGTATACTTAGCGAAAAACAAAAAATCTGCACTTCGAACTTTAAGAGTATGTCCTGTTATAAATATTTTGGTTAAGCAGAAATTGCGCTAGTGAAAGGCATGTAATCATCTGGGCTGTCGTGCAAATATGTCATGAAAATATCCAACTTACAAACGATATCAAAAGTATGCTGATCCTTTTTAAAATCTTCATACACTATGTTCTGACGGAACATGAAATGAAATGAAAACGCGGATATTGCATGTAATAGGATAAAAGCAACTATCTCATGTTTAAACATTGCACTGAAAAGCTGGCAACCTCTTTCTATGTTATTTCATTATTTTACTTTATCGGCTGATTCTAGACAGCATTAAGCCGATTTTTCTTTGTTGTGGTTTCCACTTTCGTTACATTTCAGTTACATACTTTTCAGCAGCTGTTAAACTGCTTAACAGGAGCGGGTTTTATTTACTGTGACAAAAGTTTAATTTTATGTATTGAATTTTGTAGTGATCGAAAATAAATAATAAAAAATTTCTGATTATTAGTCATTCAACGTACATTTATCATTTTATAGGGGTATACAATGCTGATGACTACAAGAAATTAACAAAGAAAGTGGTTAGGACTATTTCTAAGGGAACGTGACAAGTTCTTTCAAGTTCATAAATAGCTATGGAAAAGTAAGAATAAAAAGTGATTATAGTGTAAAATAAAATTATATTTTTTGCAATAGATTAGACAGAGTGAATGGAGAATGGAATTTCCACTGGTATTGGACAGAGTTTTGCTCCACTGGTGTAAAACCATTTGCTGACGATTCAAATGATTTGCTACCTTGTTTCCAAGAAATCATTTTACAACTTCCGATTTACACATTGTTTGCGGCAATCTCAGCTTATCATTGTGGTGTCTACACTCGATGTGTAGCTCGGGATCAAACTCAAGTATGGGCGATTTATTTGCGGACATCTACCAGTATTCTGTTGGCTTCTTTGCCAGTATTAAAACTATTTGTATTTTATCATTTGGGAGTTCGACTGTATGCATCTGATATACTTGTTGTTTGTACGGAATGTGTTATGTGGGTTGTACACAGTGGTAAGTTTGATTATATGTATATGTACATTTATTTTATTTACATTTTATATATCATAAAGTAAATTTATAAAATAACACCAATGGCGCCGGGTAGCTAGACCATATGCGCACGAAAAATTAATAAGTTAAGTTGTTAAGTAATGTAGATATATCTTATTTTATGTACATACGTACATATGTGTGTAGGTATGTACGTAGGTATTTAAGTATGAATTTTACAAAGTTTCTAACTTCAAAAGAGGACGAGGAAATACTTATGTATACATACTTATATTTATTCGTACATAGGCATGCAAGTCACATTCACCAGGTAGTAGCGAAGACGCAGCTGTATGTATGTATGTATGTATGCATATGTATGTATAATGCAGTATTTTGATATGTATGAATGTTCGTCGTGTACCTCCCTATAGGAACTCAAACCCATTTGTAAGTAACTTCAAACTGGTTTTTTAATAACCACAACTGATTGATTAAGTGACTTTTCCTTGTCGCCGACTTGCTATTTTAACATAGGCATGTCATAGGCGGTAGTCAATTGGCCATCTCTGCATGACTTTTAAATGACTACTAACTACTTATTTTTCAATCAAATTGTAGTTAATTAATATTATATGTGGAAAATATTGAAACTATTTAGTTTTTTTTCAACACAAACTTTTGGCATTTGTTTTCATGGCATGCTTCTTTTTATTTTTTTATTTTCTTTTCATTTACTTATTTTGCCTTTATTTATTTCTTACGTGTGCTTCTATTCAATATGTTTGGTTGATATCTGCATGATATTTATTTAAACCAATTTGTAGTCACTTGCAAAATAATTAATTTTTAAATTAGTGTTTTTTCTCAACTGATTATTTTATTTACTACTGGGCTGCTTTTTAAATGTATGTATTTGTGATGTGCGAATATTCGAATTCCCGATTACATATTCGAAAATTTTTGAATATTCTATATTTTTGCATATTCACAATTCACGCAAATTTTTTCTTTGAATATTAAAAAAATATAAAAATTAAAAAGTCAACAAATATAAAAGAATTAAAAAAACAGGATATTAAGAGAGTCGGTGTTACCTATGTATAAAAACTGATGTGTGCATAAAACGTATCTATGTATGTATGCTCTGAAGCTATACAGATCCGTTAATATAGAACAAAACGTAGTTCCTTGATATGTTGTTTTTCGTAATTTTTTTTCCTTTTTAAAAGTTTTCCATATTAAAATATGTAGGTATACATATGTACATACGTAATTAAATATTAAAAAAAATCGTAATAGATCACAGAAGACCGTGACATAAGGCTAATTAAGAATATGTATTTAAAAATGCAAAAGGAGAATACATTAGGAAACGAAAACATTGTAAACAATTCGACTTTTTGCCTTTTTAACTGGCTGTAGGTCCGTTACTTTCAGTCATAACTCACTTGTTTTTTTAAGCGAAATGTGTATGTAAGTAAAATACCAGAAGTCTTTACACATGCATGTCACATCTTTAAGTTACTCTTCTAGTCAAGGGGGATTCACGAAAAGAAATTATTTTTTCTTCCATTTAAAATAAATTGAATCATAGTTTGGTTTATTTAAATTGTTTTACCAAAAAAAAAACTTATTTTATCATCATTACCAGAGGATATTTCTATAAGAGATTAAAATGTATGCAAATACATATTTGGAATACATACATACATAAAAAATCGAATATGTATTAAATATTTTAAATAGATGGTACCTCTCTTGGATAGTTCCCAACAAACACGCAGTAAAATGTTATGACGGTTCGTTATACCATATAATATTAAAAATTATTCCCAATATGTATTTGTATCGATCATACACAAAAAGTAATCAAACAAACATTAATTAATATTATTTAGCCCCCTTTCCAAAAGGCGGACAGTCGACTCGAGTAGAAAATTTCTATGAAAAGCGCTAATTTTTCTGAGTGATTTTCACACAAATTTTCAAGACGAGTCGCTTGCTTGCCTTGTCAGAAGCTTATTAATTTATTCGTTATTATTGTTAATTAGTTCTGTAAATCGTATGGTTCATATCGAACTAGGTTTAATTTTTCTTATTTATTTCTTTATTTCTGGCGAACATATCTTGCGAAAATAAGTTGTATTAATCAATACGGGTTTGCGTATGTCGAGGCGAATAATCGAGTACGAGCATTTTGTAGTAGATTAAAGAAAACTTTTGCAATGCATTTAAATAAATAATTACCCCCTAATTGTTTTAACGTACACTTCCAGCACACGTTATTTTTTCTTTTTTTGGGTTAAATTTTAATGTACATAATATATGTATGTACATAATGTACTGTAACCTATTTCTATTATTTTGTACACAAAATGCTAATAAATATATATTCCTGTACATACATACATATACATACATAGTTGCCAATTGAATTATACATATTTATTATATGCATATATATACATATGTATATACATTACATGTATATAATTAATTTTATTTACTTGATTTTTATTGAAGGTTATCTTCTAACATATAGAAATTTTGGTGGACTAAGTCACAGAGGACCGCTGGTCATGATAGTCATGTGGTTGACTGTCTTTGTATTAGATGCAGTATGGTTACGTTCTAGTCGAAATTTTGATTGGTGGCCTTGGAGCTTGGCTACTTTATTACTTGATATATTGTATGGCTTAAGTTTACTACCAAAGGGAAGAGCTACCTATTCAGGTCTACGTCATCCACAAGTTAACACGGACACCACATCACTTCTATCACAACGTTATACGCAATTTCATTTTGATTTCAATGAAGTCCATTTAGGCCATGCTCAAGATGAAGCTAATTATTGTTCGAAATTCTTTTTCCATTGGGTGCGACCACTGATTGCAAAAGGCGTGGCTGGTAATTTGAGACATATCGAAGATCTATTTGATTTGCCAGATGCCTTAAATATACCGAGAATAAGTGAAAAAGTACAAGCAAGTATATCAAGGTCCACAAATTTATTTTGGGCATTGCACAAATCATTTGGTAAAGAGTTCTATTCGATTGGTATATTGAGATTCATGGCAGACATTACAAGTTTTGCTGGCCCATTGCTTTTAGGTGTCTTATTAAGGCAGGAATCTTCTGAGACAGAGGAAAATGAGGGTGATTTTAATTGGCAACCTTATCTATACGCATTAGGTTTATTTGGATCTCAACTGATATGTAAGTATACAGAATATATATATATATATATATATATATATATATATATATATATAAATAAAAAAATAAATATCGTCAGCCCATTATTGGTTTGGAGCATACGCCCAAAAGTCAGAATGGAGAAAAACGACAAAACAATATTTATTATTAAACCTTAAAATAGTTCATATGGCGCAAAATTAATGGTCGGTGGGTCAAACCAATAATGGGCTGACGATATGTAAATACATACAGTTTGTCAAAAATATCTTTGCACAGTAAGAAAAAGTTTGAAATGTTAATTTCATTCAAGAATTCTAACAACAAATTCTTAAAATAACTGTTTTTTCTTTCCACATTCCGTTACTGTACTTTTTTACGACTCTAAGTCGCGAACACTTTTCAAATAGACACACACATTACAACAACAAGAACAAAAAAAGATGGTGTCTCAATGAGAGAGGTGTCATAAAAATCTTTGCATAATGAGTGCAGACAACAACAAATTCGTTAATTTTCTGCGAATTTTTTGCATTCGGGTTTTTTATGAGTGTTATGGAATGTGAAAGAGGTAACATATCATTTATTTATGAAGTGATTGTCTTACATGCAACAAGTGGCCAAATATTTAATTGTAAAAATGTCAGGAAAACGAGTTTCAAAAAATATAATACAAATAGTGTATTTTAATTATTATAAAGGAAAGTCAGCTAGGGAAATCGCTGATATGTTCTCCCTTAAAATTAGAACAGTCACAACATCATATCTCGTGCTGAGAAAGAAGGAAGACTTGAATTAAAGGTTTCTCCAGGCAGACAAAAAAAGTGACGCGAAGAATTGAAAGCAAAATAATTAAAACTATTTATGACAAGCCGCAATCCAGCACAAGAGGATTAGCTCTTCAAGTGGAAAATGATTATGGCCTAAGTATATCACATGAAACGGTACGAAATGTTCTAAAAAAATATAAATATTCTTCACGAGTGGCTAGGAAAAAACCATTGCTCTCAGTGCAAAATATTGAAAAACGACAAAGGTTTGCCGCAGAGCATCTTTCACTCCCTCCAGAGTACTGGGATGACGTTATATTCTCTGATGAGACAAAGATAATGCTGTATTATCATGATGGCCCACAAAAAGGTTGGCGGAAGCCCTTGGCAGCATTAGAAAATAAGAATTTAATTCCTACAGTAAAATTTGGGAAACTGTCAGTAATGGTATGGGGTTGTATATCTAGCAAGGGAGTTGGTGAAATCAGGATTTTGGATGAAATAATGACGAAAGAAATTTATCTTGATGTTTTAAAAAACGACCTGGTCGCCAGCATTCGAAAATTCGGTTTTATTGACCCAGAAAACTCGAGTAAGTTCAAGTACAAATATTATCAAGATAATGACCCCAAACATAAATCTTATTTATGTAGGTCGTGGTTATTATATAACTGCACCAAAGTTATTGACACCCCTCCCCAAAGTCCTGATATCAACCCTATCGAAAATTTGTGGGTCCATCTGAAGAAAAAGGTCGGAAAAAGGTCGCCATCGAATAAAAATGAATTGATAAGATTCATCAAAGAAGAGTGGGAAAAAATTCCCTTAGAATATAATATCCCAAAGCTTATTAGTTCAATGTGCAGACGTTTGCAGGCAGTACTTGATGCCCAAGGTGGACACACCAAATATTAGCAACTAACAAGCCGAAAATTAATGTTAAGCTAAATATTTTATTAATTGTGCAAAAATTTTTTTGACAGTATGGAAATTGAATTGTTTTAATTTTTTAATGTACATTACAATACATTTATTGAAATTTAAGTTTTTTTTAGTTTATTCGGTTTATCGGTGTTTCTTTTCAATTTTGTTAGCATTTCCTTTAATTGCAAAGATTTTTTTGACAAACTGTATGTACATATATTTTTGTAAGTCATTTTAAATTTAATTGAACTAGAATGGATTTTTAATCAGAAATAATTTTTTAATCGGGCTTAATTTTAGTAGTTTCAATTATTATTGAATAAGAATAATGATTACATATCGAGCACGTACAGTTGAGGAATTATTATTAGACCATATTCGGATGCCACTTGTTGACGGCTTGGTACCGTAAATCACAGAATTTTCAAACAAGTTGACGACCTCGAACATTTTGCACGTATTTTTTCATGTATTTTATGCCTGTATGTAGACTTTTTTCCTATGGATTTTGAATATTTTTGCTTTATTGTTGTTATTATAATTATATTTTTGTTTTTTATTTTTTGTATAAACATATTTATTAACACCCTAAATATTGGCATAATTAATTTTTTCAATTTCTACCCAAGTTTCCTCAAACCCCAAAAATGATGGTTGTATGTAGAGTTGATTCCTAAACTGTATATTGAATATACGCCAACTCAAAAAAGCTAACTTTTCAGTATAGCAAAAAAATAGTTAATTCGCTCATTATTGTAAAAATAAATGATGTTGCCTTCCATAAGATTTTTTAAATATGTTAACTAATTTATAGGTATGCACTGGTTTGCGTATTTTTTTAATATATCATATCTTAGTCGATCAAAAAACAAATATTTTTTCAGAGTTAGTGTATGTTGTCGGAAAACAAAAACATGATTTTTTTTTAATACATACATATATTTATTTTGTAATCAATTTGTGAAATTTTTTACTCAATACTAGATATAAGAATTGAAAAGCCTGACTGAAAACCTCTTCCATCTCGAGGTGGCCAGCTTTGGCACTCTTTAACTCAATCTCTATTGCAGCAGGTTCACTCCAAATTTTTAATTTCGAAAGCTTATATCATTGACTATAATTGGTTCATAGATAATGTTTATATTCGATTAACAGTTTAAAAGTTATATATGTATATATTACCAATTTTTTGTTATCGGAACCTCTATGTACTTATTTAATTTAATTTAAAAAAAAATCATTTTTTTTCTCGAAATCTATATTACAGATGAATATTGCATAGGGAAGCTATTTGCTATCGGAAACTCATTTTGACCAAATTTGAGTTGACATATTTTGAATATAGGCTCTGAATATATTTTTTCAAGAATGGATAAATGTATCTAAATAACTTTTTAGGCAAGGATATCATATAGCCTGTCGGCGTCGACGTCACTTTGACACAACACCAAACAATTGGCGCTTATGTACCCCTTATCGAAAACAAATGACTATTGTTGGCAGTTTATGCTATTTTCTAGACCTTAAGGAACGGAAATAATTGTCAGTAGCACAAAATTGTTCTCGAGAGCGAGTAAAGCAGACCCAATTTGTTGGTATTGTGTTAAAGTGACGTCGATGTCGACAGCTGGAATAAGGGTGATTAAATCGATTAAAAATTAAAAGTCATTAATACTCGTATTTACAGATACTTTTTGTTCTTGTCACTTCAATTGGCGTATGTCGATGATTGGCATGAAAATGCGTGTTGGCGTAGTTAGTGCTATTTATCGCAAAGCTTTGGAAGCACGTGGATTGAGCAATGCACGCCCAGAAGTTTTAAACTTGATGTCTACAGATACCGATCGCATTGTGAATTCGTGCATATCTTTCCATTCATTTTGGAGTATACCATTTCAATTGTTTGCCACACTATACTTATTGTACACCCAACTGGGAGCTGCTTTCATAGCTGGTGTCGTTTTCGCGGCTGCACTTATACCTATTAATCGTTGGCTAGCTAAACGTATTGGACAATATTCTCAGGGCTTAATGACAGCAAAGGATGCTCGTATATCGGCTACCAATGAGACAATTATGGGCGCTAAGCAAATAAAACTAAATGCCTGGGAAGATGTGTTCATTAAGAAAATATTAAATTTTCGTAAAGATGAAATGATTTTTTTAGCTAAGCGCAAATATTTGGACGCTTGGTGTGTGTATTTTTGGGCCACGACTCCAGTCTTAATGTGTTTCCTAACATTTGGTGTATCAGTTCTAATGGGTAATCCATTGATTGCTTCTACTACGTACACAAGTGTGGCGTTGTTAAATTTACTTATTGGTCCATTAAATGCGTTTCCATGGGTGTTGAATGGATTAATAGAGGCATGGATTTCAATAAAACGTGTTCAAGAATTGATGAATGTAAGTTTTATATTAAGTTGCAACAGAAAATCTTAAACATTTAAAATTCGTTAATATATTTGGACAAAAAGTCTCAAGTATATTCACCCTTATTCCAGTTGTCGACATCGACTTCACGTCAATGCAAAATTATTCTCTAGAACAATTTTGTGCCACTGACAATCTATTTCCGTTCCCTAATGTCTAGAAAATAGCATAAATCTACCAACAGGACGTCGATGTCGACAACTGGAATAAGGTTGATTGTATTGTGATCCTAATTAAAATTCTAAAAATACTGCCGAGCAAGACATACTTACATACATATTTGTTAGTTTTGATAAATTGATTTTGTAGCTTTTTGTTTTACATCTAGAGCCAAAAAATAGAAATAAGTAGTAAAAGAAGAATTTTAAACAAGATTTTGTGAAGATTTGATCCCAATGGCAAAATTTTTTCGAAACCTTTTCCTTTCATTTAATATTGTTAGTTAAAGGCAGTATTTTATTATTAAAATAAGATACATATACATATGTATGTACATAAATAAAATAATATAACATGCTTTTTGTTTTAGCTTGAAAATCTAGATTTTTCTTCGTACTACGACCCCATAATTAAAGGTTCCCAGACATTAGCTGATGAAAGACAAGTAGTACTGCAGTTCAAAGAGGCTACTTTTGAATATGATTTGATTAACAATGGAGAGGATGTACCAGCAACAACATTTAGATTGGAAAAAGTGAATATGGAAGTAAAAAAGGTATTTCTTACTAATTGCAATTTTCTAAGAATATGTAAATAGCAATTCTGTCTGCGTCAAATAACATTTAGGGCGAACTCGTGTGTATTGAAGGTCCGGTTGGAGCAGGCAAGAGCAGTTTTATAACAGCAGCAGTAGCTGGTACAAATTGCTTGGATGGCACAGTATGTGTGCGTGATTTGACATCAGGTATAAAAATTCATTTCACCTGTCAAGATTCTATGTAGATTTTGAATTTTATAGGATTTGGTTATGTGCCTCAAACGCCTTGGTTACAACGTGGCACCATACGTGATAATATCGTATGGGGTAGTGCTTTTGATGAAAAATGGTATAAGTCAGTTTTATTTGCTTGCGCTTTAAATGACGATATAATAGCGTTAGGCGGTGATTTGATAGGTATAGGAGAAAATGGTCACACTTTATCTGGTGGCCAAAGAGCTAGAATTGCCTTAGCTAGAGCAGTGTATCAGGATAAAAAAGGCGAGTGAGTTTTATTTTCTGTATGTATTTTTCTCTAAATTTATTTATATTTGCAGTTTATTTATTGGATGATATTTTAGCTTCTTTAGATGCTCACGTTGCAAGACATATCGTCAAACACTGCATATTAAATTTGCTAAAAGATAAGACAAGGATAATTGTCACACGCAATGTTACATTATTCTATCATGCTAATCAGGTGAGTTACAAAGAATTATGTATGTACATTGTACGTTTATACAGTGGATCAATGGATACATCTCGATATTTATGTATGTATATACTAAAAAAAAAGTTAAAAAAATACCATTTGTCATTGAGTTCCTAATGTACGAAGAATTTCTTGTCTGTTTTGTTTGTTAAGCACTGTCTATATACATTTCGTTCCTGTTTAACGAACTCTTCAGTAGACTTCAAGTCAAAATTTTTTAAATAAGCTAAACAACTTAATTTTTTTATAAAATTATCTTAATATGTTATTGAGAATTACATATATATATCGTTACCTTAATATAGAAAGGCTCTAACTCATTATTTTATTTTTAAATCAAGATATTTCGTTTTTCGATACGTTAGATCTTCTTCTATCGAAATATACAAAAAACTAGATTTCCAAAAGAATAATGAGTTAGGGCCTTTCCATATTAAGGTAACATATGTACATATGTATGTATACACATAATAACACTATAAACACAACAAACAAAAAACTTTAGAAAACAAACATCTTTATTCGATTTTTAATCCATTTTTCCTTAAGCAGCAACGAAATTCATATAACATAAAACAAAAATTTTGTTTTAAAAAATAGTTAAACAAATTTGAAAAAAAACCATTATAAATTTAATAGATACATACCTTTCTTTACAAAAGAACATAATAAAAAAAAATACTTTTCAAATTACAACATATTTGGTAAAAACATTGACCGAAATAATAGAATAATTATTATATTCTTGAATTAAAAAAAAAATTAAAAAATGAAACATCGGACAACGTGGCCAATCACACCTTTTAGTTGGTTTCAACTAGAGTTTTTGAAACTCGAATGATTTTAAAATTTTTGATTTTTATCTTTTTAAGCAGAAATAATTTTTATTATTCATTTATATTTTATATTTTTGAGCAGAAAAAATAAAAATCAGGAAATAACTTTTATTTCTGGTGAAAAAAATAAAATCAGAAAGTAACAACTATTTTTGCTCAAAAAAAGAAGAGAGGTGTCTTAGGACACCCGGTTATAGCAATTGCTACTTAGCTATATAATAATATGTTTACACTTATGTGTTTAACGTCCTATTCATCTTTAATTTTTTGATGTTTTATCATACATTGACTTGTTTTGTTAAGCATCTCAGTTAACAAGTTTTAAAATTAAACTCATCGATAAACACGTAAATGTATCTAAACTCTATTGAAATATTTTTAAATTACGAGTCGTATCGAGTGCCGTGATTTGATTTGCAGTAAGCGATGTAATACTAATACGTCCTAAATAAAGTATGTGATTTCTTCATCCAGTGAAGACTGGATTTTAAGAAAAGCAAAGAATTCTAAAACACACTGCTGTGACCAAATTGTAAAAAAAATATTCTTGGTTTTCACGTTGGAGTTGCATCTTGTAAGTAAAATAAATAGAATGAAAGAGTAAATTTCGTAAAATATCACAAAAAAAAAACATCCATCCAGCTTCTCATTGACTTTCCCTAATAATTAAAAAGAACAAAAGAGCAACTATATAAAATCGCCGTAAAGTTAAATGAAATTACACTTATTCTTTTTTACTCAGATTTTGCATATTGAAAATGGAAGACTTACAAGAAGCGAATATATGTCTGAAAGTATAGATTTAAGTTTAGAAGATCCTAACGAAGAGACTGATATGGAGAGACGTGGATCTATTAATTTGGATGAATTACAAATGTCCCATGAAAATAATAGTGTGGATAGCCTAATGTTAGAGGTAATTTTTAAAGCAATTCGATCAAACATAAACATTCAGAATTTAAATATGTTCTTCATACTTGTTTGTTTGTCAGGAAACAAGGGAATATGGATATTTATCAATGAATGTATTTGCTTGTTATTGGAGAGCTGTAACAACACCCTTGGGTTTGATAGTCTTGTTATCGATACTACTAATGCAATTAACACGTAACTTGTCTGATGCTTGGCTGGCGCACTGGGTAACCGATACAACATTAGATAAAAACACAAGTGCATTCAATACCTTAGACCATTACATTCTACCAATGAAGTGGGAAGTAGCTTTAAATGCCACATTACTAGGTCACACAACAGCTTATTATTTGAGTATATTTGCTTCCTTGGCATTTACAAATTCCATAATGACTTTGGCTCGAGCTTTTATTTTTGCTTATGCTGGTTTAAAGGCCGCAAAATGCATACATGACAAGTTGCTTAGCAAAGTGATATATGTAAGTATTATTCTTGCGATAATCAACAATTATTTTAAAATGTTATCTAATGTGTTAATTTTAAGGCAAAGTTCAGCTTTTTTGATGTTACTTCAGTTGGTCGCATTTTAAATCGTTTTTCATCGGACACTTACACCGTAGATGATTCATTGCCATTTATTTTAAATATACTATTGGCTCAACTCGTGGGTTTAATTGGATCAATTTTTATTAGCTTATACGCAATGCCTTGGTTGAGTTTAGTCATTATACCCATGGTGCCCGTGTATTTAAGTTTACAACGTCGTTACCGCCATGCATCACGGGACATCAAGCGTCTTTCCAGCAATGCAATGTCTCCGTTGTACACACATTTTACAGAGACTTTACAGGGCTTAACAATCATACGAACAATGCGTGCAAGTGTTCGCTTTCAGCGCGATTTTCATGCTAAATTGGAGGAAAGTATTAAGGCACAACTTACCTCATCTGCAGCCCAAAATTGGCTGAGCATACGTCTGCAATTATTGGGAGCTTTGTTAGTGGGCGGTGCTGGATTTTTGGCAGCCATTACTTCAGCCCACACAACTAATCCCGGTTTAGTTGGCTTAGCCATTTCGTATGCTTTAAGTATTACACAGCTACTGGGAGCACTTCTTAACGCTGTGGCCGAAACCGAACAAGAACTAGTAGCAGTAGAGCGCATAGAAAACTATTTACAAATTGATGGCGAAGAATGTGCAGAAGGATCTGTTGATCCGCCCTTCGGTTGGCCTGCACAGGGAGCATTAAATTTCAAAAATGTCGAGCTTTGTTACAGAGAACATTTGCCACCATCTTTACGCAATATAAACTTGAAGACTGAAGCTTTCGAGCGTTTGGCCGTAGTGGGTCGTACAGGTGCAGGGAAAACTTCTTTATTAGCAGCCTTGATGAGAATAGCACCTTTGAGTAAAGGAGAAATTATTTTGGATGGCGTTAATTTAAAAACATTGGCATTGAGTGTTTTGCGCGATCGTATTGGCATAATACCGCAGGAACCCTTTTTATTTGAGGGCACAGTGAGGGAGAATCTTGATCCTCGTTCATCTTATTACGACTCGGAAATATGGCATGCAGTCACTAATTGCTCAGCGGCTACATATTTGGTACAATCTTTGGGTGGTCTAGATGGCAAAATTGATAGGGGTGGCTTAAATTTGTCTGCCGGTCAAAAGCAACTATTGTGTTTATCAAGAGCCCTACTAAAGAATTCCAAAGTGATATGCATTGATGAGGGCACATCGAACTTGGACAACGATTCCGAATTTGCCATGCATCAAGCTTTGCGTTCTGCTTTCAAAAGCTCTACCGTAATATTTATAGCACATCGTCTGAAAGGTTTACAAAATATGGATCGAATTGTTGTCATCGATCAAGGCGAAATAAAGGAACATGGGACGCCACAAGATTTGGCTTCAAACAACAATTCTCTCTTTTATAGCATGTTGCATGCACAAAATATAAGTATCGACGAATTTACGAAAGAAGAGTAGTATTTTTAATTTTACGACTTATTGTTAGTTTAACAATTATTTTTATACACATACCTATTTATAAATAAAGCTGTTTTAATTTTTTTCAGTATACATTCGCAAAAAATATGTATATATATACATTTACAAGACATGGTTTTAATTATGAAAACTTTAATCGAAATTTCCGAAATCTTAAGGACTTTTGACCAATTTGTTTTGTCATTAACACTGACTGTTGTTGTTTAGAAATAGCAGACTCTCCAGAAAAGTTCGGGGAAGTATCTAGATTAAAATACTTTGCTCTCTTAATTTTTTTTTTATTTTATTCCATTTTTCCTAATTAATATTTATAGTTTTTAAACATTTCTTTTTTATAAATCAACAAATTGTTATACAATTCAATATGCCTTTATTAATTTAACAAAACCTAAAATTTTAAGATATAATCAATCATTCTTACTAAAATAAATTCACTTAGAAAATTGTTCAAATATTTAAAATCGAATTATTAATATTTCTATAATACTTGTTGTTGGTAAATGTTTATACAAAGCAAAACTTAATTCAATACATCAACTAGAGAGAGTCTTTGGGATTAACACGAGCTTTTTTATTTAATAATAAATTTAAATTTTGTTTTTCCAATAAAACTTAAATCTACAAAAATATCTTAAAATTTTAAAAACTCATATTCCGTAAATACTTATACATTAATATATAAACTTATTTACATAGATTTTTTCTTTACAAAAATGCTAAATTTTGTCAGTATACATAAATACTTAATTACTTTTTTTTTCTTTTGACATTCTTACAACTTTGAATTCAAGTACATTTTGATTTTAAAAATAACTAGCTTTTAAGGACTTACTAAATATATGGTATAAAAAATTTTAAACAGTGTTAAATAATTGAAAATGCAAACACTGAAGAAAATTTAAACATAAGGCATCAAATAAATCATTATAAAGTAAATATGTAGTATGAAATTTAGATTGTATTGAAAATTAAGTGTAACTTTACTTAGTCACGAAAAAATAACGTTAAATTTAAAAAAAAAAATTGTTTTAATTTTTATGATTTCTTAATAACATTAAAATAAATACTTATAGCTAGATTATTTATACAAGTAAGTATTAATTACTTCCTTGGAATCACCCTTAATATGATCGAATCGTAAATTTTCAAATGCTGGATCACTTAACAATTTATTAAATTCTTCTTCAAAAGCCGCAATTGATTTTTGTAAATTTGTATCATTATCTATCTAAAAATATATATGTAAGTTTTATGTTAGCTAGTAATTTGAAATGAGATGTTTTTTGCAATTTGAATTTTTTGAATTATATTTCGACACTAATCCATTTTTGATTGTGGAGTATGTATGTATGAGTTTGTTTGTGTAGTTTTGATAAAAAAAATTTTTGTCTACTTCACATCACTAACCATCTGAAACTGTCGTGGATTATTTTTGAGGTTCTTCTCGTGGAAATGATTCATACCGTAAGTGTGCATGTGCTGATACTAACTACATTTGCATTTATTTATTTTTATTGTAAGACGTCAGTTTTATTTCGTTGCTGCAACATACCAGTAGACTTCAACCACATTTCAAAAAAGTTTATAAAACCCCAATGGCGTTTCACACACGAGAACAATTGTGCTGGTATAACATGCAAGTTTGTAGGTGAGAGAGGCAAAGAGAGTGGTTATGTGGTTGGCATAATTTTTCAACCAGGCACAACCCCGCATCACCAGCACAAAACCAATACACACATATCTTAAATAAATTCAGTAAAGTGCGACTTTGACTCGCGTACGAAGGGTTCCGTACATTCGGTTTTGAGCACTTTTTAATGTGGATTTTTTATTTTTTGAAGTTTTTTTTCAGGTTAAACGATTTGTTTCAGTTTTCTGGCTTTGTTTTGGCGATTTTTTCTGTTTTTGGGGTTTTTCATTTTGGCGATTTTTTTTCTGTTTTTGGGTTTTTTTTCATTTTGGCGATTTTTTTTTCTGTTTTTGGACTTTTTTTAATTTTGGCGATTTTTCCGGGTTTTCGCGATTTTAGTCTTAGAAATTTTTTTGTAAGTTGGTGCTTTTTTTCTTGTTTTTGGCGATTTTTTTCGGTTTGGCGATTTCATAAATTTTTGATTTTTTAGTTTTGCCGTTTTTGAAAGTTTCAAGAGTTTAGCTCTTACGGTTTCCAAGATACAGCAAGTGGTCAAAATTACATAGTCAAAATTGCATTAACTTTTCACCTTTGGTGTGCGGAACCCAAAAAAAAAAACGGCAAATATCAAATGCATACAAAAAACACTAACACACACAAAGCTATGTATAAATATACATTTTTATGCCGTATGAATTAGTCTCGTGTGTTCTTAAAAGAACAAAAATTGTGCGGCATAAAAATTAGTCTCGTGTGTGACAGGCCAATAGTTATAGACAAACTCTTAATTGATCTGTAATTCTCAATAATTTATTCAGAGTTTGGCTGACTTCCAAAATGTATCAATACAAAGTTTGTGTACTTTTCGTATGCAGCATTTAGTCTCAATAAAAAAAACAAGATTGCCATTCGATATCGAACCATATTATTACATTGTGCGATAGCAATGAACTTTAACTCGCTTATTTTCATCGGATTTTATAATCGATTTTTAAAGTTAATCAGGTATTTGATGGAAAACGATGGTCTGTGTGATGAATTCCGATCGATTTTTAGTATAATTTTTGAGCTAATCTCAAACTACTGACTTCTAAAAAACACACTTGAAGATAAAATATGTATAAAAGAAATTTATCAAAATTTTGTGGAAAACCCCTTAAAAACAAATTTGAAAATTATTGACAAAACGACTATAGAAAAAAAAAATCATATCACACCTTTTATGGTTTTCAAATTGGTTTTGCGGCTAAATTGTTTTTCATCACATACATATGTACTTGATTGTTGGTTTAACGTACAAATTTAAAAGAATTTTAAAGAATGCTTTATATAAAAGGCTTGTACATGCACCTCTTGAGAAAATAAACTATTTTTATATCTTCATTCAATTGTATGTATGTAAATTGAAAATTTAAAACTTAATTTCTGCACAACTAGGTTTCTTTAATTACGCTATTATATCGCTCCTTTATTGCATCATGCCAAATCTAAAAAAATCAACCTTAGGAGTTAGCAGTGCAAAATAATTCGCCATATCATTTTTCATATAGTGTAAAAATTTTATTCAAATATCTTTTAAAATCATCTCTTAGAATTTTTTTAATATCTTCCTTGGTTTTTATATGTAACATAAAAACAAGTACAACAGTATTTTTTATTCTTCAAGAAGATTAATATATTCAGGTTGACTATGCAAAACTGCAGATAATTGAATTCTACATATCGTTACCATAATATAGCAAAACCCTAACTCATTATTTTTTTATATATTTCGATTTCAAAAAAATAATGAGTTAAGGACTTTCTGTATTAAGGTAAATATATGTATGTATGTATGAAGATTAGTTATCATGAAATTTCTTTCTGAGTGAATCAAACTGCTTGAAAATGTTTTCGTCTATAAATAAAATTTTCATGCAAAACCTTAAATTCTTTGCCCTGAAAATAACTTTTAAATCAAAATTAAAAGACATTTCTCTTAAAATTAGTAAATTTTTTTTATTAATATAAATACTTTTTAATTTTTTTACAATATTATCTGCGTGCCATATTTTTTATAAATTTGTTAATATATGTGTGTATATATATATATATATATATATATATATATATGTATAAGTGTATGCATATACTAAAAATGGAAGTTACAATAAATATATTTATGTATGTACATAGAAAAATATACATACATATATGTATGTATGTATTTATGCGTTTAAAAAATGTAATAATCATTTATGTGTGCATTTTATTTAATTGTAATATGTAATTTTTTTATTTTTGTATGCATATGCAGATATTTTAAACAAAACTGCTGCTAGGTTGATCCAAATATGCACATCTGGAACTGGGGGAAATTATAACATTATTTGAGGATACAGCAGCTACATTGGCATTGGTTAATTTAGAAGTGCAAATTGAAGGTGGTGGCAAAGGTGATGATTTTGTTATGTTTACGCCCCAGTTTGATGGCTTTATTGGCAGCACTTTGGGTTTTGGCGGAAGGGGTGGTGGCCCCCGCAAAGATGCACTTAAATCATCAATGTCATCAACCGAGTTCTGTTCATCTTCAAGTTTTATGGGCGATATGGATGATTTAGCTTTGATAGGATTAATTATAGACAAACGAGGAGCAGGTTGGGGTGGCCTTTCGACAGGACTCATAGATGAATTTTCATTATTTGCATTATTATTGTTATTATTTAAATTAGACAGCGAGCTATTTAAATTCTCAGTATTTTTAAGAAATTCTGGTAATTCAAAATTGATTTCCGTTCCACGTTGATCTTCCAAACGCGCTAGCTGAGCTCGTTTTAAATCTTCCAACAAATCGTCTTGTCGCTCTGCGACTTTTAAAGAAAATTGCTGTTTAACACCGACTTTTATTTTTTCTTTACCAGCAAGCTTGTTGTCTATATGCGCTGGAACGGATGCGGGCAGTGATTTCTTCGATTTTATTTGACTCATTCCTGTTGCATCACTTTTCTTTCCATTACGTATGCGTTTAAGAAATGAAGAAGATTCTGAGGGACATTCTTCAGACTTTAAAGAGCATTGGTCCATTTTCGGTGACTTCGCAATGGCATTTTGATTTTTAACGTCCATCAAATCACTAAAAACTTTATTTGTAATTTCATCCAATGTGGCTTGGGCGGTTTGTAACCCACTAACAACTGTGTTTTTAGGCTGGACATAAGGTTTTCTGTTCTGTATAGTTTGCGGTAGAGGGGGATAGGTTTTCTTTAATACCACCTGCAATCGTTGATTGTCGACATGGATCACGAGTTGTGTTAAATCGACTTTTTCTTGACTATCTCTCATTACCACCTCCACAACTTCGTGATTAATATTGTATCTTTGCAATATGGGTCTAACTACTTCATGCAGTTGTTTTTTGGGTTTGCTTTTAACTGATATCACCTTAGGTGTAGGTAAATCTAATTTAAAGGCAACACGCTGTTCTATTTCAATTTCTTTTCGCGATAGTTCTTGCGCAGAAGACTGCAACTCGACTGACTTAAGCGGCGGGCCAGTAATGGAAACATCATAAAATTGGTACTTGAGATTTCTTTTTTCAAAAAGTCTTTCCACGAGTGCGGCCACAGTTTCGTCTGGCTTCAACTTTGTGACTGTGGTGGCACCGTCGGGAAATTTAATTCGACAATAGTCAGAGTTCAACTCATTTACTGGTATAGCATCAAATGAGCTCAATGATGATTTAGAGCCATACATCGGAACTGATTGTTTCCATAAGGTATCACTTACTGTTAGTTGCGATTTATTCGATAGAATTGATGCATCCATAAGAGTATTTTCATTATTCGATTTTTCTATTGCTATTTTATCTCGGGATTTACTTCTCGCAATATTCGCTTTTCTATGCCACGGCAGGAGACTTCTACGTCGGCGCCCCTCTTCGGCGTTGCTTGCCGATTTCTTTAACTTTAATGAGGCACTTTCGGAAAAATTTGTCGTTTTAAGTAGTTCATCTAAATTTTCACCACTAAAAGGTAGAGGTTTGCCTTTCTTCTCAGCTTGTAAGCATTGTTTGTACAAGTCTGACTTTAAAAAACGTTGGTAACAGTCGAATTTCATTAAATTGAAAATTTGTTTTTGAGCTGGTTGAAATAAATCCTTGTCGGCCTTGCCTAAATTCTGTTCCACCAAGCTGCGGGCCCTCGAGTCAACGTTAACTGGTTCAAGCGAACCATTTGTCAAATGTTTGGTGTAAATAATTAGCGCTTCGGCTTGCCTTTCGGCGGTATTTTCAATATTTCTGAATCGTTCGCAGGCTGTCCAGAAGAAAATATTTTCCGCTGCATACTCAAGTTTTAAGAATTCAGCGAATGATTTTATGCCTGCTGGATCGGCTAACAACACTTCTATGGATGAACTCCAGGCTGTTGGACCTTTGGGAAGAGGTTTAGTCAAGTCACTTAAAGATATTCCATAGTTTACAGAGTTTCTGTCAATGTCACTGTTTGTCAAGGAACCAGATCTGCAAATTGCTGGAGTTTCGTAACTATCCTGACGAATTTTTGTTGCTTCTGGAGTTAAGGAAAACTGAATTGTATGCTTATCGGCTCGTGGCGTTCGCAACGATGTTTGGATCCATCCTCTTTCGAAAGGTGAGCTCGAACTTGACACATCAGCTTTCGACAAGTCTGGTGTACTAGCTAATTTATCGGGAGAATGTAGAATTTCGGCTGATGGCGACGATAGATCTTGTAAACTATTAAAAGTATCAAATTGCAATTTTAACGTTTTCATGTCATTATTTTTTTCTTTTATCGGCTCTTGAACGTTTTGATTTTCTTCTGCGGATAACGATTGACTACTCTTAGGTTTTTCCGTTTTTTTATTAGGTCTTAGAAACGTATGGTCCTCTTCTTTCGGAGGAACTTGAGGATACAAGGATATATCATCCATGGAGGCGTAACATTGCTGTGGCAACGATGTATGTGCCTGTTGAACATTGTCGAAATTATCAGATTCTTGTTCTAGAAGATTCAACACATCATCACATGATCGAGAAGTTATTAAGCATCTAGCTGGGCTATTTAGATTATAAGGAATTTTCGGATCAGGCATTGCTCTTACCGTCAAGCGCTTATTAGCTGCTAACGAAGTGGATGCTATATCTTCTTGTATATCTTGTTGGCAAATGTTATGTGGTCTTTGACTAACATTTATGGCAGCATGAGACCTGTGAGTTGACGCCGTGGGTTGTGGAAAATCTACAACCACTATGCGATCCGTTATGTTTGAGCAGTCGTTATTGTATCCAATTCCCGAATCAGAATTGGAGGTGGTCGTTGATATCTCGCTGTGATTACTTGGCTGTGGAGAATGAGCTGAGGCATTGTGTCTGGCTGCAGAGTGAAAATTCGGATCATCTGAAATAGATCGTTGGGTTGCCGGTGGTATTACGCGCATTGTGTACATGCTTCTTATAAGATTGACAACATATTCCGAGTTGTTTGGAAATTCCAGACATAAACTTGATATAGGGTCTTTGGTGCATTCTATACGAAATTCTTGAGCTTTGGCAACATGTTGAGAATGATCGCATAGTTTGGTGTCGACGACAAAAACATGACAAGAATTAGATATACTGATGTGATCTATACTGGAGGCATGTGCGGCAGCGACAATATGATCTTCGTCGTCGTCGTTTTCTTCGGGCTGCGATGTATAGACGGTACTTGTTACCAAACCAAAGAATCGATTTTCACTCTCCGATGACGAACTGACATAGTTTAAGCGTGACGATGCATATGTAGCCATCACATTGCCTGTATTGGAAAGTAGTTTTAAAGAGTCGGGCAAAATCACCATTAATACTGTAGATGGAGTGCGTTTCTCTTGCCTCAATTTGCGTATGCACGACCGTACTGTCTGCAGCTTACTGCTATGTGAAATTTGCTTTGGCATTTCTATAGTTCCTAAATAACCAACAATAGCTTTATATTCTAAATCAGTGCTGGTTAAAGGAGCTCTCACCATAGCTCTCACATTAGCTACTGTAGAAGAGGGTGCAAGTGATATGCTTGGCGATGTTACAGTACATTTTAGTTCCTCACTTGATGGACGCTTTAGATTAATCTGCGCTGCAGTAGGCTTTTTAACTGTGACTGTTGGACATTTCTTAAATGGTTGAGTATTTCTAGGCAAAAGTAGACTTTCATTTTTCTTCATAGGATAATTTCTCATACGCTGCTGCTTTGTTTTATGATAAATATAACGCGGCCTATAAGGACCTAACGATGGTATTGCTGGAGAACAAGTTGCAGCATTTTCTTCATCTGTACTATCCGAATAATAGTGTTCGGCTATTTGCATACGTATACTACCGAAAGAGTTACCTATAAGCTGAACTACAGTTTCATGGGGCAATTTGGAAA
The DNA here is from genome assembly GCA_944452675.1 of Tachina lurida. Lineage (NCBI taxonomy): Eukaryota > Metazoa > Arthropoda > Insecta > Diptera > Tachinidae > Tachina > Tachina lurida. The sequence continues at coordinate 155,277,781 of OX101753.1, read as the reverse complement.
CATTTAATCCATTTACAGAAATCAAGCAATCACCAGCTCTTAGGCCAGCTTGATCAGCTGGTGAATTTGGAATTATGCAAGACAGACGACATGGTTGTTGCCCAGATATAGTAAAACCGAACCCACTGTACCCACGTCTTACCTCTACCGTACGCGTTCCATAGTTTGGCCGTTTCTTACGTCTTCTTTGTGTGGGTGGCTGTGACGTGATGGAGTTTGTTGCTACTGCTGTAGTATTGTGTTGATGGTGATGATGCATTCTATCACCTATTGGACCACTAGTTGAAATGAATTCCTTTTTTAAATAAATATTTAATAGCAGTCAGCAAACGTCTCGCACAATAAAAAATTTAGCTTGTTTTCACCTTTTATGTTGTATATTGTTCGACAGTCAATTTTTCACTTACACAGGTATTATAGCAGAGTAAAAACACAATGAATTAACCGTTTTTGGTTACAAGAAGCTCGAGAAATGCTGACTGGCTGTGGCTATCTATGGTGGTTGTGTTGTTTGATTGTATTTATGGATGCTGTATGGATATTGTTATTGTGTATGGTATGTTGCTAATCCAGTTTGAATATCTTCACAATTTTTTTTCTTAGAGGGCTCTCTTTTTCTGAATAGAATTTTGTTGTAATTTGGGGATCACTTTTACTTTTTAGTTTATTGTTTTAATACTACATTTAAACTCCTTTTGCACTTCTGTTAAATAATAATGTTTAATTACATGTTTATGCACACATTTTTAATTTGATTGAATTAAAAATATGCCAACGCCTTTAATTCTTATTTTAGTTTTAACCACTCACAATTCCATTAATAAAACCTATAGGTTACTATGGATGAGATCCATTGTTGCCATTTTGGCATTTTCACTGCCAGTTCTGACATTTTCATTCGTTGAAAAGAATTCAACTTAAAAAAAATTCTGCCTACAATTAAATCGAAAACGGGTATGGACAAGGCACATTCATTTCCAGGTAATATCAGAATTACAAAAACAATGAAAAAATTCAACAATGAAAAAAACAACATGGGTCAAAACCAAAAATAGAATTTGTTTAAATAATAATAATAATATAGATTATTCACATAATTTGAAATTTATTTGCTGGTGGTTCAGCGATGTCTATATGCATTTCATTGTCGCTGAAGCACCAGCAAATAAATTTCAAATTAAAATAAACTTATGACAATATATCGAATAATAAATTTCTTAAATTATTCACATAAATTTTAAAACATTTCTCCACGGCAGCTACCACTAAAAAAATTGCAGCGCTTGGCACTTTTCATTTTTAAAAATTAAAATTTAAAATAAAATTTTACAAATTTTTCTGTAGAACATTTTAGCTGAATCTTTTTTAAAGATTATTTAGCATTCTCATCATTTTCTGGCAACACTGATGAGATCACTTTTGTCTTCTTCTCTTTGCTATAGAATCTATTCATACTAATATGACAACATATTTGAATGATCATTATCGATTAATACGGAGGGGGAATTTGGTAATTATTTCTAAATTATAACAAGGTATTTATTTAACTACCCAGCAAAAAATAAAAGGAGGACTTCCTTACGAACCACTTTTAAATTACTTCGAAAGTATCCAATGCATATTTTTAGATGACCAAGAAGTTATTTTTAACCACATATCAAATGGAATTTTAAATCACTACGTTGTTTTCAACAAAAAACAAATTTCAGATTTTTATAGCACCAAAAACGTGATTTTTATTGAGTTAAAAAAATGTCAAAAGCAAACCACTTCCTTCCAATGACACGTCAATGTAAAATTCTTTTGTGTTTTACCTAAATTTGAAGTGGTTTGATTCAGTAGATGTGGTATTTTTTGTGCCTCTTTTTCCTCGCTTTTTTTGCTGGGTAATAATACAATTAATTGCTTTTTAATAATGGGCCTTATTACGAGTGTCGTATTTCGACTACGACTACGACCATTTTGTACTAGATTAAACAAAAAATGATTCAATGTTCCTTAGGCTATTACAAAATTGTCGTAGTCGAAGTTGTAATACGACACTCGTAATAAGGCCCAATAATTTATTTAATCGTATTCACTGTAAAAAATGTTTCCAGTAATTTTGAAATTGAAAATTACACTTACCTTTAAGAACTCTTTTCCAGCATAAATAATTTTTCTTATATCATGAACAACTTCATAAATATGTTGATAACCACCAATTTGGCATTTAAAAATTATAGAACGTATATCTATAAAATCATTTTTATGTTTGGCAACAAAATCCGGAAACTGAAACAATATTAGGAGAAAATGAAGGAAATTAGAATAAATTTCAAATATACATACATACATAGTTTCTTATTACGGTTATAGGTAAGCACGTATACATATACTAGATATCAAATATTGGTCCTTATCGTTGTTGGCGTATTTCGACTTCGACTACGAAAGTTTCGTCCTAGATTAAAGAAAACATGTTGCGGTGTTCTTTAATCTATTACAAAAACGTCATAGTAAGAGTAGAAATACCCCAGCCACTATAAGAGGATTAAATTATTTCAAATAATTATAAAAATATATACGTATGTATTTATTTACTCACATAATTTTCGGTAAATTGTATTTTAAAAAAGAATTCTGAAGTTTTCATAGTGTTCAAACGTTCAATCATAATGTTCAGCTTTTCAATAAACTCTTTTCCCAATGGACGGGATGGACCATTGGGATCATAATCTGTGGAAAATTCGCTTATGTTTTCTTCCAGAACTCGTAAATCATAATTCATCCAGTTATGTGGAATATTTTCTTTCATTTTCATTAAATCAGTATTTGCAGCTGGTATATTATCAATTTTTGCAGATAGATCAATACCTACAGCTGGCGTCCAAAATTCATTAAGACGATCATCAATGTACTGTTCCATGGCTGCATTTGCGGAGTTTGTTAGCAAGTTGTTGGATGAAACAGCACAATTATCTGCCGGTAAAAGTGCATCTTTCTTAATGGGTGTATATGTACCAGTCTTGAAGTAGGTGCCATTAACGGTAGCTTGGCGCTGACTGCCTTCCGAGTCTTCAACCATTGTATAAATATAATTTTTATCTAATGAATTTTGAGAACATTTCTCGATAGAGGTGTTCAGAAAATCAAAACTTTCTTCTAACAGAGGATTTCCGTGTTGTAGAATTTTAATTGGAGTATTTGAGTTCGTTGTATTTCCATTGCGATTCGCTGAAGCAGTTGCAATATTGTTATCGGACTTCTGATATACATTCTTCTGTGATTGTACCAAATTATCCAGGTTAACGAAAGATTTTATAAGATTTTCTATAAAATCCATTGTGGTATCTTGCCAAGCTGCAAAGCTAGCTTGAAAATCAGGACTTAAAGCCGATTTAACTTTATTCAAACCTTCCGGAGTATTATAAACATAGCCCTTGATTATAATCCATGCATTTATGACGCGAGTAAAAACAAATATAAAGTCCTTAACAGCCCAAGCAATACCCTGAGAATTGATATTAGGCAGTACACCATCAGGCCGAATAAGGTCCTGCTTCATTCGGGCACAAAGACTATCGATTTTCTTAAAGCAAGGACGATTTCGATGGGTATAAGCTAACTTTTCAGCTATTTCACTGCCTCGCAGGGCTAAACGTGTTAGTTCATTAAATTTAGCTTGTGATAAAGTAACGGTGCCATTACTGGAGGTAGAAGATAAAGAGGTCGTGGCATCTCCTCCGGCTCCATTAACAATGATTGCCGAGCTATCTCTTTAGAGAAAAAAAATTGGTATGTACTATATGTATATGTATGTATATATGTATATGTATGTATGGATTCATATGCATATTTGTACGATTTGTTTGTATGCATATGCATATACACATATACTATAAAAAAAAACTTACTCGGATAACAAGGTAGGAGAGTTTCTCAGCGATAAAGTTGATTCTAGAAAAGAAATAATATTTAAATAAAATCCATAAATTAAAGCAAGATTATACAATCTTATAATATTATATGTATAGTTGAAAAAATTATTAAATAGTTTGCAGGTATATACTATTTTTAACCTGCAATTTAAAAAGATTGTCCACACAACGAATAATAACTTATTTTTATCTATTAATAATCATTCGCAGATGCTGATCCTGAAATAAAATTATTAAACATTTGTAAAGTATCAATACACATGCATGGTGCTAAAGTCTAAAAGGTATTTGTTCTTTTTAAAAATTGGCATACGTTTTGCTTACGACATCAAACAAATTTTTCCGTTATTTTTAAACTTTATAAAAAAAATTCTTTTTATAAAATTTATTTCTGGTGGAAAAAATAATCTTATGTTATGTTGCTACTTTGCAAAATATTTCTTTTGTAGAATTCTGACAAAATGTAGAAGTTACCATTAACACAAAAGTTATTTGTGATCGAGTTCGACCGCAGTAATTGATGTTGAAATTGCTGTTGTTGCTGATTAGAGGTTGTAGTAACACTTGATCCACTTGATGATGACGATGCCGGTGAGACAGTACATGGATGAGAATTAGCATTAGGCAAGGTTTGGTAAATCGGTACAGCTGCATATGGTAAAGTGCCTGCTAAAGCATATGGTAATGGTATATTATGAGTTGGCAACATAGGAGATAAGAAAGTGGCTGTACCATAAGGCCACAAAGCATGCATTTCTGTAAATGATTAAACAAAAAAAAAATTATTGATGATCATTGATTATATTCTAACAAATATATGACCTTGATTCATTATATTGCTCATTCGCAAACGCTCCATCTGCTGTTGTTGTAGTAAATTAATTGCTGGAATTGAATTGACAGAATCACTCGAAATAAGGTTATCAATTATTTGGCAGTTTGAATTATTTAACGGAGGTGTTTGCTGAGTGGTACAGCTTGGGATATATCCACTTAAGTTATTTATAGGATTAATGTATTCTGTACTACAACCGTTGCCCAATATTTTTCGTGCTTCTGTGGAAAATAAAAAAAAAAATCTTTTATAAGTCAAACGAAAACCAAAGTCAACTAGATTTTGAAAGTTTTTTGGTAATGTCATTCTAACCTCAAAGTTAACTTCATTGTTAAAAATTATTAAAAATTATTTAAATTAATCATTTAAATAAAATAAAACATTAATATTTACGTTTTTTCTGGAGCAAATGCTTATCATCCATGTCTTGAATTGTTTTATAAGAAATTCGTTAATATCTTGTAGGAAAAGGAAATTATTTGTTGTGCTGGTTTTTTTGGCAATTGTTAAATTTTGTGTTTGTTGTTTTTTCCAATTGGTAAGCGTTTTTCCTTTTCCGCTTCTATTTCCACAGAATATATATTGATCGTTATAAAAACTATATAAAATATATTTGTCGTATTTTTAATACCAAACAATTAACAACATACTTCACTTAAATATTAATAAAAGAAATAAAATGAATTTAGCGTCTATCTTGTAGTGCGGATTTGAATACAAAATATGAAGAAATATGGCGGCAAATGTCATTTTGGTTTCAATGACTCTCAAACTGTAAGTACTATTATTGTGAATATATTCTACAAATGTAGAATATTTGTAAGCGATGTGGCAGTATCACAGTGATGGGAAATGAGATTTGCATATTGGTATCAAAAAAATTCTTTTGAGTACTTTTTTTATCCCGAGAGTACTAAAAATTATAATTTATTTTAATTAAATTTTATTAACAAAAAATTATAAAAAAATTCATTTACAAAGAAATAAAAGGAACACATAGGCGCAAATGTTAAAGTTATAACAAGTATAGTCCTTAGACTTTTAACAAATTTTTGGCCTGGGTTAGACTTGATACTGTTGGAACATTTGTTTTCTTTTCATGAGATTTTGGTAAGAGAAAATGCTTTCGACATTTACAGAGGAAAGAAGTATGGAAAAAATTCTTAAGCTACTCCCGATTTATCAGGAAACACGTACTCATCTAATGCGATTTTAGTTTTAGCCACCGTAGACCAGAAACTGCATATATTTTCTGTTGTTGTTTCAGTTCTTCCCTATCAGCCAATGCTTTATATTGGTTGTTAATATTTTCCCTGGGAAACATTTGAATTAAAGGTGGTATAATGCTGTTACACTTTTCTAAAATATCTTTACTAATAAAGATTCTTTCAATTTGTTGAAAAAGAGATATTTAATTCTTGGCAAAAATAATGCATACGCGCGTCTTCTGACTGCATTTCTGAGTTGTCCGTGAGAGTACCAAATGTGTTAGGGGAGTACTACGGTACTTTTTCATTTGAAATAGTATGAAAAAAAGTAGGATCGTAACAACTTTCCCATCACTGCATTATGATCAAATAGAGGCACATAATTGATCACTGCAATTTGCCTTTCCAAAATGATTGTTTTGAAAAAGAAGCGGTCGTGTATATTGAAAGAGTTTTCAGGACTTTATTCTAACATACATATGTAATATTCATATATAAATAGTGGTCATTTTGGTACAATATAAAACACATATACATACATACTACAATACCATGGTGCTATCCCAGCTTAGGAAATCTAATACAATGGCATCCATTAGATTAAATCTTTTATAGACTACGTATTTCTATTTAAATAAATTAAAAGTACATGTTGAAAATATTAAATCAAATACACATGCATGCATTTCACAAGCGTTTAATTATAAACCATCCAGCTATTCACGTCGACGTCGTTATGGCTTTTGGAGGTCCGCTCCCATGTTTTACTCGCTTTAAGGCAATGTAACTTTTTTTCGTGCCCAAGTCATGATAACCCACTGGACCCATATCACAATCCGCGCATATCAAAAATTTCCGCTGATCAATTGTATTTGAAAAACCAATGTTTTCAAACGTGAACATATCATCTACCATCCAAAAATCATACAACGATTCTGTTTCGATTGTTTTAACATCTTTGGTGGTGTTTTTCTGATGCATAAGAGGTAAATCAAACTGGAAATAAAATTGTGTTCGCGCATTGTGTGTAAATTTATACACGCAACCAACAAAAGACCATACATACTTGACTACTTTTTTCATAGAGACCCTGCTGCTCTTTTAAAATAAGCGAGTTACAGTAACGACATCTGACATTTTGCTTATTTTTATTATTGCAAAGTTCGTTAGTTATTGTATTTTCATCCGACATGTTATAATGTACATATATTTCGTAAATTTTATTGATTTAAGGAAACTGTAAGAGATTTTGTCCAAAATTTGTGTAGATGAAAATAAATGCTTCTTCTAGTTGACAATGGACAATTATTTCAAGAAAAGCACCAGAGCTGCCAGAAGATTCTGCTGAAAAATCTGCACTTTTTGAAAAATCATCGGCATTTTCGGCATATTAATTTCGAAAATCGTCAAGAAAATCGGCATGAGTTTTCCATAAATTTTTATGTAATTTTGTAAATTTTTAATGATTTATTTTCTCATCAAACAAATTTTGTTAATAAAGCTGTGTGAAAGACAGAGGGAGCAATACTATCTGTTTCTGTCTTTCACCTAGCTGAATTAAGACTTTGCAAAGTAAACTTTGCGTGTCTAAAAGGGGTATTTGCTTGTGCAAAAGTGGTAGGCCTGATTGTTTGAGAGCCTTCTTTTTTTGTCGTATATGCTATTTTTTTATGGTTGGGCTCGTTAAAAAAAACTATTGAGAATATGTGCTGAGGTTGCAGCAAACAACAACACATACATACGAGTAAATACATACTTACATATATGTATGTATATTGATGGGCAAAAAATTAAAATGCTATTCGAAATATTTTTTAAAATTTTTATTAAATTTTTTTTCAATATATTATTAAATATTTCCATCTATGACATTATACATAATTCGCTTGCTTTTTTACTAACGAAATACATACATATTTTTGCTTTTATATTTAAATTATTTCTTGTTAACAAATTACATACTTATTAATTTTACGGGACATTTTGAAAGGATTTATTTGTTTAACTTGGCGCAATATTTGTGTATTTTTGACTTAGACTAATAACATAAAACGAAATTTTTAAATAATTTCTATTTGAGTGCGTGAACTCGTATTTATAAAAAAATTTTTTTCAGTTTTTCTTTATAATCGCGTTTTCTGGTTTAAATTTTCTTAAAATCAAAATTTTTAGATCAGCTAGACGGATATGGATTTACATAAAAATATTTTTGAGGTGTTTCAGAATATGGAAATTTTTAAAAACGTTTTTTAGCTTCATTGCCATGAATTTTATATGTATGTTCTGAATTTATAAAAAAATCACGTGAAATAAGATACAATTTAAATTTTACAGAAATATGTAAGTCGCACTTTTAGCTTATGAGGAATATCAACAGATTTTAAATTATAAACGGATTTAAAAAGAGGAAACTTCGACCTTTCATACCATGTATATTTTATTTAACTAAATTTCAGTTGTTTGTGTTAATTTTTTGACCATATATAAATATATGTACATTAGAGTGGCCGTTAGTTGTATGTAGAACTTTTTTTTTAGATTTCTTCTACTCTCACCACCTAAATCGGTTCAGTTTTACGAAAAAAAACCAAAAAATTTCATACCGACAAGTTGCGTTTTAGGGGGTGCGTCCGGCCTTCAAGCCCATTTTTCAATGGAATTTTTTGCATATGACTATCTTTTAAAAAAATCATCTTACAGGAATATGATATATGGCAATATTCTTCAAGTCAACAACATTATGCTAGGAACACAACTGGGACGAACGACGAATTTTTCGGTGCGAACTTTCGTCATAAAAAATAAAACACATGTGTGCATATGAAAATGAACACAAGACCGCCGTACAACGAAATTCGTCGTGCGTGACGAATTCTGAGATAGATTTATTTCTAATTTGTACGCCGACGAACGACGAAAAAACAATTTTCTCTCTCTCACTCTCTGTGTTTTTACACACAACAACCAACTTTATCAAATATAAGAGAGGAATTCGCTGCGTTATGCTATAAACACAATCATGTCCACCGACCATCGACTACAAGATGTCAAAAATAGAATACATGCGTGCTTATGAGAACAATTCTTTTAGCCGCTACACGACTACCGACTACACGACTACTTTTGTAGCCCGTAGCCAACTTAGGCTAATTTCTATTTTTCTTGGCTACGAAAAACAGATTAGTGCTGCCAATACAATAAATGCATGAAATGGTGGTTTTAAAAACTCAATACATTAAATATCGCTAATAAAAACGCGAAAAACTATTATAGTGGCACCATTGAAAAATAATAATCATTTCATTTGTTTCATTTATATTTATTTTTTGGTTTTTTTATTGAAATTTGTAAGTATATAATAGTCATTTTTACTGTTTATATGTATTTATTATATTGTTTAATGTAATGATGTTTATTTTTTGTAGTTAGTGGTCGGTAGTCGTTAAAAGAATTAAGTAGCTGGCGACTTGGCTATTTTGGTAGCCAGCTACTTTTGTAGTCGGTAGTCGATGGTCGGTAGCCTTTGATTGTGTTTATAGCATAATGCATTAAACACATTCACCACAGCAGGCTACACGAACACACGACTTCAAATGCCGCTAGCAGCATTTGTCGCCTCGTAGCCAGCTACTTAATTCTTTTGGAGACGGCAGCAGCACCATCTGCAGCTGATATTCAAGTACAAATACATAGTTCAGTATTGCCACTTTCATATATTTTGCATTTATAAAAATTAATTTTTCTTTTAAAATGTACTTATTTCACATAAAAGTACAATAATGAATCAATTTATTCTTTACATAAATTTTTGGATATTGTTTCTAGTAAATAGTATGAAATAATTGTACGATATCATTCATTCACCATTTTGTATTATACTGGTAACACTGCATTTGCTCATTGTAGCCAGAGAAATAGAAATTAGTTTAAAGTTGGCGACAGCTACAACGGTGGTCGTGCAGTCGTGTAGCCTGCTGTCGTTAAAATAATTGTTACCATAAGAATGTGTGTATTCTATTTTTGACAGATTGTAGCCCGTAGCCTGCTGTGTCGAATGTGTTTAATGCATAAATTCATCGTAGTTGTGCTTCACACGACGAATTTACGCAGCGAGTTCTTATCGACGAATTCGTCGACGTGGACGAAATTCGTCGTTCGTCCCAATTGTGTTCCTAGCATTAGTCTCAAAGAAAGTTTTTTGCTAAAAATAATATTTTAGAAAATAATGAGGAAAATGACCAACAAAATACCAAAAAATTTTATGTAACAAAATTATATTTATGTATATGGAAATTTTTTATTTTAAGCATGTACAATAAGAGCTTATATATATTAAATTATTTCATACATATAAAGAAAACTAAAAAAAAATTACATTGAACATATGGGATTGAGAGCCATCCGGCCCTCAAAGGCCGGATGCACCCCCTAAAACACAACTTATCGGTATGAAATTTTTTTTATTGCAGTTTTGTAATTCTCAATAATTTATTGGGAGGTTTGCAAGGTTTTTTTTTTAAATTGTGGTTAAAGTCTACTGATGAGCTGCTTGAGCAGCAGCGAACTGCATCTAGACGTGCTTAACCAACAACAAACAAATATTTGTAAATGATTATTTTTATGTAAATACATTTAATGAAAATGCGGTTAATTTGTTTTATCAAGTGATTGCTAGTCTATTTTTTTTTTAAATTAAATTTTGCTTATTGCAAATTTCTTAAGGGACATTTCAATTCTATTAATTGTTTTTGGTATTAGCTGTGTATTTTTTTATTTTAATTTTTAACTTATTTTTATACATATCTTATAGTGATGAATTTTAAATGTTTGTTTTTTTTAATATTTTTAAACTTAAATTCAAAAAATGTTTAACGGTAGGCTACAATTTATTCGTATTTCTTAAATTTTCATATCTTTTTCTTTAACACTTTCAGGGAGATTTTTTATATTCATTTATTAATTATTCATTCGTTATAATAAATTAATTGATTTTTTCTTCGATTCATAAATTTATATAGTTTCCCAGTTAAAAAATATGTGTGGTTCATATATTTTTAATATATGAATGTATATAAATATATATGAATATGTATGAATTCATGTATGGAAATATATATTATTATAGATTGCAAAAGTATTATATATGAATTGATATATGAAATTTATTATAATATATGAGCTCATATATGGAAATTTAATTATGAAGCTCGTCATATATGAATTCATATAATTGAAATAAGATGTAAAATATGGAGCCATATAAAAATGTATGCACACATAATATCTCACATAAGATCGTTTTTGCAATCAAAAAAGTTTGCATTTTGTTAACCCGGATTTTTTTCCTCTTTTTTTTATCACTGGTGAATTGCAAATCTAATAGAAAATACATACGGTTTGCAAAGTTTGTGTGTACAGCCTCAACGTTTAAAAAATAAACCCCATTCTTGTACAATTTTATACATAGCGGCCCCATTAAATAAATGAAATAATCAAAAGGATATTTCAGTAATTAATTTTATAGAAATATTCTAGATATTTTTAAGAAACAAAGTTCATATAACTGCGAAAAATTTTATTGAAAACAAGTGTTGGTATAAAAACGGATAATTTTTTTAATGATTAAATTCCATTAGTTTTTAATATAAATTTTTATTAAATATAATTTTATGTACGAAGATGGGTTTTGTGTGTTTTTAAATAATCGATGCACCTTTTCTCTTAAAATGATGAATAAAATATCTTTTTTAGTTCGTTTTTAATTATTTATCCAAACAAATGTTTCATCAAATACAACTTCAATGCTTAGAATTTTAAAAAAAGTAATTTTAATAAATATGAATATGAATTTAAAAATTCATATATACATGTATGAAAATGTATGAATATATATTATCATATATGGTCATAGACGTTCATTCTTCGGATCCGAACCATATATGGAATATCACATATGCTCCATACATATTTTTTTAGCTGGGGTTTCATTTATTTATTGTGGTAGGATCTTACATTTAGCAAGTTTTTTTTATAATTATATATTATTATTATTATTATTATTATTATTATCAATATTTTAAATTAATTGTAAAGCTTATATTTATGTATGTATGTATGTATGTATGTATGTAAGGAGTGGGAGAAATTGAATGGGAGATATACTTAGATAGAGAATGAAAACAATAAAAAGTCCTTCACAGAGCCTTTTTTAAAATTTTTATAAATTTATTTAGAGCCTATTTCACAAACTTATTTAAATATCAATTCATATTTAAAAATAATTTTTCCATACAAAAATTAATGCAAATCGAAATTTAAATATGAATTGATATTTAAATAGAGTTGGTAAAATTGGCCCCAAGAAACATACATATTTATATATTATATTGAAAGACAGAAACAAAATTCCTTAATACGTTTTTGCGTTCGTAAATGCATGACTGCGCTGCACATGCCCCTTTTAGACACGCAAAGTTTACTTTGCAAAGTCTTAATTCAGCTGTGTGAAAGACAGAGGGAGGAATACTATCTCTTTCTGTCTTTCTCCCAGCTGAACTAAGACTTTGCAAAGTAAACTTTCCATGTGTAAAAGGGATAAAATTGAAATTCAAATGTTCTAAACTGGTTCACTGAAGTAGATAACTCACAAATAAATGTCAAATATGGTGCACAAACACGATTACTACTAAAAAATAAAAGTTTGCACGTACCCAGTTGACCACGGCTTTCGTTAATGATATCGATTTTGAATATATCTCGAACATTTATCGTGTAAAACTATCGAGAGTGACACTAAAAAATTAATCGAAAAATTTTCACTTGTCGCTCAGTTTTGTCCCAAGAAACCTTCGATTTCGGATTTCGTTAGCAATATTAAAAGTGAGAGATTATCGAATTAATTTCGATACCGCAAAAAATGCACCAGAAAGAGAGTAAGAAGTAATTTTTTTATTTATTTTAACTTACTTATCTTAGTTATTTTATATACATATTTGTTTAATTCCGTAACTTACGCTGCAGGCTTTGAACATGGTACCTCCGTTCTGATAGACTAGCACACATCCACTATACTACCGCGGCAAATTTGTTTCTGTTCAATTATTGCAGATATGGAGGTATGTGTTCTTAATTTATTTTTTAACTTACAGCGCTGTCATGCTTCGAACTTGGTACTTCTAGACTAACAGGCTGACACACTTCAACGCAGCTACCGTCACACATTCGGAACACTTTCGAGAGAAGTTCGCACGCAGTTCGGAGCTTTTGCGGACATTCGATTTTTTTTAGATCTACGAACAAATATCGAACAATTTTGTTTCGAAATTTCTTCGCTTTAGTGAGCATTCGTTTTTATCGAATCTCAGGTCAAGTGGGTATGATGCAGAGCAGTGATGCACTTACGAACATACCCTTTCTTCTTGAACATTTTTAAAACATACAAAACAAATTAATAAACTACATACACATTTCAACAAAATAAAGAAACCAAAATATTAAAATAATTTTAAAGAAAATTTGTGTTAATTAATAAGTGCAAGTGACATTGAATTTTATCTTGAGAGCGCAATCCGGTTGTTCTTAGAAGACCTCCTCTGCTGAGGTATGAGAAAATTAAATTTTACTTCGTGCCGGTTCACACACTTCAACTTTTGTTGATCAACTCGTAATTCAGCTGTAAGAAAAAAAGAGATATTTGTATTTCCGTCTCCGTCTTTCTTACAGCTGAATTACGAGTTGAGCAACAAAATTTGAAACGTGTGAACCGGGACATAATAAAAATTTTTAAAACCATTTTTTGCTTTTTGAATTTACACTTGCAAACATTTGCTCAAAAAAGCGTAGCCACTACATCTGTTTATTAAGTTAAACAGTTTTCAATCAAGTTGTCTATTAGTTATATACGAGTATGAATCTGTTAACTTAATAAATACGTGTCTGAATCAAACAGTTTTTTTTTTGTATTTAGTGGTTATGCTTTTTTTGGTCACATGTTTGCCAAGTGTGAACGTACTTTTATAATTGTTCACAATTTACAAATAAAAAACTTTGATTTCATTTCCTGTTTGCAAAGTGAATAATTTAATGTGCTTTTTACTTGTTGCAATAAACTTAAAAACAAAAAACAACAAATATGTATTAATTAAATTGGAAAAAACTTAATAAATCTAAAACCAATTTAAGACTTGTACTGAGAGAAAGCATTTTAGCAATTAAAAAATTTTCTAATAAAAAATACATTTTTAATTTTAATAGAATCTATAAGAAATTAAAAGTATGATTTCAGTAAAAAGGCAACAGCTGCAAATAGCGATGTTGCCAAGGCTACCGATGACACTCCAAGACCAGTGGCAGTATTACAGTTGTCGGTATCACAGGAGCAGACTACTTGTCGGCCGCCAAAGCCAGCACGTTGGTAGCAAACATTGTTGCTAGTTTGATTATGGAAACCGCAGGTACGTATAACACGGCTATCGGGTGGCACTAATTAAATGGAGAATTTTGTTAATTTTTTTTCCTTTTTGTAAACAAATTTAACAATTAAAAATATCAAAAAAAAAATCAAATACGGTTTATAAATATGAGTACATACAATAAAATCGCATGAAATAAGAATTTCCTAAATAGGCCATGAATCAAAAAATACTTTATCATAAAATATAAACGAGGGTTTGCTGTAAAAAGTGTGTGAGAGAGAGAGAGAGAGAGTACATTCCATAAATAAATGTATGTACTTTGTTTACAATAAACATTCTATATCTACGTCACAAGCAGAAAATAAAATAACGGACCAGATCAACAAAAGTTGACGGACGTGTGTGATCTGGGACTGAGCTGAGCTGAGCTGACTGACACCTGTAAACTATCGTATGTTTTTGTTAAGCAATAGCCGGTTGGTGAAATGGAAATCAATAACAGTTGGTTAAATGGTTTCTGTTAAAGAAACCGGAAATTAGTTAACTTTTCGTTAAGAATAAAATAATCACACATTGTGAAAAGTTCAGTTTTCATTTATGGATAATTTTTATGCTTCATTAAAGTTTGGCTTAGGCTTAATATTTCAGTTCACTTCAGTATACGTTTGCGATTTGAACTCGCCAAACTTCTTGCGATTGTGAACTCTAGAACCGGGATAAGACCCCTTCCCACTTATCCTTAATTAAAAAAATAATGAAATACACTACGATTATGATGAAAAAGAAGCGATCATTCTTAATTGTTGCCATAGCTACTTTTTGGATTCCACTGAAAATTTCGTTTCAGTCATAGCACGGATGTGCTCACCTCTCCTCACATATCCTTAATATCTTCTTAAAATTTAGCTCGTGCTAAAATTGTAACCAAAATGTTAAGAAATAAGCAAGAATTAATTTTAAATTTTCGCTAAATTTTCTGCAAATAGAATGCAATAAATAAATTTTTTGAAAATTAGTCAGCAATCTTGCGTTAATATTATAATGGGAAGTAACCAAACAACAAAGAATATACATATGTATGTATTGTTTTGACTAACTCGGTAACATGTGACCTGTGCAAAAAGTTTCACTTAAGCCCCTAAAAGGTCCAGTCCACTTCATATATCTACGTCAGAGGAAGTGACTAGTCCACTTTATAGGAAGTGTTACAATTCTAACCGACCCTTACTATTTATATTATTATTATTATTATTATTATTTACTATACTCGTATAACAAGTTTTGTGCTACTTCCTTCCCCCTGGGGCCTCACATTTTCTTCTCACCCAGCGAATTAGATCAATTAATGAAACCCACCTTAAGAAGAGGAGAAGAGAATACTTCCTCTTCACACTAAACATTAGATAAACTTACAATTGTTTACTGAAAACTCAATGATTTGTGTTATTTTGCGGCAATATGTTGAGATACCACGATCTTTTGAAGAATAATGCTCCTGGCAGTCTTTAAGTAGATTATCTGGTGGCATATCCAATGCACAATTTGCATCTTTGTGGCTGTTGCATACAAAACACTTGATAGCTGAACCTGAAAAAAAGGAAATTTATTCATTATTGTAATTTTAATTTTAAGACGTACAACAGGCTTTTTTTGTGGAAAAAGGACATAGAACATACATACATACGAGTACATATTTTCTTTTCAATGTACATACATATATACCATAATAATTGCAATTATTTTTTCAAAATGTACTTACATAATTGCCCTTATAAGTGCACTTATGTGCACTTAATGCTTAATTGTGTTTCAAATTAGTTCCATTTCAAGATTGTGTGTAACAATATTTATGCAAGTAATTGACAGATGACTTTTTAATATATCGTTTGATTGTAAAAAGATGACCATATCCATTTACAACATACGAGTATTATGTAATTTGAATATTTATTTAAGGAGATAAATATAATTCTCTAACTAGTAGATATGGCTTCCAAACCCTTTGTGTGTTCTTAAAGCGCTCTTGTGGTACTAACCATACTCGTCATATGTATTCGTAAACTTCGGTATTAAGTTTTGTATAATTTTGTGGAAACGAAAATGTAATAGGAGCTTAAAAATTTATTTACGACCCTTTTCACAATGTATGGTTAAGAGTTAACGTGAACTTTAACTGACAGTTCTTCATACAAAAGTTGCCGCTAAATTGCCTGTTAGCTTTCAATTGTACATTGTGAAAAGGGCCGTTAATAAGGAATAATTAAGCAATTCATATGCATATTGTAACGAAAATATATATACGTGAACAAACCTAATACAAATGTTTCTTATCAGAACATTTGTATGCCAGAGACTAATCCAGACGTTATTAGTTAAATAATATAAATATAATAGCTGAGCGCGGCACAGTGACCACTGTAAATTTTCCAGGCCCCTACTTGAATGCATACACAAAAATTCATTCAAGTCAATCCAGCCGTTTAATTGCAGTACAGATAAATAACCTAGATACCGACTGCAGTGCCATCTGTCGGGCTGATTTGTGAACTTAAACCATCCAGGGCGCCATACGCATACAAAAAAAAAATTATTCAAATCGGTCCAACCGCTTAGGCGGAGTTCAGTGACATACACACATAAAGTAGAATTATATAATGGCTGTTTTTTTTAGAGTGTCACAACCTTGAGTTGGCATCACTGCTTTATTTAAGCATCCATTTAACAGCTGATAGTTGCTTTTTGTCTAGTTTGCTTTTGAAATTTCATGCAAATTGTTGAAATTTTTAATCAAAATAATTACTCTATTCGTCAAACTTATCGTGTACTTCTTCCATTTTATGGCGTACATAATCGTAAATAAGCAGAATTGTCGCATTTGGAGTGAGGAGAATCCAAAAGGTTTTGTCGAAACATCATTACATCCACAGAAAATTACTGGTTGGTGCGCTTTATGGGCTGGCGGAGTCATTGGCCCATATATCTTCAAAAAAGTTAATGAAAATTGGTGTTCCAGATTGCGCCATCTATGCGAGAGCCGTGGCGTCCACATGACAGACATTTTTTTTAAACATGAATTTCATAAAATTTTCTTTCCAATAAAGCCCGTTTCATTGATATTAAAAATATACTTTCTTGTTTTATTATGATTTAAACTTCTGTCACTCTACAAAAGAAAACACCCAATATACATATAAATATAAGCGCACAACGAAAACTATTATGTTATACTCGTATGTTATGCTTGTTAAGAAATATACAATCACTCAAACACATAAGCTAATGCAGATGAAAAGCACAACCAACAACAGCTGTAATGCTACTGAGAATTATGTTATATAAAATGAATTATAAAAAGAACTAATAATAATGTGATCGAAAGCTAAGGTTTGGGGGGTTATTGAATGTGCTAAGGTTTCATGGATGTTTCTAACATTCTTCTGGATGCTTTGTGTGAGCTAAGTATTGTGTGCAGAATACCGAAGTTAACATCGTGGTATTCTAGCAGTGAATTAACTTAACATTTCGGTCTTTTAAAGATCTTAATATCTGTGTTGAGCAAAAAATAATGTATCTGATTTTATAAGAGTTGTACACTGAAGTATTTTATTTAATTGAAAAACTTCGAACCTTCAAAAACGAGGGGTCAACTCTGTAATTCGAAACGAAATTTCAATATTTCCAAATTTGGGGAAGATTCGAAGACTAATAAAATCTTTATCGAAACTTCCAAGAGGGTGGGAAAATACCAACCATAAAATGGATGAGTAGCAGACTTTTGGATAGGAGGGGATTCCTAGAGTTTTTTATTTATACCATTTTTAATTTTCCGTTTTTTCATGTCTGCTTATCGATATATTTGATAAAATTCTTATTAATAAACTAGTTGAGCTCGGCAAACGTTGTCTTAGCCACAATATTTTTTTAACTACAACTTACTCCACACAGTGGTCACTTGTTGGCTCAAAAACAAAACTAAAACATATCGGGTATTGATCTGAGCCTGTGTTGACAATTTCAGCTTCAGAGCTCTTATAGTTTCAGATATCATGCGTTACGAACAATCACACACTAGGATTTTATCTAGATATATGATTGTATCTAGATATCGTCATGTGAGAACTTAAGTGTCCAATACGCCATTATAAACTATTGGATATTGGACACTTAAGTTCTCACATGACGATATAGATGATGTCACAAAGAGTAAAAATCTGGTCACCTTTTAGCTTATTTAATATTTTCTCTTGATATCGAATTGTGTCTCTTTTACAATTAAATCTTTTCCTGAATTTTCATTACATTTCCTGCTTAAATGTACTTTTTGTTCATATCTTTTAGTTGCATTATTAAGACGCTTCCGGTTGGTTAAGTCTGAACAACTACAACGAAAAGAAAGAAGAAAAACATATGCAAATGCATAAAACTACGAGCAGAGCAAAATCAGCTAATTTTTCTAATATGTTTCTAAAAAAAAAGTGTTTGCCTCACTCACAATTATTGTCTTATTTGCATCTATGTAGTTGTGGCGAGTGCAATTGAAAAGCACTTATGCGTAGGATACGATACTCATACGAGTAGATATCATTTCTGTATCCTGTAGTTGTGTGTGCTCTTGGTACAAAAGCTTTTGAAAAGAAGTCTTAGTATATCAGACTTTTTTTATTTTATTATTATTTACTATTTTGTCTGAAGGGTTTTTCATTTAATTTATTTGTTTGTGTTTTTAGTTCACTCACTATAATAATGGAAATATTTAATTTTTTATCGTAAAAGTCCTTCATTCAAATGACAACAATATACGAGTGCAAGGTGGCGCAAAATTAATTAACATTTTTGAACTGGCTGCTATTTTGTTGTAAATGTTAGAAAATATGTAGCTCTGTTTTCATAAAAAATGTATTTGAGGTGTGCGTATCGGTCCATGACATGTTGACAACTCTAATTCTCTATGTATGATGCATGCATCATAATTGTTAAAGCACAGTGATAGTTGCTTTTTATATTTATTTTCTTTCCATACTTCTTACAACTACAATTCGAGCTGAAAAAAAGTTAGCCTATGTCATAGTAATGGTGAAGTAAGAAAATAAAAAAAAACATGTTGATTATTGAGTTCTTGTTTCAAGTTTGTTATTTGTTTAAATGAAAGTTTAAAACATAATAACTCTAGTTGTTCTAAGATATTTTTGGCTAAAGGTTCTCTGGTGATTTGCATTAGCAACAGTGAAATGCGCTTAGGATCCAGCTAGTTAAGCCCCTCAATAATCAATTTAAATGTATTTTTAATAAAATAAAACATTTTTGATTACACTGTGCAACAGTGAAAAATCCACACGGATCTGTCAGTATACATAGGTTCGATAGTACTACCAAAGGGTAGTAAACCCCTATACCCAGTTTGGCGATTTTGGTGACCAATTTTTTTTATGGGCCTCCAAAGTTTTCGAAAATCATTACACCCTCAAAAAATGGTGTCATCCGTTTTTGGCTAACAGCTAATTCAGACTTAGTGATAGCGCTTTACTATATATGAGAATAATATAGCAAGAGTCTACCAAACAAGTCTTGTTAACATCTTACGCCAAAAAAAATGATTTCTTCTTGCACTTTTTTTCACTTTTCTAAGAATAATGTAATACTATTTAATAATCATTATTATTTTTTTAGTTTTATTTTTAAATTTTTAGCGCCAAGTTCATATATTTAGGGGAGTGGTTACTCCCAATTTAGCAAATATTATTGTCAGCGCAGTTTTTTTTAATTTAACATCGCATCAATTTCATAGATCAAATTGTGTGCGAAGTTTCGTAAAAATGGATCAGGTAGAAGCAAGTTAAATATAATATTAAAATTCAATAGACGTGGCCCCGCCCACTTTTTTGAATGCAGGATTGTGTTTTCTTTCTTTGGAGCTTGTAAAAATTGTCTATATATAAATAAGAAGCATGTGAAAAATAGTATTAAGTTTTATTGGGCGTAGCGATTGTATCCTTACGAGAGCCCAATGTATAAGGTAAATTTCTTAGCAATCGAATAATTAAAATATCATAATATCAAATAAAAAAAAATTAGTGGGTGTGTCCCCGGGTACCAAATGAAAGCTATACCCTCTCAGATAACATAAAAAAAGTTTTACAATCTGTCTAACACCTAATTCACACGAAGACTTTTATGAAGTCTATTTTTCGACGTCATTTTTGGTTTGATAGCGAACGGGGTAGAGAAGAAAGAGGGGTAGAAAAAATGACTCGATTTCTGTTTTCTATGGTTTTTTTCATATTTTTCTTTACACAAATTTGTGTTCCTGTTGTTACGTTTTATTATTAATATTCTCATATTGGTGTGTTCTTCGAAGGAAAATTTTATTAATAAAGTACCCTGTCGGAAATTAAGTTAACTTTAAACAAACTATTTCACAAATAGTACTGACTGACACTTGGATTACTTTCAATGTAATCAACTGACTATTTTAACATTGCGATGTCCTAGGCGGTAGGCAATTGTCTCACTCTACACTACTTTCAGCTAACTTAAAGTTGACTTTTTTAAATCATCTGGTAGTCTGTAAATTAAAAAAAATTTTCCGGGGTTCGAACATGTATCATCACACGTTACTCAATGCGCTATCACTCGGCTAAGGTACCATCTAAAATAACAACAGCAAAATGTTAATATAAAACTGAAATGAGTTTCAAGGTAGCTGAGAATAATTTTGTTGGCTCTCATCAAATTTTATTACGTACTCAACTTAAGAATTAGTTTTGGGTTTGTTCTGAATGACATTGCAGTTAGCTTTTAGTCAGTCTAAGATAATAATATTAAATTAATTATTTTTGTAGTCAAGCACACATTCTCCGACAGGGTATGTAAATGTATGTATAAGCAATAAAAATCAAAATCAATAAAAAAAATTAGACATGTAAAAATAATCATCGTATGAATGCAAATAATTTTTGGTAGCAACTTCAAAAGGGAATCAAGAAAAATAGACGTCATAAATTTCATCGTCTAAATCCTGTGTAAAATGTGCGGAGTTATATAGTAAAATAAAGAAAGAAAAAAAAAATATGGACAATATGATAACCTCCTGCTTTTTTTTTAAATTCTTTGAAAGATTTTTTCAAGCATTAAACTTTACCATTCGTACCATCAGCAATGCATTCCTTATTCCATACGAACTACTTTTTTTTAAAGAATTTTTATATAAATTGTTTTTCTTTAAAAAAAAAATTTTTTCTTAAAATTTTTTTATATTTTATATAAATTCTATTATTTTTAACCCCCGACCAAAAAAAAAATGGGTGTTATAAGTTTGTAATGTGTGTCTGTGTCTGTGTCTGTGAATATGTGTGTCCACGTACAGACCAAACGGCGATTTTGATTTAGTTTTTTCTGTTTGAAAGGTGACTTGATCGAGAAGGTTCTCAGCTATGTTTTAAGAAAAACGCTTGGAAGATATCACATCTTTTTCTAGATACATATACATATATATTTAAGTTTTTTCTATTATTAATTTATTCTGTTGTTAGTTCTTGCGCGATGCAAGTACATACATAAAACACATATTAGGTCTGTTCCAGATGCATAACAAAACAGTCCGAACTTGTACAAAGTTATCCACGGCTGGCTGTTCCGTTCAACTATGTGTTGTTGTCAGAATATTTACAACTAACTTTGATGTTATTTGTTCATTAATAATTATCACATGTAATTTGGCTTAAAAAGCGTTACGAACTTTAGCCTATTCAATTCATAAGAATATAGAAACAAATACAGTTCGAAAAATAATAATTAAGTTATCCAATTATATTCCAGATAGCAATTTTTGTACAATTTTGAGAGCGAATGAGAGAGTAATTTTTTTCATTTCCTGTACAAACTAGTACGAACTTTTTCTTCTGGGTAAGTTCGGACAAGAATTGAATAATCATATGTTTACATATGAAACTGAAAAATTAATCAGAAAATTTGCAAATAAAGCAAATGGAATGTTTTTGAAATAAAATTGAAGTTGTAAGTACATTTGTGCACATTTCTCCATTTCTTTGTTATGAAGAAAAATGATTTTTATGATTTTTTTCAATAATTCACGTAGCTTCTACTTTTTTGCAGTTTTTTTCATTTACTTTTTACAGCTGTTGACAATGATGCAAATTTTGTGTTTTTATAATGTTATGCGTTTTAATGGTTTCTTGCGTTCCAACAATTTTGGATAACTTTTGCATGTTCAGAGAGTAATTTTCATTTTTCTCTCATTAGTCCGAACTTGTACAAAATCTTGTGGAACACACCTATTGATTTCTCATACTTGGAGCCTAAAATCGATTCATTACATGAATATTAGAAATAAAAAAGGATTTTATTTTAAACTAAACTTTAATTTTAGTTGGTAAACTTACATTCATGTGTACATACATATTTATGTACATATATACATATGTAAGTACATATTGTATATACGAGTATGTATGAACGTCGAACATCGAACCATCCTCTTATACGCATGTACTCGTACATTGCATTCCTTAGAAGCATGAAGTCATTTACATAAAATAATTTAAACAACTTTTATTTAAGTTTCTCAATTAATTTGTATGTAGAATGTACATACTCTCGTACCAAAATTTGATTCTAACTGGGTTAAGCAAATATTTAATACGAGCATAGCTGAAGATTGTAAAACTATGTACTCGCACATACATACATACATACGTTACATGACTAAATGCAATACCAGTTATGTACATACACCCTTCCTTCGAACACATCGCCATCACTTTGAAAGAGGATAGAAGAACATCATCCTTATTGAGTTAAGTTTATATTTTAGTCTAATTTTTCTTCATAAAGTTCTACTTTTTGTTTCACTTAAAACAATAGGAGACTATTCTAAATGGCTTTTTTAAGCCATTTTAGAACGCTGGCCAAGAAAACTACTAAGAATGTTACTAATGGCTTCATACAGCCATTATTTAGCAATGGCGTCATAATGGTGTTGGAGAAAAAAAGAAAACGTTTGTTTCTGGGTTCATTGTTTCAAAAGATTGTATGCAATGAAGCAGAAAAAACTAAAATGTAATGAATTAGCAGAAATAAATAAGCGATAAGATGAAAACACACTGAATAAAATATATGAAAGTGATTTAAACTAAAATAATACCCCTTTTAGACACGGAAAGTTTACTTTGCAAAGTCTTAATTCAGCTGGGAGACAGACAGAAAGAGATAGTATTTTTCCCGCTGTCTTTCACACAGCTGAATTAAAATTTTGCAAAGTAAACTTTCCGTGACTAAAAGGGGTAATACAAACGTATCGCCTATGCATATACATACCCCTTTTAGACACGGAAAGTTTACTTTGCACAGTCTTAATTCAGCTGGGAGACAGACAGAAAGAGATAGTATTTCTCCCACTGTGTTTCAAACAGCTGAATTAAGACTTTGCAAAGTAAACTTTGCGTGTCGAAAAGGGTTATTACTTTCGGTGTAAAGTACAAAAATCAAATTGAACTATTTACATAAGTGAGAACATACATACATACATACTCTTTTATACCATGGTGATGATGATACACATACATACATAATCGTATAAATCAGGGCTGGCCACCGAGAGAAACAAGAGGGAAATGTATAAGCGTATGTCTATTCATTTGTATAAAAAGCCAATTGATGCTCGGCCCTCATGCGCTTCTCTGGGCAGCCTGGGTATAAATCTATTAATTTTGACGTTGCAATGCTAAAGTGTGATTTTTTGCACAGATAAATAGATTTGAAATTGTTCATACAAATTGAATCCAATGCCAAATTCTTTTTTGTATCATACAAAAAGCCTTATTTATGTTCACAATAGAATGGAAAGTATAAATAAACTTTATACAAAACAAAATTACATAAAAGAAGTAAAAATGCACCTAAAAGCGATTCAAGATTAAGTACACAAAAGATGGAAAATCATATACACAATAAAAGTTAAGTTCTAATGAGATAAATAAAAACTTATATGCAATTGCATCTTCAAATATGTATGTATGTATGTATATATGTATGTGTGAGTAGATGTGTACATACAGTATGTCAGTTTTTATTAGTTGCACACTGTAAGTAACTCACACCTCATTGTCAGTTTTAAAATGACTTGTCTAAGTGGATGGGATCTCTTTGTTAAATTGAAATTAACAAAGAATTTCGAAAGCGATGCTACAAATGCAAACAAATTAACATGTATTAGATGTGGGTTACAGAGCAAAATATTTTGGGGGCATCATTAATTAGTTGCATGAAGTGAAATTGCAAGAAAGTAATTGAAATTTAATATTTAAGGTGGTAGTTGCATTTAAAGTAGTTTAAAATTTTATTATTGTAAATATCTAAGGTAGGCTACATTGGTTAATTCAGCGAAATTATGCATCTGACCTGGTTTAGATAGGCAATGTTTGGTTTGCAAACACCTCTTTTAGACACGCAAAGTATTAAGACTTTGCAAAGTAAACTTTGCGTGTCTAAAAGGGGTATTTACTTTGCAAAGTCTTAATTCAGCTGGTAGAAAGACAGAAAGAGATAGTATTCCTCCCTCTGTCTTTCACACAGCTGAATTAAGACTTTTAAAAGTAAACTTTGAGTGTCTAAAAGGGGTATTTACTTTGCAAAGTCTTAATTCAGCTGTTGTGTGAAAGACAGAGGGAGGAATACTATCTCATTCTGTATTTCTCCCAGCTGAATTATGACCTTGCAAATTAAACTTTCCGTGTCTAAATGGGGTATTTGCAAATGGCTGAAAGGTAGAGGGAGAAATATATAAATTTTAGACAAGCAAAGCTTATACCCCTTTTAGTCATGGAAATTTTACTTTGCAAAGTCTTAACTCAGCTGGGAGAAAGACAGAAAGAGATAGTATTCCTCCCTCTGTCTTTCACGCAGCTGCATTAAGACCTTGCAAAGTAAGCTTTGCGTGTGTAAAAGGGGTATTACTTTGCAAAGTCTTCATTGAGTTGTGTGAAAGATAAGGGTAGGAACACTTTCCCTTTCTGTTTCTCCCAGCTGAGTTAAGACTTTGCAAGTTAAATTAAGCGTGTCTAAAAGTGATCTATGCAGTAATTCTGTCCAGTTTTACTGCGTATGCTTGATCAGCTGATGCACAAGCCTTGCCACTGTTCAACATCTGTACACAGATGACATTTTTGAGCGAACTGAAAAAAATTTTAAGGGGGAGGAAATTATTTAAAATTTTTTAATTTTATTTTTTTAAAAGAGGAGTTACACTCAGCAATTAATGCCTGTTACTACTATTAATATTTACTCGGTGTTACCTTCTTTAGCAAAGGGATAGTGATAATGAAGACAGGTGGTGAAGGAAGAGTTTGAGGAAAGCTGCATTCTTTGACAACTGAGCTTTTTGCACTTTTTTTTATTAATACAGTTTAATTTGCATAATACATACACAGGCAAATATTTGACAAAACCAGAGTCCCATCCTCATCCCCTGGATCGTAATATCTTTTAACTTTACTGGACATATGTATGCGCTTAAAAAAGGGCTCTAATATGCAACACTCCAGATGAAACTTCTTGAACATATTTTTGTTCTTAATATGACATTTATATAATATTAATTACTATCACTAAGTTTATATACCACACTAGTTGGGCCTAATAATTGTATACAGTTTTTAGATTTTAATACTTATTGTTAGATACTTTTTGAAATACAATAAATAAATATTAGCGTGTAAAAAAAGTTTAGTGTTGCAGCGCCTCTGGTGTCAATTTTTTTTTTTTGTCAAAGACACACATATTCAACCGAATATGTCTAGAAAAGCGGCTAAACCGATTATATTCAAACATAGCTAAGAACACTCTCGATCAAGTCACCTTTCAAACATAAAAAAAAACTTAATCAAAATCGGTCCAGCCGTTTGGTCTGTACGTGGACTCATACATACACACACACATACACAGACATACACTACAAACTTATAACACCCCATTTTTCGTCGGGGATTAAAAAAGAATTTAACTAGGAAAATCAAAAAAAACTACCGAAAATGATTAAAACAAATTTTGGTAGGGAAACAAAACAAAATTAAAATTATAAAGACGAAGGGTGGAAAATAAGAAGATATATAGGTACTTAAGATAAAAGTACTGAAGGAGATGGTGAAAGAAAACCTCAAAAGGGATAACGTAAGGAAAAGTAAAGAAAATCAAAATACAATCGTTATTCAACCACCAGAGATCTAAAGAAAACAAAATTTTTTTTTTTAAATATTTTAATATTATATTTTTATTACTACATATTCTTTTTATTTACTTTTTTATGCTCCATTAATTTATAATGAGATTGATTTTCTTTTTTAAAAATATGAAAAAAGAAAATATTTTACTACGACTTTTATAACACATTTTATTACCACGAGTATTATGTAATCTTAACAACCAAAGTATGTTAAAAAAAAATAGATAAAAGGCCAAAGAAAATTTGACCTACTGCTTGAAAATACATATGTATGTACAATCATATGTATACATGATTTTATCCTTTTTCCATTAAAATTGATTTTAAACTCATCTTACCTTGTTGTATGGTTAACATTAACGACAAAACTGAGACTAAGATTAGAGACTGCATATTGTACATTTTTATTAGTTTAGTAGTAATTGTTTGGCTTATATAACTTGTGGGTGTTTTCTAGTTTGTATCAAATTTATAAAATAAAATTTGTAAACACACGCTTAAAATTCTTGTAAATTTTGTTACATAAAATAATTTATTTTTCGTTGGCTTGAGTTATTTATTATATGTTGGATACTTTGAATATTAAATTTATATTTGCAAAACTACACATGCATAAAATACAAAAAATTAATGAATTAAATTTTAATGATTCAATAGCTTGTTTAACTTTTTTTTGCGAGTAGTTTGGCCTTTGTGGTGTGTGCAAACATACAATTTTTAAACACTTCCAACAGTAATATTACACTGTACCGTCACGGACTTGCAAAACAATATGAAAAAAAATCCGCCAGTTACTATATGTATAATCGAGATTTATATAGTTCCTTAAATGATGCTAGTTGTTATTAATACACACTTTAAATAATTTATGTATTTCGAACCGCCGACCGATGTGAAATGTTCAAATGGCAAAGTGAAATAATTTCGGGCGAATTTTCTTCAATTGCAGCTTGGATACATACATAAATCCACTACAGTAGTAGTATTCGTAGTAGTAGCAGCAGCAGCAGCAGCACCACCACGGCAGTAGAAAAATATTAGATTCAAACATACCCAGTTGACCATGTCTTTCAGATGCACGACAAGAGGGTTACGTTGAGCGTGGAGTTGGCTGAAGTAGTTAAGGTGGAAGTACATAACACGCGTTCAGTGCGCTAATGCGATACAAACTTTTGTCGAAAAATTTGAAATAGTGTGTTTTCATAAGGCAAGTTACATAGAGAAGTTCGCGACGCGCGTACCTCGCAAAAAGTTGAACATTCTTCAACTTTCACGCGTTGTATACAAAATGACTGCTACTGTTGCCATATTCATATGCTAACATACACAAAAATGATTAAAAATAAATTTTTTTTATTAAATATTGGATAAAAAAAATGCATTAAATATATAAATAAAAATAAAAATGGGTTGAAATTGTACAACTAAAAATTCCTCAAAAGAGTGTTGTGTAACTTTCCATTTTTGTAGCGTTAAACGTTTAACAAGCATGAAAAGTTTTGTCATGTAACGCATGGAATATAACTCCACCTTTAGCACGTTGACTTGAAAACCGAAGGACCTGTGGTCGAGCACGGTCACCCACAAAGTCATTAAGAATAACAACACCACGCATTTTTATGATGTGCATTAGAGTCTCTTTGTATCAGTTGTTATAGGAAAATTTCTAGTGATAAAGACATAGACATAGACATAGTCACAGAACTGACCTACACCGGCTTCAGCTGGTACTAATCTTACCCCCAGTTTTTGACTGGCTAATCAAACTGTAATTATTTTTAAGTTCTAATTAAATACGAAATTGTGTTTTTGAGTGCATAATTAAATAATAATTAAATACCCAACCTTGTATAATTAAATACTACTTAAGTTCTATGAACGTACCATATGTTTTTACGCGTGTATGTGTTTATTGAAAACATATACATACATGACATCATGTGGTCGGGTTTAAAACATCATGTGGTCGGGTTAAGAAGAATTTCGTTCACATTTCATAAATATATAACATATACAATACAAAGTTACATGTTATGGAATAAAGTAATAGAAAAATGTATTATAATGTTCGTTTGATTTCATAAAATAAGTTTTTATGCAATTTTAAATTTCTACATGTTTATAACCTAACTTTTTTGTTTATGCTAAACAGCTGTTCTTTAGAAGCTTTGCAGTGCTGCCGTACTTTCAACGTAATTTAATAATAACTTTAATTAACCACTGAAAAAATTAAATCGTATTTAATTACAACTTAATTTTAAATAAAAATTAGCTAATTACGTACTTAATTATTAAGTTAAAAACTACGGGTTAATGTAACATCAGAGCGCCCTCCTTCGTCAGTATTGTGTAGCAGAATCACCGCCGAAGTAAAATAACCAATAAAATGGTTACTAAGCTCAGCTTGAAAATTTAATATGCCACATTGACACCATTGACACATTATTAAAAACTTGGAAAAAAGCAGAGTTGTAAAAGAATGAAGCTTTCCTCTATCTTTTCCTTCACCACCTGTCGTCTCTATCACTATCCCTTCCCTATCACCCTCTCTCATTGTTTTCTCTTCAACTCAAAGGTAGCACAAAGGATTCATTGTATTGGACCCAAGTGAGCTGGACTCAAAATTTCACCCTTCCTTACCAGCAGCCTGCTAACCTAACGTAACCTTGATGCATGACCAGGAAAAACTACATTCTTTTACCCAGTGCTTGAGTGCGATTTATATTAGATTGTATTAAAAGAAACTGTAATCAAAATATATCGTGCAGGACAAATTTCGAAATTTCTTTAAGTAGTCATTGATGAAAGTGTCCTATGCGACAAGTTGGCCAACTGGGTATTGTCTCTAATGTATTCATTCAAATATAAGTATGTATGTATTCTTTCCTCCCCAAAACTTTTGTGATGAGAGTGGAAATAAAAGAGTAAAAGAGCGGCAAAGGAGATAGTATACATTTTAAATACAAAGCTTTCAAGTTTGTATTAAATGCTTACAATTTTTAATGCTAGAACTTAAAGTTCCAAAAATTTGCTAAACTACTAAAAACTGATGCTAAAACATAAGCCGTAGTTTTGGTAACAACAAAAACAATAATAAAATTTAGTTAATAATGATAAATAAATTCAGTAAAGTGCGACTTTGACTCGCGTACGAAGGGTTCCGTACATTCGGTTTTGAGCATTTTTTTAATGAGGCTTTTTTTATTTTTTGAGGTTTTTTTCAGTTTAAATTTTTTTTAGTTTTTTCGTTTTTCCTCGATTTTTTTCTGTTTTTGGGGTTTTTTTCATGTTGGCGATTTTTTTTCATTTTGGCAGTTTTTTCTGTTTTTGGGTTTTTTCATTTTGGCGATTTTTTTTTATTTTGGCAATTTTTTTCTGTTTTTGGGTTTCTTTTTCATTTTGTCGATTTTTTCCTGTTTTTGGGTTTTTTTTTAATTTTGGCGATTTTTTGTCATTTTGGCGATTTTTCCGGGTTTTCGCGATTTATTTTAGCTTTGATTTTTTTTTAATTTGGCGCTTTTTTTCTTTTGGTGTACGGAACCCTAAAAATAAAAGCAGCATAGGCAGACTATGCTTAGTACACAGATAAGACATAGACGAGCCAAAAACTAGAATTGTTAGTCGTAGTTTACCGTATGCAAGTTTTATTGCAGAAACGTTTCTTTTCCCCTCGTCTATCCTTACCACAAACTAATCAGCTTAGCAATAAGACTTGCATAGTGTAAACTAGGACTTACCGCTGACTTTACTCCATCAGCCAAACTCCATAAACTCTTAATTCGAATTGTCAACATACAAATAAAATAATCCTTTCTATGCATGCGTTGTAATGATAAGGCCAGTTGGCATGAACACACTTTGACATATTCTAGGTGTAGTGTATACATGATCTAGACGTAGACTAGACATAGACTAGATACACACTAAACATAGACTAGACACGGACTAGACACGGACTAGACATAGGCTAAGTATAGCCGTAGTCTATATAAACATTAAACATTGGGTAGACATAAACTAGACATAGACTGATAAACTATCTACATACATATATGTAGATAGTTTATGAAATGCTGAAGTACTATCAGAGTGGTGCTAGTGGACTTATTGTGGGTCTACTGTTGATAGCAACAAAAAAAAAACCAAACAAATTTACATTAGACCAGAACAGACCTGCCATTCTAAATAGTGCTCAGTGATGGCAATTCTTGGATCATCAAAAGCACTGTGAGCATACAGAAATAGGCTAAGAAAGGGTAAAAGTTAAAAAAATGTGAGTAAAAAGCACTAAGCTAAATATTCTCTGTTATTTATGTTTTTATAACGAATATATAATAAAGAAAGAAGTCTTTATTTTTTGTTTGACTATAAGATATTAAATCGCTATTCCGGGAAATTATTTTAAGACTAAAAGAATTGCAAAGTGCCTTAAACACATATTTTGCTGGTCTAAGCCATCGTTTGAATGCTGGATCGTTCAACCAAGCTTTTCTATATACATTTTTGTTTCTTAGTCTCGACATAGGCTAAAGTTTGGACATAGACTATGAGTCTATATGTCGCATTTTACCTACATCTCTAAAGTGTGCGAGTGATTATATTTGGGAGAAAAAAACTTACGGAATGAGATACATAACTATCTTCATATGTATGTGTGAATCCAAATAAAAGCTTTTTTTTGAATGTGTGTAGTTCTCTTGGGCTTTGAAACTTAAACTTTTGCACCACTTTTCTACATTTTAATTATGTGTCATGCTTTCCTCTTGTATCCTTCTTATATCTTCCTGTGTGTGTACTTTTATTGTGCTTTGATTTTGTGATTATTTTTACCAGTAAATACTCGCTCGCACTTGCCATTTTTATTGATAACCTATAAAATATCTCTTCCACATTTGATTTTCTCTCTTGTTCTTGTCGCTTGACAGAGTATTTGGCCATTTTTGCTGTTGCTGTTATCTGTGTCGTTTTTGATGATTGCCGTGATTCCAACATGCTGCTCAATGTAAGTCACTGGCCCATACATACATACATATGTATGTATGTATGAATATTTCATATACATACACATATTTATGTATCTGTGTGAATGCTGTGCGTGTATGTATTGTAGTTTATACATAAATACATACTTACCCAGCTAGCATTTGGCTGATAATTTTTTGCATAAATCTCTTTTTGATTCTCCTGAGATCACTTTTGATGATTAAAAACTGATTTATCACTTAGGTGATTGAAAAAGGATTCACTTATGATTCATCTATATGATCAAACAATGATTTCTTGAAAAGAAACCGCAAAAAAGGCGATTTAATGATTTAATACTACCAAAAAATTGCTCAAAAATTAATCAGCAAATCGTATCATAAATGATTCTTTGGTATGATTCATCTGTAGGGTACCATTTTCTCACAACGGGAGTATCATTTATGATCGAAAAATGAGCTCATATGCGGTTGTTTTTCCCGTCAAGCTGATTCGGAAAAGATTCGATTATGATACAAAATGCTAGCTGGGTGTACATATATGGAAAGTTTGTCTATATTTTCGCATGTGGATGTACGAGTATTTTCACATCTTTTAAATGTCAAATTGACACTGTAGATTTGTTTTAGATTTGTGTCGGCTTAGTTCTTTTTACAACATACATATATATGTATATATTTATTTATGTATGTATGTATGTACTTACATGTGTATATTTCTTTCTATCAATCAAAACTATCCGTTTGTTTTCATTGTCATAATTCGTAGATTTGATTTTGAGAACATGTATCAAAGAAAATATTAGTGTTGTTGTTTTTTGAGCAATCGTTGTAATAAATATCTAGGCATATGTAAAGGGTGTTTAGTTTAGAGTGTCACAACTTTGAGTTGGCATCACTGCTTTATTTGAGCGCTCATTTAACAGCTGATAGTTGCTTTTTGTTTAGTTTGCTTTGAAATTTCATTATGTATCGACTTACATCAGAGCCATGCTTGCAAATTGTTGAAATTTTTAATCAAAATAATTGTTCTATTCGTCAAACTCATCGTGCACTTCTTCCATTTTCCGATGAAGCCCATTTCTGGTTGAATGGGTACGTAAATAAGCAGAATTGTCGCAAGCTTTTGTCGAAACACCATTACACCCACAGAAAATTACTGTTTGGTGCGCTTTATGGGCTGGCGGTGTCATGGTCCCATATGTCTTCAAAAACGATGATGGCAAAAATGTTACTGTCAATGGTGAACGGTAGAGTGGCATTCATCTTGCTGATATGTGGTTTCAACAGGACGGTACCACAAGCCACACTCAAAGAAACTTTAGACGAAAAAATAATTTCACCAATGGCTTAATTCATTGGGTTTAACCTCATTGGATTATTTTCTTTGGGGTTATGTTAAGTCATAATATAAACCACAAAGAAATGAACACCTGGAAATCAACATTCGAAGAGTTATCGGCGAAATATGGCCGCAAATGCTGCGAAAAGTTGTTGAAAATTGGTGTTTCAGATGGCTCCTTCTACGGTTATGTTAAGTCATAATATAAACCACAAAGAAATGAACACCTGGAAATCAACATTCGAAGAGTTATCGGCGAAATATGGCCGCAAATGCTGCGAAAAGTTGTTGAAAATTGGTGTTCCAGATGGCGCCTTGTACGCGCCGGCCGCAGCGGCCACATGAGAGAAATCGTATTTAAACATTAACTTCATAAAATTTTCTCTCCAATAAAATCCGTTTCATTGACATTAAAAATATATTTCCTTGTTTTATTATGATTTAAACTTGTGTCACTCTATAAAAAAACACCCTTTACATATATACATACATACATATGTATGTATGTATTATATTGGGATTGTTGAGATTAAGAATTCAGACAAATTCATGACATTTTATTGCCTAAGCACTGATTTAATATATTATTCATTTAATAGAATCCGCAATAAATGAAATAATAATTTCATATGGGTTTCTGAAATGTAAAATGCTTAATTTTTCTGCCCAGATTTTCACTTTAAAATACTAAAATGCTGCTTGACGTCTTATTTAGTTAAAAAATTTTTACCCGTTTTATTTTCGTAAACTGTGTTCTGTAATTTTTCTTAATTAGCGTCTAGTCTTGACTTTAATTATATAGTTGGAAAACAATTTTTTATGATTTAAATAATATAGTCCATTAATTACAAGTAATTTATCGTTGCAACTGCAAAAGCAAACAAAAAAACAAATTCTTTGCTCTTCAATTTATTAAATCCAACCTGAGTTCCTCCTAAACGCTGCTCGAATAATTTGAAACAACGAAGAAATATATGGAACGGTAGAGAAACATTAATTAAAATAAATCTTACATATATTTTAGATATTTCCTGATCCCACTTGACCAAGACTGTAGTTAATGATATCGATTGAGAATATATGTATCTCAAACATTTATTGTGTGAAACTATCGAGAATGACACTCAAAAATGAATCGAAAAGAGTTTACCTGTCTCTCAGTTTTGTTTCAAAAACATTTGGGCATTTCCACAGGAATGTCAACTTTTTGTAGCGTGTGACAACAAGCAAATATGCTTGTTTTTTCAAAGAAAACTAAACTTTTTTTACTTCTTTGTATATTTGTGTAGGCCGTCAGCAGCTCTACGTTAGGTAAAATTTTAAGAAAACTTGAGCCATGTTGTTTATAAAGACAAGGTTAATTGCTTGCTGTCGCACGTGACAAAAAAGTGGAATTTCTTGGAGAAATGCCCATTTGATTTCTAAGGTTCGCTAGCAATATCGAACTAATTTCGATATCGGAAAAAGCCAAGAAAAAAAGTAATTTTTTCAGAAATTATCTTGAGTTTTTAATATATTTATTTTAATTTATTTTTTAATTCTTTAATTTACGCTGTAGTCAATCCGATTGGAACACGGTACCTCCAGCCACACATCCATTAGGCTATTGTCATACATTCCAGAAACTATCGAGAGAAGTTCACTTTAGCGAACAGTCGAATTTTTCTGCATTCGCGAACAAATATCGACCAATTTTGATTCGAATTTTCTTCACTTTAGCGAGCACTCGTTTATATAGAATCTCAGGTCAATTGGGATGTTTGTTTGTGTTAATAACACTTTATTTGTTTATTTAATTCTGACTATTATTTAATTTTCTCCTTTTTTTATATGAAGATCTTAGATTAATATTGCAAAAAATAATGCAAGGTCATAAATTTATCTTACGTTCAGCTTTAGTACAAGGTGTCGCAGAAGTAATGTCATAATTTGAATTGGCTGGCATTTTTGCGCCAAGTGTTACTGTGGTTTGACATTTATGATGGGGATATAGAGAGAATTAACTGTCAAGAAGCCATGGAGCGAAGAAATTGGAATTATTGATACTGCTCACTCATAGCGCAAAAAAAAAATGGTCAAAAACAGCCCAACTTCAAAAGGCCATAAAAATTTAATTCGAGCTAACTTTTCAAAACCCTTGGGCAGTTTTGTTTACCTAATGGTATACTTTCATTTCCTATTGGAATTGTTGAGGCTGGTGGCGATGATCCGAAATTTGTTGCACTTGTTTAGAGCATCGTGCAAACTGATTCCACTACAGATGTTGCAAGAAGTGGCTGGTTTTGTATTGCTTCTTTGACCCCAAGAATACCATTGCTCTTGCTAGCGACGTCAAAGAGAATTCACAAACATAAACGAGATGACAATGCACACAATTAGGCATTAGAAGCAGATTTTCGTAGCAACGAATTTCGGTAAAAGATTTTTAACTGTTCCCTTACAAAGTGCAAACTGTTGACGAATTGTACCTTGCCGACCGTCGAACAAACATACTCTATTTAACTTGATTCAAGAAGAGCATGATTTCGTATAAAAAATCATAAGTTACGAAGCCCATCTCTACTTAAGTGGTTATATTAATAAACAGAACAGAGAATGATAAAATTATCGTTTTAAGTACTCTTTGAGTATTGGCCATCAAACAACTATAAAAGCGTGCATCTAAAAATAAAAAAACACGCTCATATGCAAACACACGCATTAATTTTAAACCATACGCATAACTATAAGCAACCAAGAACTATGTTCATACACATTTCTTAAATTACGCAGCACAAATGATTACAACTAAAATTTATAGTGTGTATGAGCTACAATCTATGCATAAATATAAAAATACTCTGAGTATTTATCGCCTACACATACGTATATACAGGGCTAATTTATTTACTCACACATAAAACATGTTTTCAAACAGCCAAAACACATTGTCCATTCCATTTTATATACACACATGTATATATATGGTGGCGAATTACAAATAAATCTCACGAGTAATATGAGTATATTTTTTGTCCGAATAAATACTAATAGTCTGAGTATAAACATACTCCGGCTATAAGTATGACAGAGAGTCAATACTTTTGATACGCATGTGGCTTTTTATATGAAAATATGTGAGCGTACGAATTGTTTGCTCTACAATTTTGATTATACACAGTTACTAAAATTAAGCTATTTAAGTATATATGTATGTATGTATGTATATTTTTTTTGAGTACTCGGTGTCATTCTCTGAAACAAACTTTGCGTTTCTGGCGCACAGAGAATCCACATGAAATTCATGAAAGCCGGGCACTTGCAATGAAAAAGGGCAAGGTTTGAAATCCGTTTGAGGGTTAATTTTATACTTAATCACGCTTGCAGTTTAGGTCCTCGAAAGTTTTATGTAAATTGCTACGGGGACTATTTTTGTCAAATATTTTTGTCATTTCTATTTCATTTTGTATTTGAGTTCTCTGATGTGGAATGACTGAATATTAAATTCATGTCATTACCACTTTTATTTATTGTTCAAATTATGATGGCTGCTTTTGATGCTGCTTCTGTTCATTGTGTGCTACAATTCATTTTAATGTCAACAAACTGAAGCTTAATTTTTTTATTTCTCAGATGGATTTATTAATAAAAAAAATGGTCTAAATTGCAAATGTTAGACTGTGCACATCACATCGTTTAATGTTGAGTGGAAATTTCTTGCAGTTGAAACATAATAGTCGTATGTTATTATAATATTTTTTTATTGATAAACAAAATATTATGTATTGACAAACTGTGTGATGCTCTTTTTCAGATACTCGTATTAGCATATATCGAGGTATTTTTTTTGTTCTAATCTTATTTCATTTCTATGGATAAATATAAAGAGTTCATTAAAACGATTTTGAAGTAGTTTTCTTTTTAACCGACTTCAAAAAAAAGTAGGAGGTTAACAATTAGTATCTATTTTTTTATGTGTAACTTCATAACTCGGTACATTTTTTTGAGAGGGTATAGCTCCCCATTGATCCCATTGTAAAAAAAGTTTTATATAATTTTATGGTATTCTACTTATTTGATTGCTGCGAAACCTATAAATCCCCTTTGGTTCTTGTATTTACACAATTTTAAAGTTAAAAAATGGGTGGAGTTACGCCCATTAAAATTTATTATAATATTTCACGCGGTTCTACTTAACCGATTTATACGAAACTTACCACAAAAAAAAATTAGCTCTAAAATAGACAAAATCTTTTATCTAAACAATAGGTGGAGTCACGCCCATTAAAATTTAATATTTTATTTTACGTGGTTCTTTACCGATTTTTACAAAGCTTTGAACATACCCCAAGCACTGAAAAACACTCAATCTTGCATTTAAAAAATGGGCGGCCGTACGCCCATTAAAATATAATTTTATATTTCGCGTGCTTCTTCTTACCTTCTTCTATTAGATCTTTGCATTGAAGTCGGTTTTTTTTTGACAGAAAGAGTTATTTTCTTTCTTTTCTTATCGAGTTTCAGATTTCTTTTCTGTATAAAAAATAAACTTTTTTTTTGGTTTTTTTTTTAAATTTTAAAATTTCTTCAAAATTGGTTGTTGTCATTGATAATGAAAAATAAAGACCATGTTTTTAAAACATAAAAATTAATTTAAAATATTATACAATAGTTTGAAAAATATATGAAAAAATATGTGTTGGATACAATATTTGAAACAAAATCATAAAGCAAATACACGAACCTTCTAGCACAGACAATAAATAATAATTGTTTTAAAGAATCACAACTGCGGCTTTTTTTCGTCCATAGACAAGACGATACAATCGTTGAACAGAATTAGGGCATAAATAAGTTGATAATAAAATTAAAAGTTTTGACTCAAAACTTTAAATTTATTTTCTGTATAACATTAATTTGTGATTTATGTATTTTCGCATTTATTACATTTTGGTCCTCGAATTGTTCTGTGGATGTGTAGATTCTCTTTAATCAATGCAATGACTTTTCTTAATAAAAAAAATCATGTTATTCTATTTAAATACGCAGATTGTGTGGTTTTGCCAGCTTAAGCTGATCTTACTTAAATCTCTAAATGTTAAATGTGTTACACATAAATAAGTACACACAAATTGACTTGTGTGATCTTAAAAAAAAAATTAAATTGACTCGTTAGTCTATATTTAGAATTTACCCATTTAAGCGCGAAATTTAAATTTAGCATAAGAATGATTGAAGGAGACAAACTTTGTTAAACTCATTCATTGCGTTGTGATGAATATACTGATGTATGTCGAAGCGAAAATGCTTTTTTCAAAAAATAAATAAAATTTATATGTACTGTGTACAATATGTACATACAAGCTCTAACGACTGATTCGGTCGTCGTTTTAGAAGTCTACGGGCACAGTGGAACTTTATTTCTGTTGTTATTGTTGCTTTGCTCCACAATATTCAATATACTCGTATTGCACAATATTAAAAAAATTTATATGGTACAATTTTTCTTACAATATACATATGGGCATTTCTCCGAGAAATTCTACTTTTTTGTCGCATGCGACAGCAAGCAATTAACATTGTATATCTGAACAACGTGAGTCGATTTTTCTTAAAATTTTACCTAACGTAGAGGTGCTGACGGCCTCAATAAATATATAAATAAATAAACAAAAAGTTTCGTTCTCTGTGAAAAAAAAGCATTATTGCCTGGTGTCGCACGCTACAAAAAGTTGACATTCCTGTGGAAATGCCCATATGTACATACATATGTAAAAGTACCCGAACCTACATACATGGGTGGATAATTAGTGTGAAAAGCACATATTTTTTTAATTGATTTTTATATGAATTTTCTAGATGAGTCGAGAAATTGTAAAAATAATTTTTCATGATATGTAACATACATACAATTTATGTATATGTATGTATTTATATTCAAACCTTAACATCTTAAGCAATGCGGAATTAAATAGGCTAATTGAATAGGCTAAAGTTGGACCAAAACACAGAAGAACGCTGATGAGGAAGGTTTAGTGGCCTTCGAAAACGGCTGGCTGTTCCGTTCAACTATGTGTTGTTGTCAGAATATTTACAACTAACTTTGATGTTATTTGTTCATTAATAATTATCACATGTAATTTGGCTTAAAAAGCGTTACGAACTTTAGCCTATTCAATTCATAAGAATATAGAAACAAATGCAGTTCGAAAAATAATAATTAAATTAACTAATTAATAGTCATTGGCTTGTGGCAAAAATTAAAAATAAAAATATACTTAATAGTAACAAACCAAAAAAGTTTGTCTTAAGTAGAACAAAAATAAGCAAATTAACAAACATGTGTATAGTTAGTAAGGAACAAAACGACAATGGTAAGACTGTTGTAATATATATAAAAGATGGCAATATATATAGAAGATGGTATATATATATAGATGGTAACTTGCGTATACATTACGAAACACATTAGCAAATTGAAATGCAATGAATCAAACCAATTCACATATTCCATTTGCAATAAAGTTACGTATATAAGGCAGACATCTACATCAACTGACACCACACACAGTGGACCAAAACACAGAAGAACGCTGATGAGGAAGGTTTAGTGGCCTTCGAAAACGGCTGGCTGTTCCGTTCAACTATGTGTTGTTGTCAGAATATTTACAACTAACTTTGATGTTATTTGTTCATTAATAATTATCACATGTAATTTGGCTTAAAAAGCGTTACGAACTTTAGCCTATTCAATTCATAAGAATATAGGTAATTTTATTGTTCAATATCAATTGTTGCACAATAATATTGCTAATGTATGTATAAGTACGCTAAAAGTGAACTAGCATGCTTGAGGAAAACGATCTCATGATTCGGTAAAATTTTAATATGGTTTTCCTAAATGTGGCCTGGCAGAAAAATTACACTAGTGCTTAATAAAAAGTACTTCTGGAAATATTTGCCAATTAGTTGGTCTTTCCAAATGGGTCCTGATAGTAAATTTACACTAGTGGCCAATAAGTCCTAATTTACACTATGCAAGTCTTAATGCTAAGCTGAATAGTTTGTTAGGAAAGAGAGATGAGGGGAACAGAAATGTTTCTTTTCCCCTCGTCTCTCTCTCCTAACAAACTAAGTCTTACATAGTGTAAATAAATTCAGTAAAGTGCGACTTTGACTCGCGCACGAAGGGTTCCGTACGTTGGGCTTTCAGTATTTTTTTAATACAGTGTTTTTTACGTTTTTTCAGCTGAAATAATTTTTTTTGTTTATTTTTTGCTTTTTTCTCGTTTTGGCGATTTTTAATTTTGGTGATTTTTTTTTCATTTTGGCAATTTTTTTAATTTTGGCGATTTTTTTTTAATTTTGGCGATTTTTTTAATTTTGGCGATTTTTTTCATTTGGCGATTTTTTCATTTTGGCGATTTTTTTTTCATTTTGGCGATTTTTCCGGTTTTTCACGATTTATTTTCGATTTAGAAATTTTTTTTAATTTGGTGCTTTTTTTCGTTTTGGCGATTTTTTTTATTTTGGCGATTTTATAATTCGGTTTGGCGATTTTATAATTTTGCGATTTTTTTGTTTTACCGTTTTTGAAAATTTCAAGAAGTTTGCTCTTACGGTTTCCAAGATACAGCAAGTTATCAAAATTACATAGTCGAAATTACATTAACTGATGGTACACCCTTTAATTAAATTTTTTTAAATTTTAGTGTTAATTGTTGTAGTCTGTATAAAAATGCACTAACTTTACAAATTTCAAGTGCATATACATACAATTGTATGTATATTACCTGGGATTTTAACACTTTTCGTTGCTCGTTTTGGCACACCCTTTAATTTCCAACTCTCATGTATTTGTTGTTGTAGCGGCCAAGGGTCTACACACTCTGTCCAAATTTCAGGTCCGTAGATATTGCGGTTCTCGAGAAAATACCCTGTGACGGACAGACGGACAGCGTAGCGAAAACAATAGGGTTTCTTTTCACCTTTGGTGTACGAAACCCTAACTAGGACTAAGTTGGTTCTTTATGTTTAATAACGAAAACCGTTAAAGAGGAAAATTTCTTCATCATATTTGCCATTTAAGTGCCAACAATAGTAATGGTAACTCTATTGCAAGTTATTAAGAAAAGCTTTGAAAAGCTCACCTAACGTTTAACATTAGACGTTAGAAACTTATATTTAAATACGTTACAATTGTAGCTGCCAGATTCGATAAATTACTAACGATGAATTTAACGTTTCTGGGTTGACTATTTGACGTTTTTAGAATTAGCAGCAACAAGGATTAAAAGAGATATGCTGAGTACACATTTTTTTGTATATAATTCTTTATTTACTATCTGTCCACTAAGGGACAATAAGTAAATTTGACTAAATAAGATTGATTGAAGATATTAAACTCCCTTGAGAAATTTGTAACCGTCTATGGCCTGCATTGGCTTGGATATTGGTAATAAATGAAATGAAATGAAAAATGAAAAAAATGAGGTAGCAATATATTATTAAAAAGCAAATAATAAACTAATTTATGAACGGCAGGTCAAAATAAATGATGCCTTTTAAGTCTTCTGATTTCTTCTGTATCATCGAGGAGTGCAATAGCTGAAGGGTTGATGTGTTAACTTAATCTTTCTAAATATGTTTCACTAAATCTTCTAATTTCATCTTTCGCATTTGGAAGTACACATTTTGCATTTCTTTTTTGTTATTTCTTTTGTGTTATGGTGTTATTTTAAAAATGTTCACGGTCACGTTATGTTTTTTATTTGTAATGCAATGCCACATAACGAAAAATATAGGAAATTTTAGTCGTTGCTACTAGTAAACACCATTGTGATCAGTGATGCCAACGTTTTTGGATCTAAAAGCACATGAAAATTTAAAAAAAAGCACTAAAAAGCGTAATTTTGAAACCTAAAAAGCGTAAAAAGCACTAACGTGAAAAACGAGTAAAGATTTATGCAACTGAAGTTTAATAATGTTTAATATTTTCTAAACTTTTCTCTATTTCATGAAATATATCCGACGAAAAAGGTATGCTTTACACTGAAAAAATAAATAAATACAACAAGTTTTTATAAAAGTAATTTTAAGAAATACGCAAATTTTTTAAAAGCACTACTTAGTGCTTTTTCTTAGTTTGGCACTAACGCTCAAGATTTGGCGTTTTGAGTCTTCAAAAAGCACTAAAAATAGTGCCAAAAGCACCAAGTTGGGATCGCTGATTGTGATGTTACCAAAAACCAAATAATTACATACTAACAAAAACTTGAAAAAAGTTTCTGCCAATCTTCAAATAATTAAAATAATAAAAGCGTTTTTATAACAAGGATGTTTATATAAAAATATAATAGAATATCTGATTTGCATAGTCTTATTATATATAATACAAAAGTACGTTTATTTGTTATGGGTAAACTCTTCAATGCCCCAACAGATTTTCGCCTTCCACCCCGCAAAATATTCGTAAAAGACCTGTGCCTGTTTATATATATATTCTATCCCGGTAAATGCTACGCCCCTTTCAGAAATAGTGATTCATCCGACAGATGGCGCAATTTTTAGTTTTTTTGTGTTTTTGCACCGTAACTCAAGAACTACTAAACTGATTTTGAGCAACCTTCATATACATGCTCTGTAGGGCGTGAGTAATGTTTCTGTGTAGTTTGAAGTTCATCCGACAGATGGCGCCATATTTAGTTTTTTTTTGTGTTTTTGCACCGTAACTCAAGAACTACTGCACCGATGTTGACAAAACTTCATATACATGCTCTATGGGGCGTGAGGAGTGTTTCTGTGTAGTTTGACAGATGGAGCCATATTTAGTTTTATTTGTGATTTTGCACCGTAACTCAAGAACTACTGCACCGATTTAGACCAAACTTTATATACATGCTCTATGGGGCGTGAGGAGCGTAGTTTGAAGTTCGTCCGGCAGATGGCGCAATATTTAGTTTATTCGTGGGCAAAATCGAATTTTCATATTGTACCACCAATGCCATATACAACACTAATGTTTGCTTAGGGCCAGCAACGCGGACCGGGGTCAGCTAGTAGATATATAAAAAAAACTCAATTTTAAGAAAACATTTGTTTTTTCAATGTAAAGAATCTTCCAATACGAGTTTTAATTTTTATATATAAAAAACGCGTATTTTTAAGACATTATTAATGGGAAATAATATCAGCCAAATAGCACGGCTAGGATGGTTAAATGTGTACGTACTGAGCATTAGTCTTGTTATTAAAATTGCTAATATACGAGTAAATGCAATAAAAAGTTATTTTTTTGTTGCACCTTCCTTAAATAAAACGATTAAGAGGGAATAACACCTTTGGCCGAAAATGATTTGACATTTCCACATATCCAGTTAGACGATTTTTATTATTTCCCTCCCTAATTAGACGATTTTTACTTTAATATATCTGATATATATGGCTACAATAGTGATTTAACATAACAGAAGAGCTTTTGCAAACAGGTTATATATAAAGCTTACATATTATAAAGCTATTTATATGAAAAGTATAAAAGCCAATAGTGGATAATATTACACTGTTTCATGTGTAACAATATTTTTAAATTTTGTGGTTTTCATGAATAACAGCCCATGTACAAAAATCGAAGTCGAAGTAGTGTTGTTTTTTTTTTCAGAAAAATAATTCTGCAAAAAAAACGACTTCAATGCAAAGATCTGATAGAACATTTTTGGAAAAAAAAATTATGGGATATAAAATTAATTTTTAATAGGAGTGCCTCCGCCCATTTTTGTGATTTTAAGAGCTCAGGGTGCGTGTTAAATTTTATAAAAATCGGAAAAGTAGAACCACTTAAAATAATATATTCAATTTTAATGGGCGTGACTTCGCCCATTTTATAAATGTAAGATTGTGTGTGTATTAGAGCTCAAGATGTGTGGTAAGTTTCTTAAAAATCGGTTAAGTAGAATCACATGAAATATAATAATAAATTTGCAGGGGTGTACCCCGCCC
The DNA here is from genome assembly GCA_944452675.1 of Tachina lurida. Classification (NCBI taxonomy): domain Eukaryota; kingdom Metazoa; phylum Arthropoda; class Insecta; order Diptera; family Tachinidae; genus Tachina; species Tachina lurida. The sequence continues at coordinate 155,233,868 of OX101753.1, read as the reverse complement.
ATTTTTTCAACTTTTAAAATTTAGTAATTACAAGAACCTAAGGTCTTTGCTAGGTTTCGCAGCAATCAAATAAGTAGAATATCATAAAATCAAATAAAAAATATTCTGGGCGTGGCCCTGTCCAGTTTTTTTTTCATATGGAACCAATGGGAAGCTATACCCTCTCAGAGTTATGAAGTAACAATGTCAAAAAATAAAATAAAAACTACAGACGAATTGATAACCTCCTCCTTTTTTTGTTAAGATTTTTCTGAAAAAAATTGCAATTTATGTGGACCGTCTAACGTTGTTAAAGTTTCAATATAAGATGGCAATGTATAAATCTAACACGTCAGCGATCTGAAATCTACTTTATGTTCTCAGCAACTTGTAAACGTAACCTAATATCGATATGTATAAATAAAGTATAGAGAAGACGTACTATTTGTAGCATCTTGACGTCACAGAATATGCATTTAATTTTAATCTCGTTAAGGCTAGAATATAACATTATTTTACAAGTTCATGATTTTAATGTCCGTATTATTTTTGCTCATGATCGTACTTGACCGTGAGTGAAGATTCTTTCGATACCATCTCTAGTTCTAACTTGTTTTTGTACAAAAAGTATGTTCACGAGGAAATTTTTATAATACCAAGTTTTAAAACTCAAAGTAAGTTTATGATATTCAAGAAAGTATAGAATATAGCAAAAGATACTAAGACGTAACTAATCAGTAAAAAAACAAAATAAAAAATTAAGTGATTCAAGAGTATGTAATATTCATACCTTGTTAATTACAAGAAGGAAATTCATGTTTAGCGTTTTCCAAAGTCCGTCATTATTGAAGTAATGAATAGTTTTAAAATCAAAGAAAATTTACTGGTTCACTGGTTCACTTATAAAAAATATTTATTTTTTAACCTATAAACAACTTCTTCGAATTAGAGAATTAGTTAGAATTGGTTCGATTCATTTATTTTAAGGATGAGCAATTTATTTCAATTCCACACAAACACATGATTTCCAATAACATGCTAATGTAAAATCATACATGTTTCCCCTAAATCAAAACAGTTCGTCATCAGTTGAAGCCCTGATTCAAGCCCATTTTTAGTATGTTTTTTTATCTTCTGAAAATCACATTTCATCAAAGTGATTTGGAACCACAAAAAAGATTTTATGTGCATATAAGTTAGTGATTTCAAAACATTCAGATGGGTGTCTGATATTTTCAAATCATTTGGTTGAATTTGCGACCATTACACGGCGAACGTTATAATAAATGATAATGTGTTTTTTTGAATAATTAGTTTATTTGTTAAAACACACTTAAATATTATAAAAACAAAATTAGAGACACATTTTATGCTGTTAAAAATATGTCCCCTTATTGTGAATGACGTCATCGACGTCACATCAAGACGACAGTAAAAATTGTCACTTGTCTATTCGCTTTCGGCAACAATTGGCTCTTATTAAGTTAATGTACGAGTAGCATGTTAATATTAGTCAATTCTTGTCGACAAAGAGTACACAAGTAACAATTTTTACTGTCGTCTTGATGTGACGTCGACGACGTCATTCACAATAAAGTGGCTTATTTTGTGATATCAGGTTAATTTTTTCATTGTCAAAATAAAGAAATCAGCTGTTTTCTTGTGTTTTCGATAAGTTTCGATCAGCAAAAAGTCACATGTGTGATCTTAAAACGACAAGTGATTCGAAATCACAATTATTTTTATTTTTGATTTATATTTGTAGTAAAAATTATAATTTTTGAAGTTTAAAAAAAAGTTTTTAAATATATTTTTTGTATACGTACTTTATTTCCAGCTCAGCTAATCAAGAACAATAAAGAGTAATAAAAGTTTTGCATGTGAATTAATTCACGGCCTTGATGTAATTAATATACATATTTACATATATATATATATATATATATATATATATTATAGTATACTATGTATGTACTTAGTTAATTATTGCAAACTAATGAAAAATTAATATTCACATTGAATAAGTAAACGAACGCAAAACAAATTGAAACCTGATGACAAGATATTTAAAGGAATTAAATGTATTTATGCACATTGATACATATTATAACAAACGATTGGTTAAGTCCATACTATTCCCAATATGCCTATCGGCTTAGAAAAATTAATTTTTTTAGGTACCACTGTTATTGACCAACTATAATTATTATAGTTAGAAAGCAGCATTCCAGCTTTTCGACTTGTTCGAAATAAATCAGCTGTTCTCAATGAATTGTTTTGATTTCCATGTTATAGGTTTATCTATTAAATCAGCTATCCAATTATAATTAAAAAAATATTAAATTAATTTTCCAAAACTTTTTATTATTTATTTTAATTTTCATTCAAAATAAAGCAATTTTGTTATTATTAATATGAACTTATCATTCTTAATCTTGTGTGCTGCTGGCGAGTAAAAAACTTACTCATGCACAACTTAGTTGATTCTGTGCACGCCACATGAGCGTTGGTCGCCCTCAGAAAACCCTGGTTTATGAAACAACTTTCACGAAAAAAGAAAATTAATTTAATTAACAAAGCCAAAAATTTAACTGAAATCGATAAAAAAGTAACACACACGTAATTTAAAAAAAAACAAAAACAAAATTAACGAAATCATCACATCACCTAACATGATTTGCTCGAATTGACTTATGTTTCATGATGTATTTCAACTTTTGAAATAAACTTTCGAAACACTTGTTCTTTCAGCTGACGATGAGTTAATTTTAAATAAGTATACATGTGTATATTATATACGAGGGTGGTCTCAAAACAAGCCTACCTGATGTATAGGTAACGACAGTAGTTTAAAAAAATTACTTTGGTGAAAAATATAGCAACCTTATAGTACATGTATTTTAAATTTAAGTTTAGTATTTTTTGGAGCCATTGGGGAATTAAAAAAATGGGTCACGTTATGTAATTTAATACTTTCTTTTAAAAGGTCCCAGTCCAACCAATATTTAAGCCGAGCTAGATTATAATCTGGGTGAGTGTGGTCTTTCGCTTACGACTAGAAAATATTGTGTGGCAGAGTTCAAACGAGGTCGTACCATCTACCCAGACGAATACCATAGCGGTCGATCAGAAACGGCAAAGAAAATCTATAAAATCGCAATGGATGATCGTCGGCTGAAAGTGCGAGAGCTAGTTGAAATGTTGGACAGAGGTTCATTGGACTCGTTCATTGGACTCGTTCATTGGACCCAGCTCTAATGTTAGACATTTCAAAAAGTACTTTACATGCAGACCGAAAATTTGAAGATGAGAAATCTTTACGAAGGATGAGTGCCGCGTTTATTCACAATTTTTGCCAACAATGAAGAAGTGGAGTCTGCGGTTGATGGCTATTTTAAGGATATAGATAGTTCTTACTAGAAACAGGGTAACGAAGCTATTGCATATCGCTGGTAAAACTGTATAGACCTAAAAGGGGATTATGTTGAGAAATAAAGAAATTTTGTTTATATATTTCTAAGATCGAAGAAAAATTATCAACACAGAAATTTTTTGTCCAAATTTGTTGTATTCGTTTAGTTTTGGAACCGCCATCGTACACATATACACGTACATAAGTAAGAAGCATATACATATATAAATATATATATAACTATGTAACTATATGTTTCATCTCTGGCTTTAGCACGATCTTCAGCTACGCTTTCGTTTCCGCTTTGCAACCCAATAGATAATGATACAAAGTAAAAATTTTCTATTGTGTAGAAATTTTATTCAAGTGTATTAACTAAACCATTTATAACGCATTTAAACAAGATTGAATTATATACATACATACAACTGGTTTAAACCTCATTCAACAAGTTTGAAGCTAGATAGTTTTTTTTTTAAACCTAAAGAGTGTAGGCTCCAGAGCAGTGTTACCGTTGTGCGACTAAAGTCGCATTTTGCCCCTTTTTCGAATGCCTTGCCACTTTTTATGCCCCTTAGTTTTAAATCCCCTTTTAGTATCATTAGCAATCTTTTGTGCCCCTTTTTGCCCCTTTTTGTTCAAAGTCAACTTTAATTTTTATTTTTACAATAAATGTACGCAAATTTGTACAGATTGTACCACATTCGACAACAAGATTTTATTTCCTATGTGTATATATGAAAAAATACATTTTTTTGGGGGGAAATTGACAGTATGGCGCAATATTATTTTCTGTGGGAGTATATGGTGTTAAAAAGCCTTGGTATGAATCTTTTCATTTGTTTATGATTTTTAAATATGAAATTAAATACATACAAAATTGATTTGAAAGCCAAATTTGATAAAAGTACATAATTTTAAAAGGTAACAAACTTTATGCTAAGGGAAATAATATTGTATGAAAATACCACACTGAATTGCTATCATCAAGCAATGCTTTTGATTTAAGTTCCCATGAAATAAGTTCATCATTTGAGCCTATTATCTTGGAAAAACTAGTAAAAAAGAAAAATGCAATAAGAAAGTATTACAATGATTAGGAGAGGCGGCATAAGTGGGTTCAGATGGATGCAGATACCAAAAAACCCATTTGTATTATCTGCAATCAGTTGCTCATCTGCCGAATGAATCATTGAATGTCATGTTAAAATAGCCACATACGTGGCCAATTCCAAAAACAAATGATGTAAAAATATCCGCGCTTTTACCACAAAAATATCGATTTTCGGAGGAAAGTTGATATTGGTGAAATGAAGCTTGTTTTAAGGATGATAAGATGAACTCGTTTAATCAAATGGACAAATTGGCCAAATTAAATGCAAAAATATATGCAGATTCGCCAGTTGCAAAGTCTGAGAGTTACACCTTATTTCTTTATCTATATAAGGTAAAATTTAAAAAAACACATAAAGCATATATATAAACTAATACTCGTATTACGAAAAAATTATCAAATAGACTTAAAGTAGACACTTGTCAGTCCATGCTGTCTGCTTAAGATTTATTTCAAAACGATTTGGAAAAATGGATTCCAAAAAAAAACTTATTAACTAATAAATACAAATGTACAATATCAAAAGAAAGGGTATTTAAGGTATTTAATAACTATGCATAATGCCTAAAAAGAATAATATTATCCTCTTCAGAATCGAATTTTCAAATTTTTATCAAAACTTTATATGGTTAAATACATTTTTTGAATTATGCTGGGTTTTAAGTAAATAAGTGATATGAAAAATATGTATTTATGTATTCTTTAATTTTTGTATATCTTAAGAACTGGGACCAATTACTGCATTCGATTCGAACGAAATTTCCATTTATTTTCTGTTGGAATTTCGATGGATATCAAATGCAGCAATTTGACTACTGTTTTATTATTAACATAGATTTTATGATTTTTTTCATATAATAGCTAACTATACTACGTTTATACTGGTCCTATTTGCGAATAGAAGTATATATGAATACTGTGAGTCAAATAGGCAATTATAAAACTAAAAATTTATTTTTCTGTATACATACATCTAATCCCCAGCAATAAGTAATTGTTCTCGGTAATTAGTAAGTTAGAATTTTTACTTGCAAATAACACGTGCGTATAAACGTACTACATGAGTTCTCATAAAATGAATGTTTTTGAACTTCTTATACATGAGAAATTTGTTTATATTGTTTGTTTTAAATAACAATAACTTAGTAAATATGCTTGTTTCTTTAATTTTTCTTGATTTTGAAGTTGCCCCTTTTTTTCTTTGAAATCCTCTTTTTGTGCCACTTGTTTTTTGAAAATCCCCTTTTTGTGCCCCTTTTCGAAATTTTTCAACGGTAACGCTGCTCCAGAGTGAATAAAATTGAGAATAAAATCGACAATGATTTTGCTAGGCCTCTTCATTAATCAACAAACTGAAACGAAAGTACTCGTACGAGTATGAAGTGATAAATGATTATTAACAAAAATACAGCAAACGATTATCGGCGGTTATTCTTAATTTATATGTACATACTATATATTATACATAAGTACATATGTACATATGTACATACATATGTATGTACTAATGCTTCATACACGTGCAATAAATTATTGAGAAAAAACATAAGCCATAAAATAAATACAATTTTAATGGATATTTGTATCATATTGTATTTAGAGTTTATATTACTCTCGTAAATATATTTGGGGTATTCAAACGGTAGTCTTAAGTGTCGTAGTGTCATAATGTTTCAAATTATTTTAATTAAATTGTTTTGCTTTTATTTTTTTTTTCATATATAAAAAATTGTAAAACATTATGGCACTATGACACTTAAGACTACCGTTTGAATCCCCCATTTTCTGTTTTACCTGTTGAGTAAAACTAGTTGTAAGAGTATGTAAAGTTAAAAAAATAAACAATTCTTTTGGCACCTATTCACTCGGATTTTGGAAAAATAAATATACTACAGGAGGGCTGCGCATATTCAGAAAAAAAATCAAAATTATTGGCTTCCAAAGTGATACGAACTTTAGCCATGTTTTATGTTCAAATCATAAATATACAAAATTATGTTTATTTTGACACAGAACATGTGCGGTGATATTTCCCTTGTTAACATAAATTTAGCCGTAGAATGTCATGAAAGAAAAATTTTACCGATTAAAGAAAAACTGGAAACTATTGATGCATTTGCAAAATAAAAATGATCTATGTATATTGTACGTCTTAGCTGTGTTCAAAATTCCGAAAAAAGATTTTTTTTTTATTATTTTACCAATTTAATTGTTAATAGCATTTTTGTATTTGAAACTTTAATATTGAAGAAGACACAGTCCGAAAAAAGTGACACAAATATAAAAGAGGTCTGCTTAAAATTATGTTTTGAACCAAAGCAGACTAGGTGCCTATTATTTTAACTAATGGTGGTATTCAGTGTTTAATGCAAGTGGTCTTGCATGAGTGTAAATGCAAAATGTCGTAGCTTTTCTTTAAAATCAAACAACAAAATGAATACAAAATCAATTTACACTTTGCTAGACCATTTGCATCAAACACCGAATACCGCCATTGTAACAATTTTAAATTTTTTTCATAAGCGAATAAACGGTGAGTTTCCGCTTTCCTTTCGTTCATTCATATACGATCACTACAGTTAGAGATGTTGGAAATGTCTATTTATGCTATGGCACTCTATCATGCCATTTTATAAAGGGTCCGCAAGATAACTTTTTTTTTTTTTGAAAATGCTATAAGAAAACTAGTGAATATTTTCTCAAATTTATTTTTTTATTTCAAAGTACAATCCTTCTGGTTAATAATGAAAAATAATTTCATTCAAATGGCTGCCTCGGCCCAATTTTTAAGCACATTATTGATTGTGTGCAGCTGTATTTCACCAATGGCTTCACGAATATTGTCCTTTAAAGCGTCAATTGTCTCTGGCTTGTCGGCGTAACACTTATGTATGACGGCACCCCACAAATAATAGTCCAACGGTGTCAAATCGCAGCTCCGAGGTGGCCAAACGACATTAGCTCTGCGGCTGATAATGCGATCTTCAAAAAAAGGGCGCAAAACATCGAGTGTGTGGCACGTAACGCTGTGTGGCACGTAACGCCGTCCTGTTGAAACCAAATGTTGCCAATATCCTCCTCTTCAACTTTTGTGAACAAAAATTCGTTCAACGTGGCCCGATAACGATCGCCATTGACTGTAACGGCCACTCCTTGCTCATTTTCGAAAAAAAATGGCCCAATTATGCCTCTGGACAAAAATCCGCACCAAACAGTGACTCGTTTTGGGTGCGTCGGCTTTTCAATGCAGGTTTTCTGTACCCCAAATGCGAAAATTTTGCTTGTTTACATACCCGCCAAGATCAAAATGAGCTTCATCTGAAAAGATGATTTTTTTTTTGGCAAAATCGGCATCTTCTGTAAGTCGATAGCAGGCCCACTTAGCGAAGCGAAAACGCATTGGATGGTCAGTTGGCTTCAACTTCTGAACACAACCATATTCATATTCATATTCATATTCAGCGGAAGGATAAAACTAATTATCTGTCAAATCAGACATGAGCTAAGTGTTACCATTCACGAAATAAGCCTAGTTGAAAAAGAAAACGTTAGATGGCGGACCCTTTATTTGCAAAATTTTAATATTTTTTCTAGTCAAAAAGTTATTTTTCATGCTCTTGTTTTTTTTAGCTAATTTTAGTGCCTATCACAAAGAAATTTCATTTGTTGCTATATAAAGGTAAAAACACGTATTTATTTGATTAAATTAAAGTAGCAATAAAAAGAAACTAATATAAACTATTAACGTGTATAACACTTAATTTAATTAGCAATTACATGTTAAATTTAACAAAACTCATAACAATATTTTGAATAAATTATATTAAATCATGAAGCAGAGAACAGTAGTTGTATATAAAAAAGATGCTAATATAATAATAAAATATGTACTGCACTGTGGGAAAAAAATTGCTAAAAAGGCACAGCCGGATCGGGCTAAAAAATTATGACCGCATTTATGGCAGCAAACCTCATATTTAAGACAGCGCACATATGCATATGAATTTAAGAAAAAATATTTTTGCGACCAGTCTAATGTACATACATATGTATGTACTTACTATAAGATTAAACAGATAGATTTCGTGTCAAGTAAATGACATTATACAAACATATAAAATCTAGTGAAGTGCACTTCCGTTATCACTTGAAATATGAAACTTTTTATAGGAGATTCAAAGTTAAATTGATCATGTCAATATTTACGGAATTAAGCAAAAATATGTGCGCGTACACCAGCGATTATGTCAGCATAGTCTAATTTTTCCCTTAAATGCTTCGTAATACGAGTATGTTCTCTACAAAAAAATATCTCTTTTAAATTTAATTTATTTTAAATTGTTTAATTATTTAAATCATGACTCAAAGCTGCCAAATCTTTTTTGCAAATGAGATAAATTTGTGTACTTGATTGTGATTTGGAAAATATTGATATTATCTAGTTCAAACCAAATATAAGCTATTGTAATGCGATCAATATTTTTGTTTAAAGCAGAGATTTTATAGCAAAAGCGCTGTAAAGGAAGGAAATGAAAGCGGAATAAAGCGGCTTAGAACAAACGAAATAATTACGTATGTACCCGTGCATACATACATACATACACACATATGTACGTATGTATGTATAAATATACTATAATAGTGGCGATGAAAAAAAAAATGTAATTAAAATTTTTGTTTTCTCAAATAAACGACACACAAAAAATACAAAAAAAAAAGTTAACAAATAGTTCAAAGAATATGTAGGTCAAAGTTGGTATGCATTTACTGACGTGTTTTTGGGTCTGGTTAAAAAAGGTTAGTTTGGTTGTTAGAAAAATATACACCAATATAGTTACTACATACATACATATTTATGTACATATGTACAACATATTGACAACATAACAAAATATTTTTTCCTTGAAAATCTTGAAAGTTTTTTGTTTGTTAAATTTCCTTTGTTTTGTGTTTGCCTTAATGAAGAAAATCCATTCCTATCAAATAATGTAATTTTTAATTTGAAATTTATTTAAACCATAGCTGTTAAGTAATGATTAGTAATCGTAATGATTACTTTTTTTTAAAGGTGAAGTAATGATTAAATTACGATTATATTCAGTTTCGCACGATTACTAATTGATTGCGATTACTAATAATGGAAAAGTAATCTGCATTACTTAAAATTACTAAAAATAATCAAAAATAATCAAAAGTAATCAAAATATAATCCGATTACTTCTAAGCATTACTTTTCAATCTTTTTGATTATTTATTAAGAATCAAGAGTAATCTTTGGAAGTAGTGGGATTACTTTTTGATTACTTTTGATTATATTTAGTTATTTTAAGTAATTCAGATTACTTTTCGATTATTAGTAATCGTAATCAATTATTTATCAGCAATTCTTTTGAAGGCAATTATATAATCATTAATGTAATCTAATTGATTACTAATCGTAATCGAAATTTAACAGCTCTGTTTGTCTACATACATATGTATATCTACAATATTTTTCACGAGTGAACACTTGCTCACGGTTCCATCTTCAATATAAAAGCTGATTTATCTCTTTTAACAAACAAAATAAAATAATTTAATTTCTCTTTTACTCATGTTTTCTTTTTTTGTTCGCTCTTGGCAATTCTCTTTTTTAACACGATCGTTAAGTTTTGTGTTAAATATTTTTTGTAATTTTTATATTTTTCTGACGGAAAGTTAAATTTTTCAAAATTCAGATTCATTTCATCTGTTCGTCTACCAAGTCGTGCTGCGCTCGCTGTTTACCGTTTTACCTTTATTAAGTTCGTGACTTGCCGCTACTTCTTCACTTGCACCATATCTTTCGAGTTTTTGTGTAACTGTATGTATAATTTCAAAATCTTTAAAAAAGTTGAATGCACGTCGTAGTCTGCAATTTGAAATTTTGTTGTGTGCAGTGGACAATAGCAAGAAGTAACAATAGTTTCGAGATATAAAATTAAGAAAATTGCTGGACAAAACGCGTGGTTGGTTGGATTCAATTTAAATTCATAATAAAAAGTACGTTGACTGCATTCTTAATTTACACATGTTAAAGTCGTTCGTTCGTTCTTCTTTTTTTTCAAAGTGCCTTTATGTTAAATTTATTTTAGTTTTTATTCAAATGTAAGTTTTTTGTAGTGGGGAGTTTAAAGTTTTTCTTTTCAAATTTAAAGTACGAGTATCTATGTTTTACGTGGGGTTTTCGGTTAAAAACTAATTTGTGAGCTATTTGATATGATCGTTCTCTCCAGAGTAATATTTGAATAAAAACTGAAAAATATGATGTATCAAATATTTTTTTAATTGCCTTATAAGTTTATAATACATAGAAAATTAAAAAAAAAAATTTAAGAGAAATTTGAGTTTTATCTGTGCATATTTGAGTGGAGTACCACCGTATGCATAATTTAACGCAAAACACTCGTGATTATAAGTAAATAAGACAATTTTTGCGTGAGTGTGTAGAAGGAGCAACATTTCAATTACTTGCTGGGAAATCATATTGAAAAATTTTAAAAGTTTAAATAAAAGTATTTTGTTAGCATTAACATCAATATAGTATTTTACGTTTGTTGATATTCAATCAAAGACTTTTGTTGAATAATTATATTTTTAACAATAATCAGCATGAGTTGTGACACTATTGAAGTAACCCTGCAAACAATTTCAAAAAAGGTAATCGGGTTTGGAATTAAGCGTTTTTGGTGGAAGCTGTTCCTTACTGGATTACAAACTTAATGATTTTAACAAGGCGTGAGACTAAAATAATCGATTCTTGAGAAGTACCTAATTTTTTTTTATTTGGCTACTTTTTTCACGTAATCTATTTAATCTAAATAAATTATTCTCCTCATTTAGCAACTTGTACATAATTTTTTTAAATTTTAGGTAATGTGATTTGTAAGCGAGTAATGAAATTTGGTAATCAGAAAAGTAAGTCATTATATCCCAGTAAAAAAAGACACTCCAAAAAAGTCATGAAAATGTAGAGTTTGCGATCTGGAAGTAGTGCAAATTTCGATCCGATCTAATGATTTTTACATAGGGTTGTCATTGCAAGAAGTTCTCTTTTTCGCTGCCTGGTCACCGATTTGGAAGCGATTTTAAGAAAAATTTGCTTTTTTGTGTTCTATGATAATATTTTCGTCTAGGAAAATGGCTAATAGTTACCTTTTTTAACAATTAGTTTCTTTTTATAGGAATTTAAACGCGAAACAGTAATTTAATGTAAATTTAAGCATATAACTTTAAAATTTTAGACCAAAATTAGTTCATAAGTTTCTTCAAAAAAATCGATTTTTTAAAAATTCTGGTGAGTAATTTCTAAAACTAGAGAGGAATTACAAGGTTTTGTATGACTAAAATAAACTTCTACTTGGTTTTCTGCTAACTATCGGCAAATTAAAAATATCGATTTTTTGGAAGCAATGAAAATGTACTTCCTTTAGAATGACTTCCAATTTTTTTTACTGGGATGGCAAGTAGTTCTGATGGTAATGTGTAATTTTTTGCTGGGTTATAGTCTGTCTCTGTGTATCTGTGTCTGTGCGTGTCCTCGTACAGACCAAACGGCTGGACCGATTTTGATTTTGTTTTTTCTGTTGGAAAGGTGACTTGATCGAGAAGGTTCTTAACTATGTTTGAAGAAAGTTGATCCAGCCGTTTAGAAGATATCACAAATTTTCTAGATATATAGGGGGTTTTTAAAATTTTTAATTTTTGTTATTTATTTATTTTTTGTTTTAAATAAACATATTATTAATTTTTCTTAACCAAAAGAAAATTAAAAATTTTCAAAACTCCATCGCGGTTCGTGTGTGAATATATTTGGACTTTAGCGAAAAAATAAATATAAATTCCCTCTATCGGACTGTGGTATGCCAATTTTGATATTTGAAATTTTTTTTTTAAAAGTTATATCCCTAATGTACATATGTATGTATAAAATACACTTTGTTACTTGTTTTTTTGGTAATGAAAAAAATTTTTATTCTTCTTGATTTTCAACGGAAAAATAATTAAAATAAAATATAAGCAAAAAAATCTATTTTCTCAGAGTAAATAAAAAATTTTAGGTATTTAATTTTAAATTATACATACATATATGTATATATATGTATATATCTCAAGGAAGTAAAGACAAGACAACAATTTAGTGATTAAGAATAAAATAACTTAAGTAAATATGTATCATATGTACATATGTACTTATTTATGTACATTCTTATCTAAGTATATACGTTTACATGGGTCTGTATACACCCAATCGTAATGAATATACATAGATATGTGTACATATGTACATATCGCACATTCAGTTCAATAGTGTCATAACTCAAAAAAACTAGTTTTGCAGAAACAACTTTGGAAGCTTTACAATTTACATATATACAAATCAATGAAGGCATGAAAAAATATTCTTCTCTCAGCAGGTGATAGTACAAGCTATTTATATGAAATTTTTACGCAAGATAAGATACGAAAGGCGTTCTCTTCAAAAAACGAATTTTTTGAGTTATGACACTATTGAACTGAATGTGTGATATATATGTATATACATATATATATATTTTTTTTTTAATTTTCATTTCAGATTTACTTGTAATGTAAGCAATTCCTCTTGCAAAAGCATCAAAAAAGACATCTGTTGCCATACAAATAAAAACAATAATTTGTATGAATTTGTTATTTCGAATTTGGTTTGATTAAATTTCGCAAAAAAACAATAAAATATTTTGATTTTATGGCTGCCAAATCAACATCATCGTCATCATCATCATCAACACAATACAAGACCACTAAAATGCTGCTGTATTCCACTTTGATAATTGCCTGCCTTTCAAGTCAATTCTTATCAGGTAAGTTTTATAAAAATTTATACTAGATTAAATACTTAATTAAATCTTCAGACTTTTAACATTAACATTAATTATATATATTTTCGAGTTCAAGTGAATTTGAGGATGACAATATAATATGTACATAAATATGTACGACTACATATCGCTCATTTACACAAACAACTACATGAGTCAAAAAATTGAATTTTTGAGTTAATGATGCAGAATTACCCCCTGTTTCCACGGCGACTTAAGTAGAAAAGTTATACGAAAAGCACTAATTTTTTCGAGTTATTTCCATATAAATTCTCCAGGGTTAATCTTCATATCGTTCTTCATATTGTACGAGTATAAAAAATTCATACAAATATCTTGTTTATTCCACTCTTGAATGCAAAATAAAATTTTCTTTTTCCAATAAGTTGTGTGTAAATTGAAAACCTTAAACTCGTTTTCTGGCAAAATAGTTTTTTTGAGTTATGACCTTGTTTTAGTAAATGAGCGATATTTACATACATACATACATACATACATACATACATATGTTATAAATATGTCTGATGCATGCTGTATATTTGTAAATATTGGATCAGTGCGGTTTTGTATCATATGATATTTTATTATAGAGTTCTTCAGCTGTGTCCAGCTCTTTTAATTTATCGTCATATTGGTTTTTATGATAATTTGATAATACACTTTGCATATTGATGCTTTATTGAAACATAGTCTTAATGCATTAAAAAAAATGCTGTTGAACAAACAAAGAACAAAGGACAATGGTAAGACTGTTGTAAATATAGAGATGGTAACTTTGAGCCTTCATTACAAAACACATGAGCAAATTGAAATGAAATGAATCAAACCAATTCACATATTCCATTTGCAATAAAGTTTCGTATATAAGGCAGACAACTACATCAACTGAAACCACACACAGTGGACCAAAACACAGAAGAACGCTGATGAGGAAGGTTTAGTGGCCTTCGAAAACGGCTGGCTGTTCCGTTCAATTATGTGTTGTTGTCAGAATATTTAAACTAACTTTGATGTTATTTGTTCATTAATAATTATCACATGTCATTTGGCTTAAAAAGCGTTACGAACAGTAGCCTAATTCAATTCATAAGAATATAGAATGCTGTTGATTGTTGATTCATCTCCGAATTTTTTAGATCAACCAGAAACAATTTACTTAAATGAAACTCTAGCAACAATCAGTGCTAGATTTACGTATAGGCCCATGAGGCTCGGGCCTAGGCCCACATGATTTTATAGACGGCAAAATTTGAATAACCCTAAGAATCAAAATTTTAAATATGTTGATATTGATAATTTTTGTCAATCAATGAAAAATTTTGAATATAATTCTGACCTTACCCCTAAATTTATCGGTGCTATGTAAATTTGTTTAGATTTATATGATAGTATTCTAAAACACTTGAGTAGACCATTGTGCATTGTTGAGATTTAACGACAACAGTTCCGGTAAGTGTATTTTAAATTTTTATTTACGAAACCAGGCTGCATTCTAGTTAGGAGGTGCTGACAAGCAGCGTTTAAAAACTTCTGATTTGTGTAATTGCTCTTGCTTCAGCTTCAGCCTGAAACAAAAAATTATACACAACGGAGAATTTCAGCAGTCAACAACATGTTCGAATATTTGTCGATTAGACTAACTGCTCTTTTAAATGATTTCGAATGTTAAATTTTCGTTTTTTACTAGACTCTATTTTTTTCTTCAAAATTTGTTACTGAAACTCAACAGAGTAGTGTGTATTAATTATATCGTTTTCGAAAAAAAAAGAATTGTGAAAAACGCAAATTTTTGAGTTAAAAAGTGGTCTGTATGACCTATTTGGGTGCCTAGATACGTTCAGATTATATTGCCAAGTATTTTTAGCAAAAAATTAGGAATCCGTGTTAGTTATTCTGAAAGAAATTAAAAAAATTGTTTACTTTGCTTTGCAAAAAAAAAATGCATGAAGAAATAATTTTTTTGACATTAAATCTTGATGGGATTTATTTAGTGGACTCTTAGCTACATTATTATCACAAAATCACAGTGGACCCAATTGGGTCTCCGAGTGTAGGCGTGGTATAAAATCGCCAAACTTCTCTTTGGTAATACTATCGAACTTATACTGTCTGGATCGTTGGGACTTACACGCGTAATACACAGTGTAATTTAAATACTTATAAATTTCATATTTAATTTTAAAAAGCTTCTTCATAGAGCAAAAAGGGCGGCACATCTCACGGGGTCTAGGGCGACATCAAACATAAAACCGCCACTGGCAACAATTAATCATAATTTTGACAATTAAAATTGTTTAGATTATTCTACGGGTTTCTTTATCTGTCCAAGATGTTTGAAAAGTTTCGTAAAAATTAGATGAGTAGGGGAATGAAAAATAATTAATTCAAAATTTTCATGGGCGTGTCGATAGTCCCTTTACTAAATACCATTACAAAAGCTCCAGATGTATGCAAAGGTTCCTAAACAATTTTTTTTCCATCAATTCACTGGATCTAATTTTGAAAGATGTGATGATTCCATCTGCCCATGGCCCACCAAACCGTTTCTTTTTTTTCATGTGCGCAAAGAATAAATGAATTTCCACAACAAATTTTTGTTATTTTCTTTTTGTATTTTTTAATTATATTTTTATGAGTTTTTCTACCTGTTTCGTTATTCTTGTAGTTTTTATTTTAACAAACGAACTGCACTCTATGATTGAGATTAAAATCATGGAGGAAAAAGTTTATGGCAGATACCTTTGCGTAATAAAAATACCAAAAATTTTTTATACAGCAAGAGCAGATATAATTTTACTATGCTGGTATTGAAGTTTGGTTTGCTCGTTTCTTATGTTTTTTATTAACTAGTGATTGTAATCTCACGAGTTTCACAATATTTTTATATACATACATACATACATACATACATATTTTATTCACATATATCGTGGCATAACCGCCAAAAAAGCTTAAGCGATACAATTTTCGAACATTAAGTTTTGACAAAAATATATCATTTGCCATCGTAAATAATAGATTTTGGTAAAAAAAAACGAGATCCAAAAAATTTGTGGGTTAAGGGTTTTCTCTTTGGCGGTCATGGCTCGATATTTTGTGAATATGAATTATTCGCCCTGTGAATTATTAAATTCAATGAATAAAACTGGTTTTGTCTGTGCATAAATATTGGAGGAGTAGATTTATTATAAATTCGAGATTAGAGTTTATATGTAGTGGATTAGCTATAAGCTGAACTTTAAATAGAACGAAATGCATTTTTAGGAGCGTTAAACACTTCTTCAGCATTTTTTGCTTTATCATTATACCAAATTAATATTAAATTTCTTATTATGCCATATGAAAATGAATGTTTATTATAATTTATTATTATATGTGACCCGGTCTATGAAAAGGTTGCTTATGACTCAAAAACAAAATTTCGAGAAATCAGCTGTTAAAGATAAACAATGCATGCATTTCGTCAGTTTCTCGGTAGTTGTTCTCCTTCGTTCTGTTTCTGTTGGTCTTTTCCGTTATAAACTAGTGAAGTTTTGAGGTAAAAAAAAACTGTGTACGGTTGTTGTTGTTAAAATGTCATTTATTTCCAATTTCTCCTTTTCCATGTATTATCTTCATTCTTGATTTTCAATAAAATTCTGTTTTTCTTTAATATGTTTTCTTCTTTCTCTACATTTTTAGTATACTTCTAAGCAACTTAGGACTTTCTGCTTTTCACCATGTTAAAGAGCGTCTCAAAAACTATCCGAACCAAAAAAAAAAAGTGAAAAATAATTTTTTGAGTCATAAGCCACCTTTTCGTAGACCGGGTCACATATCGCGTCATACCCTCCAAAAAAGCTTAAGCGACAAAATTTTCGAACTTAATTTTTTTTTTACGAAAATCGATTATTTGCGATAGTCGATTTTTGTGAAAGTCCAAAAAATGTGTCGCTTAAGCTATTTTAGCTGTTATGGCTCGATATATTATTTTCTGTCATTATTTAGTTCAAGTCAAACCGTTTTGCAAAAAAAAAAAAAAGAAGAGAGGTGTCTTAGGACACCCGGTTATACCAATTGCTACTTAGCTATATAATAATATGTTTACACTTATGTGTTTAACGTCCTATTCATCTTTAAAAGCTTAACACAATAATTTTTTGATGTTTTATCATACATTGACTTGTTTTGTTAAGCATCTCAGTTAACAAGTTTTAAAATTAAACTCATCGATAAACACGTAAATGAAGTATGTTCAGTGCGTTTTTGATAGCTCTGGCAACTTTGTGTTGTTATTAAATAGTGGCACGTTAAAAAAATTATTTGGAACACTATAATTGCTTAAAAAATATTACATTACTTACAAAAACATTTGTTGCTTAAAAATAATAAAGCAAACAAAAAGCATAGTTCGAAATTTCTTACAAACACAATAATTTATTCACAAAACGTCAACCTTAAACATCTCAAATATAATGTGAACGAGTGTGTTTAGTTCTTAGAAAACTTGTCTTAAAAATGTTTAAAAACATAAGTGTGAACATAGTATAAAACAAACTTACGTCCCTTTTCACAATATATGGTTAAGAGTTAACTTGAACTTTAACTACAAGTTCTTCATACACAACTTTCCGTTAAAGTCTCTATTATCTTTTAACCATACATTGTGAAAATATTATATGATGATGTCAAATTCGCCGCAAATATTTTAAAACGTTTCCATTTATTTCCCATTATTATATTTTCTAGTGGCGCACGATTAAATTAATATATTATTTGCGGCCGGTGGCGGCTGTTAGCCGGCTTACAGTCGATCGGCTGTGTTCTCTGGCTTGTGATCAGGGCAAAAACAATACAAAATCAAATTCAGCAATGTTTCTCATTGTTTTTGTTTTGTCTTTTTTTTCACTCACTTCAAAGAACGAAGCAAAACAAATTCAAACAATTTGTTTCGTTTATTTTCGTACGCTGCTTTTAAGTACAAAGAAATCAAAACAAAAATAAATTTATAACTGTAATAGTGTCGATTAATTTTGTTACGAAAATTATTTTCTAACCCCTGTATCTCGCCATAACTAGCAATAGCTATAAAAAAAATTACCAAAGTGTAATAGTATACAAAATTTAGCCTATGTAATCGGATATCTTCACTGATGTAGACATTAAAAAAAATGCTTTGGTCTTGGCGTTTTTTAGTTTAACCCATTATTGCCCGGTACCCGAAAACGTTAACCAATTTCAATGAAACTTTGTGTGTAGTGTTCTTGAGGTATACTTGAGGTATATTTTAGAAAATGGGGCGATTAGTTTTTGAGATCTGAGATGTTAAGTTTACTTACCAGTGGGCAGATATGTTAAGGGTTTCCGTAAGAATACACAAAAATTTAGTACACAGTAGTTCATATTTTTCGAAAAATATTTATTGAAAGGGAAAAAGTAAAAACATTTATTTAAAATAAAAAGAAATGTATGTTCAGCATACAAATTTAAATTTCATATTTATTTATTTTATTTTAATGCTAATATTTATTCATTTTATCCTTTATATAAATAAATTTTTTATATTATTTTTAATTGATGAAATTTCTTTTACTTCTATTATTGTAAAATAATAAAAATACATAAATTTAAAGTACATACTTTGTGAATACCCCTAATGTATAAATAAATTTAATATAAAATTACAAAAAATTAGGACTCTATCTAAATAGTTTATATTTACAAATTTATGATTTTTGTCGTAATAAATTCTTAAATCGAACACTGTGCAGCAACCTGCCCATAAATGGTATGAAGTGTAACGAAAAAGCCTACTTGTCACTCTGAAATTAACGACAGTTAAACAATTTACACATATAAATTATATTAGATGAGAACATAATCTCACCAGGTATGTACGTTCGAAAATATTTACAAAATTAATGTATAGATTTCCCCTTTTTCATGGAATGCCATGTATAATATTTACAATTTTATATTGTATGTAGATTTAATTGGAATTCCGAAAAATATAAATGTCACAAATTGAAAACATTTGTTGTCATAAATTATGTACAAATTTAAAATCCGCTAATGACATTTTTGGCCCGTACTAAATTACAATAAAATGAAATTTGATATAAAAAAAAAATCATTCAATTGGAAAACAATTTTCTACACTTTCAAAACAAAAAGGAAACTTTTAATGTAAATGGAAATAAATTAATTAAATTAAAATCTATGTACAAAAACACTAAAACTAGCCTACTATAAATAATTGCTCAGCTTAATTTCTTTTTATTTTTTATTTTTGTTGCTTATTAAATTTTTCAATCGTGTAAAACCATACAATTTTTAAATTACTCATATTAGTTTAAATACGACTATTTTTTTCTCGCCTCACCACATGCTAAAATGCCATCATATGATTAAGCTTTTGTGCTGTTTAATAAATATTTAATTAGCAAAGCTGCAAATTCAAAGTTTTCAATTCATTACCATAAATATGTATTTAAATTGCTAATTTTAGCACGTTTAATTTAATTAAATAACAAACAAAATATGTTAGTGTAGAACTCAGGTATGCAACTAAAAAAAAATCTCTTTTGCGAAATGTACCTTTTTTTAAATTTTTAATACAATAACAAGTAACTTTTATAAAATGTACCTTTTACAAAAATGATAGGCCTGACCACGATATCGACTACGTTCGACTACGTTCGACTACGACGCACACTTACATTCAAAACAAAAACAAATTTTAATATTTTGTTGTCGTGTGTTATACAAAAGGTACCTTTTATAAAAAGTACCGTTTATAAAAAATACCTTACATAAAAAGCACCTTTGAAAAAAAAAACAACTTGCATAAAAAATACCTATTCAAAAATGTATGTTTTATAAAAAGTACTTTTTAGTACAAACCGTCTGGTATAAAAAGAATGTTGTATAAAAAGTACATTTTGTGCAAAGTACCTTTTTTTATGAAAGGTACATTATATACATTATATAACATAAAAATTACATTTCATGCGAAATATCTTCCACAAAAAGTACTATTCAAAAAAGTTAAATAAAAAGCTACTTTTTTCAAATAGTACTTTAAATAAAAAGTAACTTTCATAAAAAGTACCTCATACAAGAAGTACCTTTTATGAAAAGTGCTTTTACAAAAAATTAAGTTAGTTAAAAAGTGCCTTTACAAAAAGTATGTGATATAAAACGTACGTTTTACAAAAAATACATTTTTTAAAAAAGTAATTTTTATAAAAAGTACCCTTAACAAAATTTAAAATTTATAAGAAGTACTTTTTAGAAAAGTACATTTTATTAGTGGTACATTTTATATAAGAAGTACAGTTTACAAAAAGTACCCAACATAAAAAGTACTTTTTATAAAAATTGCCTTATAAAAAGTACCTTATATAAAAATTACTTTTTACAAATAAATACCTTTTCTAAAAAGTACATTTTATAAAGAGTACCGTTGTTAAAAAGTATTAAAAAAAATTTTACCAAAAATTTCCTTTTATAAAAAAACATCTTTTATAGAAAGTACTTCTTACAAAAATTACCTTATGTAAAAATTAGCTTTTATGAAACGTACATTTAAATAATGTAGCTTTTGTGTAAAGTACCTTTTATAAAAACTACATTTTTTAAAAAGCACCCTTGGCAGAAAGTACTTTTAACAAAAAGTTCCTTATGGAAAAACTAACTTTTATGAAAAGTATGTTTAAGAAAAAGGACTATTTATATAATATACCTTTTGTATAAAGTACCTTTTGTAAAAACTACCTTTTTTAAAAATTCCTTATGCAAAAAGTACTTTTTGTAAAATGTGCTTTTGGTAAAAAATATCGTTTGTAAAAAGTACTTTTAGTAAAAAGTACCTTTTGTAAAAACTACCTTATTTAAAAGTACCTTTGGTAAAAAGTACTTTTGTAAAAATTTCCTTTAGTAAAATGTACCTTTTGTAAAAATTTACTTTCTCTTTTAATAAAAAATACCTTATGGAAAAATAAACTTTTATGAAAAGTACCTTTGAGAAAAAGGATTATTTATATAACATACCTTTTGTATAAAGTACCTTTTTTAAAAAGTAGCTTTCTTAAAAAGTACTTTTTGTAAAAATTTACTCTCTCGAAAGGTACTTTTAGTAAAAAGTACCTTTTGTAAAAAGCACCGTTTGTAAAAAGTACTTTTTGTAAAATGTACTTTTGTGAAAATTATCTTTTGAGACATTGTTAGATTTAATTGAACTATAGTGAATTTTTAATCAGAAATAATTTCTTAATCAGGCTTGAGTTCAGTAATTTCAATTCTTATGAATGAAATATTTTTATTAATTAATGTGAGTATCTAAAGAATAGAAGAAAAATTAAACTAGACACTATTAGCTGGGGGAAATACCGATATTTTTCTGTGCAGCCACGCACTTCATCAGCACCCATGTCTATCTACTGGGGTAGAGATTATTATTAACATCAGCTATTAAACTTAAATTTCTATGAAATGGAATATGAGAATTGATTGTGTATACAATTATTGCCAAAGGCAAATCAATTATTGCCAAAGGCAAATCAATAATTGTATCTTTTGTAAAAAGTACCTTTTGTACAAAGTACCTTTGGTATAAAGTACCTTTTGTAAAAAGTACCTTTTGTATAAAATAAAAAGTAACTTTTTAAAAAGTACCTTACATAAAAATTTCTTTTAAAAAAAAGTACCTTATACAAATGTACTTGTCACAAAGCTATATTTTTACATCTTTTCTATAAATCTGCTTTTATTCTCTTCTTAACTGCATGTAAATTTCGGACGTATTTAAGATTTCAATGTCATTGTCATTGCAAGCATAAATTATTTTCTCTTCATTTTATTGAACATTTTTTTTAATAAATCGCTTGCTTTTGACTTATACCAATTTTTATAATATATTGTGTGGAAAGAATAAAAACTAAAGAAAATAAACCTATTTATTTGTTTATGATTTTTTGATATTCCACCAATATTTAGTTAAGTTCTACTTTTTAATAAAAAAGTTTGCACGGTAATTTATTTTTTTTTTTGCACTTGAGAAATAAGTAAACAAATACTGATTTAAATACTTGATTTATTTATTTTTTCTATAAGTATACAATTAAATAATGCATTTTTTTATTAAGTACGAGTATGTGGGTAATATATATATTTTTTTTTAACATATTGTATGCCATGAGATGATGGTTAAGCTTAAAAGCAAATTTAAATGTATTTTTATACTTGTAATTGTTTGCAATATTAACAATTAAAATACAATAATGGAATTCACAAAGGTGTGTTAATTGTTATATTGGTTTTATATACTTATGTACATTTGAAAGTCTGTACATAAGATAAGAGGTTTGTGACTGTTCAAGATTTGTGGTTGAAGTCTACTGACGATTTGTTACAGCAACAATGAAATGCATATAGACATCGCTGAACCACCAGCAAATAAATTTCAAATTAAAATACTTATGTACATATAATAAAATAATTAAAGAGGCTTTACTATTTTGAAATTAATTTCAACTGAATCTTTTTTTTTTGTTACGAAGATATTCGGTACTCAGTGATTTGTTGGCAAAAAAATATACCTACATAATTGCAGAAAATCTAATACACTCTCTATAGATTTTAGTTTCATTTACATTATATTCATGAACTACAACAAATTTTATGTTTAGCAACCATTCTATTAAATTCTACATATTTTAAGCAATTGATTATATATTGCACGACATACATACATATGTCATAACATGGGAATAAAATTTAATGCCTGCAAACCTAGTGGGCATAAAGTACGCCTGAAAAAAGAAAAAAAAGAAAAAAAAACAAATAAAGCATGTGTTGGCAAATAAATTCACCCGATTCATTAGCGTATTCTAAATGTGTATAATAATACTCGTATCTTGACTCATAAAAAGATTGTGCATTAATAAATGTTACATACAATTTTGAAGCAACTAACTATTAATAATAAAATGTTAATGATTTTAATTACGAGATAAATGTTTAGTAGTTCTTATCATAAAGTTCTAGTGAGATAAATGTAATAATTTTATTTATTTATTTATGCTTAGCAGAAAGAATTTTTTATAGTATTTGCGAGACTTGGTCCTAATTTACACTATACAAGTCTTATTTCTAAGCTTAGCAATAAGAATTGCATAGTATAAACTGGGACTTATATGTACTTATGCCTTAATATTAAGATAAAAATAAATACTTAAGATAACAAATACTCATGGCTACTCACTTGTATAATGTTACCCTCAGGTTATTAATATTTTTGATGAAATTTAAATTCAAATCGCTTAGATCTTACAGAAAGAGTCACATTGAAATTAATTTTTTATATTTAATATTTGAATTCTAAATTTTGTTTAAAATTAAAATATATGTACATACATATGTATGTATATAAAAAAAATTTTGTTATTGTTTTAATATTTAACAGCTAAAAGCCTGTAATTCACAAATCTTTCAGATTTGTAATAAATGTTACTTACAGTAGTTGGAACTGTAAACTTAATTAAAAAAGCAACTTAACATATGTATTTACATACATACTCGTATGTACAACAAAATATAATGTTAAACTTTCGCAACATTTGACATTTATAACTTTTTTTTTTTAACTTTTCTAGTACGCAATTAAATTTGGCATTTTCAGATTTATAAAACACATTATTTTCAATTTATTTATTTTTTTTTCATAATCATTAAGGTGTCATTTACATGTCGTCTGTCTATTGAAATGAAATAACAAGCTTCTAGACGTCATCTAACTAATTTGAATATGTGCTAAGTGCTTTGCCTTTAGAAAAAGTAAATTGTTTTAAAAAATCGATTAGATAAATGTTGCCAGTTAAGTACATATGCATATGTATATAATAGAACAGTTTTTGTGCGATTAAAATAATCGTGTATGATTAAATTTAAATATGTCCATACTCATGAAATACATATTCACCCCTACAGTGAATAAAATGATAAATTTTTGTTCACATGAAATTTTCATTCCCATGAAGGGAAATTTGGTATCGCGAATTTCATGGGAATGTTTCTTCCCGTTGTCAAGGCATAATGAATGTAAAGCTTAAAAGATAATTGAAAATCTGACAAATTTAAGCTTGTTAGTAAGAAATACACAAATTTTAAAGCTATGTTCTAAAATATTTTAGGTGACGTGGAAAAAATTCTTTAGTATACCACAGCCAAAAAATTTACTGCATGTGAACCAAAGAGATTCATGTTCAATGAAAAAAGGTATTGCAAGGAATTATTGTTATTAATCGTGGGCATTATTTACTGATCTTCTCCTAAAAATAATTATATATAACTTTTAATATATAATTAGAAGCATAATACTAAAATTACGCGATGTATTAGTTCAGTTCGCCTACAAAAATAAAGTGAACAAAACCAAGGGAAAAGTGAAAAAATCCATGTGAAAAATATAATTCACGATAAGGAGTATCAAGAAAGGGAACACATTTCTGTGGAAAAATTATTCACCTTTATCGGGAATAAAAGGTGAACATTTTATTCATGTGAAATATTTCTCGTGAACAAAAAATGGTGAAAAAACTAGAAAATAGTACACTGACACAACAACAACGCAAACATTGGCGATCACAATTTTAGGGAAAGCGAACACATTTCACATAAACTTTTATTCCCGATAAGGGTGATTCACGATTGCAATTTGGTGAAAAGGGAAAACTGTACACGATAGGGGGGATTATTTATTTTAATATGCGCGTAAGTAGGAACTGCTTTAAAAATCCTAGAAAATAGTATTAAAACAGAACTTTTTAAATGTCCTACAGCTCGCAAACGGATATCGCTAGATCCCCAAAATATTTTGGGGATAGAAGAAAGCGATATATAGTTTGAGAGAGATAAAAAGAGAGAGTGTGAGAGAGATAGTAGCAAAAAAAGATTTGTAAAATAATGTTTCGGAAAACAGATAAAGGGCTTCTTTTTAGGGTTCCGTACACGAAAGGTGAAAAGGAACCCTATTGTTTTCACTATGATATCCGTCCGTCCGTCTGTCTGTCTCTCACAGCCTAGTTTCTCGAGAAGCATAAGGGCTACGGATCTGAAATTTTCATAGAATATGTAAAAGTTTAGCCGATACAGCAAAAAATATATGACAGTTAAAAATTAGAGGGCATCCTAAAGCGAGCAACGAAATATGTTTAAATAAGCTTGTATTATGCAGACAAAGGCTGTTTTCTCGAGAAGCGTAATACAGTAACAAACACATGTCGCCATTTATTGAACTTATTTAAGTTTTTATACGAATATAATGAATTAATTAAAAAAATTTAAACTCAACTAAACATGAAATTTTTGAAAGCTTTTTATCGTACATATCGCTTATTTACTAAAACAATGTCATAACTCAAAAAACTAGTTTGCCAGACAAAGAGTTTAAAAATTTTTAATTTACACACAATTTCATGGAAAAAGAAAATTTTATTTTTTGCTCAAGATATCTGTATGAAATTTTTAAACAATATGAATATATATGTATATGGGGACTAATTCTGCATCATCAATGCAAAAATTCCATGATGTTGTTTTAGTAAATGAGCGATATGTACTCGTATTTCTTGATTTAATGATTGAAACAATACTTTGAATTTCTCAAACGATTTTATATAGATACTCTATAAGTATTTAAGTTAAAAAAGATTAAAATAATTAAAGTGTCATCATTATTCATAATATTGAACATAACATTTTATATGACTATAACAAAACTATAAAAGAAAATTGGCGCCTGAAAGAGGACGACTACAAAAAATAAAATAAAAACACTTCAAACAAATTTAACACCAAAATAATAACATTTATGTATGTATATAAATAATAACTTTTGTTGTTTTAATTTTCTTTCTTTTCAGTCAATGCCATACGTTGCCATCAATGCAACTCCCATTTAGATGAAGACTGCAACATTTTGCGCTTAAGCACGCCGCGTGGCCAACGTGATGATATCTTCCTTAGGGAGTGTGATGAACAAAGTGAACAAAAAGCCTTCTGCCGCAAGACCGTGGTGAGTATTGATGTTACTGGGGAACGTCGTATTGTGCGCGGTTGCGGTTGGCTACACGAACGCGGTGGATTTGGCAACAACAGCTGTTATTCGGCCGACAATGAGGGATATAAGCAAATAATTTGTACCTGCAATGCAGATGGCTGCAACGGCAGTTCGGGCTTGTTTGTATCCAAATGGTCTGTGTTTTCTGTGACCGCCGTCAGTGTGTCACTGGCTGCAGTATTCAGTAGAAACTAATGATCTGTTTTAAAGATCCTTGCATGAACATCAATTGATCGATTAAAATTTATTTCGTTTAAACACTTTTTCATCAGATAACTATTAATATCCAACATACATAAGAGCATATACATACATACATATATGTATTTCAAAGAAAACACCAAATAATTGATATACATACATAAATAAATATTTATTTATCTAAAATAAATACATAAATAATTAATAAAAACAAATATTCAAAATAAAACTAGACAGATCTACATATTCAAAAACGAATAATACAAAAAAATGATTTCTATTTTTTGAAAAAGAGGAATAATTCTTAAGTTTTAGCTTACTTAGAAATTTCAAACAGCTAAAACACATTTTCCATTCCATTTCATATACACAAATGTATGCGCATGGTGGCGAATGATGAATAAATATCCCGGGTATGGTGCGTATATTTTTTTTGCCCAACTAAATAACCATACTCTTAGTATAAGAGTACTCCCACTATAAGTATAACAGGGGGTCAATACGTTTGACACGCATGTGCATTTTTTTTACAGTTTTAGCATATTTTAGTTTTCGCATCAACGAAGTGGAGATGCTCTTGTATGTAGGAATCGGCTGTACTCGTAGTTGCTTGAGAGAATATATGTGAGCGTACGAATTATTTGCGTCTCAATTATGATTATACGCAGTAACTAAAATTGAGACTATTCACTTCAGTATATTTTTTTGAATACTCATTGTCATTATGTGGTATAGACCTTAATTGGGAATCCAGAAAGCTTGAGATATTACGTATGTGTAGGGCCACAACAAAATTTAATAAACTAATTTGTTACAGTAAAAATTGCTGGTGAAGAGTTCCCATGGAATTGATTAAGCTTAGCCTTGGTTTGAGTGATGGTTTTTTTTCCCAAAAAAATAATCCTTAATTTGCATGCAAAATTTACTTTTTTTCCATTTCCCTCTCAAATTAAGCCTTAGTCTGCTACGAGTACAAATAGCTGTCAAACACGAAGTAAATGACACAGTTTGTTCAAATTATGACAGGAAGCAACTGACAGTTGCTTCTTGACACTAGTGGTGCGATTCACTAACTTTTAACGATCCGACAATCGTAATTTTTGTCTATACATTTTGTCGCTTGCAAGAACGATTGTGTTAAACTATAACTTCTTTTTAACGATAGTACTCAGCTGATACTTTGTGTTGATTTTTGTCGATAGAATTAACAGCACATAAATTATTGTCGCTTAAATAAAGACACAGCTGACATTAACCTACAGCAAATATCATTAAAAATGTTACTGAACAGCAAATTCGATAAATTTTTGTTAAAATTGTTTTAACGATGCGATTATCGTTAAAAAAGTTAGTGAATTGCACTAAAGGAGTGCTGTTTTACGAAACGAAAGAAAATGCTTTCGAATTTGTATATTATTAACATTACAGTTCGAAAGCATTTCGTTTCGTTTCGAATTATAGAGAATACCCCCTGTCCTTGTAGCTAAGAGGTGGGGAATTACAAAAGTCACGGACTGATTTCCCTTCCCTCGTATTTTGAAGTTTTTCATATTGGGTGCATCTACTCTTATACTTACATTCATACTTACACATGTTTCTTTATTTTTATTAACTATATATTATTTAAAATTAGCATTGAATGCTGTAATTTGCTGATTCAACACGTATCGAAATATTTTTCAGTACGATAGTTAATTGTATAATGAACTGCACTGATTTCCGTAACACAGTAAAGTAATTGTCAGACGATGTAGCCTATTTGGGCTTTTCTATAAAAATATGTAATAAAAAACTCTAATACTTTGTATAAGTTAGAAATAACAAATCACTCGCTGCAATTCAAATCAGTCAAATCGGTGTTATAGAAACTTATATTTACAAATCCGGCTATTCAAAATGTATGTGTGTGTACATATCGTGCCATAACCACCAAGAAAGCTTAAGCAATATAATTTTCTAACTAAAAATGAAGTAAAAAAAAATGAAAGCTATTTTAGCGATTATGGCTCGATATGTGCCCATAATTATGAAAGTGGTATAAGTCACATATTTCTTACGTCGAGATATTTAGTAATAATAATAGAGACATATTTTTATATTTTGCAAGCATTTTAATTGAGAGTTATCCCGATTAATATGAATTTATTTAATATTTATTAAATAATTATTAAAGTTTTTAAATTATTTATTTAGTATTTAGAAGCAAAAATACACATGACTCAGATTACTTTCATAATAAAGGGCATATATCGGTACCTTAATATAGAAAGGCCCTAACTAATTTTTTTTGAGATCGACTTTTCTGTTTATTTCCATAAAAGAACGTCTAGTGTATCGAAAAATGCAAAAATCTAGATTGCCAAAAAATAATGAGTTAGTGCCTTTCTATGTTAAGGCAACGATATTTATGTAGGTTTAATTAAATTTAAGAATATTTATAAAGCGAGAAATGTTTTTCTTCAACTTCACTCAAATTAACGAAGAAGTGCCTGGAGGCCTAACATTATTTAAACTGCGCTGCCCAGAAATGAAAGCATGAGAAATGTTCAAAGAAAACAGTGAAAAAAAAACGTATAGAATGTTTAAAAGAAATGTGTGTTGTCTGTCATCTGCACACAATGTGTGCCAATAGAGACGTGAAAATATCTTAAAAATTCGTTTCTACTTTTTTAATCCTTGATAATACTCGTATATTGCAAACACGCTCGCGTTGCCAGATATATCTTTTATCATTAAACGATGATGACTCAAAAACGTTGTTTCTCTAGGTGCTTTTTACTTTATGTTTTCTGACTTTTTCCCAGAGACAAAAAACATTTAACATTAGCTCTCCCCCGTATTCTGTAACTCGCTAAAGCTAAATCTCTATCTATCGCTAAAAGTCTATAAAGTCGATTATTAAATCAAGCAATGTCTTAAAAATCGAATCTACTGAAATTTTACTGTTTTATGTCATCGCCAAGTATGTGTAGTTTTGTATTTGTATAGAATAAGGGGGCAGCTCCAGATGGATAACGGAACATTCCGAACTTGTATAAAGTTACTCAAAAGCGTTCCCGATAAAAATTTTGTGCAATTTTGAGAGCAACTGTGAGAGGAATTTTTTTAATTGCCTATACAAACTTGTACGAACTTTTTCTTTCAGTAGTTTCGGGTAAGAATTCCATAATCAGCTGTTTTTTGTTTACATATGAAACTAAAAAACTTAATTAGAAAATTTTGGAAAAAAAAGCAAAAAGTTTGTATATAAAAATTTTGTAAAAAGCAAAATAGAAAGACTGGTTATAAAAAAATTTAAGTGGTAAGTACATTTGTGCACATTTCTCTATTTCTGTCATATGTATATTAAAATAATTTTACAGATAAGTTAAAGTTGTTGCCAATGATGCAACATTTTTTTTGTGATGTTATGCGTTTTAGCGACTAAAATCACTGAAACTAAATTTAATTGAAAAAATAAGCAATAATTACTCTTATTAGTCCCAACTTGCACGAAATCTTGTGGAACACATATATCTAATGTTAAGTATTAGGTTTGCCGAATTGTCATCAGTAATAAGAGTTCAGCCATATTCCGAGGAGCTACCTGTTCCAAAGTGCCTAGATAAAAGTTTAGTATGACGGATAGTGAAAATTGTGAAGATCTAAACTATTTGCAGGAAGATGCATCGAAGCCACTTTTAGGTTTAATGACTTGATAAAAAATTTGAATTTACCCATTGATAAAGCAGAATTATTGACTTCAAGATTCTTTTTTTGGAAAAGAAGATGATTTGGTTTTTTGCATTTAATCTTAACAATATTAAAAAAAAGCATGAAATGTTATTATTAAGTCAAAGAGAATCTCATCAGTAACAAGCAATCAGATGATTTTCTTGAAAAAATAATAGTTTTGTTGGACTACAACATATAATGGAATGATATAAGTCACAAAAATATCAGTTTCTTCACTCGCATTTTAGTTATTTCATTGAAAATATGGGGCATTCAGTGACGGACATGGAGAACGCTTTAAACGGTACATATGTATATGGAAGCCTACTAGGCTTGTTTGGAGGCTCATTAGAGCCAGCCCCTTAATAAATTTATTGGGTCTAATTAGGAGTGTCGTATTTTGACTACGATAACGACGATTTTGTACTAATGTTGTAATGTTCTTTAGTCTAGTACAAAATCGTCGTAGTCGAAGTCGTCATACGACACTCGTAATAAGGCCCAATAAAATAATGGGCCTGATTGTGTAAGGCATATCTCAAATACGACTACGACTGTTTGGTAATAGATTAAAGAAGACTTCAACAGTTTTTCTTTAATCTATTACCAAGCAGTCGTAGTCGTATTTGAAATACGCCTTACACAATCAGGCGCAATAAATAATTTTTTATATGGTCTACTATGGTTGAAGTTTTGTAATTTTCAATAATTCCGGGGCAATAGGTAAAAGTGCTTAAGTGAGATAAGTGAATTTTGAGTTAATGGCAACCCTGTCACTTTCATATTTAAAATTACCACTGAGAAACATTTCAATTATTTTGTGCGATTTTGTAGGATTTTATAGGAATAACAACATAATTCAGTTTTTACTTTTGCATATATCATATTGAATTTACTGTTTTACTGTGTGTAAAATGATTTTTCTAATAAATAAAAGAGCGAATCCGAATTTCCAAATTTAGCTGCTTAAGGCTATTACTCTGTTCGAAGTTGTGAAAAATTTTCAGTACCATTGATTATTTCGCGTGAAAATTTTGACATGTACTAAATGTGGCCCAACTCGCGGTTTTTTTTTATAAATTTCTCGTTTTTATTGCTTGAAAGTGCGCAGCATTGTTAAAATTCCGAGCGATAAAAAACACTGCTCATGTTGTTTCGCAGCTAAACTAAAATGATGCATTGGAAAAACATGCTGCCAGATAGGTTTTACGTGTTTTTCGCAACAAGAACATAGTATTGCTTTTGTGAATTTATTTCGCAAATATTTCATACCAGGCTTTGAGAGGTAAATTTTAGAAAATCGTCCTGAAAGTCTAAAAGTGCTCTCCTGCAAAACAGTAAAATATTACTTAAGCATTTTTTCCTTATTGCCACAGAATTTATTAAAAGTTTGTCAATGAACATCGGAACAAGGCGAACTGCTTTACAGGTGATAGCAAAAAGACAGCAGAGCTTTTTTTTACTAAATTTAAACTTGTTGGAAAGTGAAAAAGTTTTAACGAAAAAGACATTAAAAAAATATATTAAAAAAAATCTAAATGAGAAAAATTTTTATATATAAAATTTAAATTTATATATACATATAATATTTCCTTCGAACATTTCCTCTAAACCTCAGCAATTTCCTGGCAACTCTAAATGGAAGAGTACGCAGAAGTTAAGGCGCCAACGATTAAATTGCTTTTAAATTAGCTTTAAGTTATTATCAAATCAGTGTTTCGCTTCAATTATGCTGTGACTAGAATTTTTAATATTCTTATTGTATTTCTTAAAGAAGATACAAAATTTAAAGAGAAAAATATTCATATACCTACAATAGAAAAGAAATTTTTTAAATTGCTGTGTAGTTATGACAGTTTGAGAGTCATTGCTTGCATATATAAAATGCTTATGTTAGAAATTAAAGCATATTTTTGGGATGATCTAACACTGTTATAGTTTCGAGGGCAGCTTGTGTACACGAGTTTCTAGCCCACTTTCTAAATTTCTAATACAAATCATAAATAACATGGCAAAATGGCCACCAGCACTACCGCCTGCCACATATTAGAAATTAGGTCATGCTGCTCATACGCACTGCACTGTGCTGCACTGTGTTTATTAAATGTCAAAAAGTTTTCGACAAAAAAAAAAAGAAGCATTTCAAAGAAACCAAACTATGCGTTTGACTCATTTTTTGAATTCATTAAAATAATTAAATATTGCAAAGAAGCGTTTGGAAAGTGTACAAAAAATGGCCTTGAATGTTTTAAAACTAACAAATCATTGAGGGGACCACTTTAAAATATTTATTTAGAATGATTTTTTTTTTGAAACACGAAAAAGTGCCAACAAATATACACCCAAAGACAAATTGTATGATAAATAATTTAAAATTAATGAAAAGCAAAAAGTTTAAGAGTAGGAACGAGCGAGCAGTTGGTACTAACTAATGGCCAATTTTCAACTTGGTAATTAAATTTCATTTATTTATTTTATTTAATTCATTTAAAGAGTCGCCAAAAAGTCAGTTATTTCTGTAATAAGAGGTCATTTAATATATAAATAATTATTATTATAAATGAGTTAGTTAGTTTTAACGGCTTTCAATTTTAAAATACATATGCACAATTTAGAAATAAATCTTATTTAAGCACTAAAAACTATTTGAACAAATATTTAAGTTTCATATATTTAAAGTTCTTTTGCATTAAATGTTATATTAATGGCCTCTAGGGCAATAAATACGCAAGGGAATCATTTATGTTTATTGCTATCGATAGATAAAAAAATATTTATGCCACAAATAACTTTTATAGGCATATTGCATACATACATATGCATGTACTTACAACATGCACAGTCGATACGATTGTAAAAAATTATGAGTACAATATTGAACTATAAAATTTAATGTAGTTTTTTATTTTTAACATAATTGACAAAAGCTTTACTACACAACATTAAAGATAATTTCTTATTACATAATTAAAAAATAAATAAATGTATAAGTATTATGCATGTACATTAGAGTGTCATAAGGATGTATGGAGGAGACTAAACTTTGGAAAGGCCCAGGTGGCTTAGTCTAAAGCTGATATGTTGAAAATTCGAGCTTAATCGAACACCCTTTGAGGACAAATTTTAAATATTGCAAAATTAGACCATATACCAATAATTTATTGGACAACCCGCTAATTTTTCACTTAATATTTTGCAAATCGGTGCGGATGCTCTTTTGAATACACTAAATTGTATTTAAGAGTTGTTTGTTGGAAAATTTATCCTTCGTGTGTTCAAACATACCCATTTTTTAAAACAATTTATCAAAATTATTATTTTTTTATGTAATTAATTTTCATTTAAACTTACAAATATTTGGAAAGACCATTGCAAATCTATTTTTTTTTTCTCAGTGTAATAAGTAATTCCTTTTGCTTATAATTGGACTAAGTGTGAAAATCAAAAAGCGTTATTAATATTTCTAAATTTTGTGAAATGAGAAACTTTCTTTCTTTCAATAGTAATCGAGCTTTGTCTAGCTGCTTAAAAATCTTTGTTTGGTACTGACTATCTGGTAAATATGTAAATTTTAAGTATTACTGGGCAGAACTATGCATGAAGTGTTCCTCTTCCATCATTTACATATTTAAATATAAGTAAAAGTATGAGTTAATGCTCAAATTTCCTTAAATACAAATATTATGTGCCAGTAATCCATACATCCATACGCCTTGTTGAGTTAAAAACATGCGTCGCACTTAAACTCTCGAAAGAAACATATAAAAATTGCAAAAACAAAAAAAAAATTCAAAAACAAATCTAGAAATTTTGTTTTCACTAAGTCATCACTCTTATGTAATTGTGCGTTCGAAGAGGGCAATATTTTTTTCCTTGAAGTACATCTACAATTATACATATATGCAATTTGTATGGTACACTTAAAATATTCAATTTCAAAATCAAAGTTTTCGCAGTTGGTCGGTCTTGTAAAGTAGAGAATACTTTTGTAACATTATTTAATTTTTAATTCTTGTGCAGAGAATTTTTAAATATTTCGTAATATTTTTTTGTACATTTTCGTGGTGTTAAATAATGAACAATGTATTTCGTAAGATATTGCAGGATTTTTTTCAGTGTATTTAGCTTTAAGTTTGCTTGTGTGTACATTTTGGCGCCATATTGTCGTAATTTAGCTCCATTTTATTACTGGTTATGTTGTTGTAGTTCACGTGGATGCTGGCTACTGTTTTCGCTATTGTATAATAAAACTCGGTTTTAACGAATCGGTGGACCAAAGAATTAATTCGAACGTTACTTGGCGTATACATAAACTTTGTGCTACCAACGTGTTAAATATATTTTTTACATCTGACTAGCGTAAAAGAAACAAGTTCAGCCTCAAAAATTCATTTGTTTTAAACAATTTACTCTTGGTTTCCACAATCCAGATGGTCGACTCGATTTTAATAAACATTTTCTAGACACGTCGACTGCCTGGCTTGTGGAAACAGGTGCTTAATTGTGTTTTTAGTGAACTTGATTTTTTTTCTTTTGTTGCTGTGGCTTAGTTTTTGTTCAATATAAAATTGATGTTTTATGTTAGAATTAAATTTTTTGTGCACTTTTTTTTAACAGAGCTGGAACTGTTAATCATGTACTTTGACGCTTATGAGACAAACTGCGACATATATAAACCAAAATAAATTGACAGCTCTCACGTTGTTTAGCAAAAAAAAAAACATCCAAAGTCATAAAATCAAAATTATTGCATATTTTTTTATTTTATGCACTCATGGAATCTAAAAAAAAAATTACAAAATGGCACAACATAATATAAATAATTAATTAAATTTGCACTACATATAGTTGGCTGAAGTAGTTAGCAAGTTGACTACAAAACCGAAGGTCCTTGGTTCGAGCCTGGTTCTGACAGTCATTAAATAATAACATCACGCATTATTCTGATGTGCATTAGTGTCCCTTTGCATCAGTTGTTGTGGGAAAGTTCACGTGATGAAGGCTTATACACTGGTCACTAAACTACTCCTGCTTCAGCGAATACTAATCCTAATGTAACATCAGACTACCCCTGCTTTGTCGGTATTGTGTAGCAGAATCATCAGTGAAGTAAAATTACCAATAAAGAAGGTACTAGGCACAGGTTTAAAAATTTAATGTGCCTCATTGACACCAGGGGCGCTGCAATAGTGCATTATTAAAAAAGTGCAAAAAGCAGAGTTGTAAAAGAATGAAGATTTCCTCTAACTCTTCCTTCATAATCTGTCTTCTCTCTATCACTATCAGTTTTCTAAAGAAGGTAACAGCTAGTAATAGTAGTAAGCATTCATTGCCTGAGTTTTACTCTTCCTTAAAAAAAAAATCAAGTTTTTTATTGAAAATATTAATTATAAATTTTTTTCAGTGTGTGTTTAAGTAATCGAATTTCTGGCAGCATTAGATTAGTTCGTGATACATTGTGTCTCTGTCATTTTTGTTTTTGTATTGCTGACTTACATACATACATACTACCTCCGTCAATTTTACCATTGCAAAATAAGTATATTATTTATGCCAAATTTAGTTATCAGTGCGTGGGCCAATATCAAATCAATAATTTTAGATTTAAGATTTTAACATTTATTTGTTGTTCTGTAAACATTTTTTTTCTCTTGGCAATTTGAAATTTTTTTTTATATTTTAGCTGTTTGTTTATTACTTATTTATTATTAATAATACCTCGCAGTTCGTAATATAGCAGTTCTACTATATTTGTTGGTGTATATGTAATTGATGTTTTGTTGGTTTAGTATTTGCGTGTGTGTGTGTTAATGCGTGCTTGTGTATCTGTGGTAGTGTGCTCTTGTGTTAGCAACTTGTTTTGAATTTATGTAACGGTAAAACATCAGCACCAACACCATCATACAAAACGCTGTACTATTTATTCTCACTGCTTAAACACTAGTGTTTTTTTTTCATATTCATACATACATACATACATATGTATGTATGTATAAGGTGGCGCAAAGTAATGTTATGATTTCAACTGCCTGCCATTTTATTATAAATGAAAAAGGGCTTGTGTTCATAAAAAATTTAAAGTGTAAAATTGATGACATGAATTGCAAAAAATTATATTGTTCGAATGGACACCTGAGGAGTTGACGAATAATTGCACTTGTTTTACGGAATTTTGAATTGTTTCTCGTAAAACATCCGGCTTCAAGTTGGCGATTTCTTCTTTAATGTTAGCTTTCAAGACTAGCAAAATTCATAGTTTGTTGTTGAGAAGGCGAAATTTTAAAAAGTCGCAAAGGAAGAAGTCTGGTACTGTCAGATCTGTCGATATGGAGGGCCAGATCAAATCTCCAAAACGGGATATACATAAGTCTACCTGAAAATTGTTGTCTCCGAATCTCCATTGTTACCCGAGATATTTAAGTGGTTGCTCCGTTCTGTTGAAACTTACGGTAATACTGTAACAGCAATTATTGAATTGTTTGTATTTTATAGAGGATTAAGTTCAAATCTTGCACTAAAATTCGTTGCAACTAACCTCTGGTGATGCCTAATTGTGTACATTATCGTCTCGGTGATGTTTGTATATTGTCTCAGACGTCGTCGGCTAGAGCAGCGATATTTTCGTTGGAACGAGCAATTTGGGTCCACCCACCTCTTACCAGTTTCACTGAAATTCTTGTGGTGTTCTAATTAATAAATGTCAAAGCAAAGTGAGTAACATTTGCCGTTATTTGCGAAAATGTCTGCCAATTCAAATTGTGACATTACTTTTGAGCCACCTTGTACATATGTATGCATGTATGTAGGTATTGTATGTATGTATTTGTTAGCAGAAGGTTTAACTAGCAACAGTAATTTTTTAACTAGCAGACATAGAAAATAGAAACTTAAACAAAAAAGGCACTGAACTTTAAGTTAATAAGAAAAACTATTTTTTCCGTTATTGTTTTTAGATAAAAATTAATTTTTTTCATTTCATTGTGTATTAAGGGACTATTCTTTAATTTCTAGTTCAATAAATGATGCATTTTTAACAAAGTTCTATCACGAAGTGAACAACCCAGTGAAAAATCTTGGAAGTAGTTAGTTATTGTGGAGCTACTTTTTATTTACTTCCAAAGTTTGAAGAACTGCATATTTTTTACTTTTCAGAGAGGGATTTTTAACAACATTCGGAATAATTAATTAAGAAGTTTTTTTTTGGAAATTAGTCCCCTTTTCCCTATTAAAAATATCATATATACTTAACATCATGAAAACGACTTCTGATTCATTGAATAGGTATCAAAAAAGTGAACTCCTGGCAATGACAACCTTGTGAATTACTAGAATTACTAGAAATTATTCAGATTTTTACTACTACCGGGTCACAAATTCGCATCAAATCATTGCAAGTCTGAAGTCGTTTTTATACTTTATGCAATAACGTTTGCAATTCTATAAATTTCATTTAAATATATTAACATTAATATGTACATCAACACACATCTATACAATGTATATATATAATATATCGCATTAAATGAAACCTTTTAAAGGACTTTCAGCAAATCCTTCCTAATTTTATTAAATAATCAGAGATTTTATTTCTATTATTTGCTTGTGAGTGAGCGTAGTGTGTATGTATATGTGCTTGCTTGTATCTGCATGTGTAAGTGTGCGTATGAACAATTTGATTATGCTTATGTATTTGTCTACGCAGCCATTGTGGCATTTGTTTTGTTATTCTCTTAGTTTTAGTAGCATTTTTATTTCTTCAATTTTTTTTTCATATATTTTTAAAGACTCATTGGCGCCAAAAAGTTAACAGTTTATAAAAAGAAGAACAGACAGATTAAAAAAAAATCTGAAAATATAATCATTTATTTTGCTTAGCTGCATGCATACATACATATTAAAGTCCTGCACAAGACTATTTATAACACCTTTCAAGACATGCGACATTTTTCAAACGCTTTACTACAGCAAACTATTCTAAAACAAACGCTAAACAATACTGTTGGCAAGGCAAACAACTGAAAAAAATCTTGCCAACAGTGTTTTTTAACGTTTGTTTTAGAATATTTCGCTGTAGTACGAGTAAAGCGTTTGAAAAATGTCGCATGTCTTGAAAGGTCTTATAAATGGTCTTGTGCAGGTCATTAATACATATGTACACACATAACTACTGAGGATTCTTGTGCGTTCTTCGTCCTTGTTATAATAATTTGTATCATTTTGTAAATAAAATATATACATTTTATTTTGTTCTGCCCTCTTGTATACTAACAAATTATACATTTCAGCAAGTCTGTATTGCCAAAGTTGTAATTGTGTTAAATGAGAGCAACGATTCGGTGGTGGAAAATGGTACAGAAGACAAAAAATGTTTCTGTGTAACGCAACAAAATTTAGCTAGTAAATATGTAATGCTAAAAAAACGAGATATTCTGTTAAGAATTAAATAGATATTTAATCAGATACTGTACAAAATTTAAAAGACCATATTTAAAAGATTATATTTAATATAAGAAAGGCGGAACTCAATTTTTCTACATTTTATAGGAGAAGCAAAAAACTGAAGAAAAGCTAAAGCATTTACATGCAAGAATAATTTTTTAAATGGTCATAAGTCCTTGATTTTCAACTGTAACGTACTAAGATGTTCAAGGAGGATGCAATTATATGTTATACCTCAGAAAACGTTAAGAACACGATTTCTAAAAAAATTAAGATACGCCCTCGATATATATGTATGTATATATTAGGGCGGGTCGATTTAAAAATCGCACAAATTACAAGAAAAATCGTATTCTAGGTATCAAAATAAGAAATTTTGCCGAAGGAACCAAACCTCTAAAATGTATTTTGATGTCCCGACTTTAGATCCGAAGGGTCAAATTTTGAAAAATCTCACTTTGACCCTTTTAGAGTTCCTCAATCGAGTAAAAATGTATGACCATCCCCAACTAATTTTGGAGGACCGACCCACCTATGCCAGTGGAACACCCCTGAAA
The DNA here is from genome assembly GCA_944452675.1 of Tachina lurida. Lineage (NCBI taxonomy): Eukaryota > Metazoa > Arthropoda > Insecta > Diptera > Tachinidae > Tachina > Tachina lurida. The sequence goes on along the minus strand of OX101753.1, from coordinate 155,194,474 downwards.
CCCCCTGGTGGGTTCACCATACAAATATTTCAAAAAATCACAAATGTTTGTTTGTATAAAATAATTGCAAAATAAATCTCAGTTGCAGATTCCTCTTTTTTTTATTTATAAACATAAAGTACAAAAATATTTAATATTTCTTTTAATATTCAAAGAGTTGTTGACTGCGATGCACTTTTTTCCTTTATTATGCTTATAGAAGTTAGTATGTGTGTAAACAAACTCCTATCTGCTATCGGACCATACATACATACATACATATATTCGAGCATGTATGTGTGTCTACGGATATAGCTTACATGGCTAAATCATTAGTTTCGCTTGATGGCTTTCGAATAATTTTTGGTTGGCTGGTTTAAGTTTGTAGTTGCATTTGAATAATGTAGAACATATCGTCTCTAAGCTTTGTAAATATTCTTATTGCCTTGAAATAGTTTAAAAGAAAACAATAAAAAGAGATATTTGTACAAATTGAAGATATTTTATAGGTCAGTGAGCTTATTGGAAGCTTGTATTACATCAATAATTTCTTCCTTTTATTTTTGGTAAGAAAATGTAATCAGTAAAATAAGCCAAAAGAAAATCCAATTAAAGAAAACATATTTACTGGCAAAAAAAAAAATAATTCTAACGTATTTGGATAATTTTAAGATTTTATGATTTAAAAAAAAAAAATTTTTGCTCTTATTTTATATAATTTTTTATATTAAAATTTATAAATTTTATTTTTTCCATATAAATTGTAAGTTTTTTATATTTCAACAATTCCCGCAGCTTTTTTAACCTTTTAAGCTTTTGTATTTGTTTCCAATTTTGGATTTTTCATTTCAAGTAACTATTTTACTATTTCTATCGATTGCATAGATTTAAAAATTAAAATATTTTTTTCCATTCTTAAGAGCATTATTGCTGGTAAGCCATTAATAAATAAATTCAATTAAATTTCTAATTTCGTTAAAATTAATTCTCTTTACTACAGTCGAACGTGTCTGCAAGGACGCAGTGAAAAACTTGTGGCCAATTTGCACTCAACAGATTGCATACAAAGAAATCAATTGTTCGCTAACTTGCACAGTCATGTCAGTCGCTGCAAGTAAAACTTTTAACTAAAAATTTATAGCAGTTACTTTGAAAGTTAAATAAATTTCAAGTAATCGAGACTTATGGACTTCCTGTCAATGGCGGATGTGAAAATGTAAATAAATGTATTGCTTTCATTCTCGAAGCAACAAAATTTAAATAAAACAAATATAATATCTGATTATTTTTTATACTTTGCTTGCAATATGTTACAATACAATTACATTTGTTTGGTTAAGTCTTAATAAAACTTAGACGCCACATTGTCACGCAAAACGGAAGTGGAATGAATGTTGGTGTAAAAGTTTTCTTTACTTTTCTTTTCTTTTTTGTTTGTTTGTTTTGTTGATAAAAAGAAACACATTTTAAATGTAAAAGTATGCGCAAGAAAAATCTTAAAATTAATTGTTGATGCGTGGAATGGTGGTGAGTTTGGTAAATTCTAGGGGGAGAGATATGAAGCTGTGCAAAATGTGTATGACAAAAATCATCATCACTACTATCATATTATTATAAAAAATGAGACAGACGTTTGGTTTGCTGTCGTTATGGATAGTAAACTGCTACTTACTAACTCAAGGCTCGTGTACATTAGCATACAATAATGCGACACGTGAAGTTTCTGTGTGGGAGGGCACGAGTTTTGTGGTTAAAACAAAGATGGAAAATTGTATATGATACGAAAGTATCTGAATATCAGTGATGTCGACTCTTTGGTAGTAAAATGTACGTGAAAAAGTTTTTATTAAATAGTTATTGAAATTTCTTATTTTTGTTAAAGACATGGCAAAATGAACCGAAATTAAAAAAAAGTTATTTCTTGTTTATTGGCAGTATTTCTTTGCTGCCTAGGCATTTCATAAGTACGAGGTCAGGTCAATAAGAACGAAACTTTTTCAATTTAATTAAACGTTTTTTTTTATACAAAACTCGTTTAAAAAAAGTTCAAGGCTTATTAACCTGCCCTCATAGACTTCTATATAGTGATTTAGAGACACCTCACAAATTCCGTATTTCCCTTTTCGTAAGAATTTTTGTTTTCAGCACACTGGAAAATATTAAATAAATCTAATTAATTAAGCAATCAATATTTCAATATAACTAAGTATGCGGTATATAGTTTCAATGTTTTATATACGAAGAATGTGCTGTCATTTACCTTTTCTATACAAATAGTATGCTGTCACTGATTCTATCATCTTTTCTATAAGAACAGTGCTATTTCATACAGTTAACCATTTTTTTTTTATAGAAAGACCTTACCTTTACGCAGTCAAACATCTTTTCTATAGAAAATTGAGCTACCACACAGTCAAACCTCTTTGCTACAAAAATATTATGCTCTCACTCAGTCAGCCATCTTTTCTATAAGAACAGTGCACTATCACACATTCAGCCATATTTTCTAGAAGAACAGTTTTGTGTCGCATATACATATAGTCTGCAAATTTTTCTATAAGAATAGTAGACTGTTAAACAGCCAGCCATTTTTTCCACAAGAACAGTGAGCCATTAATTACACGGTCTGTCATATTTGTTAAAAGAAAAATATTCAACACTATTGTGAATGAAATGTGCAATTTCGGTTCCCATGCAATTTTCATTTCCCAACAAGGGAAATTTGCTATCGTGAATTTCATGATAATGTTTGTTTCCGCTATCAGTGCGCAGGGAATGTAATAAACGGGAAGAAGATTTGTAAAGCTTAAAAATTAGTTGAAAATCTGATTAATTTAAGTTTAATAAATAGTAAGAAATAAACAAATTTTGGGTTTCAAATGAAATGTTTTTAAGCGTAAACTTGTTTTTTTTAATGTTTTAGGGGCCATAGAATTTGTTTGTATACCATGCACATAAAATTTACTGTATTCAAACCAAAGGGGTTCATATTCAATGAAAAAAGGGTTGCAGTGAATTATTGTTATTAATCGTGGATATTATTTAGTCATCTTATCCTAAAATAAATTATTTATAAATTTTAATATATAATTGGAAATATAATATTAAAATTACGCGATATATTAATTCACTTCGCAAAGGGAAAAATTAAATCAAAAGAGTGGATACATTTCGAGGGAAACCTTTTTCACGATTGCAATTTGTGAAAATGAAAAATATTTCGAGGGAAAAACTGCTCACGATATGGGTGAATATATCAGACTGTCAGCCATCTTTGATATGAACACAGGGTGCTGTCAGACATTCAGCTATCTTTTCTATGGGAAAATTGTGCTGTTATACCTATACAGTCAACCATTTCTTCTATAAAAAGTATACGCTTTGATGCAGTCAAATATATTTTCTTTAGTAATAGTCTGCTATCATACAGTACTGTCAGACAGTCAGACCTTTGCAACACATGAGCGGTACATAGTCAAACATCTTTCTGATAAGAATACAGCCAAGCATCTTTTATCTAAAAATAGTGTGCTGTCACATATCATCCATTTTTTCTATTAGTATTCACTTCAGAGATATGTACACAGAGAAAACAGTGCCTACTAAATACCTCATAAAATAGAACAAAATTAATAAGAAATCTCTATGGCGTTTTTTCAATAAGGAAATCTTATTAATTTCATAGAGAAAACCTTTTTGAAAAAATCAAGTGGAAATCTTGTAGTTTTTATGAGGTTATCTTATTGATTTTTTCAATAAAAAAAATGCGTCTTTATTTTCTGTACTTATGTATTTTCATTTAAATTCTATACCATATACATATGTATGTATATATGTAGTATATTGTAGATGTTATTTATTTATACATACATACATACACATTATGTTCTATTCTTAACTAACTTACTCACCAAGTATTGAACCAGCAAACTTCTTCTACCTGATAGACAAGAACTCTACCCAATATGATAACAAGCAGCCTGAATAACCATTGAAATTATTGTGGAAACATTCTTATACAAAAATGAAAAAGATCTTGAAAAAAATTTATAGAAACGAAATAACAAGACAGCACATAAAATCAAGAAGATTTCCTTATTAAAAAAATCAATAAGATGCTTTACACATACTCATATAGGAACCTACTAAAATCAAGAAGAAAACCTTATTGAAAAAATCAATAAGGCAACCTAATATAATCAATGAGAAATCCCTATAGTTTACAATTTATAAGAAAACCTAATTGAATCAAAAAGTTTTTCTCTATGGATTGTTTTTTGGTGCCAAAAGTAACGGAAATTGAGTAAAAAAAGTTGTGAATAACAAGATTTTTTCTTGATTTTATGTGGTTTTCTTCTTGATAAAATTAATAAAATTTACCACATAAAAACAATAAGGAATCCCTATGAAAAAATCTGCGCTTCTTTCTGCTGGGATACTCCTTAGCCTAAAAACGTTTTAAAGAGAAGAAAATCTTCTTGATTCTATGAGGCAGTTTTTTTCTGTGTATGTGCAAACAACAATCAAGTTATCCGGTTATAAATTTTACTTATCCCAATTTTTTTATATATAGCGGACTTAGTTAATAATTAAAATAAATTATTCAAAAATGAGTATAAACTTTTATAAGTATTGCGTTTTATTTTAATGCCACACACCTCTTGTAATGTAAAAAACAATTTCCATATTTAAAAAAGTAAAAAAGAACTTTTCTCATTGCAGAAAAAGAAAACCAAATTGAAAAACGCTTCTTCAACATTTCTAAAGCAGTCTATAGTAGTATAACAATCGGTGGCATGAACACAGCGTGGCATTCAAAAAATTATATCAGCTACACAAAAGGCTTGTTGCATTGTAATAGTTTTCCATAAATTGTACTAAGCGCAACCTTCCATAAACTTTTGTTATTTTAGTTGAAATAACTATCCTTTGAAAGGACGATAAAATATTTTTGCAATAGTTTGTGAAATTTAAATGTGAAATACACTTGAAACATTTTCGTTTCAGTTTCAATTATTTTTATTTTAAATAAATTGTTAAAGTGTTTTTTTTTCTTTAATTTTTTTTTGTCATATCAATGTGGAAATGGCCTTTTCATTTATTTGTTTTAGAATGTTTTTTTTTTATCAATTTCCTAGTGCTTTCACTTTTAAAAGATATAAATTTCGTTTCTACATTTTCAACTAGTATAATTTATGGCCATTTCCAATTACCACGTTTCTTTCAGTTTGGCTCTGCAACTCTAAACAGCAACTTATTTTATATTTCAGTGCTTTTGAATTTATGTTTGATGAAATTTTAAGAAATAAATTTGTGTGAAATTTATTATTGTTTTTGGTAAATAGTTTTCATAGTTTTTCAAAATATGTATGTATGTGTTTATATATGAGTGTAGTACAATAAGAGTTTCCTCTTCATATCTTCAATAATTTTTTTCATAGTTCTATTGGTTTTGGTTTTGGTTGTGAGCAGCAGATAATATTTAATATGTATAGAAGTATTTTAAGTCTGTACTTTATTGACACTTTGTCATTTAATTAATTACATAAATTTTTTTGTGACCTGAAATGCTTTCCCCTATAGATCTTAAGGATTTAAGGAAATTAATAATAATTTACAGAAATTAAAATTTTGCTTGAAAATATTTGATGTTAAGCGTTTAAAAAAGTCTCCTGAAATGTTATGTTCTGATTCATATGACGACACCCGTATTTGAAGGCTGCTTTATAATATATGTAAGCTTATATAAGGATCATAACATACATTATCGTATAACTGTGTATCGCATAAATGTTTTGAAATTCAAGTTCAGGGCTTATCTACATATTTCTATCAAGTCTTAAAATATTTCCCTTCTAAATAATTTTTTTAACTCCAACGTATGCTTGTGTGTAACAAAACTGGTATAATAACGTTTTCGTGAAGACATTTTCGTACATTGTTCCACGCCATCATAATATTAAAAGCTTGCCCTAGAAATTAGAAGTTAAAGATAATAATTTCTATTAGTGACAAGTAAATGACCAAATTTCACGCACTTTCCTAAATAATTATACGCAGGATTATTGAAACGCACTAATGACGTTAAGGTCTCACATTGCGAAAAATAATTTATGAGAAGAACAAACTAACCGATAAGAATAAACATTAAATAATTTAATTGTCATGCTTTCATAATTATGCTGCGTTGTTCGCTATTTATAAATGCTTAATGTCTTTGCGCCAAAAAACAAGCCCTAAAACTACAAATATTAAGATATTGTTATTGTTGTTAAAATAATAAAGGAAACGCAAAAAAAAACACTGTTCGCATGTCAGCACGCAGAATATGATGAGAAAAAGTAATTTCAATAAATAAAACAATATTTACGCATAGATTTAGTTTAATATAACTAAATGCCTTAAGGTATGCTTTAATAATGCTTCAACACAATCCAGTAGAAAACTGTAAAAAGTACGCATGTGACTGTGTGTGTGTGTGTATATGGGTGTGTTAGTAGCACGTGCCGTTTTTTATTCAACTGTGTTTTAGGCTTGTGTTTTGCTTTTATATCAGTTATGGCAACGTGAGTAACTTTTTAAAGCAGCATGAACTCACAAAGTTCATCTTGTATCATTAATGTAAATATATTTTATTAGGCAATTTAATTGCAGAAATATGTTAAAAATCCATTGAAAACATTAAACATTTTTTGTAAGTCTGTACATAAGATAAGATGTTTGTGACTGTTCAAAATGTGTGGTTGAAGTCTACTGACGATTTGTTACAGCAACAATGAAATGCATATAGACATCGCTGAACCACCAGCAAATAAATTTCAAATTTGTGTATTATCATAAAATTCTTGCTCTAAATCATTAAAGATAGTCAAGCTTAATGGTTTTTGCTATAATTTGTTTCTGTGTAATTGGTATAAGTGTTTAAGATTCAAAATTTATTAAGTATTATACGCAATTTTTAAACAAGATTATCTATGATTTTTTCGACATTCGGAATATGTCTATTTTACAGTAAAGGATCGAGATAAAATGCTTATATCTAAAAAGAGTAAATTGCACAAAAATTGTATACATATATAGTTTCCTAGCTTTTGTGCATTTTGTAGAAACAGTTTAATTTAAAATAATAGTTCTTTGGATCTTTTTTAAATATTCAAGACTGTTCTTGTTTGAGTATTATTTTAAACGACACATAAAAAAAACCCCAACTAGGACCAACTTTGAACCGTTAAATATCCTAAATGGTCATTCGAAATATAAAATCATAAGAGAAACCTGCAGATGATTTTGAAATACCTGTCGAATGATACCCATTTTGGTATAGTTCACCGTCTTTTTATTTTATTTTTGTACTTATGAAATGGAGTCTGTTGGCCGCCATTTTCAGTTTGGATTACCGTCATATCCTTATTGACACTCCCAGGATTAAGGCAAATCGAACGATGTAAGAATCATCAAAATCGATCTACGCGTTCGGTTTATATAGTGCCGCAAAGGAACACACATACACACATACATACATATCGCGCACTAAATCATAGAGAGTCACAACTCAAAAAATTTCATATGCTGAGTAGTTGCAAATAACTGTTGATATTGTACAAATGACGCAAGTATGTGACATAAAAATAATCATAAAGGTATTTTATATTCTTCAAGAAGACTGTATTGCAAAAGAAATTGTTGAGGTCGTTAAAGAATTCTTCAATTAACTGGTTTATAAAAAAGAAAAGGCACTTTTATAATTTTGAGTTTTAACTCTTTATGATTTAGTGTGCGATATGTACATAAGCTGATAAACTCAATACCCTTCTTTGCGTCGCGCAGTCGGGTAAAAACGATAATTTTACATTGATATGGTAATACGGTGTTAGGGTAACACGGTCTTTTTTCAATGTAAATCGTTCGAAACGAACAAAAATCGCCAAAACGAGAAAAAACGCCAAGACTAAAGAAATCGTCAAAATAAAAAATCGCCAAAATAGCTAAAACTAAAATAAATCGTCAAAAACCGAAAAAGACAAAAATTTAAAAAAACCCAAAAAAAAACCAATAAAAATCGCCGAAAAAAACAAAATTCAAGCAAGAGATTACCATGTACTTAAAATTTTTTAAAAAGTGTTCACATCATGTAACATATTCGATTATATAGGCTAAAGTTCGTGTAGTAGTTATTACATAGATATGTAGTTTTCTTCTTTCTAATTTGGATAAATTTACTCAAGTAGTTTTGCTATCTACGATAGATCTTTTTGTACTAGTATGTAGTTTTTTTACTGTCACTCACTGTAATTAAATAAAATAATTTCTGATGCTTTAGCTTACGAAATTAAAGTTGTTTTCCGTTTGTAACTTTTAATTGCAGCATGATCCTGACATTGTTGCTTTAGTTTCTTTATCTCCTGCTTTACAATTTTAGAAGGTAACACGTCTGCATTTTGTATTTTATCTACAAACGCTTGCAATTTTTAACGTTTCATTCATTTTATTTATATACATATATTAATAGTTAAAGTTTTTTGTTTCGCACAACTAAGTAATGTTTTGCTTTCAGTTGTTGGTTTTAAATTTTCCACTTTTTCTTTTTAAAAATGTGTATGTGTGTGTGTGCGCTAGTATCTCTCAGGATGAAGTTTGCTGCAGATTTTTGTTGATATGATTTGATAGTTTTCAATTTCATCATCAACAAAGTTTTTAGTTTGTTTTTAAACTTTTTTTTTGCAACCAACATTTGCAGTTTGTTTTCTGGCCAGAAAGTGGTACAACTAGTGAACTCTTGCCTGGCTGTAAGTTTCAGTTGCAGGTGTTTTTTTTAATTAATCAAATTAAAAAGCAAAGCGTTGTTTTTTGATTTCTTTTCCTCCATGTTGTAGAGTAGAGTATAATTAATTGCAAAAAGCTTAATGGCTAAATTTAAATTAATATGAAGTTTGTTTCAAATTTGAACGTTTTAAAGTTTGGTCAACTTTTAATTTGAAAATGTTAATTGAATAATATGTGCGTGTATTTTATTCATTTCTCATAAATATCACCCCCTCAACAAAAAAAAAAATATGGCGAACAACTGTTTTGTAATAAAAAAAATTCCTTGAACTTATCAGCAACACAAGAAAGACAAATTAATACCTTACTACTTATAATCATAATGATGACGCGGTTAAGGTCAACATAAATACAAATACCAACTGATGTGCAATAAAAATATTGTTAAGATATATTGAAGGAAAAACATTAAAAAAAAAATAAAAACTCACACAGCTACAAAAGTAGCAATGAAATGTCACAATAAAAAATTACTTTTATTTTTAATTTTCAAGCAAACAAGCACACACACACACACTCACTCATTTACAGCCATTTAAACGCACACGTAACTGTATACTGTCACATTTTTGCCATGTTGAAACAAAAAATCACTCATTCGCCTACATTTGAATGGTGCAATCAGTTAAACAGCCTGGAAGTATGCAACAATAAATGTTATAAAAGCCGGAAACCGAATGTAAAAAGCTGCGATACAAACGGTAATGAAACTGTAGTAAATTTACAAGGTTCTTTTAAGTTGCCAGCAGTCATACTGAGAAAGGCAATCAGCCGACTGTGACTTACTGAGCAGTCAGCAGCGACACTGACACAGACACAGCCACAGCCACAGCTACTGTCACAAACAGTATTTAGTCATTCATTGTTATTGAAATTGTTTTTTCTCTGCTTTGTTTTTAATGGATTTTTTTTTCTCACTGTAAATAATCGAAACTAAATGACTGACGACACAGAATGCGGCTGCAACTGTAAGCGAATATCGAGGTGAAGTAAAAAACATGGGCCAAATTGAAATTTTGTTGATTTTATTTTATTTTATTTTATTTTATTTTTCAACTATGAGTTTGTTTTATTTCGCATTTTTTTAATATTAAAATAGCTGAACTATTTTATAAATCTAAAAATTTTTGATTAGAATAAAAAGGAAAATAAAATGGTTTCTCTTTTAAAGCATCATCTACCTTTTTTTATGTATAAAATGGAAATTTATGTTGAAAATTACGACATACCGCACAGTGTCATGGCTTCATATACTTTCCCACTAAAACAATATTGACTAAATTAAGGCAACAATGGAATTGTATCCCAATCGACCACGCACAAGGCCCACCGTCCATGTAACCCAAATGGAATTTTTCTCATGAAATTTTTTATATCAAATTTTTTCTATAAAATTTGATACATGAGTTTTCGAGCATAAAAAAACACATGCTGACTTACAAAAAAATCGGCCACGCCTAACATCTACGAAACTTTACAAAAAAATATGGAAGAGTTCTTTTAGTAATTTTGTTACACCGAAAAATTTCATTTTGTATTCAATTACTAAATTAAGAAAAAATCAAATAAGATTGGTTTTAAAATACAAAATTATAGGCGTGTAGTCATAGTTAAAATAAAGTATACTTAAAAAACGTACAACCAGGATTACTTACTATACAAAATACTGGTTTTAAGCGCTTAAAGTATATTTTGTTTTGACTTTGAATATGTACCATAGAATATAAAGCTCAGAATTTTGAATATTAAAACAAATTTTTTAGGTAAAAACTTTTTTTATTCATACTACCCAATATTTTTAGTGAAAAAGGATCCACCACAAAATTTTTTAAACTAAAAACCTGGCTGAAGTAGTTAGCACGTTGACTACAAAACCGAAGGTCCTGGGTTCAATCCCGATATCCGACAGTCATTAAATAACAACACCACGCATTTTTCTAATGTGCATTAGTGTCCCTTTGTGTCAGTTGTTGTAGGAAAGTTCAACTGATGAAGGCATAGTCACTGGTAACTGAACTATACCGACTTCAGCAGATACTAGTCCTAATGTAACATCAAAGCGCCCTCCTTCGTTGTGTAGCAAAATCATCGGCGAAGTAAAATAATCAATAAAATGGCTACAAGACACAGCTTCAAAAAATGAACGCCCCATTTAACATCAGAGAGGCGCTGCAACACTGCATTATTAAAAACGTGCGAAAAGCAGAGTTGTAAAAGAATGAAGCTTTCCTCTATCTCTTCTTTCACCACCTGTCTTCTCTCTCACTATCCCTTTCCTAAAGAAGGTAACACCTAGTATTAGCAGTAGGCATTAATTGCCTGAGTGTTACTTCTCTTTAAAAAAAAAAAAAAAAAAAAAAAAAAACCAAAATTCATAAAAGTTTAATAGAATGCAATATACATTTTTTTATTAAAATAATTTACTATAAATTCATCAAACAGAATATAGTAAATACTAAAATTTAAAAACAGTTTCGAAAAGTTGTTTGTTAAAACAAAAAAATTATCATAATTTTTTCTGGTTATTAGTTATTAGGCAAACAACTTTAATTATTTTTCAGCTTTACTTTTTTGACTACTCTTCATTGTCACTTTAAATACTATTTGGATGGCTCATGTTTTAAGCTGGCTATAAAGGAATCTATTAAAACCATTAAGCGATGAAAAATGTCAGTGTTTGTCGAAAATGTATTGCATTTAATAGAAAACACTAACGTATATTGTTTGTAGATCTATTTTTTGTTACTTCCGCTTCTTCACTTACATACTAACAGAAAGATTTGCTGCAACCATGATATCTTTTACATGTACAAAAGATTTTATGTACGGCACCTGGCATGAAATATTAAACATAAATACCAACGAACATTTTTGCTGTATCCCAAGTATAGTTCTTGAAATTTTTCGAATTGAGCTTCTGTCCATACGATATTAGAGCTATGCTCTTTATGCTATGACACAGGAGCTAGGATTTGATTTGCGTAACAAATATAATCGACACTATTACAGCTATAACATTTATTTATGTTTTGATATCTTTGCTGTTAAAACGAGAGTACAAAAATAAACGAAACAAAATGTTTGATTTTGTTTTGTTTCGTTTTTTGAAGTGAGTGAAACAAAAATAAAAGAAAAACAATGAGAACGATTGCTTAATTTGTTTTTGTATTGTTTTTGCAAATGAGCACAAACAACACATTAATTTATCATGTGCAGCTGGAAAATAAAACAATGGGAAATAAATGCAAAAGTTTTGAAATATTTGGGGCGAATTTGACATCATTATATAATATAATTTTATTGCATTGTTATTTAACAAATGCAATTTGTTTTATATAGCTAAGCAGCATAGATCTAACCAGGTATTCTGAAATACCTATCTCCTTTTTATACTAATGTAATAATATAATATTTAATTATCTCGAGGCACTTTTTTTGCCTTGAATTTTTTTTAATAAATTGTTCTATTCAATATTCAATAAATAGCTGCCTAAAAGTATGCACAAAAACATGACAAATTTCGTGACTTTTACCACAAATTTCCTTCTGTTCCTTAAATTTCCAGGAATAATTTGTTTTGATCTAAATGCAGAAATTCCAACCTTCTATTTTATTGAAACAATATCTCGGGGGAAAGTGGGGCTTATTTTTCTGCATTAAAAATGAAAAATAAGTTGAGGGGCTTAAAAGCAAAAAAGACAATTTTTAGCAATTAAACTTCAAATTTTTGTTTGTTGCTAGTAGTAAAAACTTCGGTCAATAGAGTTCAGTTTGAGGTTATGATACAGGTCTGAATTTTTATGGAGTGATTGATGTTAGTATTAAGTGGTGATTGCTGCATCTAACTCAATTTTTTTTTTAAATTTTTTTCTCTTGCACCCTTTTGCTTTTGAGCTCCTCAAATAATTTTTAGAGGCTTATAAACTCTGCATGTCTTCTTAATTTGGGGAAAAATGCAATATTTTTCAAATATATTAAAGTTTTAAATGGTATTATCAAAAAAATAATAATAAAAAAAGAAATATATGTAAATGAACCCTGGAATTGTATAAATAATATAAATAATTTCTTGCTTAGCAGCCTTGCATGGACATTACTTAAATTTTCAAGTTTTTCTTAAAAATTATAAATGCACATTTCATATTGAAAAATGTCTGTACAAAACTGCTTATTAGATTTTTGAAAATTAGTGATAGAAAAATTGGTTTTTGAAACGAAAATCCCACTGTGCGCCGTAGTTCTGTTTATGGGTTTTTCTAATCGCTAGCAGACATCAAAAGTATTATCTTAGGACTCGATTTTTTTTGGTTGCTTGTGCATGTACAAAACATTTCTTTTATGCAACAAATGAGCGTCATTGAAACTTTTGTTGGTTGCTGTTTCGTTACATTTAATGTCAAAACAATCAACTAAATCTAATATCAGCCCACTACTGTTGTGTTGTATTGTAGAAAATAAATGAACAAAAGTAAAAGAAATGAGAAAAGTATATGACCGAAGGGTTTGTATTAATGTTGATGCTGATGCTGATCTAAATCCCGGACAATTGTGTAGCTTTTTAATGCTCAAGGCATGGTAAACTATTCGTAAGCAGGGACATGAATTTTTTACGGTTTAGAGACCTAAAGTGTTAACTTAAAACTAAGAATCATATTCTTTTTTTTTTTTTTTGCACAAATTAAAGTCATTTAGAAGCAACAGTTATATTTTTGTTTGTGCGCTACAATTGGCTACTGAGCGAAACTGTGCTGGATTCTAAATTTATATATTTGAGCTTTTAATTAATTAATCATTGACATAAAATTCGAATAAAACTGCAGGTAACATGAAAAAATTCTATTTAACAGAGTCTAATAGGATGAATTTGTAAGAAATTTCGTTTCTAAACGTTTCAAATTTGTATGAAAAAAATCAAAATTCATCTCAAAATATATGGCCTGTTTGACAATAACGAAACGAAACTTTCGACTGAAAATTTATATTTAAAACAGCAATAAAATATGAAAATTTGTTTTTGTTTTCAATAAAAATTATCAGTCGAAAGTTTCGTTTCGTTATTGTGAAACAGGCCAATATTTTTTCCATACAAATTTCAAAACGTAAAAATCTTTTGTATTTACAAAATCTATCCTTATATAATTTATAAATATATATGTATATTGCTTATTTTTTTAATTCAATTCAATTCAATTCTTTAAAGTTTTATTAGAGCATTTTTAGAGCTATGCTCTTTATGCCACACACAGGAGGTGGGACGTGATTTTCGTAACAAAAATAGTCGACACTAATCGACACACTACAGTTAGAAATTTATATTTGTATGAAAATAAATGAAAAAACTGTTTGATTTTATTTTGTTTCGTTCTTTGAAGTGCGAACGATTGCTCAATTTGTTTTTTTAATGTTTTTGCACATGACCACAAATAATACATTAATTGAATCGTACTTAGCTAGATAAGAAAACAATGGGAACTAAATGGAAGCGTTCTGAAGTATTTGCGGCGAACTTAACATCATCATATAATATTATTTTAATGCATTGTTATTTAACACATAAAATTTATTTTATATAACTAAGCAGCAAGGCTCTAACCAGGTGTCCTAAGATACCTCTCTCCTAGTTTTTTAGTATTTTGGTACTATAATATAATTAAAGGGCCACTATCCAGCACACGTTTGCAAACATCAAGTTGCAACATGGTAACAGGCAAATTTCATTGGAATCAGAAGTGCATATAATATAATACTAAATTTTAATGGGTGTGGCAAGATTATGTAACTCTCAGAGCTATGGCTGTATGCCAAGTTTCGTAAAAATCTGTGTAGCAGAAACATGCGATATATATAACAAAATTTTAAGGTGTGTAGCGCCAACCAATTTGTCAAGCACGATATTGTGTCCTCACAGCAGCCCAAAGTATGTGCTAAAATTTGTGGCAATTGAATAATTAAAAGCTCATTAAAATAGGGAGAGCAAATTTTGTATGTAGGTTCCTGCCCACTTTTGTGGCAATGGTGTCAATGGAAGATATAGCTACGAAAAGAAATAATTGGTGTTTCTTAGAAATTGTTCCAATTAACAAATATTAAACTTAATTATAACAATTCCCAACAAAAAACAATTGCCTGCAGCCGGTAAAAAAATACTTGCACGGCAACACTTTATGCTTGCAAAAGCAATGAATACTTGTTGTTGTTTTTTTTACATTTATTTCCCTTACAGACTTCCGACAACTTCAATTCGAACTGTAGCAATAGTAAAGTAAGCAAATAAAATAACATGTTGATTATGAAATTCCTGTTACAACTTTGATACTAGTTGAACTTTTCATTTGTTTAAATTATAGTTTAACATAATATCTCTAGATGTCCTAAGAAATTTTTGGGGTAAAGTTAAAAATGACCTGCATTAGCAACAGTGAAATGCTGCCTCAATAATAAATTTCAACGTATTTTTAATCATAGCTGTTAAGTAATGATTAGTAATCGTAATTACTACTAATTTGATTACTTTTTTTTAAAGGTGAAGTAATGATTAAATTACGATTATATTCAGTTACATACGAGTATTAATTGACTACGATTACTAATAATGGAAAAGTAATCTGAATTACTTAAAATTACTAAAAAGAATCAGAAAGAATCAAAAGTAATCAAAAAATAATCCGATTACTTCTAAGGATTACTTTTAATTCTTTTTGATTATTTATTAAGAATCAAAAGTAATCTTTGGAAGTAGTCGGATTACTTTTTGATTATTTTTGATTATTTTTAGTAATTTTACGTAATTCAGATTACTTTTCGATTATTAGTAACCCTAATCAATTATTTATCAGCAATTCTTTTGAAGGCAATTATATAATCATTACAATTCTTTTCAAAATGTAGTCTTATTGATTTCTAATCGTTATCGAAATTTAACAGCTCTGTTTTTAATAAAAAATATTTTACTGAATAAGTAAAATAATAATTTGGGATTAGTAGAGCATTAACAAATAAAAAAAAAACTATTTTTTGAAACTGGTCTACAAATGATAAGGTTGAGAGCTTCCTTCGTTTTTATATTTTGCAACTTACAAAAAAAACCCACTTCTTAGACCAGACTCCATTTGAATCTGAACACATTCGTTCACAATGATACACTTTTTAATACTCGTACCTTGAAAATTTCCACCTAAGCTATTAAGTATCTTAAAGTGATCTAGTCCCCCACCTGCACACTTTATTTCAAGTACTCTTAACTCCGATTATATTTATTTATTTTTTGTAACATTCCTTCTTACTTTCATTCACAACGCTTATAGTTAAATAAAGTAGAAAATTTAACTTGCAAGGCAATCCAGTTTTTCTTCACTTTTTGCCAACATCTCAATGTGAAAATATCATTTTGAAAGAACCAGTCATAATTTAATCTTAGCGAAAGAAAATGAAAAAAAATTAAAAAAAAAACTATTAAAGTTATTTGTAAAGAAACGGATATAAGAAAATAAAAACTGCAGCAAGCACGTCCTTGTGAAACTAAAAACACTCAAGTGCTGAAGCAGAAGAAGAAGGCAAAATATTTAATGGAATAAAAGATGCGTCACAAAATACTCTCTGCGAACTATTTAGTGATTCCTACAACTGCAAATCATCATACTTTTGGTTATTCACAATTCTATACGATTTGATGATTGCAATAATGCCACAGCGAAAGTGATGTTGATGCTGTTTAGAGAGATGTTACCCTTAAATATGATAATAATGTGCAAAGGGGGGTTGGAGGGGGTAGAATATTAAGGCAACAACAACAATACCATGATTATGACATTAAGTGCTGAGCAGTTTGTTATTGTTGTGTTTTTTTTGTTTGTTTTATATATTTTGGCAAGCATTTGACAACAGCGGAATTCTGCATAATGCCATACAATTGAATATCAAGTATTTAGTAGAAAAAATAAAATGTCATGGATGTACAAAAAAATTAACCCAACGTCGTAATAATGCAAATGAAATATGAAGTTAAAATATATTTGCTTTTTTAAATACGAAAAATTGAATATTTTTCAAATGGAATATAATAATGTTTTTACCATGTCAGTTTTATTGTTATTGAAAAGATTAATGACTACATAGAACCTTTAAGCATCAGCTTATTTCATAGAAAAGTTCTGCTTCGAGCCAAAACTGGTCAATCAATATACAGGAAAGGATGTTCTTATACCAATATTCAAGATTTACAAGAGCTCAAACCTTGCTTGGGAGAGCAGCAGTAAAATTCGTAAATTTTTTCTTACAAAATTGCAATCGTGAATAATTTTTCCTTAGAAATATTTACTTTTTTAATCGACTTCAAATTAAAAGTAGGAGGTTATTAATTCGTCTGTATATTTTTTTTTTTTGACATTGTTACTTCATAGTTCGGTACATTTAAGACCGATTGTACAACTTATTCACATTTATTTAATTATGTGATAGAATGATGAATTGCCTTGTAAAATTATAATGATTTTAATAAAGAATCCGTTAACAAATTGGAAAATACAATCAAATTATATATATATTTTTAAATATGAATCAAAAATCTTTTATTTAAATCAAAAACTGACTATGAAAGCATGAAAGCCCAAAAATTATATAGAATAAAGGAAAATATGAATTTAACTAAACGTGCAGGTAAATCTGAATCGGATGAATTGTTTCAAACAAAATTTGACTGGGAAATGAAATGGGTAAATTCAGTTTAAATGAAAAAAGTATAATAGAGCTTCAAGTTTATACTGTACAGGATATAATCGTGTGTGTTCTGGCTTTCACATCGTTTTCACATTTTTTCTTGTGAGTTCGGATGTTAAAACACATCCTACGCCTGTTTAAGTTGAAATTTAGAAAATAAAAATTAATAGTGTGTGTCCTAGCATCCGAATTTAGAAGAAAACAATTTAAAAATTGACGATTTCAAACTTTTACATTTTTTCGTTTTCGATTTTGAGCAAAAAACTCGTATTCTTTTCACTTGTTAACAGTCTTGTGAAAAGAATACGAGTTTTTTGCTCAAAAGTGAAAACGAAAAAATCTAAAAGTTTGAAATCGTCCATTTCCAAATGGTTTTCTTCTAAATTCGGATGCTAGAACACACACTATTAATTTTTATTTTCTAAATTTCAACTTAAACAGGCGTAGGATGTGTTTTAACATCCGAACTCACAAGAAAAAATGTGAAAACGATGTGAAAGCCAGAACACACACGAATGTGTTCAATTAAAAATTTAATTGATTCGATTAAATTTTTAATTGTGTTAATTAATTAGAGTGGAAAAACTTAATTGATAAACTCAAATTGTTTATACCCAGCTAAAAAATATGTATGGAGCATATATGATATCCCATATATGGTTCGGATCCGAAAAATTAGGGTATATGGTGATATATGATAATATATATTCATACATTTTCATACATATACATATTTGTAAGTTCATATTCATATTCATATTCATATTCATATTTATTAAAATTACTTTTTTTAAGATTTTAAACATCGAAGTTGTATTTGATGAAACATTTGTAACGCAGTTTTTGTTTCCAGCCGGGGTAGGTGTCAGCCTGTCCAGGTCCTTACCAAAGGTCTGCTTCCTTTGCAAATAATAACATGAAGATGTTGGTGTTTTAATATTCAGAGAACACAATTTACTTTATTTAAGAAACTTAACTTAACTTATGTTACTAAAAATACTAGTTAATCTGCGAAGCTCTCGTCCTCACTGGATATGATACTTCGGCGTTTGATATTGAGGTGTCACTCGGGTAGGATGCCTCCTGCCTATCGTGAAACTCCGCTGATGAATAAATCTAGGAATATGGAAATATGGTATGGTGTATTGTATGCATGCTACCGTTGCTACAAACGCTGAATATACGAAGAATGCGTAGGTTCGTATATTCCATAACTATGAGTTAGTTATATCTACAGATTGAATACACGAAAGATTCGGGGGTTCGTGTACTCGGCTAAATACGAGCTAATTACAAAATACGAACATACGAAAAATGCGTAGGTTCGTATATTCCATAACTATGGGTTAGTTATAACTACATTGGAGCAAGAATCGGCAAAGATCTCGGACGAATAGTTCAAGTGGCTTTCTTGTAACTACCGCTCGTACGGTCCCGTGACTTGCTCCCCGATTGCTTTCAAAACTTGACTTCTTATATAGTTCCACTCCACAACTGTATGAGACTTACAACCTACATTCCTCAACTTCATTGTTAACAAACAATGTAAACTAACAATTATGTTGTACCCTACATTAATTGAGGTGGTATGTACCTATCCGTGGTGTAGTATGTAACTATACGTTTTCTGGTTTGTAACGTCACGTTACAAATAATTAAAAAAATTAAATAATTAAAAAAACTAAAAATTTTAAAAACCCCCGATATATCAAGAAAAGATGTGGCATCTTCTAAACGGCTAAATCGATTTTCTTTAAACATGGTTAAGAACCATCTCGATCAAGTCACCTTTCAAACAGAGAAAACTAAATCAAAATCGGTCTAGCCATTTGGGCTGTACGTGAACAAGGACAGGCACACAGATACACAGATAGACAGACACAGAGACACAGATATACAGACACACACTACAAACTTATAACACCCCTTTTTTTTGGTCGGGGGTTAAAAACGAACTAAAGTACATTTTATTCATCATTTTCAGAGAAAAGGTGCATCGATTATTTAAAAAATACAAAACCCATATTCGTGCATAAAATTTAATTTAATAAGAATTTAGATTAAAAACTAATGCAATTAATCATTAAAAAAATTAGCCGATTTTATACCAACACTTGTTTTCAATAAAACTTTTCGCAGTTATATGAACTTTGTTTCTTAAAAATAGGGTATTTCCTATAAAATTAATGACTGAAATATCCTTTTGATTATTTCATTTATTTAATAGGGCCGCTATGTATAAAATCGTACAAGAATCGGGGTGGGCGTTTATTCTTTAAACGTTGTACGAATACAAACTTTGCAAACCGTTTGTATTTTCTAATATATTTGTAATTCACCAGTAATAAAAAAGAGAGAAAAATATCGAGATAATAAAATGCAAGCTTTTTTGAGATATCATGTATCCACACATCTTTATATGGCTTCATATATTACGTCTTAATTCTATATGTGACAGCGCATAGAGAAAGGGAGCCAAGGGTAAGAAAATAAATTTTTCACTTTTTTTTTTTTGATGTGGACAACATCTGAGCATCGAATGAGACCGATCCTATGCCCCAAAAGTGTTCCCTCCCAGAGATATGCGCGTTTTATGAAATTGATGGTACACCAAAGATACACGTATTTAAATCTTTAAAATGGCTCTCCTTAACAAAACCGGTTTTTACCCTTAGGTCCCTTTCTATTTTGCGCGTCACATACATATATAGATCCACATACATATGAAGAGCTTCATAATTAAATTTACATATATGAGATCAGATATTACAATAAATTTCATATATTAGTCCATATATCAATTCATATATAATACTTTTGCCATGTATAATCCTATATATTTCCATACATGAATTCATACATATTCATATATATTTATATACATTCATATATTAAAAATATATGAACCATACATAATTTTTTTAGGTGGGTAGGTAAGAATTTAATTAATTTTGTAATTGATATAACAAATACATATTTTAATTGATAGTACAAAATTATTCAAATTACTTTTTTGTATGTGCATTTGATTTTAAGAAAATCTATAAATATTAAACAATTTTGTTTTACGATTAATTCTGTTTTCATTATCTCTAAATTTTACAAATTATTCGCAGTAACTTTGCTATAATCGCACTAATTTGCAGAACTGTTGGAAACGGATTTATTAGTTTTATATAATTATCCATTACAACCGATATTCTTCATAACCGTACTCCACTGTATTATATTTCGCCAACGAATATCATGCGTTATGTTGCCATTTTATTATGACCACAAAAAAACTGTTTATAGCGGCTTTTACTTGTTTTTTTTTCTATAAAATCTTTAAAAACCACAAACATAAAAGAAATAAGCTAAATATAAGTCAAAGAAAAGTTCCACAAACATTCATAAAATAATTCATTTCTTTTTTCTTTTACTTTAAATAAATATACATACATACATAAATATCAAGTGCTGCTTGCAGACAGCAAGTCGTACATGCATACGTATGAGTGTTATGAACACTTGTCTTAGAAATTAAATGTTACTCATACGCCACGCATGATGATTCATTCACACAACAACAATTTTAATAATTTTTCAATGCTCTTCAAAATTCTTAATATAATTTAACATAAAAAGCTAAAATGTTTGCCATAAGCTGACACAAATATGAGTTTGTATTTCAACTATTTTCTGCAAAATGTTGCAACTATTTGAATAATTTATATACAACATTTCACTTCGTGCGCACACATCAAATGATGAAAAATTTCAAATATTTTTTTTTCGTTTTCTTTATGTAAACAAGATGTTTGCAAATATCTTTCAGTTTGAAAGTAAAACAAAGCTATTAAATTTAGCAGTGAAACTACATAAATAGTTGAGTAAACAAAATAGTTTACCGACTTTCTAAGGTAGAATTCTCGTACATACAGAGATTACTTTGCAAAGAAAAAATATGAAGAAAAAGAAAAAAAGAAAAAAAGGAAAAAGAATTAAAACAAGTAAGAGTGCTATATTCGGCTGTGCCGAATCTTATATACCCTTTACCAGCGTACGTACATACATATATATAGTATACAGACACATACATACATATTTGTTTTGTAAAAAAATTTATAATTTTTTTAAAGTTTCCATCCTTGGAGCTATAATTTTAATTTTTCAAATTTCATACGCCAAACTTTTCTTTCAGAAGCATAAAATATATTCAATTTATAAAGAAAAAGAAAAAAATTGTTAAACCTATTTAATTTTACATAACACAAAAAGTGTGAGTTTTCCAACCCTGGAGTCATAATTTTGGATTTTGCTGATTATTGATACCAATCTAGTTCTTTAAAAAATACATAAAATATGTTAAGTGAACGAAGCAAAAACGAAATAAGAAAAAACCTAGTTTCATTTAATTCCTTTAATATTAAAAAATTCAGTAAAGTGAGACTTTGAATCGCGCACGAAAGGTAGGCTTTTTTACTTTTTTGAAGTTTTTTTCAGCTTAAACGATTTTTTCAGTTTTGTCGCTTTTTTCTCGTTTTGGCGATTTTTTCTGGCTTTGGAGGTTTTTTTCATTTTGGCGATTTTTTTGGGGTTTTTTCGTTTGGCGATTTATTTCATTTTGACGATTTTTTTTCATTTTGGCGATTTTTGTCTGTTTTTAGGTTTTTTTTCGTTTTGGCGATTTTTTTCATTTTGGCGATTTTTTTTCTTCATTTTGGCGATTTTCTTTCATTTTGGCGATTTTTTTCTTTTTTTTTTGTTTTTTTTTTCATTTTGGCGATTTTTTTTCGTTTTTGGCAATTTTTTTTTTGTTTTTTGCGATTTTTTTCCTGTTTTGGGTTTTTTTTCATTTTGGCGATTTTTTTCTGTTTTTTTTCGTTTTGGGGATTTTTTTATTTTGGCGATTTTTTTCATTTTAACGATTTTCTTTCATTTTGGCGATTTTTTTTCATTTTAGCAATTCTTCCGTTTTATGCGATTTATTTTAGCCTTAGAATTTTTTTTAATTTGGTGCTTTTTTCGTTTCGGCGATTTTTTTGTTTTTGGCGATTTTTTTCGGTTTGGCGATTTTATAATTTTTTGTTTTTTTAGTTGTACCGTTTTTGAAAATTTCAAGAGTTTTGCTCTTACGCTTTCCAAGATACAGCAAGTTGTCAAAATTGCATTAACTGATGGAACACCCTTTAATTTAAATTTTTGGAAATTTTAGTGTTAATTTTTGTAGTCTGTATAAAAATTCACTAAACTTACAAATTTCAAGTGTATATACATACATACATACAATTGTATGTATATTACATGGGATTTTAACATTTTTCGTTGCTTGTTTTGGAACACCCTTTAATTTCCAATTCTTATGTATTTGTTGTTATAGCGGCCAAAGGTATACACACTGTGTCCAAATTTCAGGTTTGTAGCTCTTACGGTTCTCGAGAAAATTCTAATATAGTTTTAGACATAGTTAATTTTACATAACACAAAAAGTTAAAGTTTTCCAACCCTGGAAACGTCTCTTTAATTTTTTTCATATTTTTTTAATTTAAAATACCAATTTTAGTCGTACTGAAGTGTAAAATAAGTTTATTTATTAAAAAAAAATAAAAATTTGTTTTCGTTAGTTACTTTTATATGGCAAAATAAAGTTTAAGCTTTCCAGCTCTGCAATCGTCTGCTCGATTTTTCTGAATTTCAATACCAATCTATTTTGGAAAATTTCTGACACACCAGTCTAAGAACGAAGTCTCTAGCTTTTCTGGGAGCTTCGGAAAACCGATTTCACGTACAGACAGACGGACAGACGGACATCGCTTATTCGTCATCCCTATGCATAAGGATCCAGAATATATATATTTTATGTGTCGCTTATTGATATTATAGAAATTACAAACGGAATGACAAACCTATGTATGTACCCTTTTACCATTTTTGTTGGTAAAGGGTATAAAAAGATAGTATGAGAACAGCAGCAAACATACATAAATAAAAAGTAATATTTGTTTGTATACAGAATATGTTTACGTCATATTGTGTTACCACATTACAAATTGTCCTGGCTGGTAAGTTAAGTAAGAGAGGCAGTTGGACCCTAGGTTTCCTTAGTAACCATATTATTTTGCAAAGCTTATGGAACTTGTAATACAATTGCTCAATTCACAATCTATTGTAGGAGTCGTAGTTCGTACATGAGTTGTTGGTAATTTATATATAATTTATATTTCGGATTCAATTTGTTTAATATCTTATGCCCTAATTCAGTAAGAAGATTTAGGACGTTTTTGTTTGAAAATAATTTTGAGTTCTTTTATTTGAACTCTATATATTATTTTCTTCAAAAATGGTTGTTGTCTGTGATAATGAAAAATAAAAATATTATTACGAGTAACATGTTTTTAAACACACAAGAATTAAATTATAGGGCATTTACATCAGCACGAAATCTAGCATATTTTTATTAAAACCTTTATGAAAATCTATACCGTTTACACCAACTTTTTTGGACATTTATCAAGATTTGTTTTATCCAAAACAAAACCCATCAACTGATTTGTTTCCAAGACTACAACCAAACAAACGCATTGTAGCCAATTCACACACTTTTCTAAGCAGACCGTAGCTAATTCACTCACCTTTTGTTGTACGGGGTAGTAAAAAATAAATAAAAACATTCGATTTTTATTAGATTAGAAAAATTAGATTTGGTTTTGTATGGGAAATCTGGAAAAAAGCAGCTTGGTGATAGCTCGAAATTTTGAAAGTATTAGATTTCGAGACAGTGTAAATGCACTATTATTAGATTTCCTACAAATCTACTGAAAAACTAGATTTCATTTTGTATGAGAAATCTTGAAAAAAGGAGCTTGATTTAGCTCGAAATCTTCAAAGTACTAGATTTCGAGACAGTGTAAATGCACTATTAAAGTATTTATTATAATAGGGCTAAACTAACTAAAATCTTTACGAAAATCTATACCGCTTACACCAAGTTTATTTGACATTTATAAAGACTTTTTTATTCAAAACAAGACCCATGAACTGAAAAATTTCGAAAACTACAAGCAAACAATTACAATGTAGCCAATTCATACACCTTTTCAAGCAGACTTTAGCTAATGCAATCATCTTTTATATATTTATTATGTACAGGGTAGTGAAAATAAAATAAAAACATTAGATTTTTTACAAATCTACTCACAAACTAGATTTTGTTTTGTATGGGAAATCTAGTACAAAGCAGCTAGATATAGCTCGAAATCTCGTAACTACTTGATTTTTTTTTTAGATAATGTAAATGCCCTATAAGTGAGGTCACTGCCGTAGACTTAATTTCGAAAATTAAATCTATATAGCATTCATATGTTTACAATCTACAAATAGGCCATACAACAGGTCGGCTAACATGTACTTGCTTTTGTGTCGAAAGGTTTCTTTCTTCCTTGCCTTCACTGAAACTACCAAACAAAATAATAGTGGCGCCAAGGAGAAGAGAAGTACTCCCACAACACACCAACTTACTCGAGTAAAAAACATTAAATCAAATAAACATTTCTTTTTTCTTTGCCAAAGCACTTTTTCTCAACATTAGTTTGTTGAATTCGCCATGAATTGCGAGGAAAAAGCAGCGTAAGGACAGACATACTTTAGGATTGTGTTAGTTTTTGTGCTGGAACATTATATTTTCATGTTTTTTTTTTTTCATGAGAATGTGAGTTTGTTGCTTTATATGATTTTGTTCTTATTTTATTTTTCCTTTCGTATTCATTCAATAAAACATGCAGTCGTTAACGGTTAAATACGATTGCCAACGATTGCTTAACGAATAACACGAACAAAAAAAAAAAAAAAACAGAAGGAAAAAAGAGTAGAAGAGTGTGAATTTTAGCCAAGACAGCAGTAGTGTGTAGAGCACCAGGAACAACACAGGCATCCTTTTTTTTTAATAATCGTAGTGTTAAAGCAGAACAGTGGAGTAGCTGAAGAGTTTTAGTGAAAAAAGGTTTCAGTTTTCAGGCGACTGTGAATTAAATCGGTTTAACTGAAAGCAAACGAATTATTAAAATTATTAAGTAAATTTTAAAACAAGCGTGCGAAATTTTATTTATAAAAAATAAAATAGTAAAAAAGCAATAATAGTTTTTTAATAGAATAAAAAACGAAGCCTTACTTTGATAAAATCAAAAAAACAATATATTTAAAATAAGTAGAAATTTTTTATTATAAAAACCCACAAATATTAAAAAAAAACAAATATGTCTATAAATTTATTTAAAAAATATTTTATTTTAACGGCTTTTCTGTTGATGCAGTTTTTTAAAAGTGGTTGGTAAAAAAATATTAGAATTTAAAAAAAAAATTTCTTTTAACAAATTTTATATATATTTAATTAAATGTTTTTTCTTTTTGATTTTCTTCTCCTTCTAATGTGTGCATTCAACAACATTTTATCCTGTGTGTGTGTGTACGTGCATTTTTATTCAAAAAATATCTTGTTGATGATGATGGAAATGATGTGTTCTATCACTTCAATTGCTGCGGTTTCTTGTACAATGTTTTTTTTTTGTGCTGCCAATTTTTGTGTTACCAATAAACGAAAAATAAAAATGCTAAAAAATTCTTTTATTGCAACATCCACTCTTGGGTTGTCCTTTCATGTTGGTTGGCTGCTCTTCACAAGGCTTTGCCATAAAATGCTTTGTTTGCGATTCCAGTGATAATCCCAGCTGTGCGGATATTAAATCAAACAGCAGCATTGTTGCAGAGGTAAGTAGAACAACAAAATGAATGAATGCACGAATTTTTATGTTTTCAAGATACTAAAAAAAGATTTGAGCTGCTGAATTTTCTTAGTAGTATTTTTTCTTGCCACATAAGTGGCTTTAAATGACAAATCCTGCGAGATTTATTTGATAGTTTTTGTTTTTTTTTTTAATGAAAAAAACTAGTTTTAAGTAAAAATTTTAAAGTCAAAACAAGCACATTATAAACCATACTACCAAATAAAAACTTTCCTGTAGATTCTTTTGTAAATATTTGGGCAAGTTTCTGCCATATATACATATTTTTTAGTGCAAATGAATTATGTGCGCAATTTTTTACTTGAGTTACTTTTAATTTATAATTTAAATTAAATAATTTTAATTTATAATTTAGCGTTTTTATGAATAATAAATATATTTGTTATAAATGTATATATAATTATATTTAAATATGTAATATAAAACGAATTATAAAACGTTTGCTTTTGAACCTCTGTCAAAGTCGTTTTTTTTAATAAATACCTATATAAGGCATACATCTTTTAATGTTCAAACGCCCAGAGTCCCGAAAAATCCCTGAATATCAAAAAAAATTTTGGATCCCAAAATATCCCCAAGTCCTGGGATTTGATTTTTTGAAATCCTGAATCCTGGGATTCTGAAAACCAATCCCGACGGGCTTCCCTATTGTCAACATACTAAACGTTAGTGTTGAAGTTTATTTTTGAGAAAACGTAGAAGTTGTGTTGTTGTGTCAGAAAAAAACGATAAAAAAAATGTTTAGACCTTTACAAAAGGCATTTAAAATATAATAATTTGACATCATAAGCTCGAAATGAGAAAAATTTAACATACGTTGTTGTTAATGAAAACCACAGAACTATTCACAGGCCTGTTAATTTATATGCGGTCTTCTTTTAATGTTTGTCAGAATTTTTACAATTAAGCTGAATATTTGTTAATGCACCAACAATCCCGAATTATTATTTTACTTATCCAGTGAAATATTTTTTTTATTAAAAAATACATCGAAATGTCTTAGAACAACTATAAAATACGAACTTTAGCCTAAGTGAGAAATAACCTAAACAAAGAAACAATAACAAAAATTAAAAATTAAAAAAACCCCAATATATCTATATGTGACCCGGTCTATGAAAAGGTGGCTTATGATTCAAAAAATTATTTATTATTACCCAGAAACTGACGAAATGCCTTGTTTATCTACAGCTGATTTCTCGAAATTTTGTTTTTGAGTCATAAGCCACCTTTTCATAGACCGGATCACATATAGAAAAGATGTGATATCTTCTAAGCAGCTGGACCATTTTTATTAAAACATACACAGAGAAAACAGATTCGTTGAGACAACCGAATTTGTTGCCAATCGAATTTTGGCGGTTGCACCAACTATATAGAATTCTGGTATGACGACTGCAATTTGATTGTGGTACCCTATATTTTAATTATAACCCTTAACCAAATAGTTGCAGCAACAGAAAAAATTGGTTACCAGTATGGATTTTGAAATAAAAGTTATTCTCGCTACCGAAAATATGGTTAATATAACTAAAACAATATCATAATTGGTACCTGTGAAAGAAAAATTGGAATTCCTTGCTGAAATAAAATAAGCAAAAAAATGCAAATAAAAATACACAATTTAAGAAATTTATTATTTAACATATTGTCATAAGTTATTTTTAATTAAAATTTATTTATTTCAACCACACATTTTGAACAGCCACAAACCTGTTATCTTATGCACAGACTTTCAAAAACCATTTGAGAATTCATAAATCATAATATCTTTGAAAGTCACAAAAGTTAATTTTTAATTTGCTGCAACGAGTATAAACTATGATAGTAAACTCAACCTATAGTTAGTTGCAGCAACTGATAGAAAGTGTTTATTTTAACATTAATATAGAACGACAATTTTTTAGTTGCCAATACCAAAAGTTGGTAGTAAAATCCAATTCATAATATTTTATTCGGTTGTGTTAACCAATCAGTTAATTAGTCATGACAAAAGCATACGCTCGGTTGATGCAAACAATTTAAGAATTGTGAGAATCATATCTTTATTGCAATTATGCCGTTATGGCAATAAACATGGATTGGTTTTTGGATTAACAGAAAATTGATAGCGTGAACTGAAATATAGTTTATGCAAATTATATTTTATTGGACTAACCATTTTACAACCAATCTTTTTTCTGGGTGTAGTTAAGAACCCTCTCGATCAAGACACCTTTCAAACAAATAAAAAAAAATCAAAATCGGTCCAGCCGTTTGGTCTGTACGTGGACTAGCTAGGGCTGGGCATATTATTGTTATTAATGAAAGTTAGTGCTTCAGTACTGCTGTTGATAGGCGTATTGTTTACCAATATAATATCGTCCTCATTCAGAAGATCCTCAATAATAGCATTTTATACCCAGGTTTATACTTCGCCGCTCAGAAATCAACTAAAAGTTGGAACAAGTTCTATTCCTGAGTAGCACCGCTTAGCCGCTCAGAAATGCCGCTTATTGCGTGGCCACTTCAGTAGTATTCCATATGTTTTAATTTTTTGCACCTCACCGCTCAGCCGCTCACCGCTTTGCCACTCATTGCGTGGCCTCGGCCTTACAGATCCACTGACACCCACTACAAACTTATAACATCCCTTGTTTTTGCTCAGCGGTTAAAAATATGTTCCATCAAACATTAACTAAAATTTTATTTATAAAATGTCTATTGTGGTAAAAATCGGTTTTTATTCGCATAACTCGAGCAAAATTTCATACAATGCAATAAATTCTTTAAAAAAAACTTGTGCTGTGCAGTTACCATCTTTTCTGTTTTCGCTTAATTGCTTACAACTTTCTTTATTCCTTCTTTATTATTAGTATACTAGTTGTGTTGTGTCTTACAAGCCGGATGAAAAAAGTTGTACAAATTCTTTAGAAATTCATGCTGAGCCAGATTTTTCATATAACTTTCAATTTTAGGTCGTGCAAAAAATTTCATAAATGTTTATGAAGAATTTTATAATGCGAATTCTCCAAAGTTTTCATTATAGTTGGTGTATAAAATCAGACAAGGAAATCAGATCCAAGAAGTACCAAAAATACTTTAAAAATTTTTGTTATGAAATTTTTCTATGTCTCACCTTTCTCCAATAGCCTATTTATTATACAGAAAACTTTTTCTCTTAATCATACCAGTGATTAAAAAAAACAAATACAAATGATCAATAAAAAAATTTAACTATAACAGTGAAACTTTTTAATTAATTAAATGTTTGAACAAATATTGAATCGACTCAATTAAAGTTTTCATGGTATTTTTTCTCCAATGTTAATAGGAAAAATATTTTTTTTGTATAGAAAATAGAAAAGCTTTTATAAATTTTATGAAAAAACTGACCCCCATATTCATAAAAAAATAAAATGAATTTGAAATTCGTTTTAGGAAAATTTTGTATGAAAAATTTGAAATAAAATACATTTCAAATTTTATGAATATGGGGGTGAGATTTTCTACAAAATAACATTCAAGATTAACTTAAAAAATGGCGCATAGGCGAAACCAGCATATTTATCAACAGAATTTAACAATATACAATATAAAAAAGGATTGCTTGTTAATAGTATTAATTGCCGCACAAAAAATAGTTTTCCTTTCCTAGAAACAGTCATTAAATTTTATAAAAATTTACTCAAATCAAATTTTTGTATATAATTTGCTTTGCCCTGCACAATAAGTCGCTTAAAATTTAATGAAGCTTTAAGCTGAATTTAACTGTGCCACCCTTTTATTACCTTAATATCGATAAAGAAAATTTAATTTGAAATTCAATATCTGATTCAAACGTAAATGTACATAAGCAAGACAGATTCATTTCCAGGTAGTATCAGGATTACAAAAACAATGAAAAAATACAACAATGAAAAAAACAACATGGGTTGTAGTTCATCAAAAACTTCAAAAATAGAATTTGTTTAACATAACAATAATAAAAATTATTCACATAACTTTGAAAATATTTCTCCGCGGCAGCTACCACTAACAACATTTGCAACGTTTCGCACTTCTCACAATTTTTTAATAGTTTTTTCATATTTATAAATTTGTTTTCACAGAATTTTTTTTAATAAAATATTTTTCATATTGAATTTTTTTAACATTTTCTTTTAATTTCTCTTTCGTAAAAAATTTTTGAAGTTTCTGATGAACTTTAATTTGAAAAAAAAATAGCTCAGCTGAATTTCCGCTACTACCTTGTGAATGTGCCTTGGTACATAAGTATGTATGTACTCGTATGCACATATTTACATGTATACGTGTGTGAGTGAATGTGTGCTTTTACATTCAAATAATATGAATGGAAATGTTTTCGTGTTAAAAACCTGTTCAAAATCCATTTACTTTTATAAATTCAGTTGTCAACTGTAACCCAATAAATAAAAAAACACTTCATTCTTTTATAAAATATAATAACGTAAATGGGGAAAATATGTATTTGCAAGCCGTAGTTAGCAATGAGATAACAATTTTACTTGGGGTAACACAGAAAAAAATATCATCAAAATGCACCCAGCAAAACAAGTTGTTCATAATTAATTTAAATTGAAATATATATTTAGTTAATACAAAAAATTAAGTTGTTGATACGACAAACACAGAAATTATTTTCAATAAACTGATCTAACCAAATTTAATGTTGTACATGGCGCAAAAACTCAAAAATTTTTTAATATTTTTGTTATTAAAAATGTCAACTAAAGATTTCGATGCTGCTTATTGTTGATATAACAAATTTAAATTTTTCTAATATATTAAATTACTAAACAAAATTATTTGTTAAATTATATCATATCGAATATAAATTATTTGCTGGGTTTTGTATAAGTTACTAAGCCTACTATGCTTATTTTTCTTTTGTGATTTTCAAAAATATTATTATTTGTGAATTCTCAAATGGTTTTTGAAAGTCTGTACATAAGATAAGAGGTTTGTGACTGTTCAAAATGTGTGGTTGAAGTCTACTGACGATTTGTTACAGCAACAATGAAATGCATATAGACATCGCTGAACCACCAGCAAATAAATTTCAAATTAAAATAAACTTGACAATATGTCGAATAGTAAATTTCTTAAATGTTAAATTATATCATAACGGAATACGCACATGGAGAAGAACTCGCATTTTGTGTGTATTCATTATTTGCTTATCTAATAACGATTTGCTCTTTAGCTGAGTGGTAAGTACGTCAGTCTATTAGTCAAGAGATCGCCGGTTCGATTCATCCCAAACAACTTAAAAATTCAACACAAAACCAAGTTCTAGGAAAAAATAAAAAAAAAAAAAAACAAACAAAGAAACAACACATTCGAATTTGAGAAACAAATTCATTAAAAATTTTTGTTTTCTGTTAACAACTCAATTGTGAATAACACAATCATTTTAATTGGAAATAATTGAGTTGATTTTGTTTTCTTATGTTACAAATGCGTGTTTGTATTTACAAAAATCATTGTAGGTGCCTTTTTAAATAGTATTTTAATTGTATTCACAAATAAATTACTTGTATTTACAAATCTTTTTTTTCTGTGTAGCTACAGAACATTTGGGTGCTCAGATAGCAGCACTTGGTAGTGAAGGCTAGCAGCTTATATTACACAGAAAAAAAAAAGATTTGTAAATACAAGTAATTTATTTGTGAATACAATTAAAATACTATTTAAAAAGGCACCTACAATGATTTTTGTAAATACAAACACGCATTTGTAACATAAGAAAACAAAATCAACTCAATTATTTCCAATTAAAATGATTGTGTTATTCACAATTGAGTTGTTAACAGAAAACAAAAATTTTTAATGAATTTGTTTCTCAAATTCTAATGTGTTGTTTCTTTGTTTGTTTTTTTTTTTTTTATTTTTTCCTAGAACTTGGTTTTGTGTTAAATTTTTAAGTTGTTTGGGATGAATAATAGACTGACGTACTTACCACTCAGCTAAAGAGCAAATCGTTATTAGATAAGCAAATAATGAATACACACAAAATGCGAGTTCTTCCTACATGTGCGTATTCCGTTATGATATAATTTAACAAATAATTTTGTTGAGTAATTTAATAGATTAGAAAAATTTAAATTTGTTATATCAACAATAAGCAGCATCAAAATCTTTAGTTGACATTTTTAATAACAAAAATATTCAAAAATTTTTGAGTTTTTGCGCCATGTACAACATTAAATTTGGTTAGATCAGTTTATTGAAAATAATTTCTGTGTTTGTCGTATCAACAACTTAATTTTTTGTATTAACTAAATATATATTTCAATTTAAATTAATTATGAACAACTTGTTTTGCTGGGTGCATTTTGATGATATTTTTTTCTGTGTATGGAACTAATGTTTCAGAGGATTCAGTGCTGGTGCCTTCATCATTTACTATTTCGCCCTTTTTATATTACCTTCTACTTTGAAAGTACTAGACTTTATCCGTTTTGGGTAATATCACTCACATTGGGAGACAAGCGGGTAAATGCCTTCGAAAACTTGGCAAATATAACGAAACGAGATTGTTTCAGATATGATGATAAAACTGTATATGCCGACGCGAAATGCCATATAAAGTATTGAAATATAATTTAAACGACCCTTTAAAAAATCAAATCCGTATCTCATATAGTTGCATAAACTTTCCTTTTCCGGTTTATAGCAAATGTGTCATGGTCACACTGGTCGACGGTAATGCCGTGAACAAGGGTAAAACCGTCGATCAGCTGTCTTTTGTAGTTGGAAAGCGGTAAGAAGGAATAGAAAGATTTTTTTTAGCAGAAAAGAAATAAAAAAAAGGAATGGAGTTGATCTGGAAAGGTAGCTCCCAGAAGCTACCAACAAAATAAAGATGGCAGTAAGCGCAGGCATTTTGGCGGGGGAAAATAAAAAGCCACGTCAGAGTGGAAGAAGAAAAAGGGAAGAAAAAGATAAGTTTTGGTAGGTAGAGAGGAGGGACTCTTTTTTCGTTCTGTTTGGGCTGTGATGGTGATCGGAAGTGATGTGGCTTGGCTATTGAAGAAAAAAGAAAACAAATTCAAAAATTGTGAAGTGCTAAAATTTAAAAATATATAAAATTAAATAAAAAATCAAAAATTTAGAAAAAAAATATATGAAATGAAATGGAAAAGAAAAGAAAATTTAAAGCCTTATAAAAAAAACAAAAATCTGCTTTATTAACAATAATAAAACTAAGAAAGTGATAAATTAAAACAGATGTTCAGTCAATATCTTTCTTTAAAATGTTAAAAAGTGACTGAAAACTTAAAACTAAGGTGAACAAATTAGTATTGAAAAAAGTGAAAATTACAAAATAACGAAGAAAAATTGAACAAACAATATAAAAAGAAAAATTACTTGAACAGATACTTAAAACCAAAATTTACAACAGAAAATAAGAAGCCCTAGCACCGTCACCTGCAACACGCCACATCCATCGAGGGAACTGGAAAAGCCAACGCAACGACGAAAAGCTCCATAACCCGTGAGGATTAAGTACCCGACTCCCAGGTATTTTGCCAATGACTTCGGACACACGAGACTGGACAGGACGGACCGTCTAAAAATATATATATTTTATTACAACAGTTTTTTTAGATTTTTTTTTAAGATTAACATAAGTACCTTTCATTTGTAGAAACTCTTCACAAAATGGTGAATAATTCCACGCTAGGTAGGGTGATCTCAGCCTAGGTAGCGCGAGAGACACGAAAAAGAGAGGGTATTTGCCCAACTAGGTGCCATGTTGACTTTAAGGAAAGAAAATAATTTTTGTGTTTAATATATATATATATATATGAATGTATGTATATGCAATTTTGACTTAACTTAGGAGAACTTAGGACATAGGACACGCCACTGACGGACGGCAGTCCGGGGAAAGAGATCCCAATATGAGTAACTAAAAGGAAAAGGGAGAAAAGTTTTTATTGTAAGGAAAATTTAAAAATTTCAAAATTTAAATTATCATTTTTTTTAATTATAAAAACAGCTAAAAAAAATTTTAGTTTTTGAGTTCACATACATACATTTTTTTTATATGAGATTTACTTTTTAACTTTTTTTATTGTCCTGTAATGAGTTAAACATATTAATCTGAAAAAAAAATATATTTTTTCATTAATTTTTATTGTAAATAAAAAAACGCAATATGTGTACCCATTTTATTTTGAAGCGCTAGAACCTTTTTTTTTATTTAACAGGATGGAACTATAAATTTTGTGGCGGAAAGGTAAGTAAGGTAAAGTAGAGTTTTCCAAGGGTGACGTAAGTTAAGGGACATCGCAGACTGAGTGCGATGTCACGGAGAAGTTTTCTGACTTCTAAGGGGAGGGTTGAAGGCCGTGGCATAACACCTGCCAAGCAAATTTGGTCGTTTGTGTGTGTGTAGGTATCAGAGGGAGGTAATTACGATTTGCTTCGGGCTCCAAATTTCTTTTTTTTGACCATCTAAATTTTTTTTTTGCTTCCATTTATGGAGTATTTGGCTGGCATGATTTTTTTGTTGTTGACTATTGTAGATGCTGGACCTCTAGATGGATTGGCAAGAACCACCCCAAGACGGCGAGCCCTAGCCGGGGATACGCCAGCATGCCAGCACGGCCAATCATCTGGCAACCACCACGTCCATATGATTTCAACCCCATTTGTTACCATACACAACTACGTTAATCTACAAAATCAGTCATTACAAATGTCCCTTTACTTTCCAACATTAGCTCTTTAGGTAGCCGACATACATTCTTACATCACTCATACGCACGCATGTACATATACAGTAGGTCCATTCTAAGGGAAGTTGAAATGAAATATATATAAGCCGTGGAAATTGCAATGAATTTTGCTTTAACGAAATATATTAAGTTTATTTTCCTATCCTACAAAAAATAGTCTAGCGGCGTTGTATTGCCTGATCTTAAAAGCCATTTTGTGGTTTCATTCTACGAATGTTAAATTTAATAAATAAATTATAGCACGTATGCTGTATGATACATTGCACCATCTTGTTACAAACAGAGCTCATCCACACAGCATTTGTATTTGTATTATAACACTTGGATGCTTTAACAGACCCTGGTTGCTTGATTAGTCAACCATAAAATGTAGAAAGAGCGTAATAGGTTTTGCGAACTGAACCATATTTTTCCATAGATTTTGCAAGTCTTTGTTCAGGTGTCTGCTTTCACCTGTTGATATGGCAGACTTAACATAAAACAAGTAGAAATCTGTTAAAATTTCACATAATCAAGGAATATTGCCAACTTAAAATTCCAATGCATTATGTTGTTAGCATAAAAGACGAGGTTTAACATGATCTTAACGAGTCTTGCCATACAATTTTACATTAAAAATCACACTTGTATGTGATCGTGAGTTAAAACTACATTATGTGGCGACTTTTAATGTCAAGTTGTATTAATTTGATATGTACATACATACATACATACATACATACATACAAATATATTAATATATAAAATGTCCTCATATTTTTTGCCATATGTTTTTCTCTACTCATTATGAATCTGTATCAGTGGGTATGCCAGCCAACCTGTCATGGGGCTATTTTAAGTCTTGAAAATACATTTATTCAATTGCAGTTGTTGACTAAATGATTGTTGCTTGTATATATTTCCAGAATAAATGTCTTATTGTGTTTTATTTTTAATACACTTATTGTCTCATGTTGTTATCTTGCATCTGCAACAAGTACACGCCCTTATCACAATGTTAAAAAAGTATGCACTCTTTTTTGTTGTTTTTTAATATTATTTTTGTTTTTTAAATAAAACCTTACCTTTTTTTAACCATTATTTCCAAAGGCAATCTTGAAATCTTAAAAATAAATATAACAATACACCTGATGTAAATAAATCTAATGAAAATCTTTCTGTACAAAAATTATTTGGTTTTGGTTAAGCAGGTTAAGCATTAGAAACAATTTATCTTAGTTTGTTTAACGATCTTTGTGCTTGAGTTCTGCTGATGAGTTAGTTGTTTAAGCAGCAATCCAAATTAAATGGACTATATATCGTGCAAGAAATATATTTTTGAAAATAATTAAATGATCTATTTTTCATGCAAATATATTTTAATGAAAAATATTGAATGGACTATGTATATGTATATCGTACATTTTTCATGCAAAAAATATTTTATGAAAAAAGTTAAATGGGCTATACATCGTCCATTTTGCATGCAAAAAATATTTTTATGAAAAAAATTAAATGGAAAATGCATCGTCCATTTTTCATGCAAAAAATAATTTGATGAAAAAAAAATAAGAAGACAATGCATCGTCCATTTTTCATCAAAAGTTAAATGAACTATACATCGTCCATTTTTCATGCAAAAAATATTTTTATGGAAAAAATTAAATGGGCTAAGCATCGTCCGTTTTTCATGCAAAACATTTTTTATGAAAAAAATTAAATGGACTATACATCGTTCATTTTTCTTCAAAAAAATATTTTTATGAAAAAAGTTAAATGGACTATAATACATCGTCCATTTTTCATGCAAAAATATTTTTTTGAATAAAAATAAATGGACTATACATCGTCCATTTTTCATGCAAAAAAAATGGACTATACATAGTAATTTTTTTTATATAAATTCATTTACACTAAAGTTGGTATGATCCGAGTATGGCTTGAATCTCATCAATCGAGTTTTGTCAGCATTTACGAAATATTTTTCTGAAAAAAATTAAATGGACTATACATCGTCCATTTTTCATGCAAAAAATATTTATTTGAAAAAACTTAAATGGACTCTACATCGTCCATTTTTCATCCAAATCATTTTTTATGCAAAAAATTAAATGGACTATACATCCTTAATTTTTTATAAAAAAAATATTTTTATGAAAAAAATTAAATGGACTATACATCGTCCATTTTTTCATGCAAAAAATGTTTTTATGAAAAAACTTAATGGACGTCCATTTTTCATGCAAAAACTATTTTTATGAAAAAAGTTTAATGGGATATCCATCGTCCATTTTTCATCCTAAAATCATTTTAATGAAAAATTTTAAATGGACTATAAATAGTTTATTTTTCATAAAAAAATATTTTTATGAAAAAAGTTAAATGGTCTATAAATCGTCCATTTTACATGCAAAAAATATTTTTATGAAAAAAATTTAATGTAATATACATACATACATCGGTTCTTTTTCATCAAAAAAATATTTTTATGAAAAAAGTTAAATGGACTATACATCGTCCATTTTTCATCCAAAAAATATTTTTATGAAAAAAATTAAAGGAACTATACATTGTCCATTTTTCAAGCAAAAAATATTTTTATGAAAAAAATTAAATCAACTATACATCATCCATTTTTCATCCAAAAAATATTTTTATGAAAAAAGTTAAATGGACTATACATCGTCCATTTTTCATCCAAAAAATATTTTTATGAAAAAAATTAAAGGAACTATACATTGTCCATTTTTCAAGCAAAAAATATTTTTATGAAAAAAATTAAATCAACTATACATCATCCATTTTTCATCCAAAAAATATTTTTATGAAAAAATTTATATGGGCTATACATCGTCCATTTTTCATGCAAAAAATATTTTTATGAAAAAAATTAAATGGACTATAATACATCGTCCATTTTTCATGCAAAAAATATTTTTTTATGAAAAAATTTAAATGGGCTATATATCGTCTATTTTTAATGCAAAAAATATTTTTGTGAAAAATTTTAAATGGACATCGTCCATTTTTCATGCAAAAAAATATTTTTATGAAAAAATTTATATGGGTTATACATCGTCCATTTTTCAACTACTTTTCGTGCAAAAAAATTGATGGGCTATACATCATCCATTTTTCATGCAAAAAAATTTTTTAGAAACAAATTTAATGGGCTATACATCGTCTATTTTTCAATTTTTTATGAAAAAATTTAATGGAATATAAATTGTCCATTTCGTATGCAAAAAATTAATTAGGCTATACACCGTCTATTTTTCATGCAAAAAACTAAATGGACTATACATACAAAATTGAATGGACTGAATACATAGTCCATTTTGCAATTTTTTATTAAAAAATTTAATTTACTATAATTTGTCCATTTCGTAATCAAAAAATTAAATGTACTATATACCTCGTCTTTTTTTCGTACAAAAAATTTAATGGGCTATACATCATCCATTTTTCATGCAAAAAAATTTTTTTTGAAAAAAATTTAATGGGCTATACATTGTCTATTTTTAAATTTTTTATGAAAAAATTTAATGGAATATAAATCGTCCATTTCATATGCAAAAAATTAAACAGGCTATACATCGTCTATTTTTCATGCAAAAAACTAAATGGACTATACATTCAAAATTTAATGGACTGAATACATAGTCCATTTTACAATTTTTTATTAAAAATTTAATTTACTATAATTTGTCCATTTCGCGTGCAAGAAATTAAATGGACGGTTACATGTCACAGCGTCCAAGGACATAATGTCCATGGACGTTATGACAAAGAAAATGTGTCGTAGTGTCCATGGACATTATGGCACTTTTGAAATTGTCTTAAAGTTCATGAACACTATGACATTATAATTAGGGACATTATGTCGCTTTTTAATGTGTCCGTAAGTCCACAATTTTAGGAATAAAAAAATCTTTATATTTTTAAGAAACAATTTATTTATTGAAAATACAACAAAATAAGGACTGGCTTCTCGCACAAAAAAATAAGGACTGGCTTCTCGGTCTTTCTCATATCAATGCACAATATTGAGTTTTTGAATGTATTTCTTATTGAAATATATTCAAACTATTTTCTACAATCTGTCTACAATATGGACATAGCAACTAATTGACTTATGGAAACCGATTGACTAAGATCTTCATTTCGGATAGCTTCAAAAAATTCTAGGAATTGTCCGTGCTTTCCTATTTTTTGAGAAAGTTTAGAATTAAAACCTTCTAAGGCACTTGTTGTTCTGACAAGATCCTTATAAACAGAAAATCCCCGAGGAGTTACCTGAAAAGGAAATGAATAAACTTTTTTCATCAATTTGAAAAATATTTGAGTATATAAAAAATTATAATGATTAATATAAAACAAAAGTTAAATTCTGAATAAAATATTATTGATTATTCGAAAATGAAAATGGTTACATGTCACAGCGTCCAAGGACGAATTATATTCAATTTAATTTTTTATAAAAATTTAAATTTTGCATGAAAAATAGACGATGTATAGTGTATATAATTTTTTGCATACAAATCGGACGATTTATAGTCGATAAATTTTTTTCATAAAAAATTTAAAAAAATACGATGTATAGTCCATTAAATTTTTTTCATACAACAATTTTTTGCATGAAAAATGGATGATGTATAGTTTATTAAATTCATTGCACGAAAAGAAGACGACGTATATAGTCCACTTAAGTTTTTACATACGAAATGGACGAATTATAGTCAATTTAATTTTTTATAAAAATTTAAAAAATGGACGATGTATAGTCCATTAAATTTTGTATATATAGCCAGTCCATTTAATTTTTTGCATGAAAAATAGACGATGTATACTGTATATAATTTTTTGCATATGAATCGGACGATTTATAGTCGATAAAATTTTGTCATAAAAAATTGAAAAAAAGACGATGTATAGTCCATTAATTTTTTTTCATACAAAAAATTTTGCATGAAAAATGGATGATGTATAGTTTATTAAATTCTTTGCACGAAAAGAAGACGACGTAAATAGTCCACTTCAGTTTTTACATAAGAAAAAGGACGAATTATAGTCAATTTAATTTTTTATAAAAATTTTAAAAATGGACGATGTAGTCCATTAAATTTTGTATATAAAGCCAGTCCATTAAATTTTTTGCATGAAAAATAGACGACGTATAGTGTTATAATTTTTGTGCACACGAATCGGACGATTTATAGTCGATAAAATTTTGTCATAAAAAATTGAAAAAAAGACGATGTATATATAGTCCATTAAATTTTTTTCATAAAAAATTTTTTTGCATGAAAAATGGATGATGTATAGTTTATTTAATTCTTTGCACGAAAAGAAGACGACGTATATAGTCCACTTAAGTTTTTACATACGAAATGGACAAATTATAGTCAATTTACTTTTTTTTTTTTTTTTTTTTTTTTTTTTTTTATGAATTGAATAGGCTAAAGTTCGTAACGCTTTTTAAGCCAAATTACATGTGATAATTATTAATGAACAAATAACATTAAAGTTAGTTGTAAATATTCTGACAACAACTCATAGTTGAACGGAACAGCCAGCCGTTTTCGAAGGCCACTAAACCTTCCTCATCAGCGTTCTTCTGTGTTTTGGTCCACTGTGTGTGGTGTCAGTTGATGTAGATGTCTGCCTTAT
The DNA here is from genome assembly GCA_944452675.1 of Tachina lurida. Lineage (NCBI taxonomy): Eukaryota > Metazoa > Arthropoda > Insecta > Diptera > Tachinidae > Tachina > Tachina lurida. The sequence goes on along the minus strand of OX101753.1, from coordinate 155,153,778 downwards.
ATACGTAACTTTATTGCAAATGGAATATGTGAATTGGTTTGATTCATTTCATTTCAATTTGCTAATGTGTTTCGTAATGTATACGCAAGTTACCATCTCTGAATATATACCATCTGTTATATATATTACCATCTTCTATATATATTACAACAGTCTTACCATTGTCGTTTTGTTTCTTACTAACTATACACATGTTTGTTAATTTGCTTATTTTTGTTCTACTTAAGACAAACTTTTTTGGTTTGTTACTATTAAGTATATTTTTATTTTTTTAATTTTTGCCACAAGCCAATGACTATTAATTAGTTAATTTAATTATTATTTTTCGAACTGTATTTGTTTCTATATTCTTATGAATTGAATAGGCTAAAGTTCGTAACGCTTTTTAAGCCAAATTACATGTGATAATTATTAATGAACAAATAACATTAAAGTTAGTTGTAAATATTCTGACAACAACTCATAGTTGAACGGAACACGGCTGGCTGTTCCGTTCAACTATGAGTTGTTGTCAGAATATTTACAACTAACTTTAATGTTATTTGTTCATTAATAATTATCACATGTAATTTGGCTTAAAAAGCGTTACGAACTTTAGCCTATTCAATTCATAAGAATATAGAAACAAATACAGTTCGAAAAATAATAGTCAATTTAATTTTTTATAAAAATTTTAAAAATGGACGATGTATAGTCCATTAAATTTTGTATATATAGCCAGTCCATTTAATTTTTTGCATGAAAAATGGATGATGTATAGCTTATTAAATTCTTTGCACGAAAAGAAGACGACGTATATAGTCCACTTAAGTTTTTACATACGAAATGGACGAATTATAGTCAATTTAATTTTTTTTTTTTAAATTTTAAAAATGGACGATGTATAGTCCATTAAATTTTGTATATATAGCCTGTCCATTTAATATTTTGCATGAAAAATAGATGATGTATTGTCAATATAATTTTTTGCACATGAATCGGGCGATTTATAGTCGATAAAATTTTTTCATAAAAAATTTAAAAAAATACGATGTATAGTCCATTAAATTTTTTTCATAAAAAATTTTTTTGCATGAAAAATGGATGATGTATAGTTTATTAAATTCTTTGCACGAAAAGAAGACGACGTACATATATAGTCCACTTAAGTTTTTACATACGAAATGGTCGAATTATAGTCAATTTAATTTTTTATACCCTTTACCAACAAAAATGGTAAAAGGGTATATATAGGTTTGTCATTCCGTTTGTAATTTCTATAATATCAATAAGCGACACATAAAATATATATATTCTGGATCCTTATGCATAGGGAAGACGAATAAGCGATGTCCGTCTGTCCGTCTGTCCGTCTGTCCGTCTGTCCGTCTGTCTGTACGTGAAATCGGTTTTCCGAAGCTCCCAGAAAAGCTAGAGACTTCGTTCTTGGACTGGTGTGTCAGAAATTTTCCAAAATAGATTGGTGTTGAAATTCAGCAAAATCGACCAGCCGATTGCAGAGCTGGAAAACGTAAACTTCATTTTGCCATATAAAAGTAACTGCCGAAAACAAATTTTTATTTTTTTTTAATAAATAAACTTATTTTACACTTCAGTACGACTAAAATTGGAATTTTCAATTAAAAAAATATAAAAAAATTAAAAAGACGGTTCCAGAGTTGGAAAACTTTAACTTTTTGTGTTATGTAAACTTAACTATGTCTAAAATTATATTAGCATTTTCTCGAGAACCGTAAGAGCTAAAGACCTGAAATTTGGACACAGTGTGTAGACCTTTGGCCGCTACAACAACAAATACATGAGAGTTGGAAATTAAAGGGTGTTCCAAAACGAGCAACGAAAAATGTTAAAATCCCATGTAATATACATACAATTGTATGTATGTATGTATATACACTTGAAATTTGTGAGGTTAGTGTATTTTTATACAGACTACAAAAATTAACACTAATATTTCAAAAAATTTAAAATAAAGGGTGTTGCATCAGTTAATGCAATTTTGACTATGCAATTTTGACAACTTGCTGTGTCTTGGAAACCGTAAAAGCAAAACTCTTGAAATTTTCAAAAACGGTAAAACTAAAAAAACCAAAAATTATAAAATCGCCAAACCGAAAAAAATCGCCAAAAACAAACAAAAAATCGCCAAAATAAAAAAAAACCAAATTAAAAATAAATTTCTAGGACTAAAATAAATCGCATAAACGGAAAAATTGCTAAAATGAAAAAAAAATCGCCAAAATGAAAGAAAATCGCCAAAATGAAAAAAAATCGCCAAAATGAAAAAAATCGCCAAAACGAAAAAAAACCTAAAAAAACAGAAAAAAATCGCCAAAATGAAAAAAAATCGCCAAATTGAAAAAAATCGCCAAAACGAAAAAAAACCCCAAAAAACAGAAAAAAATCGCCAAAATGGAAAAAAGCACCAAATTACAAAAAAAAATTCTAAGACTAAAATAAATCGCGATAAACCGGAAAAATTGCTAAAATAAAAAAAATCGCTAAAATGAAAGAAAATCACCAAAATGAAAAAAACCCCAAAATGAAAAAAAAATTTTTACATACGATATGAACGAATTATAGTCAATTTAATTTTTTATAAAAATTTTAAAAATGGACGATGTATAGTCCATTAAATTTTGTATATATAGCCAGTCCATTTAATTTTTTGCATGAAAAACAGACGATGTATAGTGTATATAATTTTTTGCATACGAATCGGACGTTTTATAGTCGATAAAATTTTTTCATAAAAAATTTAAAAAAATACGATGTAGATATAGTCCATTATATTTTTTTCATAAAAAAAATTTATTGCATGAAAAATGGATGATGTATAGTTTATGAAATTCATTGCACGAAAAGAAGACGACGTATATAGTCCACTTAAGTTTTTATATACGAAATGGACGAATTATAGTCAATTTAATTTTTTATAAAAATTTTAAGAATGGACGATGTATAGTCCATTAAATTTTGTATATATACCCTGTCCATTTAATATTTTGCATACGAATCCGATGATTTATAGTCGATAAAATTTTTTCATAAAAAATTGAAAAAAGACGATGTATAGTCCATTAAATTTAAAAAAAAAAAATAATTTTTGCATGAAAAATGGATGATGTATAGTTTATTAAAATCTTTGCACGAAAAGAAGTCGACGTATATAGTCCACTTAAGTTTTTACATACGAAAAGGACGAATTATAGTCAATTTAATTTTTTATAAAAATTTTAAAAATGGACGATGTATAGTCCATTAAATTTTGTATATATAGCCAGTCCATTTAATTTTTTGCATGAAAAATAGACAATGTATAGTGTATATAATTTTTTGCATGCGAATAGGACGATTTATAGTAGATAAAATTTTTTCATAAGAAATTTAAAAATATACGATGTATAGTCCATTATATTTTTTTCATAAAAAAATTTTTTGCATGAAAAATGGATGATGTATAGTTTATTAAATTCTTTGCACAAAAAGAAGACGACGTATATAGTCAACTTAAGTTTTTACATACGAAATGGACGAATTATAGTCAATTTAATTTTTTATAAAAATTTTAAAAATGGACGATGTATAGTCCATTAAATTTTGTATATATAGCCAGTCCATTTAATTTTTTGTATGAAAAACAGACGATGTATAGTGTATATAATTTTTTGCATATGAATCGGACGATTTATAGTCGATAAAATTTTTTCATAAGAAATTTAAAAAAATACGATGTATAGTCCATTATATTTTTTTCATAAAAAAATTTTTTGCATAAAAAATGGATGATGTATAGTTTATTAAATTCTTTGCACAAAAAGAAGACGACGTATATAGTCAACTTAAGTTTTTACATACGATATGAACGAATTATAGTCAATTTAATTTTTTATAAAAATTTTAAAAATGGACGATGTATAGTCCATTAAATTTTGTATATATAGCCAGTCCATTTAATTTTTTGCATGAAAAACAGACGATGTATAGTGTATATAATTTTTTGCATACGAATCGGACGTTTTATAGTCGATAAAATTTTTTCATAAAAAATTTAAAAAAATACGATGTAGATATAGTCCATTATATTTTTTTCATAAAAAAAATTTATTGCATGAAAAATGGATGATGTATAGTTTATGAAATTCATTGCACGAAAAGAAGACGACGTATATAGTCCACTTAAGTTTTTATATACGAAATGGACGAATTATAGTCAATTTAATTTTTTATAAAAATTTTAAGAATGGACGATGTATAGTCCATTAAATTTTGTATATATACCCTGTCCATTTAATATTTTGCATACGAATCCGATGATTTATAGTCGATAAAATTTTTTCATAAAAAATTGAAAAAAGACGATGTATAGTCCATTAAATTTAAAAAAAAAAAATAATTTTTGCATGAAAAATGGATGATGTATAGTTTATTAAAATCTTTGCACGAAAAGAAGTCGACGTATATAGTCCACTTAAGTTTTTACATACGAAAAGGACGAATTATAGTCAATTTAATTTTTTATAAAAATTTTAAAAATGGACGATGTATAGTCCATTAAATTTTGTATATATAGCCAGTCCATTTAATTTTTTGCATGAAAAATAGACAATGTATAGTGTATATAATTTTTTGCATGCGAATAGGACGATTTATAGTAGATAAAATTTTTTCATAAGAAATTTAAAAATATACGATGTATAGTCCATTATATTTTTTTCATAAAAAAATTTTTTGCATGAAAAATGGATGATGTATAGTTTATTAAATTCTTTGCACAAAAAGAAGACGACGTATATAGTCAACTTAAGTTTTTACATACGAAATGGACGAATTATAGTCAATTTAATTTTTTATAAAAATTTTAAAAATGGACGATGTATAGTCCATTAAATTTTGTATATATAGCCAGTCCATTTAATTTTTTGTATGAAAAACAGACGATGTATAGTGTATATAATTTTTTGCATATGAATCGGACGATTTATAGTCGATAAAATTTTTTCATAAGAAATTTAAAAAAATACGATGTATAGTCCATTATATTTTTTTCATAAAAAAATTTTTTGCATAAAAAATGGATGATGTATAGTTTATTAAATTCTTTGCACAAAAAGAAGACGACGTATATAGTCAACTTAAGTTTTTACATACGATATGAACGAATTATAGTCAATTTAATTTTTTATAAAAATTTTAAAAATGGACGATGTATAGTCCATTAAATTTTGTATATATAGCCAGTCCATTTAATTTTTTGCATGAAAAACAGACGATGTATAGTGTATATAATTTTTTGCATACGAATCGGACGTTTTATAGTCGATAAAATTTTTTCATAAAAAATTTAAAAAAATACGATGTAGATATAGTCCATTATATTTTTTTCATAAAAAAAATTTATTGCATGAAAAATGGATGATGTATAGTTTATGAAATTCATTGCACGAAAAGAAGACGACGTATATAGTCCACTTAAGTTTTTATATACGAAATGGACGAATTATAGTCAATTTAATTTTTTATAAAAATTTTAAGAATGGACGATGTATAGTCCATTAAATTTTGTATATATACCCTGTCCATTTAATATTTTGCATACGAATCCGATGATTTATAGTCGATAAAATTTTTTCATAAAACATTGAAAAAAAGACGATGTATAGTCCATTAAATTTAAAAAAAAAAAATAATTTTTGCATGAAAAATGGATGATGTATAGTTTATTAAAATCTTTGCACGAAAAGAAGTCGACGTATATAGTCCACTTAAGTTTTTACATACGAAATGGACGAATTATAGTCAATTTAATTTTTTATAAAAATTTTAAAAATGTACGATGTATAGTCCATTAAATTTTGTATATATAGCCAGTCCATTTAATTTTTTGCATGAAAAATAGACGATGTATAGTGTATATAATTTTTTGCATACGAATCGGACGATTTATAGTCGATAAAATTTTTTCATAAAAAATTGAAAAAAAGACGATGTATAGTCCATTAATTTTTTTTCATAAGAAATTTTTTTGCATGAAAAATGGATGATGTATAGTTTATTAAATTCTTTGCACGAAAAGAAGACGACGTAAGTAGTCCACTTCAGTTTTTACATAAGAAAAAGGACGAATTATAGTCAATTTAATTTTTTATAAAAATTTTAAGAATGGACGATGTATAGTCCATTAAATTTTGTATATATACCCTGTCCATTTAATATTTTGCATGAAAATAGACGATGTATACTGTATATAATTTTTTGCATATGAATCGGACGATTTATAGTCGATAAAAAAAGACGATGTATAGTCCATTAAATTTAAAAAAAAAATAATTTTTGCATGAAAAATGGATGATGTATAGTTTATTAAAATCTTTGCACGAAAAGAAGTCGACGTATATAGTCCACTTAAGTTTTTACATACGCAATGGACGAATTATAGTCAATTTAATTTTTTATAAAAATTTTAAAAATGGACGATGTATAGTCCATTAAATTTTGTATATAAAGCCAGTCCATTTAATTTTTTGCATGAAAATAGACGATGTATACTGTATATAATTTTTTGCATATGAATCGGACGATTTATAGTCGATAAAATTTTTTCATAAAAAATTGAAAAAAAGACGATGTATAGTCCATTAATTTTTTTTTCATACAAAAAATTTTGCATGAAAAATGGATGATGTATAGTTTATTAAATTCTTTGCACGAAAAGAAGACGACATAAATAGTCCACTTCAGTTTTTACATAAGAAAAAGGACGAATTATAGTCAATTAAATTTTTTATAAAAATTTAAAAAATTTTGTATATATAGCCAGTCCATTTAATTTTTTGCATGAAAAATAGACGATGTATAGTCTATATAATTTTTTGCATACGAATCGGACGATTTATAGTCGATAAAATTTTGTCATAAGAAATTGAAAAAAAAGACGATGTATAGTCCATTAAATTTTTTTCATAAAAAATTTTTTTGCATGAAAAATGGATGATGTATAGTTTATTAAATGCTTTGCACAAAAAGAAGACGACGTATATAGTCCTCTTAAGTTTTTACATACGAAATGGACAAATTATAGTCAATTTAATTTTTTATAAAAATTTAAAAAATGGACGATGTATAGTCCATTAAATTTTGTATATATAGCCAGTCCATTTAATTTTTTGCATGAAAAATGGATGATATATAGTTTATTAAATTCTTTGCACGAAAAGAAGACGACGTATATAGTCAACTTAAGTTTTTACATACGAAATGGACGAATTATAGTCAATTTAATTTTTTATAAAAATATCAAAAATGGACGATGTATAGTCCATTAAATTTTGTATATAAAGCCAGTCCATTTAATTTTTTGCATGAAAAATGGATGATGTATGGTTTATTAAAATCTTTGCACGAAAAGAAGACGACGTATATAGTCCTCTTAAGTTTTTACATACGAAATGGACGAATTATAGTCAACTTAATTTTTTATAAAAATTTTAAAAATTGACGATGTATAGTCCATTAAATTTTGTATATATAGCCAGTCCATTTAATTTTTTGCATGAAAAATAGACGTTGTATAGTGTATATAACTTTTTGCACACGAATCGGACGATTTATAGTCGATAAAATTTTGTCATAAAAAATTGAAAAAAAGACGATGTATAGTCCATTAAATTTTTTTCATAAAAAAAATTTTTGCATGAAAAATGGATGATGTATAGTTTATTAAATTCTTTGCACGAAAAGAAGACGACGTTTAAGTCCACTTAAGTTTTTACATACGAAATGAACGAATTATAGTCAATTAAATTTTTTATAAAAATTTTAAAAATGGACGATGTATAGTCCATTAAATTTTGTATATATAGCCAGTCCATTTAATTTTTTGCATGAAAAATGGATGATATATAGTTTATTAAATTCTTTGCACGAAAAGAAGACGACGTATATAGTCAACTTCAGTTTTTACATACGAAATGGACGAATTATAGTCAATTTAATTTTTTATAAAAATTTCAAAAATGGACGATGTATATATAGTCCATTAAATTTTGTATATAAAGCCAGTCCATTTAATTTTTTGCATGAAAAATGGATGATGTATAGTTTATTAAATTCTTTGCACGAAAAGAAGACGACGTATATAGTCCACTTAAGTTTTTGCATACGAAATGGACGAATTATAGTCAATTTAATTTTTTATAAAAATTTTAAAAATGGACGATGTATACTCCATTAAATTTTGTATATATAGCCAGTCCATTTAATTTTTTGCATGAAAAACAGACGATGTATAGTGTATATAATTTTTTGCATACGAATCGGACGATTTATAGTCGATAAAATTTTTTCATAAAAAATTAAAAAAAAGAGATGTATAGTCATTAAATTTTTTTCATAAAAAAATTTTTTGCATGAAAAATGGATGATGTATAGTTTATTAAATTCTTTGCACGAAAAGAAGACGACGTATATAGTCCACTTAAGTTTTTACATACGAAATGGACGAATTATAGTCAATTTAATTTTTTTTTAAATTTTAAAAATGGACGATGTATAGTCCATTAAATTTTGTATATATAGCCTGTCCATTTAATATTTTGCATGAAAAATAGACGATGTATAGTGTATATAATTTTTTGCATACGAATCGGACGATTTATAGTCGATAAAATTTGTTCATAAAAAATTGAAAAAAAAACGATGTATAGTCCATTAAATTTCTTTCATAAAAATTTTTTTTGCATGAAAAATTAATGATGAGTAGTTTATTAAATTCTTTGCACGAAAAGAAGATGACGTATATAGTCCACTTAAGTTTTTACATACGAAATGAACGAATTATAGTCAATTAAATTTTTTATAAAAATTTTAAAAATGGACGATGTATAGTCCATTAAATTTTGTATATATAGCCAGTCCATTTAATTTTTTGCATGAAAATAGACGATGTATAGTGTATATAATTTTTTGCATACGAATCGGACGATTTATATTCGATTAAATTTTTTCATAAAAAATTTAAAAAAATACGATGTATAGTCCATTATATTTTTTTCATAAAAAAATTTTTTGCATGAAAAATGGATGATGTATAGCTTATTAAATTCTTTGCACGAAAAGAAGACGACGTATATAGTCCACTTAAGTTTTTACATACGAAATGGACGAATTATAGTCAATTTAATTTTTTTTTTTTTAAATTTTAAAAATGGACGATGTATAGTCCATTAAATTTTGTATATATAGCCTGTCCATTTAATATTTTGCATGAAAAATAGATGATGTATTGTCAATATAATTTTTTGCACATGAATCGGGCGATTTATAGTCGATAAAATTTTTTCATAAAAAATTGAAAAAAATACGATGTATAGTCCATTAAATTTTTTTCATAAAAAAATTTTTTGCATGAAAAATGGATGATGCATAGTTTATTAAATTCTTTGCACGAAAAGAAGACGACGTATATAGTCCACTTAAGTTTTTATATACGAAATGGACGAATTATAGTCAATTTAATTTTTTATAAAAATTTTAAAAAAATGTTTTCCATGAAAAATGGATGATGTATAGTTTATTAAATTCTTTGCACAAAAAGAAGACGACGTATATAGTCCACTTAAGTTTTTACATACGAAATGGACGAATTATAGTCAATTTAATTTTTTATAAAAATTTTAAAAAAATGTTTTCCATGAAAAATGGATGATGTATAGTTTATTAAATTCTTTGCACGAAAAGAAGACGACGTATATAGTCCACTTAAGTTTTTACATACGAAATGGACGAATTATAGTCAATTTAATTTTTTATAAAAATTTTAAGAATGGACGATGTATAGTCCATTAAATTTTGTATATATAGGCAGTCCATTTAATTTTTTCCTTGAAAAAGAGACGATTTATAGTCTATAAATTTTTTTGCATACGAATCGGACGATTTATATTCGATTAAATTTTTTCATAAAAAATTGAAAAAAACGATGTATCTATAGTCCATTAATTTTTTTTCATAAAAAAATTGTTTGCATGAAAAATGGATGATGTATAGTTTATTAAATTCTTTGCATGAAAAGAAGACGTTGTAGATAGTCCACTTCAGTTTTTACATAAGTAAATGGGCGAATTATAGTCAATTTAATTTTTTATAAAGATTTAAAAAAAATGTTTTCCACGAAAAATGGATGATGTATAGTTTATTAAATTCTTTGCACGAAAAGAAGACGACGTATATAGTCCACTTAAGTTTTTACATACGAAATGGACGAATTATAGTCAATTTAATTTTTTATAAAAATTTTTAGAATGGACGATGTATTGTCCATTAAATTTTGTATATATAGCCAGTCCATTTAATTTTTTGCATGAAAAAAAGACGATGTATAGTCCATTAAATTTTTTCATAAAAAGTTTAAAAAAAACTATGTATAGTCCATTAAATTTCTTTCAGAAAAATATTTTCTGCATGAAAAAGGGACGATGTATAGTCCATTTAATTTTTTTCATAAAAATATTTTTTGCATGAAAAATAGACGATGTTTTTCATAAACATATTTTTTGCTTGAAAAATGGACGACGTATAGTTCATTTAATTTTTTTCATAAAAATATTTTTTTGATTAAAAATGGATGATGTTTAGCCCATTTAATTTTTTTCACAAAAATATTTTTTGCATGAAAAATAGACGATGTTTAGTTTATTTAAATTTTTTTATAAATATATATTTTGCATGAAAAATTAAATTTTTTGCACGAAAAGTAGACTACGTATATAGTCCATTTAATTTCTTGCACGCGAAATGGACAAATTATAGTAAATTAAATTTTTTAATAAAAAATTGCAAAATGGACTACGTATTCAGTCCATTAAATTTTGTATGTATAGTCCATTTATTTGTAGCATGAAAAATAGACGATGTATAGCCTGTTTAATTTTTTGCATACGAAATGGACGATTTATATTCCATTAAATGTTTTCATAAAAAATTGAAAAATACACGATCTATAGCCCATTAAATTTTTTTCATAAAAAATTTTTTTGCATGAAAAATGGATGATGTACAGCCCATTAAATTTTTTGCACGAAAAAAAGACTACGTATATAGTCCATTTAATTTCTTGCACGCGAAATGGACAAATTATAGTAAATTAAATTCTTTAATAAAAAATTGCAAAATGGACCATGTATTCAGTCCATTAAATTTTGTATGTATAGTCCATTTAGTTTTTTGCATGAAAAATAGACGTTGTATAGCCTGTTTAATTTTTTGCATACGAAATAGACGATTTATATTCCATTAAATTTTTTTCATAAAAAATTTAAAAATAGACGATGTATAGCCATTAAATTTTTTTCATAAAAATATTTTTTGCATGAAAAATGGACAATGTGCAGACCATTTAATTTTTTTCATGAAAATATATTTTGGAGGCAAATTGGACGATGTATAGTCCATTTAACTTTTTTCATAAAAATATTTTTTGCATGAAAAATGGAAAAATACTTTTATGAAAAAAATGAATTGGACTATACATCGTCCATTTTTCATGAAAAAATATTTTTATGAAAAAAATTAAATGGATTATACATCGTCCATTTTTCATGCAGAAAATATTTTTATAAAAAAATTTAAATGGGTTATATATCTTGCATTTTCCATGCAAAAACTATTCTTGTGAAAAAATTTAAATGGGCTATACATCGTTCATTTTTCATCCAAAAATATTTTTATGAAAAAAATTATATGGTCTATACATTGTCCATTTTTCATGCAAAAAATACTTGTATGAAAAAAATTAAATGGACTATACATCGTCCAATTTGCCTCCAAAAAATATTTTCATGAAAAAAATTAAATGGTCTGTACATTGGCCATTTTTCATGCAAAAAATATTTTTATGAAAAAATTTAAATAAACTATACATCGTCCATTTTTCACAAAAAAAAATATTTTTATAAAAAAAAGACGGTCTATATAGTCGATTTAATTTTTGGCATGAAAAAATTACAAAATATAGTCCATTAAATTTTCTGCATTAAAAAGGAACGATGTATAGTCCATTAACTTTTTTTGCATAAAAAATGGGCAGTGCATAGTCTAAAAAATTTTTCTTTAAAAAATTAATGGTACATTTAATTTTTCTATATGAAAAATTTTATCTTGTTTGTAATATATTTCAGACGAACCGTATACAGCCGAACAAAAATCGAAGCATTGTATTTATTGTTTGTGGTAAATTTAAACCTAACCCTAATTATCCGAACTAGTTCTGAATAATTTATCGTGTTCGTAGTATCTATAAACCGAAAGTCGTTTATCCGCACAAGAGCTGAAGTATTTATCTTGTCGGATTATATTGTTTTACCGTCGTTAAGCGATCGAAAGTTGAAAACTGCATCTTGTCGTATTGCATGATTAACTTACAAATGCCGTATCTAACCACACTATAATCTGGGATTATATATATGATCCCATATATCTCCGAACCTTAAAAAAGCGACTAGGTTACCGGCTAAGAAACGACGTATTCGCTTCGTCGGGTATAAAATGTGCACCACTTAGAGTAATACTGGACTAAGAGAGTATATAGAACTATAGTCTGGTTGTCACTATCACAAAGGAAGCAGACATTTGAAGAACTTGCACAGACCAAACATATCTCGGCTAAGAAAGAAAACTGCGTTACAAAATGCACTATGTATAGGACATATAATTTGACTATATCAGAAATGTACTATGTATAGCCCATTTTATTTTTCTATATGACAAATTTACGATGAATAAATAACCTTCTTTTATTATAAATTTTTTTTTTTTTTTTTTGTAGACTTCTACAATTTCTGTGAAAATTTCTGGTCAATTTTGAATTTAAAAAAGCTACTCGTGGCAGAATTGTCCCCAATTCCAACTGATAATGGGTGCATATTGGACCATCAATTTGGTATTAGAAGTCAGCTTAGCGCCATTAAACAAACGCATAGACTGGTTCAAGTTATAAGAAGGACATTTCAGGAAAAGAAGTATTGTTCTGCCCTCTGGTTTTATAAACTTAAGATTTGAATACTTACTGTTAGTTCATTTTTGAAGATAAAATAAATAAATATAAATATATTAAAAACAAAAAAGACTTTTGAATATTACCTTGAAAAAAAAGTTTACCTACATTAATGTAAGGCCCTATTCTTGATAATGATTCCTCGGGTGTTTTTTTTTTTTTTTTTTGTTTGTTATTTTAAAAAATAATTTACAAATTTTTATCCAAAAAAAAAATAACTAGAATCAAAATAGCTGACTTCGATAATTCGAAATTCTCTCCCACTTTTTATTTCTTTCGCCATCTGCTTAGAATAGGAAGATTTTATAGTCAGACAAATTTATTCCTTGCGAATTTTTTCCCGAAGGATATTTAGAATTGGGCTGATATTTTCCTCTATTTGCCTCACCTTGTATTAGATTAACATTTTCGTCCTTTTTCTTTTTGTTGAATAACCTTATAAGTTTATTGGATCATAATGAGTGCTCACAATTGTATTTGCACATTAACGAGCAATTTAATATTTAATTGCAATCAATTGTTTGTAAATATTTTGAAGTACATTATTTTGATTAAATTTCGTATTAAAGAAATATTTCTTATAAAAATATCATTTAACCTTAATTTAATTGTTCGAGTAGTTAGTTCTACTGCAAATATATTACAAATATTATTTATTTTGTGTTTAATTTTCTTGAATACTTGAGAAATCAAATCCATTCAATAATTCTTGACCCAAATAAATTGTGAACAAGTAGAAGTATTACAAATTGAACAAAATTAAAGTAAATTTTATTATCTTCCTTTTTTATATATATTATCTGTTTGTGTGTGTGTGTGTGTGTGTGTGTGTGTGTGTGTGTGTGTATGTGTGTGTGTGTGTATGTGTGTGTGTGTGTGTATTGTAGTGCATTAAATGTAATTTTTGGAACATGTAATTTTTTCAAATTAAAAGGAAAACTAGAAAGCATATGAAAGTAATTTAGAGATGAAAATTGTTTACAAATTAAATTCTATTTGATAATTTATATTCCATGTATCGCTTGTACTGCATTTTTTCCGATACAAAATTTCTATGACTCTCTCTACTGCGGGTCTTAATTTTTGTTGGTTCCATTTTATTTTGAAAACTATATTTTTTCTGTTTGCTCTTATTTCCTTTTAAGGTAAACTTTTTCATATTTTTTTTTCTTTGACTTCCTTGTATGACATTTATTTGGTAAATGGAAGTTCTATACTTCGTTGTTGAAGTTTTTTCATATCCATATTTTTATTATCTAGGAAAAAAATCCTACACTTTTCTTTGTCCTTTTTTTTTGGTAGAGCCAACGATAATGACCTTTTCAACTGCCAAATTTTGTTTTTATGCCATAATTTCCAGGTCAAGAGAAGGGAAAAAAGAATAACTTTAACAATAAACATGAAGTTTTATTGAACAAACGAAATTGAAATGTATTTTATTGCAAAACAGTGTCGTAGGTCAAACAGATGAAATAACACGAATATTACTTTTGCTTTGAAGGAAACTGAATTTTATCTAGCCTAAAAAAAATCCACGTACTATCCCTTTTACACACGAAAAGTTTACTTTGCAAAGTCTTAATTCAGCTGGGAGAAAGACAGAAAGAGATAGTATTCCTCCCTCTGTCTTTCACACAGCTCAACTAAGACTTTGCAAAGTTAACTTTGCCTGTCTAAAAGGGGTATAATTAAAGTAAAACTTAACGAAAAAAATTTAAACGACTTCAAAACTAACACCTCTTTTAGACACGCAAAGTTTACTTTGCAAAGTCTTAAGTCATATGTGATGTCTTTCACACAGTTGAATTATAAATTTGCAAAGTAAACTTTGCGTGTCTAAAAGTGGTGTAAGCACTAACAACTTAAAATTAAACTAGATTCAGTTAAATATAAAATTTTTATATGTACGTTTTACCTTTAGGACACTCGTAATTAGGCCCAACATGGGATATTCCATACAAAATGCCCAGAGATATCATTTTGGAATTATTTAAGAAAAATATTATAATACATTTGAGAATAACAAAATAATTTGTCATCCTAAAATCGAATTTAAAAATTTATTCACAAGAATTTTAATAATAATTGATGAGATAAGTTCTAATCTAATACCAAATCTTCTACACGTTGTAATTTGCTGTAGAGTTAGTTTTATAACAATTTTCCCCCATTATGTTTAGGTTGGCAACGCCGATAAAACTTGCACAAGTTTAAGAAAATTATATTTTTCTGTGCCGCCACGCACTTCATCAGCAACCACTCATGCTCCCTTCTTCACACGCGTGACAATTTTTGGCTAATATTAATGATATATTTACCTTCGACACAATTTTCCTTCTTTTAATTTTTAAAAACTATACATTTTTATTATGGAAACTTTTACCACATTCCATCATTATTTGAAATTACACACCAAACACTTGGCAAAGTGACAGTAAATCAAAATTTTGTCGCAAAATTTTAAGAATAGGTGTTTATTTTGTTATTATTTTTATAATAAAGCAAAAAAAAAATACTTTATCACTCACGCTCATTCATTCTCACGCGTGACAATTTTTTGCCAATATTAATAATATACATAAATTATTATTTTTGTCTTAATTTTTAAAACTATAAAATATTATGGAAAAATTTTACGACATTCAGTCGTTAGTTCAAATGACGTACAAAATCTTGACAAAGTGACAGCAAATCAAAATTTGTCGCAAAATTTAAAACTAGCTGCTTACTTTGTTACTCTTTTTATGATAAATAAAAAATTACTTTATGACTTACGCTCACGCATTCTCACGCGTGACAATTTTTGACTAGTATTATCGATATAGATAAATGCTCACTTTCGATATTATATTTTTTTTTGTTAAATTTTTATTATGACAAACTTTTACCAAATTCAATCGTTATTTGAAATCACATACAAACCACTTGACAAAGTGACAGCAAATCAAAATTGTTAAAAAATTAAAAAAAAAAATTTTTACTTTTCTATTCTTTTTATAATAAATAAAAAAAAATACTTTTTCACTTACGCTCACTCTTTCTTACGCGTGACAACTTTTGCCTAGTATTAATAACATACATAAATGCTCACCTTCGATATTATTTTTATTTTTTTTTTAGTTTTTAAAAACTATACATTTTTATTATGGAAACTTTTACGACACTCAAAACAATTAACAAAATGGTAGTAAATCAATATTGTTATTATTTTTAAATTAAAGCAAAAAAAAAATATTTATCTGTTACGCTCACGCATTCGCATGCGTGACAATTTTTATGAAAACAGAGACGTTTAATTTGTTATGTTATAGATACATACATATATTAGAGCAAAATTAATTACGAATTTTTAATATAATATTTTTTAGAAAAATTCCAATAGTGCAGGGCTTCGACTTCAACTCCTTTAATATTTCAAATCTTTTTTCAAATACTTTTATATTTTTCTAAGCATGTTTATTTTTTACTTTTTGTTTTCTTTTCAGGAGTGTACCCTGGATAAAATGCGTTCAATTGACACGTGGCTATTTGAGCTTAATAAAATTTCATATTTCGATACAGGAGCCAATAAGAGTCCTCTAATGAATTGTCAAAAAGTCGTAGCTAAGGATCGTAAGTACAATTCCATTTCTTTGTTTTAAAATATTTTGTAATTTTAACAATATTTTGTAGCCAATACAAACGAAATGGTAACGGCACGATTTTGTCAACTCAATACGGGAGAGTCGGACGCCTGTCAAATTTTGCGCACAAAATTAAATCTGCCACCAGCAGGCGATACGCAAATGACACAGCAAAATGTTAAGAATAACAATAACGGGCGGCGCAACATGGGGCAACAACAAAATGAAGCAGAAGAATTTTACTGTTCAAATTGTTATACGGACGACTGCAACGGTGCCTCGTCCTTAGCTGCTCCTTTATTAATGGCCTTGATGTTAGTGGTGATGATGATGACAGTTCCTCTACAACAAATGGTTACTAGGCTGTGGTGAAAAGTTTTCAAATGAATTTTAGAAATATGTAGTCGGTGGAAATATTGTTTTTAAGATTTTATAAGTATATATTATTACTTTTTGGGTGGCAAATTTTTATTTGTATTTTTTTATGTATATACATACATGTAAGTGTTAATGTTTCCAATGATATACATATATATACTCGTATAATGTGAGTAGGTGTAAATAGGACTTTTGTAGAGCAGAAAAACTCTCAGCAGCTTAAAAATTGATTAGCAATTATTATATTGGATGTTAAAAATGCAAACATGAATACAAAATTTTATAAAAACGGCAAAGTATGAAAAAAAAAATTCTATATAAATATACATATCGGGGGCTTAATATAAGAAAGAGAGGAACTCGAATTTTCGATATTCTATAGGAGAAGCAAATAACTGAAATAAAAACTAAAGCACTTACATGCAGATATAATTTTTTAAGTGGCCATAACTCCTTGATTTTGAACTGTAATGTACTAAGATCTTCAAGGACGATGCAATTATGAGTTGTATCCCAGAAAACGCTAAAAACGCGATTTGGAAAAAAATCGAGAAACGCCCTTTTTATATTAAGCCATCGATATACATATGTATGTGTGTATGTAAGTATAGAAGGCCTGTTCAAGGTTTTGATAACTTTCTTAACTGATTTTGAATGAAAAAAAACAAGGAATTGACTATTATTAGTTTCAAGGATATTTTTTGACACATAATACTAAACTTTAGTAAAGTATCTTAACTTTTTGCTAAGTACACATAAACAGTAGTGCAATCCATTTTGGTAAAATTTTAGTTTTAACAAATTTTTTTTAAAACACTTTTTCCTTAAAGCAATTTTTAACACTTAAAGAGGTTGAACTTCATTTGAAAAAAAGCATTCACAGCTGTTTATATATAAACTGTGTTACCAACTAGTATATTTTTCGGGCATTTATGTCACCGAAATGTTGGGATTGGAACAGTAAATTGTATTCAAAAAGCGAAAGTTGAAAATTTAAATTTTTGACGCTAAAATTGGAAGTGGACACATAATGCAAGAAATTGCCATAATTTATTATAAAAACATTTTAATACTTACAGTCTCCAAATATTCGCTACTACTATCACTATTAAATTCAACCTATAGTGCGCTAATGGGACCCTATAAAGCCTTTTAATTTTCGAACCAATAGAAACAGCAAAAATTCCATCATAAAATCATTTTGAATGAAAGAGTAATTTTGTAGGCAGACTATATTTTGAAAGCACGGTTTTGACGGCTCATGACGAAGTCTTATCTTCCAGGCTTTCGATTTATTGTTGTAAATATCATTCAAGTTTTTATTCGACATAAATTTTATCAACTAACAAGCCTACTCAGAAAATTTGTGCACTAATCCAGCTGCAGTTTTCATTATATGTCACCGTCAAACTTTTATAAAGAAAACAAAAAAAAAAATTATGAATTCCCAAAAGAAATTTAAATTTAATTTATTTTACAGTATTTCGCGTATTTTCTTCAACTATCTCTATATTTCCACAAAAACTTTTGCACTAAAAATGATTTTTTTTTTAAATACAACCGTTAGTATTTGTAAAATTCCAAAAAGCTTAAAATTTTTTTTTAATTAATTTAATAATATTAACTTTAACGCTCCTTAGACGTAGTTATTTATTTAGTTTATTTATTAAAAAGTTTTTAATTATTTTCAAAATAGATTTTATTTATTACAAAAAACCAAAAATAATTTTACATTAAAATCAAGTCAAATCAAAAAGGATAATAAAAAAATTTTTAAAACAATGTTGCAAGGAAGAAAGTTTGAAAAAAAAATATTTAACAAAAAGGAAACAAAAATAATATTCACCTTAATGCCTTTTTTATTAAAAACAAAAATTAATAAGTAAATTTATATACAAGAACAAACACATTTTATGAAAAACCAAACAAAACTTAAAATTACATTATTACATATTAAGTTTAATAAATTCTGATTCATTTTCTTATCAAAAATTTAAGCTAAAAATCTCACAAGATTAAAAAAAAACTAAGAATTGAATGCATCATAAAAAAGCCCATTGAAAGCAATTGTTAGAACAATAAAATTGTCAATAATAAAAAAAGGATAAAAATAATAAAATTAATTACCTATTCGCAATTATCAAAAAAAAAAAAACAATAATAATGGAAAATAAAACTAAATGTAAATTAATGTTTACCAAAAAAGTAAAATAAACGCAGACAAAACATATGACAATTAATAAATTTTTCTTCAAAAAAAAATTATAAATATTCTATTGTGTCTTAAATTGTAAGAAAACAAAAAAATTCCTTTTTAGGACATTTACTGCTCCATGACATCTCATAGATTTCATTTGAAATCTTAAACTATAATAATATAATTTATACTGTTTACACCAAGTTTTTTCTTTGACATTTATCAAGACTAAAACTGAAATTTTTCCTAGCCTACAACCAAACAATTTCAATATAGCTTGTTCACAAACCTTTTTAAGTACAGCAGTTTATTTTTAACCGACTTCTTGAAAAGGAGCAGGTTAACAATTCCTCTCTATTTGCTTTTTACGTGTGTTACTTCATAGCTCGGTACATTTTGGACCGATTGTGAAAAAATTTTTGTTTTCTGTGAGGGTATAGCTTCCCATTGGTCCCATTGTAAAAAAGTGGACGGGAACACTGCCACAAGTTTTTTCATATAATTTTATGACATTCTACTTCTTTGATTGCTGCGTAATCTATAAAACACCCTTGGAACTTATAATTACACAATTTGACAGTTAAAAAAATGGGCGGAGTTACGCCCATTAATATCTTAATATGTATATATAAAAATCAAAAACACGTTTATTTGTTAGGGGTGAACTCTTCAATGCCCCAACAGATTTTCGCCTTCCACCCCACAAAATATTTGTAAAAGACCGGCGGTAAATGCTACGCCCCTTTCAGAAATAGTGATTCGTCCGACAGAAGGCGCAATTATTAGTTTTTTTGTGTTTTTGCACCGTAACTCAAGAACTACTGAACTGATTTTGACCAAACTTCATATACATGCTATATAGGGCGTGAGTAGTGTTTCTGTGTAGTTTGAAGTTCCTCCGCCAGATGGCGCCATATTTAGTTTTTTTTTTGTGTTTTTGCACCGTAACTCAAGAACTACTGCACCGATTTCGACCAAACTTTATATATGTACATGCTCTATGGGGCGTGAGGAGCGTTTCTGTGTAGTTTGAAATTCATCCGGCAGATGGCGCAATATTTAGTTTATTCGTGGGCAAAATCCAATTTTCATATTGTACCACCAATGCCATATACAACACTAATGTTTGCTTAGGGCCAGCAACGCGGACCGGGGTCAGCTAGTGTATTATAATATTTCACATAGTTCTATTTAAACGAATTTTACGAAACTTACCACACAATTTGAGCTCTAAAATAGACAAAATCTTTTATTTAAAAAATGGGTGGAGTCACGCCCATTAAAATTTAACAATTTATTTTACGTGGTTTTACGAGTACTTTACCGATTTTTGCAAAACTTAACACACACCCTAAGCCCTGAAAAACACACAATCTTGCACTTAAAATATGGGCGTAGACATGCCCATTAATATTTAATTTTATATTTCGCATACTTCTTCTCATCTTCTTCTATCAGATCTTTGCACTGAAGTTGGTTTTTTTTGCAGAAAGACTTATTCATTAAAATTTTGTAGAAAACAAATATAGTGGCATCACTAAAGCTGGAGGTACATACCACGCTTTAAGCGGCAACGCTTTTCTTGCT
Organism: Tachina lurida; assembly: GCA_944452675.1. Taxonomy (NCBI): domain Eukaryota; kingdom Metazoa; phylum Arthropoda; class Insecta; order Diptera; family Tachinidae; genus Tachina; species Tachina lurida. Next base: position 155,132,942 of record OX101753.1, on the reverse strand, counting down.
GGTTAAACATTTATTGCTATAAAAATTGAGAGGCTTTTTTTAGTTGTAAAATTTCAAGCCTTTACCGGCTATTTTTTTTTTTTTGCCTTTACGTTTTATTTTTCTTTAAATATTTAATGCATTTTTAGGAAAAAAAAATTACTTTCTAATAATTTTTTTATATGTTAGAATATACATCTGGCAACACTGGCTTGAAAGTTGAAGAATGTTCAACTTCTTGCGAGTTTGTATTAGCGCATTGAACGCGTATTATGTACTTCCAGCTTAAGTTCTAACAGATTTTAAGTAGATTGCAACAAAACCTAGTGTAGAAGTAGAAGTTTTTGTTGAACAGTGTTATTTAAGAAAATTATTGCAAAATTACTTAGTAATTACTGAATTTCAATATACGAGTAACTTAAATAAATAATAATATGAGTGTGACATTTAAGATTCCTTCAATCAATAAGGATAAAGTAACCACTTTTACAACCACAGGAATATAATTAGAACAGCATGTAATGGCCTCATTTAATTTGCCCTATATAAATAACATATGTATGAATGTACTCGTATGTATTTCGATACTGTGCCCTTTCATTTTTCTTGGTAATTCTTAATGGATTTTTTCAATCAAACTTTTGCTATATTTTTTTCCCACAATCTGTTATTGACATGCTAACATGACACAAAAAAAAAACCCCACGTCGATTTTATCAGTTCAAATTGCAATTTCTTTCTAGCATCTTTTTAACATTAAACTCATCAAAAAGAAGTAAAAATTGTACTGCAGAGATATTTTGATATTAAATATTGTTACGAAGTGGAAAAATGTATAATTGTTCAACAATCAGTATGTATTAGACGTTCAACAGATAAATTGTTCAATTATTTAAGAAAAAGAAGCTTCAAATTTTGTGTTTCACGTTTAACAAAAATTGTAATGTATTGTGAAAGCTGAAAAAAAAGAAAACAAAAATGCAATTAAAAGAAGTAATTTTGAGTTTAATAATAATTGAAGTGGCTACAAAAGGATTTGTGACAGGTACCGAACTAATGCATAAACTCTATTTTGGTATAGTGTTTTACATAATTTCAGAAAGAAAGCTAGAAAAGAAATAATATTAAAATGCTTTACTTTTATAAGACACTGTACAGCAAAATGAAAATTTTTCAAAATGAACTAATTCTAATATTAAGTACACATCTGGCATTTCTTGTGTTGTCATTTCAAAAAAAGTTTTAACGCAATGCCATACAACGATAAATATCGGAAATGACAAACTTTGTCACTAGTACACACTATTGCGATGCCACAAAATTTCATAATATGTACTCAGCATGACTTGTACTGAATGTTAGAGTGAGTAAGTAAGAAATTAACCCTTAAAAGCAATTTAAGTTTGAACATCAGCAATAATGCTTAAGTGAAATTTCAAAAACTTGTAGTAGAACCTTAAGCGCCCTTTAGACGATCAAATAAACTCATCAACCCCACATCAAAAAGTTTTGAATTTTTATTTTACGGCTGACTATTTGATTGTCTCAAACTCTGATTAACAAAAAAAAATCCTCATTCTTATTAATGATGAGAAAGTGAGCTTTGATACGTACGCTACGAAGTCAAAGATCAAATTGTTGTTTTATGTGTTTATTTTTACGTCACATGTCAACAGTATTTTTTATAAAGCATTCTTAAGGCTCAATTATCCGATTGTAATGGAATGTAACGGTAACGGTAGGGAACAGCTGATAGATATTGTTATGTGAAAAGTAATGTACAGATTCTTACATTCTGGTTACATCTCTATAGCCATTTTCATTACTTTTCACATAACAATAACAATCAGCTGTTTCCAACCGCTACAGTTACATTACCTTACAGTCGGCTAACTGAGCCTTTGCTTGATTTATTTTTCGCTGTGCTGTACAGTGTCATCGAGTTCTGTGCATACAAACACAATTGTTATCAGAAATTTGTACCGCACTAAATCGTTTATATTTCTTCGAGTTAAGTTAGCAAATAAATAGCAAAGGAATAACCCCGAGTGTATCCATTAAAAGGGAGTTTTGTTTTAATATATATGAATCACACCTTTTAATAAAATCTTATTATTATTATGACCACAAAGAAAGAAAGCTCTAACAAGTGTACGGAAACAGATAAAAGTATATAAGAAAATAAAGCAAACATTGACGTTTCTCATACGGGTAATGACTGCTTCTTTAGTTTAATTCAATGTCATGTTCAGTTAACACTTGTAAAGAATAAACACAAGATATAAATGTGACTCATCATCATCATCATCATTTGTAATTCCCATTGTGCAAGTATTGCTTTAACATAAAAAGGTTTTGATTTCAATAACAAGTGTAACTAAGACAGCTTAATGAAGCTTAGATAAGAAAGTTGGCGAAAATATGAAAAGAAGTCTTATTAAGAAAATTACGAGTATTTTAGCAAATAAATTTCCCGTACATAATTCCTGTGAGATTGCAAAGTACAACTAAATATATGGCCAATTCACAAAAGTATTGTACTATGTCATACATATTGTCATAACTTTCAAAAATATTTTTTGGAAGCAAAACATTATGATAATATGACATAATACAATAACTTGTGAATTGGCCATTGGTAAATCATTTTGTACACACATATAAAATTATTAATTAATAAGTAAATTGTTTCTGTAGTAGTTTTTTTTTTTTGTAAGAATTTAGTGTGTTTTTTTATCATTTTACAATATATTTTAATGCAGAAACACCTTTAAAACACCCAAATGTTTTCACAAGATAAGATAATTAATATAAATATAAAAGAGCAAGTACTCGTAAATGTACATATTATGTTCATATATGGGTGCAGCATAATAAATGATTTCTCATATTTTTTTTTTATTTTATATACCAGCTCTTCAATGTTATGTCTGCGAGGACTGTAATGAATATGAAGACTTCAAAGAACTGCATATTTGTGGAGAAATTCCAAATGAGACCTTAATGAAACCCAGTACAGGGGTGAATAGTGTTACAAAAACGTCCACCAAGAAACCATTGATTGAATCATCATCATCATCAAAACCATCTGAGAGACCTTCTATAGATGATTATTTATATGAAGATAGTGATGAGAAACACGATGTAGTCAGTTCACAAAATTCCAATAAAGGTAAAACAACAAAAGCAACAACAACAACAAGTACTACAACTACCATAAACACAACTCAAAGTCCAACTAATGGCGAGGGAAATACTTCAACTAAAACTTCGAACTCTCTGACAGAAAAATCAATCGTAGAACAGCCACGAACAACTCCACCTTTAGTTACAAATAGTCAGCTAGAAATTATTAAAGAATCCAATTATGATGGTAAAAGAACGAATACTATTCCTGCTGTTACTACAACAAGACCAAAACCAGCAATAGCAACTGACTACGATGACTATTTCGAATACGAAGATCCTCTTAAAATGGATGAACGCAGTGTAAAATCTCTACTAAAAATCGATGAACCTGTTTGTTATATGATTAAATACCATGGTACTTACTTAAAACAATTATATTTCTCTACTCTCTCTCTCTCTCTCTCTCTCTCTTCCTTCAAATTCTTATTATAGCACAAGCAAATAACAAGATTCTAATGACAGATTCTGACAGAGGAGACCAAAAATATATTGGAAATATACGAAATTTTGCAATTTTATGTCTGGGTCTTATTTAAGTTCAAGTTTAACCCCTTTTCCAAAATGATATGATGAATTGTCATCAGAACCATACAGCACTTACATTTTAGTTATACGAAGTTTTTGGCAATTTTATATAAAATCCTATGTGGAACATAACGGCCCTGAGGAGGCTAATAAAAGCGTGCGAGCAGAATTCGGTCGCTCCCGCAATAAACAGGTTTCAGCTTTATTCCGTTGCGGGCGAGAGGATTTGATAGCTTTCGTAATACACCAAAGAAATTCAAGATAAATTCGGTAGATCTTGACTACGAAAAGTTCAAGATGAATTCGGTAGATTTTGAAAAATAAAACTAAAAAAAAAATTCAAAATGAATTCGGTAGATCTTGAATAAAAGAATACGAAGAGTTCAAGATGAATTCGGTAGATCTTGAAGTAAAAAATAAATTCAAGGTGAATGTGGTGGATCTTGAATAGTTGCCTTACAGGTTTCAAGATGAATTCGGTAGATCTTGAAGTAAAAGAGGAACAAGCCTTATATTGATGTCCGTTCCCTTTGTAATATACTCTGTTGGTACCTAATGGGGCTCTGACGACCGACCATGGGTGGCATAACCCGCACAATTGGTGGCGGTGTCAACTGTCTTCCTGGAAATGTACTATCAGCCCCAGAGCCAGAATCGGATGCAGAAGTCCAATCAGCTATTCATCTTAAATTAAGCGAAGATTAACAAAACTTCAAATAAAAGGAGGCCTTATGCTCTTTATAGGACCCAAAGAACTATATCAAATCGTTGTAAAATTTTCTTATAAGCCCATAAAAACAAAATTATTTTTTATCAGTTAATACTAATAGTTAATAATAATTAATTAATATTCGCTATAAAATTATATTATAACTGCCTTATATAACATAATTTTGTTGCGAAAGGTAATTTTTACCTGTCATATAAACGTGTCAGAAAATGATATACAACTTTTATTGTATGGTGAGGCTGCTTGACCATGTACAGAAAGGTCCGAAGAAGCTTATCGAAGACAGTAACTCTATTGATTCAATGGAACAACGTGGTGTGCGTCATTCTATCACCCAGCAAAAAAAAATTCTGACAACTGAGGGAAGCAATGTATTACTTACTTGATTACACAAGCTTCGAAAAATGCTTCTGAAAAGCACTAACGTAAGGCGGGCTCTCACAAAAATTATATATTATTACTTCTGCGAAGCACTTTAGTAGGGCGAAGAAAGCTCATGGCTTTTTGAAGGCGAAATGTATTGCTTCTAGCGGGCTCATCTCATTCATGCGCAACAGCAAGTGATTCTGTAACATTGTCTCCCTTTACAAGAAAGCTTCTGGAAAGCAGAAATTTTTGAATGGCACTAGAATAATGGAATGTGTTCTAATGAAATAAGGAAACTTGTTCCCAAAACCTGCATACTTTCACTCACTACACACTCCATCCATTTGTGATCCATTGGCCAGTGAATTGCATTACAAAGAAATTTTATTATTTTTGCAATACTCTTAGTATATGACAAAAGCTAACTCCTTATATCTTTCACCGAACAGCCTAGTCGCAGCACAATACTGACCATCTATGAAAAGAAGAGTTAAAAGTTTAAAATGTTGCATACAATTGCTCTCCATATCATTTTACGTAAAAGTGCTGAACACTTCTCATACCTCAAATTCTCCATACTCAAGTGCAAAACTTCGATCCTCCTTTAAATAACACTCAGACTTATATATTTTTTTTAAGAACCAGTCATTAAAACTTTGTTATTCTGCAAAAATTTTAATTTTGTTATACTGTACATATGTATATATTCACATTGTTTCTAAAAATTTTCCCTTTCAGCTAATAATACCATTTTCACCAATCGCGGTTGCACCGCTTCCATTAATGGGAACAAATATTTGACTTGCCAATCTTTATACAATGGTGCTCCGATGGAATCTTGCCGAGTTTGTTCCGCAAACGGTTGCAACAAGTTCTTAGACGATGGTGGTGATGAGGAAAATCATGGCATTTTATTAAATGCTGCTGGTGATGTAAACTATGTTGGTGTTGTAATGTCAATATTCTGTTTTATATTTAGTAAGGCTTTAATGTAAATGTATTAACTTTTAAAGAAATTATAAATAAAAGTTTTATTATTCGAATAAAATTAAGTTTTCATTTAATTCAAAAACTTATCCGTTCATATATGTATGTATAAGCAGAGGTAAGTTTTCTATTCATATAAGAAAAAGGTAGTAAATAAGAAACGAGAAAGTAATGCAAAGTATGTATAATTTTTCATTACAAAATTCATTACTTTTTAATAGAAATTTATTTGCTGGTAGTTAATCATTGTCTATATATATTTCATTGGTGCTTTGCCATATCATCAAAAGATTTCAAGCACATATTTTGAACAGGTTATGCACGGACTTTCAGAAACTATTTGAGAGTTCACAAATAATAATATTTTTTGAAAATCACAAAAGAAAAATAAGCATAGTAGTCTTAGAAACTTTAACAAAAACCCAAAACTATTTGAAAGCCTGTGCATAAGATAAGAGATTTGTGACTGTTCAAAATATGTGATTGAAGTCTACTGATGATTTGGCAAAGCACTAATCAAATATATATAGACAATGCTTAATCACTAGTAAATAAATTTCAATTAAAAATAAACTTATGACAACATGTCAAATAATAAATTTATTAAATGTCAAAATTAGTAAGGAACAAACGACAATGGCAAGACTGTTGTAAATTTAGAGATGTTAAAATTGAGCTTTCACTACAAAAAAGCTTTCAGCAAATTGAAATAAGATGAATCAAAACAATTCACATATTCCATTTGCAATAACGGCTGAGTATATAAAAGCAGAAATCTACATCAACTGACACTACACACAGTGGACCTAACACAAAAGATCACTGATGATGAGGGTCTAGTAGCCTTGGAAAATAGCTAGTTGTTCCGTTCAGCTACGTGTTTGTCAGAATATTTACAATTAACTTTGGGGTTATTTGTTCATTAATAATTATCAGATGTAATTTTAGCCTAATGAAATCATAAATATAGCTAAAATTCATTACTGTTAGCACAGACCCTGTCCTAGGAAAGTAATGAATTATTTTAATATGTCTGGAGAATCAAATCGTTAATTCATTTTATAATGAAGGCAGCAAAAGAAATAACGGACTTTTTTTATTTTTAATTTAATTTTCGAATTTTTAGTATTTAATTTTACGAATTTTAAGCTCTGATTTCATTAAAAATATTATTTGACTTCTTGAATTTAGTAATTGAATACAAAATAAAGCTTTTCTGTATGTGTGTGTGTGATAATTTAACTTCAAAATAACATCCGCCATGAATTTAGTTCGACTATATGTGTGAAAAACTCAACTCAGGCGTGCTAAAATATATTTTTTTTTAAATTTACGTTTATGTTTAACAGAACCGAAATTTGACTCTAAACTAATTAAAAATACTTTAGTTGTTAATTAACTTGATTGCGGAAATTTTAATGATAATAAATTGATGCAGGAGGAAATATTTCAAAGCAAATTTTTTGGGGAAATTTGTGAGCATTTAATGATTTTGAAATATTTTTTTTAGTAATTGGAAAAAATCACATCTGTTGTTAGGTCGGGTTTTGCCGCAACAACAACGATACATTTTGTTTGTATAAATTACATATTTTATGGTTTGATTTTTTTTTTGTTGCAAATTTTGTGCTTTTAAGGAAGCTGAATTAATTCCTTCAAAAATATACTGCCGATCATGTGAAACAAAAAAAAACCGAAAATCTAAAAACTTAATTTTGTATGCAACACACAATGTCAATTTGCTACACTTCAACGTCAGACACGTTCTAAATTTGTTTAAATTTAATGATGACTGTCTGTTATGAACAAAAAAAAATAATTATAAACGGCAAAGTTTGCATAACTTGTTTAACGTTCTTTCGCCAAAAATTAAAACCAATAACAACAACAACTCCTTATTATTATTATTTTTTTATTAACGTGACAAAAATGTACTGTATTAAAAAAGAGTTTACTTCCTTAAAATAAAATAAAATAACAATTCATTACACGGGATAATACGAGTACATACTGATTGTGCGTCATGTGAACCGCAAATTAATGCTAATCAAGTTCTCACTCAACACAGCAAAATATCTTGTCAAGTTAATCTAACCAATTTCAATTGTCAAGTTTACCGTGCATGCAAATTGCGAATTTTCATTTTAGTTTCAATGCAAATTGTTGTTGCTACAAAACATTTTCTGATTAATATAGTTTATGTAGTTTCAAATAGTTACTTGATTGATTGTTATTGCAAAAGAAAAGTTATTTTAGTTAAAATAACCAACTAAAATTGTTACGGCTTATCATGTAGAAAGGTATTTTACATGAAGATTATATATAATCTTTATGACTAATTGATGTGATAAGCTGTTAGCATACCTTTTTAGAACGGATTAAAGAGCTGAAAATAATTTTTATTCGCTTTATATAAGTGCATAAATTTTAATGAATTTCTTTTTGAACTAATTTTTGCTCCTGTTTTGTTTTTATGCATTTGGGTGGTAATTCTTTGCAGAAATCTCTTACATTATTCTCCTCAGATTACTTTTGATGATTAAAAACTGATTTATCATTTGGGTGATTGAAAAAGGATTCACTTATGATTCGTCGATTGAATAATGATTTCTTCAAAAAGAGGGCTTAATACTACCAGAAAATTGCAAAAAAATTAATCAGCAAATCGTATCATAAAATATTCTCTCGTATGATTCATCTGTAGGGTATAATTTTCTCACAACAGGAGTGTTATTTATTTTTCCCATCAAGCTGATTCGGAAGAGATTCGATTAAGATACAAAATGATAGCTGGGTATCCAGCTAGCATTTGGGTGATAATTTTTGGCAGAAATCTCTTATATGATTCTCCACAGATCGCTTTTGATGATTAAAAAATGATTTATCATTTGGGCGATTGAAAGAGGATTCACTTATGATTCATCTATATGATCAAATAATGACTTCTTGAAAATAGAGGAACAACATGAAAAGACACCGCAAAAAAGGTGATTTAAATGATTTAATATGAAAATTGCTCAAAAATAATCAGCAAATCGTATCATAACTGATTCTTTGGTATGATTCATCTGTAGGGTACTATTTTCTCACAGCGGGAGTATCATTTACAATCGAAAAATGAGCTCATATACGGTTATTTTTCCCGTCAAGCTGATTCGGAAAAGATTGGATTATGATACAAAATGCTAGCTGGGTAGTAGTAAATATTCTAACAAACACTAGCAGAAGGCCGCTATTCCTTCATCATCAGTGTTCTGGTATTTGAGTCACTGTGTGTGGTGACAGTCAAAACAATTTCAGCCTTATATAAATATTTTTCTGTGCAAATGGAATACGTGAATTATTTTGATTGATCATATTACAACTTGCTGAAAGCTTTTTCCTAATGAAATCTCAAATTTACCATCTCTAACTTACAAAAAATTTACCACTGCTTTTTTTTTCTTTGTTAATTATGCGAATGATAATATGCATCATTATGGTGATAAAAGCAATTTTGAAGGAAGTTCTAGTGGTAGGAATTTTATAGTATGTTTCCACCGACTTTAACGGCCTGTCCCACGATGTCACCAGAAATCGTTCGATCGACAACTTGTATTGCAAACAACAACAAATTTTCTAGTGTTATTGTTGTTTGCAATACAAGTTGTCGATCGAACGATTTCTGGTGACATCGTGGGACAGGCCGTAAATTAAGTAGCTTTAAGAGCTTGTGAGTGATTTGTTTTTCGAATTTTCGTATTCATTTTATGCACATACATTATAAGATGGGCGTATCAGCTGTAATGTGAATTTTATTCACATGTGGTTGACATTTAAGCTCATTAATGTAATTTTTTTCGAAATTGTCAATCACTATTGATGGATGACCCAGGGATGGAGTTTGTAATTTTAGAAGCAATGCAGGTTTGCATAGATAAATCGAGTTCGAAAAATAGTATTTTTGACATTATTTAATAGTAATTTCCACCGACTTTAAATCAAGTAGGTTTAAGTAAATTACTTCAAAGTGTTTCCACCAAACTTGTGAGTAATTTTTTGTTCGAATTTTTGTATTCAATTTATGCACGAACTTTATAAAGTGGGCGCTGCAGCTGCAATGTGAATTTTATTCACATGTGGTTGACATTGGAAATCATTAATGTTATTTTTTTCGAAATTGTCAATCACTATTGATGGATGACCCAGGGATGGAGTTTGTAATTTTAAAAGCAATGCAGGTTTGCATAGATAAATCGAGCTCGAAAAATAGTATTTTCGACATAATTTAATAGTAATTTCCACCGACTTTAAATCAAGTAGGTTTAAGTAAATCACTTCAAAGTGTTTCCACCAAACTTGTGAGTAATTTTTTGTTCGAATTTTTGTATTCAATTTATGCACGAACTTTATAAGGTGGGCGCTGCAGCTGCAATGTGAATTTTATTCACATGTGGTTGACATTGGAAATCATTAATGTTATTTTTTTCGAAATTGTCAATCACTATTGATGGATGACCCAGGGATGGAGTTTGTAATTTTAGAAGCAATGCAGGTTTGCATAGATAAATCGAGTTCGAAAAATTGTATTTTCGACATTATTTAAAATAAATGAACTACTTTGAGGTTAATTTATGCATATGCAAAATGTATTGTAAATCATGTATAAATTAATATGATTTGCTCAAATCATCATGATTTGTCTAAATCATGCCGGTGGAAACATACTATTAGCAATCAAGAGCTTGGTCTTTGTTTCTATCACAGTATTTTCTATGGAAAGGAACTTGGATTTATTTTCACATTCATATATTTAGGATTTATTTAATTAATTAAATAGTTTTATGTTCCGAAAATTAGCAAGTATGTGTTTTCGTTTTCAAATAAACTAGTATGGGCATATTTTGTTTGCACATATTTCAAGAGGTTCTAATTAAAACGCGTTAAAATAATAAAATTAAATTTGTAAATTTTCTAGCAATTGTAACATATCGTTTTTTTTAGTTTTTATTATTCTATTGTCTAACACTAGTGCATGTGTAGGTTTTTATAGAAGTTTTCCTTCAAACAGTGTTAAGGTCGTCTAAGTGTCTGTCCCTCAGACGTTTGGTTAGTTATTCTTGTGCTTACAGAGTTTAACTGAAAACTTTTAAAAGGTTCAGGTTGCTTAAACTTTTTTTTTATAGCTGCGGACTCATGCAAGCTTATAATGAATTAATGTTTGTCAGTAGCTGCGAAAAAAAAGTAATTATAAGTATGTTAACAACTGGGCTGGAAATAATTTGATTATTTTTTTTATTTAATGGCTTTTTTGTAGTTTAATTTAAGCTTTAATGTAAAATGTTAAGTTCTTTTATTGTTTTTAAAGTTGTATTTAATATGAGTTTTTTTTTAAAGGCATGCAAAACTTCTATTTATTGTTGTTAATCACTATATACTTATTTTGCATGATAAGCACGTAAAAAGTGCTAGAATTTTCCAAAAGAAAAATATATTTATAAAAGTTCGCTCTGTTTTGTATCGCTTAAATCTATTTTGTACTCCATTCACGATTTTGTTCGAGTTTGATTAAAATCTATCTGCTTCCAATTGAACTGTTATTTGAATTTTTACAAGGTTCCCGATTGTTTCCAAAAAGTTCATATGGATATAGACAATTTTCATTTCTTTCGCTTTTTATTTGAATGAAAATATTTAGATTTTTATAAGCAGTTTATTGGAATTTATTTTAATAAAAATAAAAAAAAAATCCACTCTTATAAAAACTATTATCAGGGGCAAATTACGACATTCGATAGGTTTCGAAATCTAAGAATATTTCCATATAAACTATATTGAAATATTTCGTAATTTCGTTCGATAACGAGTGCCGTAATTTGACCCCAGGTTTATTGAATTAAGGCCCAATAATTGACTTCTCAATTAAGTGTCATTTATCTTTAAGTTCCATTTAAGTATCGAATTAATTTTTTCAGTATAACGCTTTAGAGACATTTCAATGAAACTTAAGAGCCCAACCTTGTGTATATAAATTCTATTTAAGTTTTACGAGCATGTGCTTGTGTGTGTTTATGGAAAACATGTATATGAACATCATGTGGTCGTATTAAAATGAATTGAATTTAATTTTCACAAACATAAACATATACAATATATACTCTCTATCATAAATAGAAAAATGCATTTTTGTTTCATAAAATGTGTTTTTATGCAATTTTAATTTTCTAAACATTGATAATCTAACTTTTTTTTATTTATATTAAACAGCTGTTGTTTGGAAAGCTTTCCATAATATTTGGAAACTTGAATTTAATTAAGAACTTTCATTAACCGCTGAAAAAATTAAATTACATTTAAGTGTAACTTAAATTTAAATGGCAATTAGCCAAATGACATTTAATTTCGAAGTCAATTATTGGGCTTAACACCATTATAATGGCGCTATGAAATAAGGCCCAAGGAATTAATGCCCAAATAAGAAACTAAATAAGAACCAATAAAATAAAACCCAAAAAAAAATTTAATAAGGCCCAATAGAAAGTTTATGATAAAAAACCCGATATAAATGAAATAAAGCACAATGAAACCAAACCCAAGATGAAATAAAGCAAAAAAAAAATTTAATAAAGCCCTCCTTAATTTTATTGGGGCTTATTTCATTTCTTATTTGGGCGTTATTTCCTTGGGCCTTATTTCATAGCGCCTTGATAGTTTGAAATGTTATTTATAAATTGTATTACTAACATTAAACATATGTTTAATTAAAATATTAATTGATTCAATCATTCGACTCGTATAATGTATTATGATTTATGTAAGAGCTTTTTATATCCTATGTGTATATATTTAGTTGTGCTTAACTAGTTTTTGGGAGTTTTAATATATAGATATGAGGATTCTAAGCTTTTTTAAGAATTTGGTTGAAGATGTGCTGCTGAGTTAGCCATTTCACTGGGAAATTTTTCTGTGGTCAAAATTCTTAATAAACTTTTAAACTTTTCATAATTTTCATTAAAATATTTCTATCAAAAATATTGATCACAGAAAATGTATCAATGGTAAAAATGTACATAATAAAGCTTAGCGGAAATAAAAATGTATTGGTGAACACACTGCTAATTAAAGTATAGTAATAAGTAGTTTGTATTTACATGCAGTGTAACGTAAATGGGATTATATGTACATAAGTATACGCACTTATGTATGTATATAAAACCATAATGCGTTTTATATCAAAGCTTTTGTAAACGGCAATTTTGTTCAAGAAATACTGGTGGTGGAGAATCAAATGTGCATATATTTAAACACGATCATTTGCTACTCTCAATAATCTATGAAAATCGAAAATAAAAACTAAACAAATAAAAACTCAATTTTGATGACTCTCACGCACTATATGATATATGGAAGAGAACCTATGTAATTAGCAGGGAAACCAGAAATATGCAATTGCATGTTTTTTCTTGTATGATGTATCAATGCGGGGACAAGATATTTATCCGTTTCAGAACTTTTTATGACTTTAGACACCGATTTGTTAGTGCATATTTTTGCATATTTTACCGTTTAAGGCATAGTTTTGCATATATCCGTCTTACACGCATATTTTTAGCATTTTTAAAGTATCTAGAGCACATTTGAGGCCTTTAGGGGATATTTTGATACTGTTTGGAATTTTTGTTTTATTTTAATATGCTTACAAAAAATATGATGGTCAAAATTTTTAATTTTTATTTTTCACCAACTCAATCCTATTTCCAATGTTCCATGTAGTGTATACATTTTTCTTATATGCTACACAGCTGTTACGGACGTTAGCTTCAATAAAAATTCGGGTTTGCTATTTGTGAAGGACTTTGCCACTAGTAGACGTTGAAGGAACATTTTCAATGTATAAAAGTTTATTTAGCCGTGGCATCAACAATTTTTATTTGAAAATCTAGGTCAATATTTTGTTGTTTATTGCAATAAAATTTATATATAAAAATCTTGTCTTATTTATCCAAAATACAGTTCCAAAGCCTTAATTCTGATAATTCGTGATATCTTTTTTACGAGAGTATAATTTGCTTTACTCGCACTTTAAACCCAAATTATTTTATTTTAATATGGCAGTTATTCTTTGTTAATTTTCTTAATGTTTCCTATTTTTGTTGTTGTTGTTGAATTTTTTGAATTAAAAATATATGTACATAATTTTTAATTTACAAATAAACCAATTTATTTTCTTTTTAAGAGCATATTTTTTTAGTTTTTAGTGCATATTTTCAAAGTTTTTACTGCATATTGAATGCGCATAAAACACCTTTTTTAGAGCATATTTCTGTGTTTCCCTGATAATTACTAAATCAATACTAGTTAATAAATAACGTACCTATATTGCACTAAACAGCAAACGTTGTTGCCAGATATTTTTATACCAAATTTCAATAAAACATATATGCAGGCAAAGCATCTAGGTTATAGCGTATGTTACAAAAGCCCAATTCATAATCTTGTGCAAATGGTCTTGCATCGTAGCATGTGTAAAATGGTATGTCATATTGATACTTACCACTAAGAATTGTTAAGTGGTGAGTATCAATATACTACACCATTTTGCACTTGCTACGATGAAAGACCGTTTGCATAAGACTGTGAATTGGGCTAATGAGTTCATACAAAGCATCCTTTGCTTAGCAAATTTTAAGTTAATGGGCGAGAAAGGAATAAATGATCTTGATTATCTTGTCTTCTCTCTCTCTCTCTCTCTCTCTTTGTCCCATAAGCTGAAAATGTCAAAAATTGCTCTGCGTGAAACAAGTACAAGCATCTACTCCATGAAGTAATCTGGTCCCTTTAACATAAAGTTTTACTTGTGATAGAGCACATGATCCACTTTTGTACAACTAATATATAGATAAATTAGTTCTAGAATACACACACATCTTTAAGATAAGCTATTGTAATAATTCAAATAGGAATTGTCATCCTTATATCGAACCATAACCGCCAAAAATGCTCAAACGACACATTTATTAGAACTCGTTTTTATGACGAAAATCGATTATTTACGAATGCAAATAACCGAATTTGGTTAAAAAATTTAATTCGAAAATTATGTCGCTTAAGCATTTTTGGCCGATATTGAACGAGAAAGCATACCTGCCATATTGCTAATTTTACCATTATCAGATGTAAGGAAACTGCAGGTATGATAATTTGTAAGAAGTTCCTCTTCCTCTTAATCATTGTTGAAAATTATCAGCCAATTTGGCAACACTGATTTTACGCCACAACTCATTCTCATAACAAATTTACCTTGTTGGTTTTATTTTTTTTTTTTTGGATTAAATTAACCACTAAGAGATCGTTTAACCCAAACATCTAACCAACCAAACGGCCAAATATGAAGTGATCACATCAATCGTGAAATGGGAGTTCATTAGCATCTCAAAGCAACAACATTCGTAAACAACTTTAATGTATGCATATGTAAATATTTTTACGATATTAAAAATGTTTTTATTGTTTTCTCAATTCTAAGTGGTAGAATTTAAAAAAGTTTGATTCAGCTGATTCAGCTTTATGAATAAAACGAAAACAAGAAACAAAAGCAAAACCAAAAGCAAAAACAAAACTGAAGAAAAGCGCGAAAAAAGTTCGGTTCAAATAAACAAAACATTTACGATCACTTTATTTTAATATCGTTTTTGTTAGCTTCGTATAAAATGTTCAATTTAAAATAAAAGATTTTCAGTTGATTTTTGAAATTTGCAAACGACAGTTAAACCGTAAATACTTATAAAAAATATTTAAAAATAAAAATATATAAAGAATATTTATTAAACGATTGAGGCGCATATTAAACGGTTTGAAAGAAATATTTGAGATTTATTGCAAAGCTGAAATGAGATATTGTAACTTTTTGTAAAAAAATAAATAAATAAATAAAAAACCAGCAAAATATTTTAAACAAGTATAATAATTAAAAAAATTAAATACTATCCAATAATAAGAAAAATGGAGTTAACAAATCGTGTTACAAATAAATTTTTGGGCCTAATTTTAATTTTGTGCTTAACACGAGGTAAATATAAAAATTCTTATTTGTAAAACTGTGTTTAATAAAACAAATGTAACCATTTAACTTTAATAGAAAAGAGTTATTAACAACATAAAATTCTATAACAAAAATTATTGATTTTAGTATCAATTATAACCTAAGCAATAAATAAGGTTTTAATTTAAATAATAAAACAATAAAATTAATGGATTTTTAATATGATTTTTTCATGAAATATTTCCAAGATAGAGGAGGATGGTGGCATAGTAAAATTAATTATTTAAATAAATTGAACAAATGAAAATAGTTTTACATAAAAAAAGTCATAAGTCCAGTAAAATCGATAATTAAATTTTTATAAATTTATTGTGCTCGATAGGAAATGAATATAATTATAAGGCTTATAAAGCTTTTTAAGCTCGATAGAACTTTAAATATTATTATTATTTGTTATTATATATACATAAATAAAATATTTCACAAAAAATTACATTTCAATCCGAAAAAATTTTTATTTAAAAAATGGATAAAATTTTTAGAAACTTTTTCGAGTATTGCTGGCCGTATGTCACAAATAACGCTAAAAGTGTTGGCCTCCAAGGCTGCTTTATCACCATAAGCCAGTGATAATAATCAAGAGCAGCTACGTCCAAGCACACATACTGTGATATTTGCATTTGAGGTAAACAGCTTTGAAAGCTCTTAAATTTGTTCTTTTTTCTTTGCAAAATCAGAGCAACCATTGTTGTCACCGAGATCTGGTTGGCTATTGTGCTCTTGTCGGTGTAAAAGCACAAAAAGCTCTTTATAAAAGTTTGCTTGGACGTAGATGATCAAGAGGTATCAAATCCTCCGACCTTGGAGGCCAAATGACAGGTAAATTTCTCGAAATAAGCTTATTACTATATATTTGATTTCAATAAGTCGAGTGAACCCTATCGCTGAACACATGAAGTCATCCATAAATGGCGTTTTTTAGCGTTGCTTAAGCGTCAATCTAATAATAATGATTTGCCATAGTATACTTGCTTATATTAATCACAACTTACTTTTCCACACAAGCTTCATACCGTCTGCATTACTTTACAGCAGTTATGTAACGACTGGAGAGTAGTAAAACATACTCAGCGTGGCACAGTGGTAGAGTGTGTGCTTATCGTGCAGTTAGTTTTATGTTCCAATCCTGACGAAGGGATGTGTGTCGTGTTTTTTTATTTGTATGTGTTCGTTTAAAAGGAATTAGTAAAACGCTTCACTTTAATTACAGCAAACACGAGTTCAATAATAGCTGCGTTCGAGAACTTAAAACTTTTTAGGATATATTAAATTTAATTGAACTAGAATGAATTTTAATCAGAAATAATTTCTTAAAGCCTAATTAGACGTGACATAGCCATAACTCCATATTCATAACCAAACCAAAATTCAATTGATTTCTATGGGGAGAGTGAGAGTGAGAGAGACCCGCCATAACTCTCACCATAGAAACCAATTGAATTTTGGTGTGGTTATGGCTATGGCGTTATGGCTATGTCACGTCTAATTTAAGCTTTAAGCGGGCTTAAGTTTAGTATTTTCAATTCTTATTGAATGAAATATTTTTATTAACTAATGTGATTTTCTAAAGATGAGAAGACAAATTAAACTAGACTTTTTAGCTTGGGGAAATACTTCTTGCCGAAAATAAATTGTAATGTGTTTTTAAATGTTAGCAAACATTTTTAATTGTTGATGAAATTTTCAAAATACTCGTAACTAAAAACAAATGTATTAAGTTATAAACAAAACAAAATTTATATAGTTTTTTTGCCAAAAATATATTCAGGGTATACTCTGTATGCCAGGTGAAATTAAAACGTTTGGAATTGCCATGGAATTGTTGTTGGAAATATGTATTTATAACAACAATTCTATGTTTTATCCGAAAGATTTAATTCTGACGTGGAATACAGAACATACCCGATTGTTTTTAAAAGTGAATAGATCATTGTAGTGAAATTTTTGCTTATACACGTATAATTACCCCGCAAAATTTTTTCCCCCTAGAAATTTTTCCTTTTTTCACAAAATTGCAATCGTGAATAATTTTTCCCCAGAAATGTTTTCCTTTCTTTTTGTGATTCCCTTTATCATGAGTAAAATTATTCATGAGAATTTTTTCGCTTTTCCCATGGTTTTTTTTTTTACTTTATTTTTGCAGGCCAACTGAATTATTACATCGAATAATTTTGATATTATTATATATTAAAAGATATAAATATCTATTTTTACGACAAGATTAGTAAGCAAAGTTCAAGATCAGAGAAACAAGCCGCCTTAAAATGTCGGTGGCGGCGGCTTAATAATCAATAGTCGGCAGCTGCTCATAAGCCAGCTTGAACCGGCTTACATTGACAGTCGCTGGTTTCGATTTTGATAAGCTTTTTAAACATATTTCTATAAAAAAATTTCAAACACCTGATGACTTCCATAAAATTTCTATGATGTGGTTAAAATTTGCCAGTACAAAAAAAAATAAGCTGGCTGTAATTTTGAGCCGGCTTCATCGGTGGCGGCTTGAAGTTACGTTGAAAGTCAGCGGCAGCTCTGGAGCCGGCTGTGAGCCGATCGGCTGGTTTCTTTGGTCGCGATTGTTATTAATAATGCCCGCGAACACCTTTTTTAATTACGTATGAATCTCTTTGGTATACTAATGAATTTATTTCCATTGCACCTAGAATATTTAAAAACACAACTTTAAAGTTAAACAAATTTCATTTGGAACCTAAAATTTATGTAATTCTTATTATTAAACTTTTTTTTTTTTTGGATTTCAACTATTTTTTAAGTTTTACAAATCTTGTTCGCTTTTTTACATTCACTGGGACTGATAGCGGGGGAGAAAGAGTTCACAATAGCATTTTTCCTGCTTCTGGGGAAATGAAAATTTCACGGGAACAAAAATTCACTATATGGGTGAATATTTTGCATACATATGTATATGTATGTATATGTATGTATAATTCTGTATATATTTTTTTGCATATGCATATGTTTATTTTTTTAGCGTTAAGATTTTTAGCAATCAGCTGTTTTATATATTTTAATATATTTTATTTATCGATTTTATAAAATTTCCGTTCGCATACTTTTATATGCAAACGTCGAGAGTATTTTATTTATATTATTCATCATTTACTCAGTTGCTGGATTTTACTGGAAAAGTACTCGAACACACCTAATGTCCAGCTATATATGTGACAGCGCATAGAGAAAGGGACCTAAGGGTAAAAAAATTAATTTTCACTTTTTTTTTGATGTGAACAACATCTGAGCATCGAATGAGCCCCAAAAGTGTTCCCTCCCAGAGATATGCGCGTTTTATGAAATTGAAGTCGATGATTCTAAGGTTATGTGAAAAAATTTTCGTACTAACAGAGCGATATTCACGATTTAAAAGAATTATAAATGAGTATTTATTATAATTCACAATTAATAATCTCAGAAAATAAACCTGGATTCGAAAAAACGCGAGCAAAATTGATATCAAACTCATGGGAACAGCGCGCTAGGTAGAAAACAGGAAAAACCAACTACACAAAACAAGAGTTAGGGACGACCTACGCACGTTTTCAAGATTGACCAACACGTTCCTGACGTCATGAGATGTGTCGCTTTCAAATGAGACCAATACAAACACGTTCAGTGATGGTACACTAAAGATACACGTATTTAAATCTTTAAAATGGCTCTCCTGGACAAAACCGGTTTTTACCCTTAGGTCCTTTTCTATTTTGCGCGTCACATATAATTACTTGTAAGCCAACATCGTCATGTTAAAGTAATGAGTTAAAATACTGAAGTAGTGTATAAAGTATATTTGTTATTCATATGCTTACTAGCAAATTAAATAAATTACCCTGCTGTCAAAATATTTGCTGGGAATGTATAGTACTCGTATCAGTCTTCCAGGAAAAACATATATTTAATGAGTTTATTGAATTTTGTATGTAGTACAATGATTTAAAAGTTTATCTGTTATTTTTCTGTTTAATACTCATGTCTATGTAGAGTAAATTTAAATGGTTATCAGTATTCGCAACTGTTATCATCGAGCAATTTCGGACAAATCTTTACGTCACAAATGTTGTCAACAATCATAAATTACATTAGAAGCTTTTATAAATCACAAATTGACTATGGTATGATTTTGTACAAATTATTTGTAAATATATCAATTATTAGCTAATGGTTAACACCATATATAGACTTTTGTATAATAATAATAATATTAATTTATATAGAAATAATTATTGCTAAATGTTAGTTTTTCCATAACCATAATTTCATCAATCAATTTTCATTAGTGTATGCTACATTTATATTTATATTAATATTTGAATTATTTCGCCTGTAGTCTTATCAATCTAACAAAAAGGTTTGCTTTCACTAGTATTCTTATCCATCTAACAAATATATTTGCTAAGTGTATATAGAAAGTTATTTCTAATCTTTTGTGATAAGTTGTTATTAATTAAATAAATTTCCAACACCTGCTAAACAGTTTTTATATCCGTGTTTCATTAACATCAAATGCAAAAATAAAAACACAAATTATAGTTAATTTAGTTTAAATCACAAACATTATTTGAATTATTAAAATTAATTGAAACAAAAATCTGTAGATAGAAATTGTTCATTGTACTGCAACCTACCGGTTTTTTTTTGTTCAGCTTAACTTCTGAAGCTTTGGCTCAATGAAATAAATAAAAATACAGAAAAATTTAAAAACAAATTGAATCAATAAAACTAAAAAACTAAAATGGCGTATTAATAATTTTAAATTCATTGAGGAAGCATATAAACACGGTTGCAATCCCAGTTTTTTTTTTTTTATTTTTTTTAAAGAGAAGTAACACTCAGGCAATTAATGCCTACTGCTAGTACTAGGTGTTACCTTCTTTAGGAAAGGGATAGTGATAGAGAAGACAGGTGGTGAAGGGAGAGATATAGGAAAGCTTCATTCTTTTAAAACTCTGCTTTTTTTTTGCACGTTTTTGATAATGCAGTGTTTGCTGCGCCATCTGGTGTCAAATGAGGCGTATTAAAATTTTGAAGCTGTGTTTTGTAGCCATTTTATTGAATATTTTACTTCGCCGATGATTCTGCTACACAACGAAGGAGGGCGCTCTGATGTTGCATTAGGACTAATATCTGCTGTGCAATGACTGTTGGATACAGGGATTGAACCCAGGACCTTCGGTTTTGTAGTCAACGTGCTAACTACTTCAGCCAACGCCACCCTCACTTCCCCTTTTTTTAACTCTCATTTCCGGCGAAGCAAGAAATCCAGGAGTTTCCCAGGCACTATTCATTACTGAATAAAGTAATAATCAAAATTATTAATGGACAAATAACACCAAAGTTAATTGTAAATATTCTGACACACACGTAGTAGAATGGAACAACTAGCTGTTTTCGCAGGCCACTACACCTTCAAAAATATACCTACACCTACGAAAATAAGCAAATTAACTACCATGAAGTGTTTTTCATACGAGATTTCGCGGTAAAAATTTCCCATGCCCATGCATTCGCAAAATAACTGTGCAATAATTAATATTGTACAATAAAATTGCATGTGTCTATATTATATTGGTTGATTTATATTGTTCTCGTTCAAATATGCATTGAGACTGCTAAGGCCTCTAGGTACCACTAAGAGCCTTAGGGCTCAGTTACCCGACTGTAATGTAATGTAACTACAACGCAGGAAACAGCTGATCGATATTTTTATATGAAAAGTAGGTTACGTTGCATTACATCTCTATAACCATTTGCATTACTTTTCACATAACAATATCGATCAGCTGTTTCCTACTGCTGCAGTTACTTTACATTACAGTCGGGTAACTGAGCCTTAAGGCCTTAGCAGTCTCAATGCATATTTGAACGAGAAATTAAAAACAAATATACATATGTAGTAGTCGTGCTTTATTTAATAAAAATTATAATTTCTTATTAGTCTTCTTCAGATTTTCTGCTATTATAATTCATAACATGTGATCCAAACTTATTTTTTTTTATTTTTTGGTTACGTTGCATTTAAATATGGTTTATTTTCTTTCGTATATGTACTTGAATATTTTTTTTTCACTCAAGGTTCTTTTCTCTTTCTTGTCTATATTTTTATTTTGTCAAACTTATATATTTAACTTGTATGTCTGTAAGTATTTTTCATTTATTAATTTTTTCACAATAGTATTCAAATTGAAAACGTGTTTGTTAAGGTTTTCAGAAGCAGAGACGAAAAAAATTTTGAAGTCACAAGAAAAAATTATACAATTCAACAAAAAGTTTCATGTTAAAGGTGTTAATTTACAAATCAAAGAATAGAGAAAAAAACCAAGTTTTAATATAAAATAATTTTTTTGTATAAAAAACCCGCATTTAAGCAATAAAACTTATATGCATACATAAAGTTTAATTTTATTGTTATAAATATCTCAAATGTTGTACTGTTTAGGGCTTAGAAATATAAGAGTTAAAAAGCTTTTCTTATTGAGATTTATCTTGAAATTTTTAGTTTTCCATTAATTATATGAAATAGTTTAGCAAAAACTTTAAATTGCCTAAACTAATGTTTAAAGTTTAATATTAATCCGCTTTTATTTTTGTTAATTTCAAAAATAAAAAAAAGGAAATACATTTGTCATTCATTTTGTTTCATTTAATCAACAATATAAAAAACCAATGTCAGAATTTATTATTTTTAAGCACAAACGTGTTTTAAATTCAATACTAAAATTATCAAATAAAATATAAACAAAAAAAATTTAAATATATAAGAAACACTAAAATATTTTATTATTAAATGTGTATTATAACCAAATTCAGAAAACTGGTTTATCCGTTTGGGCATAATTCTGATCAGAAATGCATTTATAAAAAAAAAACAACTTTAAACATTTCCAACGCAATGTTTAGTCCAAGCGACTGTTAGTTAAAATACAGTGTGATTAATCAGCATTAATGTACATACATAGATATGAATAAATTATATTTGATTATCATAATCAAACTATTTCTACTAACAATTCAAATAATAATTTTAATCAGGTTAACAATAACGAGGGGGAAGAACTATTGACTTAGATTTTCTGGGACTTTCTTTACAATTACTAAAGTTGGAAAAACCCCAACCCAGTAATTTTTGCGGTTTTTCTTGGGTTCTATTGTGGTTTTTCGTTTTCTGGTTCAGTTAATGAAAGTCCTTAAAAGTTTTAAAATAATTTGATTTGGCTATCCTCAAAAAATAAAAACATTAGATTGGAGCGTTTAAGGTCCAAAACTTGACTTCTCAATTAAGTGTAATTTATCTTTAAGTGCCACTTAAGTATCGATTTTTTTTTTTTTTCAGTACAAAGTTGAGAGAAATTTAAATGTCCAACCTTGTTTACTTAAATCACACGTAAGTTTTAGGAGCATACCATATTCCTGTCGGAAATTCGGCTAACTTTAAACTGACTTTAAGTTAACTATTTCGCAACTAGTACTGACTGACACTTGAATTACTTTGCAATGTAATCAACTGACTATTTTAACATTGCGATGTCCTAGGTGGTAGTTAATTGTCTCACTCTGCACTACTTTCAGCTAACTTAAAGTTGAGTTTCTTAGAACACCTGGTAGTCAGTAAATTAAAAAAAATTTCCGGGGTTCGAACATGTATCATCACATGTTGTGTAGTCAATGCACTACCACTCGGCTAAGCTGCCATCTAAAATAATAATAGCAAAATGTTAATATAAAACTGAAAGGAGTTTCAAAGTAGCTGAGAATAAATTAGTTGGCTCTCATCAAATTTGATTACGCACTCAACTTAAAAAATAATTTTGGGTTTGTTCTGCATGAAATTGCAGTTAGCTTTTAGTCAGTCTAAGAAAAGTTAACTAAAAGTTAACTATATTTTGAGTTCTGCTGCTCTTTTTGTTTCATAAAATGTGTTTTTATGCAATTTTAGTTTTCTTCAGTATGATAACCTTACTTTTTTTTATTTATAATAAGCAGCTGTTGTTTAAAAAGCCTTCGATAATACTGAGAAATTTTGTAGTGTTGCCATGCTTTCAACTTAATTTTATAAGAACTTTAATTAACCACTGGAAAAAATAAGCTACGAGTACATTTAAGTGCCACTTATAAATTTAAGTGGCAATTAGCTAAATGACATATAATTGGCAAGTCAATTATTGGACCTAAGTGAGGAAATTGATAGAAAATAATCTCATTTAGCGAAATAAAAAATTTTGTTTCATCAAGACAGTGCAGCCGTTTACACCTCCTAAAGGAATTAAAGCGCGAATTGCTTTATGGCGCACCTTATTCGTCAGACTCATCCCCTTGAATTATTTTCTATTATCAAAAGTTTAAAAGATGGCTCAATGGTAAAATATTTACCAACAATGAAGAGGTTTAGTCTGAGGTGGATGACTACATCAGGGATTTAGACAACTTTTACTACAAACAGGGTATCAAAGCTATTGAATATCGCTGGGGGCAAATGTATTGAGATAAAAAGAGATTATGTTGAAAAATAAAGAAAAGTTTCTCCAAATTTATTGTGTTGTATTTGTTATGTTGGAAGATTTTGACATCGCATATATCGCCGCTGTTTTAACTAACTGACCTAACTGACATCATTTTGAAAAATGAGTTAAGTCCATTGTTAGACTTTATGAGTCATAATAGACCTTGTCCATAATTTTTATGGCTGTAAACATTACTGTCGAGCCTATAACAGTAAAAATATTTCAGACGTTTCCATAAGAATACATGTAGAAAACAATCATAAAAGCTCCTCTCTTGTAAAATTTACAAAATGTCAGTTAGGTCAGTTAGTTAAAACAGCGACGATATTATATATGCACTAAACGAGTTTATTGTAAACACAATTTAATCATTACTTTATTTATTAACAATTTGCTATTAACCAAATATTACGTAAACTAATACACAACAAATACACAAAAGTGTTAGTCGAAGTACATAAACCAATAACTAATACACGAAAAAAATATAAGTTCCCTGTAGGAAGCGTCAATAGTTAAACCACAGAGAATATCAGAGGTGATGCGAAATGGACCATAATTGTGTCCCGCTCACGTAGTCAACACATTCACTGTACTGTTTCTTTCTCGTGCTATTTTTTTACGTAATTTCATTTTATACTTTGTGGCCTCATTCGCTGCGTGCTTTTTGTAAGTAAAGAGTAAAAAATTAATATTTTTGAATGAAAAGGCTTAAAATGAAATCCATAATCATTTTTCAACAAATTTTAGTCACTTTTTTAAAACTAATAATCTCTTTCACAATCTGTTTTTTAATTCAACTCAACAAATTCTTTCATTTAATTTTTTAAAAATATTTACTTCTTCATTCCACAAAGCATATGTTTTCTGTTGCTTGTTTGAATTATTGCTGTAAAACTTTTTATATCAAATACACTGCATTTGTCTTTTTTATCAGTACACAAATCAGCTGATTTTAGCTTTTTTCATAAGTCACTTTCTTCAACTCTCGTATGCTCTGTGGTAAAACATTACTGATTCACTATTGATTTTGTAACCAGTACAACTGACAAATTATCTCAGGCAATGGTTTTTGCTATAGCCGTTTAACATATGTTTGTCATTGAAAATCTACTATTGACATTGGTACTCATTGGATAAAAACGATTATACCGCCGACAAATTATCACTCAGCTGCTGACAAAATATTTTTTACTCATCAAAAGTAAATATTAATATATAGACGCTCCGTTGACAATATTGTCAAAAAGTAACCAAAATAATCGACAAAAGCTGTGATTTAGAGACATTTGACTCCAAGCTTCCTACTGGGTATACACGCAAATATATCTCCACATTAAATAAATTTAATTCACATTATTTTTAAACATGTGATATTTATATGCTAATCAAACAAAAAATTATAAAATTCGAATAAATACATACTTACACACATATATGCATGTATGCATGTATTTGTATGTATGTATTTGTGAATGTTAGATGTATGTATGTATTTGAGAATGTTAGATATTAACGTACCTTTTCAAAATGTATGGTTAAAAGATAACAGAGACTTTAACTGCAAGTTTTGTATGAAGAACTGTCAGTTAAAGTTCACGTTAACTCTTAACCATACATTGTGAAAAGGTGCGTAAGAATGGAATAATGCTACGTACACATACACTAAAACAAGCAGTCAGTCGCATTAGCTAAAATTTTCCTCAGGGGGCCGGATTCTGCAACGATGAATTTTGAAGTGTTCACCAATTTCAATGTTAACTTGTTGATTTGTGCGCCCGCAACAGTGAGAATGAATTATTTGGACAGTTAAAGTGTCAAAAGTTTTCATTGGAAAAGTTGCAGTGATCTGTGAATACTGAAATTGGTTCCGGCCCCAGGTTAATTTTTTCTTACAGTATTTAAAACTCACCAAGCCAGTCATCACGCCCTCACTCCTCTCCACATTTTGATGATATTCATCGTAAATGCAACAATACTGATGCTTAGTTATGCAGTGTTGTATTTTTTTTCTTGACAACAACTAAACCTAATTTGACTACCCAGTGGGCAAAATTACTTAGGGAAATTTCGACATTTGTCATGCACAATATTTGTAGTTTCATTAATGAAAATGTTATAGAAATTGCCAATTCAACAGAGTCAAGGAAAATATGAACGAAAGTGTCGCTCTTGTTGTCATGTTTGAACTTAGCAGCCTTTTGTTTGGAAAATTTCTTCAATGATATCCACGCTTTAACATTTGGCATGCATTCGTCTTGCAAGATCTCTGAAAGATATGGCCAACTGGGTAGAGATATATACACACATACATACATATAAATCATTTTGTTTACAAAAAAATTTTTTATTGAATTAATTAAAATTAATAACGTATAAATACCCACCGAGAGTCGATATGTATGATAATTATATTAATAAAAAAAAATTATGTATCTCTTAATGAGTTTTTAAATAAATTTAACCACAAATAATTTATATACGAGTACTTTGATTATATGGCAAAAACGTGAACATCACTCAAATATTCTGACTGCCTTTATTTAGCACATTTACACCATATTTCCACAAGCCAGACAGGCGACTCGTCTAAAAAATTTATATGAAAACTACTCAAGCAAATCAGTGCTTTTCATATAAATTTTCTACTCAAGTCGACCGGCCGGATTGTAGAAACAGGGGACTAGAAAACACTCACAATAGCAATAGTAACATGCTTTTTTTACAACTTTCAGGTTTCTTTAAATCTAAAATTGTATGAATCAAAAATGGATAATGGGTACTTTGTACTAGTTCATGTTAAATAAGAGCAACTCAAGAACAAACCCGAGTTTATTTAACAATAACCAAACTCAAAACTGTTAAGCCGTGATAATGGTTGTAACTGAAAACAGCAGTGATTTTTAAATCACATTCATTGCAATTGATGTTGCGAGTATTTAATAAAACCATTGGACAGCTCTTCCCTAACGCGCTATACACATATCGCTCATTTAATCAAACAACTAACTCAAAAATAAACTAGTTTGCCAGAAAACGAGTTTAAATCTTTCAATTTACAAACAACTTAATGGAAAAATGTATTTTTCTATCAAGAGCTGAGTAAACAAGATATCTGAATGAATTTTTTACACAATATAAATAATGATATCGAACGATAACCGCCAAAAAAAAGTTCCACCGGCACTTTTTTTGGGCCATTTTTTTGACGATAGCAAATAATTGATTTTTATTAAAAAATTTAATTCGAAAATTATGTCGCTTAAGATTTTTTGGCGGTTATGGCACAATATGAGAATCAATTCTGCATCATTAACTCAAAAATTCGTTGACGTTGAACGATATATTTTAACTGGTATTTTTTGTATAATAATACCTAAAAAATTTAAATATAAAATTATTTTTGGTAATTCTATCTCAACTAACAATAATTAAATAATAAATAAAGACCGTCACAAAATTTTGTCCAGTAGACTGTACGTAATAACTTGCTATTAATAGTCCACTTTCAAAAGCTACGACTAGTTACCCATTATGTTACAAATACTCGTCTGTACATAACTTAATATACATACATTTGTATGTATGTATGTATGTATGTAATAGAAATAGTGTTTCGTTATTTATGAAACCGGCTTTTTTAAAGATTACAATAATTACACTGTCTCCAAAAAAAAAAACAGAACATGGTTCTAACATGTGATTTAGGGAAGGTAGACCAAAAAACATATACTTACATACATACATACATAAATACATACATATGTGGACGTTTGAAAGTGAAAGGCAGTTGACTATTTCGCAACCTGCCCAGAATGTTGAGCTTAGTCCGTATTGGAACCATGTAGCCCTTGCATTTAAGGCAGCAACGTCCAAACACACACACTCCTCCGATGTACGACCATTTGCACAAGATTGTGAATTGGGCTATAGCTATTCCTTTAGTTATTGTTAACAAATTAATTTAAGTTTACAATGGGTTAAATATATATTTTTGCGCCTCACGTTGCCTTGTTCAATATATTTGGCGTCTCTAGCTTTTCTATCAATCTCGTAACATGTTAATTATTACTTTTGAATTCATTACTTGAAATAATAATTATTAAAGTTTTACGAGATTATTAATTATTAGTTTAACAAGTGAAAATGATTAGCATTTGCAAAGTAGATATATATATATATATATATATATATATATATATATATACTATATATGTTTGTATATAAAATGTGGTATATCTTGCAGTTGTTTGTTGTTTTTATAACTATTCAAGCCACAAAGATTTACTCGTACTAAAAATACATAAATTTAAAACAGTTAATTATCAAAAGTCAAATGAATATAAAATACTTAAAAGATTTGCATTAATCTTGCGATTTATTCTTATAACAAAAAGAAAATTCCATCTAGCAACTTAACAGAGAAACCCCACGCTATTTATTTTTTTGTGGTTTGAATAATATATGGTATTACAGTGGTATTCCGGTTTAACGAACGTTATAATAGCAAGTTGATAAGTTGAATCGAAACCGTTTGAATTTGATTTTGATTTTGTTGTCATTAAAAGACTAAGAAAATTTCTCGTATTCTTTTTGATTTACAGCAGGTACAACTTACAAAGATATGGATTTTCACATTTCCATCTATTTTCTCTTATTTCGGTTTTTTATAGTTTAAAAATAAAATCATTTCAGTGAGCGAAAAATTTTTATATTGTTCATTATATAAGTTACTCAAAGAGAAAATTTTGAGGGTTCGTGAATCCGCGAATTCACTGAATTGAATGTTCGTTAAGCCGGAACACTATTGTATATACATTTTCTTAAATTCAAAGAATACTATTTTCCATTGTTTTTGGCGTGTAAATAAATTAATATTTATGAGTTAGAAATTAAAATAATTATTACACGGTTTCTCCATGAATAGCAGCGTATGTCTTAAAGCCTCTTTTTATTGGAAACACAAACTAACACTTAACCACTCCTATACAAGCGTATGCGGTAGTACAATGTGAATCCCTTGTGTAGTGCAATTAACATAAAAACTATAAGTTTCTATCTGCATCTCTCTTGGAAATCGAGGGAAGATGTGCTCTATATATATATATTAAAACCAAATTGAAATTATATAAATTTAGTTTTAGTTTAGTTTTAATTGATTCTTTATATACTTGTTTTTCTTACAGCAAGCCATGGTAAGCTGATGTGTTACGTGTGCGATGATTGCGCTCAAATAACCGCTCAGACGCCACAATTTGAATGTAATGAAGACTTCTTTAATACCAGCGGACCAACTGATTCATCAGTACAAACAACAACAGAACATTCAAAGACCACAGAAACAATGACAGAAGAAACAACGTCAACAGCAGCTGAAACGACTTCAACAATATCAACTATGAGCACCGAGGAAACAACAATAACATCAACAACTGAAGCCAAAACGCCAGAGTCCACAAACAAATTTAGCACCGAAAATGTTACAGAAACTGCTATAGAATCGTTAACAGAACCCACAACATCGAAAGCAAAAGACACAACTACAACTATAAGTACACAGCGGTCGACCAGCACCACTGAACAGCAGCCACCTACACCACCGACAATAGGTACACCAAGAACAACAACCTCAGTGCCAACACCACCCTACTTTGACATTGAAGAAGCTCTTGATGATGTTGACAGCTTAAACAACCGCACCGTAGCTCATGAGCAGGATGTTAACCAGGATGAGGTGGAGAATGTTGATATTACAAATGCCACCACTAAACTCTATAAACCCTCGGCTGAGATTAGAGTTCGCCAGCAGAGATCGGTCAGTGATGTAACGTTCCATTGCTTCAAAGTGGAAGCCACAAAAGGTGTGTTAATTTTACCTATAAATACAATTTTATATTAATAAAATGCCTTAAAATTTGTTTATTTTTTACTCATATTTATTTTTTAGTTAATGGCACTATGGTCGTTAACCGTGGTTGCTCTCGAGTACAAACCAGTGAATCTGTGTGTGACCAATGGAAGGCCCAGCATACTAACGAAAAACTAAAAAAATGCTATCCCTGCTCGCGTACAAAGTGTAACGGTAGTTCAGCCTTAAATGTATCAATTACAGCCTTGTTTGTAGCTGTTGTTGCATTCCTTATGCACCGGAAGTAAAAAAGCTAAAGGTACTACACTGGATGTGTGCTTATGTATGTGTGTGTGCTAAAGAGAATAAGTGAAGCAATATTTTTTATCACAACTTGCAGACTTTAAAATTAAGTATTTCAAATTTTTCCTTTACAGTGATTAAGTTAAAAATTTGCAAATAGAAATCTCACAAGTTTTGCAAACTTTATTGAAAAAAAAAATTGAGTGACATAAATTTTTTTGCTTTAATTTTTTTTTTTTTTTGAAATTGAGTTATATAATTTTTTTTAATTTTTCTCGTTTTTCTTTTTTTTTGCAATAAAAGAAATTATAATTTTTCATTTCCACTTAAACGAAAATTATTTTACGAACTATTCGAATTATATTTTAATAAATTTTAAATTGTTTTCTTAATTATAATTTAATATGTTGTATGTGTTAATTTTATTTTATAAGCTATTATCGTTGATATAATTGTATATTTTATTGTATATGTAAACAAATTTTAAATATAAAAAAAATGTTTAATCGAAGGACTTGGATATTTTTATTTATGACCATTACAAGGTTTACAATCAGTATTTCCCATTCACATGCATTCTTACAATTAATTGGATTAATTGCAGCGAAAACTTTTAGTTAAATTTATCAATAATTAAGAGATAATCACCCCAATCGTGAACAGTTTGTCCCGATTCACACGTTTCAACTTTTGTTGCTAATTCAGCTGTAAGAAAAAAAGAGATATGTGCACTTCCGTTTCCATCTTTCTTGCAGCTGAATTACGAGTTGAGCAACTAAAGTTGAAACGTATGAACCGGGACTTTATCGCTAGAAATATTTTCCTTTTCCTCAAATTGCAATCGTGAGCAATTTTTCACTGGAAATATGTTCCCTTATCGCAAATAATATTTTTTGCATGGATTTTTTTCTCTTTTTCCATGCTTTTTTCACTTAATTTTTGCATGCAAACGGAATTAATATATCGCGTAATTTCAATATATTCGATTTAATCGTGTTAGCAGCATATAGTAAAAAATATACTTTTTTATTGAAATTTAAAGTTTATGGGCCATCATTTAGAATTATAAAAATGCCAAAATTAAGCGACAATTTACGTACATATGTATATAGGTATAAAACATATTTGAATATTATAAAAAAAAAACTTTTCCCGAAAATTTTAATTTTTGTCGCTTACGATTTAATCGAAAATAAGTGCAAACTATTATAAAGATCTTTTTGTGCTTTCACACCGACGATAGTACAACAGCCACAACAACAATACAACAGACAACAATGCTTGCAAAGGAACAAGAACAAATTTAAGAGCTTTCAAAGCTGTTTACCTCAAATGCAAATATCAGTGTATGTGTGCTTGGATGCAGCTGTTTTAAAAGCATAGATAAATTCAGTTCGAAAAATAGTATTTTCGACATAATTTAAAATAAATCAACCATTTTGAGGTGATGGTGGAAACATATTAAAAACCTTAAAAAAAATTTTAAATGAGGCTGTTAACAAATATGAAATAAATTTATATTAATCGAGACAACTACAATTCCAAATTAAAACGTTGCATAATATACAAATATTTCTTTATTTCTTCAAATATCTCTACACAATAATGCTTTAATAAATAGGGGCGGCATATTTATGTAAGTATTTATGTACATATGTATATGTATGTATGTATGAAGAAAATAGATTTCTCGATATATACATAAAGAGTTTTTTTATATTAACCGTAATTTTAACAATACAAACGAATAAAAGAAATTATTATGACTCCCTTGCTGCAAAGGTTCAATATTAACTTTCCTGCTTTTTAAAATGAAGATGTTAAAAATAAGCTAAAAATGATTTATAAAAATAATTAAATTAAAAAAAAAACAAGGGGACACCCGGGTTTGAACCGGGGACCTCTCGATCTGCAGTCGAATGCTCTACCACTGAGCTATATCCCCACTTACACAAAGCAAGCAAAACACGGCATATAAGCACACAGAAGCATTATATACGGTTTGGTATAAAAAACTAACCACCAAATAAACAAACAGTCTATAATTAGATACACAATCTCACATATGCATACACATTCATACACTCATGTATGAACAAACGGTAAATAAAAGCGTATGAGTGTTATATTCTGATTGGAGAAGAAGCTAAAGAAAATCACTCATACTTCCGGTGCTGCCAGATAGTTTTGATTAAAAAAAATCACTAAAATTCATAAATATCGACTAAATGATAATTTTATGCAAAATTCCACACAAACCAAGACAGAACATTTTATGGTGTCTTTCGTTATTTTTTTTACAGAGGATTAAGTTACAGTTAACTTAACGACTGTGAGCAATGTCATAAATATTACGATTTAGTTATGATATTTAATTGTTTTTTTAATAATCACAAAAACCAATAATGGACAACGAGAACATTAAAGATAAATAATATTGTTAGCGTTAAAATAATGCATGTAATTATCGCTCAATTACTTCAATAGTGTCATAATTAAAAAAAATACGTCTTCTGAACATAATAATTCGCCATTTGGTATATTATGTTGTGAAAAAAATTAATACAAACTGGAAAACTTGAGAACTCAGCACATCCAGAACCATTTAGGGCTGAAAATGGTTGGCAGTCTTGCGTATTATTGACCTGCAAAAGACCATTTATAAGACCTTTCAAGACATGCGATATTTTTCAAACGCTTTACTACAGCAAAATATTCTAAAATAAACGCTAAGCAACAGTGTTGGCAATATTTTTTTTTTTAGTTCTTTGTCTTGCCAACAGTGTTTTTAGCGTTTGTTTTAGAATATTTCGCTGTAGTAAAGCATTTAAAAAATGTCGCATGTCTTAAAAGGTCTTATAAATAGTCTTGTGCAGGACTTTATTGCGTATGCTATTCAATGTAAGCTCGAGGCTTACCTTGGCATATATTTTAGAAGTTTATTACATTTTCTACAGCACAAGTGGTATTAAAACGTTAAGCAAAAGTATTAGTATCGCATTTAATAATTAGTATATACTTTTTTACTCACAAATATTATTAGCTAAATGAGCCTTGTGTAGAAGTGCAAGAACTGCATAAATATTATTTTCATTTATCTTTAAAAAAAATAAATACATATATTTTTGAGTCTGGCAACTATACAACTTGAATGTGATGACATTCAAGATAAAAGCATTAGCAAAATGTAAAGCATAGTTTATGGGTTGATTTTTGTTTGAACAAAAATAACATGTAAGTAATAAATCCTGTACATAGTGAACGACTTGATTCTATTACTTTTTTATGATATTTAATTACTTTTACATATACTGATAAGAAAATATTTATAAAAAAAAATAAGTATTTTGATAAAAACAATATGATATTGAAAATAACGCACCAGCTATCGGTTTAGTTATCTCGCTTTCCACTTTAGCCAGACCTTTACTTTGTATATTATTCATTTAGAACAAACAATTCAGCAAGAGTACGTACACAAATAATTTCAAGGTTGGTCAAATACACTAATTTCCCATAAATTGTATGAAATAAATGTATATACATATATACATATGTATATGAATATATGTATGTAACCCACCAGCAAATAAATTTCACTTATAATAGAATTATGGCAATATGTCGAATAATAAATTTCTTATAAGTTCAGAACTTAACATAAAAAATTGGAAAATGCTGATACATAAT
Organism: Tachina lurida; assembly: GCA_944452675.1. Lineage (NCBI taxonomy): Eukaryota > Metazoa > Arthropoda > Insecta > Diptera > Tachinidae > Tachina > Tachina lurida. Next base: position 155,098,734 of record OX101753.1, on the reverse strand, counting down.
ACTAAGATTCAGGCGCCATAATAAAAAATATTAAAATATTTTTTTTAATTCCAGTGGAAATGTGTGGCTGTTATCGTTTGATGGAATAACGTGGGAGTAACTTGGTAATTTTTTTGCTTATAAGCAAAAAGTCAGTCATGATGACATCCCTCATTGCAGTAAATTGCATTGATTTTAACGATGGCATATTATTATTTGATAATGCTTTTTTATCTTTATATGCATTTACAGATATTGTTTTTAAAAAGACTCGCCCTCACATAGAAAATTAAGTCATTAACCCTTAAGTTAAAATAACGTAATACATACCGTCACCTTAAATGCAAACGGACGTAACTACACTTTTATATATTTTACAAAAGAAACAAAAAACGTTACAAAATCAATAATAATAAAGTATTCTTAAAAATTTTTTTCTAAATTTACTTGTAGTATGGATACTTTTATTTTTTTTTATATATATATTTTAGTTTTTATGTTAGTTACATTCCTTGCAATAAAAAATATATGGAGTCGTAATTACGTCCGTTTGAATTCCTTTAATAAAGTCGTCATTTTTAATCGCAGAGGTCTAAATATTTGAGTGAACATATAGTTTGATAAAATGAACCATAATCAATCAAAAACTCGATTTCGAATTTTTGTGTAGTTACGTCCGTTTGCATTTAAGGTGACGATACATACATACTTAAAGCGGCCTAGACACGATCAAAATGCTTGATGTCAGCTTTGTGCACGTGTGCTGAATATTTTGATGTACAAATGCTGGATGACCCGTCAAACATTCATTTTGAGTTTGATTTTGTGATGTCAACAATAACGTGCCAAAAAGCCAAAAATGCTTAAGCGACATAATTTTCGAACTTCTGCTTTTTGGCATTTATAGCACGATATTATGAATGTCAAAAGCGAAAAATTGGCTTTCAGTTAGTTTTTGTGCTGTCAATATCATAAAAACATAAATCAATTGAAAATTTAGTAGCAATAATGGAAGTGTGCTTGAAAAGAAAAGAAAATTAAAATAATGAAAGGAGAAAAACATTTGTGGATGGAAGAACAAGTTAAAAAGGAAACAAATTAAATCTCATATTTCCTTTTTTCTCCGTCATTTGAAATCTCATTTAAAATTTGTTCATGCTTGATGAGCAAACACAAGAAACACCTCAAAATGTCACATCAAACATGGCGAAAATCAAAATTTTTTTTAATATTCCATCCCATACAAACTAATTTTTACAAATACTACCAATAATGATTAATTAGCGTTTTGATAAATGTCTAGACCGCTTAAAACTAAATAAATTGCGTATATGTTATCGTCTAAAATTCAATTATGTATGTACATATATGTACTCAAAGTGCGGAAAGATTTGGCAGCAGTTGCTAGACAAAATTTTCCTCCGTTTAAATAGTTTTTAATATTTTTATAACATAGCAAAATAGTGGTTTAATGGATTTTTGAATATTGCTAATCAGTATTGATAACAATAGTGTGGTATGTATAGTTATGTATGCACATACCGAAAAACAAGTACATGCCCCTGTAGGAAGCTTGGGGTTAAGTGTCTGCGAGTCACTAATTTTGTTGAATATTTCGGTTGAATATTTTTAGCGACATTGCGAAGGAAGAGTTTTCATATTTATATTTGCTTTTGATTAGTAAAAAATATTTTTATGCACGAAATATATTTTGATTCAGGAAAGATCTTTTATTATAAATTTTCTTCAATACTATTTTTGGAATTTTTAATTTTCTTTTTCATCTGCACAATTTAACTAACCCCCTGTCCATACATATGTGCATACATCAAAAGCCTTTCTTATCATTTTAAGAAAATAAAAATATTAAAAAATTAGTCATTTCTAGCTGCAACAAAATCACTTGCTATTGCTAATGAGTTGCAAATTAATAACAAGAGATATTTTTGACACTCTTTAATGCATAAGAATAATAAAGGAATAAGTTGAAATAAATATTTGCAAATACGAATACATAATTACATTACATTAATTCCAACAACGTCATATCTCAAGATACGGAATTTCTGAGTTAATAATGCAAAATTAATCTTCATATCGTTATTCATATTGTGTAAAAATTTCTTGAAAGAAAAATAAAATTTTCTTTTCCCATTGAGTGCAACTTGAAAATTTTAAACTCGTTTTTTGTCAAACTACTTTTTTGAGTTATAACGTTATTTAAGTAAATGAACGATATGTAGACTAATTTTGATTAAAATAATAATTAAAAAGCAATTTTTGAGTTCAAGATCATAGATTGAATTAAATTTTATGTTATTTTTCTGTAGTTATTTGTCACTTTTAAAAGTAAATGCTATCTTATCAGAAAGTATTTAATCACGAACTTATAGACAATACAAGAACTAGAAAAATAAAATTTAATTACTTTTCTACATTTTTTTTTTTTTTTGTTTTATTTTATTAATAATTCTGCAAAAAAAAAGCCGGCTTAAGTGCAAGGATAGAACATTTTCGAAAAAATTTGTGGAACCAAACTGAAAGTAAATAAATTCTTTCGAACGAAAAAAAATTTTGAAAGTCTGTTGGTTAAGAAGAAGTATGTACATAAAATTTAAAATAAAATTTTAATGGGCGTGCCTCTCCCCATTTTTTAAAATCAAGATTGTGTATTTTTCAAAGCTCAGGGTGTGTGTTAAGCTTTGTAAAAATCGTTATCTTAAAATAAAATATGAAATTTTAATGGGCATTACTCCGACCATTTAAGTGGAAGATTGTGTATTTTTTAGAGCTGAAAAGGTGTAGTAAGTTTCGTCAAAATTGGTTAAGTAGAAACACTTTAAATATAATAATTATTATATATATTATAATTACAAGAATCAAATTGTGGGCGTATCGCCACCCATTTTTTTAATGGGAAGCTACACCCTCTCAGACAAAAAAAAAAAAAATTTTTACAATCGGTCTAAAATGTAGCGAGTTATGATGTAACAATGTTTAAAAAAAAACTACAGACGAATTGTTAACCTCCTCCTATGACTAAAATAAATTTTTATTTGCTTTTCTGTTAACTATCTGCATATTAAAATATCTTCCAAATATATGGTCCCACAAGCGCCAAAAACGCTTAACGATTATCTATGATCGTAAAAAATAAATTTTCGTTAAAAAACGAAGATAAGAAAATATGTCGCTTAAGCTTTTTTTGCGATTATGGCTCGATGTATTAAAATATATATTTGGAAGTAATTATGTAATGTAGTTCCATAGGAATGATTTGCAATTTTTTTTTATACTGGAATGTGTTGTAGCATCCGAATTTAGAAGAGAACAAAAATTGTAATTGAAAAATTGAAAATTTTAAAAATACTGTTTTGGGTTTCCATAGTTTAACCGCCAAAACAGCTTAACTGACAAATTTTTTTAACCTCGTTTTTTTTTTTACGAAAATCGATTATTAACGATCGCAAAGAAGAGATTTTGGTAAAAAAAAATTAAGTGCGAATTTTATTTCATTAAAGCTTTTTGGGCGATTATAGCACAATATGCATCATTAATGACAGATACATATGTATGTACGTATGTATAATAATTATGACATCTATATTGTGTCCATGTGATAAGGCTAATTCGGCAAATGCAGATCATAAAGATATATATAAAAAATTTAAATCTACTGACAGAGAACTAACTACAACAAATGAAGCAGAAGATTTATTCGCTTTTGACATTCCATCCAGATTTTTTTGGATATCGTTTGATAAGTTCTAAGAAAGTATTTCAATGAATTCTATTTAAAAAAAAAAACAAAAACTTCAAAATAATTAGTGAATGAGATAATAAAACCAGAAAGAAGAACCCGGCTCATTGATATTAGATTTACGATGAAATTTGTCATGATTATGACCATTGCATTTTCTAGAATTTCTTAACGTAGAAAAAGTACCCTAGATAATTATTATTATGATTTAATTACATATGTGTGTATGGCTTTTCTTTTATAGTTACCAGGAATTTGTATAAGAAAATTGTTAAATTTAAAAATAAATAATTTTTATAATATATTTTATTATACATACATATATACATACATACACACAATTTCTTTGTTTGAGGTAAACATCAAAATAAATTGCAACAGTTTAATAGAATCGTAAAAATGCTATTATAGCCTTATCTAATAATTTGGGTAATTTTTTTCTTAGTCCGATACAGAAGACAAATAACAATATATGTGTGCATGTATATAAAAATTTGTATACAAAAAAAAAATAGCTGTGGCGATTTATCTCGCGACTAAACAGCAAGTAAAACTAAAGGGCAACAAAAAAAGTAAAACCTTAACTGAAGCACTTAGTATGTGTTGCTTCAATTTGCCAATAAAGAACGCGAACAGAACCCATTGAAAAAAAAGCAAAAGAAATAGTTAATAAAAGCGGTATGCTGACACACAATTAACTGTTAGTAACGGTTTAAAAGTCGTGCTAGAGCGAACGTAATCGACATCGGCAAACCGTTAATTGATAGCGTTGATCGCAAACGAGAGTTTAAACAAAAATTCGAATCTTCTTTTGATCATAAGAAAGCGAGAATTAAAATTTTTAAATAAAATATAAATAAGAAGAATAAGTATAAAATATGAAGTTCTTTTATGGGATATTACTGGTACTTCTAGCGGATTACTGCAGAGGTATAACTACAAAGCTAAATAAAGGACAAAAGTTTCACAAAAACTTATTCAGTGTAATTTTTAAAAATATATACATACATATACGTGATCATTTAATAAATAAAAAAAATTTTATAGAAAAAATCTCTTTTAAAAAAGATTTAACCGACTTCAGAAAAAGCCACGAACAACTAAAAAAATAATTTTGTTTCATTCAGTTCCGTGACATTTTTCCTATAAAAGTTTTATATATACAGTGGGATCTCCCTTAACGGACACTTCCTATAGGCGGACACCCCCTTTAGACGGACAATTTTGACATGTCCCTGCAGCACTCCATTTAAATGTTTCGTTTTCTCTTGATCGGACAGTCCCCTTGTGCGGACACATTTCAATGGTCCCTTCAGTGTCCGCTCCAGAGAGATTCCACTGTATGTACATATATAAAAATGAATCCTTTTCTCCCTTGGTCTCGGCATCACGCGTGAAGGGCTGATCCGATTCCCCCATTTTATTTATTTTTTTTTTTATTGTCTGGAGATGGATGATAGAAAGTAATAAGAAAGTTGCGTGGAACATTACACTGCGTAACAAAAAACCAATAGTTGAAATTTACACGAAAAACACGAAATGATTTTAGATGTAAAATATGTATGAATGAATTTCCAGTAGAGAAAAAATTTAATATTTTGTATCGTCATACACACAACACCAACATACGAGTATTTGCTGATATTATATGAGGCTCTGAAGATTAAAGTTCTGTATGTAAGACCGATAGTATTAGCTGTGGTGGCAGATAGTATCAGCTGGCAGTGCCAACTTGGTGCCATATTTTGATATTCGACTCTTGAAAAAAAATCAGTTAAATTTTCTGATATTCGTTTTGACAAAATTTTTCGCGTGCGTGTTTCGTACGTGTTGACGGTCTTGGTATTCGTGTTCGTGTCGTGTCGTGTTGGAAAAATTCGACACGTGCCCATCTCTAGTTCCACTGTAAAGCGAACACGGCTTAATGTATTTGGATAAAATTCGGTATACGGATAGCATTAGTTTCAGAAAAAAACAGGGCACTTTTTAAGGGTTGAAAATTTGTATCAAAACTTTGTCTGTTTTTGTTATCTTTGTATAAATTATAGGATAATTTCAGTTTCTTTCTGCATGCAAGCTAAATCTCGGGAAGATACTAGTTTTTATATAAAAATACCAAACTATGTATGTTTATTTGACTTTAAGTTTAATGTATGGATGCGAAGAATTCTTGTTTGTTGTTGGCTAAGCAAATCTAGTCCAGTTGTCTATTTTTAAGTCGACTTATTTACCTTAAAAAAATTTTTGGACTTGCTTAAGAAAATGTACGTGGACTCGTACAGACACACAGATCCACAGACACACACTACAAACTTCTAATACCCCTTTTTTTGGTCGGGGGTTAAAAAGAGAATTTAAAAAAAAAAAGTTCTAAGACAATAAATATTTTGTAAATAAAACTTAAAACAAGGGAAGCAAATAATATGTTACTCATATTTTTCTTTCAATTAACTTAAGATAAAAATCATGTTGCGTCTTTTTTCTTACAATTATTTGATTGTAAATTAATCATAATGAAATAAAGAAACAAAAGAACAATCATTAAAAATGTCAAAACTATTGGAGATTGAAATCAATTTTTGTTCAAAGTGAAATTTAGTGGAACAATGCAAGTTTATGCTCGTCTTGGAAACTTGACATTTTTCGGAATAGCTTTGGACCAACAACTTAAAGAACCTGGATTCAACTGCTTGGCCTTGTTCGAAGTTACAATACGACACTCGTAATTAGTCTGTTAAAAACAGGAACTAAAACAACGTTTCTTTATTTTACTTAATTCTATTTCATTTTATTTATTAAATGCTCTTTTTTTTCTTTTAAGGAGAAATTTTGCTTTGTTACGTTTGCGAAGGTGATGATTGCAATGTTGTGGATACAATGAAACAGGAAATTTGCGGTCCTAGCGAAGCAACAGTTCCAACACCACCTACAACCACAGATCCAACAACAATTGAAACTGAAACGACAGAAATAGGTGGAGGTACTAATCCCGAAACAACAACAAAATCAGATGAAACAACAACAAAACCAGTGGTAACAGATCCTGGAGTAACAACTATCAAACCGGAGACAACGACGCAAGAAACAACTATTGAATCGGAAACAACAACTACCGCACATGAAACTACGCAGGCAGCAACCACAATTTCGTCTGAAACAACAGCGGCTAGTTCCGTCACTGAAGAGCCAGAAGTAACGACCACTAAGCCCGAGACAACAGATGGAACGACTTCTAACATACCCGAAACAACAACTACTGCTTATGAAACTACGCAATCTGGTACAACAACTGATGAGTCCGAAACTACAAGTAGTGAGCCAGAAGAGCCTGAAGAAACAACAGCTGTTAGTCCCGTCACAGAAAAGCCAGAAGTTACGACCATTAGCCCCGAGACAACAAGCGGAGAGACAGCTAACATACCTGAAACAACAACTACCACTTATGAAACTTCACAATCCAGTACAACAACTGATGAATCCGAGACTACAAGTAGTGAGCCGGAAACAACAACAAAAATATTAACAGAAGGACCTGAAGAAACAACAGCAGCTAAACCAGTCACTAAAGATCCAGGAGAAACGACCACTAAGCCAGAGACAACAGCCGAACCCACAGCTAATGTACCGGAAACAACAACTACCGCTTATGAAACTACACAAGCGGCTACAACAACTGATGGATCCCAGACTACAAGTAGTGAGTCTGAAACAACAACAAAAATATTGCCGGAAAAACCTGAACAAACAAGTACCGTAGCTGAAGAGCCAGGAGTAACGACCATTCAGACCACAACAACAACTCAAGAGCCAGAAGAAACGACGAATGGTTCAGCAACAACACCTCCTAATCAGGTCTCTGTAGATCCAGGGGTAAAAACTATTACAACTGAGATAACAACGGATGGTACAACAATCCGACCTGCAACAACAACTGCCATTAATGAAGTTACACAACGAGCTGCAACAACTAAAGAATCCGAAACAACTATCGGAATATTGCCAGGAGAACCTGATAAAACAAACTTTGAGTCTGAAACAATTAGACCTGTAGAAACAATAGAAGTTACAGGAGCGGAAATAACAAATAATAAAGCTAAAAATCTCACAGTCGAAGCAACAACTATTGACATTGAACCAGCAGAAGAAACTTTTTTAAAAATATTAAATTCTCCACCTAAAATTTCCCCATCAGCTTTGCTAATTGATAATTATCGCCGCGTTTCCCGTAATCGTCGTGACACCCGATCTTTAACATACAGTTGTTATTCTGCCAAATTTATGGGTAATAAAAACATAAAATTTCACATTCAAACTTATTGACGCATATTCATAGTGAAAGCAAAGTATACTTTAAGAATTTAAAACCGGTATTACCACCAGTTTGAAACCACTATTTTATATTGCAATACAGGTTTTAAATTCTTACATCCATATTCATAAAATTTAAAATGAATTTCAAATACATTGTATATTTTATTTCAAATTTTTCATACAAAATTTTCCTAAAATGGATTTCAAATTCATTTTATTAAAGTGTTAAAGTATTCTTTATTTTGACTATGAACATGTGCCATTAATTTTATCTATAATTTGTTTTTTATATTTATTTTATTCAGCGGAAAATAAACAAACTAACTTGAAAAAGGGTTGCGTGGCCATACCAACAGAAAAATCTGCATGTCAAGTTGTCGCCGAAGAGATCGGAAGAGATAGAATTGTTGATGGCTCCTGTAGAATATGCCTTAAAGGTCTATGCAACTCTAGCTCCATTCTTGGTCTACCGATTTCAACCCTATTTATTGTCATATTTGTTAAATTTTTAATGTGATTTATTATATCTCCTTAATTTAAGTACGAGTATTAAGTTTCATAATTATGAAATAAGTGTATTTAGTAAATAAATAAATTAAATAAATAAAACTGTGTGATAAAATGGAAGAAAATATTGGGTATACTTTTTAAAAGACCTGCAATATAATTTTTAGGATTCCATACACCAAAGGTAAAAAGGAACCCTTTTGTGACGGACAAAAGAACGCTGATGATGAAGGTTTAGTGGCCTTTAGAAAACAGCTAGTTGTTCCGTTCAACTATTTGTTTGTCAGAATATTTACAACTAACTTTGGTGTAATTTGTTCATTAATAATTATCACATGTAATTTGGCTTACAAAGCGATACGAACTTTAGCCTGATCAAATCATAAATATAGAAACAAATGAAGTTCGAACAATAATAATTCTTTTATCTAATTTTTCGACCTTTTTCTTATATATTTAATTAAACTATTTTTTTGAGCTTTAGGTCTATTTGTATAATGCTTTATTGTTTCAATATTTCGTAAACCTTCGGTTTACTTCTTCAGGATATAGAATTTTGTATTTTGATTTTTTGTTTTTATGTTTTTTCTTTTTCCTTTTTTTTCTCTCAATTATGTTTACAATTTTCAAATAATAAAGTGTGTCATAAAAAATATTTTTTTAAAAAAATTTTTAAATAACAAAGTGTGTCATAAAAATTATTTTTACAATTTTTTAATAGTTTTGGTAATAAAACAAAATAGGTATAAGTCTACAATATTTGTTCATATAGAATTTTGGAAAGGTTCTTAGAAATGATAATACATATTTTTAATACTTTTACATAACATTGTGTCTTTGAGTTTCTTAAAAATTTTTGAATAATGTTGTAATGAATATTTACAAAATATGAGTTGAAAAAAGTTTATAACATACATGTATATTATAATTTTTAATAATAAATAAAAGAAATAAGTATCATGATTTTTATATACCAAAAACATTAACATTAATTAATTAAACTTTTTTTTAATTATTTTATTTTTTTATAAAAAATGTTTATAAGAATATCATTAAAAAAAAAATAATTATGTTGTTGTATGTTTCTTTCTTAAACCCTATTCTTGTTTTTATGTAATAAATATCTATAAGACTGCGCAACATTGGCTGTATCTGTTCTGAAATTAATTCTCTGATTATCCAGATTTTGATAATACTTCAATTTTGAATACAGAATCTAATTATAAACGTAGGTATATGTTAGAAATGTTACACATTATAGATGTTCCAACAAATCAGAGAATTAATTTCAGAACAGATACAGCCAAGGTTGCGCAGTCTTATAGATATTTATTACATAAAAACAAGAATAGGGTTTAAGAAAGAAACATACAACAACATAATTATTTTTTTTTAATGATATTCGTATAAACATTTTTTATAAAAAAATAAAATAATTAAAAAAAAGTTTAATTAATTAATGTTAATGTTTTTGGTATATAAAAATCATGATACTTATTTCTTTTATTTATTATTAAAAATTATAATATACATGTATGTTATAAACTTTTTTCAACTCATATTTTGTAAATATTCATTACAACATTATTCAAAAATTTTTAAGAAACTCAAAGACACAATGTTATGTAAAAGTATTAAAAATATGTATTATCATTTCTAAGAACCTTTCCAAAATTCTATATGAACAAATATTGTAGACTTATACCTATTTTGTTTTATTACCAAAACTATTAAAAAATTGTAAAAATAATTTTTATGACACACTTTGTTATTTAAAATTTTTTTTAAAAAAATATTTTTTATGACACACTTTATTATTTGAAAATTGTATACATAATTGAGAGAAAAAAAAGGAAAAAGAAAAAACATAAAAACAAAAAATCAAAATACAAAATTCTATATCCTGAAGAAGTAAACCGAAGGTTTACGAAATATTGAAACAATAAAGCATTATACAAATAGACCTAAAGCTCAAAAAAATAGTTTAATTGAACAATAATAATTAAAAAATTTATTTTACTTTTTTCAAATAATATTGCTTTAATAAATTATTAATTTTTTATTTTTGTAGAATCCGTGAGTATTGGAAAAAATATAGGATGCAAAATATTTTCCAGATACCATATGTTTTTACCCACTGTAGCGCCGTAGTATGATGGGAAAATTACAGCATCTGACGTATTAATTGATGTGTCAATTTTTAAAGGAATCTGATCCATTGTTTAAAAGTTATATACGAATTACAATTTGTGTTGTGAGAAGCTTAACATTGAATACTATGATTCATATTTTATATTGAAAGTCTCTTAAAAAAAATACTAAAAAACTGATTCACACACATCCCATTTGTATACCTCTCTTTGTCTGTCACAGTTTAAAATTAAAGCTTGATAAAAAAAAAACAATTGATGTGTATCAAGCCGGTCTAGTTGTTAAAAATCTGCTGCATAATTTGAAAAAAAAAAAAACTAATGGCTCGATTATGGATGGCAAGCACACTTTTCTTGCTTTCTCAACTGCCAACTTAACTAGGGTTCTAGTCTCTATTTCTATTGCTTTCAAATTTATATGTTATCAACATTACAAGTCTTAAAACATTTGCTTTCGTTTCGAATTACATAGTAGACATGGATGCTGATGAAGTGAGTGGTGGCACAGAAAAATGCGGTATTTCATCTCACCAAAGTCGAGTTTAACTTGCTTGCCTTCTTTAAGAAATCATATTAATTAATAAAATATTTCATTCCATACTGAACTTGAGCCTTCCTAAAATGTTTCAAAGGAGCGCACAGTGTCGTGTTTTCATATAACGAGCGGCCAAAAATAGACAGAGTCATTGTAAAAAGTTGAAATTTGGCAAACATGTTTTAATTGGTAAAAGGTAAACAAATATAAAATTTTAAAAATTTCTCTGCAAGGATTCGCATCCTACCCACATATATCCTGAAATGAAAAAATGTCATAAAGTATAGGAAAAAAAAGTTCGAGCTTCATGAAACTTTGTATATTTATTGAATTTTATACACTTAAAGGTTTGGCTAAGTTTTATCAAAATCGGAGAAAAAATGTCCTTGTTACTTCAGCCAATGCTTGTTTGCCTTCTTTAAGAATTCACATGAATTAATAAAATATTTCATTCCATACTGAACTTGAGCCTTCTTAAAATGTTTCAAAATTATTTTGATGCACTTAAAGCAAGGAGCGCACAGTGTCGTGTTTTCATATAACGAGCGGCCAAAAATAGAAAGAGTCATTGTAAAAAGTTTAATCCAAATATTGTTAGAACTTTATTTATATATATACGACACACCCGGTGGTATAAAATCAAAAATAACGTTCATTATTTTACAGTAACAATCAATTCTAATAATGATTATTCTTCTGTTACAAACACTTCCACTTTTGTATAAAAAGCTAAATTAACATTTTATTTTTGTAGTTTATTTCAATATGTTGGGCAAATTGAGATAGATAAACAATCTTATCAAATGTGCTGGTTGAAATCGACAACAATGGGTGAGGGAGTTCTTGGTAAAATGATAACAAAAAAAAAATGTGAGAACCTTTAGCGCAGAATAAAAACTTAATACTCAACAGTCGGCTAAAAGAATTGAAGGTGTTAACAAGTGTTTAAAATAACTATTTGTTTATTTGCAAAAAGTGTTAAGTGCTTAAAAGAATAAGGAAAACATGGTTCTGTTAAGGAAAAATTATGGCCAATTGTATATTTGTTTGACTGTGTTAATTTGGCTGCAAATGATTGTCTATACGTCAGCTGGTAAGTTATTAAAATAAAATTTATTGTAATTAATTATAATTATTTCATATAATAAAATTATTATAAATTATTTATGTGTTTCTTAGCAAACCTGACGTGTGTCCAATGTGGTGGAAGTGGCGACAAATGTAAAGATAATCTTAATGACCAACTCAAAGAATGTTCCGCTGAGACATTTAAAAAATGTTTTACACTAATTGGTTAGTATCGTATTTTTAGAATAATCTATCTAATATATAGAAAATGTCTGAATGAAATTATGTTCAGTGCGTCTATTTAATTTACAATAATAATAATAATAATACATTCACCAGAGTTCATAGACGTGCTACGTTAGTATTGTATGTATGTATACATGCGTACAAATATATATATATATATATATATATATATATATATATATATATATATATATATTTTATCAATTATTTTACTATGAGTAACTTTTGCACAAATTGATTATTTTTAATAATCAGTTTTATTATTATTTATTAAGTGATAAAAAAAAGTACAAACAAGTGATATTCAACTGTGACGAATCTTTTATGCCCTTCACCGCAATATAAACTAAAAAAAAATGTCTAAGGCTTGGTGGCTAGATTTTGTACCTTTAAATCTTTGAAAAGCTTATTAATAATGATATACTAAATAATTACTTAATTCACAAGCCTTGTTGTAGTGTTTAAAATTACATAGATTTGAAAAAAAAAATTATATAGAAATATGGATATTTCTTAAGCTTAAATTAGACGTGCAATAGCCATAATGCCACAACCAACCACAACCCAAAATTCAATTGGTTTCTATGGCAATGGCTACTATGGCGTTATGGCGAGTCACCTATAATCAAATACAGTGTTGCCCCTAAGTTTGGTTCGAACAGCTGTTTTGTAATGGTTATGGTTATGTCATGTCTAACTAATTTAAGCTTTAATTCTACTTTGAGATCCCGCCAGATTCCAATTTGAGTGAAAGGTGTTCCCGTACTCGACAATTGCTTGAATCAGAGAGATTTTGGGAGAATAATGTTCTTCTTTTTCCCGTACTTTTTCTTCGGTTAGTTTGGGTAGACAGAAAAGCAATCAGCTGTTTGAAAAATAAACAATAACAAAAAAAAAATTAAGAAAGAAAACATTCTAAATAGGCTGAATCATGTAAGTAAGAAGTATTACTGTGACATAAAAGAAAAGTGCTTGAGCCGATATAAGCTGGTTTTGATTTAATGGCAAACCTGTAATCTTCATATTCAAAAGTATCCCCTGGGCAAATAAAATCGCAATTATATTGAGATATTGATTAGGAAGTTATGCTGCTTATTTTTTTCGACTTATAATCTCATATGGAATAATAGCTTAACTTAGCTTATACTTTAATATAATTTAAATTAAATGTGTAGGGAGATGGTTTTCTAAAAAAAATCAAGTGAATTTTATTGTAAATTTCTCAAAAACGACTTGAAAGTTGAAAAGTAATCCACTGCAAAACAGTAAAATATGACTTAGATATAGATATGTTTATGTACTTGTGTATATACATAAGAATGTATTTACTGACATAAACATGTTGTTGTTTTTCGCAATTTCCGCACTTTTGTAAGCTTTTGTTTCCTATTAAGAGAAATTATTGTTAGCTCTTGTTTTGACAAACTTGACATAAAAAAACTAAAGATATAGACCTAACAATGTTTTAAGAAATTTTTGTTCAAAATTTATTTTCAAATACAACTTTAAACGATACAACATGGCTTGTGAATACAGCAAATATATTCCCATCGACTCTATAATAAGAATAAAGCTTCAATAAATTGTGGGTTAAACTCTATTGCATTTTTTGTGATGTCGTTATGTGACCTTTACCCCTTTTCCTCACGCAAAGCTTACTTTGCAAAGTCTAGTCGTACATTCTCTTTCTCTCCTTTCCCAGCTGAATTAAGACTTTGCAAAGTAAACTTTCCGTGTGGAAGAGGGGTCCTTCTAAGGATTCCCAGCTATTTATGCGTTTTTATTTCGTTGTCTATAAGGCGTTGATTGGAATGCTCCCATATCCTGCTACTGGAAATAATCCTTGGCCAGAAGATTCTCAAAATTCTGCGGATAAATTATTGTAGCTCTGTTCCTTTTAAAAAGTTTTTAAATAAATTATTTATTGATTTGTTGATAATTTTTTATCCAAAAGTAAAGGCATTGCACTCAAATTCAAAATATCTGGGATCTAATCGTCGCTTTCGATAACCAGCTGATTCGAACAAGTTTCTTCTGTTTTGTGGATTGTGATTGTGGAATTCGATATCGAACCATATTATGATATTGTTCGATAGCGAATGCGAATATCTCAAACTGAAAAAAACGTGATCGAATCAGCACGTTATCGAAAGCGGCGATTAGACCCCTGTTCACATTTTTGTTTTTTTTCAGAATAAGGTTTTTTTTATAATATTCATATGTGTTTTACATACGTACGAGTAAATCGTCGCATATGATAAAAATTTACCGCCTTTATCTTAAAAGTTATCAAAAATTTTGGCATTTTGATCATTCCAAACTATGGGTAGGCCCATAAAATTTTAATTTCAATAAAAAAAATTAATTTTGTGCTACATGTCGCCCTACGATTAAATCGAATTTAAGACCGGAAATTAATCACAAGTTTTTAAAAATGTTAACCATAATTAAATTGGGCGGTTTTCAAAACCATTAAATTTTAATTTTAAATTTTTTACTTTGTCTTTAATTTTATCCTTGATTTCCTTTTTAAGTTTCGTTCCTTGTAGGAAATATCACCAAGGACGAAGTTACTGTAATTTTAATGTTTACCTAGTTTTTTCCAAGTTTTGTATTTGCAATGTAAATTTTTTATATGTCAATTTTACATATAAAAACTTTTCTTGGTACCCCACTTTTTTGTTGTCATTGAATTTTGTTTACGTTTCGTTAATAATAATTTTTTTTAAGCTTTGGCGCTTTTTCAAAGCTTCAGTGTTTTTTATGTATTTTCATTTGATTTAATAATTCTACAATTTTTGTTTTTTATTTATAGCTTCGAGCAGTAGAAAATGCGTATAAAACTCCCTGATAAAGAACTATCTACCATTTATCTGTACTATTTAATAAATAAAACAAACAAATAGGTACAAACGTGCTTACTGTAGCTGCTTATAAGTTATTTATGAATATACTATATAGTATATACATATGCACATACATACATACATATTTATGTACATACAGTAAGTACATACATAAATGAACTACCAAATGTGCAAATTCGTTAATAAATTGATGAATTTCACCATTTCTTATGCATACATACATGTGTACATATGTATGTATACCTATGAGAGATATGTATATTATCTATCTAATACTTATTATACATATGTATGTATGTATAAATGTGTATGTATGTATACCTATGAGAGATATACATAGTATACCTATCTAATACTTATTGTACGAATGTGTTTGATTTTATTCCTCATTATTTTTTTAATAAAAGTTTTTCTATAATATGCCTGCAGTCGGCGTAGCTGGCGAATGTCTTGCTATTTCGTTAACTACCAATCGTTACCAGCCTAACTACTAGCAATGCAAAAGACAGGAGATTTTAACATGGGGATGACATTGACGGTTGTCAATTGCCACCATCTGCATAACCCTTCGTCAGTGATTTCGCTAATCAGTATAAACAATTTTTCTATTGATAAAAGAATTGCCCCATATTCACAAAATTTAAAATGAGTTTAAAATGTTTTTTATTTCAAATTTTTCATACAAAATTTTCTTAAAATGGATTTCAAACACATTTTATTTTTTTTTATAAATATGGGGGTTAATTATTAATACATTTTTCAATCACATAATTGTTATTTTTATTTTTTTATGCAACGTTTTAATTGACTTATGCTGCTCATTTTAAATTACTAAAAGAAAAACACTTTTTTTCACTAAAAATTACACGTTCACTGGCCACGAACTTCCAATTGTAACTGACGCCAACAAAATAGTTATGTAATTAAAATAACTTTTTTTCTCTTTGATTTTCTTTGGAATAACAGCACAGATTTTTTCCACTCGTAAAAAACTTTTTTGGAGGTTAAAGGCATTAACATATCAATGACTGAGACAGTCAAAAGGTGAATTCTTGCATTACTTGTGGCTAGTGTGGTAATTAGTCGATTTTTCGTTAGGGAAATCACTAACGATTTTCAAATATACATACGCACATACTTACATGTATGCGTCAATATGGAATAATCGCCCAAGTTGACTTTAACAAAGCAATATGGAAGTGGAAGCTATAAGGCTACCGCTAAGATAACAAGTCCTTGAATTTTTTGACTAAAAATCATTTTGTTTTTCAACGTAGTGTTTTTGTTTTAATCTATACACTTTTCCCAACGTTTCTCCAATTTGCACATACAAACATATAAACCTTCCAATAATACGATCTGACGTAGTCATTAAAATATGTATTTCTTTGTGAAATAACTTCATCGTTGGAGTCAAATCTCTTTCTGCCAAACTATTTCTTTATAGGTTTGGGAAAGCTGTATCATGCCCAAGTGTTTATGAAATGGCTCAATCAGTGATGCCAAGTTTTTTGGCTCTAAACACTAAAAAGCGAAATTTTGAGACCTAAAAAAGCGTAAAAAGCATTAACGTTAAAAACGAGTGAATATCCACAATAGAATATCAGCCAAAAAAAGTATGCTTCACACTGAAAAAATAAATACACCAGGTTTTATTAAAATAATTTGATGAAATATACAAAATTTCTTAAAGGCACTACTTAGTGCTTTTTAGTAGTTTGGCACTAACGCTCAAAATTTGTCTACAAAAAGCACTAAAAATAGTGCCAAAAGCATCAAGTTGGCATCGCTGGCCTCAATGGCTTCCAAAATCTCTCTAACTTTCAAACTCCGATCGGCCAACACCATATCGGGAAATTTTTTCAATTGTTTCGTATGTAAAGACCTCAACTGGGCTTGTAAGGAAATTTAAGGATATTTTAGCATTTTATAGGGTCGCTACGATGTCCGTCCGTCAGTCACAAGCTGTTTTCTCGAGAGCTACAAACCGGCAATTGTCACATAGTATGTAAAAATTTGGCCGCTAGAATAACAAATATATGATAGTTAAAAGTTAACGGGTGTTCTAAAGCGAGCAACGAAAAATTATTAAATCCTAATGTAATATACATACTTACAATTATATACAGACACTTGAAATTTTCAAAGTCAGTCAGCGTATTTTTATGCAGATTACACAAATTAACACTAAAATTAAAAAAAATCTAAATTAAAGGATATTCTATCAGTTAATGTAACTTTGACAACTTGCTTTATCTTGCAAAAAAGAAGCAAAACTATTGGAGTTTTCAGAAACCCTTAAATTATAAAATCCCAAAATAAAAAAATCAACATAAATAAATAAATACTGCAAAAATACAAAAAAAATCGCTAAAACTAAAATAAATCGCAAAAAGCCGGAAAAATTGCCAAAAACGCCAAAACAATTTAATCATTCAGCTTGTCAACTTTTGGCAGGAGTTAAGTGCCTGTTGACAGGACCAATGCTACACTTCATTGAAAGGAAAATCATTCATTCAGAGAATGAAATGTTCTGCATTATATTAATGAAATTTTTCATTAGTACAATGAACAATTTCATTGTACACATGAAATATTTCAATATCTGCTCTTCATGTGTTCGCTGTAACTCTCAACCGCTGTAACTTTCAACTAGAATATTTATTACATATTGCCACATATATGTGGATACTACATATACATATGTATGTCTACATATGTACATAAGTACATAGAGAGTAATATTTATTAATAGCAAAAATCTTGTTATCGTATAAAAAGTTATGAAAAATAATAAAATAAAAATTTAAATATCTAAATATATATTATCTTAACATTTAATATACATACATATGAATGTATTTCAATTATTTTAGGAACCAATGGGGACGTTGAAAGAGGTTGTCGTAAACCGGAAGAAGAAGGCTCTTGTGAAACTAAAAATAATTGTGTACTCAGCGAGGGCGGAAAAAACAACCAACTCGTTTGTAAAAAATGTGATGGATCTGATGAAAAGTGTTCACAATCCGATGTAAGCGATGGCAAATACAATAAAATCTGTGAAGAGGCCGAAAAAAATTGCGTTATGAAAGTTGAAAATAAACTTGTCGTTAGAAGTTGTGCGGCCGATGTTAGTCAATGTACCCAACCAAATATCTGTGAAAGTTGCACCACCGCCTTTTGTAATGCTGGCATATTTCCCAAGAATCGTTTGAAGTGTTATCAATGCAATGATAGCAGTTGCAATGATGTAAAAAACGAAAATTCCATAACTTGCCTAAACTCAGTGGATAAAGATGAATGCTATACCAAGGGAGAGAGTGAAACAACTATGATACGTGGCTGCAAGTCTGACACCAAAGATAACAAATGTTCGGCCATCGCTGAAGGTTGCACCTTTTGCAACGAAAGCGATTGCAACAGTTTAAAGTATAAACGGGACCAAGCGCTGCAGTGTCATCAATGTATGGGCGATGCAACACATGCTGAATGTTTTCAAACTCAAACCAATGAAACTTTCAACAAATGTGAAAAACAAATTTTGTATAATGAGAGCGAATATTGTTACACTCAATATGAAGGTGGCACTATTAAACGTGGCTGCCTTCATGACAATCCGGCATTAACAGTCGAAAAATGTAATGGTGCCGACTGCAAGACATGTAACCAAACTGGTTGCAACAAGGAAAGCTTAGAGTTTACTTGCATTCGATGCCGCAGTGATGACGTCGAAAAATGTTGGAATAATGCCAAAGAGCTGGGAGGAGAACGCTGTCTTAGCGAGAGTGCCACGCCAGCAGATGGTTGTTTCAGCGGTGTTTGGCGTAAGTATTATGATTAATAAGCATGAGGTTTGAAATAACTTTGCGTTTGCAGTGTTTTTTTTTAATTTAACACTGCCAATTATATTCAGGTCGTCATCATAAAAATCAGTTGGTTTTTATTTTTACTTGAGGTTTCGTTAATCTTTGCTTAATTTAAGCTGAGTAGCTGGATCTGGGGCAGCCAGCAAGATAGTTGACAGTGGAGATTTATCCGCCACCGTTTATGGGGGTTATACTGCCCATGATCAGTCGTCAGTGCCTCATCAACTAACACCAGGGTACGCCACTTGTAGGGGAGGTTGACAGTTGACAGGCGCATCACTACATCATGAGGCCCTATGCTACATATTTATACATATACATATATTATATTCAAGCGAATCAGAAATATTACACCGAAATTTATTTCTTACGGAAAATAATTTTCTTGGGAAAAAAATTTATCCGCCACCGTTTATGGGGGTTATACTGCCCATGATCAGTCGTCAGTGCCTCATCAACTAACAACAGCGTACGCCACTTGTAGGGGAGGTTGACAGTTGACAGGCGCATCACTACATCATGAGGCCCTATGCTACATATTTATACATATACATATATTATATTCAGGCGAATCAGAAATATTACACCGAAATTTATTTCTTACGAAAAATAATTTTCTCGGGAAAAAATTCCTCCTGTCATAAGTTCCTAGAGAACAAAAAGGGTAATAAGTAGATGCCACTTTCTTTCGCTTTCGATAACAAAATGATTCTATTACGCTGTTTCGGTTTGAGATTATGGCATTCGATATCGAACAATATTATTACATTGTTCGATATTATATATTTTACATTAGGACACACGAAAATTGTCCTAATGTGAAAATATGATAAAAAATCGATTTTCGTGGGGATGCTAAAAAATTAATAGAGAATAAATTTCGTCAATTTTTAAAAATCACTACTATTTTTTTTTAATTGGCAGAAGATTATATACATAAACATAAGAACCCCTAGAAGAAAAATTTTAAGCATAGACCATAAATCAATTTCTATTTTCAGACAATGTTGCCATACGCGGTTGTGTCACGGATGCCAGCGCACAAGTTCAGTCAGTCTGCCGCGATAAAAATAATCCACAGTGTACCATTTGCAATACGAAGGATTGCAATACAAAAAAGTCAGCTGGCACGAAAAACTCCTTGTCGTACACCCTAATGTTGACCGTTGGTATAACTTTATGGAAGTTTAAATAAATTTTTGTTTATTTATTTCTATGTATTTTTGTTATGTTAAACAATTTTTAAATAAATAAATAAATACATTTATGTATGTATGTATGTATGTATGTAATATAATAAATTAATATGATTGTGGTTGCCTCCAAATGCTTGTGACTGACTTTCCATTTAATTATTCAAATGTAAGACTTGGAAATGCTTTAAATTTTAGAGAAAATGCAGCAAATAGGAATAGTAAAAATATATTTAATTGCAATTTGGTAGCGATACTGGGCGCTTCTTTATCATTGCAACCATTACTGTAGCACATAGTGCAAATTTTCTCATTTTCTAGGCAATATTTAAGACCATCTTCAGCCAATTCATCAACACAGCCCCGCGTAGTTATATTCTTGTCAGCTGAAATAATAAGAAAGAAAAAAAAGAAAGTTGGCTATAAAGAATTGAATGGTATTTTTGTTTTTATAAATCCTGCGACCCATTGTGTCTTTATGACACATTCAAAATAACTTCTGTGATGTTTAGTAAGCTTATGTAAAAGCTTTCTCAACAGATAGAAGAACTTGAATTAGTGACAGCTTAATTACTTCTACATAGTAGTTATATGTGTTATTAAATTCTTAGGCTTACATTCATAAAGTTAAGTCGGTTAAAAATAAAACGTATGTATTTCAAATCTACAAATTTTAAGAAAACTTTGTATGAAACATTTAAATAAAATACATTTCATATTAATTTTAAATTTTATGAATATGGAGATTAAACTGGACTTTAAATTCAGGTTAAATTGTTAAACATTTATTAAACCTCTCAATAATCAATTTCAATGTATTTTTAATAAAAAATTATTTTACTGAATAAGTAAAATAATAATTTGAGATTACTAGTGCGTTAATAAATGTTACACTTAAATTGTAACAACTCTCAAAAATAAAACACTATTTATTATTTTATTTTATTCAGTTTATTGTTTTTTTGGTTCCATACACCAGAGATGAAAAGGCACCCTACTGTTTTCGCTACGATGTTAACATGCCCGTCTGTCTCTTACAGGCTGTTTTCTTACTATAGAACTGAAATTTTCACAGAATTTGTAAAACTTTAGCCGCTAGAACGGCAAATATTATGACAGTTAAAAAATTAAAGGGTGTTATAAAGCGAGAAATGAAACATGTCGAAATCTTAATGTAATACACAAACAATTATAAATAGGAACTTGAAATTTTCAAAGTTAATGTATTTTTATGCAGACTACACAAATTAACACTGAAATTTAAACAAATCTAAATTAAAGGGTATTCTATCAGTTAATGTAATTTTGACTATATAATTTTGACAACTTCTTGTATCTTGAAAACCGTAAGAGGCAAACACCTGAAATTTTCTGAAAATCTAAAACTAAAAAAATCCCAAAATTAAAATAAAAACGCTAAAAAGGAAAAAAGGGACAAAACTAAAAAAAATCACTAAGACTGAAATAAGTCGTCAAAACCGAAAAAATCACCACAGCAAAAAAAAATCGCTGAAAATCAAAAAAATTACTAAAACTGAAATAAATCGTCAAAAACCGAAAAAAACCCAAAACAAAATAAGCCAAAAACCGAAAAAAGCAATTTTCAAAAACGCTAAAACTAAAAATTCCCAAAATTAAAAAAACGTCAAACGGAAAAAGCGCCAAAACTAAAAAAAATCGCTAAGACATAAATAAATCGTCAAAAACCGAAAAAATGACCAAAACGAAAAAAATCGCCAAAAAGTGAAAAATCTCTAAAACTTAAATAAATCGTTCAAAACCGAAAAAAAATCATCAAAACAAAAAAAAAACACTAAGACTTAAACAAACGCTTAAAACCAAAAAACTAAGAAAAAGAGCCAAAACTAAAAAATCGCCAAGCCCCAAAATAAAATTTTTTTTAAGATATTTGATTATATCGACTGCCCCAGTCCAAAACATGCTAAGTTGACATAGCATGTTATGCTGGGAATAGCATTTCTGAATTCATCGTTTATTAACTTAGATTCTGTAAAATGTTGATATTAATCGGACTATTCTATCAAAAGTTATGAGCAAAAATGTACTTTGCATAATTTGTCAAGTTTAAAAGACCTCCCTTTCAAATGTTTTAAGTACACTTAGCATGATTTAGTTTGCAATTAAGTATTAAAAAAAAAATATATTTAAATTTTTTCTCCAAACTAAAACATGCTATATGTACTTAGAGAGTGAGATAGGACCAACAGATGGATGCTAAGTCTACTAAGGGGACAATCTTAAGCATTCTACGTCACTTTTAACTATGATCTACAACAAATTTATAAAGTTCAAATAAAATAAAAAAGATTATTTTGCAATTATTATATGATTACAAAAAGTATCAAGTTTCTATCTCATAACATTCCCGAGACATCATCAATAAACTTTGAAGGCGTTTATCTCAAAACTAGCTTTTTTGACTTGTTTTAAAATGAAACCGTCGATATAGGCTTAAGTTCGTATAGTTTTACATGCCTAGTGTCCGTACAGAACCTTCAAAGTTAAAGTTGCACTTTACTGAATTTACGAGTATTTAGGATTTAATGTCTGTATATACACATTGGGCCATAACCGCCAAAAAAGCTTAAGCGACATAATTTTCGAGTTTAATTTTTTGCCAAAAATCGATTATTTGTGACCGTAAATAATAGCTTGTCGTCAAAAAAACGAAGTTCAAAAAATATGTCGCTTAAGATTTTTTGGTGGTTATGGCTCGATATTTCATTTATCTACAAACATTTTCAATGACTTTTCAAAATCTTTTTTAACGTTTTATATAGAAAGCAAGCGTGTAATAGAAATTCGAATGGTAAGGAAATTTTCGAACAGCCTTTTTTTCGAATCTGTTTTACAAAATTTTTAACGAAAAAATTTGCACACAAAATTTGTTTTGCAAATTTAGAAACCAAAATTATATCTATGAATACCAAATTTTAAAAATTGGCAGGTTCGAATTTTAAAATTTTAGGGCCTAATTTTGTAACAATTTGACGAATTTTTTATGTATTTTTTGTAATTGTCAACGCCTAGCGTTGCGTTTTGCAAAATAAGGTCTTTAATTAATTAGTTTTTAATTATTTTTAGCTAAATCAATTTTATAATTGCAAAATCTTATTTAACATATTTTATTCAAAAACTTTAACTTAATTTCAAAATTTTACAAAAGCCAGTCTAAACGATGATGGGAAATTACCGAAATGAATAATAGGCGTCAACTTAAAGTTTGAGATGAGAAAGTGATTAATGGGTAATTTTCAAACGTTTAAGGCCTTATTCAGAAAAAAATAATTTTGGTTTACAAAACGTTTAACAAACATATTTCCCCAGAAATTTTGTTTAGTAAACCAAAATTATTTTTTCTGAATACGGCAGTTAGAAATTATTGATATATTATTATTTCTCAGGGTGTTAAAATACACTCACCTTGATATAGAGTGTAACATCCATTTGTTTTGAGACAAGCCATTTGTTGTGTTGCTTTTAAGGTACATGTTGCGTCCTCAATGCTGGTGCATGTAAAACAAGAAGTTTCTTTTTGTTCAGTGTGTTTAGTGGCATCTTCTGCCGCCTTATCTTGTTCCTCATCTTTGGCCGGTTCATCTTTAGGCATTTCATTGTCATCACTTTCTGCTGCCCCTTCCGTTGAGTTCGGTTTATCATCTGGTTTGACAGTTTCCTTGTCTTCTACCGGTTCAGATGCAGTTCCTGGTTCTTTCTCTGTTTCTGTTGAAATTTCTTCTTCTTTTGGCTCTTCAGATGCAGCTGCTGGCTCAGCATCTGCCTCTGCTTCGGCTTCAGGTGCTGCCTCGGCCTCTTCTTCTGCTGTTGGCCCAGGTTCTGGATCCGCATCTGCAGCTGGTTTATTTTCGGCCTCAGCTTCTTCTTCTTCTTTTGGTTCCTCAGCTGCTGGCTGCTCATCTTCTTCTACCTCGGTTTCTGCCACAGGCTCTTCTTCTTCTTGCTTTTCATTCTGTGGTCCAACTTTCGCATCAAATATTTCGATGTCATTCGAAATATTTTTTAAAACAGATTGATTTTCAGTAACTGTTGCATTTTTTACCATTGTCGATTGCAACAGCTCAACAGAGTGCGTAGTTTCATCTGAAAGTACAATTTTGTGAGGTACTACACATATTTTAAATTTAACAAAATTTCGAGCTTTATGGTGCATATTTTGTTCCCCGTTTAAGGGTACAAAAACTATTTTCGAAAAAGGAATTGGAAACTTCTATGAGGGAGCTAGAGAGATAAAAGATTCACAAAAATGTTCCTATAAAATTCATTACAGTAGTTAATTATTTACGAACGTACACAATAAATTTTCTTAAAAAAAACGAATTTTAAAAAATATTTCGGTTAAACTTTTTTGGCGGCTATGGCTCGAAATATTCGAACCTCTGTTTCCGAATGAAAATCAAACGATTTAATAAATTCGAGGACTAGAAGAATATGTGCACTTATTAAAGCCAAGCTTAACGTTACTAAATATTAAACAAAATGTTTAAAGGGAAATTTTTATTGGCCAGTAGTCTAAAATATTTTGGAAATTATTTTTTTAACTTTACGCCATAGGAATCTATTTATTTTACGCCTACTTCACCTGAGATTCGACACAAACGAATGCTAGCTAAGCCGGAAAAATATCGAAACAAAATTTTTTGATATTTGTTTGCGAATCTAAAAAAGAATCAAATGTTCGCTGAAGCGAACTTCTCTCAACACTTTTTCGAATGTGTGACGATAGCCTACTTGATGTATGCTAGTCTGTTAGAATGGAAGTCCGTGTTTAAATCCTGCAGCGTAAGTAAAGGAATTAAAAAATAAATTAATTAAAAAATTAAATTATCCTTTTATTACTTTTTTTCTGCTGCCTTTTTGTGATATCGAGACTAGTTTGATATTGGCTCACTTTTTATATTGCTAGCGAACCTTCGAAATCTGATGTTTTTTGAAACAAAACTGAGCTACAGTTAAACTTTTTTCGATTCATTTTTGAGTTATTTAAATTCATTCTTTATGGTTGGGTCTCAAATTCAAAACAGCTATCTCCATTCATTGTGCAGTCACGTTAAGATCCCATGGGTGCCTTTGCAAGCAGTGATGTCCATGTGAGGGCTGACAAAAAGACCCAGAAGATCAGTGCTAGCCGGGAATTAACATTCGAACCTGCACCATCAACTTAATGATGACGAACTTCGGACGTACTTTGAGACTTGACAAGTTTTGATAGGAAAGAGGCAGTTATGGCATTAGCCTGGGAGGCATTTCTGCACAATTTCACTTATACATACTCAGGTCCCAGAATACCACAGCCGTTCGACAAGGGTGCTTTTTTTTTGTCCAGAAATGCCATAATTAAGACCGTCTGGACTTGGCCTTAATGATTGAATAATTTCCTTAAAAAGAACAGCCGTCCCTAACAAGGGTTCAGACGCTGACTAGTTACACACCCACTTTGGGTACAGCCGCACCAGGATTTAATGTCGGGGGTACTCAAGGGTTTATCGGACTCCTTGCTACTTCTCCCAAGAGAAGTACCCCATCTCGTAGTGTGCCAGTGAAGACGGGCCACATTGAATAGCCCTCCAACGTTTAATAACTCAGGGTCCGCGGGGTCGTTACTCCCGTTATCCTTCAGAAAGGATACCCTTGCGGTAATGCATATGTGTGTGTTCGTGAATGTCTATATATAAACATCTCATAACTTACGAATGGGACAAAGGATCGGATGCAAACTTAAACTTGATTAATTTAAACTTATATTTCGAAAATACAATTTTAAAAAAAAAAACAATTTTTAACCTACTAAGCTGATTGTGTTCAAAATCTAGTCAGCGTTTCAAAATACTCAAAATAATTAGACTTAAATGGCTTGATTCGTTCGTTGACGAAAAAAATTTCGAAAAACAATCGGTTTTTTCCAATAACTTCAAAAGTCTTCGTCAAATCGACTTTAGATATTCCCTAATTTTTAACGACTTAAAAAACACATCGTATGACGGAAATTTTACCAAAATCTGTAACTTGGGGAGAAGTTTCAGGAATGGCCAGCTAGGTCAACCAATTTCCATATTTTTTTATAATAATTTACTTTCAAATTTCTTGAAAAAAAAAACATAAAATTTGCTTCAAAATGAATGATGAAACGTACAACTCGATAAAACTTTGAGAATTCAAAATTTACAATCTTAAAGAAACATTTAGAAGTACGAATTTTTTATTATTAGGGTGGTAGCTCGAAAATTAGAACCAATCAAAAAAAAAACAGAGTGCAAATTAGAAATCGGCATACAAAATTAGTTAAGAAATAACTTTGGATTTCTCCAGTCCAAAATTTTATATACTCGTACATGCTTGTATTATTTATTATTAACCCCTTGAAGCACGCGAAAAGAAAATCGCTAAGTCAATTTGCGAGGAGTGGAATTCAGCTTAGATTTTGGACTAATGGCTTCTTAAGGCTAGGACTGGGAAATATAACCCTGATCTAATGAATTGTTGTTATCTTGGGAACATTTTCATAAACTGCATCAAACCAGGGCGCAAAATTTGGCATTCGATATCGATCGAAATTTCCGTGCAATTAAAATTATTATAAAGCCGTAATTTGCCCCAAGTTTGTATTTTCTCAAGAATCGTACGATTTAGCAGAGTTTTCTGCAGATTTTATTCTTACTATTTATGTGATTTTTTCCGTCTATACAATTCGATACACCCTAATTTACATACACACATACAATATGTAAATATTATTTTTGGGTATTCTTTGATTTATTAGCATATCTGTTGTTTAAACAAAACTTAAAATAATTGGATTTTTTTCATTAATATCAGCTCCCTTGAAACTGTTACACTAAATGTCTCTAATTAATAATACCTTTTTCCAAAATCTCTGCTTCAACTTGATAAAGTGTTAAAACGATACAAAATAAACAAAATTTTATATAAAACATCATTATTATTACTATTATTGTATTGATATTATTTTATTATATTTAGTTCTATTTTTATCACTCAAATTTTTTTTGTCAATTAATTATTTACGGTTTAGATTAACAAAAATAAATTCCAAGGTTCAAATATTTGTTTTAAAATATTAACTGTCTGTGCACTCGAAGTACCAACGAATGACTGACCAACTATTGGTATGAATAGCAAACTAATCAATATTTTAAAATGTAATTATTTTTTTTTCCTTATTTTATAAAATTTTAGTTTATACTGGCTATAACATTTATGTATATTATTCTTTATGAAAATTATATACTTTGATACATTTTTATATCCATATCTCTAGTAGGTCTGTATGTATGTTAATATATAAAAAAAAGGTAAACAAATTAAAAACTAAAATAAAAACTATGTCTATAAAAATTATTTTGCATGACGATATTCCCGCACACGGAAATTTACACACAGTTACAACATTTTAATGGTCAGTGGAACAGTGTGACTCGTTGTGTTTCACTAGTGGCTTTAATTAAAATAAAATACAACAGAAACACTTTTAATTACTATTTAATAAATAATAATAGCCTAGTTCAAAATCGATCCTTATCTGACACTTGGAATAAAAAAAAAATTAAATAAAAAAAATTATTATTTAAAATAAACAAACTACGCAGTTATAAAGGTTACATGCAATAACGTCCATGGAAATATTTCCTTTTCAAAATGAAAATCCTTACGTAATCTCCTTCAAATAACGTCCATGGACACTATTTCAAAACAGGCGCTACCATTCCATATACCGAAAATCCTTACAACCGACCAAAGGTCAGCAAAACAAAAAATATTTACAAGGCGAAATGATAGACAGACAACAATACATAAAACAACATGTAGTTCGCCCAGCTTCAGATAGCCCCATCTGTCAACAAGAGCAAATTTAAAACTTCTTTCCATTCAAAGCGTATTAAAAAAACCCCGATTTTGACAGTTGGAATCTAAAGCAGTTCAATTCGGCATCAAACAGCTGATTATCACTAGAGCTGATGAGGTCAGCTATTTCTCCATTCGCCTGGACTCAGGGATGCCACTATTCGACTTACTGAGAATATCAAAAGTTATAAAATTGTTCTCATTCTATTCATATTGTCGACAAATAGTTAAAAGTATTCTTAAAGTTTATTATTAAAGAAAAAATTTAATAAAATTTATTAAATTTTTCCATTTTTCCAAATGGACATTCTTTTTTCTAAGTAGAACTAATGTCCACTCATATTATTGCTTTAAATCGTTATAATGATGCGACATCTTGAATATGCGCGCAAAGAAACCCTCAGCTATTATTAAAAAGTTTATTTAATTTTTATTTTTGGCAACACTGTTTTCTAAAACTCAACAGGCTTTATTTGATCACGCTTTTATATAAATGGCTCATTCAACAGCTCTTAGATCGTTTTTGAGTACCTTATACATATATATTTAATCCTTCAATTCCTAAGAATAACATAGGGCCGTACTAGAAGTATTTACTAGAGATGGGATCGTGAGTACTCGTGATCATGCATGCACGCGAGGGAAAAATCACTTGTGCGCGCTAATAGACTGAGTTCACACACAGCAATTTTTTTTGAGCAACTTTTGGGTTTATGGTCGAGAGAGGAACATCTGATGGTGAGAGAGGGAGAGAGAGTTTCCGGGTGGCACCGGACCCTCTGAGACTCTCCACTCGGAATCGCTGATTGTCTGCAACTGATTTAGCAGCTACTCCTCATATCTATGGAGCTTTCCACTATCCGCAACCTGTCAACGCGCAGTAGCATTCAGCTGTGCTTCCTTTTTGCCGGGAACGGAAACATTTGAACAGCTTCAATAGGTTTGTTCTACATTTTTTTCATTAAACTTTATTTTTTTACTAACAGCTGTCAACGTAGTACGTGAAAAGTTGCCCAACTGTAGTACTTTAATGAAACTTTATTTTTGTATAAAAAATGAAAATATCACCTCCGCCGCGTGGCAGGATTCTTCACACTGGAGGACTTCAACCTCAAATACGCCTCGCTTATCTTCTTGCTTGTTTATCCTTCAGTACTTAACTGATGTGCATATTTATTTTAAATCACTGTTTTTTGCACGAAATTAACTTTTTAATAAATGTTTAGAGAAAATTGCTTATTTTTTCTGTGGAAAATTAAATCGTTCACGCATTCATGGCGATCACTCGACTGGCACCCATCTCCACAAAAATCAAACTATCAATAAAATTCTTAAATCAATCAAAAACACATTAAATGCTCAAATTATTGCTGATGATATCAGTTATCCGAATGACAAAAATTTCAAATATGTTATTTCAATTAAATTGTTTAATCGAAATAATCATAAAAATAATTGAATGTTCAACGAAAATCAATAAAACTACTGTTTGAATTAAGTAACTTTGTAATGGAAATGTTCATCACAATAAAATGGAAAATTATATTGAAGAAATGAAGCATTAATTGAAATTCATATGTATGTACTAAAAAGTGTAATACCCCTTTTAGATACGAAAAATTTACTTTACAATTAATTTACTTTAATTCAGCTGGCAGAGAGACAGAAAGAGACAGTGTTATTTCCTCTGTCCTTAACACAGCTGAATTAAGACTTTGCAAAGTAAGCTTTCCGTGTCTGAAAGCGGTGTAATTAAGTGTATAATTATGTCCAGCTCAAGGTTTGCAATTTTTGTTGCAGCAACTTTTTATTTTTTTCAATGAAAAACGACGAGATCGAAAAACAAAATGTATATATTTCTATTTCAACATTCTACCACATATTCAAGAATTGCTGCAACAAAAATTGCAAGTATGGGCCGGAACTAAGTGAACCAAAATATCAAGAGAAATATAGTTGAATGGGAAATCTTCAAAAATTTTAAATTGTTTAAAATTATAAATACAAATTTTTATTATTAACCACAGTGCATAGTGACAAATATACGAGTAATTTTCATACTCAACAACCCTTCAAATGAATATATCGATGGTCGCAAATAGAAAGGCCCTAACTCGTATTTTTTACGAAATTACGCTTTTCTCTGGTTCCAATACATTTTACACAAATACACCTCGTCACGAAAATTTATTGCAATAGTGTAAAAATAATGCTTCAAAAGCTGTTGTAAAGAGTGAAAGTTGTGATTTTTATGTGGATTCTTCTTAAAACCATAATTATGTTATAATTTTCTTTTTAACAAAGTCGACTTAAGAATTTATTCCTTATAACCATAGATGTATGTATGTGCATATGTACTATCCATTAATATGTACATATGTACATATATACATATTTTAGTGTCTATAGTAGTTTATTAAATAGTTAATGATGAGAAATCCAAATGTGAAACGATACAAGAACAATTTGCTTATTATATTTCTTTAAAAGTGTTATATATAGATATGTATATTTCTATATGTATGAATGAAATCTTCTACCTACGAGGGTTACTGTGGTACCTGTTACACACAAGAGCTACTAATATTTATGAAACTAATTATTGCGCTTAGTAAATTATATATCTTCAATTAAAAATTTTTATGTTGTTTTTTAGAAAATTATAATTTTCACTGAACTTGCTAAAAAATTAAATCTGGCATCACTGATAACAATTGCTGTTTCACACACGTTTCAACTTTAGTTGCTCAACTCGTAATTCAGCTGTAAGAAAAAAGAGATATTTGTATTTGCGTCTACGTTTTTCTTACAGCTGAATTACTAGTTGAGCAACTAAAGTTGAAACGTGTGAACCTGGACTTATACCCCTCTTAGACACACCAAGTTTACTTTGAAAAGTCTTACTTCAGCTGGGTGAGAGACGGAGGGAGAAATACTTTCTCTTTCTGTATTTCTCACAGCTGAATTAAGACTTTGCAAAGTAAACTTTGCCCGTGGAAAAGGGGTGTTATTATACCAAATTTATCTATCAGTGTTATGAAAACCAAGACACAATTAATTAAATGGGAGAAATTGTTCCAAAAAGTTTGTGATACGGTTGAGACCTTGAAGTCCATTCGTGGGCGCCTACTCTGCAATTCGAAACGGAAGAAAACTTTTTCGAATTTGTATTACTCCTTTTAGACACGGAAAGTTTACTTTGCAATGCCTTACTTCAGCTGGTAGAAAGACAGAAAGAGATAGTATTTCTAACTCTGTCTTTCACACATGTATAAGCATATGTATACATGAATTACACAGTAGACCCTTGGAATTTTCAGCACATTTCAATGTCCATACGCTGGAAATCAATAGATTTTTTGAGCAATAAAAAAAATATAAAATTTTGACAACGACACCGTTTAACCGATTTAGATCAATCAGTCTGAAAAGGTAAATTAATCCGGAAAATTAATTTGAGTTATTAAAATAGAGTCCTTTGTGCGAAATTTTCCTCAGCGATATCTCTCAAACGAATTGAGGATGGCGTTGGCTGAAGTAGTTAGCACTTTGACTGGAAAGCTGAAGGTCCTGGTCTCGAGCCTGGTCACCGTAAAGTCATTAAAAATAACATCAGCATGCATTTTTCTTATGTGCATTAGCGTCCGTCCCTTTGTATCAGTTGTTGTAGGAAAGTTCATGTGATAAAGGCATAGTCACTGGCCGGTCACTGAACTACACCGGCTTCAATGGATACTAATCCTAATGTAATCAGGGCTATCATGAATAAAATTCCACGTGAAATTTTTCCCAGGGAAAAATTCCAACTAATAGCAAATAATAGGAAAAACAAAAAATTCTAATTGGAAAAGGGAGAAATTTCACGCGGAATTTTATTTATGATAGCCCTGAATATCCTTGGTCGGTAAAGCTTCGAAAATTTAATCAGAGGAGCTGCAACTCTGCTTAAAAATATAAAAAAAGTGCGAAAAAGAGCAGAGGTGTAAAAGAATAAAGTTTTCTTTTATTCACCAATTGTCTTCTCTATCAATATCTCTTTTCATAAAGAAGGCAACACCTAGTAGTAGTAAAAGGCATTCATTGCCTGAGTGTTACTTATCTTTAAGAAGAAAAAAACGTTCAATCAAAGTTTAGTAATGGATTCTATGGAGCAATATCATTAAAAATTTTGCAATTTTTAAATTAAATATGTATTATTTAAGAAATTTATTATTCGACATATTGTCATAAGTTTATTTTAATTTGAAATTTATTTGCTGGTGGTTCAGCGATGTCTATATGCATTTCATTGTTTCTGTAACAAATCGTCAGTAGAGTTCAACTTTGTATAAGTTTCCAAGCCTACTATGCTTATTTTTCTTTTGTGATTTTCAAAAATATTATTTGTGCATTCTCAAATAGTTTTTGAAAGTCTGTACATAAGATAAGAGGTTTGTGACTGTTCAAAATGTGTGGTTGAAGTCTACTGACGATTTGTTACAGAAACAATGAAATGCATATAGACATCGCTGAACCACCAGCAAATAAATTTCAAATTAAATAGGTATTATCTAATACCTAAAAATTAATACTCGGAGGTACATCACCAATATGTGCCTAGACCATAAAAATTTAATAATTTCAAAATCTTTGAAGTTATTTCATATGGATATGTATGTAGCAAATTCTCTATTAATTCTACATTATGAATAGTTTCCCTCCTAAGCACTTTGTATGATTTTTAAACACAAATGCATTGTACATTATAAGTACGTGCATACAAACATATATGTGACCTTCTCCGAGAAAAGGGACCTAGTGTGTGAAAATTAAGTTTTGAGAAAAACGCATTTAAAAAATAAAATTTTAATGTTTTTCTCATTTTTATCGATCTTCACACACCCGTTTTTTGACACACTATATATGTCCCTTTTCTCGGAGAAGGTCACATATGTATATGAATTTGTAAAGTCAATAATTCAGTGACAAATACACATACTCGTACCTTTGCCACTTAGTAACCGTTGCCATTATTTTAAAATTCAGCGGTGATATGCCATTTGTCAGTACATTATTGTGACGTCCTGTAGGAGTCTATGAGCCATTGCGCATACAGATACACGTGTGCGTACACTACGTACCCTCTAGCCAACCTAGTGCCATATGTCTCTATGTCCACACTCTTTTCTCTAGCGACAATTCCACTAGTTGAAATGTCGACAATTTTCCTTTTATGCGCGAGTAGAGATATGTTAGAGACAACAGTTCTAATGTATTTCTGTTGATATGCTCAATGAACGCGTCAATAGTTTGTTTTTCTTTTTTATTATGATATGCAATAATGTTAAAAACTTACGTACATACATATGTATGTAGGTATGTATGTATTTAAGTTTGTTGGCCCAACCCTTATTAAATTGTAGACGAGGGTCACTAAAATGTACTAGTGATTCTTTAGTTCAAATGTCTCCATATGGTCGTAAATGAGTAGTGCTAAAGTCTGCTGGTAGATTTTCAATGACAACCCTATGTTATATGTCAATAGGCAATTACATTGGCTGCGGTACACCTATTCAGTTGTACTATTGACAATGTCACTAGTAAATCACTACAATTTTACTATTGACATGGAGCGAGGAAATATCGATATTGTAGACTGGAGCCCCTAAAATTTACTAGTGAATCTTTGGTTCCAATGTCTCCATGTGGTCCCAAAAGAACTACTTAGTCAGTATTGCTACAGTCTAGTGGTGGATTTTCAATGACAAGCTAATGTTAAATGTCAATAGATAATTACATTGGCTGGGATACACCTGGTCAGTAGTACTACTGACAATGTCACTAGTAAATCACTACAATTTCACTATTCGCATTTTCTGCAGGGTAGGTACATGCATATATATGTGTATAAAAACAAGCATAATTTCGTGCATGTAATTGTTTGGAGCCTTTAAAGGTCCTGACAATTACAAAATAAATCACAAGCAAATAGATTGTTATTTGAATACTGTTGACTGTGTGTAAAAAAAGTAGTTGTTTTTCCCTTCTTGTAGCATTTTTATATGTATGTATGTATGTATGTATGGATGTATGGATGTGTATGATGGGGATATACAGTGCGACCAAGCTTAACGCAAGTAATGCAATTTGAGCATTTGCGAAAACCTATGAGATTGTTGCGGAAAGCAAGCGGTAAATTTGCATTGTGTACAGTGTTACCATATACTTTTGATGGAGTCAAGTAATTATTTTTGAGAAGTAGAACCTGCCAAAATTTTCAACATGTATGAATATCATATGCTGGATAAGGGCGTGTTCTGATATAACATTAAACTCCAAATCTCTTGTTCCACATCAAAAAATTTTTTTTAGCTCACTGTACCTAATATTTTTAGCTCACAGTTACAAACTGCTTACTAAACGAAATTACTTTTACTTTTCTGAAGTAAAATTTTTGTTATTGCTTGCTCATCACCAGATTTGTTGTGAAATGTTGGTTTACGTTTTTTTTAATTTTACTTGGGCGAAGAGGGGACTCCACATAATTTTTATATTGTAAATTAAATATCTTATACTACATATACAGTACAGCAAAAAAAAAAAATATAAAACTTGCATGTAAAATTTTAAATTGTTACTAAAAAGGTAATTCGAATGCATACTACTATTTAACCAATCTAGAGGTATCCTAGGCGCTGCAGGAGAATTTCATTAAACCGCCATATTTGTATGGGAGCACCCCTGAGCGGTGATATAAGAAGCAAGTATGTTTTAAAAACTAGTGGATGTCGGTCATACATTTTATTTTTTAGACTGTAAATTTAGTACGGCCGCCTCCTCAAGGAATGTAAATAGGGGGGTAGGTGTATTGAGAAAAAATTTTGGGGTTAGAAAACTAATAGGCGGTCATACAATAATAATAATAATTTTTTTACAATTTCATACAGTTTTAAATTTTGTATGAGAGCCAACTTAAGGAATGGTGGTAGTGGGTAAGTATGCACTATAGGTCGAATCATCACTTTTTTTGTGCAAAATTAAAACCGCCTACCAAATCATGTTATTCAAACCAAATTCTGAAAAAATTTCTTAAAAACTTAATTTAACCCATTATCGACCAAAAAGTAACCCTTTAATAACAACAGTACATAGTATATGCATTAATAAATTTTAATTTAATAAAATATTAGCTAATTGTTTAAATTTAGTTCATTTGGTAAATTTAAATTAAAAAAATCCTCTTCATTTTCATTAATTTCATCAGTTCAGTTTTTTTCATACAAATGTTACGCAAAACGCAAACAATCGCACTTTGAAATAAATTGCAAATAGCTCATAGGTTATTACTTAATTTATACTATGTTCACACTTATGTTTTTAAACGTGTTCAACGCCTCATTCGTGTTTAAGAGCTTAAACACGACGATTTTGAGATGTTTTACCATACATTGACTTGTTTTGTTAAACACCTCAAATGAAGTGTTTAAGATTTAAACACTTTCTTAAACACGCAAATGTTGTATGTTCAGTGCGTTTTTTGATAACTCTTGCATCTTTGTGTTGTTAATAAATGGCGTCATGTGAAAAATCATTTGGTAAATAAGTAATTAGTGCAGAAATACTAAATTATTTACAAAAACATTTGTTGTTTGAAAATAATAAACCAATAAAAATGCATAATTGTTCGTAATTTTTTACAAATACAATAATTTACTCACAAAACGTCAACCTTAAACATCTCAAATGTAATGTGAACGGTTGTGTTTAGTTTTTTAAAACACTTGCCTTAAACACGTTTAAAACCATAAGTGTGAACATGGTATTATACTTTAAATTTGAAACGGCTCAAGTGGCGTAAAAATGTTTGAGGGCCTACATAAAGTCAGTGCTTATGATAAATTATACCACTTAAGTTATAGCTCATTATTGAGCTATGAGCTATTTTAAAGCATAGTGATATAAATATAAAGTACTTTTTAACCAGCAATGAGAAAAACGCACTTAAAGTTGACCGTTTTCTACTGAACGTAAAAGCGTATTTTCAGAAAAACTTAAATCGATTGACTTTGATTCACATGCATGCGCCAGTGCTTAATATTTTCCGAAAATTAAAATAACGTGTCTTTATTTTAAAGTGTTGACAATTGAAAAGAACGACAAAAAAAGTAAAAGGTCAACTTTGTTTTTTTTTACTTTTGCACAGAAAAAGTGATAATTTGACCTAATGTGGTATGTTCGGAAAAATTGTCGTTGGGA
Source organism: Tachina lurida (assembly GCA_944452675.1). Taxonomy (NCBI): domain Eukaryota; kingdom Metazoa; phylum Arthropoda; class Insecta; order Diptera; family Tachinidae; genus Tachina; species Tachina lurida. Next base: position 155,062,115 of record OX101753.1, on the reverse strand, counting down.
CAGTGCTGTATTTTACATCTCTAGGAGCGACTCTGTGCAGCCTTGGAGTTTCTTTTTAGTTAATTTTTTCCTCTTTCCCCCACTTTGAGCTCGATGAGCGTGTTTTATGTGATTGGGCTGATATGTACATTAATATAACTTTTTTAAAAATTTTTTAAAATATCAAAATTTGGCATAGTACAGTCCGATAGAGCATAAAAAAATATAAGGGAACGTATATTTATTTTTTCGCTAAGGTCAAAAAAGATCACACACCAACCGTGATGGAGTTTTGAAAATTTTTAGTTTTCTTTTTGGTTAAGAAAAGCTAATAATTCCACAATCTCAAAAAACCAGTCAACTTTCAAAACCAGTTTAGTAATACCGCGTAAAATCCAAAACATTTATTTTTTTTAATAAATCATTTCAGTAAAATGACTGAAAGGAAATAATAATAATTGGCAGATATAATGTTTAGAAAAAACAATTGGTGAGTGAACTTATTTGAGAAAAATTACAAAAGATTATGATTTTCGTGGCTACTAGGACAAGGTTGACCTCATGGTACTAAGCCAAAAAAATCGGTCATACCCCTAATGTACATATGTACGTAAGTAAAACATGTATCAACAGGGGAAACAAATATTGATTAGAAAAATTTAATTTTCTATTTCCATTAAATTGTGTGTAAGAACTTGAAAACTCGTTTTTTGTAAAACAGTTTGTTTAAGTAAATGAGTGATATACATATATACATATATACATACATGCATAAATATGTATATATGTACATACGTAATGTATTTATGTAAATAAATATTCGGGTCATATATGAACTATAAATAATAAAAATAATCAATAATAATCACATAATGGATTAGTTGTGCCTATTTAATTTATCATTTATTTTATTTATGGATCTCACTTTTCAATATTTTAAATGTTTTACACAATCATAAATCATTTGTTAAATTATTCAACTCACAACGCACATTGCAAGATTCCTATTCACCGAATTGGAAGCGATGTTAGGAAAATTTTTTTTTTGGCGTTCTATAAGAAATTTCCCATCCAGGAAAAAAGGGTAAAAACTACCCATTTTCGCAATTTGTTTCTTTTTATACGAATGTAAATACAAACCAGAGCTTCCATGTCAATTTCAGTAAATAACTACATATTCATTTTTAGACCAAAATGAAATCAAAAATTTCTTTAAAAAAATCGATTTTATAAAATGTATTGTAATTTTTTTCTAAAACTATAAGGAATTTACAAAATTTTTGTAGTACGATTAAAATAAATGTTTACATGATTTTCAGATAATTATCTGCATATTAAAAATACCGATTCCTTGGGAGCAATGAAAATTATGGTTCCTTAATAAAAATGGCTTTAAATTTTTTTACTGGGAAGTTTTACATGTATGTACATATACATGTATGTACATACATATATGTACATATGTATGTAAATGGTATGGACTTTTTAAATTTTTCGTTCGCTAATGCAAAGAAAGGCGCAAATATAAAAAGTATAAACCTATTATGCATCACTGTGGTGCATTCATGTACATACATATGTACATATGAATATACAGGTACATCCTTATACATACATATATATGTATGTATGTGCATACAAATGTATTGTATATCAAGCCCTTAAAACATTTCAATTTAAATAAGTATGTATAGTAAGTATATTTTAAATATTACTCGTAGTTATTGTCGTCGAGGGTCATTGACCTTTAAATGTTCTAATGAACTAGGAAATCTTTTATCATTTTAACAACAAAAATACACTGACAGTTTTCATGTATGGCCTTTTCATGTAGAAAAAGCTTTTAAAATTTCATGCATGCAAATTAACATTTAAATTGCATATGAAATAAATTCTATTAAAACTAATTCCATATAGAATTTATGTATGTACTAACTTTTGTAAATATTAGAAAATTCTTTTGGGCATGCATGCATACATACATATGTACGTACATATATACATATACATACATATATTTTTAAAGTTTTTTGTTTATTTTTAGGGTTTCGTACACCAAAGGTGAAAAGAAACCACCCTATTGTTTTCGCTACGCTCTCCGTCTGTCCGTCCGTCTGTCACAGGGTATTTTCTCGAGAACCGTAAGAGCTACGGGCCTGAAATTTGGACACAGTGTGTAGACCTTTGGCCGCTACAACAACAAATATATGAGAGTTGGAAACTAAAGGGTGTTCCAAAACGACCAACGAAAAATGTTAAAATCCCATGTAATATACATACATATATACAATTGTATATATATACACTTGAATTTTGTAAGGTTAGTGTATTTTTATACAGACAACAATTAACACTAAAATTTAAAAAAAATTTAATTAAAGGGTGTACCATCAGTTAATGTAATTTTGACTATGTAATTTTGACAACTTGCTGTATCTTGGAAACCGTAAGAGCAAACTTCTTGAAATTTTCAAAAACAGTAAAACAAAAAAATCCCAAAATTATAAAATCGCCAAACCGAAAAAAAATCGCCAAAACAAAAAAAATTGCCAAAACGAAAAAAAGCAACAAATTAAAAAAAAAATCTAAAACGAAAATAAATCGCGAAAAACCGGAAAAATCGCCAAAATGAAAAAAAAATTGCAAGAATTAAAAAAAATCTCCAAAATTAAAAAAACCCGCCAAAACGAGAAAAAAAACGAAAAATACACAAAAAAATTTCAAATTTCAGCTGAAAAAACGTCAAAAACTTAAAAAAAATGCTGTATTAAAAAAATGATCAAAGCCCAACGTACGGAACCCTTCGTGCGCGAGCCAAAGTCGCACTTTACTGAATTTATTAAATTTTAAACTTTCAAATATTGTCAAAAACAATTTTCGACCTCTCGCCATATAGAAGAATAATTTTTCACACTGAGTTCAAATGTAATTTAATCACTTTGATATAGAAATTTCGCTTATTTACTCAAACAACGTTATAACTCAAAAAAAAACATCCGTTTGTCAGAAAACGAGTTTGAAGTTTTCAATTTACACACAACTTAATGGAAATGAAAAATTTTGTTTTTCTTTCAGTTTCAAGAGTTGAGTAAACAAGATATTTGTATGAACGATATGAGGATTAATTGTAAATCAGTAACTCAAAAATTCCATTTCTTGTTTTAAGCCTTTCAACCGACTTAAAAAAAAGGAAGAGGTCATCAATTCGTCTGTATTTTTTTGGTATTGTTACTTCATAACTCGGTACATTTTAGACCGATTGTAAAAATTATTTTTTTTGTCTGAGAGAGGGCATAGCTTCCATTTGGTCCCATTGTAAAAAAAGTGTGTGGGGACACGCCTAATGTGATTTTATGATATTTTATTTATTCAATTGGTACGAAAGTCAGCTAACACATTTGGCTCTCGTAACGACACAATTTCGAAGTTGAAAAAAGGGCGAAGCCATGCCCAATAAAACTTAATATTATATTTCACATGCTTCTATTTAAAAGATTTTTATGAAACTTAGCACATGCCCTGAGATAAAAAAAATGCACAATCTTGCATTCCAAAAAGTAGGCAGGCCCACGCCCATTAAAATTTAATATTATATTGCACGTGCTTCTACTTAACCGATTTCTACGAAACTTTGCACACACCTTTAGCTTTTAAAAAGACATACAGCCTGTCACACGATGTCACTAGAAATCGTTCGATCGACAACTTGCAAGCAATAACATTAGAAAATTTGTTGTTGTTTTCAATATAAGTATTCGATTGAACAATTTTTGGTGACATCGTGGGACAGGCCGATAATCTTGCATGAAAAAGTGGGCAGGGCCACGGCCATTAAAATTTAATATTATATTTCACGTGCTTCAGCTTTACCGATCTTTGCGAAACTTGGCACACACCTTGGCTCTGAAAAATACTTAATTTTGTGTTCCTGGGCGCGGCTACGACCAGGTATAAAGTTAGTATAAAATTATATGTACTTCTACTTATCCCATTCCCATGAAATTTGGCAACGAGTTTCTGCTCTTTGTAGGACATAATTTTGTGCTTAAAGAAGTGGGAGGGGCCACGCCCATTAAATATTATTAGTATATTTCACCTAGTTCTACCTGACCCATTTTTACGAAACTTGGCACACACTTTGAGCTATGAAAGTTACTCGATATTGAATTTAGAAAAGTGGGCGGACACTAAAAATATAAACTTGGGACTAAAAATTTTAAAATAAAACTTGCATAAAAATTAAAAAAAATTAAGCCGACTTAAAAAAAAAATACATAAGCACTAACTAAACAGTTAAAAATATGTAAATTATATTCAGTTTATTTGTATATATGTACATACATACATATATACAAAATTTTCAATTTACATAGAACTCAATGAAGACAGGAAGAAATATACTTCTCTTACGAGGTGGTAGTAAAAGATATCGATATAAATATATTTTGCAATGTCAAATACGAAACGCCGAATTATTTTTCATTATTAACTAAAAAAAGGTGTTTTTCGAGTTATGACACTATTGAAGTAAATATGTAATAACGGTCGCATAAATTGAAATGCACACTCATATTTATCTTTATTTATAACAGCCCTGTTATTAAAAAATACAGTTTGAGACTCACAGCTTAATAATAGCTCTCATTTATTTAACAGCTGTAATTAATTGTTCATTTCCAGCAGAAAAGAAGAAGTACCAGAAAATACGTGAAGCACCTTTCGGTCGCATATTTTTTAAGAAAAACAAATTATAGAAATATTTCACCCGCAAAATATCAAAACTTTATAAATAAACATGGTGAATACAGTTTTTAATAAGTTTCTGTTAATAGCAGGCTTTGCCAGTTTGGCCCATGCGGCATACTCGGCGGCTCATTGTAAGTAAAAACTCAACACCAAAAAATTCCAGAGCATTTAACAAGCAATTTTCTTTTCACAGATCGCACTTATCTACGTTTAACTGAACAAGAATTCACAAAACTTCCATTGGATGTAAGTAAATTGATAATAAGGATTATTTTAAACTTAGATATTGGAAAAACATACTTTCAGATCGTTGTACAAATTGTGGTTAGTCTGATTGTCGTAATTTACAATATTATTCAAATTGTTGGTAACTTCAAAGAAATTCGTGCCACTGTCGACATGCAAGCCAAGTCTTGGGACACTTTAGGCAATTTCCCTTCCTTTTATTCTTTCAATCATAGGGGCAAAGCCTTGTCAACGAGCTATGTGCCGGAAGAGGAGGCTGAAGGTAAATCAAAATTGGATATGTATTCATAAGTACTTTGGTGCAATATAGTTATGGTCATAAATATAGCAATTTTATGTTCTCGGTTTTTCGTAGGTATTTAAGAATTGTGTAACGTAAATAATTATAAATTCTATTAACTTTAAAATAAAAAACCATCTTTCACTTTGAAAAAATTTTAATGCTGTAACGCAGTCGTGAAACGCCCATTGAGAACGAAATTTATAGACAAATCAAGATTTTCATGAACTTCTTAGAGAATTTATGCATTTTACGATTTTCTTTGTTTCCAACTTAATTGAGTTTGAGAATTGCTGAATTTGATAAATGATTTTTGCCCGTGTTACAGCAATTTTTGTTATAATAGTTTAATTGAAAACAAAAGAACTTGTGCTCTGAATTTACTAGGCTTTGGAAACATGTAAATAAAATAAATCTAGATTATATCTGCAAAAAATAAACTAATTAAAAATATGTCGCTGTTTTTTTTTTTAAATTATACATTTATATTTTTATACAAGCATTCTTATGGATATGTCGAAATATTTTTACTTTTGTACGTATAACACTAATGCTTACAGTCATAAAAATTGTAGACAAGATGTATTATGACTTATAAAGTCTAGTAGTGGATATACACAATTCTTCAAAAAAAGAAATGCCAGTTCAGGACATTGTGCTGATATCTTCCAACTATCAACTCGCACATTGCGAGTCGCAAATTTTGAAAGTATGATTAAAAAAACACTTTGTATTTTTTTCATTCACAAGTTCATAATAAATAAACCAGCGAACATTTTATTCCTTCAAAGTTTCCAATTTTTAACAACACAACAAAATTTATTGTTAATAAAGCTTTCGCCTTTTATTTATTATTAGATGTTTGAAAAATATTGAATTTATATAAAATAAATTGAAAAGACGGTTCTGAAATTTTGATTGCATATCTTTTTAGATATTTGAGACTCACCTTGACTGAAGTACATAAGTTTGCGCACTCCGTTTTTGGCTGGTGTGTTGATTTTCTCTACATCTATTTTGAGACTTCAAATTGTAACCGCTTTAATGTAATATGTTTTTTCTTTTATTTAAAAAGACAAAGTAATGCAATATAACCTTTGCTTAAATGAAATATTGTGAAACCAAATAAATATCTTGAAATTTTTCAGTTGAGAGTATGATTTATAGAATTGTAGACCATAGGTTTATAAAACTTTTAATAAAGAAATTTCCATACAAAATTCGTTTTGTAAACGTATTGTTCCTTTTGTTTTTTGTGAATACGGCAATAAGTTTTTTATGTATTCCTTGAATAAGTAATTTTTATAATTAAAAAAGGTAGAGACATGTATTGCAGTTCTAATCGACGAATTAATAAAAGGTTTTATTTTGAGTTTCACATAAAATAAAATTAGATACGCAAAAGTGTCTGAAACTTCAAAAAATCGGTTAGAAATTGGACGCAAAAGCTAAGTCTTAACTTCTGTATCTTGCACACGAATTCACTGTTTTGCGGCTCAAGCAGTGTGTATGGCCCAATATAAGTTGTTAAATTGTGTAAATGTTCTAGTTTCATATGGGACCACAACTCCGCCTTCCCTCCTGTGTCATCGTTGCAAAAATATTTCTTCCTTTCTTAAGTCTGGTCGATATTAAAGTTGTTTTGTCAGAAAAATATTCGTTCGTAAATTCCTTAGTTAAGTGATTCGTAGTGTATATCAGGGTGCGTGCATGATTAATAATATCCATATACAAATTAGCCACAACTTACATACATACGTATATAGAACACACAACTCACAAAATATGTATTTTGTAAATTAAACAATTTTTTGCGAATTGCAATGTTATTAACACAAATTTACTAATACTATACAAATTTACTAATTAATACACTGTGCTTGACGAGCCGCCAATTTTTATTATTACCAGTGTTACCAGGAAATGACAATAGCAGAATGCCAAAATATCTGCTAAAATGTTCCACAGGGGAAAAAATAATATGCTTGATTTTAAGGCAACATAGTTTGTTTAGCATTTTTTGAAATACCTGAAAGCATTTTTATGAGATTATTGTTATAACAAAAATATGTATGTATATTAGGTATGTTTTATTCGAAACATATACCTACTTAATTTTTAAGTAGCTATAGCTATAGCTACTTAATAAGTTTATACACACTTAAATTTGTTCTGAATATTTATATAAAGTTCGAATAAAACATACCTATTATAAAAATTGCCTCGTCCAGGCGCTATATAATGCTATGTTTAGACGACGAGTTGAATCACCTGCTTCGCTCTCTGAATCATGTTTATGAATCATGCTGTTTAGACTATGCATTCGTGCTTCGTGTGCAGCGTGCCAATTTAGTGCTTTTCGTACTAGATTTAGAGTTTTTCAATTTATAATAGTGCGGAATTTTTCAAATTGTTGCTTAAAAAAAGGCACTAAATTGGTGCTTTTCACCTTTGATTTTAGTGCGTTTTACATATCTACTAAATATTAATTTGTGAAAGTGTGGTGGTTTATAAGAAACACCAAATAAGAAATTTTCACTTTTCAAAAACTACCTGCTTTCACCCCTTTTAGACATACAAAGTTTCCTTTGCAGAATGTTAATTCAGCTGGGTGAAATACGAAGGAAGAAAAACGTTATCTTTCATAGTGAGAAAAAAGAATATATATCTAGAAATTACAGTTATAAAATAACTTAATTACAACAATAATCTAATTACTAACCACTGAGTGAAGCAATGTATTGCTTTCTTGATAACGAAAGCTTTCAAAAATGCTTCTGAAAAGTACTAACGTAAGGCTCTCTAACAAAGTGGACAAAAGTAAAAAAAATGTAAACCAGTAACTTTTGCATCTGAATACATAAAAACTACACATTATTACTTCTGTAAAATGAATTAGTAAAGCAAAACATGAATGGCTTTTTGGAAACTGAATGCATTGCTTCTAGCTGGCTTACAAAAATTCTTCTGGGAAGCGGTAATTTTTGCTGGGATGGCGAAATTGAAGAAATAGAACGAAGTATCAGACATTTAAGGACACATAAATGGACAAATTTTCTCAGAACTGATTAATTTTGGATTGAAGTTTATAATTATAGAAATTCAAATAATCATAATCCATTTCTAATACTGCCAATATTTTCTCTAAGACTATTAAAATTACCATGTTCAAATGTTGAAGTAGAAATAACTTTTAGCACTTATAACTTTTTTAAAAGTAAGTTAAAAATACAATAATGATTTTATAAATCAAATTGTTTCATTCATATAAAATACGGTCTAAAAGGAAAAGGCTTATGTTGTTCAGTAACTCGTTTCTGTAATTCTCGCATCATAAAATTTCTCACATGAAGTGTGAAACACAAAATTCCATCGTTTCTCGATTTGTGAAAAAAAAGTGTTTCTGTATTTGAATGTGAATATTTCCAGTAATCGGGTGTCGAATGAAAACAAAAGTCACAAAAAATATAATTTCAATAACAAAAAAAAATTAAAAATTTTCAAGAAAAATAAAATTGAATAATGAACATGAATATAAAGTGAATGTAAAATGCTTGAAATAAGTTTTTTCTAGCAACTGTCTCTATTATAGAAAATTCCAAAAAAAAATTCTAAATAAATATAATCATATCGAATCGTTAATAATAATTTTAGTTCAACAATTCGTTGCATATCTTTTCAACTAGTTTATTTTTCATATTTTCACACACAAATTCAAAAATTCACATGTTTTTGTACATTTTTAAATCCGAGAATTGCGAGAAACTATTCACAAAATATTGTTACAGAAACACTTTTTCTCACATCGTTCCAATAATTGCTGGAAATTTGTTTAAATGACAGATAGTTCTCGCAAAGTAACGATACAGAAACACTTATGTGAGAAAAGCCATTATGTGTTTCAATTTACACTGTTTCCACGATTCCCTTGTTTCATGCGGGAAATTTTACGACGCGAGAAATACAGAAACGAGCTACAGAATGTAACGTACTGAACTATGTTCATATAAAAATTAATTCAGATGAAACACCTAAAATCTAATTGTTTTTTTTAATACACCATAATTGCAGTGTCTTGCGAAATGAACTTCAATTATTTTCCTACTCATGTTCTACTTATACGCAAAATCGAAATATGGCTCGATATAATTGAAATTATTACAAAAACCTATGAAATGTAGTAAATTTAAAATTGTAGTTAACTTAAATTTTTAATTTCTACTCATTCAATACATATATAATTAGCCATGTGGGCTTTCTCTGTATTGAAAATAAATAGATAAATATAAAAATATAAATAAAAAATATATTGCATTTAGTGCTTTTTTATGAACACACAGTGATTTTTGCTCTGAAAAAGTTGGCATCACTGTTCGCGTGGCATTTTTTTTATGTATATTCACACATTCATACGTATCATACGCACGTGTATACATGCATACATACTTACATAAATTCGATTCAAGCAAAATCTTGTTTTTGAAGGCATCTCTATATTTTCTTCTTATTTTCCCTTTTTATATTATTCATAACTTAATTAAATTTATTTATATTAAACTCACATCTATGTTTTTTTGGCTTGTTTTCATTTGTTTACAAACACACACATACACATATACTTATTTTGTTTTGACAGCTAGTTCAGATAAAGTGGCGATTACTGCGATAAAAGTTAGAGAAGATACCAATTTTACGTGCTTCGCAAGTAGATTCGTATTGAATCTACTTGATTCGCTCTCATAATTTTGTATGGCGAAGCAAGTTGATTCGGTCATGATTGGGGTGTGAAGCATGAATAGAGCACGAAGCAGGTGTCGTCTAAACATAGCATAACAATACCCTCGATTTTGCTTTTCCTGAATAATTATTTTTAATTAGTCTGGCATCACCAGTAATACAGTTGAAAATGCTTTGTAAGGAAAGTATTGATTTTAATAATATTTTTTCTAACTCTGACTCCCGTAGTTGCTTCAAATTGTATTAAATTGGAATATGTTTTTTGTTGTAAACATCAGTTACTCTATAACTGTCTGCTTAAGTAGCCGCATGTGATAGTGTCGCGAGAGTCAGAGGAAGTTGATAACGGGAAGTAAGTAAATATTATTAAAATAAACTGGAAAAGTATTTTTTTTAAGTTTAACAAAAAAGTACGTTTTTTAATTGTAAAAGCTCTACAATAAATTAAAAAAAATTTTTATTTGAAGTGTGTGTGTTTTTTAAACGCAGTAATTAACAAAAAACGTAATAACAAAAATTGCCCTTGCAACAGTTATAAATAAAGCAATATCAAATAAAACTTTGTTTGAAAAAAAAATACAAAAATGTCAGTCTCCTCGAATGCTTCTTCAGCAGCTTCCTCCGTTTCAGGAGTCAACACCTCAAATGGTCGACGCTCTTCTTTGGGCCGGCCCAATAGTTGCGATTCAGGCTCCACCGACTCTTCCGAATTGTCACACATATTAAACAGACGCCAGGTGATAATGGACTCACAAGAGGCTGGCATTGAAGTACCACACAATTTTAAGGTGGTCAATGTGTATACAGAATTTCATGAATTTTCACGCAAACAAATCAAGGATTACCAAAAAACCTTTAACACGTAAGTTTTTGTTTTTTTTTCATTATTTTTGTGTAACATAATAAAAGGTTACAAGATCCATGCCAAGGATATAACGTAAATAAATATAAAGTAGCAAATTGTTATATTTATTATATGAAACTGCCAATATTTTACATTACCATTGGTTTTACTCACCCCACCTTGCAATCTATTTAGATGTCCTCTTTCTACATTCCTTTGCATTTTATGTACTGCAAATTTTATGTACATACATATTGCAGAAGGAAGAAATATATGTATGTATGTATGTACAAAAAAAAAACGCCCACATACCAAGAGACAACATTTATTTTTTCTTCCCATTTCCATTTTGTGATGCTGTGTATAGACGACACCTTACATTGAATTTGTGTTTTTTATAAGGAAAAAGGGTTTAGAGAATGGGCATATAAATGTTGAATATGTATATTTGATATGAATGGGTGTGTGTTGTACTTTTTAACATGACGGGCTCCAATAATAAATCCTACGTTTTGTCTTTAAAATCTTTCGCCTCTTCTTCGTATATTCCTTTGCTTATTTATTGTTGTATTTTTCCTTTTTTGCACTAAACGATTTTTGTTATTTTTTGTACCTACTTGAGGATTAGAAAAACACGTTCATATAAGTTTAATGCCAATTCTCTTCGCAATGTAACATTGTGAGTTTCTTACTGGGCGCAGCTACTTTAGTTTCCTTTAATAGGTATTTGTTTTTATAATTGAATTTTTGATTATGAGTGCTATTTGAATTAAATACTGTCGTCACGCAAACTGTAACTAGACTATTTTTTTATTGAGGAAGTTCAAAAGGGCACAACAAATCGCATATTTATCAAACCAAATAGAAAATTAATTAATGCAAAATAAACTAAAATTTTATTTTGAAATTTTAAATGAAATGTGTTTTCTTAGAATGAACCTACCTATAAACATTTTTTATTTCTGACCAATTATAGTGTCAAATATCTTCTAAGCTGACAGATACGGAAACACATAAAGCAGATTATTTCTTAAGAATTTTTTTGCTGAGCTTAGAATTCGATAAAAATCGGATAATTTTTTAAAAAGTTACAATCCTAAGAAGTTTTTTTTAGTCCCAGGTGTTCAACTTTGTCCCACTGTAACTTATTTCTTGCTTAAGCCAGAAGACTCTCAAGACATGTGTTATAAAAAATAAGTCCTCTAATTATGTTCGCAGTTTCAGATAAATCCAATCAGTAGTTTAGAAAATCCAGATTTATTACCATTTATTTAGCAAAAGTTCCCACTGTGCATTATCAGTTAGATCTAATTGAGGTCAATGGCTTTTTAGAATGCCACAAAATGTTCTTGTAATGGGTTAAGCTGAAGGGTCTACATGCACCCACCCACAAACACACAAATATGTCCAATGTTTGCACTTGAAATAAATGTTAATTCCTGACACTTCAATATACATATTTACTTGTATATTTTGATTATAAATTTGCATCTAATTTCCTCTATTATATCTTCAACTGTTTTTTCAGAAACATAACTTCTCTTTACAAAATAAAAGATTGTAAATATTTATGTACATATGTATGTATATTTTCTTTTTTTGACAGCGATGGTCTTTATCTTATAAACATTTATGCACTACAGACGACACTTTATTATTAACTGTAGATTATTATGTGAATGCAACCTTCTCTTTGTATTCCAAATAAACTCCTCGCACCTCTTTCGAAGCGTCTAGCTCAACAAACACAGGAGTGAACAAAAGGGGCTTTCACAAATAGGTATTTGTTACTTTTATATTATAACGTTCATTCGTTCACACAAGCAGGTGAAGTTTAAGGTGTCTTGTTTATAGAAAGAAGGGTAATATCTACATACATACAAAAATATGTATGTATATGTATGTATGTATATATTTATATAATCGTATATAGTGATAATTAAAATTGAAGAGGTTTTCAGCACCAGTAGAAACAGCAGTAGCTTAAACAAATGTACATACATATGTATGTTAAATATTTAACAGACTTACAAATAATACTCATAGACAACATTGTGAGGTATTATAAATTATGACTTTTTTAGAATAAATAATTTTCCATTTATTACACAATTTTTAACTGTTAGCCTTTGGAGCTCGACCTTCAACTTGAATTTACATACATAATTTTAAAATGATTCGAGTTAAGCATTGAATTATGATTTAAATTTACATGTATTCACAGGTTTGGAATTTTCATGAATTTTAAAAATGTGCACTTGCATACATACATACCGTAACCTTAATATAGAAAGGCCCTAACTTATTATTTTTTTTTTTGAAATTAAGATTTTTTTATTTTTCGATATACGAGCATCAGATGTTCTATCGAAATATACAAAAGAGTCGATTTAAATAAAATAGTAACTCAGGACCTTTCTATATTAAGGTAACGATATGTAGTTCATAAATACAGTGAAAAATTTATCGAGAGATAAAAATAAGTTGAATTTGTTAAACATAAAAAAAACTTCGTTTTGCAACTTTTGGATAGTGCAACAGTTGAAGGAGTTATTGGACCTTATTAAGGTTTGTCGAATCGAATCGTCTTCAATCTGTTGAGATTAAAGCAGCATATAACATTTTTCTATAGACTGTAGAATAGCAGATTATCACTGTTTTTTTTTCTAAAGGGTTAAACAATAATTTTAAACTTTTTATAGGTTTTCTTTACGTTGGTTGGGACAATATTTAAATATAACAAGATTTCAAGCTTAATAAAATATTTTTTATATAATTTAAATTTACTTTACATTGATAAATTTCTTGAAAATATTAAATACGATTAACTTTTGATGGTCCAGAATTATTAAATTTGGTTAAACAATATCTCATTCAAAAACTAACGACCTAATAAAATATATATGTATGTACATATACATATAAACCTCACCTGGCACCATGGTAAATATAATAAACAAGTAATATTTGTCCAGGCAGGTGTTAGTAGTGTATTTTTTTTTTTTATTTTGTAGTAAAATTTCTTTTTATTTATTTTATTTATTATTTGTATTAAAATTTTTCCATTAGTTCGAAAATATACCTTGTTTCATGTTTTTGACACACAAATATATTTACACTAACAAAATCCACTGTCTTTTCTTCTATAGTTGTAATTGTAGGGACAGTTTTAATTAACCTTGTTTATTGTGCCATGATTGGCACTTTAACAGACAAATATGTACATATCGATGGTCTCAAGTAGAAAGGCCCTAATTCGAATTTTTTCAGTGAGTTTTACAAAAAAAATTTACATTGTTAATATTACAGTTTCTATTATGTTTTGCGTTCTCCTGTAAAGTTACAATTATTTGAGTTAGGGCCTTTCTACTTGATACCATCGATATTACCCAGCTACTGACTTCTGAATCTATTTACATACATACTACATACATACCTACATACATATTTCTTGAGTAATTATAGACGTTTCCATTTCAATAGCTTGTCTTGCTTTTAAAATCAAATAAACAATTTTAAAAGCCAATAAACATCCCGTCGCTCTGCTATCGAATTACAAAGTAAATTACAATGTGTGGTCTGAAGTTATAATTTCATTTAAATCTTCTCATATAGACATTTTGTTTACGAATAAGGAAAATTGAAAGGAAAAATAAATTAAATCAAATATTTAATAGATTTTATAAAAATCTATTCATTATTTAGCATTTACTTTTATATTAAAAAATTACATTTTGAAATACATAAAAATATATCACTCGTTAATTCATCTTGAGATATGTATCTAGGCAGCGTTTTGGTGTCAAGAAAACGCCTTTCAGTCCGGCACCTCACATACTGTGCCATAACGGCAAAAAAAGCTTTAGCCACATAATTCTCGAACTTAATTTTTTTTACCAAAATCGATTATTTGTTATTTTTAATAATCGATTTTCGATTAATGAATTATTTTCCTATATAAGTTAAAAAAGTGTGAATGTCATCTATAATTTGATGTTTTCAAAAAATAAGAAAATACTCAAAATAAATATTTGCAACGACTTTTAAATCTATAGATTTTAATGGATATTTTGCTTAAAACAAAAATGTGATTAAATAATAACTGCCGTATTCATAGAAAGAATTTTCGTTTACAAAACGTTTAATATACATATTTTCGTGCAAAATTTGATTTGTAATGCTTTTGTAAACCAAAATAATTATTTATGATTACCGCAGTAAATTATTAGTCTAACGTACAAAATTCCACATAATATTTGTCTGCATATACATTTGTAGTTGCATTGATCATATATGGTCATTTCCACAGAAAAGTAAACTTTTTATCACGTTACGTTACTTGGTGACATAGCTTGTTGTTCAGAGAAAAACGTATGTTTTATACTCTTTTTTGGATTATCGTTTAGAACGTAGTTAGCTCTACATTTAGTAAAAGATAAGAACAAATGAAACGGTATGGCTCTAAATTATAAGCTGATGTGTAGTTTCCACAATGCAAGCAAGCAATTATCTAGAAAATTTTTATTGGAATCACTCAAAAATTTGAGTGCTTTTCATATATTTCTTTTCTAGACAAATCGCTTGCTTGCATTGTGGAAACTATACATTAATTGCTTGTTGAGATAACAGCTGTGGAAATGCCCATATGTATAATATTTATATGGATATGTATTTATGTATGCATGCATGTATTGTGGTGCATTTAGATTTTACCTGATACATAAGCTAAACGTTGTA
Source organism: Tachina lurida (assembly GCA_944452675.1). Taxonomy (NCBI): domain Eukaryota; kingdom Metazoa; phylum Arthropoda; class Insecta; order Diptera; family Tachinidae; genus Tachina; species Tachina lurida. Next base: position 155,046,546 of record OX101753.1, on the reverse strand, counting down.
AGAAAACATAAAGTAAAAACTCAAAATAATTTATATCGTAGGTATAGACATTCCCAGTTTCATTCTTAAATACTTTTGCAAACAAAACAAACAAAAAAAAATATGCAATGCATTTTTCATTTTATCTGTGCAACTTGTAATTATTATTGAAGAAGAGCAAGTGATAAATTCAATTACTTCAAAAAAATAAAAAATTATGTCTAAAGGCACTCAAGTGCAGTAGCAACATCAATCAATGTTTGGTGTTATCACGGCTTTATATACTTACATACCCTGTAGGAAATATTTGTCAACACTACTTCTGAAATATTATACCCCAGCTATGGACATTTAACATGTGCTTGTCATTGAAATCCAACTACTATCCTTAGTCTCCTGACTAGCTAGTTTTTCTTTTGGTACCATATGTAGACATTGGATACAGATAGTCACTAGTACATTTAAGTAATTATAGTTTAAGCTTTTGGTAATAGAACTGCATATTTTGTTTTCATTTGGTATTTTATTTAAACAAAATATACATAAAAAAGGGAAGTAATGCATAAAAAACATGCACATCGTCATATAAATTCAAAAAGGGCGTAACCTACAAAAAGTTCGAAGTCATCTTTTTTATTGATTATGATGTACTTATGTACATATATTAAATCCATTTACCCACAATATTATTATCCGATTATGCTCAAAATAATTTATTAACGAAATTAAACAAAAAAACTTCTGTATAATATTTTTTGCATCTTTGGTAAACTATTTTAAATGTAACTTACGCCTTTTTGGAAAACTTTTTAAAATGATTTTCCAAACAAAATGCATGCACTAAACCAATATTAACTTTACAAATCGTTTATGAATATCGTTATTTCACGCACAGAAGTTTTACTGGAACCAGACTACACTGTTATCAACACATTGTTATTTGCAAGATATTAAATACTACAATAACCATTTACAATAAATACAAGGAAGACAAATGGATTCGTCCCCACACTTGTCTCTTATTCAATTTATTTGTATTATTAAGACAAATGAGCAAAATAAAAACTGCAATAAAAATTATGTTATGAAAGCCCAAAAGAAAAGAAACACAAAAAAAAGAAGATAACAGAAATATCTTATGCTAAATGACATATGTACGTGCATACATGCATACAAATTTATATGTACGTAATTTGTTATTGTGGCTTTTTATTACGGGCACAGATCCATAGTCAAGTGATATCTCCGCCCAATTAACAATTGCATGTAATACGAGTATAGTGGATACATATACAGTGGTTTGTGCTCATGTGTTTGACTGCCTTTTGGACTGTTTGTCTGTGTGGTGTTAATACTGATTTTATGCTTAGATGATTCATTTAATATTGTTGTTTGTTTTATTTATTTTTTTTATTTTTTGCCTTTTCTCATGTTTTATTGCATTTAATTGTTACTTAAAAAGTTATCGCTTTTTATGTTCGTAAGATTCACAAATGCAATTTGGTCGACTATGCACATGCACAGTGTCGTCAAATCGGTAAAATTTGTTAAAAAAAAACTTCTTTAACTCAATTGATTATTAGTTTTTGCTCAATGAAGATGTAAAATGAATATTTCACAATTAAAATGCAAATATATTTTAAAAGATAATAATTACTTACATATGGCTAATTTAGTTTTCTTTTAACATAACATCCTTCAAATACGCATTTGTAACAGTTTAGAGCTTTCAAATGTTTTCATAATTCAATAATATACCTTAAGTCGCTCATTGATAAAAAAAAAGAACCACAGATATGTAATGCTAAAACTTACAAAATTGTTGTGTTCCACACGCAAAGTTTACTTTGCAAAGTCTTGATTTTGTTAAAGAGAAGGGGAAAAAATCTCCCATTCTCTTTTTTTTTTTGCAAATTCTTGAGTTTGTAGGAGAGAAGGGGAAAGAGAATGGTAGCTACAGTTAAAATGTTGAGATGAATGAATGAAAAATATTGTTAAGGAAAACTTTTTTAGCTCCGCTAAAGGAAGTTGCAGTTTCACCTTAATTTTCGAAAATCGAAATTTCATCATATTTCGACTACCAGGACAGTAGACTTCAACCACAATCTAAACAAAGCTTACAAAATTCCAGTACTTTCCTGAAGTATACAAATGTCTTGCCTAAGCAGCAATGAAATGCATCTAGATTCTAGAAGTGCTTAACCAATAAGAAACAAAATTTTTTTAATAAAATATTCTAATACATATAAAAAAAACCCCGATTTTGCTTTTGTTCTAAAATATACACAGATCGAAATGAATATGATATTTTTGAAACAATCGGCCAAGTTCTGAAAATCTCATGTGTTTTTAAAATTAGTGGTCATGGAGATACTTTTTCACTCTTTTTTTAATGTTTGTATTTTATAGACTATCAAATATCATTTCTGAAAGAAATTTATCGTATATGATTTTAAAAACGTCTGCAGGATCATAATTGATTTTAAAATCACATGCGATTTGAAAAAATTAAATTTTATTAAATTTTATTAAAATGTCGTTTTACTTTAACGTTGACATTTTTGCCTCGTGCTTAGAAAAAAAAATATTAACACTCTATTTTCATTTTGTTGGCACACTGTACGTCATAACGCAAGTTGGCATGAAATTTTCGTGACTTGATTTTACTTTTTTTCCCTTTAAAAATTAAACTTACTTTTAAAACAATTTTATATGATTTATTAACAAAATAAAATAGTAAATTTGTAATAAGTCATATTAAAAAAGTATAGTTTGATATCATTTTATTTCAGCTTTTTCATGTTCAAATGAAACGAAAAAATAATATATGAATAGAGTTTTTTTCCCTTAAGTATTATTTGAGTTGAGAAAATGTTAAACAAAAATTATAAATTCAGCTGAGCGCTTTAATAATAAACAACAAATTCGAACATTTCACTCACTTCCAAAACAAAAGTGAAGTTTTTACTTCTGGTTAGGCTGCAGGTGATGATAACTTTTTTTTGTTAAAATATTTCCCTTATTTTTTTGGTTTCCTGTGTAGTATTTTTAATTTAAATTTTATTGCAAATTAAAAACGAGCAAGGTCAATAACTCGTATTTCATAAAATATACATATTAAAGTTCAACAAGATTTTAAAAAGGTTTCTTTGTTGTTGGTTAAGCACTGCTAGATGCAATTCGTTGCTGCTTAGGCAACTCCATAGTTTACTTCAATCACAATTTAAAAATGCGTAAAAAAGTTCTAATTATTACAGACAATTTCCCAATAAATTCTTGAGAACTTCGAAACCACAAACAAATCTTTTTAGGTTAGAGTTGGGAAGGGTGGTACTAAAAACCATCTCCACTTGGAGACAAAATTGGGTCCATTGTGATTAACAAACGTTTTTAAGTTCGTATACATTTCAACATTCGTTAATTTAAAATAATAAATTACAATTACAAAATTACAAGAATTTTAAATATAGAAAAGAAAAAAGTTTTAAATTCACTTTAAATTTAAATTGCAAGTATTCTGCAAAAGTTGTATAAATGTTGTTTTTTTATTTTTAAATATAAAAACTTGCTACAATACTTACAATTTAGTTGTGTGTGTATGTGTATCGAGTAATGATGTAACTTCTTAACTTTTTGGTATTATTGTTTGTTTGTGCCTGCAAAAAACCAAATCTATAAATGATTACTCATAAAAAATGCTGAATTTTTGAAAGGTCACAAAATTAGTTCAAGCTCACTAAAACTTGCAAAAAAAAATTACCAAAAAACACGTAAAACATATCAAGTAACGTAAAATAATGGAAGTATAATAAAAATAAATAAATAAAATCGCAATTGATATACATATGTATTTAACTATAAAAAAAGGCAAAAACTTAAAAAATCCATTATGCAGCAAAAATGCTGTTTGTGGACATTAGGGGTGGAATAGTGCATGACTTTTTGATTTAGATACACTAGGCCCCTAATTTTGTAAAGCTTAAAAAAAATGCATGAGCAAAAAAATTATGGAGGTGGGATGTGGGTAAATGGGTCCTCATAGGGGTCAAAACTATGGAAAAACGAGGCAAAATCCACAAAAAGTTTCACAATTGCCCCTGAGTTGCTCCTAGAGGTGTTAAACTTAGGACAGACCCCCATTAATATCCCTCCCCTCTACATTTTTTATTGAACATACCAACCTGCTATATGCGCTCCTTAAGGGGGCTCCCATACAAAATATAATTTTTTATACAATTACCTACCATCGCCTTAACTAGCCCCAGAGTGCTACCAGATCAGTCAAATATATGACAGACCCACAATATTTTAATTGCCCCAACATTTGCTCAGAACACACCTAGCCTCCATCTTTAATCATTAGGGTTGTGCCCATACAAAAATGTTTAATTTCTAAAAATGATTAATTAGGAATATAAAAACTGTCCCTGAGTTGCTCTTAGAAGGGTAAAACTTAATACCGACCTCCACTAATATTTCCCCCCAAAATTTTCTATGAACTAACTAACACCCTAACTGCGCTCCCTTACAAAATATTATATTTTATACAATTACCCCCCACCACTCTAACTAGCCTCAGAGTTCCCCTTCTTTTGTATAACCTCTATTAGCCGTGTTTTTCGATTATCCGTGCTAGGCCTGGTCCCGTGCGACCCCAATAATCGAGGTTCAACTGTAGATTAAAAAAAGTATCTGAGCAAGCAGCAGACTAATGTTAATTTGCTGTTTTTACTTTCAAAGTTATTGCTTGTGTTAATTTTATTTATTTTTTTATAAAAAAAAATTTCTTGCTAATATTAGCACATGAATTAAAAAAAAAATTTTGGTTGGAACTGCGTAAAATATTTGTTTGTTGAACAAATCTGAAGCCATCATCTTAAACAAAGAGATAAGTTGAAAATTATCAATTTCATTATCTTATCTATGAATGAGAAATCATGCACCAACATGATCAACGTTTTGATCTCAAATTAGATATTTTTCGGCGCTATGAAATAAGGGCCAAGGAATAACAACACAAAAAAATTAAATAAGGCCCAATTAAAAAAGCCCAATGAAATAATAACCAACCAAATTCAAGATGAATAAAATTAAATAAATCCCAATAAAATTCAAGATGAAATAACGCCCCAAAAAATTGAATAAAGCCCAATTAAAAATTCCTTAGTTATATTGGGCCTTATTCCATTTTCTGATTTGGGCGTTATTTATTTCCTTGGGCCTTATTTCATTCAGCGTTTGTTGGTCCTAGTTTACATTATGCAAGTCTTATTGCTAAGCTGATTAGTTTGCTATTAGAGAGAGACGACGGGAGCAGAAACGTTTCTTTTCCCCTCGTCTCTCTCTCTCTCTCTCTCTCTCTCCTAACAAACTAATCAGCTTAGCAATAAGACTTGCATAGTGTAAACCACAAAGTAGACCAGAGTTGAAGAAACTGACTTATGCAAAAAGCTAAAAACATCTGATTTGATCACTGTTAAAAAGGGACAAATAGTGTGTGTTTGTTATGAAAATTGCTTAGCAAAATAATCAAAACAAACAAAAGAAAATATAATAAAGAAATTTTAGCATTTTAGTTTTACAATATTAAATTAAATTAATTCAAATTAAAAGTATTTATTGGAAAAATATAATGTGAAAAATATTATTGGAACTAAAATGTGTACATACGTATCAGATTTGTTTGTGAATAGTAAATGGTGTGTGTGTGTGTATAAAAAGTTAAAATGTCACAATTAAGTCCCTGTCTATCAGAAAACTGTGGCCAATATATAAAAAACACGAAATTTATAGAAAATAAAGGTGAAAATGAGTAGCAAATGGATATACTCAATCATTGAAAGACAAATACTTGCTCCGGCGTACGTCATGTGTCTTATTTGGAATTGGGGTTGATGGCTGCCAGACATTCATCTGATAATGATAATACGATACCTATTGCGAAGGTAATGAACCAGTATTTTATTTATTTAAAGAAAATAATAATTTGGTTTCTTTTTATCATTCAGTGCGCTTGAAATATGGTATTCTAAGCATCCGGATGTTATGCTATGTCCACTGTGGTTATTGTATTGTACATTACTTGAACAAACTTTTCAATTTCGGAAAAATAATGAAATTGATTTATGAAAAGATGGACGTATTATTCTCAATTATCGGTAATGAAAGCTCGTGTGGAATGTGTTCCCTTTCCCTAAAACAGTGATTGCCAATGTTTGAGTTGTTGTCAGTATACTATTTTCCATTTTGTGCACCATTTCTTGTTCATGGAAAATATTTCAGGTGAACAAAATGTTTGCCTTTTATTCCCGATAAGGGTGAATAGATTAAGTTCGTTTGAATTTTTCTTTATGTAGATAATTAAAAACAACTTATTTTATTTTGCAAATAAATTTATGCATTTTATTTTTCTATTTTGTTTTTAAATTTTAATTATAAGTGTATTGAATTCAATTTATATTAATACTTCATTGAATTTATTATTGTGTTGTCAAAATGTTTATTTAAAAAATGTAAAACTAGTAAAAGAGTGTACAATTCCAGTTATATAAAAGCACAAAAAAAGGGTTGAATATTGCATTAAACACAAATAAAAACTTATAAAAATAAATAATTAAATTTTAGTGTTTTTAGTTCAAAGGAAAGCATTTATATTACAATTACGGTAAGACTTGAAAACGATAAAAGCTGTATATACAAAAATATGTAAAATATGTAGCAGGCATGTTTCGAGCATAGAGAGACGAGAGGGTGAATGATACTGAGGATGAATGATACTCTTGCTGCTGCTGCAATTAAATTAAAATTATTTTCACATGAGCCTAAGTATGTAGTTCCAATATACTTACAATTTTTTTTAATTGTCTTTGATGATATAGTAAATGCATCTCTAATTTTGGCAGAAACCTGTATAAATGCAGTTTCAAACGATTTGACTTGTTGCTGCCTCTGCTGTTGGGCTTCCAAACGTTTTTGTTCGATTTGGCGTTACATTTTCATTTGGGCCAATTTTTCATCGTCCTAATCGTTAATATCATATTCAGCTTAGACATCATCTTCATTATAGCTGAAATTGTCGTATATGCGTTTAGTCATCACTCATTTCAATACATACTATCATCGTCGCCGTTCTCTGATGGTGGCTTAGCTTTTGTTTTAAAAACATACTTATCGGGTTTATATTCGGTCCATCCTCCTTCAATTGACGTTTGCACGTTACGGAGTTTGCAACCGCATTTGAAGTAGAAGTTGATGTGGAAGAAACGGCAGTTTGTTGATTTTTGTCACATCCATGGAACAAGTCGTAAGGGTAATTTTACCGCTGCCGGAAGAGACCCATGGTTTTCTCGGTCTGCGCCGAACACGTGAGTTCACAAAAGCGACGTCCAATTGGATGTGCAATTGATTAAAGGCGTTTTGGCCATGGCAGCTCATGCTGCCGCGCAGCACAAGACAGGTATGTGTAGGTACAAAATGTGGCTTGCAAAATTGGTTGAGAAAACTTTTCAGCCAGTTGGCAGTTGTGCAGCTTCTCCCCAGGCGGGCAGCCTTTTATGCATTTGTTGGTCCTAAGAAATTAAAAGTATTTAAATTAATATGCATATATTAGATAAAATTATAGTTTTTTACTCACACAAGAATTTTTCAGCTTTGCCAAAAATGTGCTTCTGAAAATATAGAGAAAAAACTAGTTATTATGACAATATACAGACACAAATTATCAATTTCAGAAACTACTCACCTTTAATTTCAACCAAGATTGTGTTTTTCTCACAAAAATCTGCAAATAAATTAAATTTAAAACATATTTCTTCAAAAATAAAAAATTTTCAGCTATTACTTACCAAAATCACACAGCGAATGAGGCAACAAAGCACAACACGAAAATATTTTACAAAAATGGCATACGAAAATCATTAAAGAGGATTTGATGACTGTGTGAGCGAGACGTAAAGAAAACGCAATTTTCTTCCGTCTCGTGTCACCTCTGGTATACCCTGTGGTGTAAACTAGGACTTGTTTGCTTGTAAATTTCAAGAAAATTTTCTAATATGGGAATAAAAATCGATTTTAAAATGAATGTTTGTCCAATACTAAATTGTTTAAATGTTTTTTTTTTTCTTAATTTTTTTTTGTTCACAAGCACGAAAAAAAATAAAATAAAAAATAGAAGAAATTTAAAACAATGAATTTTTTTACACGCAAATAAACGTGTTTTCTAGAACAAAGTCTGAATATAAGAATATACAAATGTAGAGCAGCAACAATTTTTAAAGTGGCTAATTTTAAGTTATTTTAAATCTAAATACACTTGATAGTTTCAAAGATTTTTTGTTTCGTAAGTTCTCAAAATTTTTTCAAATATTGCAAGTCATGCCATAAATTAATTTTTACGACTGTCTGCTCTAAAAGTCAGAGGTAGTAGAGTATGCATGTGAGTATATTATTTTTCCTAGTTATAAATGTCATTAAAAGAAAAAATGTTTATAAATTCCGCTGCATACTTAAACAACATATATGTATAAAAGATTTTTAATGATGTTACATATTTATATTATACATATACTCGTAAATATTTGTTATGTATTAAGCAATTTTTCAAATTTTAATATTTAAAATTACATAATAGTGTGCGTAGGTTTTTGTTTTGTAGGGAATTTATTACAGAATATTGTGTTGTTGCATCATTTTGTTTGTCTTTTCTTAATTTGTTAAGCAATTTAATTTATTTATTTTATTTTATTGAGAATGTTATCAGTTTTTTTTTATAAAAAAAATTGATACTTCTTAATACACTGATAAGTTAAATAATAGATCATCTCACCTTTAAGTTTCACACTCTGACGTCAAATACACGCGGAAACCATATATTCCGCTAACTTACACCAAATTAAAATTTATTTCGGTGTGGGTATCGTTGTTTGATGTACTCCAATGGAAAAAAAGCTGGTAGTTTATTTTCATTGTATCTTAATATCTAGTTAATTCTCTCTACCTATAATAATTAATACGATTTGTACAGCTTGAGGGCCGCAAGTTGAAAATCACTGTTATATTAAATTTAAGTTAGAGTGGTATCAAAAATTTGCAAAGGGAGCTTAATTTATGTAAAAATGCTATAATTACTAATAATTTTGCCGATTATTAACGTTGGTATAGGTGAAAATGCGGCTCTCAAGGAAAAAAGTTTGGCGACCACTGTTCTATAAATGTTGTACTCTATGTTGATATATGTCTATTAAATTGCACTTTCATCATCCTGGAAGCTTAAATATACCGAAAGAGTATAAATAGAACGCGAAATACTTCATAAAGGTAGTTTTTTAACAAAAAGCCTTCTAATTAAATGTTTAATAACTCAGTAAATTTCAAGGGAATGTTTTAAAACAAACCTGTGAATTACTCTTAATCAATTATGTTTTATAAATAAAGTTATAAACACTACGACTCCAGTACAAAAATACTGCCTAAGAACGAGTATAAAGTAAAAAAGTGTGGAAAAAAACGAAAAAATTACATTTGGTAAAAAAATACAGACATACATATATCTGAAATTCACTGAAACAATATAGATACATATATGACTCAAAAGGTCTAAGTCTCTTTTTTCTATATCCGTTTATAAATTTAAAATCCGTTGATATTTAACTTAGTTAGAGGTTGATAAGTTCCTACGGATACGAAAAACATGTTTTTCCCGTAACTCAAGATTTTGGAGGTGTTTGGAAAATTTCAAATACAGATTGTTTTTATACTCGACAATACCTACCAGAAAAATAGTAACAATGTCAATTAAATATCATTTGACGTATGAGTGATTTTTGAAAGCGAGTTGACATCAAATCTGGCAACATTGATCACATCGGAAGGTTATATCAAAAAAGTTTCTTTGGATAAAATATAAATTTTTCCTTTGGCTCTGCCCACTTCTTCATCCACAATTTAAAATGGAACTAAATAAAAAATAATTATTTTTCCAATCGGTTATTAACCGATTTCAAATACATATTGAAAGCGTCAAAAAAAAACGAAGACGAGTTAAATGGTTGGTTTTATCCAAACAAATGCTTTCGTATAATCTTACATAAAACTGCTGAACACATCCAATACTTAAAATGAAGAGTGTAAATTAAAATGAAATTAACCTTTAAACATATTTAATATAGAAAGGCCCTATCTTATTATATTTTTGAAATCGAGATTTTTGCATTTTTCGACATATTAGTTGTTCTTCTATCGAAATATACAAAAATTTCGATTTAAAAAAAATTATGAGGTAGGGCCTTTCTATATTAAGCTAACGATATGTATGTACCTTCTTATATAGTTTTTTTTAATTATATTTAATTATATTCTTCTTTTCTTGGCAAAAACTGGCTTCTAATGAATCACTTTCTCTTACTTTACTACAAAGAATGATGCCTAAAAAATACATAAAATTTAATTTTCTTCAATTCAGTTCAATGTAGGTCTACCGTCAATAGTTATAAAATACAAACACCTGTAAATTTATTTTTTAATTAATTATTCCAAGTATATTGTTAATTAGCGTAACAAACGAAACATTTGTGTAAATAAAATTAAAATTTTATTTGTTAACATTTACGTATGTATGTATTTAAATGAACGAATTTTCAAGTTTAAATAGTTAATTGAAACCAGCAGAATAAAACAAAATTGTGTCAATGTTACGTACTACTTGTACTTTGCCTATTTACTTGTGCTTATTAACTAGTTTTGCAACTTTCTTTTATTACCATTGTTTCACATTTTATTTTACACTTGGGTTTTTTTCGCATTTTCATGAAATTTGAAACGTTAAATGTTATGCTTCTTTAAGAAAGATATCCCAGCAAAAAGAGTCTTAACATGGAAATAATAAATTGCCCCCATTCTTCGTATTAATGATCAGTTTCTTAAATAAACACATTTTTGAGTCACCTACGACAAACAGTTTGGAAGCCGTACATTTCGGGTCGTCAGGACCATTTCCATTTCTGATAAAAATCATATGATCAGCCATGTCATACATTCCTATCAGAATGGTTCTGAGATTCCATATATTCAAATCCAAACGATTTTCTTTTACGTTCTTCGCATTCCAATCGATTTTGCTTATTCCCAAAAATTTTAAAATATAAACTTTTCAACTAAAATATGGCAGTGTTATGCATAAGAAGACATCAAACCTATGTTTGTTGAATAATAAAGAAGAAGAAATTTGGTTTGCCTATAAAAACAATATGGCAATACTCTAAATGAAAGTTTGTTTTTTTTTTGCGCGACCAACTTTAATAAATTTAAATATTTATGCATAAATAATGGAATGGAAGACGACAGTAAAAATTGGCACTTGTCAACTCTTTGTCGACAACAAATTGGCTGTTATTAATATGCTCCATTAATTTACAAAACCTTAGAGATTAATAAGAGATTGTCAATAAGATCCAATTGTTGCCAATAAAGAGTGGATAAGTGACATTATTTACTGTCGTCTTGATGTGACGTCGATGACGCCATTCGCAATAGGGGGAATAAGTAAATGCTTAAAATAAGGTATAAAATAATTAAATTCAGTATTAAATCTTTCATTTTATATTAGTTTTATTTAAACTTCTTCCTGCCAAATAATTAAAAATATAAATTTTACTTTCACTATATTATTTTTATTTAACGCTTGTCAAAATGTATACGAATTTAAAAAATGTATTTATTGTTGGTTTAGCACGTTTAAGTGCATTTCTTTCGTTGCTGTTAAGCAACACTTCAGTCAACTTCAACTACAATTCAAAAAGCTTTCGAAATCACAATGTTTATAGACAAACTCTCAACAAATTATTGAGAATTATAAAACTAAAATCACAGTGGGCTCAGAAACTTTTTTTGCCTATTTTGTTTTTCTACTAACTTTTTACATGAAGCAACTTTTGGTTGCAATTAAATCTATTAAAAAAAATATTTTTTTTTAATTCTTATACATTTTACCTTAAAATTTTAAAGTGGTTTTATTATGAAGAAATTTTTCGTTTTCTAAAAACATGGCTAAATATTGCAAGTAACCTGAAAAGCCTTGTGCAAAACTGCTTGAAGAGTTGCAGCCAGTATTTTTTATTTAATTTTTTTTTTTTTTGCTGGGATGTTTGTCAGAATGTCAGAAAATAAATTAAAAGTCTTGTCTGTCATTTGTTAACAAAGTTGTCTAACAAAATGTTTAAATTTTGTTGAGGTATTGAGTTTCAAAACAACTTTGTTCAGTGCTAAATTCAGTAGTTGAACATTTTTCTATACTTTATAGTTATTAGTATTCCAATTAATATTATTATACTGTAGTAGAATGCCAATGAAAATATTTACCACTTGACAATAAAAATATTTGCCAATTAATAATAATAAGCGTCTTATATAAGAGTCAATTTCAATTTTAATTTAAGTCGATAAATAAATTTATTTTGTTTTTAAAAGATAACTTTGTATATGGGCAAAATTAAACCCTGTAATTTGCTAAAGTTATAAAGTTCGACGTCTTGTATGCTAAAAATCAAGATTTCTTATATGAAAGATAATAGAAGCGATAAATTATGATACTGAATAATATTCAAACATTTACCTTAATTATTTAGTTATCGAAACGATTGGTTAGGTTAGGTTTCACAGGCTCCCATTTCCAAAATAACCGGTTCACTTAGGTCCTGATACTTAGCCTTGTGGGTGAGAAGGATTTGAGAAAACAATTGAGGAGATTGTGAACAAAACTAGACATGTCCTCAGTAAATGATTATTTCTATTCTTTTTTCGGGCTCTCCAAGTACACATCTATGAAGTCACGAAAAATTTCCATTCAAAATCAGTTCCATCCTACCTTAAAAAAATAACGAAAACTAACTTTTCCTTCCCCACCTGGATAACTATCTTGTCGTGATGTGGTGGCTTAAGTGCAAGCTGTGGTTACTGTCCTTGCTTCAGGGACTACTGTGATTGCCTGAATTAAGGGCAGTAACTATAAAGGCATGCATACTAAAGGTTGTCCGGTTACAACAAGTGTCTGGTACATAGTTATGCCTACTGTCGTATAGTACTAGAACACAGAAACACTTTTTAAGGTCAAGGTGGTAGGGGGCTGTGCCGATGATCTGAATGGCTAATTTAGTGGATAAACAAAATTAGTCGCTAGCAGTAACCCTCCTCCAACGCCCATGGCACGGGTTGGTTGTAGACAATTTGCCTAGTCCGCGCACGCCGTCACTGCGCGGATGGTCCTCTCATTTACTGGCCTACTCGTGGGAATCAAAATAGACACTTCAAATCAAAAAATTCTTAAGGACGATGACGTGGACTTCACGGACGATACGTCGGGGGGAGACGAGTTGCTGACTCTCGTGCATGAAAATTTGCTCACGCAGGAGAGTCAGTTACTCAAAGAAATGGAGGAGGTTGATGAACTCAATGCTCCATCGGGTAACTCAGCTGCAGGGGTCAGTGAGAAGCTGGGGGATCTGTCACTGGGGTCGGAGGACGAGAGGGAAATCACACTGATTTCAACTAGCCGTCCGACTTCAGGGGCAGACCTCTTGGAATCTGGACCTAAGCAGATGAGTGGCTCAGTGGGTAAGGAGGGTCATTCATCTTCCTCAAACAAAATTGTCCGACAGGACGCCTTGCCAGGATATATGGGTAAGGAGGGTCGGACAAAATTGGATAAGGCCAAAAGCGGTACTAGGAAATCTCTGGACTATCTGGATAAGATGGCCAAGAGAGATCCGGGACTGTACACGGCAAAGGAGAGACATCTGGTCAGGAAGCACAGGCAGGACGTTAAGAAGTTCGAAAGAATTTATGGCCCTGTCAGTGTTCTCCTGGGCAGATCATCTCCTTTGGAGAAGGATGTGAGTGTGGATGGAGTCCAGGCTACAACTCGCAAGGGTGTAGAGGCAATATCGACGGGCACATCCAGCTCCAAAAACAAAATAAAGAACAAGGAGTCTGGCAGTGCATTGTTTGCCAAGGCCATCAGGTCCTCGATGGCTGAGGCTGACAAGGCACAGCCAGGTAGTAAGGGGAGGGATGTCAAACCAGCTGTCTCTCTCAGGGACCCCCGAAAGGAGTCATCGAAGAGAGTCAGATCTGGCGATGACATACCCTCCACTTCAAAGAAAGTGAAGAAGTCGACGAGCCAGGAAGGTGACCTTCGGGTGGCTGTCATAGATAGGAATGATCCGGATGGTAGGATTAATCCTGAACTGTGGCAGCTGGTGGAAGGTAGGCTCATCGATGAAATCGGCCTAGCAGGGGTAGAAAAAGAGGAGGAATTACAATTCCGTGGCGCGGACTGGGAGAGGGGTGTCAAGCTTGTTAACTGCGGCAATAGGAAATCATTTGATTTCCTTAAAACCGTCGTTGACAGGTGTGGCAACCTTCGCCCGGAGGCGAAGCTGGAGGTAATTTTAGCCTCAGATCTGCCTCTCCGGGCAGTGGTGACAGCGTGGTTTCCACCACCCGTTAGATCGATGGAAACCATTTTGTCGGTACTGGAGGCTCAGAACTCGCCTCTCAGGACAAACCAATGGAAGCCTTTGGCTTCAATGGCTTGTAAAGAGAACGCGGGTAAAGATCTTCGGTTTGCCGTGGATCAGGAGTCTCTAAAGAGACTACAGTTGTTGGGGGGTGTTGTGAGGTTCGGCTTGGGGACTGTCAGATTTAGATTTACTAAATCAGATGGTCTCAAGAAGGCTGCGGGTGGTGCAGATAAACCTGCACCACAGTGAGGCAGCCTCGGCCGAGCTAGTAGTGCACCTCAACAAGTCGCGAGTAGACGTGGCTCTTATCCAAGAACCCTGGATTAATAAAAATAGGGTTTGCGGCTTAGGAGTCACAGGCTACACATTATATGTCCCTGTCACAGAGGATAAGGTAAGAACTTGCATTTTAGCAAGGGATGGGCAAGGATTAACTTTACTTAATTCTTTCAGTAAAGGAGACCTTACGGTCGTTAATGGAGAAGCCAGGGGTAAGCAGGGGATTGTGCTTGCATCGGTCTATATGCCCTATGATGCTGTTGATCCACCGGGGGCAGGTGTGCGGGAGCTGACCGAGTATGCAAGATCGAGAAGGCTTGCATTGGTACTCGGCTGTGACGCTAATGCGCACCATAGTCAGTGGGGGAGCCGCAACATTAACAAAAGAGGTGAGTTGGTGTTTGATTTTATAACTTCTAGCAATATGTTTATTTGCAACAGGGGTAACGTACCCACGTTCAGGAATAGGGATAGGGCAGAGGTTATAGACATAACACTAACTAATAGAGATAGGAACCTGGTAGAGGACTGGATGGTAGATAAGGACTGTACGTTTTCGGACCACAGTAGGATATCATTCAGTCTAAATTTTTCAGGGGAAAGGCGTGAGCCATATAGGAATCCAAGAAGGACTGACTGGGATACCTATAGGGCCACTGTTGATATTAGGGCAAGGGAAGCTCCGCAGGGTGTGGATACACAAAGAGGAGTGGAAGAGGAGGTGGAATATTTCACTAATACTTGTAGGGATTGCTTTGAACAGTCATGTCCAGTGGTTTTCCCGGGTAAAAGAAAGCAGCCTTCGTGGTGGACCAATGATCTAAAAGATCTGAGGTCCTCGGTTAGAAGATTGTTTAATAGGGCGAAGCTCACAGGAAGGAGTGAGGACTGGGACAATCATAAGGCATTGTATAATAAGTACAAGGGTGATCTCAAAAGGGCGAAGAGGGCCTCATGGAGGAAATACTGTGAGGAGATTGATTCCGTTAATGAGTTATCGAGGTTTCGGCGAGTATTGTCAAAGGACCCTAGGGCTCCTGGGAATATTCAAAGATTGGATGGCACATGGACGGAATCCAGCTCTGAGACACTTTCTGTTTTGATGGACACTCACTTTCCTGGCTGTAGGGAAGTAGGAGAAGAGACAATGACGGAGGTTAACTTTAACTACTGGTCGGAACCGGGATTAGAAGGAGCAGTGGACGAAATAGTGACGTTGGAAAAAGCAATATGGGCAATAAATACATTTGAACCGTATAAATCACCGGGCCCAGATGGTATTTTTCCGGCCATGTTGCAGAACGTCCCAGAGCGCGTACAACTGTTTCTGGTGCATATCTTTAAGATCTGCTTAAGCAGGAGGTTTATACCGAAAGGCTGGAGAGAGGTTAGGGTCATCTTCATACCCAAAGCGGGTAAGGCAAGCCACTCAAAGCCGAAGGATTTCAGGCCAATCAGTCTTTCGTCGTTTCTTTTGAAAACATTAGAAAGACTGATTGATCTGCATCTAAGGAACACAATTGACACCCACGTTATAAGTGGCGCTCAACATGCCTATCGTAAAGGCAGATCTGTTGAGAGTGCGCTTCATGACGTGGTTGGTGTTATAGAGAAAGGACTGCAGCACAAGGAATACACACTGGCTGCATTCTTAGATATTGAGGGAGCCTTTAACAACATAAGTATACAGGCTATTAGGGAGTCACTGGAAACCCTTAGGGTTCACGGATTTCTAGTGGAGTGGATAATTATCATGCTTAAAAGCAGAATTATCAACTCAGGTATGGGAAGAGAACGCCTGAGGAGATTAGTGACAAGAGGTACACCACAGGGAGGAGTTTTGTCACCTCTATTGTGGTTGTTGGCGATGAACGCAATTCTTATACGTTTTGATAGGAGCGGACGGAAGATAGTTGCATATGCGGATGACGTGGTTTTACTGGTAACGGGAAAGTTTCTGCCCGTTATCAGTGAAATCATGCAGTCGGCGTTGGGCGATCTGTCCTCCTGGGCTAGCAGTAAAGGACTAGGGGTCAACCCAGAGAAAACTGAGCTAGTCCTCTTTACCAGGAGATACAAAATAGAAAGTTTTGTATTACCCAGGATGGGAGGGGTGGAGCTGAGACTAGCAGAGGGGGCTAAATACCTGGGTGTTTACCTAGATAGCAAGCTTTCTTGGAAAATGAACACGCAGGAAAGGCTAAGGAAAGGACTCAATGCCTACTATGCATGCAGGAACTCCATAGGAAGGAACTGGGGTCTGCAACCGAAGGTGGTAAATTGGATTTACACATCGGTTGTCAGGCCGGTTATCTCTTATGGTTGTTTGGTATGGTGGGAGGCATTGAAGAAGGAAAGTCACAGGAGATTGTTAGCTAAGGTTCAGAGATGTGCCTCGATGGGCATCACAGGTGCTCAGAGGAGCACACCTCAGGCTGCCTTGGACGTCATTCTTCATCTACTTCCTATAGAGGACTTTCTGGTGGGGACGGCGACTAGAAGTCTCCTTAGACTTGTAGAAACAGGTTTGGTGAGGACAGGAATATCAGGTCACACATCGATCTTAAATAGGATAGGTTTTGGTGATCAGGAATCCGTAACCCCAGGGTTTACGGACTATAAGGTCGCTGAGATCGATTTTGGTAAGACACCCTTAATGGTAATTCCGGATAGGGACCATTGGGTCAATTCCGATAGGCTGTATGAGGGTAGGGCAGTCTTTACAGACGGGTCAAAAATGGGGGAAGGCACAGGCGCTGGTGTCTATATCCTGGGAACGAACATTCGTAGTTCTTTTAGACTGCCGAATGAATGCAGTGTTTTCCAGGCTGAGATCTTGGCGATCCTCAGGGCCACGGAGCTGGTGGCCGGAAATGTGGCTGAAGGTGAAAAGGTAACCTTCTACGTCGACAGCCAGGCAGCGCTAAAAGCTTTGAAAGGACACAATGTCAAATCGAAGCTTGTTAGTGACTGTAGGAAAGCCCTCAACTTGCTTATGGATAACTATAGTGTCAGACTATGTTGGGTTCCTGGTCACAGCAGTGTTGAGGGGAATGAAATTGCCGATGAGCTGGCAAGAATAGGATCAGCGTTAGACGAGGGAATGTCTGACAGATCGGTGAAATTACCGATAGGTCATTACTATAAGGAACTCAGTAATTGGGTGGAAAGCAGGACCAACAGTTCATGGCGTAGTAGGGAGGATTGTAGGGTCTCGAGGGGTTTTTGGCCAAAACTAGACTCAGGAAGATCTAAACTACTACTGGACATGGATAGGAAGGCGATGCGAACTATGATAGGCGCGTTGACAGGTCACTGCTCGGTTAGAGCAAGAACCAGCATGTGGGAAATTGGTACTCCGGATTTTTGTAGGATGTGCGGGGATGAAGAGGAACCAGAAACCATTGAACATATTATCTGTCACTGCCCGAAGCTGCAACGTCATAGGCTTAGATGGCTGAGCAGACGTTTCCATGAAAGCATCACCGATGTCGGGAAGTGTAAACTAGAGGACATCAGGGGCTTCATCATGGGGATTCGGTGGCTTAATGACGGATAATAGGGTTTCTTCTGGCTAAAAATGGGAGGGGTAAATATTACCAGTAATGGGCAATAGAAGGGAATCACAATGGACCCAGTTGGGTCTCCGAGTGGAGGTGCGGTAGGCACCACCTTTCCTAACCTAACCTAACCTAACTTTTCCTTGCTAGTCTGTATTTGTCCTGTAAAAAGCAGTTAACAGGACTAGTCTGGTTTTGTTCATGTTAAATTTTAAAATGTATAACCGTAGACACAAACCGTCGTGTTTAACAGAGCTCTGTTGACAATAACAAAAATTTAAAATTTTAAAAACCCCCGATATAACTAGAAAATATGTGATATCTTCTTCACGGCTGAACCGATTTTCTTCAAACGTAGCTAAGAACCCTCTCAATCAAGTCACCTTTCAAACAGAAAAAACTAAATCAATATCGGTCTAGATGTTTGGTCTGCACGTGGACACGGACAGACACACAGGCAGACACTACAAACTTATAACAGCCCTTTTTTTGTCGGGGGTTAAAAAATAAAAACTAGTTTTTTCTCACCAAATGTCTCCTTTATTTAGATGCAACATTTACTACTTCCAACGACACGGAAAGTCCATATTTTAACCTAGAGTCATAATATGGATTTTGTATAATTTTTTTTAGTATTTGTAGGAGGAGGGTTGACAAAGAACATTGGAGGCGTATCCTGGACGCCTTTAAATTAATGTCCCATAATCGAAAGTCATAACATCCTGTTTTTGTAGAAATTGCAACACTATTTCTAAAGAAAAATTCTTAACTTGAATAAGCATTTTGATCATTGTATTGTAATTTCAACAAAAACAGGATGTTATGACTTTGGACTATTTGACATTAATCTAGAGACGCCAAGGAGTGTTCTCGGAAAAAAAAATCGTGCATCAAGTCCATTTTGTGAGAAAAAACTAGTTTTTATTATTTAACAGAGGTCTGTTTTTTAACAGAACTCTGTTAAACAGGACGGTATGTGTGGAGGATTATATATTTTAAAATTTAATTTTACTTTACTTTAACGATTATCAACGTTCGTATAATTTTTTTAACAACAACTCGGTATCATTTTTATTACCAACCGTTCCTGTTATGATAACACAATGTTCTTATTTTCTTACCAGTCGTTCTTCTTTCGTTAACAATCCTTCTTTATTTGATAAGGGGCTATTAACATATTGCGTAATGATATTTTCGGAGTTTATATACACAGACCTCATGCCTCCACCCCGCCCCCATCATGCTAAACAACACTTTTGGCAAGACAAACAACTGAAAAAAATCTTGCCAACAGTGTTGTTTAGCGTTTAAATAATAAATGGTCTTGTGAAGGACATTAATATGTACCACTATAAACATCCAACAAAATACAAACTTTTTTAAATTACGCGGTACAAACAACTACAACTGTATGAGCTACAATCACACGCATGAGTATAAAAATACTCTAACTAAAAATTGGCTACACATGTTCATATACAGGGCTATTTGATTTACACACACACATAAACAAACAGCCACATAAAAACACACACACACACCCACCTATCCACATATTTTCCATTCCATTGGCGAATGATGAATAAATATCCCGAGTATCAGCGTAATTTTTTTTGTCCGATTAAATATTCATAGCCTGAGTATAAACATACATACTTTAGTTCTTCGCATATACGAAGTAGAGGTGCTCTTGTATAATCGAATCGGCTAAAGTTATAGCTGCTTGAGAGAAAATATGTAAGCGTTCGTTGCTAAAATTAAGATTATTTATTTAAGTATATTTTTATTTGAGTACTCATTGTCATTCTCTGACTCACACCACGACCTGGCTAAAGTCGTAATTAAATTAAATGGCAAAATAATCACCCTTTGGTTTCACTATAACCATTTGGCGTCCATTTGTTAATTAACTTATTTTATTATACTTTTAATTAAGTGTTGTTTAAAACAACTCAGTTAATACAACAACAACGTTGAATTTTGTTTAATATTTGCTAGTGTAATAAAATTAAAATTTTTTTTGTACCTGTTTTTATAATTTACGCCTTACTTTTGAAATGCAAATGTTTTTAATTTTCAGAAGTTTTTTTAAACATATCTACATATGTTCTTAAAGCATTGCTCAGCGTGTGGATGGATGAATCACTCACATTTGCTTTCCAGGAAAATTTTTAACAAATGTTTACTTGAAACTAAATTGAAATTTACTTTCGTTTCGTAGTTGAGTCATGTTGAAATTTTTTCAAAATAGACAAAACAGATTTCAAAGTCAGTCAGTGAGTATTTATTTCAATGATTATTAAATTTATGATTAAATTAAAAATAAATATCTTGAATATTTTATGCTAAAGTAAACATTCATTTAAATGACTAAAATTAAATAATAGAGCATAGTAAAAATAAAAATTTATTTACAAGCTAATTAAAATAACGTACATATAAAAAATGGAGATAAAATTCAGTTTTTAATGATGATTCCGGCAAATGAGCTTAAATTATTAAACACTCTCTTAAGATGAAATATAAAAGTAATAAAAAGAATTTGCATAAAAGCATTAAACATAATCGTCAGCAACATTAAATTTTTACTGTAATTATATTATATTATTTTATGAAGTCGTCGGATATTACAGAGAATTGAACAAGTATCATTAATTTTAAGGATTTGTTTTTTTGCTCTGGGACAAAATCTATAATTTTATGTTTTTCTATGCTCACGCGTATTTCCATCTTTACAAACTCGCGGGCAATTATTCGGAAAGTGCTTGGGCAGACGCTGTTTTTAAGTTTAATTTGCTATTATAAACTTTTTTCTTTGTTCCTTTTGCTTTAAGTAGTTTCTAGGCCTGGTGAAATCAGTAGAAATTTAAGTATGTTCATAAAACCATTTGGATATGAGTTCAACGGCTTCTATAGTGTTCACATCCTGTTTTTTATTTGCGAAACTGCTTAAGTTTTACCCTAAAAATAAAATAAATTAAAAAAAACCATCACCATCACAATCAAAAACCCTTTCATATTAATGTAAAAACAACCCCTGTTTTTAATTGACGATTTTACCTTACACACAGTAACCAGGGTTGCCAGACTTTTTCCAACATATTTCGCCAAATTCATTTTAAAAATCGCCAAAAATTCGCCAAAATCAATTTTTGCATAGTTTTTCTTAATACATATGTGTATAGTTGATAATAAATTTGTTTTTATACCTATAATAGTTTTTTTAATATAAATTTTTATAAAATAGTCGTTAAAAATTTAGCAGAAAATCGCCAAAAGTAGAAATAAATCGCTTAAAATTATTTCTTGTAACTTTTTTTTTTCATCCAAATTCAAAACGCATTAATTATTATAATTAATATGAGAAAATTCATCAAAATCAAATTGTTTTAATTTCTTCCAGACGAGTTATGATTGGATTTATTTTTGAAACTACTTCAGCAAACTAATTTTTCTGAATGACAAAAATTTTGAAGTTCAATTTTGTTAAAAAATAGCCAACAAATTTATTTATCTATAGAAAAATCTATTTTTATTATTATTTATCTATAGAGAAATCGCTATATCTGGCAACGCTGACAGTAACATAATTTTCACTATACTGAAAAAAATAAATATACAAATATTTATTTCAATATTTTGGTTTTGTTAATCATATGGTTTCGGATGAGTGGGAGATTAACCCTCTGCATCCAAGGCTGTTGTTGGGGCTGCCAAATATAAGGGATGTTATACATATTACCATTGCTCGGTGTTCACCTGCACCGAAAGGTCGGAGATTGTGAGTCTTCTTAGCTGGTTGCAAGAGCAAGGATTGGTTCTGGACTTTACCAAGTTAAAGTCGGTCAGTTCTGTTTACTTGTATGTCCAACTCTGAACCCCATGTCCCTTTGTTGCACCTAGGAATCTCAGGACTTAATATATATACGTATATATTTCAATATTTTATTTCAAAATGAATACAACAAAATGCATCTAGGCAAATTAACTGACATGTGCGTAATTAATAAAGAACAAACGACAATGGCAAAACTGTTGTAAATTGAGAGATCGTAAAATGGAGCTTTCATTATAAAAAAAGCTTTCATCAAATTGTAATACGATGAATCAAAACAATTCACATATTCCATTTGCACTGAAAACTGAGTATATAAAGCTAAAATTTGCATCAACTGACACCACACACAGTGGACCAAACACAAGGACACTGATGGTGAAGGTGTGGCGGCTTTCGAAAACAGCTAGTTGTTCCGTTCTGCTAGTGTTTGTTAGAATATTTACAATTAACTTTAATACTATTTATTCTTTAAAAATTATATCACATGTAATTTGACCTACAGAGCGATACGAACTTTAGCCTAATCAGATTTTTTTTAATAAGAGAACAAGCAGGGAATTGTTTTTTTCAAAATTGGCAATATGGTTAAAATAGAATTAAAAGCATATCAAGTTTGAATGTTATTTTCATTGATGTTTCCAAATAATTAAAGTAAACATTAATATTGTTAACGATTTTTACTTTAGTACAATTTCTTACTCTATGTGATAGACTTTTTATGATCAGTTAATAAAACATTATCATTTAATTAAAAAACGTCATCTAATTATTTCTTCATTGTAGTTAAGGTCATTCGCCGAAATATTTTTATCACAGGCCTCGAGCTCTTTATTAACTCATATAAAAATACATAAAAAGTTATGAAATGTAAAATATATTTTTATATAAAGTAGTTAAGCAAATTATTCGAATATTCGACAAAAATTATTCGAATAATTCTTCATACTAAATTGAAAATTGTTTGCTCGTTCGAACAGAAATGGAAATTTTTTTTCCGAATATTCGAATAATCGGCCCTTTTCTGTAAACCGAATCGTTTTGAAACCGCACAATTTTAGAAAACTAACTCCGATAATAGAAAAATAAAAAAATAGTGTATATGATTTTAAACACGTCTGCGGGATCATTATTAATTGTGGAAATCTTACAATTTAAAATCGATTTGGTTTACAGAACCGGGGCCTAATCGTCGCTTTCGATAACGAGCTGATTCGATCACTTTTTTCAGTTTGCGATTATGGCATTCGATATCTTACAATATTATTGCATTGTTCGTTGGCGAATGTTGTAATCTCAAACTGAACACGTTTCGAATCCTCTCGTCAGCGACGGTTAGACCCCAGGGCCGAATAATTATTCGAATGACAACACTAGTATGTATGTCCGTATATTATTATTTTTTTCGGTGTTTTTGAATAGTAACTCGATACTTAAAGTGATAATGATAGTTGAAATAAATGCTGAAATTTCCTTGAACTCTTTTTTCTTCCTCTCTATCACTGTCTCTTTGCGCAACTACGCGCTACACATATTGTAGTGGCTTTTTATTTTTATTTTATTTTTATTTAATCAAATCCGCACATTATTTGCAGCACTTGCCATTGCAATTGAAAGCAAAAAAAAAAAAAATGAAAGAAAAACAAATACTCAAACTCACATACTCAGTTTGTGGCAAGTTATAACAATGCAAAATTTTGTGGTGAAGTAAATTTATAGTTTACATAGAAGAGGGAGGGAGGGTTTGATAGTTAGTATTGTGCGGCTTATGCCTTTTGTTAATAAATAAAAAAAAAAAAAAATTAATGTTTGTCATAATAAATGCAAGAACGAACAAATAATGGTGGTAGTTAAAAGTTTTATTATACATAGTATAGCGCTCCAGCTCTGTTGAGGATGCACATGAGTGGTCATTCAATTGGATATTAAGAGAAAAAGGAATTAATGTAATTTTTCATTAACAAAATGGGCCATTTCCATGAGCTGCACATCATAGATAGCACAGCATATATACAGTAAATACAGACATACATATCGCCCATTTACTTCAATAATGTCATAACTCAAAAAATGGGTTTTTTTTTAATTAATAATGCATAATAATTCGGCATTTTGTATTTTATCTTGTCTAAAAATTTCATATAAATAACGTGTACTTCCATCTTCTGAGCGAAGAATATTTTTCCATATCTTCATTGAGTATCTAAATTGAAAACTTTAAATGTGTTTTCTGCAAAACTATAGTTTTTTTGAGTTGTGACACTATTGAATTAAATGAACAATATGTATTTATGCAGTAATACGTAATGTGCTTGTTTATATGTACCTGGGGGCCGTGTTGGCATAAATATCTTGATCGGAAATTAAAATTAAAATATTATGCATGGTTTAGTTAACTTTGTTTTAAATCATTTTATTCAATTTGTATGTTACTTATGTAAGTACATATTGTATATTGCAAACATACGTAAAAAAAATTTAGAATTTGGGGCTTTCAAATGAACTTGGTCAAGTAGAACTACGTAAAAACAGAATTTTTTCGAATACCAAATTCTGTAATTACAATCGGCCAAGATGTGTGCCAAGAATCGGTGGCGTAGGAGTACGGCAACTACAAAATGAGATTTTACTAGAAAAAGAAAAAAAAAAGAAAAACAAAACAAACTTTAAAAATTGCTTTAAAACGTATACGTTTAAAATGCAAACCCAACAATAAATAATATAATCAACTAGCCGTTTCATTATGTTTCGAAGCGTTCTTTTCGGCAGCTGCAAGAATTTTATCACTTTCTGATCCAACATCCAATTTCTTCTGACCCTCATCCAACTCTTTAGTTTCACTAGAAGGTGCAATTTCTTCAGCTACTGGATCCTCAATGAGTTTGTATGTAATAGGAGCTGGTTGCTTAGGTGGCAGCCAGTCGGGTATGATTTTATCATGTAAACGCCATTTGCCAATGAATATGGAAATATGTTTCTCAAATACTACGTATTCCAAGAGATCTTTGGCCAAAATTTCACTGCCATGCATAAGTCGACCGAATCTGTCATAAATTGCCAACATTTGTTGGGTGTGAAAACGTACAGTAACTTGGGCGTAAAGATTTTCTTTCGAAATCACATCAGTAACCGAGCATGAAATATACGCGGTGGCTCTAAGGATTTCAGGAAACTCCAATGTATAGTTTTATCCTTAATGTTGTGCCTCATCTCTGGATAAGCACGTTCCGTAACAAACTCCCGCAACTGATGTTTATTCTTTTGAGCCATAAAATTGTGAGCGGCAACATACACGTCTTGTGCTACACTTGTAAAGTTACTAGTATCGAAATCCTCCTCATAAGTGCGTATCTTACGCACAGCCAACATAGATTTGTATTTCTTCTCCAAAAATTCAAATTTTTGCTTCGCTCCAACAGCCGAATTAAACGATTTCTTTCCATCGCCTTCTGGGAGCACGTATGGCTCAAATATACCACCAGTACAATTGATATGAAAAGGTCTCTCCAGCCAAGGTCTTGGTGGTAATAAGCCGCGTTCTTTCATTTTCTTTTTTAGTCCATCCTGGGATAACTCGGATAGTTTCTCACGAAAATCGGGCAAATCCATTTTCACAAACTTTAGTTTACGCAAACGTTTGAATTTTGAATTCCAATGTTTAGTTTGACGATGACGTACTTGTGGAGTTTGTATCAAAGCAAACAACAATAACATTAGAAAATTTGTTGTTGTTTTCAATATAAGTATTCGATCGAACGAATTCTAGTGACATCGTGGGACAGGCGTACAGCCTATTTTAAAACTCTATGGTGTATATTAGTGGCAATATGGAATAGTAGCTTAAAGAAATTTGGCTTTATAATGCTGAATTATGATCCAGTTGAAGTTTGCAGTGCTTAAAATGCTGCATATGGAAAGAAAGCATCACACGAAGGTAGAACCATGCGCTAAAGCCATTAACGGCCTGTCCCACGATGTCACCAGAAATCGTTCGATCGACAACTTGTATTGCAAACAACAACAAATTTTCTAGTGTTATTGTTGTTTGCAATACAAGTTGTCGATCGAACGATTTCTGGTGACATCGTGGGACAGGCCGTTAATCTCAAAAAAATCACTGCTTTGCTTAAGTAAACTTAAGCTACTATTCCATATTGCGACAGATATGTACAAGTATTTTACTTACAAAACAAAAAGTGTGTAGTGAAAGGGTTAAGTATGGCTGTCATAAGACAGATAAGAAATTTCTCATCAGGGGTGCGTGCGTGCATGCAACGAAAATTGAAATAGAAAATTTTATAAGCACTCACACATTCATGATTACATATATTTTTAATTGTAATTAAAACAAATTAAATTTCCATTTAATCTATTCACGCAAGCATTCATTTCAAAAGTCACGTTAAATATTTACTTTAAAAAATTTAATTGGCGCCAAACACTCAGTTATCATTTAACAAATTTTTTTTTTTTATTTTTGATAAAAACGTTTGAATGTCAATTAATCCAAGTTGCAAGAGTAAGAGTAAAACAAATACAAATTGGAAATTTCTTAATATGTACGTGTATGACAGACATTTCGAAAACGTAATAATTATGTTAACGGAAATTCAGATTAACTTTTATTTCCTTATTCACTCACCACTGCCTAATCATATTTGCATATTGCATGTTTCCTTTTGTTGTTTAAAAAAATTATTTAATTTTTTTGTTCTAAAAATAAATTTAATCTGTACTAATGGACTTATGTATGCGTTTTTTCTCCTCTCACTTGAGATAAAAATTTTTTTTAGTTGTTTCATTACTTCACCAGCACTATGGTTGGTTGTAATTTTTATTACGACTTTGTAAATGAATTGTGTTCCTAATTGATAAGAAGCATATAAACGAAATCTTAAACGGAAAATTGTAAATTCGTCACAAAGAAATTGAAATTTTATTACAATTTTAACGTTTCAATATTGTTTCTTTCGTTCCTTGAGGACCTGTCCCACGATGTCGACAACGTTGGACTTGTCGCGCACTTACTTGAAAACAAAAACAAGTTTTAAAGTCTTTAAAAATTTTTTTTTGTTTCAAATATAAGTGCGTTGTCGACATCGTGGGTCAGGCCCCAAATATTTTTTACTTGAAATGCACTTTAATGAAATAAAATGAAGACATTTTTAGTATACCCCTAAAACGTTATGAAGAAGTATTCTACAGATGGAATAGTTGGTTTTGCTTGGTTTACAATAAGCCCTTGACTTTTTGAATTTTCCCCTTCTTAACGGAAAGGGCAACAGTGTCAACAAGCAACTGTCAGTTGACTTCTGTCAAATTTTGAACAAGCTGCTTCACTTAGTTTGTGTTTGTCAGTCGTTGATATCAGACTACCATGTGATTGGGGAAGAAAATGTAAATCTCCGGACTTAGCCCCGAGTGAATATTTCTTGTTCCCAGGCTTGAAGAAATGGCTCGACGGAAAGAAGTTTGACTCCAACGACGATGAAGTCAGGGAAGTATTAAAATAACGAAAATTTGTACTGCCTTATTCATAAAAAATATTTCTGTTTTATAAGAGGATTATTAAAAAAAATTTCTATGGAAATTTGATTAATAAATCTTTTATAAAATCAAAATATTTTTTATGATTTAGGCCCTTAATATTTAATATTTTTTTATATATTTTCATCAACTACAGCTGCGCTAACAGTCGTCTTAAATTGTTTAGTTTAATATTACTCTATTGCCAAATTGAAAATTACATGCTTTCCCGACTTTTAAGTTTGACACTTGGTATTAAATTTGATTTACACACAACAACAAAAAAACAACAAACAAACGTATTAAGGAATTAAAGTGTAAACATTGCAATATAAGACATATTTTAAACCGCTGTTGTGAACTGCCTAATTATGTAAAAATTTCAAATCGCTATTTTAATATTAACACGTGCCGTATTGAGGTCAAATTTCCAGTCGTTATTTTTGGAATATCGCTGTATTTAATGCGGGAACCTCTTAAATTATTGTGTAAAAATTTTCACTCGGTGCTTTAATATTAATACGAGCCGCATCTAGGTCAAAGTTCGGGATAAAGGGCAAAAATTCAAGAAAATGCTCATAACTGCCCCTGAACCGCTCCTAGAAGGGTAAAATATAGGACCGACCCCCCACTAATTCTTCCCCCCCAACATTTTTTCAGAATATACCAACCCTCTATCTTCCCTGCTTAAGGGTGCTCCCATACAAAAACTAACGGCCTGGCCCACGATGTCACGAGAAATCGTTCGATCGACAACTTGTATTGCAAACAACAACAAATTTTCTAAAGTTATTGTTGTTTGCAATACAAGTTGTCGATCGAACGATGTCTAGTGACATCGTGGGCCAGGCCGTAAATAAAAGTTTATATAATGGGTGTTTTTTATTGAGATATAGAACTTTAAGTTGGCATCACTTTTTTAACTGGCGGCCATTTTGTCAGCTGTCAAGTGATTAATATTTAGTTTGGTTTGCCATTTCATCATGAACAGGTTGACAAAAGAACAACGCTTGCAAATCGTGCAAATTTATTTCGAAAATAATGGTTCAGTTCGCGAAGTTTACCGCAAGCTCCGTCCATTTTATGGTCGACATAATCGTCCATCAGAGCAATTAATTCGGTTAACCATGGATCGTTTTCGCACTACGTTTACTCTATGTGATAATACGCATCCGCAGAGACGTCGAACAGTGCGCACCGAAGAAACAATTGCCGCTGTAGAGCAAAGTGTTGAAGAGGACCCGAATGAATCGATTCGCCACCGTGCACAGCAATTGGAGCTTTGTCCATCAACTTTATGGAAGATTTTGAAGATTTTGAATGTGGATGAGTTGTGGTTCCAACAAGACGGCGCTACATGCCACACAGCGCACGTCACAATCGATTTATTGAAGGAAATATTCGATGAGCGCATAATTTCGCGGAATGGACCTGTCAATTGGCCACCAAGATCGTGTGATTTGACACCATTGGATTGTTTTCTTTGGGGATATGTGAAGTCGTTCGTCTACGCCAACAAACCAGAAACGTTAGGGGACTTGGAAGCCAACATTCGTGGCGTTATTGCCAACATACGGCCCCATATGCTCGAAAAAGTGGTTGAAAATTGGACCTGTAGAATTGGCATTATTCGAGCCAGACGCGGCGGCCACATGCCCGAAATCATATTTAAACATTAATGGCATAAAATTATCCTTCCAATAAAGCCAAATTGATGGACATTAAAACGATTTTCTTGTGTTTTATTTCAATTCGAAGTTCTATACCTCTAAAAAAAACACCCTAGCGCGTTTTATCAGCCCAAGTGAGTTTTCAAATTATTTAAATTGTGTCGCGGTATTTCTACATACATACATATGTATATAGTATATATATATGTATGTATGTACATATGTATAAGAGCCCAAGATAATAATATAAATTTTGGTCAAACTGTATTGTTACTCGTACTTTGTGTTTTAGTAAATATTTCACTGAAACCATCGCTTTTTTGTTCAAAATTTCTGAGATCTTTTCTTCCTATTTGAGTAAATATTTATGTAGAATTTCAATATATACTTGAATCCTTTTAGCTTGTAAGAAACTTATTTGATTAAATATTCGAAAGCGTTATTGAAGCACATACGCACATATGTAGTACATTAAAAAAAAGTGTTATACCTACAGCCGATTTGATTTTATTATACACTACAGTGTCTTGCACTTTGTTTATTTGAATATTAAACAATAAATATGTTTTTCTGATTTTGTGTGTTTGGCATTTTTAATTTTTAAAATTTGTGTGCCAGTATTTCTTTAAAAAAATATTATACAATGCGCATTGAAATTTTGAATTCTATTTTTATAATTATGCAATCAAAAAAACTCGCCATATACATATGTACATTTTAAATTAAGTTAACTTCAAAAATAAAGAATGTCTATTCAATTTGAGTGATTCGCTGAAGTATGTATTTGTTCGATATGTATTTATGTATATTTGGAGTTTGTGTATGGATTACCTCGTATGTATACTGGTAATCTTTTTGCAAATGTCCAATATATTCTATATAAAAATACATTTTCTAATTGATTTTTTTTAAATCAAGGGAGTGTCATGGGGTTTCATAAATTAAATACATAAAACTTTAATATAAAGTACATATTATGTTATACTATATAAATAGTTCTAGGTTTAATAATTTTTTTTTTATTCTAAAGAATAGCATTATTTTTACTTCACTTTGTTTGGTACATGTATGTGTGTATTTGTAATGTACGATTAAAAAAACATTACCACTATTATAGTTGAACAAAAGATAATTAATGCTTAGATTATAGATGGCCACCGGTCTTTAGTTGCGTTGCCAGTTGCCAAAAATGTTATTACGTATGGACGCTGACAACTGACAGCTGTTAATTTCAGTTCCAAAATTGCAATAACATTGTCATTTTTAGTTGCTACATAGCTTTTAATGCAAGAAAATGGTAAAGTTAAAAAAATAAATAAAAAGTAAATTAAATAAACTATTCGTTTGCAAAGGCGAAAATATGATTTAAAGCTGAAAAAGTTGCCAATCTGTCACAGTAGTATTTTCGATATATTTTAGGCAACTGAAGAAAGTTGCCATATATAATAAATAATTTAACGCCAATTATATCTCAAGCCTATTGCATTGATTTAGAAAATGAATTTGGTGCGTGAAGATTTTTTTTGTAAAATAATCCAAGATAAAACATCATTGCCCACCTCGTGGTACTATGTATGCGAAAAATATAGTACATAGAATATAGAATAAAAATAGAATCTATAATATTTTCATATGATATACAATATGAATTTTAATTGTCAGTATCATAAAGTTAGCGCTTGAAGCCAGATAATTAGCAAATATGTAAATCTATGTTTATACGTACATACATATTTATGTACATGTGGTATATTGACCAAAATCCCATTCAAAGGTTAATATCTTTATACATATTTTGGTAAATCTTTTATTTAGGTTGGTGATGTAGAAAAAGCAAGTTTAATATGTTAACCATTCAATGAACATTTTTCAAACCTGAATATTTAAACACGTTTACGATTTATAGATCTTTTATGTCAGTTGATATATTATATTAACTTTTTAATAAAAATGTAACAATAAAAAAGAGCAATGCATTTTTTTGTCCACAAAAACACCTTGGTTATTAAAATCTTAAAGTAACATCTACGGGTCATTGCCG
The DNA here is from genome assembly GCA_944452675.1 of Tachina lurida. Taxonomy (NCBI): domain Eukaryota; kingdom Metazoa; phylum Arthropoda; class Insecta; order Diptera; family Tachinidae; genus Tachina; species Tachina lurida. Next base: position 155,015,143 of record OX101753.1, on the reverse strand, counting down.
TTGAAAATGAATAATAGCTTTGAATAGCAGTAAGATATAATCGAACAAAAATAGACATAATAAATAACCTTGTACGCTTAGAGTTGGCCTTTACTGCCTAACTGAAATATTTATACTCTTTTAGCAATCCAATAATATTGTAGCCTTGTTAATTTCTATAAATTTTAGACCTATTAAAAATATTTAAAATATATAAAAGGCTTAATTTACAAAAAAAAAAAAAAAAGACCAATATCATATTTTTTATTGCTTATGATCTTATTAAAATATCGAATTTATTAACGAAAGTCAATAGACTACTTAGTACTAAATACACTAACGGCCCTTTTCACAATGTACAATTAAAAGCTACAGGGACTTTAACGGCAAGTTTTGTATGAAGAACTGTCAGTTAAAGTTCACGTTGACTCTTAATCATACATTGTGAAAAGGGACATAAAACTTATTTCCTTTCTTGCTTCTCCTGTAAAATGCTTTAAATTTAACTATACCTTTTTTGAAAAGTTTTTTTATGAAGCCTTCAATTAACGTCGTTTTTCACAATGTATAATTTAGAGTTAACATGAGCTTTAACTGACAGTTCCTCATACAAAACGTGCCGTTAAAGCCCCTGTTAGCTTTTAATTGTATATTGTGAAAAGGGTCGTAAGTCTGCTTAAGAAGACTTAATTCGAAATTAGGCTTGCTGAAGCAGGCCTATAACGATAAGCAGAACTTATAAGCCGTGGTCGGTTTACATGTCACCACATGTAAAAATATCTGTAGAGTTTGTGTCAGAGAATGACAAAAGTATCGCCAAACCACTATGAATGGGTACAGCAAAAAGCACAAAACACCGAATACGCATAGCTATAAACATCAAACAACTATAATTGCACACATTTTTTATACGCAGCACAAACAATTATAACTAAAGTTTATAGACTGTTACTACGTTTATATGCTGGGCTTATTTGCAAATAAAACTGTAAATTGTTGCCATATTATTCTCTTTATTGCGACTTACTAATTCAGAAAACTATTCACGATTAACGCACTATTTGCAAATAAAATGCTTAAGGTTGCCACGCTTACAAATGTTTGATAACAAAAACAATAAATGAACAAATAATGCAACAAAAAACATTGATAGAAGCAAATAATAACAATTAAAACAAATAATTACTTGTTATTTTGTGCATTTACACTATTTATTTTGTCAACATAAGTAAGCTTTCTATAGAAGTGCTACCAAGTTCGCTATGCCGTATAAACAGTGAGTTAATTTATTTGTAAATAATTTTATTTGCAAATAGTGAGCGTGTAAACGTAGTATGTATGAGCTACAAAAATACTCTTGACTATTAATCGGCTACACATGCGTATATACAGGGCTATTTAATTTACACACACATAAAGCATGTTTTCAAATAGCCAAAACACATTTTCCATTCCACGAATGATGAATAAATATCCCGAGTATTTATTTTTACTTGTAGCATATTGAAGTTTTTTGCATAAACGAACTACACGCAAAGAAAAATTATGGTTGAGGTAACCATAATCAAACAGCAACATACTATGATTGAATTATATGGTTGCACTCAAATCATATTATTGTCAATGGAAAAGCTAAGTTTAAATAATATTATTTTCTGAGTTAATAATAATATTATCTACAAAAACAATTAACTTTGTTATACCTAATCTTATTATTGTAAATAAGACAACACTATCGTTAGATGTGACTAAAATATAATTGAGACTTACCATACCATGTTCTAATATTATAATAATATTGTTAAATATGACCATAGTATTATTTTATGTAACAATAATATTTTGTTTTTTAATCATATATTTATTGTCAAATCTTTTGTTTAAAACAGCTGTGCGGTAAATCCGAAATAAAAATAAATTAATATTGTTGAAAGAAAATTTATATTTGTATGTATAGAAATGTATACTTACATATATGTGCATACAAGAAATACAGGCATATCTGTATAAAGACATATACATACATACATATGTACATATTAATTTTATTTATTTACCCTTTTGTTTATACTTTTTTTATCTATTTAACACCTCGCGTGCACTACCGATAGCTTACAAACGAAATACTGAACTGACATAAGATGTTTCTGAAAATGATGTTTTTAAAAACTTAACATAGTATGGTTTTGGATAACATTATATTGTTATTTACATCATATTATTTTTACACAATAATACAAATTATTTTGTAGTCAAAAATTTTTAACAAAACTATATTGTTAAACTCTAACCATATCGCACTTTCTATGAATATAATAATGTAATTATTAAATTAAAACATTACTCTGTTTATCGTAACGAAATTAATATTTAAAATAACAATAACTAGTTTTCAACGACCACACATTTGTTTCAGAGAACATAATATTGTTTTCTCAATCATTTTACAACCATATTTTTTCTTTGCGTGTAGAGATGCACTTGAATGTTAGAATCGGCTGTAGTCCTAGTTGCTTGAGAGAAAATATGATTAGGTATATGCAGTTACTAGAATTAAGACCATTTACTATTTTTTGAGTACTCATTGTCATTATCTGGTCATATGTATGTATATATGCATGTAGATATATATATAGGTATAACCTTTCTACCTGCAATAAACGGTATAAAAAGTTAATAAGAAATGTTTAAAGTTCGTTGACATTTCTGCTATTATAAACAAACAAAATTTTTTTTCGGATTATAACGCCATCATCATATTGACAGCAGCGTAAATAAATAGGAACATGCTGATGACTTTGGTATTTTGTGTGACATGGATTTTGTTAACATGAGTGTGACCAGATATAAATATAATTATATGTATGTAAATGCATGAGAATTCACGCAGTACGAAGCAGCTCTCATAGTTTTATTCATCTCTAGATCCGTGCCTATATGTACTGTTTGAACATTTAATTAAGATTTATGCCGAGTACACATCTGGCATTTCTTGTGTTGTCATTTTGTAGTGTCATTTAGCGGTGTCATTTTTGAAATGTGTGCAACGCCGTTACCATTATGTTTTTTATATGGAATCCAATGCCACACAACTAAAAATATCGGAAATGACAAACGTTTACACACTATTGCGATGTCACAAAATGTCATAGTGTGTACTCGGCATTAGATACTTACATATCGATGGCTTATATAAAAAGGGCATATATACATATATATTTTTTTTCGAAATCGCATTTTTAACGTTTTTTGGGAGCAACGTATAATTGCATCCTCCTTAAAAATCTTGGTACGTTACAGTTCAAAATTAAGGACTTATGGCGACATAAAAAATTATTTCTTCATGTAAATGCTTTAGTTTTTCTGCAGTGTTTTGCTTCTCCTATAAAATCTCGAAAATTTGAGTTCCGCCTTTCTTATATTAAGCCATCGACATGTAAGTATCTTCGAAATATGCATTGAAAAAAATAATGTTGGTTTACAAATTGTTTAACAAACAAACTGCCATACAGAATTTGTTTTCAAAACCTTTTGTAGACCAAATTTATTTTTTATGAATACGACAGAAAAAAAATTCTAAACCAAAATTTAATAATAAAAACTTACATAAAAAAATAATTAAAATGTTAAAGTTCTATTTTTTTTAGAATAATGAATGGTACTTTTTTTTCGTCCCACTACGTTTTTTTTACTCGAATTGAAAATAAGTGAGTGAATTCTTTTTGAAGACGAGAAATTTACTCGAATTAGGTTTACAGAAAACGAGCGAATAAGTTTAAACTCTTGCCGCCGTATTCATAAAAAATATTTTAGGTTTATTACAGGTTTATTTGACAAATTTCCCATAGATTTACGTCAAATAAGCGCTTAATAAACCTAAAATATTTTTATGAATATATGTACCAATTGCAGTTGAAGCAAAATTAAAAATGCTTAGTATTACTACACACAAAAAACACCCAAATGGTCACACTGCAAAAAATTTTTGCATCAGGCATGGAAAATAGAAATGTTTCAATAGAGAACCTAAAATATGAAGAATATTTCTTTTAATTAAAAAAATAGTAATGAATATGTGAATAAATCGACGTTTAAGGTACACAATATGATTGAGTATTTTATTGCTTTTATTATTATTGTCGTCTAGCTCTACGCCATTCAATAAATTGCACAATATAAAAAAAATATATGGCGTAACAATAGCTTCATTTTTGTGATACATACTAGGTACATACAAAATCTAAACAAAATAAATCATTTTTAATTAAGTACCCAGTAAAAAAAGACACTCCAAAAAAGTCATGAAAATGTAGAGTTTGCGATCTGGAAGTAGTGCAAATTTCGATCCGATCTAATAATTTTTACATAGGGTTGTCATTGCAAGAAGTTCTCTTTTTCGATGACCAGTCACCGAATTGGAAGCGATTTTAAGAAAAATTTCCTTTTTTGTGTTCTATGATAATATTTTCATCTAGAACAAATGGTTAATAATTACCTATTTTAACAATTAGTTTCTTTTTATAGGAATTTAAAGGCGAAACAGTATTTTTATGTAAATTTAAGCAAATAACTTAAAAATTTAAGACCGTAATTAGTTCATAAGTTTCTCCAAAAAAATCGATTTTTTAAAAATTCTGGTGAGTAATTTCTAAAACTATAGATGAATTACAAGGTTTTGTATGGCAAAAATAAACTTCTCCTTGGTTTTCTGCTAACTATCGGCAAATTAAAAATATCGATTTTTTGGAAGCAATGAAAATGTAGTTCCTTTAGAATGACTTCCAATTTTTTTTTACTGGGTAATTAAAAAACAGAAAAATAATGTTTGGTGATATACCTGGAAATAATTATTACGCAATATAAATCAAAAGACTTTGATTTTATCCACTATAGTGGGCCATATACCAATATAATATACACAAAGGCAATTTTTTTGTACAATATCAATTATTGCACAATAATATTGCAAATGTGTGGGTAGCTTAAAGCTTTTGCAAAAACTGTCGGAAATATAATGGATATTAAATTGTTTTATTATTTTGAAAACTGATTATAATTGTTTTAAGAATTGCTTGAACAGTGTTCCACGGCCAGATTAGGTTATGTTGAAAAGACGGGCATTAAAAAAAATTTACACAATCTGTTTTGGGATTACACACTTATGTTTTCATAGTATGCTGTGTGCGCTCTGTTAAAATCGTTAAAAATTTATAATTTTCCTAAAGTGTGAGTTATCTGGAGATAAATATATATTATGCATTTAAAAGCCAAATTTTTGTTCAAAAAGAAAAATACCATTAGACCTTTTTAAATTTACTTTTCCTATAATCGGTCACATATCAGAAAAGAATACATTCCCGAACCTGGCTTGTGTATCAAATAAAAGAATATTTGCGATAGTGGGGTATGAGTACAGAGGAGAGCCTGCTGCAGTGGGCGCCAAAAATATAAAAGAAACAAAAAATTTATTTCGTTTATTCTTTGTTTGTTTTCTTTTAACATTTATACATGACAATAAGTTGAGTATGCAAAAAGTTGTGTATACCGACATACATACTTACATACATACATATGTACATACGTATATAGTCTTACATATATGAATGTACATACATACATACATTGTATTTACGTTCATTTCTTTATTCAGTTGTAATAAAAGATGACCTGGTTTCGTTTTTGATATCTTTTTTTTTTTTTGATTCTTCAACATGTGAAAAATACAAATATATTGAGAATTCATATCGTCGGTTGGTTTCTGGTTTGCTGCAGACATAATGTATTTTGAATATGTATACTGTGCCGCAAACCAGAAACCACCGACGATATACCTACATATTACTAGTTTTATTTTTCCTTTAATACTCGTATTTACATGGTATATTTAAGCTCCGATTATTTTTTTGTGATCAAAATATTTATTGTTATATGTACTTACATAAATAAGTACATATTTATAGATTGAGGCAACATGATATTGAATTGAAAGTGTGTTTATACATAACGAATAAGTACGAAATTTATGTTATATCTACATATGTATGTATGCATGTAATGTAGCTGGAAAGCATTAGAAAGATTTTTTTTCAAGTTGTTTAAATTATAAAAGTTACTGGTTTTATATTCCATATCATAACATATGCAGCGCTACAAAAATCTTGCCCACTGTATTCATCGATATTTCTGCAAGCAGCAACCCTTTAATCAACTAATTAAAAATCCTGTTTGCAATTTTAGCCACAAGGCTATTATCACGCCAAAAAAATAGCACAAAACTTTGTTATCGAGGTGGCTCATTTTGGCAACAAAAAGTCCTCCAATTCCGAACTCCTCTGTAGCAGCTAAATTTTTAGCACAGAATACAATAACTTCAAAATGTACATATTTTAAAAACATTAATAAATTTTGATTTTATGTGTCGACACTTACTAAAATTCAAGAGTGTCATTTTGTTTTAACCTCAACACACATTACCAAATAAATACAAAATTATCAAAATGTCAAATGACAATGAACCTCATAAATAAAACTACTCTAGTATCCATTTTTACTACACATAAAATACATACTATTATGTATGTATGTAAGTATGTATGGAAGTATGTACTTATAGAAATAAAGAATAATTTTTTTTATTCATTTAATCATTCAATTATGTATAACTGACCATATTTGCGGTGTATGGTCAATTTTTGTTTTTATATTTTGCTTGGGGGATACACCAAAGAGTCACAAAGTCTACAAAACAAACATTTTGTGCAAGTGATAATACTCGTACGTACATAAGTATGCATACATATGAATGTATATAGCTGCAACAACAATAGTGACACATCGGATACAGAATGTCTATCTGCCGGATATTTTATTATTATCGTACATATTTTCAAATATTCTGATGGATGTACTTATAAAAAGAGAATGACAGACACTTTGTATACTGGTTGTTGCTAAAAATTTGCTTTTATTTACTGTAAGAACAGTGCAAGTAAATAGTAGTTTTTATCCAGTTTTTTTATACCAAGAATTTAAAATATTTTTGATGAAAGAACGTACATCCAGTTACCATAATATGGAAAGGTCTTAACTCATTATTGTTTTGAAATCAAGATTTTTACATTTCTGGATACATTACATGTTCTATCGAAATATACAAAAAAAAACTCGATTTAAAAAAAATTGTGAGTTAAGGTTCAATCAGAACCATATGCCGTAATGGCATACCCATCAGAGAATGACAAAAGTATAATTTTAAGTACTTTTTGAGTGCTGGCCGCCAAACAACTACGAATGCGTGCAGCTCAAAATAAACCACGCACAATACAAACACACGCATTAATTTTAAACCGAATACGTATAAATATAAACATCCAACGACTATGTGTATACACATTTTTTAAATTACCCAGCACAAACGACAACAACTAAAATTTATAGACTGTGTGAATATAAAAATATTCTGAATATTAAACCGAATAAATATGCGTAATACAGAGCTATTTATTTTATTTACACACACACATAAAGCATGTTTTCAAACAACCACACACACACAGCCACACATTTTCCATTTCATTTTATGTACACAAATGATTGTATACAATGACGAATGATGAATAAATATTCCGAGTATGACTGTATTTATTTTTTGACTGAATAAATATTAATATTCTGTGTGTAAAAATATTCACACTGAAATTATGAGAGAGCGCCAATTAGTTTAGTACTCAAGCGCCTTTTTATTTGTAGTTGTAGCGTAGTTTCGTTTTTTGCATAAACAAAGTAGAGATGCTCTTGTATGTTGGAATCGGTGTAAAGCTTAAATTAGACGTGACATACCCATAATGCCATAAGCCATAACCAAACCAAAATTCAATTAGTTTCTATGATGAGAGTTATGGCGTTATGGCGAGTCACCTATAATCAAATACAGTGTTGCCATAAGTTTGGTTCGGACATCTGTTTTCTATGGTTATGGTTATGGCACGTCTGATTGAGCCTTAAGTCATAGTTGCACGAGAGAAAATATGTGTGCGTACAAATTGTTTGTGCTACAATTAGGATTATGCGAATTTGCTAAAATTAAGACTATATGTGACCTGCTCCACGAAAATTGCCTCTGCGCCGAAAAAATTTTTTTCACCTTTTGAGTGATTCTTATAGGAAAAAAATGCCGCAAGCCGCAAGTTTCTATGTCTTTTAGTTTTTTTACAAATCACCTGTAAAGATGAACATAATTAATGAAAAAATTTTAAAATGTGATATAAACAGATAATACATATATGTATATAATGAGACATTTTTTAGATTTAATTGAACTGTAGTGAATTTTAATCAGAAATAATTTCTTAATCAGGCTTGAGTTCAGTAAATTCAATTCTTATTGAATGAAATATTTTTATTAATTAATGTGAGTATCTAAAGAAGAGAAGAAAAATTAAACTAGACTTTATTAGCTGGGGGAAATACCGATATTTTTCTGTGCAGCCACGCACTTCATCAGCACCCATGTCTATCTACTGGGGTAGAGATTATTATTAACATCAGCTATTTAACTTAAATTTCTATGAAATGGAATATGAGAATTGATTGTGTATACAATTATTGATTTACCTTTGGCAAACACATTTGTAAGTATCAATATTCATTTTCTGTTTTTCCATTTTCTATTTAGGTTAGCACGAAGTTATATCACTCTACCTATGTATGTTTTAACTATTCTTACTTATCTTTTACGATCATCACATTAATTATTTTTACTTATTCGATGCACCATCGGTACATACATATAAGTATTATTGTAGTGGCTTTATGTTACTTTGTTTTTGCTTTCTACTACAGTTGACTTCGCTTTTCAGCATTCTGAAGCAGTGATAGCCAAGTGAACAGTGATCGCTAAGTGAACATATTTTTGTCACGTGCCCATGATGAATTAAATGAGACATTTCTTAGATTTAATTGAACTATAGTGAATTTTAATCAGAAATAATTTCTTATATAATATAATATTTGAAATTTAAAAAAAGTTCAATATCAAAGGTACAAAATTACAAAATAATTTTCATAGAGGCAACACTGCATAGTGAACATCGTACAAAGTACCAGAGAGTCGAAATACATCGCCAGATAATCAGGTTGAAGGAAGAGTTGCATAACCATGCGTAAAACACCGAAAAAACGAGGCGCTTTTTTAAACGCGTTTTTCTCAATAACTTCTTTTCGGCGCAGAGGTCCCTTTTCGTGGAGCAGGTCACATATACTTACCCTGCAGAAAATTTGCTGACAATTGAACCAATCGTACTTGAGAAAATGGGAGTGTGTTAAAAAAAAAGTAGGGCTTAGTGTATAGTGAAAAGAAGATATATCGTGTAAATGGTTAGCTATTCACCATTTTCGTGATGTCTCTAATATAACTGTGACAAAAAGGAAAAAGTGCTTAAGTCGAGATAAGGTGATTTTGAGTTAATGGTACCTCTGTAATCTGCATATTCGAAAGTACCCCTGGTCAAAATCTTAATTAATTTGTCTGATTTTTCAGGAAGTTATAGCAAAATTACTTGCGACTTATCTTTTTTAGACTTCTATTCTCATTTGGAATAATAGCTTAATTAAGGTTATACTTTGGTATATTTCAACTTAAATGTATTATTTACAGTGTGTATAACGATGTTTGCTTAAAAAAATAAAGGTTCACAGAGAATTTCCCAATTTAACTGTAAAAGAAATAAATTTCTGAAAATCGACTTGAACGTTTAAAAGTGCTCTCCTGCAAAACAGTAAAATGTGACTTAAGCACTTGTTCCTTATTGCCACAGATACATATATTGAAAAATGCCAAAATCTCGCTTTCAAAAAAAAAAATTAAAAAAATGAGTTAGGTGGTTTGTTTAATATTTTCTATACGCTGCTGCATTACGTTAATGCTAATGCAAATTTATCATAAAATGTCCAACCAAATTCTTGAAAAAAAAATTGGAATTATATAAAATCTACCATAAAGTAATTGAGAATTACTAAACATCTTAAAAGCTGAGTGTAGGACCTACCAAATAATATAAATATATGTTATTTTTTCTTTGGATTTTCTCTTCATTTGAAGCTGAAAGCGGGACATGATCCATCAAAAACTGGGATTTAAAAATAAATATATTTTAGAAAGCGGGATGTGTAACATGCACATATACAGTCTCGTATACTATACTTAAGATACAAAGTTTTCACAGTTTCTAACATTAGAAAATGTTAATACAGGTAGGGCAAATCTAAAGTTTTTTGAAGAACTCCTGAAAACTCGAACTTCAGGAAATTGTGAGTATGCACGTTTTTAGAGGACCACTTGGACATTAATCTATGACCAATATTATCCTACAGCATTGACTTCCAAAAGTGCGTATCCTTCAGAAAATGCCAAGTTGGAAACTTGGCAATTCGAGTATCTAGTTCAAATTCATGCTTTTCAGAAATACATAGATTCATGGGCAATAATAAAGGAGGAAGGAACATTACTTTTTTCCGTCTGGGTTGCCTCATTTACTGGAAAAGTTTTTTTAGAAATGCATTATAGCTTAACAGAGCTCTGTTAAGACACTAACTTATAAAGCTCTGTTAAAGCACAAGGTTCGTGTCAAGGCTTATAAATCTATACAAGCACAAACTTGAAATTACGCCGATTCCGACAGAAAAAAACGCAGTGATAATTTTAAAACTCTTCATGACATGTTAATAATGAGAATTGTATTCTACAAATTAGCTGAACTACGAAGCACACAGGGATTTGGATAGTTAAGCAATAACTGCACTTAAAAAATATTTGGATTGAATTTGTATCAGTTACATTTTAATAAAAATCTAATAAGAGATTGAAAATTTCAATAGCGCGTCAGGTTACCCGTAACTGAATTCCGTAGCACCATAAATGTTTCAAAAGTATATTAAAAGTTTACAATCTAGACACGAGGATTGAATTTCTAGTAGCTAAGCACCCAATGTATCTGAATTAATTTAAGCTTCATTTGTGTTCGCTAGAGTCAATGTGGTGTTTCCATGTAAGCCGTCGATCAAGGTGTATGTTGAGGAACAAGTTGGGAACAAGTATCTCTTTCTTCATAGGGTAAATGTTACCTGAACACATTTTTGTTCGTTTACTTTTATTCTCCATTAGTTCATCCATAGTTCAATAAGGCACTATTACGAATATTATATATTATATGTACTACGAATATTTTTTTTGCTTAGTATGTCTATATAAGAAAGACTCCTCTAGGGCATGGATTATGTACTACGAATATTTTTTTTTTGTTTAGTATATATAGAAAAAAGACTTGGCTGGGAAAGACAATGAATCGATATAAATGGACCGTCAAGTCACTCTGGAATAAGTCCCGTAACTATACTTAGATATTAACCTAAGCTTAACAGGTGTTTATACTTTTGAAATATGAGTGCCTCTGTGGTCGAGTGGGTAGTGTGCAAGCCTGTCATGCACGAGGTTGTCAGTTCGAGTCCCAAAAATAAATTATAATTGAATTTGTATTAATAAAAACAAAAATTATAAGTTTTCATTGTTATAGTTAAGTGTCGGAATGACATTTTTAAATACTCGTAATTATATTATTCTACACCGAATAGGTCACTGTGGAATAGTTCAGTGACAAGCCAAAAGGCGTATACAAAGTATCAATTAACCCCATGCTATGCCATCCCTATGTAAATGTGACTGGACCGATCACGTAACTAGTCTTGTGTCAGTTCCATTTCCTGCAGGGTATGTATGTATATTTTTTAGTACTTATTGTCATCCTCTGATGCCCATAACCAAAACCAAAATTCAATTGGTTTCTATGGTTATGGTTATGGCTATGGCGTTATGGCGAGTCACCTGTAATCAAATATGGTTATGGTTATGGCACGTTTAATTTAAGATTTAGAGCCTTTCTATATTAATGTACCGATGTGTACATATGGAGTTATGTATAATTTCTGAAACAATAATTATATAGCATGAAATTCTGCTTTTTAATTGATTTTTTTCGAGTTGGTAAGGTTTTGTAGTGAATGAAGAAATGTGTTCATGTGTCAACAATTGAGGAAATATCAAATTATGTTTTGTACAATTTACAAGAATAGTACGATTACATATAACCAACCAGAGTTACTCATAAAATCGCATTTATAAATATTACAATACTATCGCGCCACGATCACCAATAAATTGTGACCCCATACGATGACTATGGGGCCCATAGTCATAACTATTTATCTCTTTAAATAATACATACATACTGACTAATGTTTTTACAAATGTATGTGAACTCCCAGTTGACCACGGCTTTCGTTAATGATATCGATTTCGAATATATCTCGAACATTTATCGTATAAAACTATCGAGAGTGACACTCAAAAGTGAATCGAAAAAAGTTCACCTGTCGCTCAGTTTTGTTCCAAAAAACATTCGAAATCAAAGTTTCGCTAGCAATATCAAAAGTGAGAGAATATCGAACTAATTTTGGATATCGCAAAAAGGCAGCAGAAAAAATAAAAAGTATTTTTATTTTTTAATTTATATGTTTTAGCTTGCTAATTTTAATTTAATTTTTTTTAACACCTTAACTTATACGCTGCAGGATTTGATTTGGCACACATCGACTAGGCCATCGTGGCAAATTTGTTTCTGTTCAATTATTGCACATAGTTATGTAGTAGACTTGTATCGAACTCTTTCAGTAGCTCGTTTTTGACACAAGCCAATGATCAAACCCATGTAATTTAAATGGGTTTGATCATTGGTTTGTATCAAAAACGAGCTACTGAAAGAGTTCGATACAAGTCTATTATGTAGTAATGTGTTCTAATTTTATTTTTTAACTTCAGTGGTGTCATGCTTCGAACTTGGTACCTCTAGAATGACAGGCTGGGACACTTCCACGCAGCTACCGCCACACATTCGAAAGACTATCGAGAGAAATTCGAAGTTCGGAGCTTTAGCTAACATTCGAATTTTTTTTTTGATTTACAAACAAATATCGAACAATTTTGTTTTGTTTTTATCGAATCTCAGGTCAAGTGGGAATACATACATACATACTTATGTATGTGCGTATGTTTGTACACAATCGGTTACGAACGTTATTCATTCCTTTGTGATTTATTTAACTTGTATTATTTATTATTTATGTAAATATGTATTTGTTGCTTTGCATCGCCTGCTCCTATACAGTCCGTCATCATATTCATCATTATGTTCATGTTCTCTTTGTCACTGCATTAATATATGCATTTTATTGATGTCGAATCTAAATGTCAATTGCATTTTATTATTTAATTAACGCTGATTTCATTCTGTTCATTTTGCAACAAAGACAACTTTTGCTCAACATGTTTGTTACTAAAAAAAAGAGTTGAGATTCTGTGTAATGTAATTGTATAATAAGAATTGTAATTGTTCCAAAGCAACTAATTTACACTTGAAGTATGAAGTGCATTAAAAGAAAAATATTTAAAATAAAATGTTGATTTATATAAATATTTTCATATGTATGTACAGCAATCAAATACATAATTAAAATAAGTATATTTATTTGACATTTAGAGCCTATTTCACCAATCATATTTAAACAAACTATAATTTAAATAAAGCTCTCTATTTAAAGTATGTTTAAAAAATTTGTATTTTCACCAACTTAAATAACGAAACACAACAAAGTATGGTAACGCTTTGTTATTTAATATGGCAGAGGCAACTTTCAGCTGTTTACCTAAAAAAAATAACAAACAGAAATTTAAACACTACTTAAATATTCAATGGTATATCGAGCCATGACCTCCAGAAAAACCTTAAGCGACATATTTTGTTTAACTTTGTTTTTTTGTGAAAATATCTTATCGATTATTAATCGAATTTCGTCCAAAATTTCACTTCGAAAATTATGTCACGTAAGCTTTTATTTTTGCGGTTATGTATGGCACGATATGTGGATGAAAATGAAAAATTACTTTAAATTATGAATTAATATTTATATAGGTTTTCGGTATTTATTATATAAAATTGAGAATACTGCTAAAAGTGAATATCACACTTGTCCCTCTAAGGCTGGTTAACTCGAAAATTCTCAATTATTTTTCTTTCAAGAAAAATATATACATACTTATGTACATACAGTGGTCAGTCAGTATTCCTCTTTGTGATATTATAAGAGCATTATAAAATGAAGTTTTTGTCTCTATTTAAAATTTTTAAATTTTGAGTTGCCACCTTTTTCTGTGCATCGTTTATAAATTTCCTCAATATCAATTTGCACTTCTTACTCGTATTACTAAATTTGTATTTTCTCAACATTATTTCCATATTGTACATATGTACATACGTATATGTATGTATTTACATAAATTCATACATATATACTACACATGAATTACGTACTTGTTATTATAAATGTTTATCTTATAAAACTCAAAAGGTTAAAGTATTAAACTTGAACTTGTTAATACACATCTATCTCTCTTGTTAGTCTTTTCAATTAGGTCTTTTAAAAAATGACTGTAGAAAATAAACAATGGAATAACGTGCTCCACAGTAATAAATATACATACATATATATTATGTATTATGCTTTATTAAAGTTATGTCATTTGGTTGTTACCAACAAAGCTGAAGTATTTTAGCAAGCAAAATGAATTTCAAAGTCACTCTACATTACAATTTTTATTAAAATATTAATATTATTAAATTAAACGTATTCTGTATTGTTTTATCCAATGGAATTAATGTTAAATAAAAATAAAAAAACATGTTGAGATAAAACTAGTAAAAGAAGTGAGCACTTTGAATTTTCGAAATCAGCTGTTTTCTTCCAGAATATTTTTTTATATAACAATTTACAAATCATTTTTTAAAATAGTTACTATTTTTTATTAAAATATCATCATTCTTTATTTTTTATTCAACGTATTCTGTATTTTTTTTATTCAATGCAATTACTTCTAAATAGGGTGCCTCGTTAGGCTAGTGAGTAGTGTGTGCTAGCCTATCACCATAGACTCTGGTCTGTTTCACTACACGAGTGAAGGTATTTGTTACTATTCTCGTTTAAATTACGTAAGGATATAATTTGTAATTGTATTTGTAACTCTTAATAAATAAATAAAAAATAATTATAAATATTACCGATGAAAAAAATGCGTTGAGAAAATTAAAAAAAGAAGTGAGCACTTCGAATTTTCGAACTCAGCTGGTTTTGCTGCCAGATGTTTTGTTTACATACAAATTAGCAAATCATTTTTTAAAATAGTTGAATAAGGAATAGGACAAAGACTCGGTTGGAAGTATTACTAAGAATCAGGCTAATCAAGTTGTTTGGGCTTTTATTCCTAATCATCAGGGACAAGGACTTCATGCATTCAAAAAAGGTATTTTAAGCGCCTAAAATATGACATCAAAAAAGCAAAATATTCACTAAAAACAATCAAATATGCACATATGTTAAACATTTTTTGTTCAAAAGAAAAGTTTTAAATTTACATACAATTAATTAAAGATGCAAAAATATTTTATTTTCACAAGAGGTGCATGTACAAGCCTTTTATATTAAATTTTTACACGATGTATAACGATTTTTTTCTTCTGCATTATTAACTCCAAACACGCATTTTTCGGAATATGTTTATATTGCAAGAAAGGAGCGATACGTAAATAGAAAAAGATTAAGGGTTTTCATGAGAATGTTCAAAAGTCTCGCAAACTGTGCAATTGTGCATTTTTACACTCTCGCAAATGAAATGTCAAAAATTGTATGGGAATTTATTTACACAAACTTGTGCAATCGTGCATTTTGTAAATAACAACTTATTGGTTTTTTTGGGCTTCATTTAGGCATTTAGACACACACACACACACACACACACTTTTTTATTTTTATAGAAATATATAAATATGAATTGAAATTAAAAACTGCTTGGAATTTTCGTGTGTTATTTTTATTAAATTAATTTTTTCGGCATTTCATTCAAATTTACTTAAAAAAGTCAAAGGGGCTTCATGAAACAAGTATCGCCCAATTGCACAAATGGCAATTTTAAGAGTTCTCATGAAAACCCTTATTGTATTTTCATTTCAAAATGTTATTAGTTTTAATAAGTTTTTATATTTTCGAATATGAAGTTCTATCAATTTGTTCTTAGAAAGCTTTTGTGCATTAAAAAAGTCCTTGCAACGTCTGTGGATGTAATCGGCTCAGATTTAGATAATTCTTTCTATATAATGTTATATACATATTTATTTAACTCAAGCATTACAATGAATTGAATACTAAAAGCAATTAGATTTATTTTTTAAATCTGTTGTCATTTTTAAAAACAATATCAAGTTTCCGCAGAATTGTTTTATTTAATACCTACTTTCGGCCTTAATAGCAGACAATTTCCTCTGGAAATCATCAAAATTACAATTTTCATTAAATTTGGTACAATAAATTTTTACAATTCTACAATTAATAATAAGTCAACAATAATTTTTTTTGAAATTTGAATTTTTGACAAAATATGAGAGAAAAAAATCATTTATGACCAAATTATGTAAAAATATGCTTTTTCAGCAAAATATGCACAAATATGCATATGCCATTTTCACGCAAATTCAATGTTTCGTAAAGATATTTCGTTCTTGCCATTATCAGGGTTTAGGTGGAAAAACATGCATTTGCATGAAATCCCTATCCCTGCTGCAAATACTAAAACGTTACTAAATTTAAATTAGTCTTCATTAAATTTCAAACCTTGTATTGAAAACAAGTTTGATAATTCTCTTGTATATCGATGTTAATCTTTAATATTTAAATTCTTAGTTGTTGCATATTGCGCAAACAACTTAATATTCAAACATTCAATTATGAATTTGCAGAATATAATCAACAACAACAAAAAAATCTCATCATTATTTAACATCTCACATACACTTAACATTCATCATCGCCGTTCATATTTATTAAACGAACAATGAATGGAAAACGTGCATCATAAATTTCTATGTATGCATGTGCATTGCAATGAAGTTACGTCAACTTAACAATATTTGCTGTATTTCTGGTAAAAACACACTCCAACTGCATAAATATGTACGTACACTATACTAAAATACATAAATAAATATCAAGTTATAAAATCTAATAACAGCACATAACATGTTCGAGAAAGAAGAATTACCTAAAACTCTGTGACGGTGTCGTCACAGCATCATCATCGTCCTCATCATTATCATTGCTATTAACATCATCTCTATCAACAGCAACCGCCGTTGGGTTGCACTGATTGTATTATAGCAGCACACACACACACATACATACATACATATCAACATCAAATGGGAAGGTAAATTCGGAGCAAATGTACTATTTGACTGGGAACTGGAAAATTAATCAACAAAATTTCCTACTGGTATGCACTATATCACAGTCATCATAATCACGTTCCAAATTAAAGCAAATTCACTGTCCCTGAAGTAAATATGTAGTGCCTGATAAATATGTGTGACCTACTCCGGGAAAAGGGACCTAGTGTGTCAAAAAACGGGCGTGTGTCAAAATCGATAAAAATGAGAAAAACATTAAAATCTTATTTTTTAAATGCGTTTTTCTCAAAACTTCATTTTCACACACTAGGTCCCTTTTCTAACTAATTTCATCTTATTCTACACCCTTTTAGGTACCAGAATCCACTCTTAAGTCCAAACCCGTTTTTTGACACACTAGGTCCCTTTTCTCGGAAAAGGTCACATATATTATTTAGTGAAATTTGATTTCACCAATTTCAAAATATTTTCGATTTTCCATAAAGTTCTTCTTGTTCCACTATAAATTGTTCCCTATTTTAAAAGATACGAGGGACGGTTCGGAAACTTCTTAGCCTATCAATGAAAGAGAATAGTTAGTTTTTCAAAAATATTTTTATTTTTCAATACACTTAGTCCAACGCTTTTCTAGCAATTCTATCCCTTGATTAAAATAGTTTTCCTCAAGGTCTTCAAAATAGTGGTTTACAACTTTAATTGCATCTTCATTTGAGGTAAAACGCTTGCCAGCAAGGAATTTTTTTAGATTTGGGAACAGGTAAAAGTCACTGGGAGCCAAATCAGGAGAATAAGGTGGGTGGTCAAGCAACTCGTACTTTAATTCGTTGATTTTAGCCATTGTTAAAACACTCTTGTGCGCTGGTGTGTTGTCTTAATGAAAAATTATTTTTTTGTGTCTAATTGATCCAAAAGTTTGCAATAGTACTCTGAATTTATTGTTTTACCCTTTTGCAGATAGTCAATCAATAAAATACCTTTGAAGTCCCAAGAAACCGTTGCCATAGCCTTACCAGCCGATTGAATTGTTTTTGCCTTATTTGGGGCACTTCCTCCAGCTTCAGTCCATTGTTTGGATTGTTCTTTTGTCTCTGGAGTATAGTGGTGGATCCATGTCTCATCAACAGTTATGAAACGACGCTTAACATCCATTTTATTTCGCTTAAAACGATCCAAACAAGCTTGAGAAATGTTCATTCTTATGCGTTTTTGGTCGACTGTTAACAACTGCGGCACCACCCATGCAAAATTAAATGGACTCGATCATTTGAGATGCCCATGATATTAGCTATTTCACGCATTTTTATTCGTCGATCATTTAATACCATATCATGCACTTTGGCTACAATTTCTGTTGTTGTTGCTGTTTTTGGACGTCCACTACGTGGTTCATCTTCAATGCTTGTACGACCACGTTTAAATTCAGCAATTTAATTTTTTACTTTTGCATATGAAGGAGCACTTTCACCTAACACATTCACCATATCATTATGAATTTCTTGTCCCGATAAACCTTTTTTATGTAAATATTTAATGACACCATGCATTTCTAATTTTTCCATTGTTAAAAAATCGCGGATGCGTCTTTTGTGAACACCTGTTTCTATATGAAGGAGTTGCCAGATCGAAACAAAATTTAACGTGTGTTCATAGCAGAGATGGAAGTTTCCAAAAAACTTAACTTTTTTCTGTTTATACCGCGCTTTTTGTGCTAGGCTAAGAAGTTTCCGAACCGCCCTCGTATAATTGTAATGAAATATTTTTTATTAACCTCTAGTTATTGGTTAAAGTAAACAAGTAAAAATTTAAAAAAAATTAAAAAACCCATCTGCCATCAGCTTTAAATCGTTAAAGATCTTAAATGGTCATTCGAAGTGAAAAATAATAAGAGAAATCTAAAGATGATTTTCAAATACCTGTGGAATAATACCAAGTTTGATATAGTTTCATATTGAGTTTTGACTACTGTCATATCGAGCCATACCCGCTAAAATTTTACGATGGTAAATAGTTTTGGTAAAAAAAATTTAATTCTAAAATTATGTCGCTTAAGCCTTTTTGGCGGTTACGACACAATCAGGGCAATTATGAATAAAAATCCGCGTGATACGAAAAACAAAAAATTCTAATTGGAAAAGTGAGAAATCTCACGCGTAATTCTATTCATAATTGCCCTGGATATCTTTAGTGACACTACCGCGATTAAGACAAATCGACTGATGTAAGAATCTTCAAAAATCGGGCCACGCGCTTAGTTTATATAGTGTCGCAAAGGAACACACATATACACATACAAAGTACTTTGTGATATGTCTGTTTGTGATAAACACAATATCTACCCTTCTTTGTATCTCGCAGTCGTGTTAAAAGTACTTTATTTGTTCTAATAGGTACAATTTGAAATGTATCTATTTAAGCACACAAGATGCCGCATCCAAGTATGTTTGTATGTTTTTGAGGAGATAAACCGTCTGGAGGAAAAATTGTTGTAGAAAAAAATAAAAAACTTGATGTTGAAATTGTTGCTTTTGCTTTTGTTGTTGCTGATGTATATTTTCACAAGACCTCGTTTCTTGGCAAATGAAATTAGTTGCTGCAAATGTTGTTTTTGCTATTGAAAAAGTTTTTCCACTTGCATTTTTTATTGTTGTTGTCTAACGTTCAAAATTGTTTAAGTTAGTTGTTAATAGACACGCATACATACATTCATATCGTTGCATGAATAGAGAAAGGCCCTAACTCGCTATTTTTTTCGAAATCGATATTTGTGCATTTTTCGATGCATTAGAAGTTCTTCTATCGCAATATGTACATATGTACACACTGAGAAAATTAAATCGTAAAATCAAAGAAAATACACTTTTTTGCAAAGACTTTTATTGGTCAGATTGTGCACAAAGACAAAACAAATTTATCAGAAAGACGCAAAGTTCTTTAGATTCCCATGAAATATATACTTAAAATCGAAGACTTAAAATCTTGTGGCAAGGATGTACGTCTTTGGAAACACATGAAAAAGTCCTTAAACTAAGGAAAAAGTATTTTGGCACAAAGACTTTCATTCGTTAGTCTTAAGACTAACGTTAAGTTTCGTTATGCATTCGTAAACAAATTTAACTTTGAAGACTAAATTCTTTAAAGATACAGACTTTACCTTTATTTTTTTTTTAACCGCTCTTGTTTACCGTTGCACAGTGGCGTGAATTAAAAAAAAAGTGGTAAAAAGTCCGCAACTTTTGAACTAGTTAACCGATTTCGATGAAACCAACTGTTTTGGAAAGTAGAAGTGTTGAAATTTTTAGAAAGCATATTTTGAGGCACCCTGTTGTAAGACAGGGTAGCTCCAAACAGCCTCAAAGTGGGAAAGTGCGGGTATCGGAATTCTTTCGGAGCTTGTAACTTTTGTAAATAGGGACCGATTTCAATAATTTTTTCAGCGGGACAATCTACGTTAAGAAATAAAAATAAAACATGCTAAGAGTACCATTTTATCTCTTTAAGTTTCCAAGTTATTTGACTTGAAAAATTTATTTTTTAATTTTTGGCCCTGACTTTTTTTATTCGTTAGTACATAACTTCTTTATTACTTGGCAAAAATCAGTATCTTTTATTGTTTTTGAAAGAAAACTTCATTACAATTCATATAAAAAAAAATTTTTTTATATCTCAAAAATTGTAGCAAGGAATAATTTTGCAATTTGGATTTTTAAAAATTATGAAAAAATTTGGTATATTTTGTGAAAAAAGTATTCTTAATTTTTTTGGAATATTTTAAAAAATTATTAAGTATTTGATAAACACTTTGATTGTTTCTGAGAAAGGAGACATTGAGAAAGGCTGTAAAATAAATTTTGGAGATTGTTGTTGGTGCACCCTACATTCAGCATTGGTCGAAAACTAGCAATTTTTTTTCAAAAAAACCGATTTTCGGATGTGGCAAAAAAATTGCACGGTCGTTTTTGTAAATTTTTTGGTTTTTTATTATAAATAAATTTGTTATAAGTAACCTGTAAGAAACTCTTGACATCCTACACATAAATGTAGGCAGGAGAGGAGATTTTCTAAAAATTCTAAAATTTTTCTAACACAATTTTTCCCAATAAGAAAAAAGTATTATAAAATTATAAATTGGGAATCATTTTAATTTTTATCAATAGTATACATTTAGCTTTGCAAACTTAAAAAAAATTATTCTCCTACCTTCAATACTTTTTGAAATATTCGAAATCCAATTTTGATTAAAAATTTTAATTTTCTACATTTTTTATTTTTGTCTAAATTATTGATCTTATTTTATTTACTGCAAATGTTTCTTAATTTTTTCTATGTTATTACAATAGTAGATACAATTGTCTATTCAACGGTATATAATATGTATTCCTTTGCCATTATATCAGTCTTAAAATGTATACACAAATATAACACCTCAGGTAACAATTTACGTGTTTTATCTGTTACTCAAACAAACCCACATTTTTTATGAACTCTTGAAGCTGTTATTAAATACTTTCTTTACTTAAATACAATAAAATATAAGAATTTATATACACACAGTATATTTATATACCCACAAGGACAAAGGTAGCTGCGCGCACATCTCCAATATGGGTGTGGTTTTACCTGATATTTGTATCGGTTTTTTATTCGTAGCTTGTAAAATAGCTATTTATTTAAGCTGCGATGCATTTAATGTCATTATTTCAGTTATAGCTATCATGGAAATAACAATTAAAAATAAATCGCTCTGCAAATTAATGTGGGAAAACCTCACTGATGGTAGTACTCGGTTGGACAAGGTAGACCAAATGATGTACATAATATCTACTACATATGGTTTATCTGTAAACACCGATTTATCGAAAAAACTTGAAAATTTTTTTAAATTATATGAAAAGAAGATACGTGAATGCAATAAATCAATTTCTAAATTTCAGAATAAAAATCAGGATTGGTTAGATATGGGACTATCTACGGAAATATACCCAAAGAAGTTTGGTCGGCCAAATAAAGATTACGATAACGTTCAACGCAGGAGCAAAAGGATTAAACAAGAAGACTTGATAAATACGTATTCGGAAAATGAAATCAAAGATTCATTCAAATTGATTTTAGCGAAGACTCAACTTAAAGAAGCAGGCAAAATCGTAGATGTGCTACCAGTTGCGTCTCCAAAAAGATTAAGACGGATGGTGGAAAGCATTCCAACGCCAAAATATAGTAAACATTTTACGGTGGAAGATGGACTAGCACTCATTCTTAATTTGGGCCTTTCAAGAAATAAATACGATATCTTAAGGAAGGTGCTTAAAGAAAAAAGTGGGCCTTTGCCATCAAGTACATTGTTGTTAAAAAGAAAATCGGAAATTTTGCCACATCCGATAACAGTGGATAGCCGAAGTGCAGTCATTAGTTTGTCAGACCTTCTTCATAATACAGCATCAAGACTCATCGCTACTTTTGACGAAAGAGACTTAGATACATGTAATAATTCTGAACTAACACTAATATACAAATGGGGATGTGATGGATCATCTGGATTTTCAGAATATAGACAGCCCAGTGAATACGATAATGACTTTTCCAAAGTTTTAATGGCATCGTTAGTACCATTAAGGCTTCGACTACATAATGAAATGCCTTCAACAAGTAAAAATGCATTTAAAGATGTGTGGGTAAATACTACTCCAGGCTCAAAGTTTTTATGCCGACCAATACGTTTTGAATACATCAAGGAAAACAAAGAAACAACTCAAAATCTGGTTGATGGTATAAAACATGAAATTTCTAATATGGAACCCATTGACGTTCATATATTAGGACGAGTAATAACAGTATCTTTTAGACCTTATTTAACAATGATAGATGGAAAAGTTGCAAATGCAATAACCGATACAAAATCTTATTTGATTTGTAATATATGCGGAAAGAAAAATTCCGATTTTAAGGACATTGAGAATTATACTCCAACTAATGAAGATGCCCTTAAGCTTGGAATATCACCACTTCATGCTCGGATTCGATTCATGGAGTACATTTTACACCTATCTTACGACAATAAATATCGCAGTGTACCAGAACTTCAGAACGTTCCAGTTGCGAATAATTCTGCTTTAAAACAGATACGGTTGGAAGAAAAGAAAAGAATTCAAGATGAGTTTATGAAACGTGGCTTAATCATTGACAAACCTTTATATGGCTATGGAAACTCCAATAATGGCAACACTGCCAGGCGATTTTTTGATGACCCTGAAACCACATCTTCTATAACTGGTATTAGCTTTAATCTCATAAGACGTTTCAGAATAATACTGGCCGTCATAAATATCAAAAAGTTAATTAATAAGGACAAATTTGAAATATATGTATGTAAAAGACACTCTGATTCTAATAAATGAATTATATCCATGGAAATCAATAACTCCAACCGTACATAAAGTGCTAGCACATACAAAAGAAGAATAGAAAACAACATTCTTCCTCTGGGGGAACTAACAGAAGAAGCACAGGAAGCTAGAAATAGAGATGTTAAGCAATATCGACTTTTCAATACACGTAAATGCTCTAGAGTTGCTCAAAATAATGATTTAATGCATCATTTGCTATTGTCTTCAGATCCAGTCCTACAAGGCATAAGAATGAAATGGTTGCCAAAAATAAGTATTGAAATCGAGAAGGACGATCCCGAAGCAGAGGAAATCAATAGCTTGCTAGGCCATGATGTCTCAGATTATTTTAAAGCAAATTCTTGAAGTAAAACCCAAATATAAATAAAAATCAACATATGTATGTATCCATGCACTTAGATACGAGTAATAAAGAAAATGAAACTGAACTTATTAAATATATTTTTAATACAATTATCAGAATCAAATGGAGAAATTTAGTTGTAAGTTTTCATACTCATACATACATATGTACATTGTACATATATCTCTTGATACATAAGTATTTATATTCATACAAACAAATATCTGATATCATGGCAAAAAGTCTCTGGAATTCTCTGTCAAATTATATTCAAAACTTAGGCAATTTATATGCGTTTCAAAAGGAGCTACATAAAAAAATGTTCGTAATTCAATGTTCTAATGTTAAATTAACTACTAATTTTTTTAAATAAATAAATAACTCAATCTATTTGTCCTTGTAGGTATATAAATATACTTATATTTATGTATATAAATTCTTATATTTTATTGTATTTAAGTAAAGAAAGTATTTAATAACAGCTTCAAGAGTTCATAAAAAATGTGGGTTTGTTTGAGTAACAGATAAAACACGTAAATTGTTACCTGAGGTGTTATATTTGTGTATACATTTTAAGACTGATATAATGGCAAAGGAATACATATTATATACCGTTGAATAGACAATTGTATCTACTATTGTAATAACATAGAAAAAATTAAGAAACATTTGCAGTAAAGAAAATAAGATCAATAATTTAGACAAAAATAAAAAATGTAGAAAATTAAAATTTTTAATCAAAATTGGATTTCGAATATTTCAAAAAGTATTGAAGGTAGGAGAATAATTTTTTTTAAGTTTGCAAAGCTAAATGTATACTATTGATAAAAATTAAAATGATTCCCAATTTATAATTTTATAATACTTTTTTCTTATTGGGAAAAATTGTGTTAGAAAAATTTTAGAATTTTTAGAAAATCTCCTCTCCTGCCTACATTTATGTGTAGGATGTCAAGAGTTTCTTACAGGTTACTTATAACAAATTTATTTATAATAAAAAACCAAAAAATTTACAAAAACGACCGTGCAATTTTTTTGCCACATCCGAAAATCGGTTTTTTGAAAAAAAAAATTGCTAGTTTTCGACCAATGCTGAATGTAGGGTGCACCAACAACAATCTCCAAAATTTATTTCACAGCCTTTCTCAATGTCTCCTTTCTCAGAAACAATCAAAGTGTTTATCAAATACTTAATAATTTTTTAAAATATTCCAAAAAAATTAAGAATACTTTTTTCACAAAATATACCAAATTTTTTCATAATTTTTAAAAATCCAAATTGCAAAATTATTCCTTGCTACAATTTTTGAGATATAAAAAATTTTTTTTTTTTTATATGAATTGTAATGAAGTTTTCTTTCAAAAACAATAAAAGATACTGATTTTTGCCAAGTAATAAAGAAGTTATGTACTAACGAATAAAAAAAGTCAGGGCCAAAAATTAAAAAATAAATTTTTCAAGTCAAATAACTTGGAAACTTAAAGAGATAAAATGGTACTCTTAGCATGTTTTATTTTTATTTCTTAACGTAGATTGTCCCGCTGAAAAAATTATTGAAATCGGTCCCTATTTACAAAAGTTACAAGCTCCGAAAGAATTCCGATACCCGCACTTTCCCACTTTGAGGCTGTTTGGAGCTACCCTGTCTTACAACAGGGTGCCTCAAAATATGCTTTCTAAAAATTTCAACACTTCTACTTTCCAAAACAGTTGGTTTCATCGAAATCGGTTAACTAGTTCAAAAGTTGCGGACTTTTTACCACTTTTTTTTTAATTCACGCCACTGTGCGTTGCAAGCAAACATGTGTGAACAAGCAAAAATGTTCACTTATGCAATGAAGACAAAATTCTTTAAAGTTACAGACTTTGTCTTTGTAGCAAGGATGCTTAGCTTTAAAAAAAACAAAGAAAAGTCTTTAATTTTAAATACGTTTTTCAATCCCTTATTAGCAAAGAAATTAATCGTTGTAGCAAATATTTTATCTTTACGGAAAAGATAATTTCTTTGATTAAGCTTCAAAGAATTTTAGTCGTTTGTGTTAAAGACGCACCATTTGCTTGTTTGAAGAATAAATCATTGATGCAAGGATTTTTTCCTTCTAACAAAGATATTTTCGTTACAATTTTACAAAGACGTTTTTTCTTTGGTTTTAAAGCTTTTAGTTTTCTCAGTGCATATAAATAAACTCGATTTCAAAAAAATAATGAGTTAGGTAGGGCCTTTCTATATTAAGGTAACGATATCTACCTACACTATACTAAGTTAAAAGTTGTTGCTTGGCATTTGGCCAACAGCAGTTTGAAAGAGAAACTTTGATTTTTCTTTAAAATGTTTTTATTCAGTTTTTCTACAATATTGTAGACGTTTTAATTTTATTTTTTCTAATTCATTGATTATATTTTTGCAGTTAAGTAATTTTGTTTTTTAGCATGAGTACATTTATTTGTTTTCTATCTCGTATTCATACTAACTCAAGTCTAATAAATTCTTTAATGCATTGGCCCAGATTCTCATTTTTTATGTTCGAAATACTTGAACTTTTTAGAGCTATTATTTTTATGTCATATATTTTTATTAAAAAAAACGTAGTTAATTGTGTTAAGGAGTTGTTGCACTTGTGTATTGTATTTTAAATTATAAATGCTTTATTTAGTTTTTATTAAGGACATGAATTAACCTTCGTCAGCAATTGTCTATGTATTAGACTATAGTGTATATAATTACCGTGTCCATTATTCTTACAATAAAATAGTGTACACTGTACATATGTATCAGAGTACAGCAATGTGTAGTGAACAAGTGAGTAGAGTTGAATCATGACTTACGAGTATAATTTCTTGTACTTATGCGCACTCATACTTATTGCAATGTTGT
Organism: Tachina lurida; assembly: GCA_944452675.1. Classification (NCBI taxonomy): domain Eukaryota; kingdom Metazoa; phylum Arthropoda; class Insecta; order Diptera; family Tachinidae; genus Tachina; species Tachina lurida. Next base: position 154,988,202 of record OX101753.1, on the reverse strand, counting down.
CTATGAATCATATTCCCTCGAAAGTTTGAAGTGCGTATCGAACTCATACTTAGCAACATTTATGACGTTGTTGATTTCGACTCTCCTTAACTCAATGCATATGGACTTTAAATAAACATACATGCATGAGTTGAGTGAGCTGAATCAATGTGAGTATATAGTATATAGTATTTTCCTGAAATTAGAAATCAAACTGAGGTGATTTATGAGTGTGAGTGTGGTATGACTATGATGTCGACGTCGCATTCATATTTATTTCAGCCTATACTTATAAATCAATGTCATGGTGAGTATGCGTAAATCAGAGTAGTTGATTTTAAATGATTTCTACTCACTTATATTTAAAATGTTATGAGTCAGTATGAATAGCGAAAACATGATATTTGTCTGAAATAATAAGTCGCTATTTTTGTGTTGTACAGTGTAATTTTATGAGTTTGTATATTAACTTTTTTATTTTTATACTAACATAATTTTATTGAGTGTGCTTAACTAAGTATGTAAATATATAACATATGTATGTATGTATTTATGTATATGCACATGTAAAATATACATATGTACATGTACATATGTACATACATTATTACTCATTTCATGCACATGTTGTCTGAATATTTTTGCAGCTTGCTTATTTATACATGCACATGTATAATGGCACGAGTGAGTCCTTTTTTTTGCTCTTGTGTCAACATGCTATCCTTTTACATGTTAAACATATGCTTCAGATTAAGTGTTATAACCGTTCATACATACACACATATGTATGTATACATATACATACATAAGTACAAGCACCCAGTTGGCCAACTTGTCGCAGAGGACAATTTCATCTATGACTATTTATAGAAATTTCGACCTTTGCCCTGCTAACAGAAACTTTACTCAAAGACTGGGTAAAAGAAAAACTACTCAACCAGTCATGCATCAAACTAGTTGGTGTTTATTGTTCGCAAGCTAGTCTCGAAATGTTCAATTTAATATTGTGTACAATTTCATTAATGAACAAAATTATCGTAAGTGTCGCTCTTGCTGTCATGTTTGCTCGAAATTTTTCTCAACGATCTTTTTTAGCTGTCGCCAACAGGTCTTCCACGCCTTATCGTTGTCGTGCATACGTCTTGCAAGATGTCTGAAAGACATGGCCAATTGGGTAATTCATACATAAATATTTATGAACATATTAAAGATATGCACTACTTATGCCTGATCACTCCCAGACCCGCTTGCTAGGGATTAGGGATGTTAATAACATAAAAGTTCGAACAGTTTTCGTTTCGAATCGAATTACATAATAGCCCCCCGGATCTGTTCTGAAAATCACGGTGATTTCAAAAAGAAACTGTTAATAGTTGAGTTACTTGTTAGTGGGTTTTTATTTTATTTTAAGTTTTTGTCATGTATCATAGAATATTTTATTCAAACTTCCATCGCTATAAATCGTGAAATTTTCAAAACCAATGACTTAGCTTTTATTAACTTTTTGACCAAAACTGACCCAAAAATTAATTCTTAAAATCGCTATAATGCCATAACTCTCACAATAGAAACCAATTGAATTTTGGTTTGGTTATGGCATTATGGTTAGGCACGTCTGATTGCACCTTAAGTTGGTTAAGTAGTCGGATTTTGTGAGAGGCAACAAATTTACTCTCAGCTACTTTGAAACTCATTTCAATTTTATATTAAAATTTTCCTGTTATTATTTTAGATGGTACTCGTCTTACCTTAGCTGGGTAGTAGCGCGTTGACTATAGAACGTGTGTTGATACATAGTTCGAACCCCAGCAACATTTTTTGTAAATTTACTGACTACCAGGTGACTTAAATAAAATCAACTTTAAGTTAGTTGAACAGTAGTGCAGAGCAGGGTGACCGATGACATTTTTCAAAAAGTGGCACCAAATAGGGGATTTATCAAAAAAGGGGCAAAATTAAAAAAAAAAACGAGAAAACTACACTAAACTTTTTATTTTTAATGTATTTGTATATAACTCACCCTAAGAAAGGAGGAAAAAAATGGCAAGGAAGTCGAAAAAGTGGAATCGATATATCGAAAATGTGTCAATTTGCCACTTTAGTCGGTCAAACGGTCACGCTGGTGCAGAGTGAGACAATTAACTACCGCCTAGGGTATCGCAATGGTAAAATAGTTGTTGGTTTCCATTGGAAAATAATCCAAGTAATCAATACTAGTTGCGAAATAGTTAGCTTAAAGTTAGTTTAAAGTTAACTTCGTTTCCGATAGGGAAATAATGGTTGAGTTGTGCCATAACATTTTTAAGTAAATATTAGTTGTGATTTGCAATACTAAAATATAATTGGGTTGAGCCAAAATTGGCTTGACTCTTTATGACCAATATGTACATATGTAAAAGCTTAGTACATAATTTAAAATTTCTGCATAAGTACCTACATTTTCCTCACCAAATTTCATGCGTGAGCTAAAACTTGCTCACGATTTCATCTCTCACGTTCGTACAATGTGTGAGGTTAGTGAATTTAATTTCATAATGAAAAGTTAAAAGAACTTGAAGAAATATGTTTTAGTCATATAAAATGTTTTTTTTACAACAGTGGTAGCCACATATAGTGACGTAATGCTATATATTTCGCCTGTCGAAAAAAATAAATTCTATAAAAATCTTCTTCACATGAGGTGAAATGTTTTGGTATTGAAAATGTTTATTAAAGCACAAAAAATAAACAGACATAAATTTAATATTTACATAAAATATTGTACAATAAATATTCTTGCTTTAGTGCATCGACTCCTGGCAGCTAAATTAACTTAAATACACAAGCATTCGACCCATGGAGTGTCTGTCGTCTGCTGGCTGCTGTTTGCTGTTTGCTTACGGGTGCCTCTGTTAATTGCCTCTCTAAATTGCAGTCAAAACAAATTTAAATTAATTGAAATTAAAAAAAAAGATGATATATTTTTATAAACAACACACAAACCACATTATATAATATTCTTATTCATAATTTTATATATAAATACGAGTATTTATTAAATTGCCATTAGTAAAGCTGCTATTAAATTAATATATTTTCCATATTAATTGAATAAAGATTAAATGGATAATATTTAATCACGCTTGAATTAATTTTTAAGATTCTCTTTTGTATTAAAAAACTTTCACCTTAAATTTCAATTTTGATTTTGTTGTCGTACATAAATTTGATATTGATGGTAATAAGTTGTTTTTTTTTTCAAAATTACACTTGTTATATGTATGTAGGAGAAAAAGTTGAAAACTTTATTTGAGTTTTCTTTATTAATGTATTGTATTATGATTGGCTAATAATTAATCGAATATTTGGCTAATTAAAAAATATATGTATCTCATAATTGAAATACTCGTAACATAAAGAGGATTATATGCACTAACGAAATGCATCAAAAGTGTACTTGCGTATGTATCAACGTATATTTACACAATGAAACTATTCATTTGTCATTGAATGCCAGCTAATGAAGCCCTGTATGGTTAACAAGGTCATTGCCCAAATAATCACCAAAAGAATCTCCGCTAGGGTTTTACCAGCACTGAGAATGGAACAGGCGTGATTCAGACCCCACTATCGACCGTATAAACAGTCTTATGAACTAGATTATATGCACTAACGAAACGCATCGAAAACGTACCTACGAAAGTATGTATGGAAGTGTACATATCCTGAAAAGAAACACTTAATCCAGACAATGAAATTCTTCATTGTGTCAATGAAAATTTGTCATTGAAAGTCAATTAATGAACCCCTTCATTGGATTAATGAACGATGATTCATCGTACTTATGAACTTCATTTTGGCGGTCATATCATAAATTTCCCTACAGAAAATTTGGTGACAATTGAACCAAGCGTACTCGTCGTAGGACTTGAGAAAATGGGAGTGTTAAAAAAAGTAGGGCGTAGTGTATGGTGAAAAGAAGATATATCGTGTGAATGGTTACATATTCACCATTTTCGTGATGTATCTAATATAATGAAAAATGCCAAAATCTCGATTAAAAAAAAAAAAATGAGTTGTGTGGTTTCTATATTAAGGTAACTATGTTGTTTAATGTTTTCTATACGCTGCTGCATTACGTTAATGCTAATTCAAATTTATCAGAAACTGTCCAACCAAATTCTTGAAAAAAAAATTGGAATTATATAAAATCTACCATAAAGTAATTGAGAATTACTAAACATCTTAAAACCTAAAAAGTTTCAACAGACGAGAATGAGCTATTGGGACTCGTTCTAGTATTGTAGCTGAGTCCAGGACCTATCAAATAATATAAATATATGTATTTTTTCTTTGGATCCATAAAAAACTGGGATTTAAAAATAAATATCTTTTAGAAAGCGGGATGTGTAATATGCTCAAATACAGTTTCGTATGTACTTAAGATACACAGTTTTCACAGTTTCTAGGGCAAATTTAAAGTTTTTTGAAGAACTCCTGAAAACTCGAACTTCAGGAAATTGTGAGTATGCACGTTTTTAGAGGACCACTTGGACATTAATCTATGACCAATATTATCCTACAGCATTGACTTCCAAAAGTGCGTATCCTTCAGAAAATGCCAAGTTGGAAACTTGGCGATTCGAGTATCTAGTTCAAATTCATGCTTTTCAGAAATAGATTCATGGGCAATAATAAAGGAGGAGGGAACATTACTTTTTTCCGTCTGGGTTGCCTCATTTACTGGAAAAGTTTTTTTAGAAATGCATTATAGCTTAACAGAGCTCTGTTAAGACACTAACTTATAAAGCTCTGTTAAAGCAGAAGGTTCGTGTCAAGGCTTATAAATCTATACAAGCACAAACTTGAAATTACGCCGATTCCGACAGAAAAAAACGCAGTGATAATTTTAAAACTCTTCATGACATGTTAATAATGAGAATTGTATTCTACAAATTAGCTGAACTACGAAGCACACAGGGATTTGGATAGTTAAGCAATAACTGCACTTAAAAAATATTTGGATTGAATTTGTATCAGTTACATTTTAATAAAAATCTAATAAGAAATTGAAAATTTCAATAGCGCGTCAGGTTACCCGTAACTGAATTCCGTAGCACCATAAATGTTTCAAAAGTATATTAAAAGTTTACAATCTAGACACGAGGATTGAATTTCTAGTATCTGAATTAATTTAAGCTTCATTTGTGTTCGCTAGAGTCAATGTGGTGTTTCCATGTAAGCCGTCGATCAAGGTGTATGTTGAGGAACAAGTGGGGAACAAGTATCTCTTTCTTCATAGGGTAAATGTTACCTGAACACATTTTTGTTCGTTTACTTTTATTCTCCATTACTTCATCCATAGTTCAATAAGGCACTATTACGAATATTATATATTATATGTACTACGAATATTTTTTTTTGCTTAGTATTTCTATATAAGAAAGACTCCTCTAGGGCATGGATTATGTACTACGAATATTTTTTTTTTGTTTAGTATATATAGAAAAAAGACTTGGCTGGGAAAGACAATGAATCGATATAAATGGACCGTCAAGTCACTCTGGAATAAGTCCCGTAACTATACTTAGATATTAACCTAAGCTTAACAGGTGTTTATACTTTTGAAATATGAGTGCCTCTGTGGTCGAGTGGGTAGTGTGCAAGCCTGTCATGCACGAGGTTGTCAGTTCGAGTCCCAAAAAATATCTGCTCAAAAATAAATTATAATTGAATTTGCAACAATAAAAACAAAAATTATAAGTTTTCATTGTTACAGTTAAGTGTCGGAATCACACTTTTAAATAATTATATTATTCTACACCGAATAGGTCATTGTGGGATAGTTCAGTGACAAGTCGAAAGGCGTATACAAAGTATCAATTAACCCCATCCTAGGCCATCCCCATGTAAAAGTGACTGGTCCGCTTCATAGGAAGTGTTAGAACTCGGACTGGTCCCTATCACTTAAAGACCGATCACGTGACTATTCTTGTTCCATTTCCTGCAAGGTTATTATATTATATTGTTATTTATATTATTATTTATAAATTATTATTTACAAAGAAACTGTTTCATCAATTAAATGTAATTGTTTCATTGATTTAATGAAGTTTTTGTATTAACAAAATTTTTGCTATGCATGAAATTTTTAGTAGACAGCGCTGTTTTGGGAAATATCATAGAAAAGAAAATCATAAGCCCAGCCAAAGGCCACCTATGCAGAAAATGTTTGGTAGGCAGCGCCGTAATACCAGTAGAAAAAAATAACTCCTTAAGCCCGACCGGTGGCTAATGAAGAGGCCTTCAATAAGCAGAATCGTTTTGGGAAATACCCTAGAGGGAAAAATTCTTGAGCGCCACAGGAAATCTTTAGTAGGCATCGTTGTTGTGCGTAATACCATAGAATATAGAAAGAAATTTCGCCGATGAAGTAGAACCCTAGTTAGAATGTGTTGTTTTCTTTTTATTTGCATTTATTTCACTTTGCGTTATTTTCTTGGACATTTTTCAGTTTTAAAATTTATTTTTTTTTAATTTTTATTGGGACTCATCTTATTGGGACTTATTTAATTTTTTGGGAATTATTTAAAATTTTTTGGGACTTATTTCATTTATTCATACAAGGTAGAAAAACCTAGCCTCGTGGCTAAAAATTAAATAATTTTTTTTTATTATTAATTCACTTATTTTTTAATACAGGGTGTTTTTTTAGAGGTATAGAACTTCGAATTGAAATAAAAAAACACAAGAAAATCGTTTTAATGTCCATCAATTTGGCTTTATTGGAAGGATAATTTTATGCCATTAATGTTTAAATATGATTTCGGGCATGTGGCCGCCGCGGCTGGCTCGAATAAAGCCAATTCTACAGGTCCAATTTTCAACCACTTTTTCGAGCATATGGGGCCGTATGTTGGCAATAACGCCACGAATGTTGGCTTCCAAGTCCCCTAACGTTTCTGGTTTGTTGGCGTAGACGAGCGACTTCACATATCCCCAAAGAAAATAATCCAATGGTGTCAAATCACACGATCTTGGTGGCCAATTGACAGGTCCATTCCGCGAAATTATGCGCTCATCGAATGTTTCCTTCAATAAATCGATTGTGACGTGCGCTGTGTGGCATGTAGCGCCGTCTTGTTGGAACCACAACTCATCCACATTCAAAATCTTCAAAATCTTCCATAAAGTTGATGGACAAAGCTCCAATTGCTGTGCACGGTGGCGAATCGATTCATTCGGGTCCTCTTCAACACTTTGCTCTACAGCGGCAATTGTTTCTTCGGTGCGCACTGTTCGACGTCTCTGCGGATGCGTATTATCACATAGAGTAAACGTAGTGCGAAAACTATCCATGGTTAACCGAATTAATTGCTCTGATGGACGATTATGTCGACCATAAAATGGACGGAGCTTGCGGTAAACTTCGCGAACTGAACCATTATTTTCGAAATAAATTTGCACGATTTGCAAGCGTTGTTCTTTTGTCAACCTGTTCATGATGAAATGGCAAACCAAACTAAATATTAATCACTTGACAGCTGACAAAATGGCCGCCAGTTAAAAAAGTGATGCCAACTTAAAGTTCTATACCTCAATAAAAAACACACATTACAACAAGTCCCATTCATTGGGAGTTATTTCATTTTAAAAATTAGGACTTATTTAATTTTAGTTGGGAATTATTTCATTGGAACTTATTTTGTGACATTGATGCAAATAGCAAGACAATTGGGCCATTTGTAGCACTTTTGGAAGTTTGATATCCTAAACTACTTTAGCCCTTTCTTTTGTACAAAATGTGGTACGGGAAGGGAAATTTTTGTGCAGCATTTTAAACATCTAACTCTTCTCCGTATGGATATTTTTTGCCCCTTTCAAAAAACGCGGGAAGATACCCTTAAATGAAGATATCACGGGTTGAACATATACAAGGCAATTATGTAAAAAATTCCGCAGGAAATTTCTCCCAGAGAACAATTCCAACTAATAGCAAATGATAGGGAAAACAAAAAATTCTAATTGGAAAGGGGAGAAATTTCCTGCGGAAGTTTTTACATAATTACCCTGATAGGGTGTCTTCGACATTTTTATTGAATAAACATAAATAATTTTAAGTTTCCAGTATGCCAAGGATATAGAAGAAATTTAACCGCTAAAATGAGTGTGTGTCTCTTTTCACTGGGAATTTGCTGGTTAATAAAGTCTAACAACATCAGATTTTAAGAATTATTTCAAAGCATCGAGTCCGCAAAGAAATATAACACTAGTTAATGTTGAAATTATCATATGGATACAGTAGTTGTTAATTAGCGTAGACAGACAGATACATTAATAATGAATAAATTGATCAATGTGTGACAGATTCGTTGGTAATAAGACAAAAAAAACATGTAATTAACTACAAGAAATGCATACATACTCGTACAACATTTGAATATTTAAACGTCTACATCATTAATGCCTTTAGTTGTTTTATTGTAATGAAATTGAAAGTTTAACCAGTTCTCCGACTGTTACTACTGTTGCTTAACAATTTTCTTCTGATCATTTTCCAATGAAAATAAAATGAGAAGGAAAAAAAACATCTCATAATAATGGTCATAAAGCTTAATTTTTTTTTCTGTTGACGCAACATTTTAACAAGATCTTTTAGGTAAAATGTACAAAGACATTTCGTTTATTTTTTGCACGTATTACACTGTTTACAATTGAGTTATATAAATACATATGTACATACATATGTTGAAGTAGCCTCCTATTATGAAATTTTGTCAACGCCACTTCAATAATATAACCAAAAAATTTACACTTGCTAAGTCGTTATCGATAACAATTGACTGCTATTGAGAGAATCTTGAAATGTTAATGGTCTTAAGCTTAAATTAGACGTGACATAGCCATAATGCCATAGCCATAACCAAACCAAAATTCAATTGGTTTCTATGGTGAGAGTTATGACGAGTCTCTCTCACTCTCACTCTCACCATAGAAATCAATTGAATTTTGGTTTGGTTATGGCTATGGCGTTATGGCTATGTCACGTCTAATTTAAGCCTTAGACAGGGGCTGCCCGTATCAGAGAATTATTGTCGAGAACAATTGCCGTTTTCATTTTATTGTACTGATGATGAGATGTCTCACAGTGGGATAGTTTCATACATTTTTGGCACGAAGCATTATATTGACTAAATTAAGAAAAAAATGGAATGGCTCACGAAATCCAAATCGATTTTTTTCGCATAAAATTTTTCCTATACATAGATACATCGTCGGGTGGTTACTGGTTTGCCGATCAGTATATTAGGAATTCATTATTATTGCGGCAAACCAGTAACCACCCGACGACATATGTATTCCAAATAATCTTTGGATGGTTCATGTCTTAGGCTGGCTATAAAAGGGTCTGATTGATGAAACCAGGAAAAAATAAAATAAAAAATTGTATTTAAATAAAATGATTTTTAGTAAAAATATTTGCGATAATTAAATTTACCGCCACGTCCAAAAAGTTTAAAGGTTAAAGTCAAATGGTGTTATCTAGAAAATCGTCGTAAATATATACTGAATTGCGTAAAAATATAAGTAATTTCTTGCTTAGCACCCTTGCATGGACTTTACTACTCCAATTTTTCAAAGGTAAAATATAATTTTTCTAGAAAAACGCCATAAATGCACATTTCATATTTCAAAATACGAGTTTCGACACCGAAATCCCATTGTGCGTCGTACAGTAGCGATTTAAAAAATGATAACAGAGTTTCATTTGAGAATTTATATTGAAAACAGAACCAAATTTTGTTATATTATTCTTATTTTCTTAATTTATTATTTTAATTTTCTAAAATTTTTTGCCTTAGGCGACACTGTGCAGAATTGCAGGGAGTAAACGCTTTTAATTAATTGATATTAATTAGGAATTTTTTGTTCTTTTATTAATCAACGTCTATTGCATTTCGTTCCTGCTTATGGAACCCATCGTTATTATGAATGAGAACTTGTTTGTAAGTTGGTTGCAGTTGTTAAGGAGAGATCGCACTATCGCCGAAATGTACCGATTTTCGTCGTATCACTGTAATAAAGTTATAGGTAATAAACTAAAACGGCCTTACTCCTCAATTAAGAATAAGTCTATATGGGTTTATTATCACTACAGTACTCGTATAGTGAAATTTCCTATTTGAAAAATAATAAAATTTTTGTTTATTAATCATGACTTAATGGGAGTGGGCCGACGAAAATCGGTACATTGCGACGAAAATCGGTACATTGGCTTTAGAGTTAAAAATTTAACAAAAAAAAACTTAATCATTAAAAAATAATTATAAACAAAATTTTCCCTTAACCAAATCAATTTTAAACGAGTAGCAGCACCCATCACTCACTCACCCACTCACTGGCAAAGGAAACTGTGTAAGTTTGCAAAATAAAAACAAATTGTCTGGTGTATTTAGTATGCCACTACGGCGCACTTACAATATGTGTGTTCAGTGACCGTGGCCTTTATGCTTGTTTCTTCCTTTTAAAACGTTTGTTGCTGTGCTGTGCAGCTTAGAGCAAACGACCAAGAACAAGTTTTTCCTGTCAGTTGCTCACTCACTTGCTCACGCTCAGTTGGCGTTGAGTTGATTTTTGTTTCTTTAAAAACGTTTGAAGGTGAAGGCGATCTTGAAGAAACTTGTTTCAAGCACGCCAATTCGTATTGCAAATGTGTGTATGTATGTGTATGTCTGCGCAATAAATAAATATCCTTGGCTTGTAAAGCAAGTGATTTTTTTTTTCTAGTTTTTGGCATAAATAAATATAATAAAAAGATTGCACAGGGTGCTTACAAATTGTGGAGACAAAAATCTGTCAGTTTTGTGTATAGATTTTTAATTTTCAATGACCTTGTATTGCACTTTCAATTGTACGAGTATAAGTAGGTATGCATTTGTTCCAATATTTGTTTGTAAGCTGCAAAACAAACCTTATCTTACGAAAATGGAACTTCCAATTTCATAATACAAACTGGTTTTGTTGCATACAAATTTTATTTTTAAACACAATCTTTACATACCTATTGCCTTTTTGGTTGTCGTGAATTTTAAACTGTGCAATAAGAACGTTGAGTTTGAAGTTGTAACAAACAATCGGTAAGAAGACTTGAAAATATTTAGTAAAAAAGAAACAGATAGTCCAAAAAATATGCCAAGATTCAAATATGAGATCTATTTTCTAATGAGGACTATGTAAAATTTTTCAAAATTCTTCTTTTCACTAGTTTTTCGTCATATATTTGTTGTACGTTTTTGAAAAAAAAATCGCTGTTTTAGAGTTACACTACACAAGTTCACTGCACCAGTTTGGCACTGTACAGTTCGTTTGTGTACTGTATGATGGTGATTGTGCTATTTACGCAGTGAACTGAGTAAATATCAAAACGATTTTGATATTTGTTCAAGTTTGAAAACTGTACAGTGAACTTGTGTTGCAAATGCTCAGTTGTCTCGTGATTTTTTAAGAGTTCAAAACAAGAAATGAGCGCAGAATAAATATTCTGGACAGAGTTCCTAGAATTATACAAGGAATCACCTGCGTTATGGCACATTAAAATAAAAACTGCACAGTTTACTTGTATAGTGTATGTCACAAGCTTAGTTTACGCAGTGCCAGACTTGAGCACTGAACTTGTGTAGTGTATGGCCGGCATTACATGGTCAAATAGCTCAAATTTTAAATTTATTTGTTGCAATAAGAAATAGAAATCGGCTGCGCCAAAAAAGTTAAAAAAAAACAACAAACAATTTCTATATTCTTATGAATAGAACAGGCTAATGTTCGTAACGCTTTTTAAGCCAAATTACATGTGATAATTATTATTTGGCTTAAAAAGCGTTACGAACATTAGCCTGTTCTATTCATAAGAATATAGAAACAAATACAGTTCGAAAAATAATTATTAATTTAATTATAACAAACAATTTGGTTCAGCATGTCGTCGGATTCAGGTCAATGCAATCGTCCTGATGATATTCTGTATTTTCGTGTTTAAGCTGTCAAAAGTTGTTTGCACTATATACTTTAGTTCATGTTTGTGTGTGTTTCTGACAACTTAAACATAAAGTTGTTTTTTGTATTGCTGTGTTTTTGTAGAGTTGCATTGAACTGATAAATAGGCCTTGGTCGGATTGTTACTGGTTTGACGCAGTAATAATGTATTCCTTATATACTGTGCGGCAAACTAGTAACCACCCGACGATGTGTTGCCTACTTTTTTTTGCATTAAGGCAATATTTATTGTCATTGAAAGTACTTAAAAGGCAAAATGGAATAATTTCTTGGCCATCTTTTAATTCTATAATTCTCAATAACTTATAAGAATTGAGGAATTGTGATTAGTGAAATCGCGTGCTGTTGCGTATCAGCTGACAAAATCCGTAACATTTAATAAACATTTTGATGCATAAATGCTCATTTACCCGACGGTAATGTAATGTAAAAGTAACGTAGGACCCAGCTGATCGATATTTTTATATGAGAAGTAGGTTACGTTACATTACTACTCTATAACCATTTTCATTACCTTTCACATAACGATCAGCTGTTTCCTACTGTTGCAGTTACATTACATTACAGTCTGGTAACTGAGCCTTAAGACTCAGTTAGCCGGCTCTAATGGAATGTAACTGCAACGGTAGGAAACAGCTGATAGATATTGTTATGTGAAAAGTAATGAAAATGGTTGTAGAGATGTAATTAGAATGGAAGAATCTGTACATTACTTTTCACATAACAATATCGATCAGCTGTTTACTAATGTTGCAGTTACATTCCATTACAGTCGGCTAACTGATCCTTTGTTAAAAATTTATTGGGAACTTTTGCTTCGTAAAAACTGCAGAAAATAAATTTTCACGTGGCAAACGTCAATTCTTGACATACATATACAATAGGGTTGCAATAGTGCATGACTTTTTGATTTCAATACGCTTGGACCCCTAATTTTGAAAAGTTGGATGGAATGGGTGTACCTGGGTCCTCATTGCGGTCAGAAGTAGGGAAAAACGATGCTAAATCCAGAAAAAGTTTCACAACTGTTCCTGAGTTGCTCCTAGAGGGGTAAAACGTAAGACTAATATTTTCGCCCCTACATTTTTTATGCATATACCAACCCCCTATTGCGCTCCTTAAGAGGTCTCCCATACCAAGTATTATTTTTTATACAAAAATTTATAAAAAAAAAGTTAAAATTTATAATTTCAATTTCTCAATTCATCCTAAATTTATTACACTTTCAGTTATTTAGTTAAAGTTTTGTTGTACATTAGGGAAACACGCAATATTTTTTTTGCGTGTTTGTTGCATTTGCAAACTTTATAAATAAGTTTTTCCACACTATTAAGTAATTAGTTTAAATTATTGCAAATATAAAAGTTTTCCATTTTTATTGTTGAACTCATCATCTTCATTTGATTTTTGTTCGTCTTGTTTACGGAAGCATCAATTTTCGTTATTTGCTTTTTTTTTTTTCATAAATAATTTTACATAATTGTTGTTTAATACAATAGATATTTATTTTGAAAACTGATGATGATCACATTTGGCACATGTGGAGAAAAACTTGAAAATGATTTTCTTATTTCTGTTTAATTTGAAAATCATCCATTAGTTGGTATAGACGCGGAAATGTGTTTTGAGGTTTTGGCATCTTCATTGATCTCGGTTTAGGGAAATTTTATTATTATTTAATTTATTGTGCGTTAAAGAGAAACTGTTTATTGTTTTATGTGTTTTCTTTTAATGTAAAATATAAAAAGGAAATGTTAGCAAGTTAGAGGATTTTTCTTCTGTTAAAATCGTGGTTTGATTAGAAAAGGATTTCTATAAGTCGATTAACTCTCCATAAAAAATTAACCGAAAGAAAATGGACAAATATTATTTATATATTCGGAAAAAAATAAAATGTATTTGAATCTATGTATTAAGAAAAATTTGTAGAAAATTTTTAAATAAAATACATTTTATACTTATTTTTAAATTTTATGAATATAGGGTTAACTACATACATATATACATACTTACAAACAGCTATTCACAACTAATTAGAAACGCTCTTTTTAAAAATATCACCAATATTTCAACTATTTTCGAGCAACTGAAGATAGCAGGGTGCCAGTACCAGTGGTCGATGTGAAGCTGTGCTGAAGGCAAAAGGATTTTGCAACAGAAAACTATAAATAAGTAAAGCAGCCCACACATTTGCAATATCATTGTGCAATTTTTCGTATTGTGCAATAATATCGCTAATATGTATGTCACATCTAGAAGTGGCACAATATATTGCCAAAAATCAAAATACTTTTATTGTTCAACCAAAAGAAGTGCAATATACTGTGAGATGTGTTTGCAACATTGTACTATTTTTCCGCAAAGGTCAACGCCAATCATTAGAGAAATTGTTTGTGCAGTGAAAACTACATCATACAAATATTATAAATGTGAAAGTTTGTATGTTTGGATTTTGAGATGGATGGTTATAGGTTATGTTCACTTTTTATTGTGAGAAAGTTGTGCCATATATATATACAATAATATTGTATAATGGATGGGCCACTTAAGAATGAAAACTCAATATCATGATTTTTTAATGGTTTGTAAACGTTTCTAATTAGGTATCGCAGTCACGTTTTAAATAATAAATGAGTTAATTTTTTTTTATAAGCTATATACATATATATTTATGTAGTATATAACGTAATATATGTGAATATGTATACATACATATGTATATGTATATACGTATGGAGTATATACCAATCTATTTCTTTCTAAAATATTAAATACATGCATACATACGTGTAATTCATAGAGAAAAAGTAAAAATCAATTTTAGTGGATTACTTTTATATACCAAAAAAGTTTAAATTTTCCAACCCTGGAATCATCCTTTTTTTTTTTTTTTTTTTTAAAGAGAAGTAACACTCAGGCAATTAATGCCTACTACTATTACTAGGTGTTACCTTCTTTAGGAAAGGGATAGTGAGAGAGAAGACAGGTGGTGAAGGAAGAGATAGAGGAAAGCTTCATTCTTTTACAACTCTGCTTTTTCGCACGTTTTGAATAATGCAGTGTTGCAGCGCCTCTCTGATGTTAAATGAGGCGTATTAATTTTTTGAAGCTGTGTCTTGTAGCCATTTTATTGATTATTTTACTTCGCCAATGATTTTAGATTTTTCTTAATTCTGACACCAATCTTTTTCTTTCTAAAAGAAAAAGAATAAACTAATTTTAGTAGATTACTTTTAGGTACAAAAAAAGTTTAAATTTTCCAACCCTGAAATCGCCTTCTTGATTTATTTTGATTTTTAATACCAATTTAATTCTTGCTGAGATATAAAATGGATTAAATTAACAAACAAAACAAAAATTAGTTTTGACTTTAAAAAAAAGTTTAAATTTTCCAGCTCTGAAGCCGTCTTGTTATTTTGCTGATTTTCGACATCAATCTATGTTAGACCGCTTATGATATAACAGTGCAAGAGCGAAGTCTTTGGCTGTTCTGGAAAATTCGGAAACCCGATTTCACGTACAGACAGACGGACATCGCTTATACGCCTTCTCTATTCATAAGGACCCAGATAGTATGTATATACAAGCCTTATGGGTTGCATATGAATATTATATTATATATTATCCTTTACCATTTTTGGTGAAGAGAATAAAAAAAATAGACAATTGGTAGCATTTTATGTAATTTTTAGGCGTTTCTAATTATTTGTTAACAGCTGTATATTTTTATTTTTCGATGATTGAATTTGTCATATTGAAGCGCGCATGAAAAACAACAACAATTTTCGCTTGTTTTAAGTTTTATCAGACGTTCCTCAATTAAAAAACATTCACCCATATTGCGTATGTCGAGTCGAGTATTCGCCTACGACAGTTGTGTCTAGTATATAAAATTAAGATTTTCAATAAAAAAATCTTTAAATTCAAAATATCTAATAAAATTCCTTTTTTTGTGATTTCCTTTCCATTACAGATATGACGTTGGTCATGATGGCTATCTGGATTTGACTGAACTCAAATATATGATGGAAAAATTGGGTGCACCACAAACTCATTTGGGCCTTAAAGAGATGATTAAAGAAGTGGACGAAGATAATGATGGTAAAATTTCATTTCGGGAATTTTTACTAATTTATCGTAAAGCACAAGCCGGTGAACTAGATTCCGAATCTGGTCTTAATGCATTGGCCCGTTTAACCGAAATCAGCGTAGAAGAAGTTGGAGTTAGTGGAGCCAAAAATTTCTTCGAAGCCAAAATTGAACAGCAATTAAGAAGTAATAAATTCCATGACGAAATCAGACAGGAGCAAGAAGATAGACGTCGCCAAGAGGAGGAGAAAGCAAACCGGCGTTTATTGTTTCAACAAAGAGCTGCAATTTTCCAATAAATTTCCTAAACGCAACAACAAATATTTTTACATACAAATTAGATAAGACAAAGGAAGCCATCCTGTGAAACACTAGATGGAACCTAAAAGGGATGAAATGTATTTGCAATTATAAATAAGACATGCCCCAACAATTTTTTAAGCTTTAATGTCAACATACATAACTAATATATTTTAAATTAAGTTTTACTTTTCCTTTAGTTTAATTATTGCGATTTATTTTTATTATATTTTATTTGATTTTAATTTTTTTGAGCAAAGTAGAAAGTTTAGATTTTAGCATAAATTTAAAGAAACTTATCATTTAGGGTTTTATTTTTTTTTTTTTTTTTGCTAACATAATATGTTAAGTCAAATAAGCCTTATTGGTTATTAAACGTATTTATGTATTTTGTTAAAGAAAAAAAAACTTTTACGAATAAGGCTTTGAAGATTGAGTAATTTCTTCGTATTACCGACCACACAATTACATCACATTAAATTAGTTTTAATTAAGAAAAAAGTTGCGAACCATACACGGTGCATCACAGTTTTACTAATCTATACATAATCATTATCATAATCATTAAACATGCATACATATATACATACATTAGTTTTTGAAAAATTATATTTAAATTAAACTTTTAAATACATACTTCATTCATATATAAGACTATACTACATATACATATATTTACTATATAACAATTTTTTTTTTTAAATCACTAGATTTACAACAGCTTTATAGAGAATTAAAACATTTATACGAGTATATCGTTACCTTAATATAGAAAGGCCTTAACTCATAATTTTTTTGAAATCGAAATATACAAAAAACTCGATTCAAAAAAAATAATGAGTTAGGGCGTTTCTATATTTATGTAGCGGTATGTAACTTAAATCAAATAATAATCATATTCAGCCTGATTTTGTAAGGTGTTGGCGAGGTAAATCTTGGTGCTAATGGAAGTAAACTAGTACAAGTTTAATTTAATCTATTTAAAAAACCCCAAGACTCTCATCGCCTTACACAATCAAGCTGATTATTAATAATTCAATTATTGTATCGAAAAAAAATTAATAAATTAATAATAATTTTAGAGAAACGACATCTTCTCCGCAGATTAAAGATAAAAATGTACATACAATGTACATACATACATAGTCCCCCTTATTGTGGTTGGCGTATTTCGACTTCGACTACGATGTGCTTGTAATAATCTAGAGCAAAAATTTCGAAGTCGAAATGTCAAGCCTTACAACCAAGTCAAATAATTTATCAAACTTTAAAAAATGTTCTTATAATTCTAACATTTTGTTCGAACTAGAATATTTTGCATATGCTTTCTGTTATTTCAAACTAAATTAATTCCCTGTAAAGCTGTTGGGTTACTGCGTATTTCGAATTTGCATAACTAACAATATTGAGCTTTAAAAAAGTCTTCTTTCGATACGAAATACATGCTCAAGAAGCCTGGTGTAATTGCTAATTTTATCACCTTGATTAAATACAAATCGCTCATTTACTCAAAGAACGTCATAACTCAAAAAAAAACTAGTTTGCCGGGAAACGAGTTCGAAGTTTTTAATTTATACACAGCTTAATGGAAAAAGAAAGTTTTAATTTGCTTTCAAGAGTTGAGTAAACAAGATATTTGTATGAAATTTTTATACAATATGAAGAACGATATGAGGATTAATTATGCATCATTAACTTAAAAATTCCATTTTTGAGCTATGACGTTGTTTGAGTAAATGAGCGAAATGTAATTATGTCCAGTCAAAAGATAATAAAATATGTGTTGGAAAACGAACGTTTTCAAAATGATTTCAAACCGATCGCTTCGAAAAGTTGTGATGAATTCGGATCGATTTTATATATAATTTTTAAGTCAATCTCAAGTTGGTGAAATTTATGGAAAAACTACTAACAACAAATGTTAAAATTATTGACAAAACGGCTATAGCAAACACTACTTTTACATGTTTTCTTTAATCTATTTTAAAATGGACGAAAATTGAAATACGGCTCGATATATACATTTAATCAGGGTATAATATAAACACACGATTCCATATATATATATATATATAAATTCTACTTAAACGCATAATTTTATATTAATATATCTACAATACAAATTTTATAATTAGTCACTTACATACATATATTTTGACGTATAAAATAATATTCATTTTATTCTATTACACGCTCACTGTTTGCTGAATTATTCTCTTCTTTGAAATATTTGTTTAGTGCCAACTTTTACAACAAACTATAAATTAATAACAAGTTGTTTAATTCCTTTGAGATGAATTGAAAAACTGTTTTACTCAGGGATAGTACATTCATTTGAGAGAGATAGAGAGAGAGAATAATCACTTAATTCGATAAATTAATTAATTATAAAATATCTCCTGGCACTATAGCATGTTTTAGTAATCTTTAATAATTTTCCCCCGTGAAAAAATGCCGGACCCATATTACGATTGTCGACTTTTTCGATTCGACTTTGACAGCTTGGACTATATTAAAGAAAATTTTCATTTAATTTTAAATTACAAAAACCTAAAATTCAATAAAAACCCACTAAAAAGTCAGCTTTTAATAGTTTGTTTTTGAAATCACCATGATTTTCACAATAGTAAAATTAATTTCTAAAAATATTTTCATGAAAAAAAAACATTTTGTTGATTTTTGATGAATACCAATTTTATAAAGTTTGTCACATTTATTTCATTTTTGTTTCAAGTTTTGTCATTGTGACAGAAATTTAGAATACGTCTATAAGTTTAATACCTTAAAGTTTTGGATATTATCCCACGAGGTGTATTTAATCAGGTGGCAGCACAGAAAACCTGATTATTTTTTGGCCCAAGCTGCCACACATTGTCAAAAGTAGTTTTTTTTACAAATTCAGGGAATTAAAAAATTTGGGGGCAAATCACGGCATTCGATACGACTCGTAATTTAAAAATATTTCAATAGAGTTTATATGGAAATATTTTAAATTACGAGTCGTATCGAATGCCGTGATTTGCCCCGTGTATTTTTTGTCTAATAAAAAAAATTTAAACAAAATAAATGAATTATTATAAATTTAAAAAAATTGCTGTAAGGACAGTTTTTTATATTTACGCGTGGTTTCTTGCTTTTTTCTGTTTATTTTATGCCTTATATTTTTTATGCTATATACGTATATTTTGTTACAAGTATTTTATTAGTTAAATTGTGTATGAATATCGTTTTAATATAAGTTCTAACGCAATAGTTTTTTTATTTTTTTAATATAATATATGTATGAATGTATTTCTTTTTTATACCTGTCGCGTTTTTAAGCAATATCTTCTTTCAGTTTTTTTAATTTTTATTTTAGTGCCATTTTGTTTTGTTATATATGTATGTATTTTGTTCTATTTAAAAAAATATCAAATCAATATAATGTTAAAACTGTTCTATATTATTTTTTTAGCATTTAATTTATATTTACTAAAAAAATTTTCTACTGCAGTTAAATCGTTTCATGATGATTACTACGATGATTTATTTTATTTTTCAGATTTTATTTTTCATGTTTTATGTAAATATATAATTTTCTTTAATTAAAGACAAAAGTTTTGTTTCTTCTTTTTTATCATTATGTGTTAATTTTATGTTCAATTACTTATTCTGCTTAAATACAGTATTTGTAATTATTTAATATAAATATGTATGCATTATTATTGTCATGTATTTAATAAACAATTTATAAAATATTATTTTTAAGTGTAAATAATCTAATCTATATACATACATACATATAAAAATAAATAAAAATAATTATTCAAATACTAAATGTCCATTCGTTTTAACTTTAGATTTAAGTTCTATATACATATAGTAAAGCAGAAATGAAATGAACTTCTCCATGTAAGTTTTGGGAACAAACATACATAATCATAATCATAATCATGTTACTTTTTAATTTAAAACTTTACATATCTGCCACAGATTTTGTACGCAAGCGAAAAAAAAACACAATTTTCCCTTAGCTTAAATAAAAAATTATTAAGCTTTGATTAATTAGCACATTAACAAAATCTCACAAATAGTCTCAAGTTAGAAATAAACAAAACGAAGTACATAAATAGATTAATTATGATTAATATGTTAGAAATATGAAGTTACAAGAAGCGCAGGCGTTCTTCAAACAGTATACAGACATACAAACATACATACGTGTTGCAAAATGAAAAACAAGATGAGAAAAAACAATCACCCTTATTCTAATTGTTGACATCGACGTCGCGTTAACACAATACCAACAAATTGGGGCTAGTTTACTCGCTCTCGAAAACAATTTTGTGCTACTGGCAATCTATTTCCTTTCCCTAAGGTCTAGAAAATAGCATAAACCTGCCAACAGGAGTCATTTGTTTTCGCCAACGGATACACAAGCCTTAATTTTTTGGTATTGTGTTGAAGTGACGTCGATGTCGACAATTAGAATAAGGGTGAATATCAATAAAAACAAAACTATACAAAAAAATATTTCAAATAACAATGTTGAAATATCGACAAAAAGAAATAAAATATTTATGTAAACGCGTTACATAATTCATAGCAAAGGGTCAACCCTTATTAGTAAAGTCAATCGCATCATCTGATTACAATTAACTTGTGTACTCTTCTAAGACATAAGAAGCTACGAAAAGAACGAGAGGGCATTTCAAACGCTCTAACACATTGGTTTTTAGTTTTGAACATCGTTTGACCCCATGCGCCTAATTAAAGTTAAAGTTTAAAATTACTCAAAAATCAGAAACGAATTTCTTGTTTATTGTTCTAACGATAGTATAAACGAGAAATAAGAATACTCATGAGCTATCACTTAAATGATTTTAATTAAATTAAATCTCGCTCACCATCTCCAAAAATAAAATATGTGACATGACTTTTCTTTCATTCATGGCGAAAGTGTTAAAGAAACTACAAAAAACACGGATTATTAATTACATGGAAAATGTGAGTGCATACTTTAAGGCTTTACTTTTTCAAAGGTTTTCAAGTTGGCAAAAATTTCCATTAAAATTCTTCAATTGGCGGCATGTCTCTTAAGTCTTTTCAACCATGTACTCAACAAAATATACAACGAAATTCGAAAGACTAAAGACAGCAACAGACAATTAATGAATTTTTGGTATTTTTACGTTTTTTGCATTTATCTCGGAAACGCGTGGCCGAAAACAGCCGGAAAACCCCATACGTACGAATTCCACCAGCTCAATCCGAAAATCACCATTAAATTTTGATTCGGCCGAATTTTCATATTTTCCGAGTTTGGGTCTTAAGTCTTTTGAGATTTTTCTTCAAATACAGCTGCAGCATTAACTCAAAAGACTTAAGACACATACCTGAAAATGAGGAAATCCAAGGAAAATCAGCCTTCAAGTGAATTTTTTATAATCTTTTAATATTCGTGCAGGTGCTACTATCAATTGCGGTATATTTGTACTATCGTATATACTTAATATATTCGTTAAAGGAACAAAAAACAATTATTTTCTTAGGAAAATTCTGAATTAACATTGTGAATAATAAACCCCTGTTTCTCTAAATGCGAACGATAGATTCGATCGAATATTAATATTGGAAACAAAAACAAATTTCAGTTTCTTGTTTTTGTTTTTAATATAAATGTCCGATCGAATCTATCGTTCGCATTTAGAGAAACAGGACCTAAATTATATACTTAAATTTCAAAATTTTTAAAGCAATTTTAAAATTGCTATCGATCACTGTTGCCAGATAATTTTAAAAAATAATAATAATTTTAAACAATAATTTAAAAAATCTGCAACAATAAAAACACCTTCATTTTGAATTGTTTTCCATTTTGTTTTCAAATTAACATAAATTACCTTGTTATACAAAAGCATATGCTGCTATTACATATTGTTTTCTAGAAATAAACATTAACAAAAGGATAAGGAAAAATATATGCACAAGTTTTCTACATAAAACGTAAGAAAATAGTACATATACATACAAATCTGTGTAAATAAATATACAGACATACATACATATGTATCTCACACTAAATCATAAACAGTCTCAACCCAAAAATCCCAGATGCTCAGAAGTGACACAAAACTCTTCAAGAAATCTTTGCTGCAAAAGACATTTTTGCGGCACATGAAAAAATAAAACCATTTTCATAATTTTGAGTTGTGAATGTTTATGATTTAGTGCGCCATATGTAGTATATATGTAACAGTAACACCATGATTATTTCTTTTACGGAGTAAAGAAAAACACTAAATATTGATGATACACAAGCATTTCAGAAAATCTGCAATTTGGCAGTGAAAATCTGCAAATCTCACTTTATAATTTTTGCAATGAAAAATCAGCAAAATGCAGAGAAATCTGCAAGTCTGGCAACAGTGCTATCGATGCTAAACATGATAATAAACAAAAAGATTCAACTTGAGGCTGATTTTCTTTGAATTCTCCCATTTTCATGTATGTGCCTTAAGTCTTTTGATGCTCATGCTGGAAGAAAAATCCCAGAAGACTTAAGACCCAAACTCGGAAAATATGAAAATTCGGTCGAATCAAAATTTAATGGTGATTTTCGGATAGAGCGGGTGGAATTCGTACGTATAGGGTTTTCCGGCTGTTTTCGGCCACGCGTTTCCGAGATAAATGCAAAAAACGTAAAAATTGCAAAAATTCATTAATTGTGTGTTGCTGTCTTAAGTCTTTCGAATTTCGTTGTACATTTTGTTGAACACCTGGTTGAAAAGACTTAAGAGACATGCCGCCAATTGAAGAATTTCAATCGAAATTTTGGTCAACTTGAACGTCTCAGAAATCGAAAGCCTGAAAGTATGTTTTGGTATTTTCTTGGTTATTATTTTGATGTAAATAAAAAATATGTAGAATTAATAAATTAAATATTTTTTAAATTACAAAATTTCAAATACATACAAATGTGGTAGAATTAATGCAAACTTAAGTAAAATTTTTGATATTTACGGTGTTGGAATTTATTTTGTTGTAATTTCCAAAATGTGTGCAACGTCGTTCACATTGTGTTTTTTATATGGAAAGCAAGGACACACAACGAAGAATATCTTAAATGGCAAACGTTGCCACTAGAGCACACTATTGCGATGTCACAAAATGCTATAGTGTACTCGACATAAGTGACGAAATTGAACTAGATGTTAACGAATTCCTCCACACAATTTGACATCGGCGCATAATGTAGTTTGAACCCACCATTAATTACATCTAAGCGTGATTTCTAATGTGAAATTTTATGGCAAAATTCGTTAAGATCATGTTCAATTTTGCCACTTATGCTAACTTCGTGGCAGTTTTTCGTTATACATAATTCTGATAGTGTTTTAGTGGTATAAGAACGCTGTATTAGTAAACGTAAAGTCACATTTTTGTGTTTGCAATACTGTGGTGGTGCACAAATTTTGGAAGAGTTGTAATTTTGTATTTACAGTGTTGTGGGGGTACGTATTTTTTGCGAAGTCACAATTTCGGTGTGGGTAATTACATAGTCAGCTCGCCAGATTGCTATGGACGCCACGTTCGCAAATTAAGTGTTAGTTTAATCATTTAATGCACAGTTTAAATTTCTTAGAGAATTTTCCATTTTTTGATCGTAAATGCAAAGAAGGATATAAGAGAAGAAAACAACAGCAACTTTTGCTTACCAGTAATTTAATAAAGTTCAATTTATAACATTAACAGAACCACTTCTTCCAAAAATAAATAAAACTACACATGATTTAATCATTTGTATCAATTTATTTAAAAAAAGACTTTCCACTGAAAACTGAATTACATAAAAAACTTGCTTATAAAAAATTAACAAAGTCTGAAGCAGAGAGAAATGAAAATCATAAAAAAATTATTTAAATTTTTATATAAATTGGAATAATAAGAGACAAGCTTCGAAAACAAAGCCAGGAGAACATTGCTTAGAAATGCTTAGAAATTAAATGAGAATGTTTTGTTATTTTAAAACTGTAAATGTAAATTCATAAAAAGGAGTTTGTTTTTGTTGTTTATTAAAAAAAGGGCTTTTTTATTTGGAAATACATAAATAGTATAAGGCCAACAGATTAATAACATAATTGCTCTTTAATGACCATTAAAAAGTTTTTAAAGTTCTTTTTTTTATTTTAAATTTCAAAAGTGTAAGAAAAAATGCTTTGTTAGGTGGTCTTTTAATTAAATTCAATCAACATAATTATCGGCTATTTAAACGTTTTTGTATGCTGTATCATTTGACTTTTGTTCACTTAACTATACGAGTATATGGTATGTTTGCTGCAATTTTATCATTTATGTATATACTTGTTCAATCCATAATCCAACCCGCGTTGCAATGTTCACGCGATTACTAAATAAGAAATATTTACAGTTGTTGTTAGTACTATTCGTTATAGTTTTATTTTAAATATTTTCAAAATGGTTGCATTCAAATTTTTCTGAAAATTACTTAAAAATAGAACATTTTTATTAGAATTGGTGTGAACAAGTAAACCGACGAAAAGTGCACATGCATGTGTATATCAATATCTACATGATATAATAAAATATGTATGTGTAAGATCGGTTGTGAATTGAACAAATGTTGAAAGGAAAAATTATTAACAGCTATATATGTATATAATTAAAATTCATTAACATATTCCAGTAAAACGTTTTTTTACTTAACCAAATATTACTATTATTTTTATTTTTTAATTTTTTTTTATAAAATATTAATTTTTTTCTAGTTTGCAGTTATCTTTAAGCTTTTATAAGAGACAACTGCTTTTTTGTTTCCTTGTTATAATAGAATAAAACTATTAACTAGATTTTTTATTAAATATTACAGCACACACAAGAGTCGATACGATGATGTTGAGATGTTTCGGTTGGTTTTTTCTTGTTGTCATATATGGCTGTAGTGTAGTTGATAATTTCTAGCGTATCAACATTTCCTTCAATCTTGGTTGCATTGCTTTCTTTTTACAAATATGACTGATGTTGTTGCTGATGCTGTTGTTGTTGTTGTTGTTGTTGTTGTTGATGTGAATGTTTTAGTAGGAAATCATTTGCTGATGTGGGAAATCATTTCAGTTTGGCGTAAGCATCAACTTTTTTATGGAATTGATTAAAATATTCTAGTGCCAAGTTTTGGGTTTGATTGAAAGTTTTACTTAAATTTTCAGGTGACAAACGTCCACTGAACGAATTTGGATGATAAGTAATGGGGAAATGAAATAATTGTGTGTAGAAACAAATTAAAAGCATTAACAAAACTTACACTAGTACTTGGGTCTTGAAGAAAGCCACTGTTTTACCGTATACATCCGATGAAACGGTCCTTACAGTTCCTGCTGCATTTTCAATTTTCTTGGGAGCACCGGGCACGTATTGCTCCAACTGTAAAATAAAAGGTTTTATGTTGAGTCGTTATTGAATTCTTTTAATGTATTTATATTTTTTTAATATTCTTTTTTTCTTTTGTAAAAGCAATGAATTAGTTTATCTGTTTGCAATAAAAAAATTAAACATTCTGCTTAAAAAAATATATTCTGCCTTATCCAATAAATAAATAAATAAAACACACAAAAATAAACTAAACTAAAATTATGTACTAGTATTAATTTATACTTGTCGATGGATAAAAACTATTATATAAAAGATTTAGAACAGAAACTTTTCTTTAACAAAATCTTTTTTTGCAATACTACCGAAAAAATTGTTAGTCTGTTTTATAAGTGCATAAAACCACAGTGGATGAAACACATACATATTATAAGAAGATTAATGTTTAAAAAAAATTAGAAAGTTAAAGGTAATAAAAATTAGAGAAAAAATATGACGAGCTTAATCATGTTATAAAAAATATGATGTCATACCAATAACAAATATTCAAAGCTTCGACAAGAAATATGATTGTGAGCTATTGAATAAAACAAAATACATGTAGATATATAAAATTATTAAATAAACTTACAAATTCAGCGGCTACTGGTAATTTGGCATTAAATAAGTCTCTGCTGGCGGTGAATGCATTGCAAGCCACATTACGCAACAATTTGGAAACGTCACAGATCAATTGGCAAACAGGTTTCGTGTAGGGTGGCAGATTCTTTTCAGTCCATTTGTAGCCACGTGCAGCACTGCTCATCGATGTATACCAAGCCTTTTCGACATGTGGTAGAACGCCGGCATTTTGCAAAACTTTACCAGTCGCAGATTTGGCAAAGACACCTTTACCATTCACTTCGGTATCATAAAGAAGAGCACCAGCGATCAAAGCCACCAGCACTATGCTACCCAAAAACCATTTACAACAACCGCAGCCTTTTTTCTTTTGCTGTGTTGCTTGTTTCTTTTTCTGTTGTGCGGTCTTCTCTTGAACACTCTAGTGATTTTTTTTTTGCAAAAAGGAATTGATAAAAATTAATTAAATATATTCGATTGCTTTTTTTATTATTAATTTTAACTATTTTTCAAATTTCTCAAAATTCATGTTTTATGAATTAATTTCTTTTACCTTTTTACCACCAGCTGGTTGCTGCTGTTTGTTTTGTTTGTTCTTATTGCTTTTGGAATTTTGTGCCATTTTTGTTGTACTTATTTTTTTGAAATGTATTATTTAAAATTTGGGTATCAAAACTTTAATAATAACTAGTAACCAAAATTACTTTTGTATCTTAACTAAAACTGGAAACGAAAATGAAATTCTGTTTGTTTACTCATATTTTGTTCATTAATATAAAAACCTTTATTTTTGTATTTCTTTAAATCGAATTTTTAATACATACATGCACATACAGTATTCATATCGTTACCTTAATATAAAAAGGTTCTAACTCATTATTTTTTTGAAATCGTGTTTTTGTATATTTCGATAGAAGAACATCTAATGTATCGAAAAATGCAAAAATTGCGATCTCAAAAAATAATGAGTTAGGGCTTTTCTATATTAAGTTAACGATATGTATGTACATATGTGAATTTATGTAATGAAAATACATATTATGTAATTGAATTTAGTTAAGAAATGTGCAACGTGTTATTAAATAAAAATAAAAATCTTTACAATCTAAAAATTGTTTAAAACTACTTTTTTTTGTTTTGTTTTTGCTAAATTTTAGAATTTTAGTTATTTCCAGTGTTTATATTTTTTTTTTAATTTTTTTTTAATTTTTTTTTTTTAATTTTTTACCTTTTCAGTTTTTATATATTTTATACATAGATTTTTGAGTTTTTTCGATTTAAACAATTAATTATTCGACTATAAATGCGCATTTTTTAAGTTCCTGCAACCTATTGTCTTTCAACTGAATCTACATCGGTAAGAACTTATTTATGAAGATGGTTTAATGATTTTGGAAGCATGTCGTCGAGCATGCTTGCGGTTTTAGAGAATTTTTGGTATTTGGCTTCGCCATCGAGTCATGCAACTTGTGTTCGACCAACATGCACACAAAAATAGCATTTCACAAGTTTTAAACAAAAAAAATGTGGGTTAACGCACTAATAATCCCAAATTATTATTTTACTCAGCACCTGTTTCTACAACCTAGACAGTATAAAATATAAAAAAAAATAAA
The DNA here is from genome assembly GCA_944452675.1 of Tachina lurida. Taxonomy (NCBI): domain Eukaryota; kingdom Metazoa; phylum Arthropoda; class Insecta; order Diptera; family Tachinidae; genus Tachina; species Tachina lurida. Next base: position 154,960,198 of record OX101753.1, on the reverse strand, counting down.
AGTTTTCTAGACGAGTCGTCTGCCATGTGGAAACTGCATATTGTTCAGTAAATATTAAGGTACGGTCACACTTGACAAACATTTGCCCAAAAAAGCGTAACCAGCAAATACTAATGAGAAATCTTTTCATTCAGACGCGTGGAATTGATTACACTAGTTTACACTGAAAATGTACACTTGACAAGAGGTGATTTTTCTTACGTATTTTCTTCCGCTGAATTCGAAAATCAAGGTTAAAAATTTTTTTATGGACTAGATTTTGAGATATTGTGATTTTTTCAGTTTTTCGACCTTTTTTCACCTGACCCATAATATCTCGAGCTAGACTTGTCCGATTGGGTCGTTGTTGGTACTCAAATGAAAGGTATTGAGATGACAAATAAATATGTATAATTGGATCTTTAATTGGTATAGCGGTTCAAAATATATCGATAAAAATAGGGCACATTTTCACAAAAATCATATTTTACAGTGATTATATACTGACAAAAAAGTAAAAATCGTTAAAAAATCGTCTGGTTTCGGTCCATGTACGTAAAGATAATACTTTTACGTAAGAACTAAGACCAACTAGAAGAAAATTGACCGAAAAATTAAAAAGTTATAAGTAATGGATTGAATAAATCCAAAGTAAAAATACATAAATATAACAAATAACACAGGTCAACAAAATGAAATTTATTATGTAAGGTCAAAGGTTTCATAGTAAATTTGTATATACTAAGTACTGTGTATCAATCCCTTTGAATAAGTTTTTTTGAATTGGCTCTGTATCTCGAGATTTTCCGTTATAAAAAAAGAGGATGCTGTATCACATAATTGGTATTAAATCGAGAACCAGTTCTTCGATTCAATAAAAAAATTACACAGAAGGCTAGAAAACAAATTGACCTTTAAATTACGTCTATATGAATTTTTTAACAGTCTTATAGTTTCAGAGATATTCAGAAAGTTTTATACAAAAAAATAAATTTTTTAAAAAAAATTTAGAAAATCGTTTGTTTCTTAAAAGACTCATTAAAATTTTAAACTGAAGAAAATTTTATATTTTATTACTAATTGTGATACATTCATATGTTATAAATAAAACGAGCCAAATTTATTAAAAATCATTCCATTAATTCTGAATTTATTCACAATTAAGTGCTACCATACGTGTATATTTTACGGAATTTTTTAATTTTTATTTATTTTATTATTATTATTTTATTCTTTAAAATATACTCGTATGGTAGCACTTAATTGTGAATAAATTCAGAATTAATGGAATGATTTTTAATAAATTTGGCTCATTTTATTTATAACATATGAATGTATCACAATTAGTAATAAAATATAAAATTTTCTTCCTTTTAAAATTTTAATGAGTCTTTTAAGAAACAAACGATTTTCTAAATTTTTTTAAAAAAATTTATTTTTTTTTTGTATAAAGCTTTCTGAATATCTCTGAAACTATAAGACTGTTAAAAAATTCATATAGACGTTATTTAAAGGTCAATTTGTTTCCTAGCCTTCTGTGTAATTTTTATTGAATCAAAGAAAGTCATGTGAATATTTGTATTCCACACACTTTTTCCCCATAATTTAGCATAAACTTTAAATATAATTTGCATGCTCCAAAATATGCTGAGTTCTCGATTTAATACCAATTATGTGATACAGCATCCTCTTTTTTTTATAACGGAAAATCTCGAGATACAGAGCCAATTCAAAAAAACTTATTCAAAGGGATTGATACACAGTACTTAGTATATACAAATTTACTATGAAACCTTTGACCTTACATAATAAATTTCATTTTGTTGACCTGTGTTATTTGTTATATTTATGTATTTTTACTTTGGATTTATTCAATCCATTGTTTATAACTTTTTAATTTTTCGGTCAATTTTCTTCTAGTTGGTTTTAGTTCTTACGTAAAAGTATTATCTTTACGTACATGGACCGAAACCAGACGATTTTTTAACGATTTGTACTTTTTTGTCAGTATATAATCACTGTAAAATATGATTTTTGTGAAAATGTGCCCTATTTTCATCGATATATTTTGAACCGCTATACCAATTAAAGATCCAATTATACATATTTATTTGTCATCTCAATACCTTTCATTTGAGTACCAACAACGACCCAATCGGACATGTCTAGCTCGAGATATTATGGATCAGGTGAAAAAAGGTCGAAAAACTGAAAAAATCACAATATCTCAAAAACTGTTCCATAAAAAAAAATTTAACCTTGATTTTCGAATTCAGCGGAAAAAAATACATAAGGAAATATAAATCTTATCAAATGTACATGAAAAAAATTTTATTTTGTAAACTAGTGTTATTGATCATTTTATATAGTTTAGCGCTATAGTCTGAATTAGCTGTTGGACAAAAAAAGATTTTCTAAATCTTTCGAGAACCGTAAAAATTTTTTTCACAAAAATCGCTAAACTCAGTATAGGGTTTTATTGCCCTTTCTTTGGCAATACTAAACGGTTATTTATGGTTATTAAATTTCTTATGTATGTATGTATGCATTTCCGTTTTCAATCTGTGCTATATACATATGTACGTTGGGAGGGAAACTAAGGGAAATTAATTTGTACGTATGTAATCAATTGAAATAACAAAATATTTAATACATGTAGTAAAAACTTGGGCAGAACAAAAGCATCATTTATAATATGTACGTATTGTGTATGTACGTATGTATGTACATATGTATAAATAATTATACACTTGTTTGCATACAACGAAAAACAAAAATCAATAATCAAACAAAAAATTGTTTTTGCGTTTTTAGGAAATATTTATGTGTATATTTAAACAGCAGAACTTGTTCAAGATTGATAAAAACCACGTTAAACTTTATTAGAATAAAAAAAGTTCACAATCGAAATCGATATGTATGTATATGTATGTTTGTATGTATAAATGTATGTGCATATCTACTAATTTCAGACTATTATAAATCGTTTGAGAAATGAACTTATTAGCAAACCATGCACTTTTATTTTGATTTATGATCATAATAAAAAATGTTATTAGCAAATAGCAACATCCAAGGACATAAATATCAAGCATTATTTTCCATTTGATCGTAAGCAAGAAAAATTAAAATTTTTCAAAACGTTTCTTTTTTTAATATTCAAATATATTTTTGTATGTAAATTGTCGCTTACGATAAAAATTGACAAGACTGTATCTTAAAAGATAACAACAATTTTGACATTTTGATAATTCTAAACTAGGCCCATAAAATTTTAAATTCAATGAAAAAGTCTATTACCGATTACATATCGCTTATGATAAAATCGAAAATAAGGCTCGATATGTACGTTTATTTTAATACAATCGAAATAAATATCTTGGATTTAAGGGAGACAATAGTGGAAAAATTCTAAAACGTACTAACGGAAATGCTAAATTTGCACATTTAAAGTTTTGATAGCACTGTGACAAATGAAGACTTTTGGAAAAACACATGGACTGGAGAGTGTAGGTTCGATTTATTCCATTTGTTTGAACACTATTGTACTCGTAGCAAATACTACATACATATGTATGTATGTATAAGCTGATAAAGTAAATTTTACTTTCAATAAAAAAGCGCTGATAAAATTAAACTAAGGTGCTATAAAAACACAAATTTCAGAAATAGAAAATAAAACGTAATCTTTTTGTTAACGCTATCAAAGAAGTTTAACAGGCAACAAATTTATTTAGGTTTTTTTTTTCTTTTTCATTGGGATGAATCCCAATTTTTGTAAAATGTGTGCAGGAATTAAAAAAGAATACATACAAAGCTTTGATTGTTAAAATGACTTTTGAATATATTATAAACAAAAACAGCAGAAACTATGTATTGCTTTATTATTATTATTATTATGTACTGCGTAATATCGCTGCTTTATTGTAACAGAGGCAAAAAACTTTAACTTTTCAATTTACAACTCAATGAAAATTTAAAAATATTTTCTGTTCTAAAGAGGAGCATTTTAAAGAAGTAAGACTATTTAAGTTTAAAATAGTAAACATATTATGACGGTAGTCATAAAGGTCATAGTTTCGCAATGTTTTACCATTTTTGTTTGAAAGAAAAAACAAAAGCAAAAACAATTAGATATAAGTACATATTAAAATAATTTTACACATTATGACAAAATTTATTATTTTAATATTAAAATTACTAAAAAGAATTTTTCTGCATTTATGTATGTCATGTGCTCGGCCTGAATATAAGTATGTAGGTGTCCACCAATGCTGGTTGGAGGTGCGGTATAATGTTTCTCCCTCAAAGTCGGCCCTTTTATTGTTGATTTATTAGATGCATTCTTTTTTACCAGCTTACACATTTGCAGAACAATCGAATTATTTCTTCCTTCACCCACTTGTCTTCTCTAACACTCTACCTTTCCTAAAGAAGTTAATACCTAGCTTTCATAAGTAGCCTTCATTCATTGCCTAAGTGTTACTTCTCTTTATTAAAAAAAAGTTATTTGTTTTCATTCCAGACTTTTCAATCTGTTCATTTGTAAGGTATTTGGACTTGAAACCGATTGTCTAAAAACGTACCAACAATCAAAAGGTTTTGTAATTATATCAACTAAAATTTCTTAACGAAACATTATTTTAATAACTGCTTCAATTCAATCTCCGATTCGTTTTCATCCAGCTTCGAATAAGGGAATTACATTGGAAATTGTTGATGTACACCGAAGAAATCTAGTGTGGCTTCATAAAAGCATTTTAGTAAATCTCTTACTGCGTTGACTTTTTCCCCCTCTTGCAGAACGAATTTATATTTTGTCTGTTTTAATGACATGTTCTAATAACATAGCCAACGTTAAGAAGGTACTGTTCCATCTGGTATTTAATGTAATGCCAACGAACATTTCATATGTATGTATGTAACTATTGTTTTCGTATTATTTTCATATATGTAAACACGGTAATAAGTATTTAATAATTTAGTTATCGATGTTCGGTAATAATTCAGAACTCCGAACTTTGGTCGAACAACTTAGTTTGCCGAACTCCGTAACCGAACCCGAACATTCGGACGGACACTATATTTAATAACTTAGCTTGGAGAATGCTAAATTATTTACTCGGTTCTACAAAGAAATTGCTTGCAAGTTGCAGCAAAAATTTAATACTGATGGTATCATCACCAACCTATTCCCAAAAGTAACATCTAAACACGACACACTCGCTGCTCACACAACATACACACTCACATTTATGTTATACGCCTGCCGATGAATTTTAACAAAATAAACATGAATACCACGTTCTAAAAATTACAATACGTGTCTATTTCATAGATTACGTATTAAAAAATTAAGCATTGAAGATATAGAGATGGGAATTTAAATACAATTTTAATTATCTGGCACAATATGCCACCTATGTTCTTTAGGAAAATTTTCCACGTAGTCTTTTATGAATTCATTTTTCATTTTCTTAGCTTGTTCTTCGTAAATGCCGTGTATACTATTTCCGAAATCCAAGATTGACCATTTTCCCGGAAAATAAACGTTGCACACTTCCTTTTATAGCATTGTTTTCACGGTTTTTGTTATATAAAACCTTTCAAATTCTTATACTTAATTTAAATGAATATTACATTTTTTAGTTTCCAGTATCAATTTTTTTGTCACTTAAAAAATTCGGCGGCGTTATTCTCACCAATTAAAGACGGTCACTAAAAAATTATTTTTCCTCTTCTTCTTGTTGGAAATAAACTCGTTTTTTTTTGTACAAAATGAACAGCGTTGTCAACTTGGTGCGTTTCGCACCATTTTAGGTGCTTTTTTAAATTTTTTGTGCGAAAAATTCCTTAGTTTGTGCGTGGTGCGTTTTTTTAATTTTGGTGCGTTTTCTAATTTTTGGTGGCACCAAACATAACTTTTTTCTTTTTCTTGTAAGAAAAAAATCCTGGTAAAATAAAATACTATTTCATTCAACAATACAAAATTTTTACAATCAATTTTAATCAATGATCAGACGATGAAAGTCTTATTTTTAAGATTGCTAGTTTATAGGCGAGTGAGACAAGCGGACAAGAAACGAGTACTCAGCTTCATGTACTGTCAATACCTTTTGCTTTCTCATTCGCAATATCGAAAACGCAGTCATGCATACATAAAACTATACATAATAAACATGTAGTCAGTAGTAAGACTTGTATTGTGTGAACGCCGAAGATAGTTCAAAGAAGAAAAAGTGATAGGCTTATCAATAAGACTTGTATAGTCTGAACATAGATTTACAGACTAAAATACGAACAACAAGTAATGGTGCTTAAAACGGGCTTGCTGTAGATTATTTGTATAACATAAAGAAAAAGAAACATTTTTCTATCCGTTTTAGATTTTAATAGTATGTAATTGTTTTTGTAAGTAAGTTAAATAGCTTAGAAAAAGCAAAGTATTGTCACAATAAATTGTTAAGCATATTTTAGTAAAAGGATACATAAGTACATAAATACATTTTTTGTGCTTTGTTGGCAATTTCTGTTATACATATTAAGTTTTCATATTTTAATTGAACTTTTTCCCAAAATTAATAATTAACCTGTTCAGTAAAGTAGTAATTGTTTTTTAAATATTTTTAAATTGATTATTGAGGGGTTAGCTGGATCCTATGCGCATTTCACTGTTGCTGCAGTGTAAAAGTGACAGGAAAAAAAGCTCGAATTACCAATTAACACAGCTAATAAAAAGCGTTGTAATTTTATTGCACTAGAAAGAAGAATCAGAACAAAAACGCTGACAAAATTTCAGGGAAATCGGGACAAATAGAAAAATACACTTATTTTCCATCTCGTCATATCTGTATACTTTGTAGCAGATCATCAGGGAACCTCTACCGAAAAATTTCTTAGAAAAACTAGAAATATTATGTTAAACTTTCATTTAAACCAATAATAAACATGTAGTCAGTAATAAGACTTGTATTGTGTGAACTCCGAAGATAGTTCAAAGAAGAAAAATTGATAGGCTTATCAATAAGACTTGTATAGTTCGTACACAGATTTACAGACTAAATACGAATAGCAAGTAATGGTGCTTAGGACAAATAGAAAAATACACTTATTTGCCATCTCGTCGTATCTGTATACTTTGTAGCAGATCATCAGGGAACCTCTACCGAAAAATTTCTTAGAAAAACTAGAGATATTGGGCCTTATTACGGTTCTCGAATTTTAAGATTTGACTTCAACTTGCTGTACTAGATTAAAGAAAATACAACATTTTTCTTTAATCTGGTACAAACTCTCGAAGTCGAATAGAAAAATTCGAGAACCGTAATAAGGCCCATTATGATAAACTTTCATTTTAAACCAATAAGTTCAACTTATATCACAGTGGAAACAAAAACTCAATAATCAACAGGTTTTTTATTTAATTACTTTACCTATACTTCTCATACATTATTAATTTTGAATCACTACTAATGGTTGATCTCTTTTTAAAAAGTTTGTATAGAATTTATGAAATAAAAAAAAATTTGTTATCTAGTACAAACCAATAGAACCAAATTTATTCATTTTTTTATTTTTGTAAAGTTTTATTTTTTCTAATTAAAAAATTCTGAGCTTGGTGCGTTTTTTTTATAAATGGCGCGTTTTTTTCTCCATTTTGGTGCGTTTTGAAATTTCAAAGTTGACAACGCTGAAAATGAGCACGTAAACGATGAACCAAGGCCGATGAACACTTGATAAGAAGTCATTATTTAGAGTTGCCAGGTTCAAATAAGTATTTTGCAACCAGTGCTGTATTTTCTTTGATATTTGAATTAACCTAACTTTCATTCCTTGCTTAAAAACCACTGTTCGGTCAGAGCAAGTGACATATTTTTGGGAAACTGGCACTTCAGATTTCCTTAGGATATGCGAGGATGCAGAAGAACCAGAAATCGTTGAGCATATTATCTGCCATTCCCCGAAGATGACACGCCATTGGTTGAGCAGACGTTTTCGCAAAGTGCAAAACTAGAGAATATCAGCGGATTCATCATGGGAATTCAGTGGCTTAATGGCAGATAATAGGGGTCTTAATAGGCACAATGGTGGTTAAATTTTGATAACGAATACTAATCACAATAGATCCAACTGGCCATTTGAGTGGTGTGTTATATGACACCACCCTTCCTAACCTAACTATTCTCATTATTTTTACATATTAAGATTTCCATACATACATATGTGAGTATATTGCTTCTTTATTACAATATAGGCACAACTCAAACATTTTTGTTGTGCAGAAAATTTGTAAGTTTAAAGTTTTCAATTTATATTTATATAGTACGAAAATATTAAACTGTTTGATTCATTCAGCTTATATTTCCCAATCTGGAACACAACCAACATGTTATTCCAAACCAAAAATCGTAATATATATATATGTACATATATCTCTTAGATTGTAAATGAAGTAAATTAATATCTTTTAATATATGTATAATAATCTATTCATAAAACGCATTTTTTGAGATGTGACCATGTTGCAATATTAGAGCGGTGTGTATTTTTATGTATTACTCAAAGTTTTAGCTTACCTTAACCAATCCTATAAGCACGTCAACATTAGGATCTCTTTTCTTACTGGTATCCAATTCAGCGTTTAATATTTCAGCATCGCATAAAAATTTATGGAATGTTGGAGACATCGCCAATGATGTTGCACTATCGAATATTTCTGTTTCTATAACATAAATTAAAAGTTTCAAGTTAAAAAAGTACAGCCAAATGGTTATTATATACGTTATTTTTTTTTTAATTCAGCTTACCTAACTTTCCTAATAAATTTATTGTTGGCATTAATTGTTTCTTATAATTCATTTTCCAAACTTTAAAGCAATCATCGCTGTGTAACAAGGCCGAGAGACAACCATTTATTTCATTTTCTCTCAGCAAATTTAGGAAGAGATTTGCGTGACTATTAGTATTAACAATATACTTTTGCTAAGATTAGAAAGTATGAACAGTTTCATTCGTAGATAAGTTCTGTTCTATTTTGTTAAAATATTTATATTTACCAAAAATAGTGAAGAGCTACGTGTTAAAGCATCTTGACATTCGCGAGGTATTCCGGGATACTGAGTTTTCAAAGCGCTATATGTGGCAAAAAATTCATTCTGGTTAATACTCAAGCGCTGATCCAAGGCCGTATTTAGTATTTTTTCAATATATTCGGTAATGAAACGGCAATAGCTCTTCATTGTTAAATTTGGTAGCATTAAATTTTGCCACACTTTTTATTTGAATAGTTTAGAAGTGTATTTATTAATTGTATATGAATTGTCTAAAAATCTATTTGAAATGTATTACCTTTGATTCCTTCCATTAAGTTTTGATAGCCACCCTGTCCAATGGCCCACAAAATACTTAAGCATATGTTACTACGATTTTGATAAGAGTCTCTTAACATGGCTGTATTGGCCATTTTATTTGAACATATTTGAGGCCAGTTTTGAGCTATTAATTGCAGGAGAAACTTCAAGAAAAGTTTGTAGTTTTTGATTGCTTATGAAAGAATTTTATTTTAATATTTCACGCATACCTTGTACCCAACGACAGGCATATTTTTATTCAATTCCGTACACATGCTCTCCAAAAGAGTATAGTGGAAGAAATACTCTAGATTCGTTTCTCCCTCTGATGAGAGAAAATCAAGTATTGCTTTTTTAAAGGCGGGAGAAGCTAAATTGCTAGGATATGTTACAGATTTGCCAGAAAATGTAGGATCACATTCAAATGGTAAGCTTGACTTCAAATAAATGGCTACCTGAAAGTTTTTTAATACATAAATTAATGTGAATAATTTTTAATAGTAATTTTATAATTTCAATATAATCGTCATAAAACACTGAATTGGTCCACAGGAACGAAAAATTTTGCCTCGTTGGATAACGACCTTCAGTTTATTTGCGTTTTTATACTTTCAAGAATACCTCTTTCAACCAAGCCAATTTAGATCCAGGATAGATAATCTTCAATTGTTCTAAATGTGAAGCAAAATCATCAGCAGTTAAATTTTTGAAAGCCTGCTCCAAGCTTTTAGGTTTAGCTGCTGTTTTCACATCGCCTTTAGATTTCTTATTGGAATCACGCTGTTGGTTAGGCACTTTAGAAGACTTGGAGTTCTTTTTAGGTGATAACGTTTTAGATTTGGAGCTGTCGCTTGACTTTGCGGGCGAGTACTTTTCCTCTTTACCACGTCCGGTAATTAATTTACGATATTGATGTGAAGGTACTAAATGATTTTAAAAATACGTTTTACTAATTACGGAAGTGATTAAAATCAATGTTTCTTACATATTTCTTCCAATTTGGGTAGCAGAGCTTCCTCCTTTTTCTTTTCTTTGTGGGCCACTACCTTCTTTTCATAATTTTTTTGCTTTTTTGACTTGGTTACCACTTCCCATTGAATATTATTATTAGACATGATTATTTCAATGAAATAATAAAATTTTGTTATAAAAATTACCAAAATTCGGTTTTATAAAGAAATAAAAAGAATTTACAAGTAAACTTATTTTATTGACCGGCAGAATTTGCATACAAATTGCAATAACAACAACGCACCAAGGCATTTAGGAAATGTCAAATGACGTAGACAGCCTAATGTCAAACGGAATACTCATATGTACATACAAACAGAATACAAGATTCATTCGAGTTCATTTTCACACAGTCGCTCAACTTGGTATTACATCGCTTTAAACCACTTACCGTTATTAAGTTTTTTCCAAGATTTCGTTCAATTAATAATATATATACATTAATAAAATATTTTTATTAACTTCATTAATTAAAAAAATGCGTACAAATTAATTTATCCTAAATGCTAAAACAATGGGGAATTTTTAGAATTCATACTTTTGTTCCTATATTATTTTTACAACATAGGTATGTCTTCAACTGTGAAACCATCGCGCCTTAGAAAAATGCACAAAAGTATATAGCCATAGTAACCACCTGGTATGAACATTAAAATACCCAATATCAGCAATGGCCAAACACGATCAGCATATTTTTCATTAAATACACCAGATGAAACTAAAATACTAAGAGTCAAACAGGTCTGCAATAAAAGGCAAAACATTTATTCCTTAAATAGCCTAAGATACTATTTAGTACAATGACTTATGTATATGACTCACCGCTCCAGCTAAAAAGAAAAACATTATGAACAGCACTGTTTTCCACGGGAATTTTCTTTGTGATTCCACCCATTGTTCATCTACAAAGCCATCTGGTTGATCAGCTTCTTCGGTTTCAGTACTCAGGCGTTCATAAGAGCCAGCAGCATTTGTTCGTCGTCGTGACATTGTCGCAACTTATGCAATAATATTTTTGGTATTACTTTAAACTTATTATCAATTACTATTTTATTCGAATACTCCCAAAGTAAAAATAAACAAAATAATCACGGACGCTTGTTGCAATTTTTATCCAAACCAAAGCAAAATATGAAGAATTGTCAAACAACAACAAATATGCCAGCTGGTGGCTGTGTTCATTATTTTAATACAACAGAGGTGTTGCCGTATCAAAAACATTTGTAATGCAGGTTAACATATAAAAATAGTTTATCTCTTTATTGATATAACAATTTCTGTGGGGTGATATGTTTAAAGTTTATAAACTCCACCTGTTGTTAGTTCTTTAACTATTGTCAACGGGTGGTTACTGGTTTGCCGCATATTATATTAATAATACATTATTACTGCGGCAAACCAATAACCACCTGACGATATACATTTGATTTATTTATTTAGCTACAATTTTTCCAAATATTGTTAGGAGTCTCTGTAAGCAATTCCGAAAAAAGTGAAAAATAAATTTCCTTTACTTTTGCAAAAAAAAAGTGCACGAATAAATTCTTCTTTTTGGCGTAAAATTTTAATAAGGTTTGTTCGGTGAACTCTTAGCTACATTATTGCCAAATGTGGTTTAGCGCTATCACTAAGTCTAAATTAGCTGTTTGAGGGCGTACTGATTTTCTAAATCTTTCAAGGCCCATAAAAAATTGGTCACCAAAGTTGCCAAACTGAGTATAGGGTTTTACTACCCTTTGGTAGTACTATCAAGATCGTGTGGATTTTTCACTGTTACATAGTTTTATGTTTGGTCAGACTAGTAAGGTTCTCACACGGCAATTTTAGTTAAGCAACTTTTGAGCTTATGGAAGAGAGAGAGGAAAAGGAAATGAGGAGGGAACTAAAAATTTGCTCAACTAAACTTGTCGTACGTGAATCTAGTCTTACTAGTCGACCTTTCCAATGCTCATTGAAGTCAAAGCATATCGCTCATTTACTCAAAGTACATCATAACTCAAAAAAGGGAATTTTTATGCAGAATTAAAACTCATATCTCAATAAGACCCAGTTCACATTAGTAAAGTCTTATTGCTAAAGTTTATCACTTTTTCTTCTTTGAACTTTCATCATATTTTTTACCCATAATTTTGTGCTTTTTTAATATTGCGAATGGGAAAGCAAAACGTATTGACAGTACATGAACAGCGATGCCAATTTAGCGCCTTTCGCGCTAGTTTTAGTGCGTTTTAACTATGCCAAACGCGATTTTTTCCTCTTAGCGCGTTTAATAAAAAAAGCGCTAAGTTAGCGCGTTTTGATTAAAGTCAAAAATATCATTTTAATTTTTTTTTATAAATTTAATAATTTTCTAATATCCAAAATTTAATTTTTTCTTTAAATTCGTTAATGATTCAGATGTAAATAAAATTCCCCTGACTGTGGTTAGAATTAAAAACGCATTTTTATATTGCAATTAGCAAATATCTTGAAATTTCACAGCTAAAAATATGTACTCGGTATTGTACTGGTATTTACTAATACATAAATCGACCTTTATTCAAATTTAATTTAGCGCGTAGGAAAATAGCGCGTTTTGACTATAAATTGTTGATGATGCTGCAACTTAGCGCGTTCTAGCGCGTTTTGAGAAGGTGTATAGCGCGTTTGGGTTATAAATAGTTGGCATCGCTGTACATGAAGCTGAGTACTCGTTTATTTTCCCCTCGTCACTCTCTCTCTCACTCTCCTATAAACTAATCAGCTTAACAATAAGAATTGCATTATGTAAACTAGGACTAAGCACTCGAAAAATTAAAATTCAAGCAATTGAAATTTAACTGGAAACAAAGTTGAATTCAAGTAATATGTACATATGTATATGTTCAAATGAGATCTGTATGTGGTTATCAATCCTAAAAATATATCGCTTTCTTTTACGGAATAGAGTAGCATTCTTCTGAGAGTTTTATACTCCTATTAAATTTATGAGTACATATGAATACATATTTACATATGTATGTATGTGAAATTTCTATACAATATGAATTAATATTAATATAGCAAATATACTTACATAAATGTGTATGTGACTATGTATACACATATGCCTATGGGACTACGAAACAAGTTCAAGGATGTTTATACTAGACCAAAACTTAGTATAACTCAAGGTTACATCGAGCACGTGTTTAATACAACCACTAAATAGTCTTACTCAGCTCCAATTTATTCAGTTTGAATGCAATACTATTTATTTTTAAACTCGTGTATTAAATTTTAAATTATAATGGAAGTTGTTTGTTCATTGCTTCGCTGCTTTTTGTTCGGTTAGTTGGTCAGGATGACTTAATACTTTTACGTATGTATGGCTTTTTATGCACTTTCAGTAGAACAAATTCAACACGTGAAAAAGTGCAGACTACACTGTTGCCAAAAGAAATCAAAAAACCAAATTTACAAACCTTTACTTCCATTGCTCGGGAGTCTGGGTTCTAATCGTCGCTTTCGCTAACGAGCTGATTCGATCACGGTTTTCAGTTTGAGATTATGGCATCCGCTATCGAACAATTTAATAATACGGTAAGGTATCGAATGCCATAATCTCCAACTGAAAAAACGTGATCGAATCAGCTCGTTATCGAAAGCGACGATTACACCCCTGGTTTTAAAATTTTTTTTAAATGAGTTGTATGGATTTTTTTTTAAATAGTTTTGCAATTATTTTTTTTGTTTTTACAAATTTGCATTTTCTGAAGCATTTAAATAAATAATTCTGCAAAAAAAAACGACTTCAATGCAAAGATCTGATAGAACATTTTCGAAAAAAAATGTATGGGAACAAAACTATTTCAAACAAAAAATTTTTTAAAATCTGTTGGTTAAGAAGTAGATATGTATGTACCCCTCCGCCCATTTTTTTAAACGCAAGTTTTGTGTGTTTTGCAGAGCTCAGGGTGTGTTAAGTTTTGCAAAAATCGGTTAAGTAGAACCACGTGAAATATAATAATAAATTGTAATGGGAGTGACTCCGCCCAGTTTTTTTAAATGGAAGATTGTGTCTATTTTAGAACTCAAGGTGTGGTAAATTTCGTAAAAAGTCGGTTAAGTAGAACAACTTGAAATATAATAATAAATTTTAATGGGCGTACTCACGCCCATTTGTTCAACTTTAAAATTGTGTAATTACAGGAACAAAGGTGTTTGCTAGGTTTCGCAACCATAAAATCAGTAGAATATGATAAAATCAAATACAAAAATTTTGTCCCCGCCCACTTTTTTTACAATAGGACCAATTGGAAAATATACACTCTTAGACAAAAAAATAATTTTCACAATCGGTTTAAAATGTTAGTAATAAAAAATACATACGAATTGATAACCTCCTCCTTTTTTTGCAGTCGGTTAAAAATAATGCTGTATGTAATGGTGTAGCTTTCACTATTCAGTAACTAGATAATAAATAAATTATATAGATTCTAAATTAGATTTTATATACGAAGTATTTCTTTTATAAAATGGTGTAATGCATTAACTCCTAACGTCACTGCTTTTTGTACTTAATATACATAGATATGTTTGTATACTCATGTGCATTTTTATAAAAAATTGTCTTGTACATACAAGACTACTAGTAATACGTATTGCATCTACATACATACATATGTTTGTATGTATGTATTTTTTCTCCCAATACAACCCATTAGTTGCCTACATTTCGTCTCTTAAATATTATTTATGCAGTCGTTGCCTTCAATTTAATTGTACTGAACGGAGTGTGTGATTCATAAATTCTGCTGGATTGTGAATACTTTCCTTTATTGTGTTGCAGTTCTATGGTTTTCATGAATAACAGCGTATGTCTTAAAATAACTTTTTCTATCAGATCTATTTTTGCAAATCTTCTTCTTTATATACTTACATATATAATTCTACTGTACGTGTGTATGTCACTGAACTCCTCCTAAACGGCTGGACCGATTTGATTGGATTTTTTTTTTGTATGCGTTTGGGTGGCGCCCTAGATGGTTTAGATTCACAAATCACTCGGTATATATGTACATAGGTGGTAGCGATGCTAGCCTGTCAGTCCAGAGGTCGTGGGTTCGATTCCCACCATGTGTTAGTTGTGTTAGTTTAAAAAAAACGGATGGATCGACTTGAATGAATTTTTGTGTATGCATTCAAGTGGGGGCGTAAGACAACGTTTGTTTTTTTTTTAAGTGTCACAACTTTGAGTTGGCATCACTGTTTTATTTGAGCACCCATTTAACAGCTGTTAGTTGCTTTTTGTTTAGTTTGCTTTGAAATTTCATTATGAATCGACTTACAGCAGAGCAACGCTTGCAATTTGTTGAAATTTTTAATCAAAATAATTGTTCTATTCGTCAAAGTCATCGTGCACTTCTTCAATTTTCCTATGAAGCCCATTTCTGTTTGAATGGGTATGCACATAAGCAGAATTGTCGCATTTAGAGTGAGGAGAGTCAACAAACTTTTGTCGAAACACCATTACATACACAGAAAAGTACCGCTTGGTGCGATTTATGGGCTGGCGGAGTCATTGCCACATATGTCTTCAAAAACAATGATGGTCAAAATGTTACTACTGTCAATGGTGAACGGTATAGGAATATGATTCGAAATTTTCGTGCCTCAATTACGTGGCATTAATCTTGCTGATATGTGGTTCCACCAGGACGGAGCCACATGCCACACAGCGGGCGCTACAATTGATTTACTCAAAGAAACTTTTGATGAGAAAATAATTTCACGTAATGAACCAATTAATTTAATTGGCCACCAAGATCGTGTGATTTAACCCTATTGGATTATTTTCTTTGGGGTTATGTTAAGTCACTTGACTCCGTCGATAAACCACAAACAATTGAACACCTGGAAGCTAACATTCGAAGAGTTATCGGTGAAATACGGCCGCAAGTGCTGCGAAAAGTTGTTGAAAATTGGTGTTTCCGATTGCGTTTTCTATGCGCCAGCCGTGGCGGCCACATGGCAGAAATCATATTTAAATATTTATTTCATGAAATTTTCTTTCCAATAAAGCCCGTTTCATTAATATTAAAAATATATTTCCTTGTTTTAGTATGATTTAAACTTGTGTCACTCTATAAAAAACACCATTTATATACCTACATATGTATACATACATATAATTATAATTAATTTTATATATATTAAAATAATTTTTTTAGTACAAATAAATTGAAATATGTCCAATAATTTTTAAAATATTTTCAGATTTTCAGAAAATTTTATAAGGACACACTACATCAAAAGCTAAAAATTAACTAAAATGGATTTACACGGTTATTCATGAGAAGCAAAGTAGATGTGTGTGTGTGTGTGTGTTAGTGGCTTATCACAGAAAAAAAAGACTTGAAAATGTCATGTACATGTCGCAAACCATATTTGACCATGACATTAGGCTCTATTTATATTTAAATGCATTTATATTTACCTATTGGTTTGTATTGCGACAAACTATTAAAAAAAATTAATTAACGACTTCCTCAAATATACATATATTACATACATACATATGTATGTATGTATGTAGCCAAATTTAAAAAAAAGGTTTGATGAAAAAAAATTATTGCTCCCATTTAATTTAATTTAAAATACAAATAAGATAATTTTATATTTGCCTATTATGTATTAATTTTTGTTTTCAAATTCAACTTCTCTATCGAGCAAACTAGAATGTTGCTTTATAAGTGTAGGGTATGATGCGGTCGGTTTTATATAGTTAAGATATCGTTATTTATCTCGAACAAACAAACACAATGTCAAGAAGCGAATGGACCGTGAACAAGTTGCTTAAGAAAAATCTATATTTCAGTACAAATTATAAACGGCTGGATATATGAAACAAAATGTTTGTACTAGTTCAAATATCAATTAGTTTAGATTGCCATAAAAATTGTTCATTGTAGATGAGTTGGCCAAATAAACTAATTTTTAAGAAATATGTACATACATATATGGTTATAAATTTGAACTATGCAGAGAGCAGAAGATTTATAGAGCAAATAAAAGTCCTATTTAAATTAATTAAAAACAAACTGATATGATGAAATTTCAATATTACAAGTAAAATGAAGGAACTTCAATTATTTCCATAAAACAATAACATAAATTTTATTGTTATTTATTGCTTATTTTAAATTGCTCTTACGTGTGGTGACACTTTTTCAATATGCATACATCCATATCGTTAACTTAATATAGAAAGGCCCTAACTCATTATTTTTTTGAAATCGAAATTTTTGCATTTTTCGATACATTAGATGTTCTTCTATCGAAATATGTATAAAAAAATCTCGATTTCAAAACAAATAATAAGTTAGGGCCTTTCTATATTAAGGTAACGATATGTACGTCTCTGAAGTACACAGAAAAAGTAAATAGTTGGAACAAATGCAGTTCATTAAAGCAGATCCAAAAAGATATTAACAAAAATTAAAAATTTTAAAAACCCCCGATATATCTAGAAAAGATATGATATCTTCTAAATGTCTGGACCGATTTTCTTCAAACATAGTTAAGAACCTTCTCGATCAAGTCACCTTTCAAACAGAAAAAACTAAATCAAAATCGGTCCAGCCGTTGGGGCTGTACGTGGACACGTACGACACACAGATACACAGACACACACTACAAACTTATAACACCCCCTTTTATGGTCAAAATCGGTCCAGCCGTTGGGGCTGTACGTGGACACGTACGACACACAGACACACACTACAAACTTATAACACCCCCTTTTATGGTCGGGGGTTAAAAAGGAGGATATGTGATGGAAAATGCAAAAATAAGAAAAATAAATTAAATAAAAAAATGGCGGCGACCCACGTTTTCCGAGTTATGAGGCTCTGAACTTTTCATAGGAAACTGTGAAGAATCTCCAAAAACATTTTTAAATAGTTTCTCTGCTAGAAAATTAAAAAATAAGAAAACAAATTAAATTAAAAAATTGGCTGCGACCCATATTTTCCGAGTTATTGGTCCTTGAAGTTTTGAAAGAAAATGACGTTTAGTGAAGAAGTAGTTCCAAAAAAATTAAAATTTATTTTTAATACAAGTTTTGTAACATAAAACACATTGAATGTCGAGAAAAGCATTGGTGATCATTAAATATTTTTCGCATACTACTTGTTTCCTTTCAGTGCATCGCTATCTCATTGACGACTAAATGAAAGAGAATAACGGCCTGTCCCACGATGTCACCAGAAATCGTTCGATCGACAACTTGTATTGCAAACAACAATAACATTAGAAAATTTTTTGTTGTTTTCAATATACATAAGTATTCGATCGAACGATTCCAGGTGACATCGTGGGACAGGCCGTAAGAATGGTGTGTGATTTTAGTTAGCACAATTGTGCTATGAAACTGACATCAATGTACTAGGGTGGGTCAACTTATAAGAATGGAAAATTTCTGAAAAATAGCATTGCAATAATGAAATCTAAGGAAAATTCTATTAGAACTATCCTAAGAAGTTATTGGTATATTTCGGGTACATTGACATACATTTTCTGTTCCTACTGCTCAAGTAGAATGCAGCTTCAGAATAGAAAAACTACTTAAAAACGGCTTGAAGTTAGTGGGTAGTACTTTCAAGCGGTGTTGAGGGATATTGCTTATTTAAAGGCAACAAACACTTGTTATCAAGAAATCCGTTGAGATTCTTCAATCGTCTTTGTTGGCAGCTATACCGTATATTGTAATTGTCTGTAATATACTGTGGACACTTACTATAGCACTATGCAGAGGTTCCAGTATTAGTCCGGTTCCAATATTACTTCGGTTTCACTATTACTCCGGTCCCACCCTTACTCCGGTTCTACTATTAGTCTGTGTAGATGTATAGATTTTGTATTTCACTTCCCAACTATTTGAAAAAAATTTGGTAACACATGAGAACTTCTCCGCATAACAAAAACTCTATCTATTGCGTGTCAAGATGGCGTCAAATTGGCGTTTGTAACACAAACAACTCTACTGCATGCAAAACATTGTAAATCGCGTGATACGTACATACTTGTTTTTATGTGCAGTTAAGAAAACAAGCAACTTAAATAAAACCAAATGCCGTAAAAACGCCAAAATGTAATAGAAATTAGCCATTTTAAAATTCTGCTGTAGCAAAACGTGGTAATGGACAAGAGCGGGGCCTTTATATTTGTTAAAGATTAAATTGTAACGGTTTTTTTATAAGACAAAAAGAATACGGCACGAGTAGATACAAAAAGGAAGTGTCAACAAACACAAGCATATACTCGTATATGCAACTATCTACATGAGCACAGTGTGCGGAAATTACTTAGTAGCAGTTTGAAAATCATATTAGAACTGTTTATCCTGTTTTGGGCAAATCTTGGACTATATTTGTATATGTATAGCCTCCAACATAATAAAAAAAATCATATTAGCACTAAACTATTTTTTATAAATTACTGACCTGTTTTATTTGCATTCAATGCTATTTTACGAAAATTTCCCTTAACATTTAGATTTTTAATGGTTTTATTTACTTTTGGAATATTTGAAAAATTCTTAATTTCAAGCAAATTTCTTTTTTTAAAGGCGCTGGTACACTTGGCAAATATTTGCCCTGATTTGAGATTTTCTCGTCGTCTGGGTCGCCCCATATAAACTTGGCTATTGAACAAGTTATATATTAATTTTAGGAAGAAGTGAGATAAAAATAGTAAAACTTAATACATAAATATAAAAATGTTTGATAAAGTAAGAAATTTTATTAAAAAACCTTTATTTCCAAGAATACAAACTTTTGATAAAAAAAGTTTTATTAAAAAAAACCATTTTTTTCAACAATACAAATTGTGGATATAATAAAAAATTTAATTAAAAAGAAAATTCTAGTTAACCATAAAAATTTTTGATACAACAAAATATTTAATTAACATTTCCTTGTCAAACAAAAAATAAATTGTCATCAAAATACCTACATTTGATTGAAAAATTTTCGCTCCCATCTTACAATATTAATATGTACATAATTAATTGCATTGACAAAAATTGTAGCAAGTTCAATTTCAATTAATTATTTATTTTGTTAATACAAACAAACAAATTAATCATATTTACAAATAATTACTTTCGGTGTATAATAAAACACAATTTTTGTAAATTTTTTCACAACCCCGGAAACTACCTTTAACATTTTTTTTTCGAAATACATACTTTAATTTCTTTCTGTAACCATGTGCATTTAAGTTAGTTTCGCTCACTGTTAACACAAACATTTCAACTAAGGAAATTAAAATTCATACAGACATACTTGGTTTTTTGCTTAGAAATTCTTTTAATTCAACACAATTCCTTTTAGGGCTTTTAACAGTCAGCAAATAACACTGACCTTGAAAATATTATACTGTATTCACAAATTTTCATAAAACAAAACATGTTAAGTATTAAAATTTATTTCTATTTCCTTTGGCCCCATTTATTTGTCGCCGGTCTTTGGGTAAAAGTAATAAATAAATAAAGTTGTGAATGGCTTTTTGGCAATTTATATACATTGTATGTAGATGCATACACACATGCAAACGTATGTTTGACCAATTAAAGGCTAATTCACATTTTGCAATGTGCTTTAATTCAATTCAAAAGGGGTTTTAAATGGTATTTACCATTTGGAACGTTCTCGACCTTGCTTTAAAATGACAAAATAATATTTTGTGTTCATATCTGACTCACTTTTCGAATGCTCGAAATTCGATTACTTTAAAGCAGTGTGGGCAGACACAATACATTTTCATATGTCTCATATGTGCTTCCTATACACGCGTGCATAGGATTTCAAAAATCTGCCCGACACTGCTTTAAAGTTCTGTGAAAATAAAATTCTAAAAATGTATGAGACAACTAAAAACCAGCACGTCACTTTAAAGCCGCTATCACATTGAGCTGGTAGGTAGATCGGCATTGTTTAAAGGCGTTGTTTTTATAATTAATAAGAAATAAATATCATCCCTATATATTTTGTGCAAGTTGATTCTTTTTTAATTTAAATTTTTTATTAAAAAATGGTTTTTATGAAAGTTCTTATGATAAAGAAAACAAAAAAGAAATTGAGCTTCAAGCAAAGATCAGATATTTTCAATTTGCCGGATAATAATTACATGAAACAATCAGGGCAATTATGTAAAAAATTCCGCAGGAAATTTCTCCCAGGGAACAATTCCAACTAATAGCAGATGATAGGGAAAACAAAAAATTCTAATTGGAAAAGAGAGAAATTTCCTGCGGAATTTTTTACATAATTGCCCTGAATAAGTTTGCTAAGAACTTCTGATTATTATTTATTACTAGAGATGGGCGCGTGTCGAATTTTTCCAACACGATACGATGCGAACACGAATACCAAGATATCCAAGATGTCCAAAACACGCACGCGAAAAATTTTGCCAACACGAAACTGCACAAAAACGAAATCAAATTGAATAGCAAAAAAGCATTTTTTTATATTCAAATAAATATAGATATATTTTTGTTTAATTTCAGAACTTTAATGCTTAAAGTTTAAGCTATCAACTAATTTGCTGGTTTTGCGTATTTGACGATAGAAAATATTAAATTTTTCTTTACTGGAAATTCATGCATACATTTTATCGTGTTAGTTTTCCTCAACAAGATTTTTTTTTTTTTTTTTTTTTTTTTTTTTTTTTTTAAAGAACAAACACAACCCGCAAAGCGATTAGCTTGTCTGCGGAAAACACCCAAGGTCTATGGTGGGAATCGAACCCACGACCTCTGGACTGAGAGGCTAGCATCGCTGCCACTCAGCCACAGGGGCACGCAAGAAATCCGAAAAAAAACTAGCCTCTCAGTCCAGAGGTCGTGGGTTCGATTCCCGCCTAGACCCTGGGTGTTTTCCGCAGACAAGCAAATCGCTTCGCAGGTTGTGTTTGTTTTAAGTAAAATAAAATAAAGCATTTAAATTGTAAGAATATAATTACCGAGCTTAAGGTCACTTGTTTTTTTAAATCTACTTTATAAATATGTAGTTATTTTTATTATTTGGATATTTCGATATCCTCTGGATATCTTCTTCCCGACAATATTTAAAAACAATTTAATAACAAAACTAATTAACTTTTTTTTTAATTTTATCACCATTTGCGATCGAAGCCACTGTAAAGTACAGTGATTTCAGATTTTCGTCTTTGCATGGTAATTACGTCAAAAAGGTTTAATTTACATTATTACATACATTTCCACCACAAATGTCCTTGTAAATACATTTATACGCAAAATCATGAACGTAGTCATAATTTTCCTTTCATTCCGTTTACTTAAAAACAAAAAAAAATTGTTTACTTGTCATAGAATATATGTACATATGTACGAGTATGTACATTAGAGTGGGTCAATTTTTTTTTTTGACAACAGGCGTCTAGCAAAAATGAAATCTACACAAAATTCTAAGAATATTACCCTAACTTTTATACCCCTGTAAAAGCATAACATAGCTCCCGGCGAGAGGCATCAAAAGTCAAGATATTCGTTGGATAAAAACAATTTTCGCCAAATTGTAAAAGTAGCATTTTAAAAATTTTTGCTTCCGATTTTGGTGAAATTTTGTGCTAATGATTTCTCCGGCATAACTACCATTAGTGTACTTTGCGAAAGATAGCGAGTTTGTTAAATTTTTCCAATTTGAAGTCGCAATATTTCGCAAACTAGTACGTATAATGATTCAAGATTCCGCACTAACAAATTCGTACAAAAATTGCATGGAAATCAGCAGCAAAAATTTTTAAAATGCTACTTTTGTTATTTGGCTAGTAATGTTTACATAAACGAATAGCTTGAATTTTGATGCCTCTCGGCGGGAACTAGGTTTTAATTTTACACGCCTTTCTTAGGGTAATATTCTTAGAACTTTGTGTAGATTTAATTTTTGCTAGACGAATGTTGGTTTTTTTTCTCACACTAAAAAATCGACCCCCTCTAATGTACATACATACATACATACATATGTAAATAGTCCAATGTACATATGTATTAGCTTCAGTTTCATTTGCCCAATTTAAAAATTGCGTGACACATTTTATTACAATATTTTCGAGCAATTATTAGTAATATTTTGCTTTCATAGTGTTTGGCTTAAATTTCTTTGCTTTCTACCAGTCAAAAGTTGGCTAAAATATTTAAGCATATTTTGTGCACCCAATTTATTATTTAGTATTAAGCTCGCAACTAAAAATAATTATGTGTATAATAATAATATTAAATATGTATTTAGATACATAAATATGTATATTATATTCAATTTACGTAGTTAATTGAGTATTGTTAAAAACTAGATAGAAATTTCTTTAAAAAATGAGGCATATCAAAAAATATAACCGATTAACCTTCAATGCATTCATTATTCCAAAAATGTCAGAACACCAAACATTTCAATCTCATTAAAAATTTTATTTTATTTGTTCACACATAGAATTTTACGTAGACCACGTTTTTATAAGATTTTTCAATGAAATTCCTTCTAATGAACATACCTATTCATATAAAATAAAATAGTAAGAGTCAAAAATATAACAAAAAACATTTCAAAAATTTCACTAAAGGAATAGGAATTTACAAAACCATCCCAAAATTGCAAGAAATAAGACAAACCTACTACCTACAAACCACTTGAAGCTTATCCAAGAAAGCAAGAAAATTCCATATACATACATATGTATGTAAGTCAAAACACCACTGCAATATCAATTTAAAGCAGGGACCACAAATAACGATTATTTTCTAAATTTAAACTAAAAAAAATCAAGTTTAACGTTTACTAACGCACTAATAATCCCAAATTTTTATTTTACTTAATTAATAAAATAACTTTTTTATTAAAAATACATTGAAATTGATTATTGAAGGGTTTAGCTGGATCCTATGCGCATTTCACTGTTGCTAATGCAGATCATCAGGGAACCTTTACCCAAAAATCTTAGAACAACTAGAGTTATTATGTTATAAACTTTCATTTAAACAAATGAGAAGTTCAACAAATAACAAAGTTGAAAGAAGATCAACATGTTTTTTTATCAAAAATCAAACTAATAAATAAGTGCTACGCGCACAAGGAATACATCAAGATACTGCTTGTTTCATGGAACACTTTTAGATGCATTGCAACTAGAGATGCTAAACGGGAAATCCCGAGCCCGGAAATCCCGGGCTTTTCGGGACTATGCAAATCCCGGAGCCCGGGATTTTTTAATTTTAAAGCCCGGGATTTTCGGGATTATCTGAATCCCGATTTTTAGCATAAATAATGTTTTTGGTGGTCATCTTCTATATTAAAAATTATTATAAAATCCTTGTTAAAATAAAAAATTTGCTTTGAATAAATATTTTCGTAGATAATATTAAATGGCATATATCTGTGGCAATAAATAATAATGGATTAAGTTGACATAAGTGCTTTTTCATTTTATTACATATTCTTATTCTCTTCTTCAAGATCTATCACTCAGCTAAATTTCAATTTTAAAATGTCATTAATATTAAAACTATACGCATTTATATTTTAGCTTAAGTCTTCATGGAAAATAATACATAAGCCATAACATCTTAACTCAACTTAATCTTTTTTTAAGGTAGCTTTATTAATATTAAAATGTTTGAGCATTAAAAGTTGTATACATTTAAGTTCAATAACTTACAGCCCATTCAAAATATTTCTCATAAGAAAAAAACTTATATTTAACTTTAACTTAATTTAAAAACTTATTTAAAAAATATCTATATATTATCTCAGGTTTTCCGCAATTTTCAATTCAATCTAAAGCGACTTACTATCAAAACAAATTATTTTGCATTTCAATATAATAGCTTAAGTTCACTTTAGTTTTTATTTTTCTGCCAATGGATTTTTTCATAACATCTTAACTAAAAAACAACGAATATAAATAAACTAATAAAACGTTTTCTTTTTTTTATAAAATTAACAGTTTTGTTCCAAATAAATGTGCATCTTTTTCTGTGGCTAAAAATTTTATATAAAAACTAAACACAATTTAGACACAAAAAACCTTAATATCTCGAAAGAAGACATTTCGACTTAAGCCATTATTATTTATTGCAACAGATATATGGCATTTTCTTTTCTAGGTAAAATGTGTACATACATACATACATTGCACTTTTCAATTAAAATTTGCAACTAAATGTCTGAGTTATATAAGTACCTTTAAAATATGCAAAAAAAATTAATTGTTAAATTAAAATATTATAATTACTATAAAGACGCAAATTTGTGCACAATTTTTTCGGGATTTTGTAAGTCCCGAAAATCCCGGGGTCCCGGTTCGGGATTTCGAGACTCCATCACTAAATCCCGAAGCCCGGGATTTCAAAAAACCTGTCCCGATTAGCATCTCTAATTGCAACGCATGCATTTATTTTTATTTGCTTAATTTTTATTTAAAAAAACTCAAAATTACCCAATATTTTTTGGGTTTTATTTATTCCTCAAAAAATAAAAGTTATTTCTTAGTTTTTATTTATTTCTCAGAAAATAAAAGTAATTTTTTGAGTTTTATTTTTTGCCTAGGAAATAATAGTTACTTTTTGATTTTTTTTTGCTTAAAAAATTTAATTTCTTATTAATAAATATGCACGTACATATAAATTTATAAGCACTATGTAAAAAAATTTATTTACAAAAGTGACCGTTACAGACTTCATTCAGAATACAATTCACATTGCATTTTAAGATCAACTTGTTCGCATCTATTTAAAAACATGTGATAATGTAAATACATACATACATATGTATATGTATAAATACATCCCCATACATACATATGTATGTACATGTTATTATGTATAAATAATAAATGATACGCTTTACTTATAAACAAACAAGCACAAAACACTGGAAACATATGATTTTTAACTTACATAATATGTTATATTTACTCGTACCTATGTATATATACTTGCACATACTATGTATGATACACATACATATGTAATTAACACTTGTAACTAAGCTTTATTTTATTACTTATTTTTACCATAAAATATTACAGACATGTAAAATAAAAAAAAAAAATACTTTCGGGCATCAGGGTTCCCAGTTTTTTTACTTTATCCCCAATTTTAGACTCTTAATCTCTAAAACAATTGCTCATCCCAAAAAAAATTATTATTTAATAATTTCGCTTTACATATTTTAATTGAAAAATGTGTACATACACATATCGCTCATTTACTAAAAGAATGTCATAACTCAAAAAACTAGTTTGCCACAAAACGAGTTTGAAGTTTTAAATTTACACACAACTTAATGGAAAAATAAAATTTTATTTTTCTCTCGAGAGTTGATTATATAGGATATTTTAAACTGTAGTTAGTCATAAAGGTTATACATATGTACATATGTATGTATTTTCACTTATTTTAATATCTTAATATAATTATTTTTGGTTTTGTTTTTTCTTTCAAACACAAATTTTTGAAAACATTATGGCACTATGACCTTTATGACTATCGTTTGAATCCCCTAAATATGAATAACAATATATATGAGGATTAATTCTGCATCATTAACTAACGCCATTGGTTTTACTAACGACTTTTCTTATCAATTTCATTGGTTGAAACACCTTCATTATTTAACTACAGACTGTGAATTTGAGCCTAAGTAAAAATCCGATTTTTTTAGTTATTATGTTGTTTTAGTAAGTGATAGGATATGTATGTACGTACATATGTACATATGTATGTATGTACTGGCCAGGCACAAGTTTTTATTAAAAAAATGGTTTATAATAAGTTTAAATTATTATCCCCAGAAATTATCTATCATCTTGTCCCCAAACAAATACCCAGGAAATCGAAATAAAACTTGTATCCCGAATTCTGGAAAAAATCTAATTTTTTGGGTATAAGTCACCAGAAATGAGAACGCTGGCACATACTTATACATACATATGTACATGGTATGCACAAAAATATTCATACTTACATATCTATGGCTTAATATAAGAAAGGCGAAACTCGAATTTTCGTTATTTTATAGGAGAAGCAAAAAACTGAAGAAAAACTAAAGCATTTACATGCAGAAATAATTTTTTTATTGACCATAATTCCTTAATTTTTAACTGTAAAGTCCTAAAATCATCTTCAAGGAGGATGCAATTATATATTGTCTGGCAGAAAACGTTAAAAATACGATTTCGAAAAAATTGAGATACGCCCCTTTTATATTAAGCCATCGATATGTACATATATGACTAAGTGTACACTGTACAGGCAAATTAATATTTTTTACATTTCTCTTTCAAAGGCATTCAATTGTTGTTGATACCACTATAACAGCAACGACACCATAACATACTATGCATGTATCTACGTATATATTTTTTTATTTATTAATCAGCAGACTGTTGTTGTTCTAAATCTTGAGTAATGAAATGTTTAAACACGTGCAATGTGTTTGCAATTATAGCAAAAATTTTTGCAGTCTACAGAGCATGCTCGCTGAGAGCACCAACGATACGAAAAATATGCAACATAATTACTAATTTTGTTGTTTATAAAATGTGTATGTATGTGAAAGTGTAACTTTCTGAAGTCAGCGTATACTCACCATCAACCCCTATTGAATGTTTGTTATGCATACATATGTATGTATATGTATATATGTACATATATGCATGTGAATGTGTAAATGTTTACGTACATGGGTAAGTATGTTTGATATACAAGTTGGATATCCGGGATATGATATCTATGTATGTATGTATGTATATACACACACGCATATCGTTAGCTCAAATAAAAAGCCCTGTAAGTAACAAAAAATTCAAAATTGTGGTTTTTGTTTATTATTTACTAGCTCCGCTCGCCTTGATCTGTTTAAAAAATACATAAAAATAAATCCTTTATAAAACAAAATTATTTTTCATGAATAAAGTAGTAAATGTTAAAAATACAATTACAAATTATATACATACCTTGTAACTTATTTTGACGAGCATAGAATATCGTTCACTAAAGTGAACAGTATATCGCTGTTAAACAAATTCAATGTCAAATTGTTATATTTTGAATGCTTTTTAAAAAGGTATAAGAGAGTTTTTAAAAATATGGACGTACATATCTACATATTTATAATTGTATATAATTATTATCTAAAACTGCAACACAGCTTCTACCATTTTTTCGGCTCTACTGAAAAAAATTAATTTTTGGAGATGTGCTGTTATTTATGAAAGCCAGAAAAACAATTTTTTTAGGCTTAAGTCTACTGATGAGTTCCATAAGCGGGAACGAAATACATATAGACAATTGCTTAACCATAAAAACAACCAAAATTTTCAAATTAAATAAATAAAGACTTTATGTCAAATAAATATACTTCGGTATTTCATCTAATTTAATTTATGTAATATTTTCATTGCATACGAACATACATACATTCATACATACATACATATGTACATACATACATACATAGGTAGTACCTATGTACCTATTAGGTATGTAAGTACATATGTACATATGTATGTATGTAGTACATCATTTCAGCATGCTTCGCATTATTGGTCTCAATGCTTAATTAAACGGGGGTTTTTTAATTGCGTTAATGGATCAATTAAAGAGCATCCGTTTCCCGTTTAATTGCATCAAAATCCGAGAAATTTTAGAAAACCAATTATGCGGAAATTACTGTACATACATACATATGTATGTACATAGCTACTCGCACACCGGCAAAACTCTGTTTGTGTGTTGACACGTGTACAAAAATGCTTCCCTTTTCATAGAGTGAAAACAATATTTTATATGCCGATTCCTAAGGGTAGGCAGGAGGCATGCACACTCCAACCGACACTCATCAAGAGAACGTTCAAAGTAGGTGCATGTGCATAAAAGAAAAAGAGAAACAGTTTAATAACTGTATAGGGTAAGTGCACCAGTAGTCGGCAGTTTAACTTTTTTTTCGTTTTCAAATTTGTGCCATTTCTGATGTGAAAATGATATTGCGATGATACGTACGTATTATAATTCTGTTATAAGTATTGTTTTATGTTCATTTAACATAAAAAGAAAACAAAATATATAAATGTAAGAAATTTTCATATATTCCAAAACTCATCACTTTTGCCAGTAGTCGGCACCCATGTTCCTATGTTCGGCAATTGATGACCCTATAGTCAGCATACAATTTTCTGCTAAAGAACAGGTGACATTTTATAGGAATACAAGCTCCTTTTTATATAGAATACAAATTATTTACATTTTTATGCTTCTGACTGGTACCTAAAATAGAAATGGTGCCTTCTCTTACTTCTTAGAGTGTTTTTCAGGATTCGGCGTAATATTTGTTCTCTTTCCTAAGATGATAATATTTGAACGCATTTTTAATTATACTGAAGGCTAATTATACTGTAGGCCTTGCGAACGAAAAGATATATTGTATCGTTTACCAGCTACTAGAGCACATAATCTAGAGCTGCTCTACTCAAGAATCGTAGAGGGTATAAAGTTTCACTGTGCTTCATATTTCTACTGTTTCATGATCACAACAACATAATCTTGACAGGCTGTTACTTCTAATGCCAAGCCTGTTTAGGTGTTTTCTCAGTCTGTGATTTATAATATATATTATATATATATATTATAATAATTTTTTCGACCTTTTTATTAATTATATATAAATTTTATTAAAGTTCGGTCTTTTGTAATCAATTAACAATTTTATCTATTTTTTTATGGATATTTCGCTTCAACTTTGACGAAGTTACGATAAAAAATAAATAAAATTTGTAAATTGATTACAAAAGACTTAAAGCTTTAATAAAATTTATATATAATTCCTAGATTATTTTTATTTAAGGACATGAGATATTGAAGCGATTTTTGTTATACGTTATAATCATTAGCTTTCCGTGCCTCGATCCAGGGAGATTAAACCAGTCGTGTTCCCTGGTATTTCTGATCTGCATCCATATATATTCTCGTATTTTACCCGATCCAATGCCAGACCATAGGTGTTCATGATGCGTAACTGATTAATCTTAATGTGGCATTCCCAAGTTAACTTCGAGGTATACTCATATGAACTAAGCGCTTTAAAGTTCCGTACTCCGCGAATATGCTTTAATGGGAGCAGGTTTCTATTTCTCCTCGTCAGTAGCACCTGTCAGGATAAAATTGTGCGCATATCTCAATGGCATAAACTTCTGATAAAAAGATATTAGGAGATCTTAAGCGACCAGAGCCTTTCCAGGGATGATTGCTCACATTGGTTGTTTGGGCAGTCCTTGTCTGTAATTCTTCCCGGGCTATTGATTACATTTTTTTTTGCTTGGGAACAGTTTCTATAATAAATGTTCAGAGGTGTGAGCTCAATGAGGACTTATATAGCCGCTGCTATACAGGGACATACTAGCCTTCGTAATTCTCCAACTGATGTCTGGTCGTAGCTAGACTGACCCTTTTCGACCAAGCGACTGCATCATAAGTGATGATAAGTTTCAATATCATGGTGTATATTCATCTTAAGGTTTTGCGTGTGTAACTCTATTTTTTTATTAACAGATATTCTCACTTTTAGTGCTTTTATTGCCTTGTCGACAATCGCCTCTAAATGCTATCTCTATAAAACCTTTGAGTCTAATATCACTCCCAAGTACTTTACCTCAGATGGACTTTCTAAAAACACGCTAACTACTGGGATGATTTGCTAAATAGGAGTGTGAAGGGAACAATGATCGCCTTTGCGGAGTTGATATTCAACCCTACGATTAAGAACATTTCCTTCGCTATTCTTAGTCCGTTCTGTAAAATTTCACAGAAAGTCTGTTCCAAGTGGTCATATTTACAATCATACAATTTTCTGTTATTGTATGAAGTAATTATCTCTTCTGAATTACAAAATTGCAACCTTTCTAGGATCCTCAGTTCAATAAACTTATAATAAAAGTTCATACCGACCTTAGGAAACTGTATGCCTGGTATAGAGTATGTAGTATGTATACTCCATACATATTACTATGCCGACTACTGGGTAAACTCATTTTAAATTAATTTTTTTTAATAGCAGTGGCAAGAGAGATGATTACTATACTATTTTGCAATTTTTGAGCTTAATATGAGAAAATACTCACTTTCCTATAGTCGGCACACCCCTGCCGATAATTGGAAATCATAAGAAATTTTGTTCCTATTGACGGCACCCATTAAAATAAGCAAAATAAATATATTTTAATAAAATTTTCACATTAATATCAATGTTTTAGTTGATTTGAATCCATAGAAACCGACACTTTTAAGAAATTACTTCATTTAATGTGAATACTCACTTGTTTAAGTTGGGATCACCACTAAAAAATTTCTTGAAAAACAGGCACAATCGCCCTCTTTAAAAACAGTCACGGAAAGAGGCCAAAAATATACCAATATACTCATCTCATTAAAATTTACTCAATGTTTAGAGAGAAGTAAGTATATTTCTAATGAAAATCAGATCTTACTTATATATTTAATGGCCGCTATTCTTATTTATATACATTTTTATTTAAAAGTGCCGACTACTGGTGCATGCCGACTTTAGGTGCTTTTACCCTAATGTGCTATAAAATTGTCTCTCTGCTCTGCTCTGTTAAATGAAGAAATTGAGGATTATGGGACACACAAAAACTAAGCAACGCATAAACAACAGAAAAAGCCGCCCTTCGATAAACAAACCTACAAACAATATTAGCACTTGCAACAGCACAAACAAAAGCAACAACGAAATGGTCACGAGACGAACAAGAACGAAAACTCTGGTAACAAACAAAAGAGTCATAGTGCAACATCTGCTCCTTGGCAAACAATCAGTACAACGCCAGTCAGTATCCGAAGAAGAACAACGAATAAAAGAATCAACTTAATAAATTAAAGAAAAATACTGCTGAATAAAAAAGTACACACATACTTACATACATATACAAATTGTAAAAAGAAATCAAATCAAACGTTTTAAAACGTGAAAATTATTTATAATCAACCAAGTTCTTGAAAAAAAAGTATACATACATACACTGTAGGTACACATATTGGGAAAAAAGGTTAAGAAATAATTTTTTTTAGAGGAACTGAATCTTATGAGAGTAACTGATACCTATAATTTTACATATTAAATATGTATATATGTACATACGTACATACACACTTCCATGCACACATTGGCATTTTAATTGTGAAAAAGGAAATTTATTAAATTATTCGTAAAAAAGTGCAATTGACAATAGAAAATTACAATAATGAAATTGAAGATTTTTTAAAAATTCTTATCTAGTATAAAGAAATTGTTGCGAATTTTGTAAACCATATGTAACTAACGCCATTTTGATCAGAGAAAATAAACTTACATATTTATTGATTTGTCAGCATCAACAACAACACCAGACAGAGTCATAACAGTCAGCCCTGCTGACAAAATTTTCTTCAGAAGAAAAAAAAATGAAAAACTTAGATTAAATCATTAATTTTGCTCAATTAAAATTGACATTTTAGAAAAAAAATATATACATACATACATACATACATGTACTTACATAGTATGTAAATTACTCTAAATCAAGGACATTAAAAAAGCCAAAAGACTTTTTAACGTTGTCAAAATCTAAAGCTGAGTCACACAGTGTTGTTTGTGTATGTAGATATGTATGTATGCAAGTGTGTTTGCAGTACTTAGAATGTGTGAAAAAATTGCAGCAGCAGCAGAAGTAGTGGCAGCAGCAGAGAAAAAGGAACAAAACTAAACTGAAGAAGTACGATATATAAACTAAAATCAAACCAACAACCAACAAAAGCACTTATATTCGACGCCAACAAAACAACAAGAACAAACACGCGATTTTTATCAAGTTTGTATACTTACATACATACTTACGTTCAAAAAATACAGTTGTGCATATAAGACAACAACAACAACAAAACAAACAACTAAAACTGCAATAACAACAAAAAGATAAAACAACGCCAGTGCATACATTCAAACTTACCGCAACAATAGAGAAAAAGTCAAGTAACAGAGAGCTACAGAAGAATAAACACAAGTGAAAATAACGTTCAACACTTAAAACAATTTTGGGTCAGGCCAATTGGAGGTGCTCCGGGGGGAGTTTAAAAGAAGCTT
The DNA here is from genome assembly GCA_944452675.1 of Tachina lurida. Taxonomy (NCBI): domain Eukaryota; kingdom Metazoa; phylum Arthropoda; class Insecta; order Diptera; family Tachinidae; genus Tachina; species Tachina lurida. The sequence goes on along the minus strand of OX101753.1, from coordinate 154,926,684 downwards.
ATCAAAAACTTTTTAAATAAATAAAGAAAAAACGCTAAATTCAAAAATCCTTAAGAAATAAATTCAACATTTACCTATAGGCATTTTAAGATAATTCCATTAAATCAATAAGCCTCCCGTCATCTCCAGATCTGTAGGCCATTACACCCGTGTTTAAACAAGAAATCAAATAATATAATTTTAAATATTTGAAAATAAAAAAAAAGAAATCTGTGATTAAATTATTTAACAATTTAATATATATTTTTAATACGGCACCTTTAAAACTTAAAAAATATATACATACCGACCGAGTATATAGTAGTATATGTATATTTTAATATTTTTGTCACCAATTTTGTGCACTTTTTATAAAAATTACACTATTATTAATTAAAGAAAATACAAACAAATAGAAGTAAAAAAAATAATTTAACGATCTAAGCGAACGTCAACTATAAAACAAGTAAATCTCAACACTTTATCTTCTTCTCGTTCGTGGGATTTATACAAAAATTTGTAAGTATAAATTTGATTTTATTAATTTTCTTATTATTCTGTTATTTAAACGATTGAAAGATTTTTAATTAATTTAATTAATTTTTTAAGCTTTAGGATTTTATATAAGTATTTTTAAAGCCTTATTTATAAAAATTATTAAGGCTTTATGAAGGGTTTTTATGAAAATTTGTTTTAAAAACACTTTATAAAGCCTTCATAAGTTTTATAAATAAGGCCGTTATTTTTTATTTATTTCGATATTTCAGGAAATGGATTATTTTTTTAGTTCTAAAATTTTTGTTTTTGCTTTCAACAACAAAAATATATTTTATATTTATGATTTGATTAGGCTAAAGTTCGTATCGCTTTGTAGGCCAAATTGCATGTGATAATTATTAATGAACAAATAACACCAAAGCTAATTGTAAATATTCTGACAAACACGCAATAGAACGGAACAACTAGCTGTTTTCGAAGGCCACTACACCTTCATCATCAGCGTTCTTTTGTGTTTGGTCCACTGTGTGTGGTATCAATTGTTGTAAATTTTCACAACTTGCCTTTAGCAAGTCTGCTGCCCGATAAATATATCTTCACTATTAAAACTTGAATTTTTTATTGTTATAATTATCAATAATAATAATATTTAATGGATAAAAAATAATAAATGAAGGTTTTATAATAATGCAAAGCCATTTATCGGGCAGACAAAATCCTCCCTTTAGCTAAAGGCAAGTTGTGAAAATGGCCCTAAAGCATTTACATGCAGAAATAATTTTTTTAAGCAGCCATAAAATCTTGATTTTGAATTGGAACGCACTAAGATCTTCAAGAACGATGCAATTATAGGTAGTCTCCCAGAAAACGTTAAAAACCCGATTTAAAAAAAAATAAAAAATTGAGATACGCCTTTTTTATATTAAGCCATCGATATGTAGATTTGGCAAGAACTTTTGCGGTGATTAAAAATAAATAATTTTATCGAATATTTCTGGAAACGATATCTCTCGAACAATTTAACAGATTTAGATCAAATAAGCGGTATTCGATGCAGTTTATCAAGTTCAAAAAAGTTACGCAGATAAAGCGTCTTTTCGAAATTTTCGTCCACGGTAATATCTCTTGAATTTATTAATAAATTTTAAAGAAATTGTGGAGTGGACCTGGTTTTTTATAGTAGTAGTTTTAATGTATAATTCCCAAAATCTACGAAACCGATTAAGTTAATTTATCTTACGAGATCTAAGTAATGTCACAAAATTTAGTTCGATCAGTTAAGGCCTTTCTTAAGTTATGAGAAGTTTGCATATACATCCATTCTGCCCAGAGAAGCGCCAGAGTGCCTAGCATCAATCGGCTTTTTATACAAACGATTACACATACGCTTATACATGTCTCTCGGTGGCCAGCTCTGATATACGAGTACATATATGGACATCTTCAGAATAGAGCTATAATGAATCAGGAGATATATTCCCTTATTTTATAGTGGGAAGTTAACAAGTGGTAATTTTCGATTCTATTTGATACGTACGTAATGCAATAGGAAGATCTACACCGGGAATAACATTTTTTAGATTCTTTGACTTTCTCAAACGAATTGTTTATGTTAGTAGTATGATATAAATTGCTTCTTATTTTTCTTATTTTTTTAAATCCTGCTGGATAAAAACATACATACGAGTATGTAAATATTTTCTATCTGACAAACAAGTCTGAGAATTTATAAGAATGGTTCGTTAAATTGGAAATCTGCTGTAAATTCCTTTTAATATTTATTATTTCATCTTCACTCGTTCGCTCATGAATGCACATGTGCATGTCAATTTCAATATTTACGGATGTATTTTATAATTTTGCACAAGATCTTTTGCTTTTGTTTATTATTTTAAATTGTGACATTCCATCTTTGTGGTTTAGACTTTGTAAAAAAAAAATTAAAAAGGAGCAACATTAAAATGAAAGCATAATATGAAATACTTAAGGGAAAACTCGCATTATTTAAAACATGTTTATTATTATTATTATATCTGTGTCAATAAGGAAAGAGTGCTAAATCAGGGCTATAAGATGATGAATCAGTCAGTCAGTCAATCCATAACGTATACAGATGATATTCCAACAAAACAGTGAGGGAAGTGCAGCTACTTTAAAGTTCGCCACTTGAAAAAGCATTTAAATTTTTTTTATAAGTGTTGAATTTGAACTTGTTCTTCTATACTTGCAGCCTGCCCCACGAAGACGAAAGAAACCCGTTCGTTCGACAATTTATTTTTAAAACAATAACAGATTCTAAAATTTTATTGTTGTTTTCAAAATAAATTGTAAATTGCGGCATCGTTGGCTGGCTGTTAACATTTTTTTTTAAATAAGTTCGTATAAAATCAATTGTCGCACCCTGTTTGTGTATAGTACGCATATACCAGTCATACTAATTGATGTCTTAAGGCACAACAGCAGGTTAAATTGACCATTTACAAATGTATATGTATATGTATGTATGTATATTAATGTGTTATTATTACCAGGGCAACCAGAAATATGCTCTTGAAAAATGCTCTAAATAACAGAAAATATATAAACTGCAATTTTAAGCACGCTTCACCTATTTTACGCCAGTGCTAAAGTCGATGATGACCAGCTTCTTTTGGCCAAAATTGGATAATATGGATAGCAACGATACGACAAAATATGATACTCGTAATTAGGTCCATTTTTTTCAACAGAACGATGCTGCATGTTACACTGTTAATGCAGCATTAGATAAAAGATGTATGATGATCTGACAATTTGAAGTACATAATTTGATTTGAACTGGACATTTCGGATGCACTCCATCCAGCAAAGCCGCGGCAAATAATGTCATGTCATCGACAGGCCTTTCAAACGCATAAAAAATTTCGACTATATCTCACACAAAGTTTGTTATACCCTTTACCAAAAAATGGTAAAAGGGTATATATAGGTTTGTATTTTTTTTTTTTAATTCAAGGATAGGAAGCACTTAATGAAAGACTCTATATATCAAATCAACTAAACCAAAATCACTACAAACTCATAACCCTGCTTTTTGGGGTTTGGGGGCTGAAAAAATAATTTTCTTGGAATTAAAACACTTTATTAAACGAAATATAATAATAACAAATAATAAATTAAAATTATATATTAAGTTTAACATTTGTTAACGCACTAATAATCCGAAATTATTCACCCTTATTCCATTTGTCGACATCGACGTCACTTTAACACAATACCAAAAAATTTTGTGCTATGTATAGTCTATTTCTGTTCCCTAAGGTCTACAAAAGAGTTTGAGCCTGCCAACAGGCGTCATTTGTTTTCGAAAACGGGTATACAAGCCCCAATTTTTTAGTATTGTGTTAAAGTGACGTCGATGTCGACAAATGGAATAAGGGTGATTATTTTAATTATTCATTAAAATATTTTTTTATTAAAAATACATTGAAATTGATTATTGAGGGGTTTAGCTCGCGACTATGCGCTTTTCACTATTGCTATTGCAGGTCATCAGGGAACCTTTACCCAAAAATTTCTTGAGATACAATAAAATAATTTGTTGTAGGTTAACCATCATGTTATTATTGTAATAAATTCAAAATTTTTTCTCAAATTCTCAAATAGAAAATCATGTGCTATTTGCAAAAATACTTTTATAAAAAAAAAGAAAAACTTCATTCATTTTGTATCCAGTCCAGACCGTTTGCACGATATATCATATATATGTATGTATATTTGTGGTTGCCCTGATAGTTAAACTTTATGAATATCTGCTACACCTGTTAACCGCTACACATCATTGCCTAAATATCTTTTTTTTTATGAAAATTATTTACGAAACTTTTCTTTATTTGTTGATTGCAGGCGTGGCGAAGCGAATTAAGTAAAACAAATGCCTACAATTTTACAAAGCTTTATGATGGGCAATTTTTCTACCCCCAATCTTTCATGAAATCAAATTTCATTAAAAAAATTAGCAATGTAAATCGAAAATTCGTAATACATAATAACATTCCGATAAAAATTAATACTATTTTTTTTTTGTCTTTTAGTGAAAATTAAAACGATTTTTTTATTTTTTTTAAAGAGCAGAGGGCAATACTATTAATATACATACATATGTAACCTTCTTTAGAAAAGGGATAGGGATAGAGAAGCCAGGTGCTGAAGGAAGAGAATAATTAGCAAATATCAATAAATTTTCTATTATTTTCGGGAAAACACACGGAAGAATAGTCATATCGCTCCTTTATTGCAACATAGGCATAAATCAAAAAAAGCTAATTTTGCAGAAAATAAGTTTAAAGTTTTCAATTTCCATACTCGTACAACTCAGCGAAGATATAAAAATATTTTTTTCAAGACGTGAGTGTATAAGCCTTTTGTATGAAATTTTTCCACAAGATTTGTCGGCATTATTAACTTCAAAAATGCATTTTTTTATTAGATATGACTGTGTTGCAATAAAGGAGCGATATATCATATATACACAGGAAAAAATATTCTTGCAATAAACAACTTTAATTGAAAATAAAACCAAAAATAAATTGAAAATTTTATTCAGTCAATTAAACTTTTGTTTAAAAATAAACTATTCCTGCAATAAACAACTTTAATTGAAAATAAAACCAAAATCCAATTCAAAATGATATTGAGTCAATTAAATTAAAATTTTAAATAAAAGTGTAATTGACTTAAATACTATTTTAATTGAACTTTAGTTTTATTTTCAATTAAAGTTGTTTATTGCAGGAATATTTTATTTTTAAATAAAATTATAATTGACTTAAATACATTTTTAATTGATTTTCGGTTTTATTTTCAATTACAGTTGTTTATTGCAGGAATATTTTTTTCTGTGTATATTTTACTCATATAATTTTTCGGAATATGTATGGAGTACTACAAAAGTACAAAATTTTGTTTCTCTAAACGTTTCAAAATTTGTATGAAAAATAACGAAAATTCGTGTAAAAAATATTTTTTCCATACAAATTTCAAAATCAAATAATCGTTTGTATTTACATACAAAATCTATCCTTAAATTTTAAACAAGACTGATATACATAACTCTAAATTAAAATAATACATTTTTTTTAAATTTATTTGTTGTTGGTTTATCACGTCTTGATGCATTTCGTTACTGCTAAGCAATACTTCAGTAAACTTCAACCACAATTCAAAGCCTAAAGGCTCAAGGCTCAATGCTCAAGCTCGATCAGCTGTTTCCTACTGTTGCAGTTACCCGACTGTAATGTAATCTAACTGCAATAGTAGGAAACAGCTTATCGATATTGTTATGTGAAAAGCAATGAAAACGGTTATAGAGATGGAATGTAATGTAACCTACTTTTCATATAAAAATATCGATCAGCTGTTTCCTACGTTGCAGTTACATTGCATTACAGTCGGGTAACTGAGCTGATCGATATTGTTATGTGAAAAGTAATGAAAATGGTTATAGAGATGTAATGTAATGTGGTCTGATTACTCCTTGTTGAAACGGTTGGTCACATCCCATTAATTGTGACAAAATATACTTTGATATAAACTACCATCATAGGTACATATATACTAAGATATTTCTTCGAAGAAAACACAAACAAATGAAAAAACCAACAACAAACAAACCTACTTTTCACATAAAAATATCGATCAGCTGTTTTCTACGTTGCAGTTACATTACATTACAGTCGGGTAACTGAGACTTAATGAAGTATTGAAGAAGTAGAAGTTTCGTGCAACAAATTCAAATTTAATTTCATGAAAAAATGCTTAATGTAAATTAGGCATTAATGTGATTTTTTTTCTAAAAAGAAAAAAAATTTAACTCGACTTTTAGCTGGGGGAAATATCGAAATTTTGTTAAGATGAATTTTTTATTAATAAAAATATTCCATTCTACAAGAATTAAAAAAAAACTGAACTTAAATTATTCCTGATTAAAATAATAATTTTTTTATTTATTCAAATGTAATTTATTAAATATCTCGAAATAAAAAACATATGACTCATAGCACTTTAATAATTTCAAACACAATTGTGTTATACATATGTATGTACATATGTATGTATTTTTTAGGCATGGAAAATTTTAATTTGGGAAGTTAGTGAACTTTCAATAACGTCTTCATTTAAAAATAAGTTAAATATGTATTTGTATAGAATATTCTGCTTTGCGACTACAGTTCGTATTCCTATAACTCTGCCCAAAAAGATTTATTACAAATAACATTTTGGTATAAAATAAATTATTTTAGTGAATTTAAATGTTTCCTTTTTTATAATTTGCATTAGATAGTTAAGAGCGAGTTTTAACATTTAATGCATTAAACACATTCACCACAGCAGGCTACACGAACACACGACTTCAAATGTAGCTAGCAGAATTTGTCACCTCGTAGCCAGCCACTTATTATTTTGGAGACGGCAACAGCACCAGTTGCTGATATTAAAGTACAAATACATAATTCAGTATTGCCACTTTCATATATTTTGCATTTTTAAAAATTAATAAATCTTTTAAAATGTACTTACTTCACGTAAAATTACAAACATGAATCAATTTATTCTTTACATCAATTTTTGGATATTGTTTCTAGTAAATATTGTGAAATAATTGTTCGATATCATTCATTCAACATTTTGTATTATACTGGCAACACTGCATTTGCTCATTGTAGTCAAAGAAATAGAAATTAGTTTGATTGAAGTACAACGACAAAATCAGCATAGACAACAACCTGTCGCATTGTTGCCTTGCTGTCTTCAAAAGAATCATTCTCATATAAACATGTGTATTCTATCCTTGACATTTGGTAGTCGGTAGCTTGCTGTGGTGAATATGTTTAATGTATGTATAAGACATTCGTTATCGTAACACTACGAGTACATTGCAATCACTCAGCAATAGCTGGATAATATACAACACTTCTATAATGAAGCCAATAAATATATTTATGGGTACTTATGTACATACATATTTATAATAATCTGCATGGTATTTTAAAATATGATATATGAACATATATATAATATATGTATGTACATATATAGCAAGTAGAAAATTTCTTACTACGAAAAGTTCATGTTTTGCAGTCAACCTTGAAACAGTCAGCCTGTTACTAAGCAGTAAAATTACAAATTACAAGAACATACCTACATATAAATATGTACATACTTATGTGTAGATGTGTTAAACAAAGAACGCAAGGAAGGCCCGTCCATTGTTAAAAAAAACCACTTAAAGCAAATGTATAAAAAAGCAAACAAAAAATCAAGATCAATGCAATTTTTAATTACAAAAATGTTTTCTTATCCGTTGTTGCAAAATAATGGACAATCCTAAGTGTCCCTGTAAATACATATACATACATATATACATATGAATGCAAGTATGTTTGCATGCTTGTGCATGCTTACATATATGTAAGTACTTACATTTATACATACATATGTATGTACATGCTGGTTGATAGGACATGAAATCAGCTGTTATATTTTATTAAGTGACTTGCAATATGCACTTGCAACACATTAAACACGTTTAAAGGGGTACACACAGCGTTGCCAATTTCTATTGCGCAATAGTGCAAAATCTGCGCTATTTAAAGTTCTTTGCACTATTTTTGCACCATAAATTTTTTGTGCAATTGTGCACTATTTGACTTTAAAGGCATTTATATTTATACATTTTAAAGCTATAACAGCATAAGTCGACTTAAGACAAAATCGAGTTATATATGGTACAAAATTATACAGACGAAACTTCATGCCTGCGGGAAATTCCCATTTCTCTAACCAAGTTTATTATAAAGATATAAACAAAACAATATTGCTGCAAGTCTTAATAAAAGTCCAATAAAATTTTTTAAAAGGCCCAAATTATGCCCTAATTCTGTTCGACGATTGTATCGTCTTATCTATATACGAAAAAAAAGAAGCAATTGTTATTCTTTAAAAAAAATATTATTTATTGTCTATGCTAGAAGGTTCGTGTATTTGCTTTATGATTTTGTTCCAAACATTATATCCAACACATATTTTTTCATGTATTTTTCAAACTATTGTATAATAATTTAATTGAATTTTTATGTTTTAAAAACATGGCACTAATATTTATATCTTTCATTATCAAAGACAACAACCATTTTTGAAGAAAATAATTTAGAGTATTCAAAGACAAATTAAATAATATATATTTTTGATTTTCAAAAAAAAATGCAAAACAGGTGGCTCAGAGAATTCTTAAGAAATGAGTATCATACATAATATTCAGCTAATTTTTAATGGGTGTATAAATTTACTTTAGATCCGCAAATATGCACGTCAGGAATATTCAATCAAGCAATTAGATTGTGCTTGCCGGCATCCACGATGCCTTCGTCGCGATTGCAATGTTCACTTTTAAGAAGTTAGGACGTCTAAGCTGTCCTGTAATATGCGCTTTTCAAAACTTCACTTTTGTAAGGTGGGCAGCCAATAGATCACATAAAGAATGTTAATAGGACATAAGTAAATGAAGATAGTACGCGGTTCGTTCTACATATCGTGCCATAACCTCAAACAAAGCTTAAGCGACTAAATTTTCGAACTTGATTTTTTGACGAAAATCGATTATTTGCGATCGTAAATAAGACATTTTCGTAAAAAAAACGAAGTTAAAAAACATGTCGCTTTTAAGCTTTTTTGGCGGTTATGGTTCGATATATCGGATGTTACTAAACATATTTTTTAATTTATTACTGACTTTTAATCTATATACATACATATGTATGTATATAAAACAGGATGTGTGTATGTATGTAACGTATGGACTCCAAAACGGGTGGGCCGATTTTGATGAAATTTTCAGGGAATCTTCAGAATATTCAGGCGGGTGACACTGTGAAGTCTGATTTTTGATTTTCGGTCTGCGGGCGGAGGGTCGTGGCAAAATCCAATTTTCATATTGCACCACCAATGCCATATATGGGTATTTTTCCAGGAAAGTCTACTTTTTGTCGCGTTCGACACCAAGCAAATATGCTTGTTTTTTTTTCAAAGAAAACGAAACTTTTTTTTACTTCTTTATATATTTGTGTAGGGCGTCAGCAGCTCTACGTTAGGTAAAATTTTATGAAAAATGTAGTCACATTGTTCAGAAATACAAGGTTATTTGCTTGCGGTCGAACGTGACAAAAAATTTTAATTTTTTGGAGAAATGCCCATATATATATATATTTATTTTTTTTTTTGCGGGGAGGGGAGGTGTAGCGAAACACAGCGGGTTAAGCTAGTGTTTTATAAAATAAAACAATCTTATTAAATATGACAAGTAATAAAAATCTTTGTTGAATTTTTAAGTTTTTTGTATGCTGTTGTTTTATCTCTTCTATTTTTTTTTACTCTTCTATGATTTAAAAAAAATTGAAGGGAGGAAAAAAGAATTTGACACAGAAACTGATATTTATAGCCATAGTAACAGAGCAAACTATTCATATTGTAGTACAGGTTGCACAAGTAAATTTTGCAGCATTGTTACTTGTTCTATACTTTTAAAAATTATAACGACCACAACTTATGTATTGTAGTTCGTTGATTGTCTACGTACATACTCGTACATACTACATTTTTGTTTGTTTCCTTTGGTAATACATATATGTATAAAATAGTATTTCTTGCGATTACAAACTGTTTCCGGACCAAAATCGTTTGGCGTATTCTACTTACATACCTATATACAATTTATTTTCTTATTTAATGGTCGATAATGAGCACAAATGCTGGAAATTTTCTTTTATAAATTGTATACAAATCTAGCTAAGTACATACATACTTGTATGTATGTATCTATGTATGTATGTAAGATACTTAATTTATTTGATGACATTTTGGCTTTAAACATTATTAAAATACTAAATAGTATGACAAATTATAACTGAACCTAAACTATAGGTTGGATAAGCAAAGCAAGTACATTAGACAATCTTGCTTTGTATATGGAAAAAAGTTTTTTTATTATTCAGTGGAGTGCTCCAAATAGCGCGATTGCACTTTTTATAGTTACGACTCTCTTGCAGCAGACTCCATGGCTCTAATTATGAGTGTCGTATTCCAACTTCTGCATTATTACAATAATTAACATTATATGTGACCTTCTCCTAGTGTGTGAAAATGAAGTTTTGAGAAAAACGCATTTAAAAAATAAAATTTTTATGTTTTTCTCATTTTTATCGACTTTGACACACACTCGTTTTTATGAAACACTAGGTCCCTTTTCTCGGAGAAGGTCACATATAATTATATATAAAATAATACATATAATAATTAAACATTTTTGTATTGGGAGAACCCTAATGATTATATACATATGAAGGCTAGGTGGTGTATTCTGAACAAATGTTGGGACAACAAAAATATTGGGAGTCGGTCATATACATATTTGACACCGCTAGGGGCACTCTGGGGCTAGTTAAGGGGGGTAATTTTATAAAAAATTATATTTTGTATGCGAATCCCTTTAGGAGCGTTGATATGTTTATAAAATATGTAGGGAGGAAAATATTAGTGGACAGTTGTGAAGTTTTTTTTTGGATTTACCATGTTTTTCCTTAGTTCTCACCCATAATTTTTTTTTTCCTAAACTTTACCAAATTAGGGGTCCTTACGTATCGAAATCCTGTTGCTAAGGATTTCCATATAGCACTATTCCACGCTCAATGTACATAATATGTATTATGTACATATATGTATATGTATGTATGTATGTACATATGTATGTTTGACTGCAGGCAATTGATTAAAATTATACTTGTAGCTTGTAGAAACTATTGAAGCTTTACAAATGTTAATTTGTTATTTAATCAAACTACATACATACATACATACACACATATGTACATACATATGTACATCTGAAATTTCTTTGTTTATACAAATTAGCTTTAATTGGATCTTAATTAAACTAATATTTTATAAAACATTTTTTTTTGCGCAATGTCCCATACATACATACATACATATGTACATAGTATGGACATATGTACATACTTACATATCGCACACTAAATCATAAACAGTCACAACTCAAAATGATCAAATTGGTTTTGTTTTTTTATAAACCAGTTAATTGAAGAAATCTCTAACGACCACAACAATTTCTTTTACATTACAGTTACAAATTTTCTAATGTTATTGTTGTTTGCAATAAAAGTTGTCGATCGAATGATTTCTGGTGACATTGCGGGACAGACCGTTAATTTTTCTTTAATATACATACATACGTATGTACATATCTGTGGCCACCAGCGATAACATCATCAAACCTACTACTCTGTTCACATTTGTGAAAAATTTTGATCAACATTGATTATTTCATACGAAAAAATTTTAACGGGCCCCTGGAACTATGCTACAATTTCTTACGTTTGTAAAATTCTTCATGTGTTTGTTGTAAATTCCTTGCGAAACATTTTAGCGATCAAATTTAGCTTAAGTCCTAGTTTAGACGGGCGAATATTTGGAAGGAAAACATCTGGCCCCGTGTTCCGTAAATTGCTAAAGCTAAATCTCTATCGCTAAAAATCTATAAAGTCGATTTCTCGATTTTCGGCTACGAATACAATTTTCAAACGTCTACTGATAAATCAGGCAATGGCTTAAAATGTAATTCGTCGAAATTTTAGTGTTTTATGTCATAGGAAAAAATTTTAATTTTCTATTTGTTCAGCATTTTAGCGATCAAATTTAGCTTTAGCGACTTACGGAATACGGGGGCTGGAATGCTCTTTTGTTATTTCCAATATTGTTGGATAAAAGCAAGCATATTTGTGAATGTATGTATGTATATGTAGCAAAGAATATGGAAACAAAGCATATTGCCAAGTACCGAACACAAAAAGGATTCTCTCTTCCCCACCCGTAAATTGTAAGGGTACGGTCACACTTGACAAACATTTGCCCAAAAAAGCGTAACCAGCAAATACTAATGAGAAATATTTTGCTTCAAACACGTGCTTATTAAGTTAAATAATTTCGTATTTAACAAATAGGCGAAGTTAAAGAATACAATATTATTGGAACATGTACATTTTGATTTTTGGTTCCCTTAAAAATTTTGTATTGTTTTGTTTTGTGAGAATTTACTTACGAGTACATATTTTGCATATTGCTTTTTATTATGGTTCTAAATATTTAAAACTAGTTTCGTGTAAATAACTGATTTTAAATTTATGTGGACATTTTTCCAAAAAAAAAAAAATTAATATATCATCCATGTAGTGAAAGTATAAAATACTGAAGTTAATTAAAACATTAGTACGAGAACTGACATCATCCATGGTTCCCAATTTAGCAATAGATACAAACTTAAACAAACGAAGGTTCACAGAAAAATTATACATATCGTCGGCTTAGAGTGTAAACCTACTAAATCCACTTTTCATAACATATGACATTTTAATGCGATTGAAAAAAGAAAGAGACACCGCATCGACTGGTTTAAATATTTATTTTGATTTGAAACTCTATATGTCGAAAAAATAACTTATTCAGGCTGATCATAAATAAAATTTCACATGAAAATTTCCGAACGTGTGAACAATTGGTATCAAAAAACTTCATACTATTGCGAAATATTTTGTTAACTTATGGAGAAAATTATACACAAAGATTTGTATATAGGAAAAAGTGGAAATAGGTATGTAAGTTTTTAATTTTATTAGAATTGATGATAAGAAATTAATAAATACCCATGTGAACGAAAAATTTGATTCGGAAATTTTCACATGTGAAATTCGTGATAAGGCTGATTAATTGTATTAGGCTAGTTTCTTAAGCTATGTGTATAGGAAATGTTAACAATATTTTGTGTCTCCTGTAAAATTTCGTTGAAGTGAGTTAGCAGTTTTATACTCTAAACCGACGATATGTATATCGATGGCTTAAGATAAAAAGGGCGTCGTATCTCAATTTCTTACTACATGTAAATGTTTCCGTTTTTCTTCAGTTTTTTTGCTTCTCCGATAAAATATCGAAAATTCGAGTTCCGCCTTTCTTACATTAAGCCATCGATTTGTATAAATACGTATGTATGTATGTATGTGTCTATGCATTTAAATCGCTATCATTAATGTGTTATTATTTAATTAACCATTAATTTTGTTGCAACCCTCCAATTATTGCTATGTTTGTAATTTATACTAATTCGTATTAATACGAGTAATGCCTTTTTATATTCCTTTGTAAATTAGGTTATTTTATATTTCACTGTTCACTCTTGCTATTCCAGGCGACAAAATATTTACACAAAATAAATTGTAGCAGCCTGTTGCTTTCGCATTTTGACAAAACGTGTTTGTTTAAGAGGAAAAAATTTTGTAAAACAACAATTAAAAAAGCAAATAAAGAACTGCTGTTGTAAGAAAAAGTGAAACAAGATAAAAAGTTTTTCTTTAAGAAATGCGTACAATGGCAATGTATTTATGTATGTATGTATGTATGTACATTAGCGTGGCCGTTAGTTGTATGAAGAATTTCTTTTTTTTTTTTTTTCTTGTATTCTCTCCCCCCAAATCGGTCCAGTTTTATGTAAAAAAAAAATACAAAAAAATTTCATAGCGATAAGTTGTGTTTTAGGGGGTGCGTCCGCCCCTCAAAGTTTGCCCTCAAGCCCATTTATTCAATGAAATACGCCACGTACGATAAGTGGTAGTATTTATAAATTAAGATGTGAAAGTCTTAAAGTAACAACCTTGATCATAGTAAATTAATAATAAACTAACTATTTATATATGTACATATGTAAAAGCAATAAAGTACAGAAGAGAATAGACGGTGTACAGTGACACACAAAACAGTGGGGAAAGTGGAACAATTGCGGGATAGATTCCATTAGTGAATCTTGATAATTGAAAACTATTAATAAGTATAAAATAAGTTGTTTTTTATTACAATGATCCACAGTTTCCACACAGAAAAAAATATTCCTGCAATAAATAACTTTAATTGAAAATAAAACCAAAAATCAATTAAAATGTACATATATGAGTCAATTAATCTTTGTAATTAATTAAATTTTTAAATAAAAGTTTAATCGACTTACATACATACATTTTTATTGCAGGAATAGTTTTTTCTGTGCGATGATCGAATGTAGATATTTTCCGAAGAATAATGCAATTAAATAAAGCATATGCAGTATATTGTTTAAGCGCATTTATGAATTTGCAAGTGACAAATAAATATCTGCATTCTTTGGGTAGAAATCTTATGCATTGCAAATAATTTCATGAATTAATAAAACATACATATTTGAAATTTAAACTCGTTTTAATTTTTATTCAAATTATACATCCACACATACGCATGTATCATTTGGCAGTTAAATTTGCAATTATTATTTAACTTATCATATGATCAATTAAGAGGCAAGCACACACAAAGATATTCAGAGTCTTGGGATTAAATGCCAGACCATTTCGTTTAAATACTAATCATTTGGGAGAAAATGCTTTCAGTCTTCTTGTTTTAGTATTGCGGGTAAATACAAATTTTCTAAAAATTTCGAAAACAATTGATATTTTAAAGTTGTGAATTTAAAGCACAAATGTAAGAAAATGGAATAAACTTGAAGAAAAAAAGCTTAAATCACAAAAAAAATATGTACTATGTAGTTTTTTTTACTTTAAAGTAATATTCTTAACACTGAGAAAATATTCTTCATCGAAGACCTAAAATAGAAGATGGCAAAAATGTGAATGTGAAAATGGTTTAAAATAAAAACACATGATACTAGATCATGTACATACGTTCAAACACACATGCTCTGATATTTGCATTTGAGGTAAACAGCTTTGAAAGCTCTTACAATTTGTTCGTTTCTTTGCAAAGTAAGCATTTCGTTCGCCGATATATGATTGGCTGTTGTACTCTCGTCGATGTGAAAGCAAAAACTTTTTTGTAAAAGCTTGCACCAAGGCATATCAATCAGGTACCCGCATTAAAAATACCCGGCTCAGCCAGCTAGTATTTTATAATAGTCAAAATATTGTTGTTGTGTTCCTAACAAAACTTTGTAAAATTGTAATTTCTTATTTTTATTTAACGCCTGTCAAAGTGAATTCGAACTTAAAAAAAAGTATTTTTGTTGCTGGTTAAGCACGTACAGGTGCATTTCGTTGCTGCTTAAGCAACTCATCATTGGACGTCAACCATAATTCACAAAAGCTTACAAAACCTTAAAAGCTTATAGACAAACTCTCAATAAATTATTGAGAATTACAAAATTACAGCCGAATTGTGAGTAAGCATGCAATTTATTGTGTTGCCACAACTCATTAAAAATTAGAAATCTTTCAACACAATGCGCATAACATACTGCTCGTATTTAAATTCAAAGTCAAGAATAATTTATTCTTTGCTTTTCAACTTTTAAATGAAACAAAAGCCCAAACTAAAAAGTAAACAAACCTCCCTCCATTCATACAAACTCATTAAAACCAAATTATTTTATTTCAACAACCCTAAGGATGTAAGGACAAGGTCAAAGTGAAAAAGACAACACTAGCTATCTGTTCGTAGTTATACATACCTATAAAATATTTAAATTAAACAAAGAAGTTAAAATAATATGAATTCAGTAACTCAAAAGATATAACAGCTTTAACAATTCATTGTATTCATTACGCATTAAAAATGTTCTTATACAATTCCTCACTCATTCAGTCATTCATATTTCATCACTTTCAAACATCACGCCATCAAAAGCAATGCATGCTGCATACAGCAGCAGCAACAGCAGCACTGACAGTCATCAGCAATATTAATACGAGTATTGGTGTTGTTGTCATTGTTGCTGACGCTGTTGAAGACATATCAAAAGCATTGTTGTTAAACGCAGTTGGTTCCGTTTAGATGATGCAGTGTTAAAAGTTACAACTAGAGATGGGTGCGTGAGTGTTTTTGGTTCACTCAGGCACGACCAAACAAAATATGAAGTTTCAATCGCACAGGCTCTTGACCGTCGGATATAAAATTTCTCACGGTTACGCCTGCTCACGATAAAATACATATTGGCATTTCTCCGAGAAATTCCACTTTTTTGTCGCGTGCGACAGCAAGCAATTAACCTTGTTTTTCTGAACAACGTGACTCGATTTTTCTTAACATTTTACCTAATGTAGAGCTGCTGACGGCCTTCACAAATATATAAAAAAGCAAAAAAAGTTTCGTTTTCTTTGAAAAAAAACAAGCATATTTGCTTAGTGTTGCACGCTACAAAAAGTTGACATTCCTGTGGAAATGCCCATATATAAAAATTTATTATTTAAATTTGGGAAACAATAATTAATAAATTTTTAAACAATTTTGCATTTTATAGTTCATTATACTTCTTCCTATTATGAAAGATATTTCAATTAAGATTCTAAAACTGCAAAAAAATTATTTCTGCTGATGCCCGATCCGAAATTTTTTAATACCGCTGTTAATTGTTTGGATAGAGTTCCAATTTTTAACTTGGTGACTTTTTAATCGAACATCAAATTTTAAATACAAATTCCAATACTTCCCCACAAATTACCAATTTTATTTTCCGAGACAACAATCCCACTTAAAACTTCATGCATATCGTCAGCTGAAGTGCAAAACCGCGTAACTAACAAAAAATTTAAAATCACATTTTTAATTAATTATTGGGTATTACGTGGAAACACATTATAGACTAGGAAACTCTTACCACAAAAATCAGCAGAATTAAAAAATTAAAATAAAGAAAGTTTATTTCAGTCACTTGAATAATTTTAGTTTAGTCACTTGAATAATTTTATTTAGTTTCTCTCTCCTATAAATTTTAAAAAAGTATAATTACACAATTTTGCATTTGAGCTAACGATATATAGTCTAGCAAATCCGAAACTCAGTTTTAAATCCGATTAAAATACATTTCATATCGTTGTTAAAGACCATGGACTCACACTATCCCACACAATTCCACGATTTACTAAAAAAATACAATCCTGATCTGATGAATTGTTATTGTCTTTTGAAAATTTGCATAGAGGATAGTGTATCACGGCCTTAATAGTTTCACTAGTGCTTAATATTTTTCTTAGATTATTTCTAAAAGAATGTCCAAATGGAATGCCTCCGGTATGATTTCGTTCCAAAACGATCCGAAAAAAAGTATTTTCGTTACTAATAGAATATTGCCTATGGCGTGGTGTACATTTACTAATTTGCCAGGTGCCTATTGTTCATACAGAGCACTCTTGAAATCGATCGAAGAAATTCTTCTAACACATTAATAAAATTGCCTTCATGTTAAGCTGTGAATGTGTGGGAATTCGTGTATGATTTTGAAAAGGTACACCCAGAGAAAAAACAGCTTAAAATCAATCAAATCCGTATTGAATTAATAAGAAACATAAAGGAAAGTCTAGTAATGTTGGAATTTCTTATTTCAATATGGAAAAATATTAATTTACAGTATTAATTTAATAATTTTATTTATTTTTAAATATCTCTATATACATTTTCTATTACATATATTGAAAATTATTGAATTTATGTGACGCGTTCTTATTTTTAAGTTGCAAGCTTTCCCTGAGTGTACTCACGCACAAAACTGCCATTTAAATCACTCGCATGCTTAAACTATTTTACATTTAATCACTATCACGAGTTCAATTCGCACGTGATTCAAGCGTGACACGATATTCGAACATCTCTATTCATAACAATTGAATTGATTTTATTTTTTAATAGCATGCCGGACTATTTTTGTTTTTAATTTACTTTTTTTATGCGGGACTAGTTTTTTATTTTATTTTTATCACTTCATCCGCTGCATTCACAACCACTGCAATGTCCTTGAATCAGGACCATAATGAAATGGCGAAAAGAAATTGTACAAGCGGAAATACTTTTCAATCGTTTAAATTCTGACGAAAAAGTACTTTTATATGTTGTTGTTTTTTTATTTTTTTTTCGTTTTGAAAAGGCCAAAGTTGACGTTTGAATGAATACGTTTGTTTTATTTTAGAAATGGAAATCATTCCTGAAGGCAGACACTTTCGTTTGGTGCAAGAATCTGAGCTTCCCGAAATATTGGATTATTTAGAACGTTTTTTCCCGGAATCACTAAAGGTAAGCATACTGTTAAAAAATACATTTGTATGTTTAAATGTGTGTATGTGTGACTGAAAAAAGTGATATTTGTGAATTAAAAAACGAAAGATTTCTATTCATTTTATGTTTTTATAAAATAAAAGTGTATTTTTGTTCAAAAATTTACATTAAGCTCTGTACAAACGGTGGTCAGATTTGACAATATTGTCAGTAATTAAAGGCGCTAAAAATTTCTTACAACCGTTTGAACTGGCACTTTTTGTCTGGCAACGTTGCCAGAAAAAGGCTTGTATAGAATACAATAGAATATGAAAATGATTATATTCATCACAACACGGCTACACGACTACACCACCACTTTTGTGGCTGTAGCCAACTTAAACTAATTTCTATTTTTGTTAACGACAATGTGCAAATACAGTGATGCAATATAATACAAAATGTGAAATTAATTATAGCTTGAAATTATTGGATACTATTTAACAGAAAGAAAATCTCAAAACTCATATAAAAAACTCATACTTTTACGCGATATAAGAAGAACATTTTAAATAAGCAATTTTATTTTTATAAATGTGAAGTATTTGAAATGGGTACCACTGAATAATGTGTATATATTTCAATATCAGATGCTTATCATATCGCAGCCGCTTTCAAAATAATTAAGTTGCTGGCTATATGGCTACAATTGTTGCTAGCGGCATTTGTAGTCGTGTAGTCGGTAGCCTGCTGGAGTTAATGTGTTTAATACATAAGACTACCAGCTGGGAACAAATTGTCAGACATTTGACTATTGTGTGAACACATTTCGCTGCTATTGTCAGAGAATTTCTTCTCGTGGCAATAGTGTACACACACTCACCTGTTTTTAAATTAAATTTTTGTGTAATTAAATAAATTTAAAAAAACAACATAACAAAAATTAAAAATTTTAAAAAGATCCCAGAAAAAAAATACACATTACCATCAGAACTACTTGCCATATAATGACTTACTTTTCTGATTACCAAATTTCATTACTCGCTTACAAATCACATTACCTAAAATTTAAAAAAATTATGTACAAGTTGCTAAATGAGGAGAATAATTTTTTTAGATCAAATAGATTACGTGAACAAGTTGCCAAATAAAAAAAGTAAGTACTTCTCAAGAATCGGTTATTTTAGTCTCACGCCTTGTTAAAATCATTAAGTTGATAATAAAGTAAGGAACAGCTTCCACCAAAAATACTTACCCGGTTACCTTTTTTGAATTTTTTTTTGCTGGGATGTGATATCTTCTAAACGGCTGGATCGATTTTCTTTAAACATAGCTAAGAACACTCTCGATCAAACTAAATCAAAATCGGCCCAGCCGTTTGGTCTGTACGTGAACTCGTGTACAGGCGACACACACTAGAAACTTATAACACCGTTTTTCTTGGTCGGGGGTTAAAAATGGAAACCAACGATTAATAATTGGGAATTTCTATCAAATGATTTGAGTTTTAAAATTTTTGCATGCGACAACCGTGTGAAATGACAAGTTTTTTACTGACAGTATTGTCAGATAAATTTATTGCTGGTAATTTTCCATTGCTGCCCAACCAACCGATCTAAGAATCTAAGAGAAAGCATAAAAAAATCGGTATTAAATCCACTTTAAAAATCTATTTTGAGTCTCCTCAAATTTGAAACAGAATCAAAAAAAAAAAAAAATAAGAGTTAAGTTTCAAAGTTTGGTACAAAATAAATGAAGCAGGTCAAAAGTTAAATACGTGAAGTGTTTAGTTGTTCCTTTTTCATTTATTTCCACCTTAACTTGAATAATTTCTCAATAAATCTCTTATAATCAAAACTATACGTATATTTCGTATTTGCTAAACTTTGGTTTCATTATTTTTTAATTTTTTTTTTTTTTATAAAATGCGATTTGTTTTAACACCCAACAACTTTTTTTAATTGCTAGGTATAAAAAGTTTTCTTAACAATTTTTATTTTGTGCAACTTAGTTCATAAAAAATTAAATGTGATGATTAATTGAGGCACTTTTATTTTGAAAGGAAAATAAAGCAACGCAAAACTTTTTGTTATACGAGTGCATAATACAGTTTTTTCCACTCTTTGTAAACTTGTGCCTTGAATGTACAATAAAATGAACAAAATATTGCACAAACAGAAAATGCCACATGTGCAAGTGCAAAAAAAAATTGCACACAAACCCGAAAAGATTTTTAATACAAGTAAAATAAAGATTTTAAAATGTAACCAACAACTGGTGACAATGTGATGGGAATGCTGATGGTGATGATGAGGGTTTTGTCTCATGGTGCAAGTGCAAATGTTTTCAAAATAAATACATATGAATATTTAATAGAAATACGCCATTAATAAATACAAAGAAAATATACGAAATGCTCAATTTTTCTATTAAGAAATTGAGAAAAAAAAACGGACAGATCTGTAGCATGGTTCTTTTTCTATTTGGAAAGAGGATTAAGATTTTGTGTTTTATGGGCTCTGCATGCAACGTTTAATTAATATCTCTGATAAATTTGTAAGATTTTAAATTCACTTGCGATACGAGTTCAGTATTATAATTGAGCCAAGAATTAATTACATTGAATAATTTTGTAATATCAATTAAATTTTTGTAATATCAATTAAAAAATTAATTAAAATGTCATCTATAAATAATGTAATAACATTAATTAAGTTTTTCCACTCTAATTAATTAAAGTAATTAAAACTTTAATTGATTAATTGGTAAAAAATTTTTTCTGTGTACATGCATCGTAAGTCTTCAGTTGTTTTTTTTTTGTATTGAGTAAAATACATAATAATGTATTTATTGTATTTATACAAGGATACAATAAACATTCATTAAGTTCATGTGTTCGAAATGCCAATTTTATTTTCAAATAACTTTATAACTTTAACATATACAACTGTGGACAATTGAATAGCGCACTTAAGAAGTCCCCTATGCCTCTCATTATTACTAATAAATTGATTTGATACGTAATGTTTCATATTTTGTTGCTTTATATAACTTCTCTTTAAATTCTATGCAAAAGTTAAATAATCTTTTTACATTTTTGTTTGGGGAAGGCTTGAGTTTTTTCCTTTGGACAGATAAATAGCGTAGTTTTATTTAAAATTTCAAATAGTAAAGCAACATTTAACATTAATTTCACATTATGTCATTAAAAATGGTTAGAGGAAATTACTGCTCATTTAAAAAAATAAAATTATTTGGGACCTTTATCAAGTTAAAATCTCCCAAATAATTGGCTGTTCTAGAAAAATGGTTTACAAAATCATCAAATGTGTTAGTACGGATATAAATTTGCTCAACAAGAAAATGGAACGAAGGGAACTGTGCAAAAAAGAAGTACTCACAAACAATATTGGACGAAATAAACGATGTTTATTTATTTTTAATATAAAGCTAGGATCACACGATTGCCGCAAATACATCAATCTAACCCAATTTTTATTATGCTGAAATTGTGCACAATAATAAAATTGTCCCAATCAAATACGTTGCAGTCACATGATTGCCCCATTTTATGAAAATTTGATTGCCGCAGATTGCCGAAGAATGCATTTGCGGCAATTATTGCCGCAGTCCAGTCATACGATTGCTCTAACTTGCGGCAACACAAACAAACAGCTGTTGTGGTAGTTTTTTTAGTTTGTTTTGTTTTAGGTGCAAATAGTTTTTTAATAAGAAATAAATTTTTTTTAATTTTATTTTTTACGTGAAAATGGTTTATTTGTTTAAAAGAAATACAATTGCCTCTGCTATGTATATTTCTTTTATCATTAAATATACAAAGCAAAGACGATTTTCGGTATTTTAAACGAATAAAAACTAAATATTTGGTTTAAAGATTGAATCACAGTTCCATGTTAACGTTTCAAATAAGTGATAATTACATATAAAGTAAGTAAACTTACTTACGAAAACACTTGTCGCACATGGAAAAATAAATTAATTTAAGAAATTGTCGCGTATTGGCTACTTTGATTGCCGTTCGAGAACACAATAAATATTGGTGCAATTTTTAAATTTTTATTGGGGCATGGTTGTCTATCAACCGTTCACACGATTGCCGCACCAGAGTTGCATTTGATTGCGGCAAATCAGCACAATATTGTTCTCGATTGTCGTATGGGCCAATAAATTGTGAAATCAATAATTGGTGCATTGCGGCAATCGTGTGATCCTACCTTAAGTAACACTTTGGCAATTAATGATTCCTGCTATTACTATGTGTTGCCTTCTTTTAGGAAATGCATAGTGATAGAGAAGAGATATAGGAAAGCTTCTTTTACAACTCTGCTTTTAGCACGTTTTTAATAATGTAGCGCCTATGGTGTCAAGAAGGCGTATGAAATTTTCAAAGCTGTGTTTAGTTTAGCCTGAGTGTGTCCAATATACTTGCACGAAGGCGCCTAAATGAAAATAACCCGTATGAACTGGTTAGTAGAAAAAAAAACTACTTTAAAAAAATATTAGGACGCGTTTAGCTTTAGGAAATAGCCACCATACTAAAAGATATACGAAATCCAAAGTAATATGATTGGTGCTGATGGAAAAAATTCTGCTCACTGAAGAAAGAACGAATAATTTTATCCCCCCCCCCTTTGTTCTAAAAAGACGGTTAAGCTCGATGGAGGCAATTTGAAGATTTGCGGATAGTTTCATGGCACGGGGTTGGACCATTAGTAATAATAAACGGCAATATATCGTGCCATAACCGCCAAAAAACCGTAAGCGACATAATTTTCGAACTTAATTTTTTACCAAAATAATCGAAATTCGTCAAAAAAAAACAAGGTCCAAAAAATGTGTCTTTTAGGCTATTTTGGCGGCTTAAAATCTTAAAAGATTCGATGGAACCATGCTTCGAGAAAATGCCTTTAAACTGGATATTCATGCACGATAATGACCCCAACCATACAGTGAAGGTGGGAAAAGTTTGATTCCTAAAGAAACCATTGCAATTCTTGATTCGCGAAATTATAAAATTCCTTATCGTTATCCACGTCCTTCACCATTTTTAATCAATTATGCAGTCCATATTAAAACAAATTTTTCAGTTGCATAATTTATCTCTAATATATGTATGTAACTTCAATGTTTAATATTTCCTTAATAATACCACATATAATTTGGCTTCTTTAGGTACGAACTTTAGCCTAATTTAAAACCAAACTTTCAATGTAATTTTTAGGGAACATTTTCCAATAGCTGATCTAATTAGAAAAATAACATATTTATCTATGATGTCGCCAATCTTTGATTTTTTTCAGTGTATTATTTTGTTGAAATTTTTATTAGCTATGAAAACATCTAAAGAATTATGGGAATTTTTGTATAGAAACAGACAAGCATATTTCATTTAGCAAACATATTACTGCCATATACTCGTAAGTATATAGTCGTATGATACAACCAGAAATGTGTGATAACCTAAACAGGCAATAAATTGATGATATGTAATATAAAAGAAATGGCCACAAAAATCATCATAAAATTTTACTTTACTCTTAATATACTAAACGAAAAAAAAAACTTTTATGAGTTTCTGTTGAAAACTTTTTTTTTAAATTAAAACTGCAGCAAAAATAATGATTTCGAATGACGTAATATGAACAAGTTATAGGGCAGTCATCCGCCGCTCGTGCATAAAGTACGAGTATGAAGAAAATAATTATTTACAGTTCAATTTATCAATATTATTTTCAAATCTTTTTCTTTTTTTTCCTTTTATCGTTATCCACAAAAGAACTCCATCCAAATCATAACGATGGTACACAGGCACAGTTCAAAAGTTTAAGGTCAACAATCATGTGCAAATAATGATGTGTTTAGATAAACTGGCTGATTCATTTGTTTTCCATAAAAAAAAATATTGAAATGTTCATGCAGTGGTTTTTTATATTTGTGTAATTCTAACCAAAAGTCAATAGGAATTTTTAGTATTCTTTTTACAAAGTTTTTTCAATGTTGTTTTTTGCTCTAAATATCTGTACACTGATCCCTTTACACATCCACGCCCTTTAAAGAAACAAAATTATTGTATGTATTTCTATTTTTGTTTTATATGTAGAATGTCTTGTTAAAATTTTCTAAATTATTTATTCAAAAAATTATTTTTATTATTATTAATTAAGCAAACGTGATAATAACACGTTTTGTGCAAAAACATGGGAATAAGACAAATGTTAAATTTTTTTATATTCAACATTAAATAGGAGATAGAAAATAAAATTTTTTTATTATTAATAAATTAAAATTTTAAATTATTAATATCTCGCATAACCGCTTAGTTTTTGAAATAAATGTGCATGTGCATAGAAAAATTACGATAATTTTTAGGTTTATTAAAATATTTCAAAGCACATTCACCAGGTAGTAGCGAAGACGCAGCTGAGCTATTTCTTTTTTCAAATTAAGGTTAGGTTAGGTTAGGAAGGGTGGTTCTGTAAAGCACCTCCACGCGGAGATCCAATAGGGTCTATTGCAATTCCCTTATATTCCCCCCCCCCACTTTTTCTACCCAAAAGTGGATAGGGTCACTATCCGTCACGAAGTCACTGAATTCCCACGATGAAGGCCCTGATGTCCTCTAGTTCATACTTCCCTCAACAGATAATATGTTCAATGGTTTCTGGTTCCCTCTTCATCCCCGCACATCCTGCAGAAATCTGAAGTGCAAGTTTCCCAAATGCTGGTGCTTGCTCTGACCGAGCAGTGACCAATCAACGCGTCTTTCACGATTCACATCGCCTTCCTATTCATGTCCAGTAGCAGTTTGGATCTTCCTGAGCCAAGTTTTGGCCACATAGCCCTCGAGACCCTACAATCATCCCTACTTCGTCATGAACTGTTTGTTGGTCCTGCTTTCTAGCCAATTACTGAGTTCCCTATAGTAATGACCTATCGATAATTTCATCGATCTGTCACACATTCCCTCATCTAACGCCGACCCTATTCTTGCCAGCTCATATCCAAATTTCATTTCCCTCAACACTGCTGTGGCCAGGAACCCAACGTTGTCTGACACTATATTTATCCATACGCAAGTTGAGGGCTCTCCTACAGTCACTAACAAGTTTCGATTTGACATTGTGTCCTTTCAAATCTTATAGCGCTGCCTGGCTGTCGATGTAGAAGGTTACCTTCTCACCAGCTAAAACCCCGCAATAATCAATTGCAATGTATTTTTAATAAAAAAAATATTTCACTGAATAAGTAAAATAATAATTAAAATAATAATAATTTTGGATTATTAGTGCGTTAATAAATATCAAACTTAAATTGTAACAATTCTCAAAAACAAAACACTAAAAAAGTTTATTTTCGGTAGCATGTCGCTTAGGATAAAATCGAAAATAAGACTCGATGTGTCGTTTAAGTTTTTTTGGCGGTTATGGCTCGATATGTTTGTTGGTCAAACAAGATATTTGGTATTCAATAAAAAAACGTGTTCACTTCTATCCAATTGCAAACATACATACATATCGTTACCTTAATATAGAAAAGCCAAAATCCATTATTTTTTTGAAATCGTGTATTTTCTATATTTTGATAGAACAAAACAACTAATGTATCGAAAAATGCAAAAATCTCGTTTTAAAAAAAAATATTAAGTTAGGACCTTTCTATATTAAGGTAACGATATTCATGTACTTCAAATTGTCATTTTTATACTCGTTTTATGGTCCTTCAGTTTTATTACATTTATATTATTCACTAGATCCCTGCAAACTGAAAAAGATTTCTTGAAAACTTGGCTAAAGTAGAAAACTCAACTGGTTTTTAAATACTCGTATGCTTTCATATGAAATCCAATGTGATGGATTTACAATAAAATAAATGCTGGCTGTGGCAATAACACCACATGCAGTGCCAGTAACTCAAACAAAGTCAATGCTGGCGTTACAAATAGAAGAGAATACGAGTCGAATGCAGAAAATATACATACATTTTTTAAGGTATCCATAAAGTTCAATTTGGCAATTTAATAGAAATTTTTGAAAAAAAAAAAAAAAACTAAAACCTCTTTTAATCAGCACACCCTTTTTATGCACTTTTTATGAATTATTTAAATTTTAAATTAAAGTGTTTCATTATTGTTTTTGTTTAAATTTTCATTTAGTTTAAAAAAAATACACATTTATATTCAGTTCTTCCTTTTTCCTTTTTGCTTTTTTTTCTATTTTTTAATTATTGTTTTACTTTCTGTTATTTGCCCCATTTTCATTGCTATTAGGTGCGTTTGAGTACTTTTCTAGTAAAATCCAGTAACTGAGTAAATACTGAGTAATTTAAAGAAACTACTCTCAATAAAAAAGTTTGCATATAAAAGTGCGCGAACGCAAAAATTGTAAAATCCAGTAAAATTTATACAAAAGCTGATTGACAATTTTGGCGCTAAAAAAATTATACATATGTATGTATGTATACATATGCAAACAAAAACCCTGCATATATTGGAATACGTGGTGCAATCTGGATGAAACAGACTAGTTACATCATGGTCCCATGTAATGCAGTCATGGGTCATATTGTTTTCACACAAGCATTCACGATAAGTGTAGCATACACGATAAGTGTTAGTGCTTAACTTTTCTATATGGAGCAGTTTTGGGGTTAGTCCGATCATTTAGTCCAACCCTAGGACATCAACCTCCTTTTTTCATATATTTGGAGTAGTTTTGGAGTATTCCTACTCCTCTTTGGAGTATTTACATACATGTATGGACTAGTCACATTATCTGCAGGGAATATACCAAACTATACATACATATGCACATATATATGTACATATCGTCGGGTACCCAGCTAAAATTACTGCTTCCTAGAAGCGTTTTCGTAAGGGAGACAATGTTAGAGAATCACTTGCTGTTGCGCATGAATAAGGAGTTTTTTTTTGTGCGAGATGAGTCAGCTAGAAGCAATACATTCAACTTCCAAAAAGCCATCATTATGCCTTACCAAAGTGCTTCACAGAAGCAATAATATTGTATAGTTTTTGTGTACTCAGATGCAAAAGTTACTGGATTGGAAATTTTTCTTGTCGACATCGCGGGTCAGGCCGTTAAAGTTTCTATGCTTTTTACGCTCAACGTGAAAAGTGATTAGGATGTACAGAATAAGACAAAAATGTTTGTTGCCGCTTAAAGCAATCACGACAACAATATTGTACACTTCCTTTCAAGTAGGTCCAATGAGTGCATTTATTAAGAGAAATATAAAATGGGAAAATAACTTTATATATCCTGATATATTTATTTATTTATTAAACATACTATGCAAAGTATATTTGCATAGTATGGTGTTGCACGAATATGGGCGGAGTAACTAGACCATATGCCCAAGATGTTATTAATAGCATTTCCAAAGAAGTTCCGTGACTGACTGTACGACCTATGCCTTCACATAGGAAGTAGCAACGTGGTTTTTAAAGAAACTCCACAAAAAAACGGAAGATTATACGGTTATCCGTGGCAGATCAGTCAACCAGTGGGAGCGAGACGAAAAACTCTCGAAGGCCTAACAACAGAACTAAGCCTGACCGCACTTAAGAAATAATTACGATGACGCGAAATGCTTGCTGTTCTTCGAACTAGAGCTGCTTAAATAAATAATAAATATCCTGATATATTCAAGATATCGAAAAACTGAAAACAAATTTAAGAAAAGTACACATTAATCATATGTACATATAATCGATCAATAAGTAAATTTTTTTAAATGTTCCATGCGGGGAACCAGTAACCATCCGACGTCATGTATAAACAAAAATTTAACTATAAAAATCTATTAACTTCATTCACGTTTAAAAACATCTTTCGGAAATTGTTGTTATGAATACATACACATACATATTTCCAACAATTGTATGAAAATTCCGCACGTTTTAATTTCGCGTAGAATATATAACAGCCCCTAATACTTTTCTGGCATCAAACTTAAATAAACGTAACATTGTTTATAACTTAATACACTTGTTTTTTGTTATTTTTAAAATTTCATCAAAAAACAAAAAATTTGGTTTCCCTTTGCTTTTGTTTGTTTATATTTAAAAACATATGGTTTCATTTTACTGGATTTTACTGGCAAAAATTTGTCCAGTAAAAATTTGCATTTACTCAGTAAATTAACTGTCATTTTTCGCTCTCAATTCGACTCTCATTTACTGGATTTTGTGTACGCGAACGCAATCCAGTAAAAAATAGTACAAATTTGTACAAATTTTTGAGTTCTCGAACGCACTTATTATTGAAGTTTTTAAACAGCGAGTTTCTCAATGGGTTCATAATAATTTTATAATATAATATATTATGTACATATGTATGTATGTATGTATGTATTTAAACGAGTCCTTAAACTTGTTTATAACCAGCTGCTAATGTTGAGTTATTGAGTTCGTTAATGTTAATATGTCAGATTTCGAAGGACCTTATGCAAATGGACTGAATTGGCTGGCTGTGCGTTCTATGATATCGCACATCAAATCATAAACAGTTACCTCCCAGCTAGCCAGAAGCTGTTTAATAAACGATGATGTTTAATATACAACTCCTAAACGAATCTCCTGATGATTATTTGTAGAGTGATATTGTGCACTTCATTCTTAACTCCCTCTTATCAATGTTTAATCGACGGTGCATTTATCTAAAATATGTTTGCTCTTTTTTTTTATTATCATTATGGAATGATTCTTTTACAATTCTCCCAATGACTCATATAAGATTAACATAGAGGAGCCTCATACGATTCCCAATGTTCTTCAAAAAAAGAGTTGTAAGATAATCTCTAGATAAATCTCAAATGATTGCATCTACGACTAATAAAAGCGCCTTCTGAGAATCTTGTATACGAATCGTCTACAGGTAACAGTTTCTCCCGTGCGAAGCATCTTTCACGATTAAAATATGAGCTCGTCTGCGATTGAAAATGCTCTGCATACGATTCACAATAGACTCTTCGCGATTGAAAAGGCTAACTTTGCAACCCAGTCTTCTTGAACTGTATAAAATTGAGTTGGGGGTTTTATACACACCCCCTCAAACACTCCTCCCCTAGTATCGCATTCTTTAAATTTATAAATTTAAATTTGTATAAATTTTCTAAACCTTAAACCCCCTTCCCTTTTTTTGGAAAGTTACGTAATATGTGAACAGTACCTAATCCCTGTTCTTATGTTATATACTTGAGTCATTTGTACAGTATCAACAGTTTTTTGCCACTCCCTAACATTTGGGATTTTTCGACTACGACGATTTTGTACTGGACTAAAGAGCATAGTAACATTTTTACCCGACTGCGCGACGCAAAGAAGGGTATTGTGTTTATGAGCCTATGTATGTATACATGTGTGTTCCTTTCCGGCACCATATACGAACCGGTGGACCGATTTTGATCGATTTGCCTTAATCCTGGGAGTGTCAATAAAGATATGACAGTAGTCAAATCTCAATATGGCAGCCAACAGACGCCATTTTGTAAATACGAAAAAAGTAAAAAGTCGGCGAACTATTTAAAAATGGATATAACTCGACAGGTATTTTAAAATCATCTTTGGGTCTCTGTTATGATTTTTCATTCCGAATGACCATTTAGGATATTTAACGGTTCAAAGTTGGTCGTAGTCGTGTTTTTTTATTTTTTTCAATTACTATGTACTTGTTTATTTTATCTAGTACAAAATCGTTAAGTCAAAATACGACACTCGTAATTAGGATCATTATTTTTGGGGGAAATTTCACATGTAAAAATTCCAGGGGCCGGATTCCTCAACGATGAAATCTGAAGTGTTCACCAACTTCAGTGTTCAGAATTCAACGCACATTTTTCAGTGAAAATTTTTGACTCGTGTTCACTATAATTGTCAAAATAATTCAATCGCACCGTTGCGGACGTACAGATCAAAAGTGTACACCGAAATTAGGGAATACTTTAAAATTCAACGTTGCAGAGTCCAGCCCGATAACTCTCAAACTTAAAAAGTTTAAATAATTTCGTAACCAAATTGATTTTTTTTATATAAAAGTGTAAATAAAGATTTTCAGATTTCCTCATAAGCAGAGTGTATTTAACAAATAATTATTACACACACTTTTGACAAATAATTTTCCATGCTTTTAATTAAAACTTTTCTTTTTTTTCATCTAAATATTATATTAAATAAATATATGTATGTATATTCTATTATCATCTTGCAGTTTCATCAAACAATACGGACGTACCTGAATGATCGTGTTTGGGAATTTAAATTTTATGTTTCAAAAGATTGGCCGAAAAAACCAATACTATTACATTTTCCAGGATGCACACTAACGGTATGGATTACGATTTAGTCTAAGCAAATTCAAAAAAGAAATAAAAATTGATTTGTAATACACTATTTCAGCCCAACAACAATATATACCAAAGCTTTGGCATATTCTGCCCATCCAAACAAATCGAACATGTGGATCTAATGCGTACCGAAGACATATTGATCGATTGGCAACAGCCATTGTACCTGAATTTTACGCACATCGCTATTATGAATCGCCTGGATGATTTTTATAAAGAAATGGGCATCATGGAAAGGCTTGAGGGTGATATTTATGTGTGTAATAAACTGAATGCAGACTTGAAATTCGACGATTTACCCGATAATGCGTATATGCGGCAATTGACTGTGGATGATGTTAAACACATTCACGATTTATATCCGGCCAATGAGATTGAATGTGTCGATGTATTCGAGATACTGGTGCGAGTGCTGCCCGGTTTGGGTATTTTCCGAAAAGATACAAATGAATTAGCAGCATGGATGGTACATTCATATTATGGTGCAATGTTTTCAATGCAAACACGTCCAAACTATAGAAGATTAGGGTGAGTAGAAATATATTTCTATATTTTGGTACATACGTAAATAAAACAAAGCATTAGGAAGGCTCAAAAGAATGAGGTAAATCCAAACTATTAAAAAAAATTTTTTTAAATTGCTCTGTTGTGTTATCGCTATTACCTGTGAGTGAACTAATTTGCTTGCCTTGCTAGAAAGTTTTTAATTTTAATTTTTCTTTTAGTTTAGTATTTCCTCTTCTTTTTTAAGCGACTTCAAAAAAAGGAGCATGTTATCTATTCTTCTGTATAGCTTCCCATTGGTCCCATTGTAAAAAAAATGGGCGGGAACACGCTCACAAAATTTTTTAAATTGATTTTATGATATTCTGCTCATTTAATTGCTGCTAAACCTGTCACCCTAACCCTAACCTATTGGGTGCCCCTGTGGCTGAGTGGTAGCGATGCTAACCTCTCAGTCCAGAGGCCGTGGATTCTATTCCCGCCATAGACCCTGGGTGTATTCTGCAGACAAGCTAATCGCTTCGCGGGTTGTGTTTGTTTTCTTAAACACCTTTGGTTCTTGTAATTACGCAATTTTAAATTTGAAAAATGGGCGTGACTACGCCCATTAAATTTATTATAATTATAATTCATATGGTTCTACCTAACCGATTTTTACAAAACTTACCACAAACCTTGAGCTCTACAATATACACAATCTTACATTAAAAAATATGGGCGGAGTTTGGCCCATTAAAATTTAATATTTTATTTTAAGTGGTTCTACTTTACCGATTTTTACAAAATTTAAGACACACCCTGAACTCTGAAAAATACGTAGCCTTTCATTTCAAAAAATGGGCGGAAGCAGGCCCATGAAAATTTAATTTTAAATTACACGTACTTAATCAACAGATTTTCAAATTTTTTTTTGTTTGAAAGAGTTTACTTCCAATTTGGTCCCAAAAATTTTTTCGAAAATGTTCTACCAAATCTTTGCATTGAAGTCGGTTTTTTTTTGGCAGAATTATTTATTTTGAAAATCAATTCTTATTAATTTTTTTTAAATAATATTTTCTCATCTATTTACAGTTATGGCATCCGCTTAGCCAGTACGCTGACTAAAATAGTTACTGAGCGCGGTTACAAACCTTTCGTTGTGATACGTCCACAAAATGATGCTTCTCGTAATCTCTATACTAAATTAGGTTTCGAAAAAGTTTACGAAACATGCCGAGTCAAAATGACACCACATCCTATTAAAACAAACGGTGCCCAAGAGCCATCGGCTCCAGAAATAGGTGCCGATGATGATTTAGAGGCCAATAAGGAAAACCAACCTATAGACGAGGGCATCGAAGATATGCTTGCTGAAAAGTGTGATATTAAAGCTGATGACGATGATAATGCAGCAGCTGGCATGGGTCAAGATAAAAAGGCGACCACAGCTGATGAAGGTATAGGTGATGATAAATAAGTAGTTAGATGTAGTTTTAAGAACCGTAGATCGGACAAGAAAATTGGACAAAGCCAGGAGAACAAACTTTTGAATGTTTTTTATTAAGCAAAGTAAAAAAAAAATTCAAAAAGTAGTAGTGAATAGAAAAAAGTAAGTTATAAAAGCAAAAAAATACCAGAATAAAAAAAACACAAAAACTATGCATATAAATTATATATAAAAGAAGCTCTATTAAGTTTATTATACAAGGAAAATAAAGACAAAATCCACACAATAAAACTGACGGGAATAAATTTAATTGAAAGAAACAAAAAAGGTTTACCGGAATAACACAAAAAAACGTTTATATATCTAATATCCTTTTAATTACACATTTTTTTTCGCTTGAGAGCCCCGCTTTTATTCTAAAACAAAAAAGAAAATGAAAACTACAATATATTAATACAAATATTTTTTCTTACAAATCTGTTTTTTTTTCAAATTTTACTCTTTCCCCACCAAAAATTTGTTTTTTTGGCATACATTGCAAGGAATGTAATATTTCAGATATACATACACAAATATTCTAAACAGTAAAACTTTTTTGCAATTTTCAAAGCAAATAAAAAATTCATTACAAAGTTCTCTACAATATTTGCAATTTATCGATAGCCAAAACTTTCCATTTTTAGTTGATCGTATAAAATATAAAACATTATATACATAAATATTTAGTAATCACATACTCTTTTTTTTATTACGTTGATAGCATACATATGTACATAAGTGTCCAATACGCCATTATAAACTATTGGATATTGGACACTTACGTTCTCACATGACGATATGTATGTAACTATAAAGGCATGACAAGTACTTTAAAGCTATAGAAAGAATAACAAATGAAAGCAGAGAATACATTATTATCATCTACATATATAATACCAAATCAAATTTCATTAGCTAAAAGAAAACTATTATTTTTAATAATTAGAAACATTTCTAAATATTTTTAAATATTTTAAAAATTGTAATTTTTATATTAAAAAAACACAATGAATGTATGTAACGTTAATATGTATTAGTTTCCCTAAGAAATTAACAAACAAAAAATACTTTTGTCTATCCTTTAGTTTAGTTTCTTTAATTATTTATATGAAAACCATTATTTACGTGTAAGAGACATTCAAAATGTCTTAGGATTCTTTTTATAACAAAATTTGAAGCTTTTTGCCCAAATACATACTATTTATTATTATTATTATTACGTATATTTACACACACACACACACAATTAAGAAATTTCAACAAAAAGAAACAAAGTTTTCAACAATTCTTCAAAAGAAAGGACAAAAAAAAAACACAAATATAATAAACTTTTTTTAATTATATTTAAAGTATGTATTCTTCTGCTTTAAGTTAAGCGATGAAAACTAAACTCAAATATTTTATTAAAAACCAAATAAAAAAAATATTTAACAGACACAAAAAAACCAAAAAACAAAAAAAGTTTAAACTCACTTCTTTGAAAATAAAAATATAATGAGCAACAATATGCGCAAAAAATCAAAAGAAAAGCTGAATTAAATGATTAAAAAAATCTAAAAAAAAACATATGTATCCAAGAAATAAAAAATACTAAAATGAAAATAAAATATTAAAAAATTGGTAAGAACACAAGTGATCCGTTTATTTAATTTTATTTGTTAAATAAAAAGTAAGTAAGGAAATCTTTAACAAAATGTGCATGTAAATATGTAAATATAATAATCACTATTTGTGGCAAATGTTTATTTTATCTTTTTTGATATACAAGAGATAAAATCGTAATAATACGCCATTAGTTATAAAATATTTGATTTATTCAAGGAATATAATAACCCAGCAAATTATTTGCTTGCCATATTATGAATTACTATTCTGATTGCCCAATTTAAATACTCACACACATACAATACAAAAAATTAAAAAAAAATTAAGTAGAAGTTGATTGATGAGATTTCGTGATAATATTACCATATAAACAAAGTAAATTATTCTCAAGAATCGATTATTTAATCTTACCCATTTTTAAAATTGTTAAGTTGGCATGTAATTCAGTAGGAAATAGCTTCCATCAAAAATGTTTAATTAATGGCATTTTATTTTCTAAAAAAATGTTACATTTTGCACTTTTAAATGAAAATTTGCAATAAAATGGTTTTTTGAAATATGTATACAGTTTATAAGAAATTATTCTATCATCCCTTACGAGCTTAAATAGTTTATTTACGGGAACGCTAAATTGTATTTTTTTTTTAAATAAAAAGTTAAAAAATTTTACACTTTTTCCAGAAAAGAAAAACACATAACTTTTAATATTTTTATCACACCTTTTTCCCAAAATTAATATTTAACTTGCTTAGCACAAAATTAAAAAAATAATGACAAAACCAAAAAAAAAATTTTTTGCTGGGAATTAAATTTAGTAAAATATAAATTGTATAAATACGCACTACGTTTATTTCGCCTAACTCCTTAAAGTGTTTAGGACCTTTTCGGACAAACTGTTTGCCCGAACAAACTTTCGTTTATTTAATATATATTATATTATAGTTATTCTCTCTCATTAAGGGAGACGTCGAGTCATATTATGTCAAAAAATTCGCAGGAAAGTAATTGATAAATTCAGCTTTAGATTTTAAAACCACAAAAAATAAAAATTTAACAAAAAATATAACATTAGTTTCCTTAAAAAAAACTACATTTCAGTAAGAAAAAAAATTAATACCAGAAATAAGCAAAAACTTAAAAGGTAATTTAAGGGTTAATATAGTTAAAGTGTTGTTAGCTTAAAAAAATCAATACCAACTTAATTGTTTTCTGAGACATATAATAGAATTTCATGATAAATATTTTCGCTGAAAATTTCAACGACATACATCCCTTGTTTAAAGATGATTTTGTTTTTTTTTTCAAATAAATTGCAACTTTAAATAAACCGTAAATTGAGTTTCAGATGTAATCTTATAAAACACCGATACATTTATATAAATATTTTAGTCCCCTCTACAAAGAATCAGTTGACAGATCATTGTTATTTTTTGTGTGAGCTACAATCACATGCATGAGTATAAAAATACTCTGACTATTGATCGGCTACACATGCGTATTATACAGGGCTATTTTCTTTACAGACACACATCAAGCATATTTTCAAGCAGACACATACACACCCATGATGTGAATGAATAAATATCCCAAGTATAATGCGTATATTATTTTGTCTGACTAAATATCCATAGTCTGAGTATAAGCATACTCATACTATAAGTCTGAGTATTATAGTTTTTCGCATAAACGAAGTAGATATACTCTTGTATGCTGGAATTGGCTATAGTCATAGTTGCTTGAGAGAAAATATGTGAGCGTACGAATTGCTGCGCTAAAATTATGATTACTAGGATCGCCCGGTGGTCCAAATTAGACCACTTGACACGTATGTAAACATGTTACCCACATGTTTGTTTGTCCAAACAGAAAGTTGTTTTTTCATGCAAATTTAAATCGCTTTTTTAGCTTTTAAACCATATATGTTTCACCAATATTCGTGGACGATAAGATACTTAAAAGTGTACGACAAAAAAATGTGTGCCGTATTTCTATATAAGATACGCAGTTACTAAAATTAAGACTATTTATTTATGTACATTCTCTGGTATTCCACCTAATAAAGAAAAACTAACAAAATGCAAAATTATACGAGAAGATTTTTTGGAAAATTCAGACAAGTTTGACATAACTAAATAAAATTTAGAAGATAACGTACACAGTGCAAGCAAAAGAATTTAAAGGGGTTTGCAATAAAGGTAGGTTAATGTTACAAGCAAATTAAACAAGATTTGAGAGACTTGTTAAGGAAAATGTTTCTGAAAATCCCATGTGTGCCATTTCAAATGTCCACCGAATAGTGTATTTTACCTCAAAGATTCATCTTAACCTTCAAATTAAATGGTAACCGGTTAAGTTTTCATTGCAGGTATTCTAGTTAATATTCACCACGCCTTATAGCTCGCGTCACTAAGGACTTCGTTTCCTAATATCTACTGCAAGTGATAGTGTCGAGCAAAATAAGCATAGCGTAGTAGAAGTTTGCGTTAAGACTATTTAAAAGCATTACTTTATCATTCAATCAATTGCTCATCACCTCAATCCTTATTGCAAAACTCTATAAATGTTTCACAATAAAAGTAAACAGAAAAAGTGGAGAACATTTAACATTAATTCAAGCAAAGAGATAAACAAAACAAATTTATGTACGTATGTATGTATGTAATTTTAAAAATAGTAAATACAAGTTTATTTTAAAAATATGACGACAATACCTGCACATTTTCTCTAAAAATATTTAACATTTAGATACGACAATGTGAAAAAATAAAGTACAGAAAAACATCTTAATACTAGTTATATTTTTAAGTAAATCTTGAAAGGAAATTTTAAATTTGTATATATGTATGTATGTATGTATGTATGAATAGACCAGCAAGTACTATACTACGGCAACTAAATTTGCTTCGAATCCACTTTAGTTTTTAATTCATCCGCTATATATTGCCAATATTTACGTCTTATAACATCGTGCTTCTTTGACATATCATCACATAAATTGTAGACTTTCCGTGACGTTGTTTCTCTTTCCTCCATTTCGGAACTCTTTAAACATTTCTCCATATAAGCATCAATCAAAAATGCCAACAAATAAGGCGATCTGGAATTACTATTGTAGAGTTCTTCACAAAAGGCTATAACTTCCGGAAACTGATTAAGAGATCTACTATCACTTTGCCGTAAAACGCCTTTAAGATAGTTCCATGAGCTTTCATTATTTTTTACGATACGTATACGATTCATGGTATATTGTAGTTCGCTTTGTATATGTTCGACAGAAAACCCAAAGTGCTTTACTACAAAGAAACGCTGATTCCATGCAGAATTATTACGTATATCTTCGGATATAAGGCGATCAACGAAGGCTAGTTCATCATCGTATAGGCTGGAATAGTAATTAATATTGTGGGTCTGTTTAGCTTTTTTTGTTGGGTAATATAAATTGGGATTATACCAGTCCAAAATAAATAAGGGAATGTTGATTGGTGATATTATGAGTTTTTTTTTAATTTATTTTTTCCATGATTTAAACGTTTAAAATGAACGAGTATGTGCGCGATACATTGCTTAAATTTATACACATAGTAGAAAATTATAAATCGTGTTGAATTTTGGTTAGTAATCGATTATAGTCGCCAAAACGTTATATAAATTT
Organism: Tachina lurida; assembly: GCA_944452675.1. NCBI lineage: Eukaryota > Metazoa > Arthropoda > Insecta > Diptera > Tachinidae > Tachina > Tachina lurida. Next base: position 154,888,492 of record OX101753.1, on the reverse strand, counting down.
AGCTATACATTTTCCATTTTCCTCTGTTTAAATTTCTGTAATTAGGTGGTATGACAACCACTATAAGGCGGTGAAAGTAAACCTAAGTCATATGTAGTCGAACTTTTTAAATGGCATGTTGTCGCATATTACCGGTAGTACAAAATGTAATGGGAACATTAAGAATCATCACATAATTAATATTCAAATGCACCACATTTATCTCATTTCTTACATATTTTTGGAAAAGATTTCCAAAACTTAGTTAAAATGTATATTTTAGTTAAATTTTATACAAATATTTATGAAGTATTCCTAAGATTTCTAAAGTTATTGAACCCAAATGGAGCACGAGTAACGTTTTAACGTTAAAGTATTTAATTCATTCTCTTTGTAATTTTTGTTTGGCATGACAAAGATCTAATTGTTTATCCACGTATATTCGCACATATGTATCTCTACATACCTACACATTTTAATTTAATTTTTTATCAAGTGCATATGAGTTGTGATTTATAAAAATTAAATTCTGTTATCATTGAGTCGCAATCGGAACAACTATTTATTAACATATTATTATCATATCAACAACAAAAAATAATTTGTACTTACTTGAACGTTTTAATGGCCCATTGACGATGCTGCCAGGCATGATAATTTTTAGCATCTGTTCTCAACGCCTTCTCAGTTAACTCCAATTCTTTCGAAGCATCATTCATCATTTCAACAATAACACGACGATGATGCCACACTTGATAATTTTTGGCATTTTCCGTAATAACATCTTCTATATAAGACAGTTCCTCGTTCAAATCGGTGCCCAATTCGCGCAATATATCACGTCGGTACTGCCATACCGTGTAGTTGGCTGGATTTAGACGTAGTGCATCTGTGGTTAGTTCCAAGGCCCTAGGAGATTTTTCCAGTCGCGCCAATATGGCACGAAAGTAATCAAATACTTCCCGAACTAAATACAAGATTGATAAGACAACAATATTAAGAATTTTCCATAAACATACACAAGTACATATTCATAATTACATTTGGCGCTATATGCTATAGCTACTACCGGGTTCTCCCCATCATCTTGAGCTATTGGACTAATATCGGACCATTCATTTCGTTGACTGTATGGTATCCATTCCGCAGCCCACTCCTCATCGGAACTGTCACTCATTTTAATATTATCGTAAATTGTAATTTATTATGACTTTCAAATTATATTTAAATTGCGTTTTTACTGCACCACTCGTCTTTACTTGATGTATTATCTTCGAAAAATAAAATGTAAAATGTATTTTCAATGCTTTTTCTCACAAGCCTGCGGTTTTGTTATATTTTTTTGTGCACAGCTGACTCATGCTGCACTGTGTTCAATATGTTTTGGCGGTCATTTGCTGCTCTCATTTTAAGCTTGCCAGATGTTATAATTAGTTAATAAGGATGGTGAATATTTAAAAACTCTGACCGTTAATTTTTAACGTTATCGCCTCCCACTATCGTTAAAAATTCGAATAAGTGACTTTACAATGGTCATCGAAAATAAATTTTAACCTTTATAAAATAACTTAGTTTAATTATACTATAAAATTAAATGCAAATTACCATAATTCCATAGACACTCATGCACAACCTGAGCAAGAACCTTATAAATAAAATAAAGGATTTTCCACTTGGCAGGAGCACTACAGCTGAGATGTTATTATAGAAAACATATACAATAAATCAGTCGTTAAGCAACTCCGGGTCGAAGAACATCATTTCGCGTCATCGTAATTATTTCTTAGGTGCGGTCAGGCTTATGTCTGTTGTTAGGCCTTCCGAGAGTTTTTCGTCTCGCTCGCACTGGTTGACTGATCTGCAACGGATAACCGCATAATCTTGCGGTTTTTTTGCGGAATCTCTTTAACAACCACGTAGCTACTTCCTATGTGAAGGCATAGGTCGTACAGTCAGTCACGGAACTTTTTTGAAAATACTGTTAATAACATCTTGGGCATATGGTCTAGTTACTCCGCCCATATTCGTGCAACACCATACTATGCAAATTTACTTTGTATAGTATGTTTAATAAATAAATAAACATACAATAAATGCAAAAAATTATGACCATGCAGCGAAGTAAGGAAGAAAAACTGGACAAATATAAATAAAAGTAGAGAAGATATTAAGCAGTGTACTGTTAACTATAAAACAACATTTTGCCAAAAATATTAACAAACAGCAATATTAAAAACGATATTTAGCCGATGGCCTTGGCAGCCAGTGCTATCAATATATATATATATACATATATATATATATATATATATATATATATATATATATATATATATGTATATATTGTTATATTTTATATAATTTTAATATCAAGTAAATATATATGTAAATAAAAAAATAATAAAAACGATATACATATCGTTACCTTAATATATAAAGGTCCTACCAAACTCATTATTTTTTGGAAATAGAATTGTTTGAATATTTCGATAGAGGAACATCTAATGTATCGAAAAATCCAAAAATCTCGATTTCAAAATATAATGATATTAGGGCCTTTCTATATTAAGGTGACGATATGTATGTATGTATATTTTCATAATTTTATGGCGAAAATATAAAATTTAAATACTTATTTTATTTATATTAAGGGTTTTCATGAGAATGTTCAAAACTCTCGGAAACTGTGCAATTGTGCATTTTTACATTCTCGTAAATAAAATGTCAAAAATTTTATAAATTTATTTACAAAAATTTATAAATACATGTTTTTAAATTAAAAATTGCTTGAAATTTTCTTATTTTATTTTTATTAAATTAACTTTTTGACGTTTGTTTCAAATTTACATAAACTGTTTGCGCAAAACTTCAAAAGGGGAGTGAGTCATGAAACAAGTCTTGCAAGTTTACCCAATTGCACATATGGCAATTTTAAGAGTTCTCATTAAAACCCTTGTTGTTTTTTTTTTGTTTTCATCGATTTATTTTAATTGGAATTAAAACCTTTGATTGTATACTAAATTTATTGTTACGTATTTTTTTACAACAATCCTTAAATATGTACTTGTGCTCTACTAATGTACACAGCACATACATAATAATGGCTATTAAAATAATTAACAATATAATCATGTACGACAGTTTGTTTGTTGTTTGTTGACACAATAATATTTAGACATATTTCTTAGGAGAACACCACCCCCGTCATAATGAATTAATAAATATATAAAATGAAACAGTAATGTGGAAAATTAGCAACGCGTTAGAGCCGTACAAAAAGTCCTGCAGTTCTAAAAGAAAAAGTATTTAAGTAAAATTTTTTCTAGATCTATCAAATCTTTTTTTTAATTGATTTTGGGTAAAACACATTCTAATACAAGGAAATAATGTTTTGTCACCAGTGTTTTGGACCCATTTTTATTTTTTAATATACCGTCAATATCCAACAGATCGCTATATGAATATATGCATAGTATACATACATACATATATAGTACTCTTCGAAAAACTTTTATAACGGCTAACATGCCTATAAATTAATTTAGAAAACAAAATAAAAGAACTGTTTTTGTTTTCAATATGAATTCCCACACCAAATTTTTAGTTTATTATCTATATTCTATAGTCTTTTATTCGATATTCCAGATAAATAGTTAGATAAATAGTTATAGATGTCAACAGCTAATAAAATTAACGTGAAATTAAAAGAAAGCAAGTTAAATGAAAAAAACCAGAGATGGGAAACATGGTATAGTTGTTGTTGTTTAATTACCGAATGAATGGTATACTACCTTGTTCTGCGATTCGATTTACATTGTGCGATTTCCAAAAATAATGTACCCATTGTCATTTTTTTAAATCATATGTGATCAACTATTTTTAGTCATGCTTTTTTTAAGCTGCAAAAAAAAAAGAATTAGTTTGTTTAGATTTAATCGAATGGATTTACGGAACAGGCAGAGATGATGAAACAAAAAAAGACAACTTTGATTCAACCAATTAGAAAAAAGTAGCTACAGCATATCAAGTTGAAACTAAATTATCCAGCTATAACCGCAAAAAAAGTTTAAGAGACATATTTTTTGAGTTTCTCTTTTTTGACGAAAATCGACTATTAACGATCGTAATCAAAAATAGGTTGAAAAATGTTGACGCTTACGCTTTTTTAACGGTTATGGCACGATGTATGGTGACTATATGGTTAATGTAATTTGTTACATTAATTTTAGACAGTTTTATTTTTGTCTTGTCATGGTCTTAAAATTTACTGTTTCAATTATAATTATGGAATCATGATTTGATGCATTGATTTGGCGTTCACTTTGCATTTTAGTTTCATCAATACTAAAAGTTAAGTTATTTTTTTATGTTGTTACTAAAATATTCCCGATAGTTTTAATTATAAAAGTCAATCACCCTTATTCCATTTGTCGACATCGACGTCACTTTAACACAATACTAAAAAATTGGGGCTTGTATACCCGTTCTCGAAAACAAATGACTACTTTTAGCGGGTTTATGCTATTTTCTAGACCTTAGGGAACGGAAATAGATTGTCAGTAGCAGAAAATTGTTCTCGAGAGCGGGTAAACAAGCCCCAATTTTTTGGTATTGTGTTAAAGTGACGTCGATGTCGACAAATGGAATAAATGTGAATATAAAAAAATATGATATTATTTGTACACCGAAAACTGTGACCCACTTTTTAAATAGAATAAATTATGTATCTGAAAATAGTTTTTCCATACCTGTAATTGTTGTACAAATTTACAAAGGTGCAAACATTCCATAAATGGTCTAGAAATCACCAAGGATACTAAAACAATGTAAAATCAAGTGCAACGCCACCACAAAACTCAACTATCTTCTAATGTACACCTATGTATATTTGTATGTACTTTGTACATACATACTTACATACTATTTAAGTACACGTACATACATACTCATATGAATGTATGTATGTACGTACAATGTTTGTACTTTTATATTCACTAGGATCGCGCGGTGGTCTAAATTCGACCACTTAACACGTACATACGTAGATGATTTTGAGGCAGAAGACGACGAAATAAATAGCGGAGCCAGTGGAGAGGAAGGTCGTTCTCGCCCTTACCTTAACTGCCACAGAAGTACACCCATAAATAATGAAGGATTTGAGCCACTACGTAAACTTTTTTCACGCTTTGGATTACCAATAAGTTTTTTAAATAGCGATCCAGAAACCTGGGACAACGTGAAGCCTATAACCAAGCGCTAGAGATATTTCAAAATTTGCAAGTTGTCCACAACGCTGCTGAAGATTACAGCAGTGCGTTGTGCCGCGACAAGGAAAAAAAAATATTTTTTTTTTGCCTAAAATAAAAAAAGATATATCCAACACATGCCAAAAATAAATTAATGATTTAACAAAGAATTCTTTTTTTGTATGGGGACAATCTTATGGTTGAAGATAGATAACAAGTATGTTAAGAGTAAATCTTCGTATTAAAAAAATATTTAGGGTCGATCATACATTTGACTTCAATAGGTACGCCCTAGGGGCAGTTAGAGCCCTGCGAGTAAATTTTAAACAAATTTCTCCTTTGTATGGGATCCCCCTTAAGGAGTCGATATAGGTATATTCGGAGGAAATGTTGAAGATAAAAAATTATTGTGGGTCGGTCTTACATTTTACCCCCCCTGGGAGGCACCATAAAAGCGGAATAAGCGGGTTTCTTAAAAAAATATTCAAAAATTATTTTTTGTATGGGGACCACCTTAATGGTTGGAGATAGGCGATAAGTATGTTGAGGGAAAATCTTCGTATTAAAAAAAGGGAGTTCGATCATACATTTGACTTCGATTGATACGCCCTAGGGGCAGCTAGAGCCCTGCGAGTAAATTTTATAAAAATTTCCGCTTTATATGGGAGCCCCTTAAGGAGTCTAGATAGGGCACTGGTATGTTCGCAGGAAATGTTGGATAAAAACTTATTGTGGGTCGGTCTTACATTTTCCCCCCTGGGAGGCTCCATAAAAGCGGAACAAGCGAGTTTCTTAAAAAAATATTATTCAAAAACTATTTTTTGTATGGGGACCACCTTAATGGTTGAAGATGGGCGATAAGCATGTTCAGAGAAAATCTTCGCATTGAAAAAATATTGGAGGTCACCCTAATGGCAGTTAGAGCCCTGCGAAAAATTTTATAAAATTTCCCATTTGTAAGGGTGCCCCCTTAAGGAGAGGAGTTAGGCGGTCGGTGTGTTCGAAAAAAAAGATGTTGGTAGGAGAAAATTAATGGGGGCTGGTCATACATTTAACCCTTGTAGCGATGACCCCGGGAAAGTTATATGGTTTTTTGTAATTTTTTTTTGCTTTAACCCTCAACTTTGAGCACAATGAGGCGACCTTTGCCCCCATCTGACCGCCACCATTTTTTTGTCTCAAATGTTTTTTTTTCCGAACCTCACAAAATGAGGAGTTCTTGCATGTCGAAATCGAAAAGTTTTCCACTATGCCATACCTAATGTACATACATACATACGTCTTTATTTATTATATTGTTCATATCGAGCCTTATTTTCGATTTTATCGTAAGCGACAAAAAATAAATTTTTCAGGAGAAGGTTTTTTTAAAATATTCAAATTTGTTTTTGTACGTAAATTGTCGCTTACGATAAAATTGTACAGCCTGTATCTTAAAAGTTATCAAAAATTTTGCCATTTTAATAATTCTAAACTATTTGTAGGCCTATAAAATTTTAATTTCAATAAAAATGTATATTTCCGATAACATGTCGCTTACGATAAAATCGAAAAAAGGCTCGATATCTACACAAAAATAACTTTTAAACTATATCGCTCCTTTATTGCAATCGAGGGAAGAGTCAAAAAAGCTTGTTTGGCAGAAAACAAGTTTTAAGTTTTCAATTTACATAAAAAATTAAGATATGTACGTATAAAACCAATTTGCCAGAAAACGAGTTTAAAGTTTTCAATTTACACACAACTTAATACAAAAAGGAAATTTTATTTTTCTCGCAATAGTTGAGCCCAGCCAAAGTGAGTTTCGAAAATAAACGAATGTTCGCTGTAGCCAACAATTCTTGAAACATTCTCGTAAAAAAAAGTTTAGCAACAAGAAACAATTTGTTTCTCTCAATTTTTTCTTTTTTTGCATGTACAACAAGAGGAATAACGATTTTTGCTATTTAGAAGCTATAAAATCGATTGATAATGATATTGCTAAAGGTTCGCTATTGATTCGTTAGCGAAACATCGAAATCGAAGGATTTGCTGCCAAAAACTGAGCGACGGGTGAGCTCTAGCAGCACTTTCTCTTTACGTTTACGTTAGTCGTTCTCGAGTGTTTTGTCCGAGAAATGTTTACGCAACATTCGAATGCGATATTATTTACGAATGTTTTGGTTATCTGGGAGTAAACAAGATAAGTATGTACATATGTATGTGTATGAAATTTTTACACAACATGAAGAACGATATGAGGATTAATTCTGCATCACTAACTTATACCACGTTTCCACAATGCAGGCGGGCGACTCGTCTAGAAAATTTGTATGAAAAGCACTAACTTTTTTGAGTGATTTTCATACAAATTTTCTACTCAAGTCAACCGTCCGTGTTGTAGAAACATCGGCTTAAAAATTCGATTTTTTGAGTAAATGTGCGATATGTATACATACATATGTATATGTATGTGTAGTATGTACATATGTATGTAAGTTCTCAAAGAAATAATGTTGAGAACATATTTTTAAACTTATTTTCCGTTATATTGAATGTTCTTTGTATTGAATTGAGGAGACATTTTTTACATTTTGAAATTGTTTCGAAACCTTTTCAATTAAAGAATTACTATGCTAATACAATTTTTCCGAACTAAAATAATTTTCGGTTGCTTACTGCAAGAATGGGATAACTCGAGAAAGCTAGTTTTACAAAGTTTACAGTTTTAAATTTACTCAATGAAGATATAAAAAATAAACTTTTCCTTGATTATTAACTCCGAAATGGCATGTTTTTATTTATGACGATGTTGTACATACATATCGCTCCTTTATTGCAACGTAGTCATAACTCAAAAAAACTAGTTCGCAAGAAAACGAGTTTAAAGTTTTCAATTTACACACAACTTAATGGAAAATAAATTTTTATTTTTCTCTCAAGAGCTGAGTGTACAATATATTTGTATGAAATTTTTACACAATGCATATAAATCTACATCATTAAATGGAAAAATTCATTTTTTGAGATATGACTACGTTGCAATAAAGGAGCGATATGTATGGCGATGTAATTATTTGATGTTTACAAGTATTAGGGTAGACCCGATTTAAGAAAATATATGTAGAGGAATGGGTTGTGCCTGTACAAAATATGTATGTATTTATATACATACATACATATGTATTTATATACATATGTACATACATACATATGCATAAAAATATTGATTAACTAGGGGTTATACAAATTTCTCCAAAAATTACACGTATTGTTTATCTACCGACAAACATGCATATCGTCACATAAAATCTAAAAAGGCGTTACTTATAAAAAATCAAAATGGTCTTTTTGATTGATATTATGCAATTAACAACAGTCCACCTACTCAACAATTATGTTAGGTTTTGCGGGCAGCCAGTTCCGGGAGAAACCGGCACACTTGGGCCCTAATAGATTCCTTTGTGCTGCGTGGACAACACTTAATTATCATTTTATCAAAATTTTAATTTTGCTAAATGTTAACAAGGAACACTGAAGTATGTATATATGTACATGCATACATACATACATACATGTTGTTGCATATCGTCACCTTAAATGCAAACGGACGTAACTACACTTTAATATTTTTAGAGGAGAAACAAAAAACGTTTCAAAATCAATAAGAATAAAGTATTATTGGAAATTTTCTTCGAAATATACTTTTAGTATGGATATTTATGTATATGTTTTTAACCGTTTACATATTTCCTTTTTATATATATTTAAGATTTTATGTTAGTTACGTTCCTTGCAATAAAAAATAGATGCATTCGTAATTACGTCCGTTTGATCGCAGAGGACTAAATATTTGCGTGAACATGTAGTTTGATAAAATGAACCTTAATCAATCAAAAACTCGGTGTCGAAAATTTGTGTAGTTACGTCCGTTTGCATTTAAGGTGACGATATATAGACGACTTTACTTAACCAACAAAAACAAGAACAAATTAAATTTTTGATCACATTTTGATATGTCCTGCATGCAATAAATAGTCTGTCATGAGCATTGCATACTAGAGGCAAATAATAATGAACAACAACAATAAGTTAATCGAATAAATGCTCATGTGTAAACACAATTATCCTTTCCATGCGTTTTGTGGTCATTTAGTCTAACAGTTCCTCAACTTGCCGTCAAAATACTATTGTTTACTTTTCATTTCCTATACATATGTATGTACATATGTATGTATATACACACACACATGTATGTACATACATACATACATACACATATCCATATTTTTACAAATTTAGTTGAATAAAATATTGAATTTAGTCATGTTTTAGAACTCGCTGTAATAAAGTCTCAAACGGATATAAACAAATTATATTCCGCGCGAAGTCATTAATTTTTAAATCCTACATTTTGAAGGTCGTTCGGAAAAACAATGGTTTTGTTTCGTATCAATATTTTTAAAATTATATTCCTTATAATTTTGGGAATTTCGATCAAAAATAAAATCGTACGATCTCAGACAAGTCAAAATATAAACGTTCGTAAGTAAAATAAAACAATTATTAAAAAAAAAATATCTACTTAATTGCGTTAATATTTTGAGCTTTTTTAATTCCACTATATTTTATCTCTCCTCTATGACTTACATATGTACGTATATGTACATATTTACCAATTATCGTTTATTAACTTCCGTTAATACAAATACATAAAACCAATAATCCAAGTAGTAAATCATATTATCGATTTAACTCAATTTTAACTTGCATATACATATATATATAATGTACATAAACACATACTTATTTATGTTCCACGGACATAAAATATTTTAGTTTTAATGGTCAATGACAGAAGACCATTACATAAGTATATGTATAAGTAAAATACATAATAAGATATTTACTTATATTGGAAGCCACTTATTTATTAGACTTCTAAACTTTCTGATCTGATGCTTGTAAAAAAACATGGGATACGGTTGGACTTGCAGGGAATCCTTGGAAATTCCAGCTCAAAGTGCGTAGCAAAGTCCATAGATTTTTGGGGTAATATAAAAAAGAATATTTTCAAAATTTTGCGACGATATCTCTCAAACTAATTGGCCGAGTAAATGAATCAGGAAAATCTATTTGACAAGAACTTTTAAAAGTTATTAAAATAAAGCGCTTTTTTGCGAAACTTTTCCCCACCGATATCTCCCGAACGAATCAACTATTTAAATCAAATTTGCAGCAGTCGTTGTTTTTCAGCTTAAGAGCTGATTAAATTTGGATTCGAACGCCTTAGTGGTTTAAAATTTATTTGGAAAGAAAGCCTTTTTCGAAAATTCTAAAAATCCTGTTTTGAATAGGGGGGAAGTTATAAATATTAAAAATGTAAAACCATTTTATAACAACAGTTCGTTTTAATAAAAGTTTGGGTACAACCACATAGCTTTGCAGCGCTCTTTCAAATCTTTTATAGACTGAGAAATAGCACCAGATATTTTACTTGAGAGGTCTATTTGTTATTTTCTCATTACATACATATGTACATGGAAAAGTCAACGTCAAACCAAAAGCGATATTAAAAAATCACACGCGTATTTTTATAAAACTATGCCTAAATTGAATGAGGAGTATCGTGTTGAATTAAAAAAAAGTTGAGGGTTTCTATAATGTATTTTCTATTTGTAATTGATAATCACGCGATAATACACAATCTCTATAGAACAAGAGAAAATGACAATCTTAAGTAAATAAAAATTATTTCATTCATTTTAGTATTTATAAACGAAATAGACAACGATTCAGCCAATAAAGCAGTTGAAACGGTACAAACATTTTTAAAGAAAAACTCCAATTATGGATTGTCGGTGCAAATCGATAAAATCGACGCAAACAAAACGGATGCTAAAGCATTATTGGAAACGAGTAAGTTAATTTTTTTTATAATTTTGAACATACATACATACATACATAACGTCATAGCTCAAATAACCGAATTTTTTGAGTTAATAATGCAGAATTAATTCTTATATCATTATTCGTATTATATAAAAATGTCATAAAAATATCTTGAAAACTTAAAACACGTTTTTCCCAAACTACTCTTTTGAGTTATATGACATTGTTTGAGTAAATGAGCGATATGTATAATATTAGGTCCTTATATGTATGTACATACATATTTACATATCGTCACCTTAAATGTAAACGGACGTCACTACAGAAACATTCGAAATCGATTATGGTTCATTTTATGAAAATACAAGTTCACGCAAATATTTAGACCTCTGCTAACTAAAATGACGACTTTATTAAAGAAATTCAAACGGACGTAATTACGAATGCATCCATTTTTTATTGCAAAGAACGTAACTAACACAAAAGTTTAAATATATGTATATAAAAAGGAAATAAATGGTTAAAAACACATATGTATGTATGTAAGTATCCATACTACAAGTAAATTTCGAAGAAAATTTTCAAGAACACTATTTTATTTTTATTGATTTTGAAACGTTTTTTGTTTCTCATGTAAAAAATATAAAAAGTGTAGTTACGTACGTTTGCATTTAAGGTGACGATATGTATATTAGCGTGGCCTTTAGTTGTATGAAGAATTTTTTTTTATTTCTTATATTCTCCCCCCCCCCCCTTCCAACCAATCGGTTTAGCTTTATGTAAAACATATACAAAAAAATTCATAGCTATAAGTTGTGTTTTAGGGGGTGCGTCCGACCCTCACAGTTGGACCTCAAGCCCATATATTCAACGTAATTTTTTTTTCGTTTTTTTACTATACGTTGTATATGTTTGAAATAATTTAATAGATATAAGTTCTTATTGTACAATCTTAGTATAAATAATTTCCATATAAATATAATTTAGTTATATAAATTTTTGGTATTTTGTTGGTTACTTTCTTCATTATTTTCTAAAATATTAATTTTAACAAATAACTTTCTTTTAGACTAATGCTGTTGACTAGAAGAGCTAAAATACTGCCATATATGTATCTTATTCTTGTAAAATGTTTTTTTTTAATATAGTCATATGCAATTACATTGAAAAATGGGCTTGAAGGCCAACTTTGAGGGGCGGACGCACCCCCTAAAACACAACTTATTGCTAGGAAAACATGAATTTTTTGTATTTTTTTTTTTTACATAAAACTGAATTGACTTTTTTGGGGGGCTGGAGAGAATATAAGAAATAAAAAAATAACGGGCACTCTATGTATGTATGTACATACATATACATACATATATAAAAATTTCGAATTTAAATTTTGTCGAATTAAAAATATCCCAACAGTTTGCACCAAATATGCACAAAGTATTGCAAATAAACAACCACCACATATAGTATTCGATACTACAAAATCGGGAATCGCTTCAGAAACGGTTAAATCCTTTACTCAAGCTCTGGGATTACCCACTGTAAGTGCCTCGTATGGCCAAGAAGGCGATCTTAGACAATGGCGTGACTTGGAAGAGAATAAACAAAAATATCTCTTGCAAGTGATGCCACCAGCAGATATCATACCAGATGTGGTGAGGAGCATAGTACGCAAAATGAATATAACCAATGCGGCCATTTTATATGATGACACATTCGTTATGGATCATAAATACAAGTCACTGTTGCAAAATATACAAACCCGTCATGTTATAACAGCGGTAGCGGATGGGAATGAGGCTAGAGTCGATCAAATAGAGAGATTAAGAAATTTAGATATAAATAATTTCTTTATATTAGGAAGTTTGAAGACAATTGGACAGGTTTTGGGTAAGTGCTTTCTGAAGAAAATTTTCAATGAATTATCAAATACGATCGATGCTACTATGTAATTACTAAACAATTCCATTCAGAATCGGTGAAGTCTGCATTTTTTGAGCGCAACTTTGCTTGGCATGCTATAACCCAAAATGAGGGAGAAATCAGTAGTAAACGTGACAATGCGACCATAATGTTTTTGAAACCGGTGGTATATCCACAGAACCGTGAACGTTTGGGCCTTTTGCGTACCACCTACAATTTAAATGAAGAGCCCCAAATAATGTCGGTTTTTTATTTCGACTTGGCTTTAAGATCATTTTTGGCAGTAAAGTAAGTTTTTATTTTGAAAATTATATGTAGTAATTACATTTTTTTTTCATTTAATTTACAGAGAAATGTTGCAGTCGGGCGCTTGGGCGGCAAATATGGAATATTTGGGTTGTGACGATTTTCAAGGTGGAAATACCCCCGAAAGAAATATTGATTTAAAGCAATACTTTTTACAGGTACATATATACATATATATAAAACCATATAATGTCCAAAATTCTAAGGTGCAAAATTCGTTAAATACACTAAAACTACAAATATCTTTATGGACAAAATGACGAGTTTTGAAAAAATTTAATTTACAAGAACTAATCAGGAAATGAAATTAATTTACTAGTTTATTCAAAACAAAAATTAAATTAATTGAAGTTCATCGTGCCTTTATCGAATAATAAAAAAAATCGATTCAACACGATAAAATTCCTTAAAAAAAAGTTTAAGAACCGAAAATGCAAAATCGATTTAGATTTTTTTTGCTGCTTCCAATGTGAAGGCATACATCGTGTATAGTCAGTCACAAAAACTTTTTTAAAATACTCTTAAAAACATCTTGGGCGCATATAAATCGTCGCTGTTTTAACTAACCGACCTAACTGACAGTTTTTTGAAAAATTAGTTAAGTCCACTACTACACTTTGAGTCATAATATACCTTGTCTACAATTTTTATGACTGTAAACATTACTGTTGAGCCTATAACAGTAAAAATATTTCGGAAGTTTCCATAAGAATACATGTAGAAAACAATGATAAAAGCTGCTCTCCTATAAAATTTTAAAAATGTTAGATAGGTCAGTTAGATAAAACAGCGACGATATGTGGTGCGATTCAGTAACTTTTAATGATCCGAAAATCGTAATTTTTGTCTATACATTTTGTCGCTTGCAAGAACGATTGTGTGATTGTGTAACTTCTTTTTAACGATAGTGTACTCGGCTGATATTTTGTGTTGATTTTGTCGAATATCGTTAAAAATGTTACTGAATAGCAAATTCGATAAATTTTCGTTATAATTATTTTAACGATGCGATTATCGTTAAAAAAAAAAGTTGGTGAATCGCACTAATTAATGGTCTAGTTACCCCGCCCATATTTGTGCAATTATATTCTGTAAATTTACTTTGTAGAATATGTATTAATAAATAAATAAAAAATAAATGTATGAGGCCTGTATTAAACGTTTAACGGGTTGTCCCACCATGGCACCAGAAATCGTTCGATCGAATACTTATATTGAAAACAACAACAATGTTTTCTAATGTTATTGTTGTTTGCAATACAAGTTGTCGATCGAACGTCTGCTGGTGACATCGTGGGACAGGCCTTAAATTTTCATATTCAAAAATTACCATGGAATAGTGCCAGTAAAGTTTTTTTATTTTTACTTTTACGAAGGTCACCGAACCAACTTCTTATGGTGAATTTGAACTAGTCACCCAACCTAGTCGACCTTTTAATGGATACAGTTATTCTAAATTTGAAATGGACATCAATGTAATACAAATACGTGGGGGCAACTCTGTCAATAGTAAGTCCATTGGTTCATGGACTGCTGGCTTAGATTCACCTTTAACAATCAAAGATGAAGAGGCTATGAAAAATTTAACAGCCGATACAGTTTATAGGGTTGTTACGGTGGTTGTGAGTAAAAATGAATATGAAAGATTTCAATCACAATTAAAAAAAAAAACGAATACTCCATTTTTTCTTTCAGCAAGCTCCTTTTATAATGAAAGATGAGACGGCTCCCAAGGGCTACAAAGGATATTGCATCGATTTAATTGATGAAATTGCTGAAATTGTTCACTTCGATTATACAATTGAGGAGGTTGAAGATGGCAAATTTGGCAATATGAACGAGAAGGGAGAATGGAATGGCATTGTTAAAAAACTAATAGATAAGCAAGCCGACATTGGTTTAGGTTCAATGTCGGTGATGGCAGAACGTGAAATTGTTATTGACTTCACGGTGCCCTATTATGATCTGGTCGGTATAACAATTATGATGCTAAAACCAACCACACAAAGTTCACTTTTTAAATTCTTAACGGTTTTGGAAACAAATGTTTGGTTATGTATATTAGCGGCATATTTCTTTACCAGCTTCTTAATGTGGATATTTGATCGTTGGAGTCCGTACAGTTATCAAAATAATCGTGAAAGATACAAAAATGATGATGAACAAAGAGAGTTTAATTTGAAGGAGTGTTTGTGGTTTTGTATGACATCTCTAACTCCACAGGGCGGCGGAGAGGCACCCAAAAATCTTTCAGGTCGTTTAGTGGCGGCTACTTGGTGGTTATTCGGGTAAGATACACAAACATATCGTTACCTTAACATAGAAAGGCCCTAACACATTCTTTTTTTTTAATCGTGATTTTTGCATTTTTCGATACGTTAGATGTTCTTTAGTTTCAAGTTCTTATGTGGTATATAAATTCCTAGGAATACATGACTATACACATGTACTTTCTTCACACAAAAACGGTACATGTGGTAAACTCAAAATTTAAAAAAAAAATTCGATGTAATTTTTCCACCGCAAAAGTTCTATATCCGAATTATATTTAAATTTTCGGTTTTCATATTTTCACCGATTAAAATAAATTCGAAAAAAAATTATTTTTATACCACATACACTGAAAATAATCAATACAATATTTTACGATTTCGAAAAAAATATGAGTTAGAGCCTTTTTATATTAAGGTAGCGATATTTCAATAAAATAACATCTAATGCATCGAAAAATGGAAAAATTTGCTTTCGAAAAATAATGAGTTAGGGGCTTTCTAAATTAATGTACATATATATGTACATACATATGTATGAGGTTATCAGCCCAAAAGTGGTATAGTATAACACACATTATTTTCGTTGCTGTTCTGGTGTTAAATACATTCTTTACATACATTACCAACTATCAAAAAAAAGTAGAGTAAGCCACCTTTTGGTATTCAAAAGACGGAGTTGAAAAATTGCTTTTGCAATGAACATAATATAATATGTATGAGTACTTAATGAGTCAAATTAATTTTGACTATTCTTAGTTTCATTATTATCGCTTCGTATACCGCTAATTTGGCCGCCTTTCTGACAGTTTCTCGTTTGGACACCCCAGTTGAGTCCCTAGACGATTTGGCAAAACAATATAAAATTCTATATGCCCCTCTTAACAGTTCGTCGGCTATGACATATTTCGAACGTATGGCCAATATAGAACAAATGTTTTATGAAATTTGGAAAGATTTGTCACTAAACGATTCCTTGACTCCTTTGGAAAGATCAAAATTGGCTGTTTGGGATTATCCTGTAAGTGATAAATATACAAAGATGTGGCAGGCCATGCAAGAAGCTCAATTGCCAGCCACACTAAACGAAGCTTTGCACAGAGTTCGTAATTCTACCGCTGCTACTGGTTTTGCATTTCTGGGAGATGCTACAGATATACGTTATTTGGTAATGACAAATTGCGACCTGCAAATGGTGGGAGAAGAGTTTTCACGAAAACCCTATGCCATAGCTGTTCAACAAGGATCCCATCTCAAAGATCAATTTAATAATGCGTTAGTTCTTTTTTTAAACACTTATTAATAAATTCAAATCGCTTAACAACATTTTTCTGTTTAACTTTAGAATATTAACGCTTCTCAACAAACGTCAATTGGAAAAACTCAAGGAAAAGTGGTGGAAGAATGATGAAGCTCAAGCTAAATGTGGCAAACCAGAAGACCAATCCGATGGCATTTCAATAGAGAATATTGGTGGTGTTTTTATTGTCATATTTGTGGGTATTGCCATGGCCGGTATAACTTTAGTTTTTGAGTATTGGTGGTACAAATATCGCAAAAATCCACGCATAATCGATGTAGCCGAGGCTAGTGCACCAGCGGGCAAAGATCTAAAATTGGCTGAAGGTGTAATTTTGGGACAAAATGATAAAGAGCACGATAAAGCAAACGCTGCCTTGCGGCCACGTTTTCATCAATATCCTCATCATTTTAAACCGAGATTTTAAAAATATTAAACATGTTACTTATACATATATAAAATGTTTTTAGCACATTCCACTTGTATGTTCCCTTGTGTATTGTTAAATGCAATTATATTGGTGTTTATTTGTAACTGCACAAAGCTAAATAAATGGCATGCGTAATTTTCGCTTTTGTGAATTTTTCTATTTAATATTCTAATTTGAAGGGAAAAAAATACTATAGAAATGCATTCCATAATTCTTCGGAAGCGAATTCTAGAATTAGGATTTCGGTCAAGGAAAATGGAGACGAGGAGGTCTACTATGTAATTCGAAACGACAGAAAATTCTTTCGAATTTGCATGTTACATATCGTCACCTTAAATGCAAACGAACGTAACTACACAAAAATTCGAAATCGATTATTTGATTGATTATAGTTCATTTTATCAAATTACATGTTCACGCAAATATTTAGACCTCTGCGATCAAAAATGACGACTTTATTAAAGAAATTCAAACACACGTAATTACGAATTCATCTATTTTTTATTGCAAATTACGTAACTAACATAAAAGCTTAAATATATCTAAATTGGAAATAAATCGTTAAAAACATATAAGTATCCATACTTAAAGTAAATTTCGAAGAACATTTTAAAGAACACTTTATTATTATTGACTTTGAAATGTTTTTTGTTTCTCCTGTAAAAAATATAAAAGTGTAGTTGCGTCCGTTTGCATTTAAGGTGACGATATGTATAAGCATACAAATTCGAAAAAATTCTTCAGTAGTAGACCTCTTGGTCCTTACTGAATGTACGAGGACTAAGAAACACTACACTTTATTCGAAGACAAGGCAATTGACATATTGGAAGTCATACATGGTAGTAATACCTATACAATGCATATACAAATAGACTTTATTTTGGCTGGATAAAATTATTTGAATATACATAAATATTCATTTCCCTGCGACCCGTTAAACTAATGACTTCAAATAATGAATAAAACTATTGCGGTTCTAGAATATTTTCAATGTTTCCTTTCTTCTTTTGTTTTTTGTATGAGGATCGAACTTTTAAGTGAATACATACTTACATCTTGTATGTACACACATACATACGTATGTATGTACACAAGTACATTGTATAAACGAAATTGAAAACTGTTCCGTCAAAAAATTAGAGTTCCACTATTTATGTATTTATTTCCTTTATTTACCACTTCTTATTTTTGTGCCCATTTTTTTTAATAATATATCATGGTTTTCCAAGTAAACAGATTCGTTTAAGAAAGTAAAATTTAACCCATTCGGAGACTGAAAGTATTAGTGATGAAATCTGCAAGTGTAGAAAGAAAATTATAGAATATC
Organism: Tachina lurida; assembly: GCA_944452675.1. Classification (NCBI taxonomy): domain Eukaryota; kingdom Metazoa; phylum Arthropoda; class Insecta; order Diptera; family Tachinidae; genus Tachina; species Tachina lurida. The sequence continues at coordinate 154,869,842 of OX101753.1, read as the reverse complement.
AGAAAATTATGAATGAGTGTGATAAAAATGCTATAAATTTTATTTTTCAGTAGATTTATTTTAAAATATCAAGTATTCTCAGCAATTATGTTTAAGAAGACCGTCATGATTTTATCATCAGAATGAGAAATTTAAACTACATCGCAACATAAATCAAAAACTCACAACTCAAAACAGATCAAGACTTTTTCTTGCTTTCAGAACAAATTTCTAATTACAAAAATTTATTTTGTTCCACACTTGTTTGACTCAAAATATGTATTGCAATATTTTTTTTAATTAAAGACATTTTGAGATGTGACTTGACTGTTTTTCATTTAGTGTGCGATACGTACATAATTTCATCACAATATTTTATTACCTTTTAATTAATATAAAACTGAAACTCTTCAAGAAATCTGAAAAGAGAAACAATTAAAAAACAGAACCAAATTAACATCAAATAAAAGTCAAATAAAAATAAAGAAGCATACATAAGCTACCCAACATCTCTGGTTTTCTTAATGAATATGAAGTACGTATGTATGTATGTATATGTATGTATGTATTTAAATACCAGCTTTGAAAACGTTAAATATTTCTCATTTCCAATAAAATTTTTCTGCGTACGTACTAGTGATGCACGAATTATTCGTATTCGAATTGTCGAATATTGTCGAATAAGTATTTAAATACCAGCTTTGAAAACGTTAAATATTTCTCATTTCCAATAAAATTTTTCTGCGTACGTACTAGTGATGCACGAATTATTCGTATTCGAATTGTCGAATAATCGACAATTTTTAGAATTTGGCGAATTTGGCGAATACGAATATTTTTCCAAACAAAATAAATAAATAAATGCATAAATACTAAACGAAATTTAAATAAATAGCTAAAAATGATAGTTTGTACAAATCCATTAAATTTTTTTATAGAAAGTTGTGCTTTGTATCATTTTGAAATATTATTTAATGACGATCATTAAAATTTTGGGTAGTTTTTATTAACTTTAAAGTACGCCAGCCAGCACGAGTAAGAAGTCCTTTTTCATAACAATTTTTCAATATTTCATAGTGCAGGCGTGAATAGAACCCCAATTTAATGTCTACAAATTTCACATACAATATTCGTATTCGTGAATATCGTTTCAAATATTCGTTTTCGTATTCGCGAATATCAAAAATCGACATTCGTTACATCACTAGTACGTACATATACAATGTATATTTTACCATAACATAAAATGGCCTAACTCATATTTTTTTAATCAGATTTTTGTATTTTTGGATACGTTAGATGTTATTTTATCAAAATATACATACATACATACATATGTATAAAAAAAAACTCGATTGAAAAAAATAGTTAGGACCTTATTTTATTAAGGTAACGATATTTTTGTTAAAATTGAATCCAAACAGATTAATCCAGATTTTATATTTTTTATTTAATAAAAACCAAATATATTAAGTAGATTATAACTCAGGCATTTAATTATAAATTATCAATTATCTTCATCAATTATGTTTATGAAGACCGTCATGATTTTATCATCAAATAATAAAATATATGTAAAACTAAAAGGTTAAATTATTTATAACGTCCTACCTTTTATTGAAAAACTCCTTGTGTTACGATATCTATATGCACAAATGATTTACCTAAAACCTTAATAAAATAAAGAACAAAGAAAGCAAAAAAAATTTATGTATATTTTTTTTATTTTAGTTCATAAAATCCATAGTCTTTTTAGAACTTCTTGAAGCTTTTTTTAGAACCGTGTCCTTTGGAGACCTTCAATACGTTGAAGCGTACAGTCTTAGACAAGGGACGACATTCACCAATGGTAGCAATATCTCCAATTTCAACATCTCTGTAATTAAATAAAAATTAAGTTTATGAAATATTTATAAAATAAATTTTCACTTTGCATGTTAATAAATTAAAAATTTTTATTTTTTATTTTCAGTTAATTAAACATTATCAAGTCTTTTCAGCAATTGTGTTTAAGAAGACCGTCATGATTTTATCATCATTTTAATAAAATATATTTGCGATTAGTTTTATTGAATTTTTATATTGTTTTTCATATCAAATTATTTATATACATACATTATTCTGAATAACAGCTCCTCGTGAGTTTATTCCCTATTGATTGTTCCCCCATTTTAAATACATTTCCAAGCTTTCAGTTAAAATAAAACAACTGGAAACAAACTAGCTGACTTCGAAAATTCGAAATGCTACCTCAAATTCTAATGTTTAGTTCAATCTTTTAAGGATTGAAGTTTGGATTGAAATATTCAGGTGAATATTTTTGCCGCTTTTAATTTGCATATACGTTGGATGTCAACACACATTTTCCAGTAAATTTTTTTTGGACATTTAAAGTATAAATTTCTCAAAGCTAATTGAGCTGAGAATACCTTAGTCCAAATTTACATTAAGCAAGTCTTATTGCTAAGCTGATTAGTTTGTAGGAGAGAGGGAGGCGAGGGGAACATAAACGTTTATTTTCCCCCCGTCACTCTCTCTCTTAAAAAACCAATCAGCTTAGCAATAAGACTTACTCAGTGTAAATTAGGACTTACCCTACGTTGATGCCCATACCAAGTTCATGGCTATTGGAGACTGCTAGTTATATGAATTTGCCTTGTATGCAACTATGTTATTGTCAAATACAAATATTAGAGCTGTGTCGTTCATGAACGAACGAGTACAATTGAACGAATCAGTGAAATGAACGAAGTGAGCCGGTCACTTTACTGAGCTGTTTTGGCTCAGCAGTACTGATAAAAAGTACAATCACAAAACTGTGGTACAATTGAACGAAATGAACGACCGAGCATACTTGGCTCTTTTTTTGTTTTGTTTGGCTTTTTCTTTGTTCATGTGAGATTTGTTGTCATATTCTTGTTTTCATTTGACTTTTTACATACTTTTATTAACACTGTGGCAATTATGAAATTAATTAAATAGTCATTCATATTTATTAAGCTTTTAGAACATATGTAGGTATTAATAGTTTTTTTTAACAAAATTAGTTTAGATATATACAGTTTATTTTCATTGTCATTATTGTGTACAAGTATATGGCTATTTTGGCGATATGAATATTTTTTCATTTCTTTACTTTCAATTCAAAACAAAATGCATTGTGCATGTTTCCCTTTTTATGTACCGAATCAACTGTTCGCTTTTTTTCACTTCGTTCTATTTCTTGAAAAGTAGAGCTGTGCCAAATCGTTCATTCAAGTGACCGCTCATTTTCGTTCATTTTCCTAAAAAGAACGAGTTCGTTCATTTCGTTCATCCGCTCTTTTCAAGAAATAGAACGAAGTGAAAAAAAGCGAGCAGTTGATTCGGTACATAAAAAGGGAAACATGCACAATGCATTTTGTTTTGAATTGAAAGTAAAGAAATGAAAAAATATTCATATCGCCAAAATAGCCATATACTTGTACACAATAATGACAATGAAAATAAACTGTATATATCTAAACTAATTTTGTTAAAAAAAACTATTAATACCTACATATGTTCTAAAAGCTTAATAAATATGAATGACTATTTAATTAATTTCATAATTGCCACAGTGTTAATAAAAGTATGTAAAAAGTCAAATGAAAACAAGAATATGACAACAAATCTCACATGAACAAAGAAAAAGCCAAACAAAACAAAAAAAGAGCCAAGTATGCTCGGTCGTTCATTTCGTTCAATTGTACCACAGTTTTGTGATTGTACTTTTTATCAGTACTGCTGAGCCAAAACAGCTCAGTAAAGTGACCGGCTCACTTCGTTCATTTCACTGATTCGTTCAATTGTACTCGTTCGTTCATGAACGACACAGCTCTATTGAAAAGAGCGGATGAACGAAATGAACGAACTCGTTCTTTTTAGGAAAATGAACGAAAATGAGCGGTCACTTGAATGAACGATTTGGCACAGCTCTAACAAATATCAAACCTTGAAAATTTATAAAATATCACCTCACTTCCCTAAAAACAATACACCAAATTGGGAATAAAATAATAAATTTTGATTTTTTAACTGGTCGGATTTTATTCTCGTTAAGGGAGAGCAACTTACGTAAAATAGTTTTTATAAAACAAAAAAAAAATAATTAGTGTTTTTATGGGAATTGTTTTAAGTTTAAAATTTTTAAACGCACTAATAATCCCAAATTATTATTTTACTTGTTAAGTAAAATATTTTTTATTAAAAATACATTGAAATTGATTATTGAGGGGTTTAGCTGGATCCTATGCGCATTTCACTGTTGCTAATGCAGATCATCAGGGAACCTTTACCCAAATTTCTTAGAACAACTAGAGTTATTATTATAAACTTTCATTTAAACAAATGAGAAGCCTAACAACAAATAACAAAGTTGAAAAAAAATAATCTTGGGCAATTAAAATGAAAAAAAAAATTGTTCGTGTCCCAAAGGAATATCTATGTATGTTGTATTAATATCTTATCTCTCCCACACAAAATCAAAATTAAGGATGAACATTGGGCGCGAGTGAACGCAGTCGGTTTTTCATTGAAAATTATGGGCCTTATTGCGTAAAACGCAACGCTTACTTAGCGTTGACAAATTTTGTAGGCATTTTGTTTTTAAAAATTTAAATTTTTTCTATGTAAAATTTGTCAACGCTTGGCGTTGCGTTTTAAAATATTAGGCCCTATATTTCGTTGTTTTAAATTAAGGGCCCAATTTTGTAAAACGCAACGCTTACTGCTGACAAATTTTGTATGTATTTTGTTTTTTTGATTTAAAATTTTTCCATATAAAATTTGTCAACGCTTGGCGTTGCGTTTTAGAAAATTTGCTCATATATATCAATTATTAAATTTTCGGGTATGTTCTGTATTCCACACCTTTTAATTTCGCGTGGAATACAGAATATACCCGCTTACATGTATTTAGAAATTGATCCTATCCGGAAATGCATTGCTGCGCTGCAAATGGAAATTTAAATATCCTTAACAGGTATGCGGTACAAAAATGGCTACCACTATAAAGATTATCAGCGAACTTGTATTGCATTTTAAAATTAAGCAGTGATGCATTTCCGATGAACTTTGTTTAACTTACCTGAAGCAAGGGGAGCAATGAGCGCTCATGTTTCTGTGGCGTTTTTCAAAACGACAGTATTTGCGTACGTAATGCAAATAATCACGACGAATAACGATAGTACGTTGCATTTTTGTTTTACGTACAGCACCGGTTAAAATGCGGCCACGAATTCTAACATTACCGGTGAAGGGACATTTCTTATCAATGTAGTTGCCATCAATTGCCTAAAAATTAGAAATATTTTCCGATTAATAACAAAGTATATTATATAAATATAAATTAAATGGGTTCGCTGTTTATTTAAATAAAAATGAGAAATCCGTTCTTGATTTTGGCTTTACTTTCAACATACATAATTAATTACTCAAAAAAACTAAATTCTCGTTCAGTATTTAGATAAACAGGCAATATGTTATAGAAAAAATATATATGTAGGTATATATTAATAATAAATCAAATGGAAAACAGTTATTCAATGTACATGTAATAACAATACCATATTTTTAAGTTAGTGAAAGAAATTACAACAAAACCATGGAAAAATAAAACTTACATCACGAGGAGTCTTAAACCCCAAACCGATATCTCGGTATCGGCGTAGTACTTTTTTTTTGGTGAAACCGGGCTTAACTTTTCTATTCAGGTTAATGCCAAATTGTTTTTGGAAGGCTCTCTCGGTTTGCTGTATACACAAAAACAACACACATTCAAGTTGGGCAGATGGTTAAGGCGTGATGTTCAGTGCAATTACCATTCAAGTGTTTAGGGGAATTGGGTTAACAACAGCAGTTATCATTCAGTGTAATTTATTTTGTGATGTGTGAGTAAACATTCGTGGGAACATGTTGGTATTTTGTAGGGAAAACAGTGGGTTGGCGTGCAAAGAAATAAAAACAAACAAAAAATTAGCAAGTCTTTGTTCTCTAAACTTACCTCAGCCGGAGTGCGAAAACCCAGACCAATGCTTCGATGAAACCGTGGTTTTTTCTTTAAATTATTAGGCTTGCGACGTATCACAGGCACAGTAAATTGTTTTCGGAAAGCACGTTCTGTTTGCTTTGATAATTTAATGGTGGCACACATACAGGTACAGATTCACAATACGTATAAAGAAGAGCAAGATTATTTTTTACCAAGATATATATTTTATAAATTAAATATCTTCGGGATAAAGTATGATTTTCAAAGTATAATTTTAACAAAATAATTTTTTTACAACTTTATTCCGCGTGTTTTCACTCGCTGAAAACTAAAATGTCACTTCATTTGCATATTAAATTTGCACACAAACATAGTTTGCATCCAAAGCTTTTTGTTTTAATTTACACAAATTTATAGAATTTTTACATTCTGTACACTTTTTATGGATTTTGTGGACGAAAAATCCAAAAGTTTTATTCGCATCTTACCTGATCAGCCATATTGATGTAAAAGGAAAGAGCACAAGCATGAAAAGGAAGTTAAAATAGCGAGTGAATGGGAAATTTCTACAAAATGGGAAATTTTTCATGACAGTTGAGCCTGAAGCTGGCTGCAGTTGTTTATGTACTAAATGTTCATCTACAGACCTGTAGATGGCGTAATTTTGCATAGCTTACTAATAAATACAAAATACAACAAATTTCAAAGAGCACAGTCAATCAGAGAAGCAAGTCGAGGCAAAATTATCGGCGGCGGCGGCGCAGTAGTTTTGTGACCGGCGGCGGCGCGCCGAGAGAATTTTCGGCGGCGCAAAAGAGCGTATAAAAATTTAAAGAAAAAATAAAAATTGAAACTGAAAATCGATTTTCAAATTTTTTTCTCCGAAATTTGTCTTTTTGAGCAGATAAAATTTCGGCTGGTTTTGAGCCGATGCGAGCCGATACAATCGGCGGCGGCTTGATGCACAGAAAAATAACCGGCGGCGGCGCGGCGTCGGCTTCGAGCCGGCCGACTTGTTTCTCTGCAGTCAATATGGAAAACAAATCAAACTCTTTCCCAAATACCTGTGAAAAACATTCATATGTATGTATGTACGAATTTATGTACATATGTAGTCATACTTATAGCTAGTATGTACACATGTATGTATCCGGTGCCGCCTAACTTGAGTCTACTAAGGTAACATTTGTTCCACATGGATGCTAGGAGATGAAATGGTATAAGTACATATGTACTTTGCAGGACCTTTGATTGCTCTTACTTGAAATTTTTAGCTAATTTTACATTACTATTGAGACCAACTAGATTATTTGATAATTTTAATTTAATTTAATTTAATAGCATGGTGAAACAGATATGGGTTCAAAAAGTAAGACCCAAGCATGAATTTTATCAATGCAATATTTATTGAAAAGATTTTATTTTATAATTAAATAAATAATAGAAAAACAATAATGCCATGGCAAAGATAACAAAAATAAATGATATTACATGTTTTGTAAATAAAATTACATATTTTTTAAATAAATAAAATCAGTGCCTCGTTTCTGTAACAAATATGAGAATTTTTCCAGTCGAAAAAATTGTTAACACCTGTGAAATTCAAGATGAGTAAGAAAACAAAATTCAATGTTTTTATATTTTTTATATGTGTAAAATAGGGCAACCAATATAATTACATATTTAATTTTTTTCGATATGAAAACTTCTCAAAAGTTACGGAAACTCGCACAGAACATACATCGGAAATACATTACATTTTTTACAATAAATAAATTAGTCCTAGTTTACACAATGCAACTCTTATTGCTAAGCTGATTAGTTTTTTGAAGAGAGAGAGAGAGAGACGAGGGGAAAAGAAACGATTACTCAGCTTCATGTACTGTCAATACGTTTTGCTTCCCCATTCGTAATGTTAAAAAGCACACATGCATACACAAAACTATGCATAAAAAATAAGACTTGAATTGTGTGGACGCCGATGAAAGTTCAAAGAAGAAAAAGTTATAAGCTTAGCAATAAGACTTGACCAGTGTGAACTGGAACTTAAGCTTAAATTAGACGTGACATAGCCATAGCCATAACCAAACCAAAATTCAATTGATTTCTATGGTAAGAGTGAGAGAGACTCGCCATAACTCTCAACATAGAAACCAATTGAATTTTGGTTTGGTTATGGCTATGGCGTTATGGCTATGTCACGTCTAATTTAAGATTTAACAAATTATCGGAAGCTATGAAAAATTACTAAACGTGATAGATATATGTAAGTCAAATTTTAATGAAAATATTATAGACAAAAAGTACTTTTTGAAAACCAAATTTGTATGTAAATTTTGTTATAATGTACAATTTTCAAGCTCAAATAATTTTTTTTTGATACAGCAGTTAGTTTAACTCTAAAAAGGCAAAATGAGATTCAAGTAATTTAAACAAATACAAGTACGTGTGTCTATTTAATCATTTTAACAACATTTAAATTCATTTTTAAATAATTATATGTTTTGTTATCGATTCCAAAAGTCAACTAAAAACATCAGAAATCGAAAAAGAGTGATATTATACATTTAGGAAAATAGCTTCATATGATTGATCCATAAACTATGTTTTATTTACATATTTATTGAGCTTTTTTAATAGCTGCACTTTGTTTGGCAGATTTTACGGGTATTGGATTTTCAACGCATTGCTTGTACAAATTATTAAGACCAAAGGCTGCTCTAACATTGTCCAACGAAAAGAAAAATTTTTGCAATTTGCCTTTTGCATCGGCCATAGGACGACGTTCAACCTCCTTGCCATTTTGAAACAATACTAAACTAGGCAACTGGCGAGACAAGCTGCTGTCTGAGATGTGATATTTATGTGCCATTTCTGGAAAGCGTCCAACATCTATCTTTCCAAATCTTAAATTATCCAAATTATATTCAGCCGAAAGCTCAGCAAATATGGGAGCAAAATTTACACAGCTGGGATTCCATACCGTGTAAAAACAAACTAGCCAATTAACACGTTTATCTCGATCCAATTCATCTTCGAAGGACTTAGCTGTACGAAAGTATATTATGTGTTCCGGACCCTTGTATGTTGGTTCGGGTAATAGCATACCTACCAACACACACAACAGCATATATCCTAAACCATACCGAAAGTCACTATATGCCCATAAAATTGCATTTGCCACTTTTGTGTACAAAAACGAGGATGACAAATAATTGATCATAGTGACACTGCCCGTCTTTCGGCTTCTTATCATAATTACAATAAGTAAAAAGAATAGAATTTCCGTTTCTCGACTGTCCAATTCACACATATCGTCGTCATCGTGTTGATTGAAGATCCTTATGCATATGGGTTTTATTTTTTTGCATAACAAATAGGACAGGGCCATTAATATATTAACCCAATAATAGGGTTTGGCCAACAAATGCAATTGTTTTCTCATTGTCATCTTACGACTATGTATGTACTTTATAACTGAATTTCCTTCAAAGTTTCATAGAATTATGTTAATTAGTACATTTCTTTTAATGGCAGCATATAATGTGCGTATTTTAATTAACAGTTTCCGCTTGATTAATACTTCAGTTTACCGCAAAAACTTCGCGACGTCTTCACAGAAAAATTTAATGAATCTCCACCAAAACAATAAAATAAACTGTATATTAATTAGTGGTGGTGTTATGATAAAAGATGTGATTTTCACTATTCTCTTTGTTGTCAAAACCAATATCTGCACTAATTCAATTAAAATGGTAGAAATGTTAATTTGCATTGTGTCTGTCAGTTTTCATGAGGAAGTTGTCATTATGTATAGAAAATTTCATGCCAAAAGGTTGAGTCGCATTTGAACACCTGCCTTGACAAGCAGTAAACATTGAAAGGGATAGCACAGTGCTGAAATTTTATAAGCAGGGACCGGATACCGTAACAAAGGCAAATAAATAATATGAATTCGCCTTGCCCGTAGCGAGGAAATTTCAAGTGCTAAGCGCATTATTCACGGTCAAAATGCATGACCTGCATTATAATAATATTAGTGACATTTTGTTTGTATGAGTCACACCAACGATGCTTGAAAGAAAAACCAAATTTTTTTGATTTTTGCACATGCATGTATGCTACACAAACATAAGATAAACTACTCAAAGCAGTGGGTTATACAAAGAACTGTCAAATTCTACACGTAAAAAGTGTTTGTATGTAGTTTGACAATTGCCTTGCAATTAGCTTGTAACAAGATGCTATTAATTTATCGTGCAATGCATGCACGTGTATGCTGTGTTTAAACAAATTCCTGTGTTCCCAATACTTTAACAACGTAGTTTTAAAACAATAATGCTTAAAAAACTTTTTGTTTGAAAATAAAATTGTTGTTTCTTGATTTTAAGATAGTATTTTGGTGGACGAAGAAAGATCGCGCATGTTTTTTTTTTACATCATCAACATGACCTCCATCATCACAATTGCATGTGAACTGTACTACCACTAATTTTAATTTAAAATCATGGCAACCCTGCTGATGTTTTCATTGGGTTTCTAGGACGTGCTTATTTATAAATTATTCGCGGTATTTAAGTTAATTGCAAATAAAAATATAAATTAAAATAACATAAAATGTCTTCGTCTGTACATTGCCAATTGTGGATGGGAAGTGTAAGAATTTGATAAGCATAAAAATTTCAAGTTAATCTAATAATATACGTTTTTTAGCTGGAGCCATATATGACGGAAAACTTTATTGTTGCTGCTTTCCGGAAAATGGGAGAAGACCCTACAACAGTGCGCTTAATGCGAAATAAATATACGGGTGAACCAGCTGGTTACTGTTTTGTCAACTTTGCCACCGATGAGAAGGCCATGGATGCCATGCACAAATTGAATGGTAAACCCATTCCGGGTACAAATCCTATTGTACGATTCCGTTTGAACAGCGCAAGTAATTCCTACAAATTGCCTGGAAATGAAAGAGAATTTAGTGTATGGGTTGGAGATCTTAGCTCTGACGTAGATGATTATCAATTGTACAAGGCATTTTCATCGAAATACACGTCCATTAAAACCGCCAAAGTTATATTAGACGGTTCAGGGTTTTCCAAAGGATATGGATTTGTTCGCTTTGGTATTGAAGATGAGCAAAAGTCAGCTTTATATGAAATGAATGGTTTTGTTGGGTTGGGTTTGAAACAAATCAAAATATGTAATGCAGTTCCAAAACCGAAAAATGAATTGGGAGCAGCACTAGGTACTGTTAGTAATTATGGTTACGGTACTGCAACTAATATGGGAGCAACTGCAACTGCATCTAGTGCAGACTATACACAATATTATGATCCTACCAGCACTTATTGGCAAGGATATAATGCATGGCAAAATTACTATGATCCATCTGGAACAACTGCTGATGTCAGTAGCGCTTATTATCAACAAAGTATGGCCCAATCACATTCAAATCCTCAAACACTGGCCCAACACGCAGAAGCATGGAGTGCCCAACGTAGTGCTCAGTATGAACAACAAAGCGCTATTGCAGCTGCTTCGTCGAATGGTGGCGTTGCACCCCAAGAGGACGATTATGCTTTGGTTGAACATAAATATACATTAGATGTAGACAAATTAAATCGTGAAGCTCTCGACTCAGATCGAAACTTATATGATGCTTTAGAAAGCTCTAAATGGTTGCCTTTAGAGCAATTAGAAACTTATTAATATTGTCTTTCGGTGTTTGTTACACCTAAAATTAATTTGTATGTATTCCGATAACTAATTAATAAAATTCTTTCTAAAATTATGTCCATTTTTTACTTTGTATGATTATCACTTATCAAATACTTTCTGTTTGCTCCATTATTATTAAATAAAATAACAATCTCTAGAAGCTGAAAACTGCTGAGGTTGTTACTTATTAATGATGAGATAGATATTGGCATCGTACTACATTCGTTGGTACGACCAACAATATGATTACTCTTTCGAAGGCCTTCTGCTCAAATTGCACTGCGATTTTGTATTAGAAAGCTATATGAATTAAGATTAGAGATCAGTTTGCTTTGAGAAGTTGTAACAATTTACAAATTAATAAGTATGTACTAACATATATATACATATATGTATATAAAATCGTAGAGTGTGCTTGTTCCTAACGCATGATCTCTGAAACTGCTGTCCGCAAAGGTTTTCAATATGGTTTATGTTCGGGGATTGAATTTGCAAGTCCAGCAGGTTAGCACAATTGGCTTGAAACCAATCATTCACATAGAGTGATGTGTGCTTCCGGTCATTATTTATTTATTTTATTTATTTATTTCAGTTGTTTCAATACATAGGAAGCCTGTTCGGCCAATAATACATGAATTGATCCTTCAGCAGGATCCTCCGAAGCGGCATATTTTCTATATACTGGATATTAAGCAAATATCCAAAATATAGCAATGTAACTCTGAATTTAAATTTATTATTTAATCATATTCACAATGTACTTATTATTTTGACCACTAACTTTTACCCATATACATATTTTCTTTCATACCCTAAATATGTCAATTTATGCTTTTAGCTTATAAATACTGATGTGTTACATTTGATTTGGGTTACAAAAAAGAAGTTTAAAAATTTTTCTGTTGCTAATATAAAATTTTTTCCTTATTTATATTAAAGAGTAAAACATCGTCGTGTACTTATTATTTTCACCATATGTGTATGTATTTATTTGCACTATTATCAATTTTTAATTCAAAGGATCTTTTCCTTAACTAGGTTTTCTAGTTCAGTATATTGAATTCTTTTAAAAAATTTCTTTGCTAAAAAAATTTAAATTCATAGTAACCAAACTCACTGCAAGTTGGAAATATATTTTTATGATTTTAAGTCGCTTAATTTTAAAATAAATACGTACATTATGCTCTTATATGGCATATAAAAAATGAAACTCACATCACTGTCGTCTTGTAACTTTTGTTGTTTATTTAGTAGATTTTGTAGCCAATTTCGATTAAAATAAACACTTTCTTTTCTCAATTATAACCTAAGTAAATTGTTATTTTTGTAGCAAAGATACAATTGGTATATATTATAAATAATATTTGTTTGTAAAAGAAATCTAATTATTTACATGTGTATTTATTTCTATTTAATTTTATGGTTTTATTTTAATTAAGTTTAAGAATTTGTAAGCGTTACACTACTTCTATCTCTTCTAATACACAATATAAAAAATTTTAAATAAGTATAAAATATACTTGAATTAAACAAAGTTCTTGATCGAATAAAAAAGGAGATTGTAAAAGGAAAACATTGGATATATGTCGGTATAATATTGTAGGAAATGACATACATATATATATATATATGTATTTATATATATGAGTTTGGACGATTTGTAAAGTGTTTGGGATAACGTTTAACAACTGTCGAAGAATGCTGAGTGGTGATATTACTGCTTGTTGTTAAATCAGCAACTGTTGTGCCAGAATTGTCGGTACCTGACGATCATTTAGCCTTTTTAGATTCCTTCTTTTTGCTGCTGCTGCTTTCCTTGATATCTTTCTTTTCAGATTTCTCCTCAGGATTATCTTCATACCTAAGAGATAATAAATTATAAATTTTTGTTACGCAAATATGTGTATAAGGATATTGTATCAGTCCAAACTACTTACGCAAACAAAGTTTTTAATTCTCCACGTACAAGAGCTACCAACAAAGGAGTTCCCATACAAAATGGTACCAGATATAATAGGGCCGGTTGTGCGTGTTTAAATAAATGCATTACCAATATTGTAGATATTAAGCCCAAGAAATAAGCAATTAAGGTTGAATAGAAATAAATGCGATTTTTGCGTTTGGTGCTGTGATCAAAACGCAAAAGCAAAGCTATGAAAATTCCAGGTATAACTATATCTCCCAAGCCCAACATTGCGAAATTGGAAGCGTTCAATCCATTTATAAGTAAGTCTTGTGGAAAAACTAGTTTAATTGGTGCTTCAAAACTTTTTGCAACTGTGACCATGACATTTGTGCCAAAAACCCAGAAAATATCGTAGAAAAAAAGGCCACTCAATAAAATACAGCCTGTAACAATATTGTTTAAATGCAACATTTCCACACCATTAACAGCAAAAGCTAGGCCAAACATGTTATTGGCAATCCAATGCTTCTTTAATAAATACCACACTCCGATAATAGCTGATATAACTAAGCACACAATATCATGTGTGCTGAATTTGTAGTTGATAATATCTTCTTTATTTTTGCCTTCACCACGAGTAAAATGTATATGAAATGGTATTTTCGGTACGGCGGCAGGCATTAAAGAGTTTGCGATAGGACTTAGTAAATGGGCCAAGGCAATGACACCCAATACAAAGAAATATCCAGTTAATAGCATATTAATGTGGTCTTTGGACGAAATTTTAAAAATGATATAAAGTCCGAATAAAGCTGCGGACGCAATGAGGGGAAAGAACATGGCATCTGTTTTAGTCATGGTATCGGCTTTTTCGCCACTTATCTGCAAAAAATAATAATTGGTACATATGTATATACGTAAACATATAATATAAAAGTTTTTCTACAATGCAATTCTTTGCGTTAATAAATTTTGAATGGAAATTATTCAAACTAGACTGCTTTTACAGACGCAAAGTTTACTATTCAAAGTCTTGAGTTTGTAAAAGAGAAGTGAAAAGAGCTCACATTCTCTTCTCCCTTATCCCATAAAAACTAAACACTTTGTAAAGAACACTTTGCTTGTGTAAAAGTTTAATTTGATTAGTTGATTTATTAATCATTGAATAAAATATGTATGTTTTTACTAACAAAAGCTGCTGATTATACATTCATATGTGCATATTAAGACTGTTGCTTTTCTTTTTTTTGGGCGAAGTTCGTTCTTCCACCATGATTATATACTTATGTACACGTGTACATATGTATGTATCTGCAACACACACAAACAATTTTTTTTGCAGAAAAAAAATTTAGAAAAATTTTAGAATTTACTAACCACTTAATGATAAAATAAAATGCAAATTTCCTCTCAAGTAGTATACAAAATATTTGTATGAAATTTTTACACAATATAAAAAACGAAATAACGATTAATTCTGTAATATTAAAAACAATAATAACAAAAATTAAAAATTTAAACCCCCCCGACATATCTAGAAAAGATGTGATATCTTCTCAACGGCTGGAGTGATTTTTTTCAAACATAGTTAAGAACCTTCTCGATCAAGTCACCTTTCAAACAGAAAAAAAACTAAATCAAAATCGGTCCAGCCGTTTCGACAGCAGGCACGTGGAAACGGACAGACACACAGATACACAGACACACACTACAAACTTATAACACCTCTTTTTGGTCGGAGGTTAAATATAGTAAAAACCTAATTTTTTAGTTGTGATTCTGTTTCAACAAAGGTTGTAGCAGTGATGCATTTTGAGTTTTTTGATTTAGGGTCAAATTAACGATTTAAAAGGGCCAAAATACCTTTGATAAGGCCAAAAAAGTTCTTTAATGTACTTGACTATAATCTGTTAATTTAAATAAAAACAAAAGTATGTATGTGTTAATAATATCAATCATGTGATTTATTTTGTTTAGGGCAAAAACAGAAATTAGCGATAAAAATTCAAAGTTTTTAAAGTATTTTTTATTAAATTAAAGTAAATTCATATTATATATCGACCCATAACTGCCAAAAAAGCTTAACCAATACAATTTTTGGACTTCGTTTTTTTTTACGAAAATCGATTATTTACCACCGCAAATTATCGATTATGGTCAAAAAATTAAGTTCAAAAATTATGTAGCTTTAGCATTTTTTGTCGGTTATGGCACGATATACATATATATGTATGTTGCTTAAAAAAATTTATTTTAGTTAAAAAACATTCTGTATGTAATTCTAACTTTATTATTCATAATCTCTAAATTCTTAGTTTGTTTAAAAGCATTTTTTTGTGTTAAGTTTTAAAATATCTTCGTCATAAGAATTATTGGAATTAAATCTCATTAAATCTTTTAATTATATTAAATATGACACAGTATTTTTTACATGACGACGATTTTTTCTATTATGGCCTGTTTCACGATATCGAAAGAAAACTCTCGACTAAAAATGTATATTGAAAATAAAGCGAATTTTCATATTTTATTGTTGATTTCAATATAAATTTTCAGTCGAAGGAAAAGATTATTTCCACACATGCTGAGGAATAGGGAATAGAAAGAGTTCCTTGAATAATTCTGTATAAATTTGTATTCAAAGGATTACCTAAGTGAACTTTAATGGTAGAAATCCTTTTGCAAAATTTACTTCTACTTAAATCTTTGAGCTTTTTAAATTATGGAACTTGCTATACTGCCCTATTTTCATTATTAACTTTTTTCCTTTTGAAAAAGTTTAATAGCAAGTGGTACAATACTATTGACTTCTCCACTGAAAACATGATCTGGTGCAGATTTCGGAAGCAAGTTTAAATAAAAATCTCGAAAAATACAAGTAGTTTTTACAATGGAGAAAACTCAATTAGAAAGTGTACTCAAAGTATTAAAGGGATTAATTGAATTTTGAGCTGAAAGGGCCAAAATAGCCCAGAGAGTACCACAGGGCCATCAAACATCCAAAAGTGCCACAAATGGCCCAATTGTGCCACATTTTGCATCACTGGGTAGTAGTTGGAATATTCAAGTGGTCGTTACTAGCGAATGCATTCTTTAATACATCGCATTCGTATGTATACATATATACATTCATACCCTGTAGGAAGCCACCACTTTCATTGACTTTTTGGCGACACTGCCATTGGAGAGTACATTTTTCCCAAAAGAACTACATATTCAATAGTACAAACCGCAGTAGATGCTGACTAGAGTTACGAATACTGTACTAGTGAGTCTCCGTTTTCAATGTATACATGCGGTCCCAAGGAACTACAGCAAAAAGTACTGTCTGGGGCATAATTCGTCAGCAGTACTGGGGCAAAGTCAATAGTGAATCAGCGTTTTACTATTGACATTTCCTACAGGGTATACATATATATTCTGAAAGTTATTTTATAACTGTATACTTTTTAGATCCTATAACATTGAGAATATTGTATACTGCTTTTGTGTATCTTAAGTTAGAATATCGTTCCTTTGTGTGGAACCCCAATGGGGTCGTGTCGATATGGATACGTGCATACATACATATGTATGTATATAAGTACATACGGTATGAACAATTTAATTAATTTCATAAAATTGGGACACTCTTTTTAAATAACCTACCTTTTTAGCCTTGTGCAATTTCACTGAACGTATGGATCCAAAAACAATAGGTAACATGGCCATTACAACCAGACTACTATATGCTAGAGCAATACCTTCAGGAGTTGAGGGTACTTTTGCTTTTGTTATGGTTTCAGTTGCATTTTCGACTGCCGATGCGGTTGCATTTTTGACAAGTTCTAAAACGGCTTCTTCTGACATGTCTTGATCACTGCTTCCGTTTTATAATTATAAATTTTTAAGCAATATTGTTAAGCTTTCCACGACTTTATTGGCAAAATCGACACGCACTCAAAAGCAGTTATTATACTGTCAGACGAGGAAAAACGGGATGTCAACAACACGGTGCTATCATTACTGATAAAAGTTGACGTGTCAATTGCAAGGTTGCATTTTATAGTACCATGGGAAAATTTATGGCGTTTTCTTTTCTGAGCAATATGCTGCATTTATGCTGCCTTTTACATTTCTTTGTGTTCTTTTCTGAAAAGTATGTATTATTTTAAAAATCAACGCGTTCTTTTCTCATGATGTTGCCCTTAAAAAGAATAAAAATGCTACATGTTCAACACTCATTTTCATTAAAGGGGCATGAGTGCAGCATTATATTAACAGCTGTTTTGTTATTGTCTATGAAAAAAATGAATCATTTTATAGTTCGTCATTGATGCCGGAAACACTTAATGAACACTCGCAACCTTTTATTTCACTTTTTTTTTTTGCTTAAAACACATAAAAATGATTAAATTTAAATTTTATAAAACTTTTCTAATCATTTTTGCTTTTTCACATTCTTATAATTTTTGTTTTCAGTTTGTTTATTTTCATACTTTCTTAATAACAAATGCACTATTGTTGTCTCTTTTTCCCACGAATTTTAAAAACCTGATCCTAGCTTTTTTGACCTGTCACTTTCTTCACTTCTGTGTATTCTGTGCTGTCAGACGAGGAAAAACGGGATGTCAACAACACGGTGCTATCATTACTGATAAAAGTTGACGTGTCAATTGCAAGGTTGCATTTTATAGTACCATGGGAAAATTTAGTGTCATTCAAATTTGCTTCTACTCAAGCTCAAGGCGAATTCAGTATCAGGTGACCTTATCAGCCCAGCTGATTATCAGCTGTTGCTACCAAATTGAGCATTTTGAACCAAAACGTCAAAATTTGCTTAGAAATCTTCTGACAGATTGGTTTTGTAGCATAGCAAACTACATGTTGTTTTTTGTGTTGTAAAATTGTTGTAGCGATAAGGTCACCTGATACTGAATTCGCCTTGCTCAAGTTGAATTGACACCAGGAAATTTAACACTTTCGCCTTGGGAGGTACACATCGTCGGTTGGTTTCTTATTTGCTGCAGACATAATGTATTTTGAATATGCTGTGCCACAAACCAGAAACCAACCGACAATATTTTGTGCATTTACTAAAACTCAAAAAATTAAATATTTAGTCAGCAAGCGAGTTTAAAGAAAAAGACAATTAAATATCTCTATCAAGAGAAGAATATATTTGCATGAATAATCTACAGGATGAATTTTGCATCACTAGCTCGAAATTCTAATTTCTTGAGTTATGATGTTCTTTTCTGCAAAACTGTGGAAACGGTACTACCCACACTAATTCAATTAACTGCAGCCAACTTCATAAACAACATTAAACACAATTGTCATTCCCGGCTAGAAAAAAATTGGAAACATCGTTTTTTAATTGAAATAAATTTAATAAAATGGAAACTATATTGGGTATACGGGGTCCTGATTTCGTAATGGTGTGTGCCGATACGACACAGGCTCGCTCTATTATTGTAATGAAGGAAGGTAAGTAGCACGGAGCGGTAAGCTTCAATAGCAATGACTTTACAAAAAATAGTTCAGTAAATATTTTTACATCTTTCCTGTTTTCAGATGAAAGTAAAATACACAAAATTGCTGACAATTTAATGATAGCAACAATTGGTGAATCTGGTGATACAGTACAATTTACGGAGTTTATTTCAAAGAATATTGCCTTGTATAAGATGCGCAATGGGTATGATTTGAGCCCCAAATCAGCTGCTCATTTTACTCGTAAGAATTTGGCTGATTACTTAAGATCGCGAACTCCGTATCAAGTCAATATGTTTGTTGCTGGGTAAGCAAAATGACTAATATGTTCACAAGTTTAGCTCTAGATCAAACATCTCTATTTTTAGCCATGACCCAAAGGAAGGCCCAGAACTGCACTACATCGACTACTTAGCCAATGCGAAATCTGTTAAATATGCCGGTCAAGGGTATGGGGGCATGTTTTGTGCTAGCATTTTTGATCGCTACTATCATGAACAAATTACCCAAGAGGAGGCGTATGATGTTCTCAAAAAATGTGTGGTTGAAATACAAAAACGATTGGTCATCAACCTACCAAAGTTTAATGTAGCCGTGGTTGATAAAAATGGCATTAAAGAGCTACCTCAGATAACTTCGCAAAATCTTATTGGTTATAAGCCCTAGAATATATGAAAACAGTTTAGTACTGCATTTGAAATGCTTAGAAAAAACAAATAAAATCTTTATTACAGAAATAAAGTTTTTCTTATTTACATATGAGCTTCTAAACTATTTTCAATTTCTTTGGGCCAATCTAGATCTATTCCCATAACATCCAAAGCCATTATGTCAACTGGTTGTCCAATAATAGATGACACTGATGGTACTGTTCTACCGAATTCGCCATGGACTAACTCTTTTATATAAGTACCAGCCTGACTTACTATATCTAAGACTAGAATTTTTGAATTTTCTTTCTTAACCATAGCTTTAAGTTGGTATATCATTCGCGGCCTCGTATGCAATGGTCTACGATGTAAGACACGTATAGGCGTTTTTTGTTTAATTTCAAAGCCGTCAGGTAGATTTAGTTTTCTCAAAGTTTCCACGGTAGCAGATTGCTGCAAAACACAAAGAGCCCGATAATATTTTTTCTTTTGTTCTTCCCCAGATTTTATATGTATTAATTCATCACGTTTAACCATCTGCAAATTGCGTACAGACACCTTTTCAGACTTTTCAATTTCCTTTTCCATAACAATGGCTTCTGATTGGGTAAGAGTGGTTCTAAAGGAGTTAGGCACTTCCAGAACAAAGGGCCGACCTTTACCTAAACATCGAACATCAACATCCTCACGCCCACTCGACATGAAAATTACTTTTGAGTAGTTTTTGCTATAAAAAATTCACACAAAAACAGAGAGTAGATAAGTTTTTTGAGTGTTTACTTGCGAGAGGGTTTGCATCATCACACGGAAAATTTGGTTAATAAACATACCGGTGTTTTCTCGAACATAGAGCCGAACAGCATAAACCGGCCTATTTATTAACAAAATTTTACATGGGATGACGGAATATTGTTCCGAATTAAAATTTTGGTTATTGAAGATAGGTAAATTAAAGTAAATCTGAAAAGTTTTTTTAATTTTGTCAAGTGAATTGTCTTACCAAAAGTGTGGTGTCACTGCTCTCATAATAATTTCCTCTATGCTGTCCTCCATAACTCGCTGACCATTTAGAACCCATGGAGTATGGGATAGTCCACGAGAAATTTTTCGATAGCGACCTGCTACAAATACTGTTGGTCCTGTTAAGACTATCGATTCCAATGTTAAATGTGCATTTGCTGTGGGAGGAGGCACCGGAAAAAATTCTTTGAACATTTCAACTTTCACTCTCTTTGGTGTATATTGCTTTTCCAAAACTCCTCTTGATATAATTTGTCTTTTTGTATTTGGCCTGGTGGGGAATGCTTTGTCATGAAGTTGTTTTAACTTCTTTAATTCTTCATCTTCTTGAGGATGTGATACCTGAATATTTATCATTATTCCATTAGCCTCGTAATTCTTTTTCAATTCATCACATACAATTGGATTAATAATTAATTTGACAGCCTCTTTTAACGGGACATCGGGTGCCTTATCTTTATCGATTTTAGCTCCAAATTTCTCTAATAAAGCAAACCACATAGATAATTGTCGTACTTGCACCAGCATAGGCATACTTATAGCTACGACAATATCATTGCATTCAAAATTGTGTATATCTGTTCGCAATATACGCTCAATAAGTTCAGATTGGAAACCTTTTGAAAATAAGCCTATACAACAGGGGCATATTGCTATTTTTTGTTTTTTGGTAACACTTTCATTTTCTTCGCAGTCAATGTCGGGTATATAATTAACTTTGAGCTAAAAAGGAAGATTTCTATAAAAATTTTTATAAGTATGTTTTTTTCTTTATATTACCCTATCAAAGCTCTCCTTTAAATCCTTGTACTCATTACCACGAGCTTTTAGATATCTTAACTGACATATTTGGCAAACTCCACAATTTTTCAAATAATTCACCATTTGCTGATTATACATTATTAATTTTTGACTTCAATTTCATAAAGTTTTTTACTTAATAACTTTGTTTACAACCTATTGTTTCAACACGTGAAATAAATACAAGCTTAATTATGTACAGTAGAGTCCCGATAATTCGTAAAAATAAAGGATTTATATATAAGAAGGGCTGCTTTTTTCTGACATTACGTCACACATTTCACAAAAACTAGTAATAAAATCTGTGGCGTTTTATTATAACATCTTAAGTCTAAAAATCGACTTTCGAGATATTAACGATTTAGTGTATAATCGGTTGTGATGCAATTTTAAACAATTTTTTTTATCCCAAAAGAAGTTTTTAAATTTTTTAGGACAACGTAGATTGATTTTCAAAAATATTTCATTTGCAATTTTGTTTTTTTTATTGTTTTTTATATACGTTTTTTTGTAAAACTGAATAAAAACATATAGTATACTTTAAGTAGACTTAAGATTTTGTCACGAAAAGCAAAGAAGAGTTTTAAAATTGTTAAATTGACATAAGAGCTTGTGTTAAAACTGATACGTATTAATAAATGGACATAGGATTTTTTGTTTGTTTATATTTATTCAATTCAATTAAACAAATTGCACTTAAAATAATAAAAGTTACAAATATTATCTGTGTAATTAAAAAATAATAATAATTCAAGTTTTTTTTTGGCAAATTACCACCCATGTTTGTAGAGCTTATACAAATGTTCGTTCAAGAATTTGTATTCAAAACAATAAAATAGGAAAATTTATAAAAATTTATTTTTTATTTTATTTTTGAAGAAAATAATTTAGAGACTTCAAAGACAAGAACTCAGAAGCACTTTCAAACAAAAACGTCCTAAATCTTCTTACTGAATTAGGGCATAATTCAATTCGTTAAGCAAATTTGGCTTGAAACAGTGAAAAGTTAACAGTATTTGATATTAGATTGAAAAAAAAAAATAAGAAGAATTCAAGTTTTTCATTTAAGTTCGGGAAATTGTTGTTTTGAAATACAAGTACTTATGTTGTTATTCGTTTATTTCTTCGCGTTCAGTTAAATCTGGGTGACAATCTAGTACGTCTTCCGTTGATAAATTCATATAGAAACCTCTATAAATGTCATCCACTAGCGGCAACATATCTATGAGATCCTTTTTCTTTTTATTGCTTATTTGTATTGGTAAATCGTAGCAATTTCTTAAATCTTTAATTTTAACACAATTGATTCCTCGCTTTGTTATTTTTATGCTTTTGAAAGGATCCTCTTCATTTAAAGATGTTTTAAAGTATATGGTACCATATTCCTTGGTAAATCTAAACCATTTAATATCATGCCAACTGAATTTATCACCATTGTCATCTACCTTCCGCCAAGTAAATAAAGTTTTCGAAGCGTGTGTAAAATCGTAAATATTTGATTGATCCATTTCATTAACCAAAAATTTTTTCTTTACTCCGACTGTTCTTATGAATTGGTACCAATCACGGGGATGATGGATTTTTATCGAAGATTTCTTTTTCTTTTTTTCTATAGCAGCATGGTCACTATCGCACTCCATGTGTGTATGACCAGGGACCATGAATTTGTGATCTATAATGCTTACGCTATTTTCCAAATTCATAAAAATCACAAACATAGTAGCAACGAAAGAATTTTTGTTTTGGACGGGACAGCAATCACTGTAAAAAACAACATGATTAACATTGGCCTTTAATTGCAATAAGTGGGCAAAAACGCATGAAGCTATTTCGTTTCCACCTCTCTTGGCTATTGCTTCATGCCACATGTAGCATGTTGGTTGACTTGTAGCACAATCATGTATGGTTAAATTAAAGGTCCACAAAGGTCTTTTATATAATGATAGCGAAGTCCGCAACAGAGGTGTAGGAAGACACTGCTGAAGGTCAAAACAAAATGCTTGGAGTTTAGTATCGTTTAAAGCTTTTTCTTTATCATTTTTTTTAGAATCATAAGCTCGCTGTGCTGTGTTAAGATGTTCCATTTGCTCTGATTTTAGAGATTCAATTTCCCCAGATTTAGCAACCAGTAATTTGCTTTGCAGCAAATCGCATTTGTGGCAAGTGTCAAGCTTAGGTTTTTTAAATTTTAAATTAAGTGTGTTAAATAATTGAGCAAACTTTGACAGCGAAACGGAATGGTTGTATTTTTCTCCATAAAGACGATGCATTTCAGATACACTCAAATCACTCGGCAGATAACGTATAGAGGTATCACGACGAGTATAATGTGACTCGTATGACGGAAAGCTTTTAATAAAATCTAAAATTTGATTTTCCTTTGCCGTAGAAAATTTTCTGGCACATGTATGCTTTCCACGCAAATCCTCATTTGCACCATATCCGTATAGTTTTGCCTTCGCAATCGTTTTTATAAATTGTTCTGTCTCAGATAATGTGAATCTAAAGCATTTTTGGCAAACTGAAATTCTATTCCCATTAACCTCTAAAAAATAATAGTATGAATTCGTTCTATTTCGAGGATTTCTGTCATGTTTAACTCTTTTTATAGTGCTCGTTTCTTGAATTTCAATTAATCCTGTAGCATATGCCTTACGTAAGTTATAAGAACCTTGCTTCCAATAGTGCTTATGTATGAGTTGTTGTTTTTTGAACGTTATTCTATCAGCGCATCGTTTTCTGTAAGATTCCAGACGGCGAACAACACGAGCAGAAACAACTTTTCCAGTTTTTGATATATAACTTTCTCCGAGGTTTCTTAACTCTTTTCGGGACGATTGAGAATTTTCTTTTGACACCACTTCATTTGAAACAATTCTAGGATTCACCTATAATATAAAACAAACATGTATATGTATGTATCTTTTTATTACAACAACATATTATATTAGATTTTTTTTACAAAACTTACAACTTCGTTTTCTGAACCTGAGCTGGGAGCGGTACAATTACTTATATTAAAATTAGGATCAACAACTGAATCATCACTGGAAAAATCAGTATTACTGACATTGTTAATATCAAACAAACTTTCGCTTTCCATGTTTCTGAACGAATACTGTAAACACCTCAACAGTCTGTCATCAACTGAACAGCTTATCTTAAAGAAGAAATGAAAAGAACACACACAAAAACAGGCTTATGTTCACATAAAATACCGTTACAGTCCAACTGAAATTTAGTAAAGCATTGTAAGTAAACTTAAGATATTTTAAGAAACTACTTTTTTTGTATTTTTAATGAGATCAAATTTATAATAAGCACTTAAGTTCATCTACGTGGTGAAAGTGTGAAAAGTAATTTTACACATAAACGCTTAAGTAGACATATGGATTTAAATATACTAAAATTGATAAGAAACGGCAAGTACTTTTTTAGTTTAAGAAAACATAAGTTTTTATGGAAAACTCTTTAACAACTTATAAGACATGTTAAAAATCTTAAGTTGATTTAAGATGTTGTGTCTTTTGAAATATAATAAAAAAATTATTAGGGTTAAAAAATTAATCTTGAAAACTTACTCGAAAATCGGAATATTTGAAAACGGATTGAATGACAGATAGATAGCAAGTAGAACTTGCGTAATATGACGCAAACTCGATTTTGACATAACTCGACTTAAGATGTTATAATATATTGCCACAGAAATAATCTCAAAAAATATGAAAATTTTCAGAGAGATAACTAACGGCACATGTAAGCGAATTAAAGAAACTTTCTTAAGGGGCCACATCCACTTATTTCAAATTGTTGAGGTTTTCGATTAATGTGGTACGAGCTATCGCGGTTTGACTGTATTTAGTTAAATTCAAGGCGAATTCACATAAGGTGGTCTTAATTCACCAGCTGACATAGCTTCTCTGTTGTCAAATCAACCAAAACGTTAGGAAATATTTTGACAACAGGAAATTTTACACTAACAAATATACAAGGCGAATACGCAGAGTTGCAAATTAAGACCACCTTGTGTCAATTCGCCTTGGTTAAATTCATAAAACAACAAATAAGACAGGAAATATTGACATTTATTACACTTTGTCGATACAACAGTTTATTTACATATACATGGTTTGACATTTCACATACTTTTGAAAAGACTCGCAAAACTTTATACACTTCTGCGAAAAGGGAAAATATTAATAAATAATTTAAAGGTAAGCTTTGATTATGCAATTTCTAAATAATAGTTACGTTTCACAAACAATTTGTAATCGAAGACCCTTATAAGCTGAAATAAAGGTAAAATTTTAAATCCATTGTTACGTCATTAAGATATTACCCACTTGGAAACCTTTTACAAATCGCGACTAACATGTCTTTTCAGCTCATAATGACTATTACTCCATTCTTGCGTACGCCTTTTACCGATTTGACTGGCAGTTTGATTAATCATCAAACCTATGACAAGTGCGGCGGGCTGGAAATGCAAATGATGGACTGTTTGGAAGCCTATGGCGCAGAAAGGGGCAAAAAACTGTGTAAAGATTTAATTGAAGACTTCAATGAATGCTTTACCTTGCACAAACAAATGTTGCGTTTCCAGGTAAGCGATATGGAAAAAACGAACTTAAATCTTTCTGTGAGTAATAAGTACATAGATTGGCAAAATATACACATGACCCGGAATAGTAATTTTATCATTTCTAAAAATGTGTTTAAGTCGTTATAGTAGGCAGTACTTTTAAAAACAAGAAATGCATTGAAATCTATTTAATAACTATCTGCCCGCCCGGCTTTGCTCGGAAGTTTTTTACTAATGATTGTCCCCTTTGTTAGTTTGTGCGTAGAAAAAATGAGAAGTGAATAATAGTAGGCATTTTTTTAATTTTTTTTCTTTACAAACCATGACCTGAAAATTTCTAATCGAAAATCAGCCAAATCGCTCCAGCCGTTTTCATGTTATCCGATTTCATACATGGACCGTTTCATTTTTATATATATAGATAGATATATTTGGGTATTATTGAGTGTCTATGTGTTATGATTTATCAAAATTTATTCCGCATTATCGGTTTGATAAGTCCGACACCAAGTCCATATATAACACAATTTAATTAATTTCAACACTCGCTAAATATAAATATGAAGAAATATTTAGAAATTTCTAGCTTTTACCAGCGGCTCCGCTCGCTTTCATGTGCTTAAACTTGTTAAACAATCAAAACCGAAACCAAAATTACCTAACCAGCCCAAAAAATGCTTTTGGCAAATAATCCGTACCAAATATAAAGGACCGGACAGTATAAAAAATATCCTATATATGACGCTAGTAATTTGGTGAAAGAACTTTCAAACCCGGTTTAGTGGTTTATGCGTGAAAGCGTAACAAACAAGCAAACTAGTTTTCACATTTATAATATTAGAAAGGATTATTTTCTATTTGTGCATCTACACCACTGATGGCCTGTATTTGTATTAATTTGTATAAGAAACCGATTGAAGTTCGGCACTCTGGTGGTACTTTGGCAGCCTATGATCTAGACGTACTAAACCATTAAGAAATACATTTTTTAATTTTTTTTTAAATGATCTTTAACTATTTATTGGACCTTTTTATAATTAATTATATTATATTTTATTATATCTTTGGCAAAAAGGAAAAAGTGCTTAAGTCGAGATAAGCTGATTTTGAGCTAATGGTACCTCTGTAATCTGCATATTCGAAAGTACCCCTGGTCAAAATCTTAATTAATTTGTCTGATTTTTCAGGAAGTTATAGAATTCTAATCTCATTTGGAATAATAGCTTAATTAAAGTTATACTTTGGTATATTTCAACTTAAATGTATTATTTACAGTGTGTAGAAAGACGATTGCTTAAAAAATAACGGTTAACAGAGAATTTCCCAATTTAACTGTAAAAGAAATAAATATCTGAAAATCGACTTGAACGCTTAAAAGTGCTCTCCTGCAAAACAGTAAAATATGACTTAAGCACTTTTTCCTTATTGCCACAGATATATTTAATCAACCTTAAGGTTTTGATTTTTCTTTTCGATAGCCTTTGGTGAGCTTCGACAGGAAATTATAAATTATAATTATTATTTGAATTTATCCATAAATTATGATATAAACAATAATATTAATAACAACCTATAAAAGTTATCGAAACATTTTAAATGTATTTGACTTGATTTAATTTTTTATCTTATGTTTTGCTTTTAAATCATATATTTGATTATTATTTTTATTTTTAGGCAATGCGCAACGAACGTATGAGGCAATATTGGAGCGGTGAACGTAAAAAAGAAGAACTTTTTGCTGAACCTCCAAGAGTTGATTCTTATTAATTCTGAAATAAAGATTTTGCAATTGTATATACTTAGGCATGTGTAAGTAAGTTCCAGTCCAGACTTGTAATTTTTGTTGCAACAATTCTTGAATATGTGTGAGAATGTTCAAATAGAAATACATATATACTTTTTGTATTCCTGTCTCGCTCTTTTGCACTAAAAAATAAAAAGATGCTGCAACAAAAATTGCAAGTCTGGACCGGCACTAACTAATTTATAAAACGGCAATAACTCCAAACTCTTATATTTGCTTTGTGGTATATTAAAACAAAACTGAATTTGTTTAATGAGTAGAAGTTTATTTATTTCCCAAATACATAAATAATACATAAATATGAATATGTATGTACATATCGTCACCTTAAATGCAAACGGACGTAGCTACATTTTTATATTTTTTACAGGAGAAACAAAAAACGTTTCAAAATCGATAATAATAGTGTTCTTGAAAACTTTCAGTTTCAGTTTCAGTTTATTATTCAACTTTAAGTAACTGAGCCCAAAGGGCCATAACTAGTTAACAAATTATCTACATAATATAATACTACATATAACAAAACTTTATAATAATATATTCGGTGAAAATCTTAAAAACTAATGTAGACTATTATAATAAATGTAACATACATATGTAAAGAATATTTATCAAAATATCACATAAATATTAAAGTAGAAGAGAGAGTTTAGGACCAATATTGTATTGTAGGAAAGCAAATAAATTAAATTAACAATTGCGTTTGTATAGTAACAGAGTATAAGACATATGTATATATATGTATATATGTACGAATTTGATATACATATCAATTTCCAACTATAAGTTATTATGTTCAAGATATAATAGAATTTTACTTTTATAAGTTTGATGTGAAGAAACAAAAGATTTAAGGCTGTCAGGCAGATTATTATCTTCGAAATTCACTTTTAGTATGGATACTTATATGTTTTTAACCATTTATTTTCTTTTACTTTTATGTTAGTTACGTTCCTTGCATTAAAAAAATAGATGCATTCGTAATTACGTCCGTTTGAATTTCTTTAATAAAGTCGTAATTTTTGATCGCAGGCGTCTAAATATTTGCGTGAATATGTATTTTGATAAAATTAACCATATTCAATCAAAAACTCGATTTCGAATTTTTGTATATTTACGTCCGTTTGCATTTAAGGTGACGATATATACATATAATATATAGTGGCTCGCTTCACATATTTAAAAAAGGTCTGGGAGTCTACTCTGTAATTCGAAACGAAAGCAAATGCTTTCGAATTTGTATGTTAATAGCGCGTCGACCCCCTGTCTCACAAAATGTTTCATTATTCAAAATATGTTTTGTGCTACCATCAGTAGTGGTTGGGCAAAACTTCGGTGCATGCTTTTTGTTTTGGATACGAAATCTTTATAAATGACAAGAAACAGTATATATTTTTATAAAGATTTTAATTGAAATCAGCTGGATTTCGTGTAAGCATCAAGGCGAATTCAGTATCAGGTGACCTTATCGCTACAACAATTTTACAACACAAAAAACAACACGTAGTTTGCTATGCTACAAAACCAAACTGTCAGAAGATTTCTAAGCAAATTTTGACGTTTTGGTTCAAAATGCTCAATTTGGTAGCAGCAGCTGATAATCAGCTGGGCTGATAAGGTCACCTGATACTGAATTCGCCTTGGTAAGCATAATAAATGTTCTACTACCACAAAGGATACCTACTACTACTACAATATATGGATAAAATGAATTTTTGGACTTTCCATTTGAAATCAATGAGCAGTTTACATCTCTGACTGACATTTCATACTAGACTTGGCAGCACTACTTGTTATCAAATGTGATGCGACAGATTTTTGTATTTACGTTTTTTGTGTGGACAATTTTTTCTTCTATAATTCTTCAAAAATGCAAGTGTTTTAATGTTTATTAAATGAAATATATAATAATACACTTCCTAAAAAAAGAAATACACAAATCAAAGACAAACTTTGGAAAACAAAACAACATGTGCACATTCACAACAATTTTTAAAAATAAACACGGATTTATGTTAATAAAATGTAATTGAAATAAAGTACATAAAAAATTGTGTAAAAATTTGTTGATCAATGGAAAAATGAAAGAAGTTAATAACATATGAACAAAACAACTCCCACCCTTCCATATACATATGTATACATGCATACATATGTATGTATTTTTTGTGAGCAATATATCTAGAAAAACAAATTGTGTACCGCCACCACCGACCGACCTTCAGGCAACCTTCATTACTTGATATCAGCACGGTAAAACATATTGCATTCAATAGCAACGGGTGCACCGCATTTTTTTCACGTGTATAATCAATTTATACCTGGAATGTTGTGCTTAATAAATGTTTGAGTTGTTACCTGAAGAGGGTGGTTTTAAAATTGTCAAATTTTCAATTTCAACCATCTTCCTGTCGGGTGCTAAGTAACATGAAATAAACAAGTTTTCTACAAAAAGGAATGCAATCTTTTATTCCACAAACAAATGAAAGAAAAACAAAAACATTGCGTCTCGAATTCACAGCAGTCAGTCTGAACGCGACGTTAGAATTGTTAACATATTAGAATATATGTATGTACTTGTGATTAATAATTTCGACTTATTTTACCTAAAGTCCAGTCAGTGATTGCGCGTTGACCTAGTAATAATCGTACATATAGTGGTTTTTCGTTTTTTGTTATAATGTTTCATTTGGCGGCTTGAGTAGAAGAAGGATACCGTACTGTAGCAATTGTTTCTTGATATATTTTTCTGTAGATGAAAGATGTATGTATATATGTAAATTTCTTGAATAATTTAAAATTGTACATAGGTACAATAAGTATGCATTTATTCCATAAAGCTAATCGTATATTTATGACCTATGGTCTTCTTTGTATAAAATACATATTCAATGAAGCCCATAGACAAATAACAGATAATCAGGCCTGTTCTGCAAATCACGACAAGTCAAATCACGGTGATTTCATAAAATTAATAAAAGCTAAATCATTGCTTTTGCAAATTTCAAGATATATAGTGATGGAAGTTGGAATAAAATATTCTATTATACATGACAAAAACTTAAAATACAGTAAAAATCCACTAACAAGTCAGCTATTAATAGTTTGTTTTTGAAATCACCGTGATTTAAATCGCCGTGATTTTAAGAACAGGCCCGAATAATCAATTAACAGAAAATAATAAAGAAATGTTGTTTTCCTGATAATATTGGATAACCGGATATTATATGTATATGTATGTATGTATGTATGTCGTCATCAAAAAGACCTAATAACCCTATTAGCAGTTTTCAAAAGTTTACAGGGAGGGAAAAACCGTTATAAAATTGAAACTATTTGCAATATTGAAACGAAAACTCGGTACAAAAACTGATAATAACTTGGTCATTTTTAATATTAGATGTTCAAAATTTTGCACACATATGCGTTATAATATAGGGAATAACAATGCATAAAAAACTCAATTTTGAAATTTTTGCAGATTGGTTATTAGGTCTTTGTGATGTCGATATGTCCACACACAAAAAAAGTTTTAAATTAATGAGGCACAATTTCAATTAAAAAAAATGTTTATGAAGTGCACGATTTTGTTTAAAACGGCTTCGTTATAAAAACTACAATTTTTATATTAATATTAAAAGAAACATTCTTATTTTAAAAATGTTGCATTTTTAAAACGATAACAAAAATTCCTGTTTTAAGGATGCTTTTTTGGTTCAGAGTATGTACACCAAAATACATAATATTTATTAAAACTACAGCATAAAAAGCGGCATTTTCATGAATACATACATACATACATACATAGATATGTACATATCCCAGCGGGAAAAGGAAGGAGTAAGGATGCCTTATAGAAAGCCTTTGTACTGTATATATGTATGTATATGTACATATGCATATACATACATATGTATGTATTTATATGCATATATGTATGTATATTCTAATCTTTTGGCCAATTCAAAGCAGTGTCATATCAATCTTATTTTTAATTAATTTAATATTTAATAATATAAATTTTGAACTCGTTTAAAGCAAAACTTAGACAAATCCATTTTTGAATTATAATTCCACTTCTTCAACAGGCCTGAGCCTAAATCGGCCCTTGTGTGTATAAATATATATATTCGACACCGATTAAGTAGACTAAAGAAAAAAGTGATTTATGTATGTATATAGGCTGTAACATTTCTACTAATAAAAATTTATAACCTAAGTAAAAAATTCATATAAGTTTTTCTCTAAAAAGATCTCTTAAAAAGTATTTATAAAAAAATATGTACATATTGACTTAAGTCGCAAAAAAGTCCCAATAAATCCTATAATAGGTAATAAAATATATTAAGAAAATATTTTTAAAACACTTTAGGTGTGTTAGTAAATACAGTAATATTTGATATACGACAAAATTCTTTTCTTATGGCCACTTTTGTGTTTTTCAGAAAAATTTTCGTTATTAAAAGTGATTTTTCTCGAAACTTGGACATATCGCTCATTTACTCAAACAACGTCATAACTAAATAAAAATAGTTTGCCAAAACGAGTTTAAGGTTTTCAACTTTATTACACACAACTTAATGAAAAAAATAAAATTATTTTGCTTTCAAGTGCTGAGTAAACAAGATATTTTTTGTATGCAATTTTAACGCAATATTAAGAACGATATGAGGATTAATTCTGCATTATTATTCCAAAAGTGGAATTTTTGATTTATGATGTTGTGTGAGTAAATGAGCCATATATTTTTGAACTTAGTTATATATATATGTATGTATATACATATGTATGTATATATGTGTGTATTTGCGTCTGTTACAAATTAATTTTACTCAAGAACTGATAATATATTCAGGAGTAGTTGCAGCTTTTTTACTTATTGAAATTGCGAATATATTCCTCATTGTTATCTCACTGTGTATAATTGTATTTTTATTGTCATGGTCATACATGTTTATAAACATGAAGTAAAATTATTAATCAGAAATATATATGTACGTACATATACATACATATGTACATATATATGTATGTACATATACATATATATATATATATGTATATATATGTATATAAATATATATATATATCACGATATTAAAATCTTAAGTATTGTTCAAATCATGTATTATCATTAGTATTTTACAGAAAACGCAAGACCGTCCTAACTAACAAAAGATTTGAAAATTATGTTTTACTTTTGTTGATCCTTGTAAACTACTCTGAAATTCGAAACGAAGGAAAATACTTTCGAATTTGTATGTATGTTAATACGAGTAACATTTCAATATGAAAACAATTTCTTTCTTTTCGAATAACAGACTGGTAAGTCCAAATGCATCCAATTACGAAATTCTTTCGACAGTAACTAATGATTTTAATATTACCTGTAATAAGATTGCACAAAGTAATTTCTTTAAAAAACATATTTTTAAATAATTTTTTATTTTTTATTGTTTTCTGCAGAAATTTTTGATATTAAAAAACTTACTGCCAGTTTATAGAAGCCATGTGAAAATTCTTGCCTGCATATTTATATTGAAAACAAAAACAAATTTTGAGTTCTTTGTTTTTGCTTCCAATATAAATATGCAGGCAAGAATTTTCACATGGCTTCTGTAAACTGGCAGTTAATTTAGAACAAAAATTATGTTGTTTTCTGGGGGTCTACTCTGTAATTTGAAACGAAAGAAAATGCTTTCGAACTTGTATGTTAATAGCACGCAAATTCGAAAGCAGTTTCTTTACAGAGTAGACTCCCTGATCTTTTAATTTTTTAATGAGTAAAAAATGCTCGTATTGTTCTGTGACGCCTTATTAGTTAAACTGGTTTTTTGTTTTTTCTGTAAAATGTTTGGAAGGGCGGGTTGCATTTCCTGTAATGATATGTATGAACATACATACATATATTTATGTATGTATATGTATGTACATACATACATATGTATCTGTGTTTATCATAATTATGACCTAGGCCAATGTTGACTCATAATTATCTTTTTACCTACTCCCATCTTAAATGACCAAATTGTTTTCATTAGCTCCAGCATAACTTACATTTATAAGACAGATATGTATGCACTATGTGCATATGCATATGCATGTACATACATATGTATGTACATATGTATGTATGTGCATGTACACAAAATTGTGTAATGAATTATAAAATAAACAATAGAGAGAAAAGAAATGCACAATATCAACAATTTCAATATACATGCATGTACATATTTAAATATTCAATTCAATTCTAATCTATTAATGGAAATATTTACAAACAAATAAAATAAAATGTTTAAAAGCGTAAAAATAAAAGAGTATAAAAAATAAAATTCGAGTGAGAGTAGATTTGTACATGTTGCTCATTTACTAAAATAAGGTAATAACTCAACAAATGGGATTTTTGAGTTAATGGCGCAGAACTAATCCTCACTGGGATCGCCCGTTAGTCTAAATTCGACCACTTGACACGTAAATATGTACATCATGTGTAAGTCCTTATCAACATGTACAACAATACAAAAAACAACATGTAGTTCGTCCGGCTTCAAATACAATAAATTTAAGGATTTTTCTATCTAAAACGTATTAGAAAAAACATATTTTGAAAGTTGGGGTCTACAGCACTAAAATTCGGCAGCACACAGAAGATCATCATTATGGTTATTATCCGGCCACTGTCATATTTTTGTTCATCTGTCCTCGATCAGATCACGCTAAGGTTTAATAGTATGTTAAAACCACATTATGAGCCAATTTTGAATATCAACTCTATAATAGGAACTCTATAACACCTAGTTAAATTTTGTACATACTTAAAAGTGTACGACAAAAAATTTGTGCAGTATTTTAAATAAGATATCGTTATGCCCGTTTGTTTACCCCAAAATTTGTGCAATTTTGTGCAAATTTGCACTGGATTTTACTAAATGCGTTCGTTTACACATAAATTTGCAAAAGAGAGTGCCAATTGAGAGAGTAAATTGACAGTTGTTGATTGAGAGTCTGCTAATTTTTGCCAGTAAAATCCAGTAGATCAGAAAAATATATGATTCAATAAAATAAACAAAAGTAAGCAAATACAAAGTATAAAATTTTTAATAAAAACCTTTGAAAGAAGAAAAGTTGAAGTAAAAGTTTAACAAAAAAAAAAAAAAAAGAACTGAAGATTATTGTGTTCAAGGTGAAACAAATTAAAGGATAATAATCGTTAAATTGATCGGTTTTTAAATTTAATTTAATTGTGTTATTTACTTTAATTTTTTAGAGATGTAAGGTTTATGTATATGTGAATACTTATTTCAAAACAACACATATTAGGTCTGTTCCAGATGCATAACAAAACAGTCCAAACTTGTACAAAGTAATCCGAAAGCGTTCCAGATAGCAATTTTTGTGCAATTTTGAGAGCGAATGAGAGAGTAATTTTTTTCATTTCCTGTACAAACTAGTACGAACTTTTTCTTCTGGGTAAGTTCGGACAATAATTGAATAATCAGCTATTTTTTGTTTACATATGAAACTAAAATATTAATCAGAAAATTTGCAAATATTGAACAAAAGTTTTTACACACAGATTTATTAAAAAGCAAAATGGAACGTTTTTGAAATAAAGCTTAAGTTGTAAGTACATTTGTGCTTATTTTTCTATTTTTTTAATATAAAAAAATGATTTTTATGATTTTTATGATTTTTTAAATAATTCACGTAACTTCTAATTTTTTTGAGATTTTTTTCATTTACTTTTTACAGCTGTTGCCAATGATGCAAATTTTATGTTTTTATAATGTTATGCGTTTTAAGCGACTAAAATCACTAAAATAAAATTTAATTTAAAAAGTAAGCAGCACTAGTATTTCAAGATGGTCAATTAGGGTTTTGTGCGTTCCAGCAATTTTGGATAACTTTTGCACATTCAGAGAGTAATTTTCTTTTTGCTCTCATTAGTCCGAATTTTAACAAAATCTTGTGGAGCACACCTATTATACATAACTATGATCACCTGTTTTGATTAATCTGCAAATATTGGCAATTTTTCCGTTCGCGTACTTTTTTGTGCAAGAGACATTCTTGAGAGTAAAATTTTAAAATTATCCAAAATGTACTCAACTACTGGATTTTACTGGAAAAGTAAACAAACGGACCTGTTATCGTATATCGTTGTTTACTTACTCAACTCTTGAGAGAAAATTAATATTTTCTTTTTCCATTAAGTTGTCTGTAAATTGGAAACCTTAAAGCAGTGATCTGCAAAATAAAATATGTTTGTATTGGTGAGAAAAATGAGAGTAAAATAAAATTACACTTGAAGAAAAGCTTAGTAATTTAAAATACATGGTTATTCATTGTTTAAATATTTTTTTGTAATTAAGCAATTTAATAAAAACTTAAGTAAAAAGTAAAAAAATCTAATAATCCATTTTTATCACGAACATTTTTTTACTTCCATAATTATTTTTATTTTTTTTTTTTGCTGTAAAAATTTATTAAATCTGAACTTTAATTTCGCTCCGTGTACTCAAAAAAAAAAAAACTAAGCAAAAAACCAGGAAAAAACAAGTTCATTCGTCGCTTTCTCAGTGACGACTAAATGAAAGAGCATAAGCATGTGTGATATTTTGTTTGTCCACAAATGTTGTATGGCGTGCGGTTCACTGCCTTAAAATCTTTTTTTAGTTTTACTAGTTTTTTTGAGTTATGACGTTTAGCAAATGAGCGATATGTCCATGTTTAGATACATAAATACATATACATCTACATGTACGTATTTTATTGTTTGATTTTTTCGGCATTTTTTATAATTTTCGAGAGTAGAACGATCAGTCTTTTTTCCATCTTATAGCGAACTGGAATGCTTTAGTGCTAAGTTGTGCTAAATGAAAATTTTTCGATTAAACTTAAATTACGTCAACAACTTTTTACGACACCTATGTATGTATGTAATTTACACATAATATACGTACATACATATATCTAAAAAGTTTGAGTTATTTGTTTTTGTTTAATACGCAAGTATCGTGAGTTTTTAGATTTTGTAACTTTAAAGGTTTTAAAATAACTTTGGAAAATAGCATATTAACATTCAACGGGAATTGTGAAAATCAAAAAGATTGAAATATAATTGACATCATTATGAGTGACCGTGAGTTAAGCTGTAGTAATACAGCTGGACAGTTTATGGATCGTGGCCGTATGAATCAGAACGGTGTGGTGCAACCATTGTTAACAGGTTAGTAAATTTTGCAATATTATTATAAATGTACATATGTATATATTTTATTACATATTACTTTGGTAATTATAAAAATTTGCCTACAAGAAAATCAAATCAAATATTCGTAAAAATGTTCGGAACTGTTATAGCTTTGCTGTTGGTTTATTTTGAAAAGATATTGCTTTTGTGGCACAGTGTAATTTATAAACAAATATTTAGTCTAATCGGTCATTTACCTCTTACTAAATGTATTTATACATTTATGCATCTATTTTTGTTTTAAAATAAATGAATCTGTTTTGGCGGCAACTAAAATAGGTTTTCTATTTTAGTTTTCTGTTTAACTTAAATTCATCCAAATTTTAATGTGATATACTCGTAGTAGATCATAAAATAATATTTAATTTAAGGGTAGATTTTGTATACTCAAACGATTTTTCGTTTTAAAATTTGTATGGAAAAAATATTTTTTGAAACGAATTTTCGTTATTTTTCATACAAATTTGAAACGTTTGCAAACGAAATTTTTTACAAAATCTGCCTATTAGTGTAAACCTAAATTGTAAATACTGAATAAATTTAAAGTAAAATATTTATAAAAAAACAAGACAGCGATATGGATAATTGTTTCAAACGTGTCCAACTTTATAAATATTTCAATAAACGACAGCAGTTCCAGGTTTATTTTTAAGGACATTGATTTTCTAAAAATGAGCGGTTTTTTTGCAATTAAACGGAAAAACTATCTACCCGATGCTTTGTTAATTGATCCATTAACGCAATTAAAAGAAAACCCGTGTAATTAAGCATTGAGATCACTAATCCGAAACATGCTACAACCGGCTGCAATGATTATGTATGTCTGTATGTATGTGCATACATACATATGTATGTATGTACACATGTCCATATGCAATGAAATAAATTCAGTAAAGTGCGACTTTGACTCGCTCAGGAAGGGTTCCATACGTTGGGCTTTGAGCATTTTTTTAATATGGCGTTTTTTTGTTGCGTTTTTGACGTTTTTTCACCTGAAATGATTTTGTTCCGCTTTTTTCTCGTTTTGGCGATTTTTTTCAGTTTTTGGCGATTTTTTAATTTTGACGATTTTTTTTAATATGTGCGATTTTTTTAATTTTGGCGATTTTTCCGTATTTTGCGATTTATTTTCGTTTTAGATTTTTTTTTAATTTTAGGTCTTTTTTCGCTTTGGCGATTTTTTTTTTGTTTTTGGCGATTTTTTTCGGCTTGGCGATTTTATAATTTTGGGATTTTGTTCTTTTATCGTTTTTAAAAATTTCAAGAGTTTCGCTCTTACGGTTTCCAAGATACAGCAAGTTGTCAAAATTACATAGTCAAAATTGCATTAACTGATGGAACACCCTTTGATTTAAATTTGTTTAAATTATAGTGTTAGTTGTTGTAGTCTGTATAAAAATACACTAACCTTACAAATTTCATGTGTATATATTACATGGGATTTTAACATTTTTCGTTGCTCGTTTTGGAACACCCTTTAATTTTTATCTCTCATGTACTTGTTGTTGTAGCGGCCAGAGGTCTACACACTCTGTCCAAATTTCAGGTCCGTAGCTCTTACGGTTCTCTAGAAAATAGCTTTTGACGGACAGACGGACAGTGTAGCGAAAACAATAGGGTTCCTTTTCACCGGGTAAATCAATTAAGCCGGCAGCAATTAAGCGAAACCTACTGTAAATGGCGCTATGAAAGAAGGCCCAAGAAATTTACCACCAAATAAGAAATGAAATAAGACCCAATAAAATAAAACCCAAAAGATTAATTAAGGCCCAAGAGAAAATTTATAAAAAAAAACACCCAACATACGAGTAAATGAAATAAAGCCCAATTAAGGATGTCCACTGAAACCAATCTCAAGATGAAATAAACCCGAAAATACATGAAATAAGCCCTAATTAAAAATTATTTAATTTTATTGGGCCTTGTTTCATTTTCTTATTTGGGGGTTATTTCCTTGGGACTTATTTCATAGCGCCCTGTAAATAGTGTTTGGCTATGCGATCATAATAATCCCATCCTAAATAACGGCACGTGTGAAGGTTAGGTTAGGTTAATACCCAAGACACAAACCAACTACATTAACAGAGGTATGTTATAATGATAACATACCTATGGAATTTTAACCACAGTTTATAAATATTGGAGCTGAAAAAAGTGGAGTTTTGCAAGAAAGAAAAAATTTTGTTCAAAATGTAAACTAAAGAAGTTGTTTTTTATATATAAAAGAAATTGCAATTTTTTTCAAGGATAATTTCCAGTTACAGAAGTAGAGAGATAACTAGGCTTCTAGAAATTTTTAGAGTTTGTATATTTTGTGCCCCTTTGTGAAATACAATGGCCGAAACTCTTAACATTTGTGTTTTTCAGAAAATTTTTAGACTTTTTGTGACTTTTCAAATTTTTTATTTATACTTAAGAACGAATTTCTAGAAAACGGAGATACATGGGCGGCTAAATATCTTTTGAATTTGTGTATTTTGTGCCCTTTTTGGAAATGCAGTGGCCGAAATCCTCATCCTTCAAATGTTTTTTTTTAATTTACAATTCTCTAAAAAAACAAAATTACTTAGCTCGTAACTTCTACAAATGTTTTAATCTTAAAGAACCTTTTGTGTTTGCGCAGTAGACTCGTTTCCACAATTAGTGGTGATATCAAAGTGTACACTTCTTTTTATATATACATATACGAGTATATAGATTCAATAAATCTGTTTTACCCATAAAAGCAGCATTAATTCAAAAATTGTTTAACATTACAGAAAACTTTATAAAAAAAATTAGTCCACTTATGCCTAACATACATAACGTACAAAAAGGTTTTCCAACTGAACATTAAATAGTTTTTCCAAGCAATTTTTTAATTATAATAAAAGTTGTGCCTATACTTTTTTGCCACTGATGTTTTTAAATCTCTAATTTATATTTAACACCTGAAGAAAATGTCCTTATTATTGTCCTGGTTATTTAAATTTAAATGTGGTAGAGCAACCAAATATTTTTGTATTCATTAACTTTCTCTGATATGAACTTTTTTTTTTACCCCTTTTCAACATGCAAAGTTTACTTTGCAAAGTCTTAATTCGAAACGAAATAAAATGCTTTCGAATTTGTATGCTAATAACATGTAAATTCGAAAGCATTTTCTTTCGTTTCGAATTACAGAGTAGACCCCCAACTGTGTGAAAGATAGAGGTAGTAGTACAGTCTCTTTCTGTCTATCTCCCAGCTGAATTAAGACTTTGCAAAGTAAACTTTGCGTGTGGAAATGGGGTGTTTGCTAACTTTATACACAACGATTTTTGATATTCATGCTCATACTCGTCAATACATCCTATGCACATACATAGACTTGTATCGTGCTCTTTCAGTAGCTCGTTTTAGGCACAATCGAACCAATTGAATCTCCGAGTGGATGTATGTAAAAGCAACACTTCTCCCAACCTAGAGGTTATTTTGTAGCCGATTTTCGAACTTTTGTAAGGGAGTAGCATAAAAATATACGAACTTTTTTAAAAACAAATGAAGTTCGAACAATAATAATAAAACTAAAAAGATTTTGTTTTATGCTAATGCTCTTCATTTTGTATATACATACATATGTATGTATGTAACTTTAAAACTATAGCAAATTTAAAAGAAAAACAAAGTGCGAATTCCAGGTCATTGTCTCAAATAGTTAAGAAACAACTTTTAGTTGCAGGTAAAAATGGGTACATATAGTCCCTACCACGTCAAACTATTCAACTATTCAAAATTCGTTTTTTAGAGTCGTTATCTTGGTGCCCTAATTTACACGATATGCCTCGTTTCAAAATGTTGAAATACTCATGGACGTTAGATATGTAACTCAATAAGACACTGACACTTTTAGGAATACGCTGTTTTTAAATTCACAATCGATGGATCTTCGCGCTCTTCGGAAAATTAAAAATTTTGCATATTGGATAGTTTCACACAGTGATGGGAAATGAGTTTTGCATTTCGGTATCAAACAAATTTTGATTTGAGTACATTTTTGATCCCGAGAGTACAAAAAATTATAATTTTTTTTGTTTAAATTTTATTAACAAAAAATTATAAAAAATTAATTTACAAAGAAATAAAAAAAGGAACACATAGGTAAAAATGTTAAAGTTATAACAAGAAGAGTTTTTTGACTTCAATAAATTTTTGGCCTGGTTTAGACTTGATACTGTTGGAACATAAAGCCTGTTCCTTTCTTTTGTTTTCATGAGATTTTGGTAAGAGAAAATCTTTTCGATATTTACAGAGGAGTGGTGAAGTATGGATAAAATTCCTTAAGCTACAGGAAACATGTACTCATCTAATCCGTATTTAGTTTTAGCCACTGCAGACCAGTACCTGGATTCTGTAACATTTTGCGAAAAGAAAATCGTAATATTTATCGACACATTTATTCGCTTGCGGTAACGATAATGTGATTCCGTAATATATTTTTTACGACAGTCTCCAGCTTTATATTACGCACCATTCAATTCAATATAATTTGGTATCTCTGTATAGAAAATGTGAAAATAAGCGAAGAGTACAAAGAATAATAAAGAAAAACTCAATGAATTTGATCTTGTGAATTTATTGTTTGTTCTCAAAACGACAGCGGATAACGTTAAAATATGTTACTGAATAGCAAAGTCGATAAATTTTCGTCATATTTATTAAAGCGATACGATTATCGTAGTAAAATTTACTGAATCCTAAACCAAACTAACATTTCATTGTCAAAGTCCACTTCTGTCCTTAGAACTTGACAGAAAATATCATTTAGTGAAATATGGGTTTCCTTTATATTTAATTGTGAAAGGTTGGACTTTTATAAAATATCTTTGTCGAAAAAAAATTTATTCTAGGCAAAAATAATTCATACGCGCGTCTTCTGACTGCATTTCTAAGTTAGTGAGGGTGGCGTTGGCTGAAGTAGTTAGCACGTTGACTACAAAACCGAAGGTCCTGGGTTCAATCCCTGTATCCCAACAGTCATTAAATAACAACACCACGCATTTTTCTGATGTGCATTAGTGTCCCTTTGTATCAGTTGTTGTAGGAAAGTTCAAGTGATGAAGGCATAGTCACTGGTCGCTGAACTATACCGACTTCAGCACATACTAATCCTAATGTAACATCAGAGCGCCCTCCTTCGTTATGTAGCAGAATCATCGGCGAAGTAAAATAATCAATAAAATGGCTACAAAAACACAGCTTCAAAAATTAATACGCCTCATTTAACATCAGAGGCGCTGCAGCACTGCATTATTAAAAACGTGCAAAAAGCAGAGTTGTAAAAAGAATGAAGCTTTCCTCTATCTCTTCCTTCACCACCTGTCTTCTCTATCACTATCCCTTTCCTAAAGAAGGTAACACTTAGTAATAGTAGTAGGTATTTGCCTGAGTGTTACTTCGCTTTAAAAAAAAAAAAAAAAAAAAGTTAGCCGTCAGAGTATAAAATGTGTTACTGGAGTAATACGGTACTTTTTCATGTCAAATAGTATAAAAAAAACTACGATCGTACCAACTTTCCCATCACTAGTTTGACATGGTAAGGACGATATGCGCACCTAATTTACGCACGCACAGGTGTTATGTAAAGATTTAAGATAATTAAAATACATCATTCAACTTGTTGTTCTTGCAATATTATTATTTCCTATTGATTGAAAAAAAAATTTTAATCATTCGATTTAAGCGAATCAATTCAGGTGCGATGCAGTGTGTTAGAATTAACATTGATTAAAGTCATGAAAAGAAAATTGTTTTCTTTTATCTTTCATTATAGAATCAGTCTATTTAAATGACGACTATCAGTTAAAGGTAATAAAATGAAATATTTTTCAACTGATATCAAGATGAATTTATAAACTCTTATCAAGTTGTTGTACATTTTTATTACCTCGGATTATTACATTTTAAATATATGTATACGTATAGTATAGTCTTGGATTTTAATTTTAAAACATGCCAAATTATAAGACTTTTTTTTTAACAGACAAAA
Source organism: Tachina lurida (assembly GCA_944452675.1). Taxonomy (NCBI): domain Eukaryota; kingdom Metazoa; phylum Arthropoda; class Insecta; order Diptera; family Tachinidae; genus Tachina; species Tachina lurida. Next base: position 154,826,634 of record OX101753.1, on the reverse strand, counting down.
AAAGACCGTATCAATTTTTGCTATAAAATTGAGAGAATTTTTATTTAATTATGAGGCAAATTAAAAATATGTATATTAAATGGAACACGATTTGCTGGTAACTGTTTTATTATGCGTTTATTCATTTATTTATTTTTTTATATTTTATTTTAAACTTGTTCTGATAAGAACTGTATTGTAATGATAATGCAGACGACACCTACCGCATGAATATCGTTTATTTGGAACACCTTACATTTTGCTACAGAAAGGATTGACATTTCCACAAAACTTATTCGATCAATTGACTAAATATTAACTTTTTTAGGCAGATTTTGCCAAAAAAATAATCGTTTCTAAACGTTTCAAATATGTATGAGAAATAACAAAAATTCATTTCAAAAAATATTTTTTCCAAAAAAATTTCAAAAACGAAAAAATATTTCCTTTAATTTATATTTACATGTTTGCGAATTTTCTTTAGAACAAGGTCAGTTTTTTTATATCAAAAAGTTTTTATCAAACAATAAATAATTAAAAAATTATAATTTTTTTTTTAATTTTTTTCCCCAATATTTGGTTAAATTCTGTTTAACTTCATCGAAAATATAACAAAAAACTATAAAAAAATATAAAATACTAGCTGACCCCGGTCCGCGTTGCTGGCCCTAAGCAAACATTAGTGTTGTATATGGCATTGGTGGTACAATATGAAAATTGGATTTTGCCCACGAATAAACTAAATATGGCGCCATCTGTCGGACGAACTTCAAACTACACAGAAACATTCCTCACGCCCCATAGAGCGTGTATATAAAGTTTGGTCTAAATCGGTGCAGTAGTTCTTGAGTTACGGTGCAAAATCACAAAAAAAAACTAAATATGGCGCCATCTGTCGGACGAACTTCAAACTACACAGAAACACTACTCACGCCCTATAGAGCATGTATATGAAGTTTGGTCAAAATCGGTTCAGTAGTTCTTGAGTTACGGTGCAAAAACACAAAAATAATAAATACTGCGCCATCTGTCGGACGGACTTCAAACTACACAGAAACACTCCTCACACCCCATAGTGCATGTATATAAAGTTTTGACAACATCGGTGCGGTAGTTCTTGAGTTACGGTGCAAAAACAGAAAAAAACTAAATATGGCGCCATCTGTCGGACGAACTTCAAACTACACAGAAACTATACTCACGCCCTATAGAGCATGTATATGAAGTTTGGTAAAATCGGTTCAGTAGTTCTTGAGTTACGGTGCAAAAACACAAAAAAAAATAAAAATTGCGCCATCTGTCGGACGAATCACTAGTTCTGAAAGGGGCGTAGCATTTACCGGGGTAGAATATATATATAAACACGCTCAGGTCTTTTACGAATATTTTGCGGGGTGGAAGGCGAAAATCTGTTGGGGCATTGAAGAGTTCACCCATAACAAATAAACGTACTTTTGTATTATATATCATAAGATAACAAAAAACTACTGATTAACAGCTCTAAAATATATACATATGTATACTCGTAAACTAAAAGCAATTGGTTAATATATACATATATATTTTTTTAAATTTAGTTTATTTAGCAAAATTACTTAAGTTCAAACTATAATATGATACATAATAATAAAAATGTAACTTTAAACGTTTCAGATTTATATCAAATTACAATGGCATATGCATATTGGAAGTCTGGCAAAACAGATGATCATGCCGTATTTGATTTATTTTTCCGTACAAATCCATTCCATGGCGAATTCACAATATTTGCTGGACTCAATGAATGTATGAAATTTTTAGATAGTTTTCATTACAGCGAAAGTGGTAAGTAAAGCGAAATGAATAACTTTATGATTAAATCCAAATATTTTATTATGTTATAATTTTTTTTTAAGACATCGAGTACTTACGGCAAACCTTACCCGAAGGCACGGAAAGTGATTTTTTTGAATATTTGGGAAATTTGACGGCTAAAGATGTAATACTTTATGCTATTGATGAAGGAACTGTGGCATTTCCCAGGGTACCCATTATAAAAGTAGAAGGGCCCTTAATTATAGCACAATTATTGGAAACTACATTATTGACCCTTGTGAATTATGCAAGGTAAATTCTAACACACATAATTAATTTAAATAAGAGAGTGTTATAAATTGTGTATTGTTTTCTATTTCTAGCTTAATGGCCACAAATGCAGCTCGATATCGCATGGTTGCCGGTAAACACGTTAATCTTTTAGAATTTGGCTTACGGCGAGCTCAGGGTCCTGATGGTGGTCTATCCGCATCTAAATATTCCTATATAGGTAAATTATTATATGCATACTCGTATATTGATGGTCTCAAGTAGAAAGGCCCTAACTCAAATAATTGTAACTTTGCAGGAAAAGGTAAAACATAATAGAAACTGTAATATTCACAATGTAAATTTGTTTGTAAAACTCCTTGTTAAAGCGTTATTTTTTACACTATTGCAATATATTTTTGTAAGAACGTGTATTTGTGTGAAATGTATTGGAATCACTGAAAAACTCGATTTCGTAAAAAACACGAGTTAGGGCCTTTCAACTTGAGACCATCGATATATAATTTCAAAAAACAGACAAAAAGTAACATGTTCAAAAATTTTCGCAAGATTATTTATAAAATTTTTCTAAAATTACATTTTCTTTTCTGAAAAATAAAATGCAATGCTAAGTACAAAACCTATTCGGCGGTATCATTTGAGAAATTATGTGATCATAAATTCTCGATTACTCCCTCCTTATAAATTTTCACTTGGTAGTGAACACGAAATTTATTCCCTTCTCTTTGAAAGGTCGAACAATATTGCCCTTATTTAAAGAAAAGAACATGACATAAGTTTGTGAACGCACAAAAAAGCTCGAAATTAAGCTTTAACACTAGAAAATCCTTTTAAAAAGTTAATTTCTAAAATATTCACACTTGCACTTTATCTATAGGATGTGTTCAGCAATTTTATGTAAAATCTTATGCAACAAACACTTTTTAAAACATTTTCTAACTCTTTCTCTATGGGTTTTTTTTGTTTCTTTAGCAAAAAGGTGTCAAATACACAGATATCACAATGGGTCAAATTGCCCCACAAAAATATTCCCTTCATAAAATTCTACTAGAAATCTAAATCAGCTACGTCCAACCCATATGCCCAATGCCCAAACTTTTACAAGAAAAAAAAACTTTGTGCTTTCATACCGACGAAAGCACAACAGCCAATCAGATCTCGGCGACTACAATGCTTGCTCTTACTTTGCAAAGAAACAAGAACAAAATTAAGAGCTTTCAATTGCAAAAATCAGAGTATGTGTGATTGGACGTAGCTGATCTAAATACATTAAAGTTCCTTAGCTTTTACTGAAAAATATGAATTTTCATATAATATCCGTTGCCTTATGTTTTTTTCCATTGAGTCAACATTTAGTTTACGTTAGACCAAATTGTTGAACAAAAAACGTTTTCGTTGCGATCCTAGTCGTGGGTTTTCAAAAAATAGTAGAACAAAGTGCAAGTTTTTCTTTAAAATACATACATATGTAGGTGGAATTCAAAAGGATTATGATAGACAAATAAGCTCTCTAAATATTTTTTTGATATGGAGAAGAGAAAAACAGTCAGCCAAAAAAAATTTAAAACTCGAAAGTTTTGTAAATAGCTTTCGTATAATATGAACCAAATTAATGAAATAACTCTTTACTCGGCAACAGTGTTTCTCGTTTTGCCACTTTACTTGCGACAAGTGTAAAAATTTACTTGCTCCAAAATTTCATTGCAAGCTGAATCGCAAGTGGCAAAAGTGTGGCAGTGTTAGTAAACAAATGGGAGTGTATTGAGTTATTTTTTTCACTAGCACTTGCATGTGGCAACGGAGGGTTAAGGGTTCATTTACATTTTCGTATCTGGGAGAGTAATTTTGTAAGTTTCTGCTTTATTCCCTCGTTGCAAGTTTTTGCTAGAAAAGTAAATGAAGACAACTATATTAAAGACGTTGTTTATAGAATAAATTTTTTATTTATAAAAGCTTTTCTTATGAAATTTGTTTTATAGTAAGAAAAAATCGCTTCGATGCGTTTTTATTTAAAACAGCAAAAAATTACAAAATTAGTAGACTTGGGTCGAACTCGTTCACTAGTTCATTTTTGCCACAAACCAATGATCAAACCCATTTAAATTACATGGGTTTGATGAACTAGTGAACGAGTTCGACCCAAGTCTAAAAATTAGCCTGTAAAATAAAACAAAATCAACACTTGTCGTGATTACAATTACAATTTTTGGCAGGCATTAAGCGAATCGATGATGTGTTAGGTGCCACTTTTTATGATTGACGGATAAGGTCATGAATATTTATTGGTTTAAAAAAGACTATGGCTCATTTTATTTATTACAATCAATTAAAACTTCAAAAAATTATAAGAATATAAAAACACGCTTCCTCTGGCAGATAGAAAAAAAGAAGGAAACTTCATTGATTTTTGCACCTCAGTTAAAGTTAACAGCTTTCAAAACAATTTGGCAAATAATAACTACGAGTATTAGGGGGCGAAATAACTAACGACATGTACACATGCAATATCATATGTACGTTAGGAATTTATTCAATGTCGAAATTCATTTATAATACTCCTAATTTTGTTTTTATAACTTTTTCTAATGTGTACTTAAATCATCATCGCCTTCAAGACATCCCTAGCAAACTGTTTGAAATGTTTCTGCTATTTAGGAATAGTTTTGAGCTCTTGCTTTGCATACATAAGTATGTACATATGCACATGGCTCTCCTTCACAACACCTGTTTTTACTCTTACTTAATATTTTTATTTCTGTTCCAAATACAAAAGAGCGGGAGGTTGTTAAAAAGTTTTCCTTTTCATACTTACATATGAAAAAAAAAAATACTTGTGTGCATTGGTATAGAAATCGTGAGGATTTAAGTATGAATATAATATTTTGAATATGTTACTTAAAAAGTTTTTCTATGCTTTGTTGTTATTGGGTGGTACCATTTTGTACCAGCTTAATATATGTACGATATGTTCCTTTATACTTCTTGTATTTATTTTAATGGTTGCGCAAATGTTTTCGCTTTGAACCAACACGTCGTAAATTAAACGTTAAATGCTCATACTGTTACATATTATTTAGATTTTTCAAAAAAAAAAAAAAAAAAACAAAATAAAGAATTTAAATTTTTGTTTTGGATAAAGACTGTCTTTAATTACTCACTCATTAGTGGTAATGGATATTTTTTAATTGATACTGCAATATTAAAAAAATTTAAATTATGCAAAAAAGTTGCTTTTCAGCAGAGAAAACTTTTATAAGAAAAAAAAGTAACAAGAAAGTTTAAAAAACTTTTATTGAAAGTTGTAAAAACAACATAAAATAAAATATAACAAATGGAAACATGTATGTCTTGTCAACTCAGGCAAAGAAGGTTAGTTATCGTTTCTTCTTTCTCTTCACCCAGGCAAATGGAATATTAGGTTAGGTTAGCAAGCTGCTGGTAGCGAAGTTTGAAATTTAGAGTCCAGCTCACTTGGGTCCAATACAATGATCCCTTTGTGTTACTATGAGTTGAAGAGAAGTTAGTGAGAGAGGGTGATAGGTTGATAAATGCAACGTTAGTCATTCTAGAAAAGTCAACTAGAATCAGTAGAATCCTTTCTAATATTAGCATATTATTATTACCGTTGACTACAAAGCCCGAGACCATGAGTGAGGTTAGGTTAGGTTAGCAGGCTGATGTTAAGGAAGGGTGAAATTTAGAATCCAGTTCACTTGCGTCCAATACAATAATCCCTTTGTGCTACCTGTGAGTTGAAGAGAAGATGTGAGGTTAGGTTAGGTTAGCTGGCTGCTGGTAAGGAAGGGTGAAATTTAGTGTCCAACTCACTTGGGTCCAATTCAATAGGATCCTTGTGCTACCTGTAAGTTGAAGAGAAGATAGTGAGAGAGGGTGATAGGAAAGGGATGGTGATAGAGAAGACAGGTGGTGAAGGAAGAGATAGAGGAAAGCTTAATTTTTTTTACAACTCTGATTTTCTGCTACTCAACGAAGGAGGGCGCTCTGATGTTACATTAGTATGAAGTCTGTATACTTTAGTGACCAGTGCCTTATGCCTGCATCACTAGAATTTTTCCCACAACAACTGATACAAAGAACACTAAGGCGCATCAGAAAAATGTGTGGTGTTGCTATTTTTAATGACTGTCGGAGACCGGGCTCGAACCCAAGAGCTTCGGTATTGTAGTCATCGTGCTAACTACTTCAGCCAACGCCACCCCCTGACGATTTCGAGTCATAAAATAAAAAGGACCTTCGGTTTTGCAATCAGCGTGCTAACTACTTCAGTCAACGTCACCCTTTTGAAGAGAAGATACTGAGAGAGGGTGATAGGGAAGGGATAGTGATAGAGAATACAGGTGGTTAAGGAAGAGAGAGAAGAAGCTTCGTGCTTTTACTCTGCTTTTTGCACGTTTTTAATAATGCAGTGTTGCAATGAGGCGTATTAAATTTTAAAGCTGTGCTTAGTTGCCATTTAATTGGTTATTTTACTTCGCTGATGATTCTGCTACACAATACCGACGAAGGAGGGAAGGCGCTCTGATGTTACATTAGGATTAGCATCCGCTGAAGCAGGTGTAGTTCAGGCCAGTGAGATAATACTAAACTTGAGCCTAAATTAAGTTAGTTGTAACTTTAATTCCCCGACACTGATTTTTAATTTATCCTTGCTAGCCTGTGTGAATTTTGGAATTTAAAGGGTCCATTACATACATATCCCTTAATTTTTCTTATTCCAAACTTATTTATTATATTTAAACTTATGCATGTATTTCTTTACAGGCGGTTTTGATGGTACATCAAATGTTTTGGCTGGAAAACTGTTCAATATTCCCGTCAAAGGAACCCATGCGCATGCCTACATAACCTCATTTTCTGGTATAGGTGAATTAAAAACCCGACTTCTAAAGCATAAAACAACCGGTAAGTTAAATTGTACTTTAAGTTACTAACATAACAAATTAATATTGCAATTTTCGTTGTAAAAGGTGTAACTGGTGATTTACTCCAGCACTCGCTTGAACATCGCCAATCTTTGGCTTCGGTCCTGGATGTTTCTATGGAAGAGTCATCAGAGGGGGAGCTGGCAGCTATGGTCTCTTACGCCATAGCATTTCCCGATGGTTTCATGGCTTTAGTCGATACGTATGATGTTAAGAGGTATTTCGCTTTTAGGCAAATTCTCTCGGAACAAAATAGATAACTTACAAATGTGCTCGCCATTTCTCTATATTTTTAACATACTAACTGTGAAAGGAACCAAAGATTTAATTAATATTTGCACTATAACTCTAGTGTTGTAGTTGTATCTGTATGTATTTCCTAAAACATTTTTAGTTTTTAACTTTTTTATGCAGAAAACTATTGACACATGTCTTGTTGTCCTGTCCCATCAGTGTTTAGTTTAAATTAATTAATTTGTATTACTGTTGAATTTTTCAAAAATATTTTTATTTAAAACTCTTAACCCTTAACAGCCATAAAAGCAAAACTAAACAAATAATCAATATAAAGCCAAATGTTAGTGCTAAAATGTCGGCAAGTGAAATGAAAACCAAAGATTCCTTCAATACCAAACAACAACAAAATGGCTTTGCTAAAACCTCTGAAATCATTGGAAAATTAGCAACTCAACTGCCTCTATATGAAGAGGCTAATGGAAAAAGGTGTTTAGATAAAAGACATTCGAATATTCTATATGTTGCGAATACGAATGCTTTAGCAAATGGCTCGTCTAAAAACAGCGTCAATGCCAATACCTCCTCAACGGCTAACGCCACTTTGAATAAAAAACATTCAGTGGACAAAAATCCATTATCATCATCTACGTTATTATTAGCGTCACACACTTACCTGCCAAAATACGTCGAGAAGTCATTCAGGTAATTTTCGTAATTTTGTTTTTGTTTCGATTGGTTTCTATTTCTTTTTTTCTGAACGTCGCCTTTTTAATGTTTCATTCAAATTGCTTATTCAATTGACATCTCCATACATACATACATACATACATACATACATATATATGTATATGTACATATTTACATACATATTGTAAATATGCACAATATGCATATATTTCACAAGATTTCCGCTGCATGCTTTTGTGAATTTGTAATTGTATTTTATGGAATATTATTTTCTTTTATTTTGTATGTATGCATGTCCATCTTGACAATTGTCATATTCACCCTTATTCCAGTTGTCGATATCGACGTCACTATAACAAAATACCAAAAAATTGGGGTTTGTGTAGCTGTTGTCGAAAACAATTGATTGATACTGTTGGCAGGTTTACACTACTTTCTAGACCTTAGGGAATAGAAATAGATTGCCAGTGGCACAACATTTTCTTCGAGAGCGAGTAAATTACCTCAAATTTTTTTGGTGTTGTGTTAAAGTGACGTCGATATCGACAACTGGAATAAGGGTGATTGTTTTGTGAGATTGATGTTTTCCAAATTTTATTACAGCTAATTTCTAATATACATACATACATACATATATATGTACGTAATATAAATAAAAAAATGGCTTAAAAGTGTTTAAACGCAGACGCAATTTTAGATCCTCTCAAATAAAACTTGAAATATGAGCATCCCAAGCAGTAACAAAATTATAAAATAATAAATATTCGGTTTCAAATTTTGCGAAAAACACTTGTCGTGAGTTTTCTTGGCTTTATCTCTTAAAAAACCAACTATCGATAATATGCAATTCTGTAGATTAGAGAATAAACATTTCAAAGAAAAAAATAAATAAAACGAATATATAATCTGAAGCAAGTAGCTGCTTCAGATTGTGCATTATCAAGTTTGACTTTTGCGCATTAAGTTTATATTTTCGATTTATGTAACTCAATTTCAATTTTGTTTTTCCAAAATAAATTAGTTATAGAATGTCGGGGAGCGAAATCTCATTACCGAAAATGTTGAAATTATTGAGAGACGAAAATTCACGATAGTGATAAATAATATCGACATAAAATTGTATTGTATAACGGGTTTGTTGATATGTATCGATATGCATATCGTTGCTTAAAATGCAAAACGCCCTATATAACAAAAAATTTAAAATCGGGTGTCTAATCGCCGCTTTCGATAACCAGCTGAATCGATCACTTTTTTTTCAGTTTGATATTATGGCATTCGATATTTAACCGTATTATTATATTGTTAGTTAGATAGCGAGTGCGACAATTTCAAACTGAAAAAACCTAATCGAATCACCTCGTTAACGAAAGAGACGATTAGCCCCCGCTACTAAAAATATGAAAAATAAGAATTTTATTTATTTTATTACACCTAAATGTTTTCAATTTTAACATGTTTTTTCCTCCTTCTGTAAAATTTAAAAAATGTTAGTTGGAGCGTTTTGCGTTCCAGCTAACTATGTATATCTATGTATGCACGAATATGTTCATATGTATGCAAACTGAAATATGTAAATTGTTTGCAGACTTTTGACATTAATGATGTCTGTCGGGTATTATAAAAATTGTAGCACTTTTAAACAGTTTTTTTTAATTAATTATTTTGAACGATTAAAAATATTATATTGGCTTACATTTGAAATTTGCTTTGTGTACTTTTTAAAAATTATTTTCAAAATAAAAGACTTACTGGACAATTCTGCAATTGTAATTGGTTACACAAACAAAACAAGGTGATAATTGTTTTGATATTAAACTATTTTTATTTTTATTTTTTTATTTTACTATTCACCCTTATTCCAGTTGTCGACATCGACGTCACTTTAACACAATACCAAAAAATTGGAGATTGTGTATCCGTTGTCGACAAACAACTGAAGCCTGTTGGCAGGTTTATGCTATTTTCTAGAGCTTAGGGAACAGAAATAGATTGTCTGTAGCACAAAATTGTTCTCGAGAGCGAGTAAGCTAGACCCAATTTTTTGGTATTGTGTTAAAGTGACGTCGATGTTGACAACTGGAATAAGACTAATTAATTTTATTCTAGTTTATGTTTATTTTGGGTTAATGCTAATACCATTAGTTAGTTAACACATTAACAATTACAAAATCATTAGATTGTATTGATGAGGAACTAAGTATATATCGTTCATTTACTACAACAACGTCATAACTCCAAAAAAAACGAGTTTGCCAGAAAACGAATTTAAAGATTTCAATTTACACACAACTTAATGGGAAAAGAAAATTTAGGGCCTCTCCCACGATGTCGACAACATTCGACTTGTCGCAGACTTACATTTAAAACAAAAACATATTCTAAAATTTTGTTTTTGTTTTCCTTGCCCTTTATTTTGCTTTTAGGAGTTGAGTAAACAAGATATTTGTATAAAATTTTTACACAATATGAAGAACGATATGAGGATTAAATCTGCATCATTAACTAAAAAATTCCAGTTTTTGAGTTATGACGTTGTTTGAGTAAGTGAGCGATATGTACATGTATGTATATGAGTAGTTTAGTTGCTTAGGAGTTTAAAGACTGCAAAACCGAAACTGAACATCGTACAAACTTATCTGGGTAATGGTTCAGACAATATTGTCTACCGATTCGATCAGCTGTTTCCTACCGTTGCAGTTACATTCTATTACAGTCGGCTAACTGAGCCTTTATACACATCAAGACATGCCGTAAACGTGAGAGTAATTTTCAAGTGACAAAAACGACCAGCTGTTTCGTTGGGGGACGTGAACGTTCGGCTGATTCTGCCTTACGACGATTTTCGTAAAAAAACTTGGGCGTTTAATATCATGAGAAAATGTAAACTTTAGTAAATCGGAAAATTGAGCGGCAGTAGAAATATGAAACATTCTTTGCTATAGTCAAACTACGTGTTTAGAAAAACCAAAAGTTTTTTAGGAATAAAGCTATTTTTTTCGAAATAAACATCTTGAAATGTATAGCAAAAATTTAAATTTTATGGAGAGAGATTCTTATTGATATATAATTAATTTAAAATAACATATTGATTTCTTACTAATTAATATCTACTAATTTTATTTAAATGTATTAAACAAATTAAATTTTAATTTTAACTTTTCTAACCTTAACTTTGTTGCATTCTTTTTCTGTGCCTTTTGGAAGTCTTTATTTATTGGCCTTATTTTATTTCTGGTTTCTATATTTTATTTCTAAACTTATCTTAATTTATTTTACATACTAGACGAAACAAAAAAAAAAAAAAAAAAGAAAGAAAATTTATTAATCGTCTAACAAATAACCAAAAATAAATAAAATTAATAATATTAAAAAAAAAATATCTAAAACAAATGACTTCCCGGCTCTATTTTGGCAGAGGTATGTAAAACATCTATTCGAAAAATAAATTTTAATCTAATCATTCATATAAAAATTTTAATTCATAGTAAACCCCAAAAAAATTATTGTATGTGTTCTGGCTTTCACATCGTTTTCACATTTTTTCTTGTGAAATCGGATGTTAAAGCACATCCTACGCCTGTTTAGGTTGAAATTTAGAAAGTAAAAATTAATAGTGTGTGTTCTTGCATCCGATTTTAGATGAAAACGATTTTTAAATGGACGATTTAAAATTTTTAGCTTTTTTCGTTTTCACTTTTGGCAAAAAAACTCGTATTCTTTTCACTTGTTAATAGTCTTGTGAAAGCCAGAACACATACATATATAATTTTTTAATATTTTGTGTGTTTGTTTAATTTGTTTGTATTAATCGCTAAATTGTCATTGTCCTTAGTTTTCAAAATCAATTACATATTTATAAAATCGATTGTGTTTGTAGTTTGTTTTAATTTCACAAACGAATCATAAAATCGACAAAACAAATTAAAAATGTAAAATTGTACGCACATAACAATGCAAATTATTTATTAAATAGATTTTTTATTACAATATAATTGTTATTAATTTTTTATATACTCGTAGTACATCAAATGGTCCGAGAGATATCACCGCATGGCTTTTGTGAAACAATGTTTAGAGCAGTTTGTTTTTTTTTTGTTCTCAAATATTTTCAAATTAATATTCTTTATCATCTTAGAGACGCACATCCAAATATACTTACTTATTGTAAAAATAAGTTCACATACATCTTTTAGAAAGTGTTTCACACAAATGTAGTAGTGGTGTTGCTAATAAACACACATGTGGGAAAGTTAAATTAAAATCAACTTGATAAGGATATTCATTATCAAAATGGATTCTAGGGTGTCCATTTGAAGGCATTTAAAAACGCAAAATTAATTGATATTATTTTTTATCACATCAAACAACTGCATTCTTCTTTTTTCAATATTAAGCGATGTTGAAGGGTTCGATATAGGGTGATCGATTATTCGACTTTTTCCAGAAACCGGTTTTCGAATAGTTCAAATATTTGAAATTATGAAAAACCCGATTTCGGTTTTTACAATTCAGGAAAAACCGGTCAATCGGGTTTTTAAGTAATAAAAGTATTATACAAAAGTTTTGATTTTAAATTGCTTTATTAAAAAAAAGTGTTAACAGTTCATGTAAATACTATAAAACGAAACAAAAATTAAAGTTAAAACATAAAAATTAACTTCATATACTTATGTATGTATGTATAGTACATATCGTTGGGTGGTTACTGGTTTGCCGCACAGTATATTCAAAATGCAGTATTACTGCGGAAAACCAATAACCACCCGACGATATATATAATATACATACATATATTTATATGAATCAATGGACAAGGTGGAAGTAAAAAAAAATATGAAGCAAAATGTCAACAAAACTAAAGAACACTTTTTGCAAATGGATTTTGACATCCATTGCACAGCATAAGGCCAATTTAATACGCCTCTGCTACCACCTCATAAAATAATTTCGCTTTATTTCATGTTTAAATAAGTGTTGCCATGCTCAAAAAATGCTTAGAACTTTTACACTGAAAAAAAAATACTTAGGAAAATCTGCAGAATACGTTGGTCTAAGTTTTAACATAGTAAAAACTAATTTTATTGCAAAATATGTAAATCGAAAAGTATTCGACTCAGCCGGTTTTTGTATTGTAAAAAAAAACCGAACTATTCGATATTCGAAAAATCAACATTTTGAAAAAACGGACAACCGTATTGTGAAAAAACCGAGTTTTAAAAGCGGTTGAAAAACCGAGTCGATCACCCTAGTTCGATATCAATTGCGCAAGTTAAGTTGACTTTCAATTATTCAACCATAATTAAACATAATTGAACGCAGCTCCCGAACCAAAAGCCTACAGTTTTAATATTTGGACTGAGTCAGTCTACACGAGTATTTTAGAAGCGCTCGTTTCCGTATTATTATTCTTTGAATTTGCAGTTTTGAAATCTCATGTACCATGTTAAAGGATTAAATTTTCTCTCTAATTCTTATCACTCAAAATGTGACGTCAGCTTTCTTTAATAATAGAATGTAGTTCACAGATTAATTACATATGTGATATAATCTGTTCCCGAAATTTATAAATGATAGAATGTGCAAAATATTAACTTCAAATAGTTTAAAATTTAATGGCGTATTGTGTAAAATATTTGTTTACATCGTACTACACTGTAAATTAGGTTAGGTTTGACAGGTTGCTCCTTTATTCCATTGAGTAGAAGTACATGAAATATATTGTTAAATGGGCGTGTCCTCGAACTTTTTTTTTGTCTATGGCATCAAGTTATATTCTTCCATTTATTAACGTGTAATAAAAATAATAAATGGTACACGAATATAATGAAATAGGTATGACTTTTTATTAGTTAGCCCATGATATCAGTGATTTGCAATATTTATTTAAAGTTTTTTTTTTTTTGGCAGGCAAAAATATGTATTCGTATAGAAAAAAAGGAGAGAGGTATTTTAGGACATCCGGTTAGAGCTATGTTGCTTAGCTATAAAAAAATTGCATGTGTTAAATAAGGCCGGGTTTACATCTGTGTGCCCTGTGCCACATATGCGTAAAAAAGCTTAACCACTAATTACTAATGAAAAACTGTTGGATTCAAACATGTATTTATTAATTTAAACAGATTCATACATAACTAGTAGGCAATTTTATAGAATCCAACAAGATTGGAAACAGTTTAAATCAATAAATACATGTCTGAATCAAACAGTTTTTCATTAGTAATTAATAATGATGATGTTAAATTCGTTGCAAATATTTCAAAAAATGTGCAAAAACAATATAAAAACAAATTAAGCAACTGTTCTGATTGTTTTGTTTCACTCAATTCAAAGAACGACCTGTTGTTTCGTTTATTTTCGTACTCTGGTTTTAAGTACAAAGAAATCGAAACAAAAATAAACTAATAACTGTAATAGTGTCGATTATTTTTGTTACGAAAATCACATCCTAACTCTTGTGTCTGGCATAAAGGCAGACACATAAACTCCTCATACCATCCTCAAGCAATTTAGAAAATAGCACTTTGCAAATTGAAAATTATATAATTTTTTTTTAAATTAACACACTGTTTGTTTTAAAATTACTTACACCACAACCAGTTGGAAATGCAATTTTATAAAACAAAATAAATTAATAACTTTTTTGTGTAGCCAATTAATATTTATCTTTTTAAAATCTTATGATATATTTTTCTTGATAAAATTCTTAATCTAGGAGTGGTTTACTTAATTTTTGTGCGGTTGCTTTGGGTCTAAATGATTTGGGCTATCGTGCCGTTGGTATACGAATCGATTCTGGTGATTTGGCGTATTTATCCTGCTTAGCACGTGATACATTTGAACGTGTAGCTGAACGCTTTAAAATTCCATGGTTTAATAAAGTTACTATTGTGGCGTCCAATGACATTAATGAAGACACCATATTAAGTTTGAATGAGCAGGGTCATAAGATTGATTGTTTTGGCATTGGTACACATTTAGGTAAGTACGAGTATTTAATTAAATAATATAATATAGAGCATATATTTCTCATTATATGTATGAATATGTAGTTACTTGCCAAAGACAACCCGCTTTAGGTTGTGTTTACAAACTGGTTGAAATCAATGGTCAAGCACGTATTAAACTAAGCCAAGATGTGGAGAAGGTTACAATGCCTGGTCATAAAAATGCCTACAGGTATTTAAAAAAATGTTTACTTTTAAAACGATACCATTTTCCGAAAATTTATTAATTTTTAGATTGTACAGCGCTGATGGTCATGCCTTAATAGATCTTCTGCAAAAAGTGGCTGAAGCACCACCGGCTGCGGGACAAAAAGTGCTTTGCCGTCACCCTTTTCAAGAATCGAAACGTGCCTACGTCATTCCAACACATGTTGAATCGTTGTACAAGATCTATTGGCAAAATGGTAAAATCTGTCAACAACTACCGACATTGGAACAAGTGCGGGAACGTGTACAAATGTCACTCAAAACATTGAGGAATGATCACAAACGTACCTTGAATCCAACTCCTTACAAGGTAAATGTGTGTTTGTTTCAAGAAAAATCATAAATAAGTTCAGTTACTGGTTATTTATTTTGTAAAATTTAAAAGAATTTTTTTTTAAATTTTCTAAATGATTTTTACGTTCGGCACGCGCCCATCTCTACTGAAATATGTGTGTGTGTGTGTGTGTGTGTGTCTAAGTTGACACCATGTTGATACACCATCTTATTCGCCTTGGCCTGGGCGATCGATGTAACCTTGTTTATTATATCCTGGAAATTTTATATCATTCTTGAAAATATTTTAAATATTTTTGATTTTATTATGAATTGAATTAGGCTACTGTTCGTAACGCTTTTTAAGCCAAATTACATGTGATAATTATTAATGAACAAATAACATCAAGTTAGTTGTAAATATTCTGACAACAACACATAGTTGAACGGAACAGCCAGCCGTTTTCGAAGGCCACTAAACCTTCCTCATCAGCGTTTGTTAATTTGCTTATTTTTGTTCTACTTAAGACAAACTTTTTTGGTTTGTTACTATTAAGTATATTTTTATTTTTGATTTTTGCCACAAGCCAATGACTATTAATTTTAGTTAATAATTATTATTTTTCGAACTGTATTTGTTTCTTAAATTCTTATGAATTGAATTGTAATATTTACAACTAACTTGATGTTATTTGTTCATTAATAATTATCACATGTAATTTGGCTTAAAAAGCGTTACGAACAGTAGCCTAATTCAATTCATAAGAATTTAAGAAACAAATACAGTTCGAAAAATAATAATTATTAACTAAAATTTTTGATTTTATTTTATACAAATTATGAGAACAGAACACGTTTACATCTTTATATTTACATAACACAAGATACAACAAAGCAATTTATTTACTCTCTATTTTATACGTTTTTTTACTCCATTCGAAATATTTTTTTTCAATTTTTTTTCGCCAACTTTTTATTAATAAATTTTTTCTTACAGGTCTCGGTAAGCGATAACTTGTACAATTTTATACATGATCTTTGGCTACAAAATGCTCCTATAGGCGAACTCTCATGATCTATATAAAGTAAATCGATGTACGGATCTTATATTTTTCACAGCGTGTTATTTTTTATACGAAATTGCTTAAGAATTTCAAAAGAATTGGAATAAAATCAAACTTGCTGGTTACTTATAAGAATTATTTTGTATGTATTTAATGCTTGTTAGTTTTTCACAATAACAATAATATGTTGAATATATTATAATACTTTGTTGTAAGTTTCTAAATTAACTAAAGAACAAAATATCATTTCTATCAACTAAGGTTTGTTAAATTATGTATGTACTTTTTTACATGAAAAAAAATTTAATTACCTAAAGAAATAATTTTAAGTTTAAAATTTGTTATAAAAATTAAGAAAACAAAACGTATGCACAAAAACGAAATGAAAAAGACACCAAATAAACTTTATTTTATAAAAAAATAAGAACGTTTTTATGAAATCCAGCACAACTTCAAATAATAATAAAAACAAAAAACAATTTAGAAAAATTAAAAAGTTAAATAAATAACATACATACTTACATACATACATAAGCAAACATAAATAAAAAATGCTTAAACTGCTAAAGATTCCACACTATTAAATGTGCCTTAAACATAACATCTTACACGTACACATCAGCAAAGTCATAGATTTTAGCTTTTAATCATAATACTACATTTATAAATTATGTACAAAAAAAAAAAACAAAATAATTAAATTAGTTTTTATAAACTTCTGTATATTTTAAGTTCATTTCCAGTTAAGATATCTTTAGTACTCTTTTGGTTGCATAGTTTTTTGTCTGTTTAATAATTTTTATAGTTGTAATTTGTTCGTTAAAAGTTTTGCTCTTAGAGATCTAATATTGCACAAAAGCAATACCATGAAAAAGTAAAACAGAATAATTTGCATGATATAAAGGAATAAAATAAATAAAACGCTTATTGTAAAGAGATCTAAAAATTGTTCTTAAATCACTTGTTTGGATCTGTAGTAACACTCCTCTGATATAGCCTGAAGCTGCAATAATTTTCGAGGATTATCAAATTTTAATAGAACCACGCAGTTTCTATTATACCTCTTCATCGTGCTACATCTGAAGGCTCTCAGTTCAAGTTCAGACAAGTAAGTGAGTGCTGACGCAAATTGTTTGCAATCTATAAAAATTACAGGAACTATTTAAGATTTAAATGTTTACATTTAATTTGAATTTTTTATTTGTTAAAAAAATCATTATCGAAAATTTCTTAGTCACGTTTTGACTCGGCAGTTTTTCTTCCAGCAAGTCTGAGCTTATGGAAGAGAGAGGAGAGAGAAGAGAGGAGAGAGGAGAGAGGAAAGAAGTGTAATACAGACAGTGTTGCCATATTTATTTTTCAAAAATCTTTAAGTCGAGCAAAAAAACTTATTTTTTAATTAAAAATCTTTTTTTGTTATTTTATTGAACGAAAATAAGTTAAAATTTATTTTGTATCCAGGGAACTATTAAGCGTAAAAGTAAATAACACAAAATTAGAGTATGTGTAAGATTATTATTAAGCATATCAGAAAATATGTAAGTAGTTTAGTCAAAAGGCTCCTCAATAATATATTAAAAGTACCAAAGTCACATTTAAAAAAATCTTATTTTCATTTCAGAAATCTTTTTTGTCGTTTTTTCGTGTCTAAAAACTTCAAAAATAAGATAAATCTTCACATATGGTAACACTGAATACAGATTTGCTTATAGCAAAAATGTTCTCCAAATCTCCTTTATTTCGTTCGCAAAATTGAAAAAGTAGGAAAATTTAACGACAAACTGTCTGTGTGTAAGCAAACGTGCAGTTTTAAAATTAAATTGAAGATAATTGCTTTAAAAAAACTGATGTGCCTAAAATATGACTTATTTACTCAGAACTTTCATTTTATACTTAGTGGCTTGATTCGCTATACATCGTACATTTTTCACATCGTAAATTATTCATATAAAAAAATTCAATAAGCTATTATACATCGTCCATTTTTTATATCAAAAATAGAAGGGATATAGATACATCCAATTCTTTTTAAAAAAATTAAATTAACTATACATCGTCCACTTTTCACACAAAAAATTATTTATATATAGTCTATCAAATTTTTTGCGTAAAAAATAGACGATTTATTGTTCCTTTAATTTTTTGTATAAAATTATTTTTGTATGAAAAGTGGACGATGTATAGTCCTTTTAATTTTTTAATTCATGCAAAAAATTAAATGGTCTATACATACTAAATTTAATGGACTGAATACATAGTCCATTTTGCAATTTTTTATTAAAAAATTTAATTTACTATAATTTGTCCATTTCGTGTGCAAGAAATAAAATGGACTATATACGTCGTCTTTTTTCGTGCCAAAAATGTAATGGGCTATACATCATCCATTTTTCATGCAAAAAAATTTTTTATGAAAAAAATTTAATGGGCTATACATCGTTTATTTTTCAATTTTTTATGAAAAAATTTAATGGAATATAAATCGTCCATTTCGTATGCAAAAAATTAAACAGGCTATACATCGTCTATTTTTCATGAAAAAAACTAAATGGACTATACATACAAAATTTAATGGACTGAATACATTGTCCATTTTGCAATTGTTTATTAAAAAATTTATTTTACTATAATTTGTCCATATCGTATGCAAAAAATTAAATGGACTATATACGTCAACTTTTTTTCGTGCAAAAAATTTAATGGGCTATACATCATCCATTTTTCATGCAAAAAAATTTTTTATGAAAAAAATTTAATGGGCTATACATCGTTTATTTTTCAATTTTTTATGAAAAAATTTAATGGAATATAAATCATCCATTTCGTATGCAAAAAATTAAATAGGCTATATATCGTTTATTATTCATGCATAAAACTAAATGGACTATAGATTTAATATTTAATGGACTGAATACGTAGTCCATTTTGCAATTTTTTATTAAAAAATTTAATTTACTATAATTTGTCCATTTCGTGTGCAAAAAATTTAATAGACTATATATGGTCTTTTTTTCGTGCAAAAAATTTAATGAGCTATACATCATTAATTTTTCATGCAAAAAAATTTTTTATGAAAAAAATTTAATGGGCTATATATACATCGTCTATTTTTCAATTTTTTATGAAAAAATTTAATGGAATATAAATCGTCCATTTCGTATGCAAAAAATTAAATAGGCTATATATCGTTTATTAATAATACAAAAAACTAAATGGACTATACATACAATATTTAATGGACTGAATACGTAGTCCATTTTGCAATTTTTTATTAAAAAATTTAATTTACTATAATTTGTCCATTTCGTGTTAAAGAAATTAAATGGACTATATACGTCGTCTACTTTTCGTGCAAAAAATTTAATGGGCTATACATCATCCATTTTTCATGCAAAAAAATTTTTTATGAAAAAAATTTAATGGAATATAAATCGTCCATTTTGAATGCAAAAAATTAAATAGGCTATATATCGTTTATTATTCATGCAAAAAACTAAATGGACTATACATTCAATATTTAATGGACTGAATACGTAGTCCATTTTGCAATTTTTTATTAAAAAATTTTATTTACTATAATTTGTCCATTTCGTGTTCAAGAAATTAAATGGACTATATACGTCGTCTACTTTTCGTGCAAAAAATTTAATGGGCTATACATCATCCATTTTTCATGCAAAAAAGTTTTCTATGAAAAAAATTTAATGGGCTATACATCACCTATTTTAAAATTTTTTATGAAAAAATTTAATGGAATATAAATCGTCCATTTCGTATGCAAAAAATTAAATAGGCTATATATCGTTTATTATTCATACAAAAAACTAAATGGACTATACATTCAATATTTAATGGACTGAATACGTAGTCCATTTTGCAATTTTTTATTAAAAAATTTAATTTACTATAATTTGTCCATTTCGTGTGCAAAAAATTTAATAGACATATATCATTCATTTTTCATGCAAAAAAATTTTTTATGAAAAAAATTTAATGGGCTATACATCGTTTATTTTTAAATTTTTTATGAAAAAATTTAATGGAATATAAATCGTCCATTTCGTATGCAAAAAATTAAACAGGCTATACATGGTCTATTTTTCATGCAAAAAACTAAATGGACTATACATACAAAATTTAATGGACTGAATACATAGTCCATTTTGCAATTTTTAATTAAAAAATTTAATTTATTATAATTTGTCCATTTCGTATGAAAAAAATTAAATGGACTATATACGTCGTCTACTTTTCGTGCAAAAAATTTAATGGGCTATACATCATCCATTGTTCATGCAAAAAAGTTTTCTATGAAAAAAATTTAATGGGCTATACATCATCTATTTTTAAATTTTTTATGAAAAAATTTAATGGAATATAAATCGTCCATTTCGTATGCAAAAAATTAAATAGGCTATATATCGTTTATTAATAATGCAAAAAACTAAATGGACTATACATTCAATATTTAATGGACTGAATACGTAGTCCATTTTGCAATTTTTTATTAAAAAATTTAATTTACTATAATTTGTCCATTTCGTGTTCAAGAAATTAAATGGACTATATACGTCGTCTACTTTTCGTGCAAAAAATTTAATGGGCTATACATCATCCATTTTTCATGCAAAAAAATTTTTTATGAAAAAAATTTAATGGGCTATACATCGTTTATTTTTCAATTTCTTATGAAAAAATTTAATGGAATATAAATCGTCCATTTCGTATGCAAAAAATTAAACAGGCTATATATCATTTATTATTCATGCAAAAAACTAAATGGACTATACATTCAATATTTAATGGACTGAATACGTAGTCCATTTTGCAATTTTTTATTAAAAAATTTAATTTACTATAATTTGTCCATTTCGTGTGCAAAAAATTTAATAGACTATACATGGTCTTTTTTTCGTGCAAAAAATTTAATGAGCTATACATCATTTATTTTTCATGCAAAAAATTTTTTTATGAAAAAAATTTAATGGGCTATACATCGTTTATTTTTCAATTTCTTATGAAAAAATTTAATGGAATATAAATCGTCCATTTCGTATGCAAAAAATTAAACATGCAAAAAAACTAAATGGACTATACATAAAAAATTTAATGGACTGAATACATTTTCCATTTTGCAATTTTTTATTAACAATACATCGTCTATTTTTCATGCAAAAAAACTAAATGGACTATACATAAAAAATTTAATGGACTGAATACATTTTCCATTTTGCAATTTTTTATTAACAAATTTAATTTGCTATAATTTGTCCATTTCGTATGCAAAAAATTAAACAGGCTATACATCGTCTATTTTTCATGAAAAAAACTAAATGGACTATACATACAAAATTTAATGGACTGAATACATTGTCCATTTTGCAATTTTTTATTAAAAAATTTAATTTACTATAATTTGTCCATTTCGTATACAAAAAATTAAATGGACTATATACGTCGTCTACTTTTCGTGCAAAAAATGTAATAGGCTATACATCATCCAATTTTCATGCAAAAAAATTTTTTATGAAAAAAATTTAATGGGCTATACATCGTCTATTTTTCAATTTTTTATGAAAAAATTTAATGGAATATAAATCGTCCATTTCGTATGCAAAAAATTAAACAGGCTATACATCGTCTATTTTTCATGCAAAAAAACTAAATGGACTATACATAAAAAATTTAATGGACTAAATACATAGTCCATTTCGCAATTTTTTATTAAAAAATTTAATTTGCTATACTTTGTCCATTTTGTATACAAAAAATTAAATGGACTATATACGTCGTCTACTTTTCGTGCAAAAAATTTAATGGGCTATACATCATCCATTTTTCATGCAAAAAAGTTTTCTATGAAAAAAATTTAATGGGCTATACATCATCTATTTTTAAATTTTTTATGAAAAAATTTAATGGAATTTCGTATGCAAAAAATTAAATAGGCTATATATCGTTTATTAATAATGCAAAAAACTAAATGGACTATACATTCAATATTTAATGGACTGAATACGTAGTCCATTTTGCAATTTTTTATTAAAAAATTTAATTTACTATAATTTGTCCATTTCGTGTTCAAGAAATTAAATGGACTATATACGTCGTCTATTTTCGTGCAAAAAATTTAATGTATACATCATCCATTTTTCATGCAAAAAAATTTTTTATGAAAAAAATTTAATGGGCTATACATCGTCTATTTTTCAATTTTTTATGAAAAAAATTTAATGGGCTATACATCATCCATTATTCATGCAAAAAATTTTTTTATGAAAAAAATTTAATGGGCTATACATCGTTTATTTTTCAATTTTTTATGAAAAAATTTAATGGAATATAAATCGTCCATTTCGTATGCAAAAAATTAAACAGGCTATACATGGTCTATTTCTCATGCAAAAAACTAAATGGACTATACATACAAATTTTAATGGACTGAATACGTAGTCCATTTTGCAATTTTTTATTAAAAAATTTAATTTACTATAATTTGTCCATTTCGTGTGCAAAAAATTTAATAGACATACATCATTCATTTTTCATGCAAAAAAATTTTTTATGAAAAAAATTTAATGGGCTATACATCGTTTATTTTTAAATTTTTTATTAAAAAATTTAATGGAATATAAATCGTCCATTTCGTATGCAAAAAATTAAACAGGCTATACATCGTTTATTAATAATGCAAAAAACTAAATGGACTATACATACAATATTTAATGGACTGAATACGTAGTCCATTTTGCAATTTTTTATTAAAAAATTTAATTTACTATAATTTGTCCATTTCGTGTTAAATAAATTAAATGGACTATATACGTCGTCTACTTTTCGTGCAAAAAATTTAATGGGCTATACATCATCCATTTTTCTTGCAAGAAAATTTTTTATGAAAAAAATTTAATGGGCTATTATACATCGTTTATTTTTCAATTTTTTATGAAAAAATTTAATGGAATATAAATCGTCCATTTCGTATGCAAAAAATTAAATAGGCTATATATCGTTTATTATTCATGCAAAAAACTAAATGGATTATACATTCAATATTTAATAGACTGAATACGTAGTCCATTTTGCAATTTTTTATTAAAAAATTTAATTTACTATAATTTGTCCATTTCGTGTGCAAAAAATTTAATAGACTATACATGGTCTTTTTTTCGTGGAAAAAATTTAATGAGCTATACATCATTCATTTTTCATGCAAAAAAATTTTTTATGAAAAAAGTTTAATGGGCTATACATCGTCTATTTTTCAATTTTTTATGAAAAAATTTAATGGAATATAAATCGTCCATTTCGTATGCAAAAAATTAAACAGGCTATACATCGTTTATTAATATTGCAAAAAACTAAATGGACTATACATACAATATTTAATGGACTGAATACGTAGTCCATTTTGCAATTTTTTATTAAAAAATTTAATTTACAATAATTTGTCCATTTCGTGTTAAAGAAATTAAATGGACTATATACGTCGTCTACTTTTCGTTCACAAAATTTAATGGGCTATACATCATCCATTTCTCATGCAAAAAAATTTTTGATGAAAAAAATTTAATGGGCTATACATCGTTTATTTTTCAATTCTTTATGAAAAAATTTAATGGAATATAAATCGTCCATTTCGTATGCAAAAAATTAAACAGGCTATACATGGTCTATTTCTCATGCAAAAAACTAAATGGACTATACATACAAAATTTAATGGACTGAATACGTAGTCCATTTTGCAATTTTTTATTAAAAAATTTAATTTACTATAATTTGTCCATTTCGTGTGCAAAAAATTTAATAGACATACATCATTCATTTTGCATTTTTTTATTAAAAACTTTAATTTACTATAATTTGTCCATTTCGTGTGCAAAAAATTTGATAGACTATATATGGTCTTTTTTCGTGCAAAAAATTTATTGAGCTATACATCATTCATTTTTCATGCAAAAAAATTTTGTATGAAAAAAATTTAATGGGCTATACATCGTTTATTTTTAAATTTTTTGTGAAAAAATTTAATGGAATAAAAATCGTCCATTTCGTATGCAAAAAATTAAACAGGCTATACATCGTCTATTTTTCATGCAAAAAACTAAATAGACTATACATACAAAATTTAATGGACTGTATATGTAGTCCATTTTGCAATTTTTTATTAAAAAATTTAATTTACTTTGTCCATTTCGTAATCAAAAAATTAAATGGACTATATACGTCGTCTACTTATCGTGCAAAAAATTTAATGGGCTATACATCATCCATTTTTCATGCAAAAAAAAAAATGTTATGAAAAAAATTTAATAAGCTATACATCGTCTATTTTGAAATTTTTTATGAAAAAATTTTATTGAATATAAATCGTCCATTTCGCATGCAAAAGATTAAACAGGCTATACATCGTCTATTTTTGATGCAAAAATCTAAATGGACTATACATACAAAATTTAATGGACTGAATACATAGTCCATTTTGCAATTTTTTATTAAAAAATTTAATTTTTATAATTTGTCCATTTCGAACGAAAAAAATTAAATGGACTATATACGTCGACTTTTTTTCGTGCAAAAAATTTAATGGGCTATACATCATCCATTATTCATGCAAAAAAATTTTTTATGAAAAAAATTTAATTTTTATGAAAAAATTTAATGGAATATAAATCGTCCATTTCGTATGCAAAAAACTAAATAGGCTATACATCGTCTATTTTTCATGAAAAAAACTAAATGGACTATACATACAAAATTTAATGGACTGAATACATTGTCCATTTTGCAATTTTTTATTAAAAAATTTAATTTACTATAATTTGTCCATTTCGTGTGCCATGAATTAAATGGACTATATACGTCGTCTTTTTTTCATGCCAAAAATGTAATGGGCTATACATTATCCATTTTTCATGCAAAAAAAATTTTATGAAAAAAATTTAATGGGCTATACATCGTTTATTTTTCAATTTTTTATGAAAAAATTTAATGGAATATTAATCGTCCATTTCGTATGCAAAAAATTAAACAGGCTATACATCGTCTATTTTATGCAAAAAAAACTAAATGGACTATACATATAAACTTTAGTGGACTGAATACATAGTCCATTTTGCAATTTTTTATTAAAAAATTTAATTCACTATAATTTGTCCATATCGTATGCAAAAAATTAAATGGACTATATACGTCAACTTTTTTTCGTGCAAAAAATTTAATGGGCTATACATCATCCATTTTTCATGCAAAAAAAATTTTTATGAAAAAAATTTAATGGGCTATACATCGTTTATTTTTCAATTTTTTATGAAAAAATTTAATGGAATATTAATCGTCCATTTCGTATGCAAAAAATTAAACAGGCTATACATCGTCTATTTTTGATGCAAAAAACTAAATGGACTATACATACAAAATTTAATGGACTGAATGCATAGTCCATTTTGCAATTTTTTATTAAAAAATTTAATTTTTATAATTTGTCCATTTCGAACGAAAAAAATTAAATGGACTATATACGTCGACTTTTTTTCGTGCAAAAAATTTAATGGGCTATACATCATCCATTATTCATGCAAAAAAATTTTTTATGAAAAAAATTTAATTTTTATGAAAAAATTTAATGGAATATAAATCGTCCATTTCGTATGCAAAAAACTAAATAGGCTATACATCGTCTATTTTTCATGAAAAAAACTAAATGGACTATACATACAAAATTTAATGGACTGAATACATTGTCCATTTTGCAATTTTTTATTAAAAAATTTAATTTACTATAATTTGTCCATTTCGTGTGCCAGGAATTAAATGGACTATATACGTCGTCTTTTTTTCATGCCAAAAATGTAATGGGCTATACATCATCCATTTTTCATGCAAAAAAATTTTTTATGAAATAAATTTAATGGGCTATACATCGTTTATTTTTCAATTTTTTATGAAAAAATTTAATGGAATATAAATCGTCCATTTCGCATGCAAAAAATTAAACAGGCTATACATCGTCTTTTTTTCATGAAAAAAACTAAATGGAATATACATACAAAATTTAATGGACTGAACACATTGTTCATTTTGAAATTTTTTATTAAAAAATTTAATTTACTAAAATTTTTCCATTTCGTATGCAAAAAATTAAATGGACTATATACGTCGTCTTTTTTTCGTGCAAAAATTTAATGGGCTATACATCATCCATTATTCATGCAAAAAAAATTTTTATGAAAAAAATTTAATGGGCTATATATTCATCGTTTATTTTTCAATTTTTTATGAAAAAATTTAATGGAATATAAATCGTCCATTTCGTATGCAAATAATTAAACAGGCTATACATCGTCTATTTTTCATGCAAAAAACTAAATGGACTATACATATAAACTTTAGTGGACTGAATACATAGTCCATTTTGCAATTTTTTATTAAAAAATTTAATTCACTATAATTTGTCCATATCGTATGCAAAAAATTAAATGGACTATATACGTCAACTTTTTTCGTGCAAAAAATTTAATGGGCTATACATCATCCATTTTTCATGCAAAAAAAATTTTAATGAAAAAAATTTAATGGGCTATACATCGTTTATTTTTCAATTTTTTATGAAAAAATTTAATGGAATATTAATCGTCCATTTCGTATGCAAAAAATTAAACAGGCTATACATCGTCTATTTTATGCAAAAAAAAACTAAATGGACTATACATACAAAATTTAATGGACTGAATACATAGTCCATTTCGCAATTTTTTATTAAAAAATTTAGTTTACTATAATTTGTCCATTTCGTATGCAAAAAATTAAATGGACTATATACGTCGTCTGTTTGTCATGCAACAAATTTAATGGGGTATACATCATCCATTATTCATGCAAAAAAATTTTTTATGAAAAGAATTTAATGGGCTATACATCGTTTATTTTTCAATTTTTTATGAAAATATTTAATGGAATATAAATCGTCCATTTCGTATGCAAAAAATTAAACAGGGTATACATCGTCTTTTTTTCATGAAAAAAACTAAATGGACTATACAAACAAAATTTAATGGACTGAATACATTGTTCATTTTGAAATTTTTTATTAAAAAATTTAATTTACTAAAATTTTTCCATTTCGTATGCAAAAAATTAAATGGACTATATACGTCGTCTTTTTTTCGTGCAAAAATTTAATGGGCTATACATCATCCATTATTCATGCAAAAAATTTTTTTATGAAAAAAATTTAATGGGCTATACATCGTTTATTTTTCAATTTTTTATGAAAAAATTTAATGGAATATAAATCGTCCATTTTGTATGCAAAAAATTAAACAGGCTATACATCGTCTTTTTTTCATGCAAAAAACTAAATGGACTATACATACAAAATTTAATGGACTGAATACATAGTCCATTTTGCAATTTTTTATTAAAAAATTTAATTTACTATAATTTTTCCATTTCGTATGCAAAAAATTAAATGGACTATATACGTCAACTTTTTTTCGTGCAAAAAATTTAATGGGCTATACATCATCCATTTTTCATGGAAAAAAAATTTTTATGAAAAAAATTTAATGGGCTATAGATCGTTTATTTTTCAATTTTTTATGAAAAAATTTAATGGAATATAAATCGTCCATTTCGTATGCAAGAAATTAAACAGGCTATACATCGTCTATTTTATGCAAAAAAACTAAATGGACTATACATACAAAATTTAATGGACTGAATACAAAGTCCATTTCCCAATTTTTTATTAAAAAATTTAGTTTACTATAATTTGTCCATTTCGTATGCAAAAAATTAAATGGACTACATACGTCGTCTTTTTTTCATGCAAAAAATTTAATGGGCTATACATCATCCTTTATTCATGCAAAAAATTTTTTTATGAAAAAAATTTAATGGGCTATACATCGTCTATTTTTAAATTTTTTATGAAAAAATTTAATGGAATATAAATCGTCCATTTCGTATGCAAAAAACTAATAGGCTATACATCGTCTATTTTTCATGAAAAAAACTAAATGGACTATACATACAAAATTTAATGGACTGAATACATTGTCCATTTTGCAATTTTTTATTAAAAAATTTAATTTACTATAATTTGTCCATTTCGTATGCAAAAAATTAAATGGACTATATACGTCGTCTTTTTTTCGTGCAAAACATTTAATGGACTATACATCATCCATTATTCATGCAAAAAAATTTTTTATGAAAAAAATTTAATGGGCTATACATCGTCTATTTTTTAATTTTTTATGAAAAAATTTAATGGAATATAAATCGTCCATTTCGTATGCAAAAAATTAAACAGGCTATACATCGTCTATTTTATGCAAAAAAACTAAATGGACTATACATACAAAATTTAATGGACTGAATACATAGTCCATTTCGCAATTTTTTATTAAAAAATTTAGTTTACTATAATTTGTCCATTTCGTATGCAAAAAATTAAATGGACTATATACGTCGTCTTTTTTTCGTGCAAAACATTTAATGGGCTATACATCATGCATTATTCATGCAAAAAAATTTTTTATGAAATAACTTTAATGGGCTATACATCGTTTATTTTTCAATTTTTTATGAAAAAATTTAATGGAATATAAATCGTCCATTGCGTATGCAAAAAACTAAATACGCTATACATCGTCTATTTTATGCAAAAAAAACTAAATGGACTATACATACAAAATTGAATGGACTGAATACATAGTCCATTTCGCAATTTTTTATTAAAAAATTTAGTTTACTATAATTTGTCCATTTCGTATGCAAAAAATTAAATGGACTATATACGTCGTCTTTTTTTCATGCAACAAATTTAATGGGCTATACATCATCCATTATTCATGCAAAAAAATTTTTTATGAAAAAAATTTAATGGGCTATACATCATCTATTTTTAAATTTTTTATGAAAAAATTTAATGGAATATAAATCGTCCATTTCGTATGCAAAAAACTAAATAGGCTATACATCGTTTATTTTTCATGAAAAAAACTAAATGTGCTATACATACAAAATTTAATGGACTGAATACATTGTCCATTTTGCAATTTTTTATTAAAAAATTTAATTTACTATAATTTTTCCATTTCGTATGCAAAAAATTAAATGGACTATATACGTCAACTTTTTTTCGTGCAAAAAATTTAATGGGCTATACATCATCCATTTTTCATGCAAAAAAATTTTTTATGAAAAAAATTTAATGGGCTATACATCGTCTATTTTTAAATTTTTTAAATCGTCCATTTCGTATGCAAAAAATTAAACAGGCTATACATCGTCTTTTTTATGCAAAAAAACTAAATGGACTATACATACATAATTTATTGGACTGAATACATAGTACATTTCGCAATTTTTTATTAAAAAATTTAGTTTACTATAATTTGTCCATTTCGTGTGCCAGAAATTAAATGGACTATATACGTCGTCTTTTTTTTCGTGCCAAAAATGTAATGGGCTAGACATTATCGATTTTTCATGCAAAAAATTTTTTTATGAAAAAAATTTAATGGGCTATACATCGGTTATTTTTCAATTTTTTATGAAAAAATTTAATGGAATATAAATAAATCGTCCATTTCGTATGCAAAAAATTAAACAGGCTATACATCGTCTATTTTTCATGAAAAAAACTAAATGGACTATACATACAAAATTTAATGGACTGAATACATAGTTCATTTTGCAATTTTTTATTAAAAAATTTAATTTACTATAATTTGTCCATATCGTAAGCAAAAAATTAAATGGACTATATACGTCAATTTTTTTTCGTGCAAAAAATTTAATGGGCTATACATTATCCATTATTCATGAAAAAAAATTTTTTATGAAAAAAATTTAATGGGCTATATATACATCGTCTATTTTTCAATTTTTTATGAAAAAATTTAATGGAATATAAATCGTCCATTTCGTATGCAAAAAACTAAACAGGCTATACATGGTCTATTTTTCATGCAAAAAACTAAATGGACTATACATACAAAATTTAATGGACTGAATACATAGTCCATTTTGCAATATTTTATTAAAAAATTTAATTTACTATAATTTGTCCATATCGTAAGCAAAAAATTAAATGGACTATATACGTCAATTTTTTTTCGTGCAAAAAATTTAATGGGCTATACATCATCCATTATGCATGCAAAGAAATTTTTTATGAAAAAAATTTAATGGGCTATACATCGTCTATTTTTCAATTTTTTATGAAAAAATTTAATGGAATATAAATCGTCCATTTCATATGCAAAAAATTAAACAGGCTATACATCGTCTATTTTTCATGCAAAAAACTAAATGGACTATACATACAAAATTTAATGGACTGAACACATAGTCCATTTTGCAATTTTTTATTAAAAAATTTAATTTATTTTAATTTGTCCATTTCGTGTGCAAGAAATTAAATGGACTATATACGTCGTCTTTTTTTCGTGCAAACAATTTAATGGGCTATACATCATCCATTTTTCATGAAAAAAAATTTTTTATGAAAAAATTTAATGGAATATAAATAGTCCATTTCGTATGCAAAAATTAAATAGGCTATACATCGTCTATTTTTCATGCAAAAAACTAAATGGACTATACATACAAAATTTAATGGACTGAATATATATCACATTTCGCAATTTTTTATTAAAAAATTTAATTTACTATAATTTGTCCATTTCGTATGCAAAAAATTATATTGACTATATACTTCGTCTTTTTTTCGTGCAAAAAATTTAATGGGTTATACATCATCCAATTTTCATGCAAAAGAAATGTTATGAAAAAAATTTAATGGGCTATACATCGTCTATTTTTAAATTTTTTATGCAAAAATTTAATGGAATATAAATCGTCCATTTCGCATGCAAAATATTAAACAGGCTACACATCGTGTCTCTTTCATGCAAAAAACTAAATGGACTATACATACAAAATTTAATGGACTGAATACATAGTCCATTTTGCAATTTTTTATTAAAAAATTTAATTTATTATAATTTGTCCATTTCGAACGAAAAAAATTAAATGGACTATATACGTCGACTTTTTTTCGTGCAAAAAATTTAATGGGCTATACATCATCCATTTTTCATGCAAAAAAATTTTTATGAAAAAAATTTAATGGGCTATAATACATCGTCTATTTTTCAATTTTTTATGAAAAAATTTAAT
The DNA here is from genome assembly GCA_944452675.1 of Tachina lurida. Lineage (NCBI taxonomy): Eukaryota > Metazoa > Arthropoda > Insecta > Diptera > Tachinidae > Tachina > Tachina lurida. The sequence continues at coordinate 154,794,960 of OX101753.1, read as the reverse complement.
GGAATATAAATCGTCCATTTCGTATGCAAAAAATTAAACAGGCTATACATCGTCTATTTTTCATGAAAAAAACTAAATGGACTATACATACAAAATTTAATGGACTGAATACATATCACATTTCGCAATTTTTTATTAAAAAATTTAATTTACTATAATTTGTCCATTTCGTATGCAAAAAATTAAATGGACTATATACGTCGTCTAGTTTTCGTGCAAAAAATTTAATGGGCTATACATCATCCATTTTTCATGCAAAAAAATTTTTTATGAAAAAAATTTAATGGGCTATACATCGTCGATTTTTAAATTTTTAATGAAAAAATTTAATGGAATATAAATCGTCCATTTCGTATGCAAAAAATTAAACAGGCTATACATGGTCTATTTTTCATGCAAAAAACTAAATACACTATACATATAAAATTTAATGGACTGAATACATAATCCATTTTGCAATTTTTTATTAAAAAATTTAATTTACTATACTTTGTCCATTTCGTGTGCAAGAAATTAAATGGACTATATACGTCGTCTACTTTTCATGCAAAAAATTTAATGGGCTATACATCGTTTATTTTTAAATTTTTTATGAAAAAATTTAATGGAATATAAATCGTCCATTTCGTATGCAAAAAATTAAACAGGCTATACATGGTCTATTTTTCATGCAAAAAACTAAATGGACTATAAATACAAAATTTAATGGACAGAAGACATAGTCCATTTTGCAATTTTTTATTAAAAAATTTAATTTACTATAATTTGTCCATTTCGTATGCAAAATATTAAATGGACTATATACATCGTCTTTTTTTCGTGCAAAAAATTTAATGGGCTATACATCATCCATTATTCATGCAAAAAAATTTTTTATGAAAAAAATTTAATGGGCTATACATCGTCTATTTTTCAATTTTTTATGAAAAAATTTAATGGAATATAAATCGTCCATTTCGTATGTAAAAAATTAAACAGGTTATACATCGTTTTTTTTCAAGCAAAAAACTAAATGGACTATACATACAAAATTTAATGGACTGAATACATAGCACATTTCGCAATTTTTTATTAAAAAATTTAATTTACTATAATTTGTCCATATCGTATGCAAAAAATTAAATGGACTATATACGTCGTCTTTTTGTCGTGCAAAAAATTTAATGGGCTATACATCATCCATTATTCATGCAAAAAAATTTTTATGAAAAAAATTTAATGGGCTATACATCATCTATTTTTAAATTTTTTATGAAAAAATTTAATGTAATATAAATCGTCCATTTCGTATGCAAAAAACTAAATAGGCTATACATCGTCTATTTTTCATGAAAAAAACTAAATGGACTATACATACAAAATTTAATGGACTGAATACATAGTCCATTTCGCAATTTTTTATTAAAAAATTTAATTTACTATAATTTGTCCATTTCGTATGCAAAAAATTAAATGGACTATATACGTCGCCTACTTTTCATGCAAAAAATTTAATGGTCTATACATCATCCATTTTTCATGCAAAAAAATTTTTTATGAAAAAAATTTAATGGGCTATACATCGTCTATTTTTCAATTTTTTATGAAAAAATTTAATGGAATATAAATCGTCCATTTCGTATGCGAAAAATTAAACAGGCTATACATGGTCTATTTTTCATGAAAAAAACTAAATGGACTATACATACAAAATTTAATGGACTGAATACATTGTCCATTTTGCAATTTTTTATTAAAAAATTTAATTTACTATAATTTTTCCATTTCGTATGCAAAAAATTAAATGGAGTATATACGTCGTCTTTTTTTCGTGCAAAAAATTTAATGGGCTATACATCATCCATTATTCATGCAAAAAAATTTTTTATGAAAAAAATTTAATGGGCTATATTAATGGGCTTTACATCATCTATTTTTCATGCAAAAAAATTTTTTATGAAAAAAATTTAATGGGCTATACATCGTATATTTTTCAATTTTTTATGAAAAAATTTAATGGAATATAAATCGTCCATTTCGTATGTAAAAAATTAAACAGGTTATACATCGTTTTTTTTCATGCAAAAAACTAAATGGACTATACATGCAAAATTTAATGGACTGTATACATAATCCATTAAATTAAATGTGCTATACATCGTCTACTTTTCACACAAACAATTATATAATGCAAAATATTAAATGAATTATTTTTTATGCAAACAAATAAATCAATTATGGATCGTCCATTTTTCATGCTAAAAATTAAATGGACTATACATCTTCCACTTTTTACACAAAAAATTATTTCATGCAAAGAATATAATGGACTATACATCATCCATTTTTAATGTAAAATTATAAGTGTACTATATATCATCAATTTCTTATGCAAACAGTTAAATCAATTATGAATCGTTAATTTTTCATGCGAAAAATTAAATTTGCTATACCTCGTCCATAACTTATGCAAAAAAAATTGAATAAACTATACATCATCCATTTTTCATACAAAAAAATTACTGCGTGCCAAAAATATAATGGAGCAAACATCGTCTATTTTTCATGCAAAAAATTAAATGGACTATACATCGACCATATTTTATGTTAGAAACGAAATGGAGTAGACATCGTTCATTTGGTATGCAAACATTAAATGTGCTATACATGGTACATTTTTATATGGAAAAATTAAATAGGTTCTCTTTTTATATACAAAAATTTTCAACTTTTTATATACAAAAATTTTCATGAGATAATTACCTTGAATCTTAAATCAGGTATATAGCTGTAACGCAGTTTATTTTTCAGCTGGGGTCAGTCTGCCCAGGGTCTAGTCAAAGGTGTGCTTCCTCTGTAAAGTTTGGAGAGGTTGTTATGCTAACACAATCAAGTTTATATACGAGCTCAGGACTCGCAAACGTCTACACTATTTAAAAATTAAGGTTTGATGTAAATACGAGGGGTTAATTTATGTCCGGTAAATTCACGAAATACAATTACTACGAAGATAAAGTAAATTCGAGTGACTTTATCCTCAGCTGCTATTCAGCTAACTTACGAAATAATATTTCTACGAAATATAAAGTAAATTCGGTAGACTTTATATTTGTTTATCATGCAGCTAACTGCAACGACGAGCACGAAGTAAATTCGGGAGACTACGTAGACAGCAAATTTACGCAATAGTATTACTGTCAATATAAAGCATATTCGGGAGACTTTATATTCGGTTACCGTGAAGCTAACTACAACGAGAACGAAGTAACTTCGAAAAGCTTCGTATTCGACTAATCTTCTTGTAGATATTAATAATACGGGAAATAATATAAGGTAAATTCGGTAGACCTTACGATCATTAAAATATGAGTTATCTACGGGCTAACTACTTAGAACAAGAATCGGTAAAGTTCTTCGGACGATACTTTTAAGTGGCTTGCCTGTCGTTCGTACGGTACCGCAACTTGTTCGCCGATTGATTGAAAACATTGATTACTTACGAATAAAAGTATAAAGTATACGGAAAAAGGTAAGTCCATTAGCAATTCTTTATAAACAAGAGGGTAAGTATTTGTAACTTCACGTTACAAGACTATACATGGTAAATTTTTCATATAAAAGAATTAAATGGGCCATACAAGGTACATTATTTATTTAAAAAAATTAGAACGGCTATATATGTACATAAAACATTTTTTTGTGCACAAAAATTTAATTAGCTATACATGGTACATTTCTCATATAAAATTAAATGGGCTATATATACATAGTATAGTTTTCATGCAGAAAAATTGTATAGTCCTTACATGGAACATTTTTCATGTATAAAAATTCAATATGCTATGTATGCATCGTTCATTTTTGAGACCAAAAATCAAATAGGCTATACATCATCAATTTTTCATAGAAAAAATTTAATGGACATAAATTGGACTATACATCGTCAATTTTTCATACAAGAAAACTAAATGGGCTATACATCGCCCATTTCCGTCCGTTTCATACAAGAAATTAAAAGAACTATACATCATCCAATTTTCATAAGGAAATTACATGGACTACTCGTATATATATGTACATGGTTCATTTAAACTAAAAGATTTCAATGGGATATACATACATTGCCCTTTTTCATAGAAGAAATTACATAAATACTCTGTACATCGTCGATTTGTCATACAAGAAAATTAAATGGGCTATACATCGTCCATTTTTGATACAAAAAATTAAATAGACTATACATAGCTTATTTTTCATCAAAAATTAAATGGAATCCACATTGTCCATTTTTCACACAAAAATTGAATGGGCTGTACATCGTTCAATTTTCATATAAAAATTTAAATGGGCTATATATCGTCCATTTTTCATGTATTCTTGGAATGTTCAAGTTTTTTTGCATTTATCTCGGAAATGTGTGGCCGAAAATGGCCGTTTGACCCGAAAATCACAATTAAATTTTGTTTCGACCGAATTATTATATTTTCCGAGTTCAGGTTTTGAGTCTTTTCTAACTTTTCTTCGTATAAAGCTACTGAGAGAGCATCAAAAGAAGACACTTACATGCAAATGGGAGAATACCAAGAAAGTCAGTCAGTCTCAAGTTGAATCTTTTTGGTTATTTTCACGTACAGCATCGATATGCAATTTTTGAAATTGCTTTAAAAATTTTGAAATTTAAGTATTTCCAAAGTTGATTCAGCATTTTCTTCAGAAAATAATAATTTTTTGCTCCTTTAATGAAGATATTAAGTAAATAGGACAGTTAAGAAATTTATTATTCGACATATTGTCATAAGTTCATTTTAATTTGAAATTTATTTCAAAAATATTATTATTTGTGAATTCTCAAATAGTTTTCGAAAGTCTGTACATAAGATAAGAGGTTTGTGACTGTTCAAAATGTGTGGTTGAAGTCTACTGACGATTTGTTACAGCAACAATGAAATGCATATAGACATCGCTGAACCACCAGCAAATAAATTTCAAATTAAATAGGACAGTAAAACTATACCGCTATTTATATATAGTTTCACCTGACCGAATCTGAAAAGAATGAAAAAAAAAATCACTTCAAGAATGATTTTGCTTGGATTCCATCATTTCCATGTATGTGTCTTAAGTCTTTTGATGATCATGCTGCAGCTGTATTCTCAGAAAAATCACAAAAGACTTAAGACTCAAGCTCTCAAAATATGAAAATTCGCTCGAATTTTTCAGATAAATTCAAAAAATTCTAAGAATACATTATTTGTTTAAATCCTTCCTTGACAGACACATGTTGAACGTCTAAGAAATCGAAAGCCTGAAAATGTGCTTTGGCATTTTCTTGGCTATTATTTCGAAGAATTCATTTAATGTTCCAGCGTTTGTGTGTTATGTATGTTTCAACTAAAATCAATCTTGAATTATAATTCAATTATGTATTATATTAGAATTATGTTTAACAATCTTACATTTAATTTAGTTACATGTTTAAAATGATTACATGAGAATCATATGGGATCAACAATATTGCTGAGTTTAACATACTTAATCACCCTTATTCCAGTTGTCGACATCGACATCAACGTCACGTCAATACTATACCAAACAACAGGGGCCTGTCTATCCATTGTCGACAACAACTAACTCCTTTTGACAGGCTCATGCTATTTTCCAGAGGTTAGAGAACAGCAATAGGCTGTCAATAGCACAAAATTGTTATAGAGAGCGTGTAGACAAGCCCCAATTTACCGGTATTGTATTGATGTGACGTCGATGTTGACAACTGGAATAAGGGCGAATGTGTTCTTACTAAATTGAATGATGAAATAGTTGCTATTGGTCTTTTACATAACAATCATTTTAAAAATTTCTTTTCTTCAGCGTATATTCGATAAAAATACACAACTGATGATTCCATAGCTGAGCTGCCCAAAGTAGCACCAGAGTGCCGAACATAAATCGTCTTCTTATACAATTAAATGCACATACTTTCAAACATTTCTCTCGTGTTTCTCTCGGTTCCATAGTCTGCATTAAAGAATTAGTAGAAACACTTGTTTCCTGACATGTTCTCTCAACAGTGGACAGCAGGATGTCATACATAATAATACATAATTTTAATTTGCCTCCGGTTATGAAAAAATATCCAAGTTATTTCCTCCTACAAATTTTTTAATCGATTAATCATATTTTAGTCTTATGTGAGATAACTCCTGTAAAAAATTTGCGTTTTACCTCCAAAATTTTTATGAAAATAAACAAATCTAAATGGTTTAAATGATACATTTGCTTGCCAATCATGGGAAAATGTCGTGATGTTGGACAAATTTAGGCAATGGGTGTGTTCGTAAATGCATCACAGCTTTGCAATCATACGTGCAAACTTTTATTTAAAATGCAATACAAGTTCGCCAATAATCTGTTTCAGTAGTAATCATGTTTGTACACCATATTTGACAATTATTTGTGATTTGTCTACTTCAGTGAACCAGTTTAGAACATTTAAATTTCCATTTGCAGCGCTGTGATGTATTTAGTCCTAGTTTACATTATGCAAGTCTTATTGCTAAGCTGATTAGGTTGAGGTAGATAGAGATGAGGGGAGCATAAATGTTTCTTTGCCCCTCGTCTCTCTCTCTCTCTCCTCCTAATAAAGTAATCAGCTTAGCAATAAGAATTGAATAGGACTTACGAACAGACCCAAAGTCGCAAATTTTAAATTTCATTTTTAGACAAATACCGTCGGTTTGTTTCTGGCTTGCGGCACAGTGTATTCAAAATACATTATCTCTGCAGCAAACCAGAATCCAACCGATGATATTGAATTATAATTTCAACAGTTATTATGCTATTGTGAATAAATCTCGTAAGGGTTGTTGGCTTTGCTATTTCCAATGTACTAAGATTCTTGCATAAACTAACACCATAAAAGCAATATTTCAGGACTAGGTGTCGCTGCAGGTTAATGTTACAATTTTTCTTTACAAATACTCACCTCCCCAAGCACACTTAGCACATTAATGACAAAATAGTCTTCTTTTAAATTTTTTGTGTAATGAGTTTATTTGCATAATATTTATAATAACTTGTTTTTAAATTTTTTGTTTGGTATTTTTTGCATGTAGATTTTTTTTAATATAATTTTTACATATTCATAAATTGTCTTTAATTTTTGTAGTTTAAAATGTAATGATTTTTTTTTATTTTATATGCAACTATATTTTGACTGTTAATTTTGTTTCAATAATCCTTTTAACATATTTATTTTCACTACAATAATATGAAACGTTTGATTTGTGTCTTTGAGGGAGTTTCTTAACGGGTTAATTTTGTTCATGCGGGTTTTAAGATAAATATGTATATGTATGTATGTATGCATGTAGTTTTATTATTGCATTATTTTTTTTTTATCTGTATTACAGATTTTTATTAAATTGATTTTTTTTTCAACGTTGTTAATTTTGTACAAGTCTTATTATTTATCGATTTTAATTTATTTAAGGATTTCGATTTTCAGAAATTGAATTGCTTTAACTTAAATTTGCCTGTTGTTTGAAAAAGTATTGGAAAATATTGAGGGAATTTTTTGTTTTTGTAAAAAAATGATTGTTTATGCTTTAATTAGTTAATATGTATTATATTTATTAAAGTTGTTATGAATGCATTTTTAAGTTCTTGTTTTTTTTATTTAAATATAAAATTTGTACTGAAAACCTTTAATATATATTTCTGTTTTTAAGGTTTAAATTATAGCATAGAAATAAGTAGTTTATTTTTTATTTTTCATTTTTCATTTTGTTTTTACTAAATTCTTTGTTCCTTTAAATATTTTAAGTATGTTGTGTTATTTTTTTTTTTGAGTAGACATTTTTGTGTGTTATTTTGGCCATATAATTAATGCTAGTTTGAATACCATTTGTTTGTTGTTATAATTTTTTTTTTTTTTTTGAAGTATGGTCTTTTTCCAAAAGGTTTTTTCTTCTTTTTTGGTAAGTCTTGTTGTTATTACTTTTTTTTTAAAGATATTTTTCAATTAAAGTAAATAAAATGAAAATCATGGTTTTGTTTAATGTTTTGAATATGTAGTTTTTATTTTTTCGTATTTATTTTAAATAAATTTATTTTAACAATACATATTTTTTGTTTAAAGTTCATAGCAACAAGTTGTACGTCAAAGTCCTAAACACGCTTTTTCTTATGCCGTTTATGCAAATGTTATGTTTTAAGCGTTACCTGCAACACTTTGCGCTTCTGTATAAGTAGTAAAAAATTAATAAAATAAATAAATTATCACTTCGACGGGCAACTTAATTGCTAAATTGATCGAAATGTGTGTTTTTTTATGCAAATTTTGTTTAACAACTAATTTAAACTAACGTCTTAAATGGGTGACTTTTAAGGGGACAGTAGTTTTAATTAATTTTATTAATTAAAAAAAAAATGCTTAAAATTATATGTATTCTTTTAATTTCTAAAGACCCAATCTAAACAGTAAATTCAATTTAACAATAACGCGTTTTTTTAAAGATTTTTCTAAAATCTTGCTAAATTTCTTCTTAGAGAAAATATATTTACACAGAGAAATAAAAAATAAAAAATGTTTCTTGAAATTTGAGCTTAAAACAAACAATTGTTTAATAAACTTTAAAAAAAATTATTATTATTTTTTTTGTTAAAAAAAACTAAAAACATTATTGTGATGTTTTTTTTTTGTTGTTGTTTGTTTGTATGCATGTAAATGGTTGTTTGATATTTGAGAATAATACTTTTTAAATTTAATTAAAACTCAATTATAAAATTATTACAATATTTTTTTGCTTTACATTTAAATTTAATTTAATAAATAACTGGTGGGTTTGATAATTTGTGGTTTTTGTTGTTGTTTTTATTATTATTAAATACTAAAAATAATATATAATTTTTACAATAAAACAAAAAATTCATGTATAAAACTTAAAATGAAATGTCTTAAAAGCAAAACAAAAAATTAAATTAAATAATATTAATTAAAAAAAAAAGTTAACTCACTAAATATTAAATAATTTATAAAAATTCTCTAAAAATTAAGCCTCACTTAACAAAATCTAAAGAAACTAAATTTTATATTAAATTTATTAAAATTTAATTTATTTAAAAATAAAATAAAATATATTACAAAATTATGTGAGTTTTGTTTAGATTCAACAAAATTTTCTGTTTTACTTTTTAAATTTATAACGTAACTAAATTTAAAGCTTTGGTTTCAATGTGATAGCAAAAAATCAAACTTCTTATTTTAAGAAGTCGTTTTTGAATAATTTCTTTCAAATATATCAATAAATTTTAATTTTAATTAATTTTAAATTTATTAATAAAGTAAAAGAAATTTTTAAATCAATTGGCACACATTTTGTTCAACAAAAACTATGAGAAACTAAGAGGAAAAAAAACGAAACAAAATAAAAAATATAGAAAAAAGTACAGGGGGTCTACTCTGTATTTCGAAATGAAAGAAAATGCTTTCGAATTTGTATGCTAATAACACGCAAATTCGAAAAAATTTTCTACCATTTCGAATTACAGAGTAGACGCCCAGTTCCCTCAAATATGCTTTATATACAATTTTATTTAATATACTTATGTACGCATGTACTTAGATAAAACTAGAGGACATCCATCCAAGTTTCAAAATCAATAATTTTTTTTTAGAAAAAATCTCGGGTCTTATTACACTTTTATTTATTTAAATTAAATAAATATTTCTTTGAAATTAGCAATGTTCTTTTCTTTCTTTCTTTCTTTTTCTAAAGGGGGAAGCACAGCATTTATTTTTTTTTAATTCACAAGAAATTATTATCTTTTTGGAAAATTATAAATATGTTTTGAAAACCACAAAGCTTTGGTTGTTAAGATAAGTTATTAATTTTAAAATATCAATTAAATGTCTTAAAAATTTAGTTTATTCATTTCTTAATTTCCATTAAAAAACAATTTTAGAAAATCGCTTTAATACACTCATAAAAATAAATTATTTCATTATTTCACTTGACTTAAAGTGTTTTTCGAAATTTTACTTAAAGGAAAGCTTTTGGAATACTTTAAAGTTTTTTAAAATCTCAAAAATGCTAGTTTGATGGGAAAAGAAATTAAAAATCAAAAAATTAAAAAAATAAATAATTAATATTAAAAAGTTTGTTTGTGGTTGGTTAAGCACGTATAGATGCATTTCGTTGCTGCTTATGCTTATAGAAAAACTCTCAAGCGATCTAATTACTAGTGTGGGTCGTATTTCGCCTTCGACTACGACCATTTTGTACTAGACTAAAGAAAGAATCTTACAATGATGTTTTTGTCTATTACTAAATCATCGTAGTCGAAGTCAAAAGAAATTCTCGACTCGTCATTAGGCCCAACCATGGCAGACCAAGAAACTTAATAAAAAAAAATACAACCAACAATTCAGCATGGTTGTAGTTTTATAATTCTCAATAACTTATTGCTAGTTTTTCTATAAGCATTGGGGTTGTGTATACTTTTTTTTTTTTTAATTTTATAGGCCGATTTTGAAAAAAAAATTCGCTTTTAACGTTTCAAATTTGTATGAAAAATAACGAACAAACGACAATGGCAAGACTGTTGTAAATTTAGACAAGGTAAAATTGAGCTTTCATTACAAAAAAGCTTTCAGCAAATTAAAATAAGATGAAACAAAACAATTCACATATTCCATTTCCAATAATGGCTGAGTATATAAAGCAGAAATCTACATCAACTGACACCACACACAGTGGCCTTGGAAAACAGACAGACCAGAATTTTTACTTGTCTTCTATAAACTGGCAGTCACACTAAAAGCTTTATGTGTTAAAAAAAAAATAAATAAATTGATGCCATTATCCTAATTTTAACATAAGTCGACTTAAGCACTTATTACTTTTTACCACGGAATTATCAACGAATTTTATTTTTTATTAATTTACATCATTCTGAGGACTGGGAAATTAAATTAATCACCACTATTGTGGATAACAAGTGGAATTTTTGTTCCCGTAAAATTTTCATTCTTCGAAAAGATAAATGCTTTCGTGAATCTTGCATGAAGTTTTTTCTACGCTATCAGTCCCAGCGAATAAAAAAGAGGGATGAAGGTTTGTTAAAACTTAAAAATTAATTGAAAATGAAACAAATTTAAGTTTAATAATAAGTAAATCACACACCAAATGAATTTTTTAACAAAGTTGTGTTTTTAAATATTCTAGGGGCGGTGGACAAAAATTCTTTTGTATAAAAAAATTAAATTTACTGTGTGTGAACCATAGAGATTTATACTGCATGAAAAAAGCTACTGCAGAAAATTATTATTAAAAATTGTTATGCTCCTTATAGGAACGACGGGAATATATGTATTTATATATGTAATGTTTTGATCAAATTATGGAATAAGTTTTTATACAATTTTAATCGAATGCCGTAATTTATCACACCTGATTTGTTTCACCAGGCCCACCTCCTATTGAGAAATGAAAAAATTTTCATGCAACTTATGTACATACATATGTCATGAAAAAATTTACATACTCGTATAACGTGAGTTAGGTATATTTATTTTACTGTTCACGATTCGATTATGCTTAAGTTTGTATCCGCTATGTAAGCCAAATTATAAGTGATAATTTTTGAGCAACAAATTGTATTAATAAAAAATTGCAGCATGTAACAACATGCTGTTTTCGAAAGACGCCACACCTTCACCATCAGCCTTCTTAAGTTTGGTCCACTGTGTGTGGTGTCAATTGGTATACATACACATTTTTCAATACAAATGGAATATGTGAATTGTTTTGATTCCATCGTACTCTCAATTTATTGAAAGCTTTTTATGCAATGAAAGCTCAAGTTTATTATAATTTATTTACAATAACTGTCTTGCCGTTGTGTTGTTAGTTGTTTACTTTAAAACAGCTACGTCCAAGCCATATGCACAATGTGAAAATTTTTATAAAGAGCTTTTTAAGCTTTCACACCGACGAGAGCACACACAACAGCCAATCAGATTTCGGCGACAACAATGCTTGCTCTTATTTTGCAAAGAAACAAGAACAAATTTAAGAGCTTTCAAAGCTGTTTACCTCAAATGCAAATATCAGTGTATGTGTGTTTGGACGTAGGTGCTTTAAAAGCGTTAAGAGCTTTTTAAGCTTTCACACCGACGAGAGCACAACAGCCAACAAGATTTCGGCGACAACAGTGCTTGCTTTTGTTTTGCAAAGAAACAAGAACAAATTTAAAAGCTGTTTACCTCAAATGCAAATATCAGAGTATGTGTGTTTGGGAGTAGCAGCTTTGAAAGCTGATTGGCTGTTGTGCTCTAGTCGGTGTGAAAGCACATAGCTCTTTTGTATTTTTATTATTTTTTTATTTTTTGAGTGTATTAAGCATTTTGATGTTATATTTTTTTTCCGGAGAAAATCCATTCCCTTTATAAAACGAAAGGGATTGATATATGACAAAATTATACAAAATATATGTAAATTTTAATTTAACTTCAAAGATACAACAAGAAAAAAAGATATCAAAAAGTGAAAACAAACTTAACATTTTAGAATTGCAAACTATGTCTGTATGTATGTATGTATGTCAGTTTTCTATATTTAACAAATTTCATTCTTTTCTTAAATATCTGTGGCAATATTTGATATATGAAAGCTTAAGTGGACTTAAGAAAATTAAGCATGTCTAACAAAAAAAAATTTATTTTTTTAAATTCCGTGGTATTTCATCGAAATAATGTAAGAAAATTCTCATTGAACTCTTCAATATTTTCCACTTTAACAGGTTTTTTTCTTCGCCTATAAAATTCTGCATATTATTAGTTAGGGAGTTTTGAGTTTCGTGTAACGATATGCAAAAAGAAAGGAGCACACGAAAGTGGCAATAAGTATTTAAGAATATTTGTATATCTTAGCGGTAGGGTTACAACCTAAAAATAAAATACAGTTTTGCTTAAGTCGACTTAAGCGATTATTACATATTGCCACATATATGTACATACACACATACATACATACATATACGAGTATATACTAAATTAAATAAATATATAGTTTTTAAGCGTATTTACGTGTTTAGTTTATAATTTTTGACGTTCCATATTCCAAATATTTATAATATATGTAGATAGAGATAGTGAGAGACGACAGTTAGATAGATAGCCAATGAAAGTAAGATAGATAGATATTTAAGTGTGAGTTGAGTCTAGAATTTTACAATAAAAATGTTTTTCTTTTTGATAAATTTTATTTATTATTAATTTTTTTTTTGTTTAATTTTAAGTATTTTTCTAATATCAATCAATAATTATGCAAAATCTTGATTAAATTTAAAATTTTCATTTTTTAAGCTTTTTGATTTTCGTAAGTTATTTAAAAACTAATGTTTTTCAAAAAAAAAAAAAAAAATGTGGGGGAAAGGGATAGAGGAAGGGATTGATTTTTTAAGTTTTTGAAACTTATTGTTTTCTTTTTTCTTTTTTAATCTCACAGATGACTATTTTAGGTTTTTATTTTTACAATATATATTGTTTTTTTGTCTTTCTTTTTTGTTTTGTAAACAAAATTTCTTTAAGAGCTTTTTATTCATTTATTTAATTTTTTATTTAAAACTTAATTTACTTTTAAATTAAGAACTAACTTGCTTTGTGTATGCGCTAGTAAAAAATACAATTTTTTTAAGCTTTCGAAACTAGTCGAAGAAAAAAAGGGTTTAATAAAATTATTTGATTTCAAACCAAAAAAAAAATACCAAGGAAATAATTTTTTTAATTTTAAATTTTTTTAAAAACAAAATATTTTTTTGGAAAGAAGAAAAGCTTTTTTAAAACAAAAGCTAAATCACTAATTTTCAAAAATTTATTCATTATATTTAAATTAATTAAAAGAAATAATCACTTTAATACACTTTTAAAGCTTTTCTAAAACAAAAGCTTAAATTAAAAGGCGTGCTATTTAAAAGAAAAAATAATAAGAATCCTTTCAAGGTCAATTTAAAAATATTCTTTTTAGCTAATGCTTTCAGTGAAAGCTTTAGGCAAAAATGGTTTGCAGCAAACATAAAAAAATAATAATAATTCAGTCCTATTTGGTTAAACAATTTAAAAACATTTAAAAGTTTTCTTAAAAATATTTTCATTTACACAAAAGCTTTAAACAACTTTTTTTTCAGTAGCTTTTAAAAGATGAAAAAATTTTGAATTTTAGCCTTCATCAAACTGTTGTTTTTTTTTATCAATTGAGCTCACTTAAAAACTCGTATTAACATTATGTTTAAGTTTTGTTGGAAACATAATAGATTGCTTTTAAACAAAAGTGCCCCGAAGCGTTTTCTTTTAATTTTTCTTAGATTATAATTTTTAATAATCGGCACATTTACTTTTTTTCTTTTTTTTAAATTATCATTTTACAATTTTTTTTTTAAATTTTTATATTTTTAGTTTCTTATTATTGTTATTTTGCGCTGGAAAGAGGAGGAGGAGCTTAAGGACGAGGATCGAAAAACTCTTAATTATAGATATTCCTGTTTGATTATTATATCATTATTCGTTGTTGGAGTTATTTTTTTGCTGGCCTTTGTAGCCAACACAACCGTGGTAGTGTTAGGAGGCGTTGTTGTCGTTTGATTTATGGAAGTATTTATGGTGTTGAGTGTATTTTTTGCTGATGCCGTTGTCGGGGCAAGTTTGTTGTCTACTTTGAAATGCCGTTTCTTGTCTACTTTGTGTGTATGATTTGGCGTTGGCGTTGGTGTTGGGGTTTGTTGTTGCTCATCTCCTTCATCGGAATTATCGTTTTCAGTGTGATGACCATCTTGCGATTGGCTGTCATTGTCATCATTATCCGAATTTCGCCTGCTGTGACCTTCTGAATTTGCAACGTTCCCGTTGGTTCCTCTATTGTTATCGTCATCAACGTCGTCGCCGTCGTCTTCATCTTCGCCGTCGTCATCATCATCTCCATCGCCATCATTGATTTCAGAATTCATTTTGGCTAAAGCATTGGAAGCTGACATTTGAGCTTTTTTCATAGAAGACTCATCACTGCTATTGCTGCTATCGAATAACTGACCAGCAGTGGCAGCAGAATCTGGTGATAAGGGTGTGGTAGCAGTGGGTGGTTTTGAGATAGTATTCGAATGCGGTGCTTGTACACGATCTAGATCTTCTTCGTCGTCTTCCTCTTCTTCAGCATCCATATCTTCGTCTTCGTCTTCGCCATTGTCTGCCTGTCGAACTTGAGCTTCGCTTTCACTATCACGTTCTCGTTCTCTTTCCTCGTATTCCTGCTCGGACTCGTCCGCTGGCTCAGTCCGCTTATCATCAATCATTTGTTGTCTGTCTTGCAGCAAGTCTTTTTGATTTTTTTCAATTTCTGATTTATGATGCTTTTCCCGTTCAACATCATCATCATCATCATCATCATGAGATCGTTTTTGATTTTGTGTAGTAGTGGACATTTGTCCCTCTATTTTATTGTGCTCATCCTCATTATTTTCATATTCTTGTTCGGACTGCCATGAATTGCCATTGGTGGCCACACCAATCTGCTCACCATGTTCCGACTGCGTACTTTCCACATTGGGCTGAGAGTTTTCGTTCGACAATCTCTGCTCCATAGTGGTTGTGGTGCTAGATTCATTGTCTTCCTCATTGTTATCCTCGTCCATGGAGTCGCTCAACTCCCTCTTGATCTGCCTTATGTTGTATTGGATTCTCTCATCGCACTGCATTTGAGCTTGTTCCTCGTCTTCTTGGTCTTCCCTTAGCTCTTTCTCTGTCAATTCTCGTTCATATATTTCGGGCTCCCTGCGCTGAGACTTTTTCAGAGGCACTCTTAGTATCATTTGATCATCACACTCTTTCCTTAATGCTTTCGTTATTAAGCCGTTACCAAGGCAGCCGATACCATTTAACGAGCTTATTGGCATCGGGCTTTGGATTTGCAAGCTCTCCAACTGTCGTTGGCAATGTTGCAATTCGGCTTGCAGTTTGACATTTTGTGTATTGCGCACTTCAATGAGTTCTTTTAGTTGTTGGTTTTGCAAGCGATAATGTTGGTTTTCGTTTAGAATTCTTTGTAGCATATTGAGCAAACGTTCTCTGTCTTTGGGTCGTGAGTCACGCAGCGTTTCGATGGCCAATTCCCAGGGTGTCAGCGTATTATTGCTGCTGTCGGCTTCGCCATCGTTGACACTTTCGTCATCGGTATCTGTGGACAATTCAAATTCACTATTCAAGGTTGTTGCTGAACGGCCGTTCTGCAAATGATGTTGATTCATAAATGCCTGGGGTGTGCGCAAATGAGGTTTGTCATGGATTGCTGCTGTTGCAGCCAAATTAGATGTATTTGTTTTTGTTGTTGTTGTTGCATTTGAGGCCACTGTCAAATTTGCTGACGAGGTTAAATTAAGGCCTGTCGGCGTATTTGCATTAGAAGACTGGGATGGTGAATGTTGCCGATGCTGTTGATGGTTAAAATTGGCTGTCAGAGGTTGTGGAGTATGATTACGTTGTTGTTGCTGTTGCTGCAGTTGTTGTGGCATCAAATGTTGTTGGTAATATCTTTGATTCTGTTTATAGTATTCATATTGCTGTTGATGATTTTGAGCTGCCGTCACTGTTTGTTGACTTTGCATTCCAGTCTGCGGATGTTGATTGTGTTGCGGCTGATGCTGAATGTGATGATGTTGATGCTGATGGTGATGTGAAGAATGCTTATTGGGAGCTGAGGTGGGGGCATGGGGTGGCGGTGTTGGTGTTCGCATTATATTATTTTGATTAATTAAATTTTTGCTTATGCGTATGCGTGCAGTTAGATGATCATTGTGCTGTGGTGGCTGCTGTTGACCACTGTTGCCTCCGCTGATGTTAGAATTATATGTTGCACAATTTGGCAGCAATTTACTGTGATGATTAACAGTGGCAATTATTGTTTGTGCATGTTGTTGTGGCTGCTGATTTTGATTTTGTGGTAAAGGCGATGTTGACGATGTTATTTCATTGGAGCCGCTGAATTCCTCAGGACTTCGAGAATTGTTGCAACTGCCACTGTTGCAATGTGTGTGTGGTGAAGGAGATTGTCTTATGTATGGCTGGGGTCCATGTACAGTTCCATGATGGCTGGATATTCGTTGTAGGTGTGTGGCTGTGGAGGGTGGTGGGTGTTGTTGATGTTGATGATGATGTAGTTGCTGTTGTTGTAGTTGCAGTTTTTGGGCAGGTATTAAAGCTTGTGGAGATGTGGTGGAGGATGTTAGGTTTGTTGGTGTTGTTGAGGTGGCTGAAGATGACGAAGAGGCTGCAGAAGTGGAAGATGAGTTTGAGTTTTGCAGGGAAAGACGTCGCGTCTGCAGCTCCATTTGATTGAGGTGTGTTGGAGGCAAGGGTTTGTGTCGACTTAAGGCTAATGGAGAGACTAAAGGCGTTGTGGGGGCTTCATTCTCCAGCAAAGGACCATTACAGCTCCGCCGATCGTCATCAGTCTGGTTGGGTAGGGGCGGGGGTGGGGATGTCATTTCACAAGGAGTGGGCGCCCTTTCTTGTTTTATTTGAATTTCAGTTTCACACAGGCCCGTTACAATGGGTTGTTGCTTGATTTGTTGCTGTTTCTGTGCCTGCAGCTTTTTCTGCATTTCCCTTTCCCTAATTTCACGTTCACGTTCACGTTCACGCTCACGTTCAAATCCTCTTTCTCGTTCTCTCGACCTTTCACGCTCTCTTATTCGTTCAATTTCACGTTCTCTCTCCCTTTCTATTCGCTCCCGTTCTCTAAGTTCTCTCTGCTCTTTTTCACGCTCTTGTGAGAGATGCGTTTTTCGAGGCGCCAATGCAACATTCGGTTGATACGTACGCTCGAAACGTTCACGATCTGTGGAGCGTACCACGCGCTCCGGATTTTGCAGCACTGGAGGCTCTTGACTTAAATAAGGAAGTGTAGATAAAGCTGCCACTGCCGCTGCATTGTAGGCAGCATGCATGAAAGTTTTAGGCTGAGGCCACGGCCGAAAGGCTGACATTTGACCAGCAGCCACCATTCTTTGCTGCTGCGCACAATGCGCATACATCAGAGACTGATAGTGTTGATATTCCAACTGATATGCTGATGCTTCGTCGAGTCCTTTGGACTTTTTTGACGATGGAATATCCAGCTGATCGCTGCGATGCTTAACAACGCTGGGTGGCAGGGGCTGATGAGGTGGTGGCGGTCCCAGACCCATTGATGGCACTAATAACGAATGGTCCATATGCATCTCGGCCTTTAATATTAAAAGAAAAATAAATATTAAAAAGAAGGAACTAATTATGGAATTTTATGGATGTAACTTAAAATAGAAAATATACAAGAAATAAAGTTTTTGACTGCAAACTATAAATAAAATATTATAATAAAATATTTGGTTTTTTGCAACGCTTCAAACGTGAAGCGCAAATTGCAGAGAGAATACTTTTATTTAAAATTCGAACACTCGTATGTTGTTTAGCTATTTACATTTACGAACATTAAACTAAACAATTGGGAGATTCAAAAGGTAGTCTAACCCCCTGTTTGTGTAAGACGTTTGAGTTAAAAATCTTGGCGTTTCTGTAATAGATTAAAGAAAAGTTGTACAAGTTTTCTATGGCTATGGCTATGGCTATGGTCTTATGGCGAATTACCTATACTAAAATACAGTATTGCCCCATAAGTTTGGTACGGACAGCTGTTTTGCGTGATTATGGTTGAATTGAAGCTTTACTTCGATAAAGAACTTGTATACTTGTTTTTGAAATCGGTTTTTGGGGCAAACTGTAAAAACGCTGTGCTTTCTTTTACTGCGAAGGTAATTGCAAATAATCGAGTCCTTAGAAACAATTAACTCTTTCACTACACTGGTTCTTCCTTCTCCTATCAAATTATTATTATTTTTTTTTGCTTTCTTTTTTCTCTCTCCATTTTGGCGCCATAACTGCAACATCAATTCGAAAACTATGAATCGTTTACGGCATCACTAATAAGTATAGATTTAACACATCCATGCAATTGACTAAAATCGTTGCTTTTCCTCTCTGCAGACATACACGTATGAATGTTTTCCAACATAAATATTCCTGCTGAAGATGATGATGATGTTGGCGTTGTTGGTCGCTCGCTCGTTCGTCTTTATGGCCTGTTACTTTGGAACCATTTAAATGCTTCTGGACTTAATTATACACACGATAGGAACTGCAGCCAGAGTTGTCTTACGCTTGCTTTGCATAATTGTTTCCAGTTGCAACGCCTGTTTAATTTTTTTTAATCGACCAGACAAATGATAGGTGTTATCGTTACCTAAAACGCAAATGCTTTAAACAAAACAAATTTTTGAATCTGAACTGCACAATAAATTAAAATTTGCCCGAACACAACAAACTGCAACCTACGAGTACTTAAGGCCGTGATACATTATCCTACACAGTCGTGCAATTTTTGAGAAAATACAACCCTGGTATGATGGAGTTTATGAAAATTTTCAAAAGACTATAACAATTCATCAGATCAGTAGTGCGATTAACTAATTTTTTTTAACGTTAAAATAATTATAAGGAAAATTTATCAAATTTGCTATTCACTAAATTTTTTTTAACGATATTCGCTGTAGATTAATGTCAGCTGTGTTGTTATTTAACGTTATTTAAGCGACAATAGTTCATGTGGTGTTAATTTTATCGACAAAAATCAACAGAAAATATCAGCTGCGTACTATCGATAAAAAGAAGTTACAGAATCACACAATCGTTATTGCAAGCGATAAAATGTATAGGCAAAAATTACGATTGTCGGATCGTTAAAAGTTACTGAATCGCACCACAGGGGGTCTACTCTGTATGTTATTCTCGAGTTTGCATGTAATTCGAGAATATTTTCTTTCGTTTCGAATTGCAGAGTAGACCCCCAGGGTTGTATTTTTTCCGTAGATCGTGAGATTATGTAGGATAGTGAGTCATGGCCTTTATTTTTAATATCTTAAAGTCCTAAATAACCATAACCGCTTTTCTTGACGAAAATCGGTTATTTAAAATCGCAAATAATCGATTTTGGTAAAAAAAAATTTTAAAATTATGTCGCTTAAGCTTTTTTTTGGCGTTTACGGTACGACATGTTGCAGTGTAGCTCCTTTTTTGCTTTCTTTTTTTTTTGGCGCACTTGGTCCTTTTAAAAGGACACTCCAATCGGAAAAAATTATATAAAATTTTTTTAGAAACTTTCATTTTTGAAACAAAAATTAAAATATAAAAAAAAATTTTCCGACGCTATCTGGGTTAAATGCTTTCAGTTAACGATATGTACATACAAATATTCATACGTTTTTTTTTTTCATTAAGCATGTGCGTTTGCTACTGGTTTTGCTTTTCGATTTCCTAATTCCAAAAATTCACATTTATTTACCAACGAATTTATTTAAAATCTATTTAATTGTCCTTATTGATGATGACTGCTTCGTTTGCTGTGGAAGTTTAATGACTTTATTAACTGGAGTAGAACAAATTTTAGTGGCATTTTATGATGATAAAGAATTATGTGACATTTATGAAAACCACATGACAACAATTTATAATGGAAACGAGTTTCTGTTGGAAATTATGTGGAAGCTCAAAGAAAATATGTACATATGTACATACAGATATTGAAAGAGACAATTGGAATTGTCACTACTCTAATGGATTTTATGAAAAATAATTTTTGAATTGGAGTACAGAGCAACAGCTAACATATATATATTTTTTTTATAAGACCCTGATTAAAGTAAATAAATAGTTTAAACTGAGTTCAAAGTTTTCAAATATTTTCCTGCAATTTCAATACCTTCTCAGTAGTGATAGTGATGTCATATAGAGTCGACTGAAGTGTCGTGGTTTTCTAAGGATTGTTTAAAAAGGATAGCAGATACTGGTTCGGAATCATTTAGTGGGTATCTATTTAAGTTTAACATTTATTAACGCACTATTAATCCCAAATTATTATTTTACTTTTTCAGATAAATATTTTTTTATTAAAAATACTTTGAAATTGATTAGTCCTAGTTTATACTATGAAAGTCTTATTGTTAAGCTGATCAGTTTGTAGGAAAGAGAGAGAGAGAGAGACGAAGGGTAAAGAAACGAGTACTCAGCTTCATGTACTGTCAAGACGTCTTACTTTCTCATTCGTAATGATAAAAAAACATACATGCATTCACAAAACTACATATAAAAAATATGAGCTGAAAAATAAGACTTGTATTGTGTGAACGCCGATGAAAGTTCAAAGGAGAATAAGTGATGACTAGCAATAAGATTTGACTAGTGTGAGCTGGGACTTATTGAGGGTTTAGCTGGAGCCTATGCGCATTTCGCTGTTGCTAATGCAGATCATCAGGAAACCTTTACCCAAAAATTTCTTAGAACTACTAGAGTTAGTCCTAGTTTACACTATGCAAGTCTTATTGCTAAGCTGATTATTTTGAGGGACAGAGAGAGAAACCAGGGGAACAACTAACAAACTAATCAGCTTAGCAATAAGACTTGCAATAGTGTAAACTAGGATTTATTATTGTGAGATAAATATTATCAGCTGCTTCTGCTCATTTTAACTTGGTAGCACTAAATTTAGTACAGCCAAAAACAAGGTTGCATTTCATAAAATCAATTAAAAAAAGGGTTTTAAAAGTTGGTTTTAACAAAATCATTTTGTATGGTACTCGTAAAACCAGGATTTAACAATTGCTTTTAACGTTAAAAGCAACATTTATTAAAACCATGTCCGAGTGAAAACACTAATGCTCTCATTAGAGCTCTTGATGCCGCCAATATGGTGAAGTTGAATTGTATTTTGACATGCATTCAATATCTGAGCCTGCTTTATATTCTATTATATCTTCGAACATGTTTGCATCCATGGAAACAAAATGGCTGCTAAATGTGCCAGAACAGGAACGCCCTGTTCTCACAGTTCTATCTGTGTTGCCATAATTGAGTTGCAAAGCAGACTCAATTATAGATGGTAACCGAACTTCATTCAGTTGTCTTGCCAACTGTCAACTCAAGCCAAATTAAAATTAGTATCACATATGGCAACTTTTAGAACGGAACATCATGCAATGCCTTCATCATCACCATTCTGTATGTACTACATTGTATCAATCTCTTATTACATATTTCTAAAGCAGAAAAATAGGATTCCCTCATTTTGCAGCCACTTACTGTAGATATTACAATTAAATAAATGTTGAAGGTGCTGTTTGACCTTTTTGCTGCAGCTTCTTGCTGTATAAGATTTCCTATATGAGTGCTAAGAGATTTTTATTTACACATTTTATGTTTTATACATTTCAATGCAATGAACAGACAGTCAATTGCTTACAAGTATGACGTTTTTCCGCTGCCACTTTTTTTATCTTTTAACAGACGACAACAGAGTTGAGACGTGAAAACTGATGATGATGATGATGATGATGATGCTGTTGATGAAGTGGAGGGCAACGAGGACAACGACAGTATGGCTGTTGTTGCTGCATGTGTCATGAGCCCGTTATGCCATTATGGTTTGTAGAGCAATTTGAGATAAAATAAAAATAAAAGCAAGACCAACAGCAACGCAAATATTGTTGCGTCTTGTTGCTGTTGGTGGCAAAAAGTCGGGCAACCTCAACCTAATCCAAGGAGTGTTTTCGAAGTCATTCATGCATGACAAATTGCATTTGCCATATTGGTAAGGCACACATGTGTGGGGACTTGTGTTGTACGTACATACATTTTTTTTCTCATTTCATAAATATATATATATATATCAAGTTGGTTCGGAATTGGTTGGATATGAAGGCAGCTCACTGCGCTGAGTTTCAAAATTATTTTAAGGGAATTTATTTTTAAATGCAACGAAAACATTAAGAATATGATTTTTTTTTTGGCAATAATTGAGTGAGTGGTTTATTTACCCAAAAATGTTGCACAACTAATAACGTAAATAAAATTTAAAATTTATTTAAATTCACAAAGAACAAGTATTTATACAAAAAAAAAAAATCAAAAAACCCAACTGCGACCAACTTTGAACTGTTAAATATCCTAAATGGTTATTCGAAATGAAAAATCATAAGAGAAACCTAAACATGATTTTAAAATACCTTGACGAATGATACCCATATTGATATAGTTTGTCGACTTTTTATTTTTTTCGTATTTACAAAATGGCGTCTGTTGGCCGCCATATTGAATTTTGACAACTGACATATCGCTATTAAGACAAATCGAATGACTTAAGAATCATCGAAATCGATCCACGCGTTCGGTTTATATAGTGCCGGAAAGGAACACACATACATACATACATGCATACATACCTACATACATACATTTGCGTTGCGCAATCGGGTAAAAATTATATTCGCTTTGGTTACAGCTTTAAACTAGCTTCTCCACTCCCAGCCTCACTCTGATGTCCTGGAATTCATATTATCTCGATGTCTCTATAAAACCTGTGTGAGTTCATCTAATATTTTGCATTGAAGGAAACTTCGAGATTGAACCATGATTTAGAAACAATTTTGATACCTTTTAGGCCCATAAAAGCGACTTGGCGCAGTTTTGGGGATTTTTGTAACCCTTTACCTTTACTTTTTACCCTGAAGACATCTGCCTCCTAATAGACATATCCGAGTGTATGTAGAAATATATAAGAGAATAATGATGCATCCTTGGCCAATTTGAATAATAATACTCCATATTTTATTTATTTTAGAATTAGAAAAATTGCCACAAAATTTAACTTATCATAGCAGCTTTCTTGTTGCAAGTGGCAGTAGTGATTAATACTTTCTGGCATTTTCCGAGAGAAGGAAATTGTCCGGCCGTGTCTTCTTATACGAGTAGAGAAATATAAAAGAGCGATTGATTGATCACACACATACATACATATGTATATGTAGTATATGTAGCTATGTACATATGTACATATTTATGTATGTATTTTTAGACATATCCCACCCAGTTGACCAAATCGTCGCAAACGACATTGTCTTCGACGATTAATGTACGATATTTCGTCTATCGATTATGTTTTCTAATCGACAACTTAAAGGAAATCGTCGTGCATGACTATCTGAGCGACAATGTCACACGTTTTGTCTTCAATAAAACTTTGTTGAGGACAATCTGAGTGACAATGTCCGTCGTTTTGTCATCAATAAAGCCGTGTCGACGACACTCTGACTTTGTTAAGGACAATCTGAGTGTCAGTGTCATAAGTTTTGTCTTCAATAGAGCAGTGTTAACGTCAATCTGAGCGACATTGTCGCTCATCTCGTCTTGTGTGACCTCGCCGCCATTTGTATGAAAATTTCGTCGACGATTTGTATGGACGACTTACCATTGTCTTCTACCCGTCGTCAAAGATGTCTTAAGGACGTGGTCAACTGGGCAGCTGGCGAGATTGCCTTGCACGACATTGTCATCTATCATTCTTGTACGACTTATCCTTTGTTACATATTTAGTTTTTTTTTAGTAGAGAAAATTTAAAGGAAATCGACAATCTGAGTGACAATATCTTGAATGTTGTCTTCATTTAAACACTTTTGATAATCTGAGCGATGACAATCAGAGCGACAAGTCGTGTGTTCTGTCTTCAAACAAACACAAGCATCTTTTGACCTCTTGTTGACAAAGTTTTAGGTGTTGTTGTTGTTGTATCCAGGTGGTAAGCGCGAAAATTTATAAACATAAAGCCTCAGTTTAGTCAATAAACAAAAATAAAATAACATTTTTGTGCCAAAAAAATTAAAAATTAAAGCCTCTTCTATTCTATGAGTGACATTGTGGTCGTGCATGATTTTGTAGACATTAGTTACAAAAATTTCGACAACGATTTATTTGGGCTGTCGTCAATATGTCTTCCACGAGCTTTTTATTGTATTGTACCCATCCATCATTAAAGCAGCAACGTTCAAGCCATATGCACAATGTGCAAACTTTTACAAAAGAGCTTTTGTGCTTCACACCGGCGAGAGTACAACATCCACAACAACAACGCAACAGACAGCAATGCTTGCTCTTACTTTGCAAGGAAACAAGAAAAAATTTAAGAGCTTTCAAAGCTGTTTAATTTAAATGCAAATATCAGTGTATGTGTGTTTGAAAGTAGCTGCTTTAAAAGCATGGCCAACTGGGATACTTGTATGGTTCTAAATAGAGATGGGCGCGTGTTGTGATTTTTTTTCGTGACACGAACACGCACGACTCAACACGAAGTGTTCGTGATAAAAAAATCTGATTTCGTGTGTATTCGGGTCGTTTCGTGTTGAGCAAAATTGACACGATTTTAGATGTAAAATATGTATGAATGAATTTCCAGTAGAGAAAAAATTTAATATTTTTTATCGTCAAACACACAACACCAGCATATGTATATGTAGATATTGTATGGGCCTGTAATGCTTAAAGTTCTGTACGTAAACCGATAATATCAGCCAACTCGGTGTCATATTTTAAAAAGCGACCCTTGAAAAGAATCAATTAAATCTTCTGATTTTCAATACCATACCAATAATATTTCGTGCATGTTGTGCAGTATCGTGTTGAGAAAAATGTTCGCGTGCGTGTTAAGCGTCTTGGTATTCGTGTTCGTGTGGTGTTGGAAAAATTCGACACGCGCCCATCTCTAGTTCTAAGCAAAACTATTGGCTTGGTTTAACTTTTGGAGTTGAATTGATATAAATTGAAATTGATGAGGTTGGTGGAAAAATAAATATGTGCACAACTTATTTATGGAATTTGGAAGTTTGTTTGAGTGTTTCTTCGTCTGCTTATCTTTGACTATTTGCGGTTGAAATGATAATGATGATGATGGCTTTGATTTGTTTGGGATCGTTTAACATTGGTTGGTTGGGTTGTTCATGACTTGTAGTGTTGAACATCATTCGTTCGTTCGTTCGTCTTATGAATCTGTGTAAACAAGTATGCTGTTACTGTTTCTTACTATATTTATTATTATGTACATAGTTGTTGTTGTAGCTTTTTGTGTTTTGGGTACGACATTGATCGTGTTAGGTGCAGCACTTGAAGATCATTGTTAAATTATAAACATGCACATATTCACACAAAACAAAAAAAAATAAAATGTTTGTATGTGCATTTACTTTGAGTTGCATCTAAATCTAAAAAAATCTTTTTTTTTTCAGTTTTTCTTTGTGTTGGCCTAAAGAAATTTTTCGTCAAATTAGGAAGCCATTGTGTGTTTAGGCGTGTTTGTATTCGTAAACGAAACGATACGTACACACTACCTATAACGATTTGGCTGCTGATGTTTTAGAAAGATTGTTATTGCAGCGGTAGTTAATGTCAATTGGTCATGTTTATGACCCATTAACGGTAAAATTGATTTTGACTGTTTTTGGCTAAAAGTTCCTTCTTTATTTATTTCGGTTTTGATAGAAACAACAATAAAAAAATAAAAGAAAATATATAATAATATTCTTACATTGATTTTGCTTGATTCCAAGCGTATTTGGGTTAAAACAAAAAATGCGTTTGATAAATAAGAAGAAACAATAACTGCTAATGGAAGACGGCTTTTCCGCACGCAAAATTTACTTTGCAAAGTCTTGAGTTTATATTAATAATTAAACGAAAATTTATAGGCCGTAATATAGTATTAAATTGCGGACTTCTTATTTAAAAGTTTTATATGTTTCATGTTACATCACTGTTGCCAGCTTAAAATATATTTTCTTATATCTTAGAGTGGCCATATTTTGTATTCTTTTAACATTTAAAATTAACCCAGCAAAGAATTTAAAAACTAAAATATGTATAAAAAAACACCAATTATTATTAATTAAGAAAAAACATTTTACTGAAAAACTTAAGAATAAATTGGAATAATTAGTGCTTTAAAAATGTTTTTTAATCACAATGGACCCAATTGGGTCTCCGAGTGGAGATGCGGTATAGCACCACACTTCCTAGCCTAACCTAAAAAATTTTACACCTAATTGTAACAATTCCCAAAAAAACACACCAATTAAAATATTTTTTGATTGCAGTTTTGTTCACATACCCAGCAAAAAATTACACATTACCATCAGAACTACTTGCCATATAATAATGACTTACTTTTCTGATTATCAACTTTCATTACTCGCTTACAAATCACATTACCTAAAATTTAAAAAAATTATGTACAAGTTGGTAAATGAGGAGAATAATTTTTTTAGATTAAATAGATTACGTGAACAAGTTGCCAAATAAAATAAATTCAGTAAAGTGCGACTTTGACTCGCGCACGAAGGGTTCCGTACGTTGGGCTTTGAGCATTTTTTAATACAGTGTTTTTTACGTTTTTTCAGCTGAAATAGTGTTTTTTTATTATTTTTCTCTTTTTTCTCGTTTTAACGATTTTTTAAATTTTGGCGATTTTTTTTAATTTTGGCGATTTTTTTTTTAATTTTGACAATTTTTTTCATTTTGGCGATTTTTTTTTCATTTTGGCGGTTTTTTTCATTTTGGCGATTTTTTTTCATTTTGGCGATTTTTTCATTTAGGCGATTTTTTTTCATTTTGGCGATTTTTTCATTTTGGCGATTTTTTCGGTTTTTCGCGATTTATTTTCGATTTAGAAATTTTTTTAATTTGGTGCTTTTTTCGTTTTGGCGATTTTTTTTTGATTTTAACGATTTTTTTCGGTTTGGCGATTTTATAATTTTGAGATTTTTTTGTTTTACCGTTTTTGAAAATTTCAGGAAGTTTGCTCTTACGGTTTCCAAGATACAGCAAGTTTTCAAAATTACATAGTCGAAATTACATTAACTGATGGTACACCCTTTAATTAAATTTTTTTAAATTTTAGTGTTAATTGTTGTAGTCTGTATAAAAATACACTAACTTTACAAATTTCAAGTGTATATACATACAATTGTATGTATATTACATTTGATTTAAACATTTTTCGTTGCTCATTTTGGCACACCCTTTAATTTCCAACTCTCATGTATTTGTTGTTGTAGCGGCCAAGGGTCCCATGTAATATACATACAATTGTATGTATGTATGTATATTACATGGGATTTTAAAATTTTTCGTTGCTCGTTTTGGCACACCCTTTAATTTCCAACTCTCATGTATTTGTTGTTGTAGCGGCCAAGGGTCTACACACTCTGTCCAAATTTCAGGTCCGTAGCTCTTACGGTTCTCGAGAAAATACCCTGTGACGGACAGACGGACAGACGGCCAGACGGACAGACGGACAGACGGCCAGACGGACAGACGGACAGCGTAGCGAAAACAATAGGGTTCCTTTTTCACCTTTGGTGTACGGAACCCTAAAAAGTAAGTACTTCTCAAGAATCGATTATTTTAGTCTCAAACCTTGTTAAAATCATTACATTTTGCTAGGTATTTTTAAAAACATTTTGTCTTTTTTTCTATCTATTTCTGGCAACACACAATATGTAATGGTAGGTACAGACTTAGCAACGTGTTTATGCAACCATTGTCGGTAGCATAGTCTGTAGTCTTGTTTATGGTTGCATTCGAAGTTTCGAAAATATCAAAATGTTTTGATGTTTATGGGTTGCATTGTAGGTTACAGTGTGTGTGTCAAAATATTCGAAAACGTGTTGCGTAAGCAAGTTGCAAAGTCTGTACCTACCATTAAGGACAATTATACGTAAACAGCGTTGCCAGTAATAAAAATGTAAGTGTTGCCAGTAAGAAATATGTTACAAAATTTCCCATAAAAAACATTTTCTTCTTATTATCTTTATCATTGAAAAATCCAATAATATCATTTCTTAATTTTTCGATCAGCAGTTTTAATTTATTTTGCAGTCATGGAAAAAATGTATTTGTGCACTAGTTATAACTTAACACGAGCTCTTTAACATTCACATTCACATCACACTCACGCTCGCTCACGTGCATGAGATAGATTATAAGCGATAATACAAAATCTTGCTGGATTTACATACATACGAGTGCATACAAGTTTACGAGTACATAAATTTTTTTAACTCAATGCACTTAGTCCACTTAGTTCCAGTTTTTGTATCCCCTCCAAAAAATAGGATTTTTCAAGGTCCTTAAAATAGTTATTTGTTTGGTCAATAATTTCATCCTTGGAGCTAAATCTCTTTCCATCGAGCCATTTCTTTAGGTTTAGAAATAGGAAGTAGTCACCAGGGGCTAAATCTGGCGAATAGGGCGGATGAAGGAGCAATTTGAAGCCCAATTAATGGATTTTTGTCATGGAAACTGCACGTAATCATTCGAAATATAAACCACGGAGCCATGTGGGATGTTTATGGCATCAACAATCTCACGCACTTTTACGCTTCGATCGGTCAATATCATATCGTGGATTTTTTCGACATTTCTGGGTGCACTGGCCTCAATTGGCGGTCCAGAACGTCCAGCGTCATTTGTACTTGTGCCACCACAACGAAAATCAGTAAACCACTGTTTTTACCATTGAAATCGATGGTGCAGAGTCCTCATAGTATTTATCGAGCTTAACCTTGGTTTGATTGACGTTTTTTTTTTCGCAAAAAATAATGTTTAATGAGCGTTTGAAATTCACTTTTTTCCATTTTTAGAAAAATACACGAGGTTGTATGTTTTGAACAGCTGTTAAACGCAAAGTAAATGACGACACTTGTTCATAATTTTACTGTAGTCTATTAACAGGTGGTACTTGATGGCAACAGTGTTGCATTTCATATAACCACGAGGGAAGTTCGAAAAGTCACGGACTTATTGATCCGCCCTCGTATTTGTACATGTATTTAATAATCCATTTTTATTATTTTATTTTCTAAATCTTAATCATAATCTTTACCTTAGGCCAATGACTCATCCATAACTGTCGTAGCGGTAAAATTCTTTTAATTTTATGCCTTAAACAAATAATTTTTCAGCCAGATTTCTTGTTTGGCCTAAGATTGACTTAATTTTCTAAGTTTGCTCATACAGAACATACAACATACATATAGTGGAGTACTCTTAAATTCGTTTTTCTTCTTACAAAGTAATATGTACAAAGATTAAAGAGTTTCATTTATATTTTATCACCCTTGGGTTACTTTATTGAATATATAATTTATTTAAAAAAATAAAATAAAACTCAAGAAAAGCTCCTTTGTTAACAAAAGATATTTATCATAAATAGAGTTAAAAACGTCAGCAGAAACGACCGCAAAATTAAACTGATATATGGCAAATTTTCATCTATAATAGTTAATCAAGGAGACCGGAATGTCTGCTCAACAACAAGGCCCAGCAACTAGTGGCACACACAAAATACTAAGTTGGCCAAATATTACATAAACGCTGAACCATTAGTGACTATTACGAGAAAAAACATAAATAAGCGGATCGACGGCATTTTATATAGCACATCAAGGCAACAAACATCGTTTCCATTGAGAGTTGAAAATAATTAAATTTTACATAAAAAAAAAAATTCAAAATAACACAAATCTGTATTTAGATCAGGCATCCTTACAGGGCTGCCAGATTCACCGTTTCGGGCAAAACAAGAAAACAAGTTAGAAAATAAAATCCTTGCAACATGGACAATATGTAAAATAGTAAATGTAATGTAAAGTAACTGCAACAGTAGGAAACAGCTGATTAGGGTTTGGGATTTCCCGGACTTTTGCACTTCCCGGGAAACGGGAATTAAAAAATCAAGTTCCCGGGAATTCCCGGGAAAAGCTAATTTTCTCAATTAAATACATTTATTAAATGAAATTTGGTGAAATTTCGATTGTTTTATTAATGTAAGCAGTTCTAAGACAAATTTTTAAGAATTTTTATTTGAATTTAAGCAAATTGGATAAAGTTATTACACAGCAAAAGATCATATAAAAACCAATTGACGACTGTTACCACAATTAGTAGACAATTTTCTAATAAAACCTACCTTCATTTTAATAAGAATTTGCCTTGCTTGTTTCTCATTCTTTTTGAAAAAGTTCCAAGCGGTTTCTTATCGTTAAGTACAAGCAGGTTACAGTACCATACTGCGCTCCGCTGAATTTTGAATACCCTGAGCCACAGTATGTCTAAGTGTCTTTAATTTTTCATTTTATTTCTCCTAAAATATTTTCTTCAGGGTTTCCATAATAGCGTCTACTTGTAATAAATTTAAGTTTTGTCAACTCAGAGTTCTTACAGCTTAAAATTTTCACTACACTTTTCAAAATTTGTTCACTAATTCGGCGAAAAATCACTTCAAGTTCGCTTAGCATCGAATTATTTACTTTAGGAAACGATTATATCATTGCAATCATTGATACTTATACAATTTATTCCACTTTTTTTTTTAGGAGATATGGTATGACCTCAATTTAATGGAATTTTTATGAAATTTCAGACTAGATTTGAATAGTACAGTAACATTTAAAACAAAAACTCAATTTAAATTTTAAGATTAAAAAATTTCCTTCGAACAAGGTATATGTAAGTGTTTAAACAGACGATGATAAACGTGTCAACGTTCGTGTAAATTTGGTCATACAATCATTCAAACGAACTTTTGAAATATATAAAAAAATAATAAGTTTTTATATTAAAGTAAAATTGGATTATAAATTATAAATGAAATAACATGCACTTTAAATTTTCCGTTTTATATTAGACAGACATTTCCCGGGATTTCCCGCCCGGGAATTCCCGTTTCCCAAACCCTACAGCTGATCGATATTGTTATGTGAAAAGTAATGAAAATGATTATAGAGATGTAATGTAACGTAACCTACTTTTCACATAAAAAAATCTATCTATTTATATCTATATCTATTTTTAACCTTTTTACCAAATACATATTTTTACCACACTTTGTCAAAACTTGTGGCATTCTTAGAAATTTTCAACAAATGGTGTAATAGTGTAAGTCTCTCTCTCATCTTTATTTGCAGTACAGTGGGCAAAAGTAAAAAACGAAATAAATAGTTTATGATCATACTACAAAAAAAAAAAAAAGAAAAACACAAAATGCATAATAAGAAAAAGGTTGCAAAAAAAAAAAACAAAAAATTACAACTATTGTTGACATTCACATGATCATTAGTAAATATGTATTATCATTACCATTGTTGTTTAGTTGGTTCCAAACGAAGCATCTTTGATGGTCTAGGAGTTTGAGCATTTTCAAAGTAATTTGACTGACTAGAAAAACTAAAAGGATGATGATTTTTTTTTTGTTTGAAGCTTCAACTTGGCTCATTTTCATTGTCGTTGACATTGTCATTGACCATGATGCATACTGCTTTCTTGCCACAGATACAATATAACCATCATCAACATATACGGCCGTGTACTCGTATATGACAACAGCAATCCATGGCGTAGCATTGGCGTTTCAAACAATAAAGGTTTGTCTTGACTGTTATTTTAAATGATTATGATTAAAAAGATTTGTGGTTATGGGCTTAGAGATGGCCTTTTTTTTCTTCTTTCATTTGTTCTTTTGTCATGTTGTTAAATTTTCTAGGAGTTTTTCTCTATATTTTTTTTTCTTCTTTTATTTTGTTTTGAGGCAGACTTTGTTTTGTCGTAGAAACAATCAAGGTGCGGTTTTTACAAATTACTGGCTGGTAAAAAAAAAAATATACACACATACATATGTATGTATGTAAAAAAATGGAGGTAAAATAGTTTAAATTGATTTGTTTATTTATTTTTTTGATTGCAGTCTAGAGTTAACATCAAAAGGTTTGTTTGGACATTTGTTATTGGGGCAATAAATACTTCGTAATTGATTTGATTAAATTGTTTAACTGAAACATTTTCCAGTTAAATTCATCACTAATTAATTGATTACAAAATAGATAGAAAGATTTGGATTCAAGTTCGGAGTACTTTTCTTTTTAGGGTTCCGTACAGCAAAGTTAAAAAGGAACCCTTCTGTCCATCTGTCCATATATACGTCTGTCCGTCATAGGCTATTTTCTGGAGAAACGTAAGAGCTACGAACCTGAAATTTTCGCAGAATATGCAAAATTTTGGCCGCTACAACATATAATATAATAATATATGATAGTAAAAACTTATAGGGTGTTCTAAAGCGATCAACGAAACATGCTGAAATCCTAATGTAATATACATATACATCCATATGTACATATATAGACACTTGAAATTTTCAAAGTTAGTGTATTTTTATGCAGAATACATCAATTAACAACGCAATTAAAAAAATTCAAATTAAAGGGTATTCTATAACTTAATGTAATTTTGACAACTTGCTGTATCTTGGAAACCGTAAGAGGCAAACTATTGAAATTTTCAGAAACGCTATAACTAACAAATCCCATATAAAAAAAATCACCGAAATAAAAAAAGCGCCAAAACTAAAAAATCGCTAAGACTAAAATAAGTCGATAAAATCCCAAATATCGCACACTAAACTAAAACACTAAAACTAAAAAAACGCCCACTTCTTGAAATTTTCAAAAACGCTAAAACTAAAAAATTCAAAAATCGGCGAAAAAAATGGTCAAAAACCCAAAAAAAATCGCAAAAACGAAAAAAGCGCTAAAACTAAAAAATCGCTGAAACTAAAATAAATCGTTAAAACCCGAAAAAATCGTAGAAACGAAAAAAACGCTAAAACTAAAAAACACCGAAGCCCGAAAAAAATCAGAAAAACGAAAAAAAAGCACCAAAAACCGAAAAAAAAGGTTTACTGGGTACTTAACATTTTAAAGTCTCCGAGTGGAGGTGCGTTGTAGCACCATCCTTCCACCATTAAAAAAAATTATACATCAGGAAAGATATTCGATTATATAGGCTAAATTTCGTATTACAAAAGTACAAAAGTAGTGTCCGCACGGAAACCTGCGTGTGCGAGTCAAAGTCGCACTTTACTGAATTGATTATAGCTGGTATTGATGAAATTCGACTCAACAAATCCTAAGAAATTACTTATTATCGCAAATGTTACATGTGAAACATTCGGTTTACAATGTAACAGCGATATAACAAAAGTTATCAAAGAACATACAGCTTCTTATAGTCATTAAATAAGAACACCACGCATTTTTTTAAATCTGTATTAGTGTCCCTTTGTATCAGTGTTGTGGGAAAGTTCAAGCGATAGACTCACTGAACTACACCGGCTTCAGAGGATACTAATCCTAATGTTAAAATAACCAATAAAATGGCTACTAAGCACAGCTTTGAAAATTAAATATATCACATTGACACCAGAGGAGCTGCAAGACTGCATTAAAAAAAATGACAAAAGCAGAGTGTTGTAAGATAATGAAATTTTCCTCTATCTGTTCCTTCACCATCTGCCTTCTCTATAACTATCCCTTTCCTAAGGAAGGTAACGGCTAATAATAGTAGTAGGCATTCATTGACTGAGTGTTACTTCTCTTTATAAAAAAATATCCGTACCATATGAAGTCCAGGGAAAGGAATATTGTTTCCTAAATAAGAATCATCCAAACTTGCCATAACTTCCAAAAAAGATTAAGCGATATATATGTATAATTTGATAAGGCTAAAGTTGGTATTGCTTTGTAAGCTAAATTTCATGTGATAATTATTAATGAACAAATAACACCAAAGTTAATTGTAAATATTCTTACAAACACGTAGTAGAACGGAACAACTAGCTGTTTTCGAAGGCCTACTACACCTTCATCATCAGCGTTCTTTGTGTTTGGTCCACTGTGTGTGGTGTCAGTTGATCTATATTTCTCCTTTATATACTCAGCCATTATTGCAAATGGAATATGTGAATTGTTTTGATTCATCGTATTCAATTTGCTGAAAGCCTTTTTTGTAATGAAAGCTCAATTTTAATTAACATCTCTAAATTTACAAAAGTCTTGCCATTGTCAGGCTAAAGTTCATATAACTTTGTAAGCCAAATTAAATGTGATAATTATTAATGAACAAATAATGTTTTGAAGTATGAATACAAGTGACAACGATTTTTAACTCTTTTTCTAAAAAATTTAAAAGAAATGATTTCATTAAATTATCGTGTTTTTCTTTTTAACCCCCGACCAAAAAAAGGGGTGTTGTAAGTTTGTATTGTGTGTTTGTGTATCTGTGTATCTGTCCGTGTCCACGTGCAGCCCAAACGGCTGGACCGATTTTGATTTAGTTTTCTCTGTTCGAAAGGTGACTTGATCGAGATGGTTCTTAACCATGTTTGAAGGAAATCGGCCCAGCCGTTTAGAAGATGTCACATCTTTTTTTAGATATATCGGGGATTTTTAAAATTTTTAATTTTTGTTTATATTTTTATTTATATGTATGTATGTATGTATGTATGTAAAAAATAATAAACTGTCTGCTGATGAGCTTTTGGTCGTCAAACAATGTTGTGAATAAGTAAATTTTTTTCGAGTGAAAAATACTTAGAAATTCATTTGCAATTGAAATTAAACATATTAATGGACATAGTTTTTCTCATACGAGTATATGTATTTTTATTTTTTTTTTTTGCTATAAACTTTTAAAACATTTCTTTTGCCAAAAATCGTACACATTTCGAACTGAGCGGCACTTTTATAAAAAATTCATGTAAAATAAGGCGTTTAAGGAACTCAATGAACATCTTCTCTGCATGCATTATTAGGAGGTGTTTCTTAAATTTTATAACACCCCAATATGTCTCACCGTAATAGGAAACAACGAAAATACTTTGTACATACTCGTACAAAAAACTTATAACAAAAGATAGCAGCAATAAGCAGAATGAAAAAAAGAAAAACCTTTTACATCAAATATGACTGACATTTTGACATCTCTAGAGGCGCTCTATAGAGATGCATGTTTAAAGTAGTTATAAGTACCTCAAACAACTTTGTATTCATATTAAAAAGAATAAAAAATAAAAAATAAAAATCATAATGCACAGGAAAATAACCAAGAATTTTAAAGAAATCATAAAAATATATGAAAATGTGTAGCATTTTTGCGTTTAATTCAAATATTTCTTTTTATAAGCCAGTTGTTTTTGCTGCTTTTGTTCATAATTACAAATATTGCCATAATTTATTATTCTTTTTTTTATAGTTTTACAATCTTAAATTATAATCTTTGAAAGCAACGGCAGGCAGCAGCCAGCCTGCAACCGAACAAAAAATAAAGAAAGAAAACTATGTACACGAATCCATTAATAGTTGTTTCTTTTGGCGAAATTTTTTCTATATTATTCTGTTAACTTTGTAAGTGTTATAAAAAAAAAGAAAACCAAAAAAAAACTGCATTTAAGCTTCTGCTGCATGCACACATATTGAGTCTCAAAGAACCATTAATCATTCCACTTGTCTGAGAATGCGTTAACAATTTACAGAAATTGGCTACTGTTTTGCACTTTAGATAAAAGCGCTGTGTGAACACGCACTAATCCACACACACACACACACACACACACACACACATAGATAAATGTGTACAAGCATGTATGCAAAGTGAGTAAGGAAGGACAGCTGGTGACCTGTAAAGCTTTCTTGGTGGTATAAATATATAAAAGGTGCTTTTAAAAACTCTTTCAAACCCTTGTTCTCTGTTACAAGTCCTCAAAGAAAAATCCTGGTTTAGGTGATAATATTCAGGGTAATTATGAATAAAATTCCGCGAGAAATCTCTCCCTTTCACAATTAGAATTCTTTGTTTTCCCTATTACTTGCTATTAGTTGGTATTGTTCCCCGGGAAAAATTTCTCGCGGAATTTTATTCATAATTAACCTGAATATTATCACCTCCAACAGGATTTTTCTTTGCGGACATAGAACAAGGGCTTGAAAGAGCTTTTGAAAGCACCTTTTATAGGTATATTTATACCACCAAGAAATCTTTACAGTACACCCGCTGTCCTTCCTTATTCACTTTACATCAGCTACGTCCAAGTTATGCATAATGTGCAAACTTTTACAAAAGAGATTTTGTGCTTTCACACCGGCGAGAGTACAACATCCACAACAAACACAACACATCAGACACCAATGCTTGCTCTTAAGCTGGATTCACCCATTGTTTCGGAACAAAATTTTTGTCCGGACAAAATTTTTTTAATATGTAGTTTGACGTTTCTCTTTTTGAGAGAGAGAGAGAAGAAGAGAACAAATTTTGTTCGGAACATTTTCTACTTGAATTGGTTTAATTTTAATTTTTGTCCGGACAAAATCGAACTGAGCTGCCAACTTTTTTAATTTTTCAGCCAAAGTTGAACTGAGCTGCCACATCATGTTATATGAATAATAAAAGCACAGAGTGTACTTGTATTTATTACAATAGAAGTAAAGAAAAATTAAGAAAAACATCCAAATGTATGGAGTTGAACGAAACCATTGCAGTAAACAATTAAAAAGATATGTATGACACAGCAAATTGTAATCATTTGCCGCTGTGCTGCCACTTGCAAAATTAATACGCATCGTTTACACACGTATTTCATATGGTAGCTTTGATTTTCCAGACAAAATGTTCGAAATGGATGAATCGTCTTGCAAAAAACTCTCAGTAAAAAACATTTTCTCCAAACAAAACTTTTGTTCCGAAACAATGGGTGAATTCACCTTTACTTTGCAAAGAAACAAGAACAAATTTAAGAGCTTTCAAAGCTGTTTACCTCAAATGCAAATATCAGTGTATGTGTGTTTAAACGTAGCTGCTTTACATACATACAATTCTGATCGTTGCACAGTGGGATTTAATGTTAAAATTTTTTTCTTTTTTAAAATAAACTTAATGCAATCTGCAATATAACAACTTTGTATAAATAAAAACAATTTTACAAGCCAAATATCGAGTCAAAGCTTAAACGACACATTTTTAGACCCCGTTTTTTTCGACGTAAATCGATAATTTACGATCGCAAATAATCGATTTTTGTCAAAAATTAACTTCAAAAAGTATGCCGCTTAAGCTTTATTGGCGGTAATGGTGCGATATGTTAATAAAAAAATTATTAACGGTATCAAAATATGAGACTATTTATTGACTTTTAATATTTTTAGGGTTTCGTGCACCAATAATGAAAAGGTCCCTATCACTTGGGGACCGATTACGTGACTGGTCTTTTGTCAGTTCTATTTCCTGCAGGGAAGTTTTAGCGTGAAATAAACGTGAAGTTGATGAGATTTTTGAAATGAAAATGATGATTGGCTTAATGTAAAAATTTATATAACTAAATTTTAGATGATATGTAAATTATATGCGGAAAGGGGCAAAATATAGCCATGCCCTATCTCCATGTCGCCCCCCCCTAAATATATGCGTTAACTCGTAAAAAAACTATGTTGCAAGAATTGCAACATACGAACTTTAATCCCTCTAACTTATACAATTCTGCCACTGTGCGTTGGTCTTACATAACTGCGAAGGCCAAGCAAACCAATGACACGTTTGCGCGATATTAAAATATTTTATCTTTGATTGGCCTCATAATTAATTTAATTAAACTTGCATAAAAACTAAATGAATATAGAATTAAGAATCTATATTATCTTAAGGACATATCTGTACATATCTTCCCTACCATGTCAAACTATTCAATATGCAAATTTTTAAGTAGTCAATTGTGAATTCAAGGTCTGCGTATTCCTAAAAGTGCCAAGATTAAAAGATTTCTTATTGAGTTATCTATCGTCTGTAAAAATTTCAGCATTTTAAAATGAGTAATTTTTCCTAGAAATTAGGGTGCCAAAAAACGAATTTTGCATATTGGATAGTTTGACAAGGTAGGGACGATATATAAATAAGTTTTCCTATGTTCCACATTCAATAACTTTTTATCACTGTTAATAATTATTTTTTTGATTAAAGCAAATGTGTTACAACATACCTTCTGTTGTTGTATAAAATTCCAATAAGGAACACATACCTGAAAATATAAATAGAAAAAAAAATATATGTATTAGATTAAATACTTTATGTTAGGAAAAAAAAGCGCAACAAAATATTATTTATAAGAATGCCATAAAAATAAGAACTATTCAAAAAATCTTAAGAATTTCTTTTTCTTTTTTTTTATTATTTAACAGCACGACTTACAATATAAAATTATTGTTAACAATAAAAAACAAAAAAAAAAAAAAAATCTGAAACAAGACATTCGCAACAAGAACTATGTATTTCCAAACAAACTCCATGGACTTCATTAAATACCACGAGTGCCAACATTCCAGTCGTTATACGTATTGGAAAACTAATTAAAGCTTTTTCATGGTTACACTTTTTGTCGTTCATCTGTTTCATAAATTCTATCAACTAAAAAATAAGTAGCTGATCAAAAATGAAAAATAATGAATGCTGCACACGAGCACGAGTTTAAAATATACGCCTGTTAATTGTTTATTGCACATACACATTTTTTTCTCGAGTGTAAGTACACTCGAAAGAAACAAAAAAAAAAAAAATCTACTTACGTTTACTTGAGTGTTTGTTTGTTCATTTGATATCCATCAGGTGTAGCAAGCAATTTAGCTACTGTTTTATTTCGCGATTATTTACTTGTACTCGTATTTTTTTTCGTTTCTTCTCTCCATAAAACGATTTCTAATAGTCAGTCAGTCTTCTTCTTTTTCGTTTTTTTTATAGCTTTATATTTCCTTGGCCTTAACTATATAATTATTTGATCCATGTTCACTGGTAACCAACAAACGTAACATAAAATATTTTTCGTTTTTTTTTTATTTATTTTTTTTGAGGCATGAAAAAACCAAAAAAAGTTTTTAAGCGAACGTATGGTATGGCTTTGTCAAGTGTTGATTGCTTTTGGTTTATGTGCATTATAGACTTTTAGTACCTGCAATTATCTTTTAGTTTGTTGCCTTAATTATAGAGAATAAACTAAAGAAAAGAAAAAAAAAAGATAAAAGAGTTATGTCGAAGTGACTTGTGATTGTCAGGTTGTAAAACCAAGTTTTATTAAACAACGGTAACGTTCTTTTTTTCTATTCATGTAGTTGCCACTAAAAAACATTTTAGCACAAAGATGAATTCTGTAATCAGTTTTATTTTACATTGTGTCTTGCTTATGTATGTGGCTTAACATTTGTTTTAACATTCGGCGAGAGGAGTTGGCTTGGTTGCTTCATTAGCAATGAGGCAGGCATAAACATTAGAAAATTGATTTTTTTCCTTTTATTTACAATAATTAATTGTTAAATCTGGCAATATACAAGCAATTAAGAAACACTAAAAATTTATGATTAAATAAAAGAGTGCGTTTTCATGTTTTTTTTTATAAATAAATTAAATAAAGTGCGACTTTGACTCGATCACGAAGAGTTACGCACGGGCACTAAATATCTAATACTATACGAACTTCAGTCTATATAATATGTATATAGTTTTGGCATTTTTTTCGATTTTGGGAATTTTTGGGTTTTTGGCGCTTTTTTGAATTTTGGCGATTTATTTTAGTTTTAGCGATTTTATTTAGTTTTTGGCGCTTTTTTCCATTTGAGCGATTTTTTTACGTTTTTTCTTTTCCTGATTTTTTCGGTTTTGACGTTTTTTTAGTTTTGGCGATTTTTGGCGCTTTTTTTTAGTTTTGAAGATTTACTTTAGTTTTAGCGATTTTATTTAGTGTTGCCGGTTTTTTCATTTTTGCGATTTTTTGGGGTTTTTTCATTTTGGCATTTTTTCGGTTTTTCTGATTTCTTCGGTTTTGCGATTTATTTTAGTTTGGCGATTTTTTTATGTTTTACCATTAACTGATGGAACACCCTTTAATTTTGATTTTTTTTTAATTTCAGTGTTAATTGTTGTAGTCTGTATAACTTGTATAACCTTTGGTGTACGGAACTGTAAAAAAAGACGTGTGCGCCAGCACAGCACACTTTACCCTCTAGAAAATCGTGTCTGCCAGCACAGCACACTTTTCTAATTGAAAAGTCATGTCTGCCAGCACAGCACACTTTTTTTTATATAGAAAAGTCGTATCTGCCAGCACACCACACTTTTCTTATAGAAAATTCGTGGCTGCCAGCACAGCACTCTTTTCTTATAGAAAATTCGTGGCTGTCAGCACAGCACACTTTTCTTATAGAGCATTAGTGTCTGCCACCACAGCACACTTTTCTTATAGAAAAGTCGTGGCAGCCAGCACAACACAGTTTTCTTATAGAAAATTCGTGGCTGCCAGCACAACACACTTTTTTTATATAGAAAAGTCGTGTCTGCCAGCACAGCACACTTTTCTTATAGAAAAGTCGTGTCTGCAGCACAGCACACTTTTCTTATAGAAAAGTCGTGTCTGCAGCACAGCACACTTTTCTTATAGAAAAGTCGTGTCTGCAGCACAGCACACTTTTCTTATAGAAAAGTCGTGTCTGCAGCACAGCACACTTTTCTTATAGAAAAGTCGTGTCTGCAGCACAGCACACTTTTCTTATAGAAAAGTCGTGTCTGCAGCACAGCAGACTTTTCTTATAGACAAGTCGTGTCTGCCAGCACAACACACTTTTCTTATAGAAAAGTCGTGTCTGCCAGCACAGCACACTTTTCTAATTGAAAAGTCGTGTCTGTCAGCACAGCACACTTTTCTAATTGAAAAGTCGTGTCTGCCAGCACAGCACACTTTTCTAATTGAAAATTCGTGTATTCCAGCACAGCACACTTTTGTCATAGGAATGTCAACTGTGCCAGCACAGCAATTTTTTTATAGAAAATTTTTTTTGGGGTTTCTGTTTGATTTATTTTTAAAAATTAAGGAATTAGGAATAAATTAGGCCTAGATGAAATTCCTGCTAGGAAATCTAACTTTATGCTGTCCTGCCATCTCATACGTACATATGTATATAATTCACAGCGTTCATGCATTCAACATGATTTTGATTGACTATGCTGTTATATTTGAATATAAACATATTTAAGTTTTTTTTCTTTTATTTTAACAGCACACTTGTGCTTTAATCAAACAGCCCACTTGATACGAGTTATAACACTTAACGCAATACGCTTTTTCTATTTTATACTATTCTATTTTATTTGCAATTTTTTTGTTTTTTGTTGTTTTTACATACAAATAAAAATCCTTGAACATGTCCGCCTTAAAGTGAGTTAATCGAGAAAAAAAGCACATGTGTTTAAGACTTTGGTTTAAAAATCATTCTGCTATTTATTTTGATTTGAATTTTGTGTTTCGAGGGAAACTACAGCGGTATCAAAGTGTGCATTTTTAAACAACTGTCAAGCTGTCAAAATAAGCCAAAAGAGTTCATAGATTTCAATGTGTGTGTGTTGCTCTAAGGCGAGTGACTGGCTTTGTGGTACGAGCAACAACACCCCAATGACCTTTTGTGTTACTTTTATTTATTTTTTATTTTTCGTATTAGAATTGTTAGTTGTTTTTAACTTAACTTAATTTCATTTTAATACTGTTGTTAATATTAGTTAAAGTTAAATTACAAATAAAAATTTTTGCACTGCATGGTTGCAGAAGGCAATAAAAAAAAACCAACTATCAAATGAAACATTTTAATTTGCAGTTAAATTTTTTGACCAAACCAAAAGTCATTGACTTTTATTTGTACGAGTATGTAGCTCCTTGTTGCACAGTTGTTTGCGCAGAAATGTCACTGAACTTTGCACTGCCACAAAATTGAAAACTAATTAATGATTTTGTGTGTGTGTGTGTGTTTTTTTTTGAACAGCTTTAAACAAATTTTGCAGGGATTTGATTGTTCTTTACAATTTTTGTCAATGTTTGTTGCACCCCTTTTCATTTTATTTTTATTTTTTGTTTCAGGAAGGAGTTTTTGGTTAAATTTGTTTGCTTTGGAGCACAAGTAAACATTCGAAGTGAAAACAGCTAAAAAGCCTTAAATGTTAGCTGTGTTAAAAAGTTTGAACAGTTACAATAAAATCATATAGAATTTTCTGCTACAAAGCATGAGTGTTTAACAAACATATTGTAATAGTTGACTATTGAAAAACTAAAGTACGCAATAAATAAATAAAGGCGATAGAAGCTAAGCCACAGCCAATCAAAAAATAATATTAACTAATAATAAATCTACATACTTGTTCATGATAGATATGGGTAATTCCATTCTGGCGTTACATGCCATTTGCACGACAAAAGGTTGAAAAAAAAAGTTTTAAAATTGTGTTTGAAAAAATTTTTTCTTACATTTGAGAAGTGATTAAATAGGTCTATATTCAGTGAAAAAATTATAACAATCACACCTAAGGATTTCAAGATATTCGCAAAATATGACCTGGCGTTACGTTACAAAAAACAGAAGTGGGGTTTGACTTGACTAACAAAATTGCTTAACTCTGCGAATTGGCCAAGTATTTTTATACAAAACTTTTTTGTTAGGACTTGGACTGATATACACTTATTTTCCAAGCTTCTAGACTAAAAAATCTTTTTCCCCAAGAAAACAAATCTGTTGGTGAACTTTAAATTTGTCCGCCATGGTGGACTTTTTTTGGAAGTGCCCATATATTAATTCTTCTTTTATTAATTTTATTAAAATTAAGTTTATTTAATAGAGTTTAAATATAAATTTTAAACCTTTTTAACCCTTTATAATTTTTAACAGTTTTCATTGAACATTCTCAGAAGTACATAATTTTAGTGTCTGGCATCACTTTTCGTGGCGCCGTTTCAGCCATTGAAATTTTGCCGGCGCGGGAGTTTATTTTTTTTTTTTGATTTTATAAACAAGCCAAAAAGCACAGCGTTGCAAACACTTTGCACTTCTCAATCTGCAGTGTTTTTTTAAGTTGCGTATATGAAGTAGTGCAGGAAATTTCATTTTCATATTACATATTTGTTGTTGTGGTATTGCAACATGTAGCATATGTACTAGACTTGCTAGATCAAGAGTGAGTTCCGCGCATGAATGTAGAAATTAGTTAAAATCATGCTTAATTAATATTAATCATACGCATCATACGCACAGTGGGTCACAGTGCTCTAGAGTAGGGGTTCCCACCAAATTTTTTATTTTCATTAAAAATTTTATTATGAAAGTTAAAAAATATACTTAAAACTTCATCGTTTTAATTTAAAAATTTAAATCCAAATTTTTAATAATACCAAAATATTATATCAAACTAAATAAAATGGCAATAAAAACAATATCAGCTAGAGGTGGAAAATTATCGATAATGCACTATCGAATGTATTCGATAGTTTAAAAAACTTTAACGATATATAGAATCAAGTCTATCAAAGTTGGAAAAACTATCGATATATCGACGATACTATCGTGATAGTATCAAAGTTGTATGTTTCTCGTATAATGTCTTTATTTATACTAAAAATTTAAAGCAAACGTCTATATCTGATATATTTTTTTTTTGTTATGCCAAATGTCAAATTCCATATACGAGTAGGAAAAACATCTAACATAAAAAAATTAAATTTTCAATATAAAGTTTGACTTTTGTCATCATAAAAATATATCAGGTAATAACAAAACAAAAATATTTTTGTGAAAAATAATTGAGTTCGGTGGATTCGATTTTAAGTCATCCAGTTATTTTTGTTTATGAAAAGCAACATATTTATAATTTTTGATTTTAGTGGTGTATCATTTACTATTGATCGGGACTAAAAAATATCGATTGTTTTCAAGTATTAATCGATTGTAGAATAAAAACATCGATAGTCACAAAAAAAAAACAATCGATAGTTTTCCATCTCTAATATCAGCTGGTTTTGATAGTTATGGCAACAGTCAATGCAAAATCTGGGGTACTTTATATTAAGCATTGAGTAAAGGATCCCGCTATACGAGTACGAGCCACAACCGCCAAAATAGCTTAAGTGAAATATTTTTAGAATTTCGTTTTTCGACGAAAATCGACTACTTACGATCGAAAATTATGTCGCTTAAGCTCTTTTTTAACGGCTATGGCACGAATATTTAGTCGTTTGTGTTTGAATTTTTCGCAACTAGTTATACATACAAACAAAAAAAAAATAGCAATGTAAAATCACCATGC
The DNA here is from genome assembly GCA_944452675.1 of Tachina lurida. NCBI lineage: Eukaryota > Metazoa > Arthropoda > Insecta > Diptera > Tachinidae > Tachina > Tachina lurida. Next base: position 154,750,039 of record OX101753.1, on the reverse strand, counting down.
AAAAAGTTTGATTAAAATTCATGCAAATCACATTAAATTTACAAGAAATAATATCAAATAATTTTTTAAGTTGCCATAAGTCCTTGATTTTGAATTGTAACGTACTAAGATCTTCAAGGAGGATGCAATTACACGTTGCCTCCCAGAAAACGTTAAAACACGATTTCGAAAAAAAATTGAGATACGCTCTTTTTATATTAAGCCATCGATATGTAAAAATAAAATAAAACATAGAAAAGTATGTAGAATGAAAATGAAAACACTGTTTTTTTTGGCTCTTCAGTTGGACCTCCTATTGGATGATTGATACGGACACCATTTGGGAAGCGTGGCTCTATAAGTCTATAGAAAGTCCATACCTTTAATAAAAATAAGATTGTAATTTTAACAGTTTGTTAATGTGTATTATATAAAAGGAACTTTAAGCTGAAGTTTAAGTTATGATAATTTTTTCTTTAGTTTTACAAAAAAAAATATGTTTAAGTTTTCCGCTGTTAGAAAACAAATCCTCCAAGAATTTTACAATTTTCACAGTAATTTGCTCAACTCATTAATTATTAAAGTTTTCATAAAATTTTATGTAATTTGCTGTTTTTCTTAAAAAAAATAAATGCAAATAAAGAATAATATTTATAAAAATATATGTATGCAAAATGTATGCAAAAATTGTATGGATACAAATAACTTTATTCCATTGAAATTTAATGAGACTGTTAATACCAAAAAATGATGATAAAAATAATAATAAATATAAGTAATAAAACGTGATGATGATACGAATGAAATGAATGCACAAAAACAAACGTATTTTTTTTTATTTTTATTTTATTTTTTGAAAAGTTCATTAACATTGTTGAGGTGACAACAAGCTGAAGTTCAAGAAAAAAAGGAGCTGTGAAACTGCAGGCATAGTGAAGTAAATTTTAAGATTAATTAAAATAATACGAGTATTAAATAAAGAAAAAAACAGAGGAAAGGAGTTAACAGAATCAACAATATCTTCGCAGACCTGCATTATCTACTTCTTTTATGACAACATCTACATAAATGAGTTCGGACGGGTTGTTATGGTTTACTTTTTGTGTAAACATTTTATTTGGAGTCACATTTTAGTTCAATTAATGAAACGACATTTTATAAAATAATAAAGAGTTTTACTGAGATTCACAAGGACTTTTTTAACTTGATACAATGTATTGTATTAGAAACAGATTATTTTTAAGAAAAATTTTTAAATTTGACAATGTAGAAAATATTGGGCCTTATCGTGGTTGGCGTGTTTCGACTTTAAATTCGAATATAAAGAAAACAAGCTACATTTTTCAATACGCCTGACTTTCGCCGCAAAATCGCCAATCACAATAAGGGGGATTGCCATATAACAAGATACATACATATAAGCAACTGGCAACCCTGATCAGCTGACATTTTACGTTTGAAGAATAGAGATGGAAAACCATGGATGGGACTATTGATGGTATCCATAGTTTGTGATTTCTACTCCTTGTTCGTTTATTTATTTTCTAGTTTTTTTTTTCTTTCCGAAAACTGAAACATCTTAAAAATCCATCCACATTTTTATACATGTTTCATGAAAGATTATTTTCTCTTTGTTATTATTGTGCAAAAAATAATGCTTAATAAGCAAAATAAATTAATTTTTTTTTCTCATTTTCTTCAGAAATCATTCTGTAGTCTGCTGTCAATGGGTGTCAAACAGAAACTAAGTGACGGAACTGGTAAACATTTTGACGGGACTCAAATGACAGGTGCCTGTTAACAGAAAATTGAGAATTATTATTGAGAGTCATTCACGTGTTTGAAATTTTGGAGGATACGTGTCCTAAAGGCTGATTATACGGTTGGAAGAGCAACAACGTTTACCACATTTTTTCTTTACCAACATTATCATTAACTTTCTCCCACCAATTATTTAGGGTATTCACAATAGCGTTTTAAAATATGTCTTAATATAGCAACGTTTCAATTTTAATACTTTAATATGGGTTGGCAAGTTCGTTATTATCAGGAGGCGAATTTAAAAGTATAAAAAGCATCCCACTTTCAATGTGGTAATGATAAACTAAACAAGTTAAAACTCTCCGCGCAGCTGTAGTTTATGAAAAAAAAAATATTTGCATTTTTTGCTGTCTTTAGGCATTTTTGCAGAACTTAAGTTATTTTGATAAACTTATTCAACAATAATTTCTAATTTAAGAAAATTATTTTTCCTAATACTTCAATATACTGTGTTTTATATCGTTGCCTGCTCACAATGAAAATTTTAAAATGGCACAATGTTGCCAGATTAAAATTTTATGATAATTATTGTGAATTAGCAAATTATGTTTTTATAACTTAAATGTTTTCACATTGATTGCCATTTATTATATTCTTCTTTACACTAAATAAATTCCATCATTTAGTGACTCCCTTCAACTACTTGCTTTAGAACAAATAGTAACATTTTAACTAAAGAGAATTAAATTAGATGTTAAATATGAGAAAATATAAAACTTAAATATTTTATTTATACTTTTCTTCACCCTTTGCCAGCCAGCCAGCTAGCCATCTATAGGAAGCCCTTAATATATCCTGCAGTATAAAAACTGCAAAAATAAACTCCAAAATACAAGTAATTTAACCATAAACAGCAAGCCATGAACATATTAAGCGACAAAAAAAAACACAGTCAGGCAACAAAATATGCATCATCCCTCAAGTAGAAGGATCTGCACAACAAATTTTCATAATGAAAATATGCAAAAACTTAAAAAAAAAACAATCAAGGGAATGAACAAGTACTTTAGGGTATTCATACCACTACGATTTTAAGAAATAATAAAAAAAAATCTGCAGTTTTCTTTTTAATTACAATAACAATGCTTAAGAGCAGGGATGAGGTAAAAATATGTATGTATATATAATTATTTGCTTGCAATAAAATAAGGACGAAAAATAAAGTTTTGTGAAACACTGTTTCAGTGTGTTATTAAAAAATTTGTATATTTGTTTTTTTTTTCTATACATAAAATTTGCAAATCAGAAGGACAGCGAAGAGAATCCGTTTCCTTTCACCGTTACCCCTTCGCTTTTCAGGTTTCTGTCTTGTATCGGACGCAAGTCATAAAACTCTTGAATTTTAAGCCTGGTACTCTGTTGTACGTTTCAAGTGAAACTATATATGTGACCTTCTCCGACAAAAGGGACCTAGTGTGTCAAAAAACGGGGTTTCACTTAAGAGTGGATTCTGGTACCTAAAAGGGTGTAGAATAAGATGAAATGCGTTTTTCTCAAAACTTAATTTTCACACACTAGGTCCCTTTTCTCGAAGAAGGTCACATATAAAAACATTGGCCTGAACAATTGCACTACAAATACATATATTTACCATACGATTCTCCATCTCTTTCGCAAAAAAGGGATCAAATAAGTACCCCCAAACGGGAAATATTACGAGTTGAAATGTTCTTCTATTCGCAATAAAATTATATGATGCGGATCAATAAATCCGTGAATTTTAGAATTTCTCCCCTCTTAACTGAAAGGTCAATGTATCTGCTATCAACAGACAACTGTCAGTTGGCTCCTGTCAAAATTGAAGTAAGTTGCGGCATTTAGTTTGTGTTTGACAGCCATTGCTAGCAGACTAGCGCGTGATTTGGGAGGCTTGAGCGAGAGAATGGAAGGAAGTAAATTTCGCGCGTTTCAATGGCAAAAAAAGTGGTTTACAGAATTTCGCTGTAGCCGAATAACCAAGGGAGGTGACAAACGTTCTAGACGCCCAGCTGAGGTCTCTACCAGAGAATGACAAAAGTGTGGTTTTAAGTACTTTTTGAGCATTGGCCGTAAAACAACTAGGAATGCGCACAGTTAAAAATAAAAAAAAACACTCATATAAACACATACTCGTCAATAAATGCATAATTAAACCGAATACATATAATTATAAACATCTAACAACTATGTTTATACACATTTTTTTTAAATTACGCAATCACACGCATAAGCACAAAAATACTCTGACTATTAATCGGTTACACATGCATATATACAAGGCTATTTTATTTAAACAAACACACAAACACGCAAATAATGTTTTCAAACAGCCATACGCCCACCTACACATTTTCCATTCCATTTTATATAAACGATTGTATGTATACGGTGGCGAATGATGAATAAATATCCCGAATATCGGAGTATTTGTTTGTTCGATTATATGTATTCATAGCCTGAGTATAAAAATACTCAGACTGTAGATATAAGAGAGAATTAAAGCATTTAATATGCATGTGCCTTTTTACTTCTAGTTGTAGCGTATTTTATTTTTTTTTGCATTAAAAAAGTAGAGCTGTTCTTGTATGTTGGAAGCGGCTATAGTGCTAGTGCTAATTGGATGAAAATATGTGAGCGTATGGATTGTTTACGCTACAGTTATGAGTTAGACAATCGGCCCTTTTCTGTAAACCGAATCCGTGTAAATTTCTCGTTTTCAAAAAATTATTAGTGCTCCTGTAGACGTGTTCAAAATCATATACGATAATTTTCTTTCAGATATAATATTTGAGAATCTATATAATAGAAAAATTAAAAAAAAAATTTCAAATAAATATTTCTATTGTCTGAGTTAGTTTTCTAAAATCGTGCGATTTTTAATCGATGGGTTTACAGAACAGGGCCGTATTTATTTATGTATGCTTTCTTTTTGAGTAGTCATGGTCATTCTCTGGTCTCTACACCAGAAACAATTGCAAAAATTCGCGATATGTTTGGCTCTGTTCTGTAAACCGATCGATTTGAAATCGCACGATTTTAGAAAACTAACTCAGACAATAGAAATATTTTTTTAGATTTTTTTAAATTTTTTCATTATATAGATTCTCAAATATCATATCTGAAAGAAAATTATCGTCTGCAGGAGCATTATTAATTTTTTGAAAAAGAGAAATTTACTCGGATTCGGTTTACAGAACAGAGCCGAGTGTGTAACGCATAACTGTAGCGTAAACAATCCGAACGCTCACATATTTTCTTCCAAGTAACTGGGGCTATAGCCGATTCCAACATTGAAAGTGAGAGAGATTGTTGAAGCCTTAAACGTTCTCACATGGCTCAATTGTTTTAATTTTGAATAGATCAAGCATCCAGGTGTACGTTTGAGCATTAATTTTGTAACTATCCGTTTTTTTTTTGTGTAAAATCTTACGACAAACACTTTCGAAGATCATTTTAACCCTTTAACTCTTCTCTGTATGCAAATTTTTTTTAAAACATTAAATAGGGATATTCCCCATAATACGAGCATGAGTATGTACAGCAAAGTTTGAAATTAAATATCTTAAGTTTAGTGTAATTTTTTTTCCAATTCAAACCCCTCACTGCTTCTTCTAACAACAACGACTTTTGTATATTAGCAGGCATATTCATTCATTTGAAGGGCTTCAGCACAACTCCCAAGACCATTTTTGCATTTAACTATGAAATGGAGTAAAATTTAAACAAATTCAAGGGCGACCAAATAAAAACAAAAAAACCCCATCATTTATAGAAATACTCGTCGTATTAAAAAAAAAAATAAACAAAAAAAAGCAAACGTTTTTTAATTATCAAACGAACCCCAAGTACTGGAATAAAAAGTATATGTGCATAAAAATTAAAGGGAGTAGAAAATGCTCTGGAATATAAATGAAAAAAAAAAACTGCAGGTCTTAATAATTTTTTTTTAAATTTTTCTAAAATGAAAATAAGTAGGGAAAGTCGACGATTCATGCAACATATTAATTACACATCATCTTCTTCATTCATACTCTACCATATATCCTGCCTGCCTGCCTGTTTGTTGGTTTATGATAAACTCCTCATGATGATGCTGATGTGGCTGATTTTTGTGATGAAAATTGTTTTGCACTCTAAAGCGAATAAATCCTGCATATGTACGTACGTAGATATGCTTTAAGGTGAAAAACAGAGATTTTATGTTTAAGGGCGCATGCAGCAAACGGAGGAAGTTTGTTTTTACTAAAAAAACAATATACTAAATATTGTTTAAAAGTCAGAACGCATACGATGGCCGTAGCAGCATTGAGACAAATTTACATAAACAGCGTATTTTTTTTTGTTGGATGTATAGAGCTTTAAATTAAAAAAAAAGTACAGATACAATTTGCCAAACTCCTTTTACAGGCTTTGAAGGACGTTCATATGCCAGTAATAACTCAGCAAATGTGATATTTCCAGCCGTCAATCGTCTGCAGTTTGTCGGGGTAGATTATGGACTTTAAATATCCTAATTTCTATGATACGAGAGGAGGCTAATTTACGAGTACATTACAAGAAATTATCCTGCACCGAATATTGGGTTAGGTTAGGTTGAAAAGAGGAGCCATTACGCTCATATCCGCGGACATACACATAAGCCAAATTAGGCCTGTTGTGCGTTCTCATATAGATTAACAAACGAATCTCACCTTTATAGTAGTCCCTCAAACTTTTCCATTCAATACCTCTAGGTTGGGTAATGTCCGGTAAGGTGTCATCCTCAAAAATAACGGGGTCTAGACTAGGTGAAAGCTGGACAATGATAAAAAAGTGGTTCATTGTCATTCGTGGCTTCAATCCGGTATAAATATTCTTGTATATTAGAGTGCCCCGTTAAGATGCCGGTCAACTTTAATAGCTCTCTATTATTTAGTTTCAACAGTCCCCTTGTTTTATCTTCATTCGGGTCGATAAGGTGTTATCCCCAAAAATAACGGGGTTTCGGGAGGGCGAAAGCTCGACAATGACAAATGGTTCATTATATTCATGTCCTCCATGCATGCCATGCATTCATGGTCATTCGTGGCTTCAATCCGGTATAAATGTCCTCGTATATTAGAGTGCCCCGTTAAGATGCCGGTCAACTTTAATAGCTCTCTATTGTTTAGTTTCAACAGTCCCCTTGTTTTATCTTCATTCGGGTCGCCCCATAGAACCTTGGTTAGATTACTCACAGTATTACAATTACATCGTGTCCTGCGGGCCATCTTCGCCCAATTTTGTAACTCAATATTCGTTGCCTTGAAAGGTTCGCATTAGTTAGAGTAACTGTCCGTAACGTTCACTGAACATTACTTTCGATAAAACCGAGGGTGGGTAATTAACCCTAGTGTCTTTTTGAATTTACCGCCTTTTAATTGAAATGGTAATTCTGCTCTTGTCAGACGTTGATAGCCGACTACCGCGCGTTTTGAGAAGAAAATGGAAAACAGTGAATTTCATGTGCTCATTAAGCATTTTTTTTTTGCGAAAAAAAAAACCATCACTCAAACTAACTCGAAGTTTGCTAAATATTATGTGGACTAGAGATGAGCGATCCCGTGATATTTTTTAATAATGTTTGCTTCTTGTGAGCGTGATTTATAAATCGCTGTTCTTTTAAACTATAACTGTGATCACAGTTTTTCAATCGCTTTGAAAAAGTAACAGGTTTTGAAATATCGCTTATCTCTAACGTGGACTCTTCGCCATCAATTTCAATGACAAATAAGTGGTGTACTGGATTTCGCTGTGGCCGCACAAGGTGAAGTTCTGTACGCCCAGTTTAGGTCTCTAATCCGAAACAATTGAAAAAAATTCACGATGTGATTTTTGCCTATCGCAGATTGAAAGTAAGAGAGTTTGTGGAAGCCATATGCATCTCACATGATCACTTGGGTATGAGGAAGCTTTCCGCAAAATGAGTAACGCGTTTGCTCACAATCGACCACGAAAATATGTTCCATAGCGAAAATCCATGAATTATGCTACGAATTACTCCCTCATCCGCCCTATTCTCAAGACCGGAGTAACTGTTTCATATTCCCAGAAACGTCTCGGCGGAAATAGATTTGACTCCAGCTACAAATCATCTCATAAAAATGCCTATTTTGATGACCTCGACAAATTATATTTTTCGGAAGGAATACAAAAATTGGGAAAACGTTGGACCAAGTGTATAGAACTGAAAGGAGACTATGTTTTTATATAAAAACCTGGGTTTCTTCAAAAAGTCACTGAGTTAATGACCCACCCACGTATATTGTGAGATGTGCTGTTACCTGCTTGAATGTACACAACCCTAAATATCTAGAACGATTCCTAACGGACTCATTTGGATCATCCTCGGTATAACATCTCCTTGGGTACGCAATATGGCACGTCGTGTGAGGATGTTTCTTGAGATGAAGATTAAAAGTGATTAAAGGGGTCTCTGATATTCATTCCGTTGGCTGATTGTGGAACGCATTTTTTGTGCGGGAGCTAAATTCGAAATTATTCATGCCGTTGGTGCGGCATTTTTCGGTAGTTGCAACGAAAATACTGAACTACAGCCTGATTAAGAAATTAGTGCTGATTTAATTTCAAATTAATCTTAACATTAGATTATGATGATTGTGAGTTGTAGTTTAGCGCCCACTTCAACTACTTAATTCTGATACTGCTCTCGTTTGTATGGCCGCAGCATTTACAATAAGATAGAGTTGGAAAAACAAAATGAAATTAATTTGCAGAAAAATCATTGTTCTTGTTGATTTTTGTTGCGTTTTATTTTTTATTTTGGTGCATCATGAATTAAACTTGACTTTCGGTTCGTTGGCATGTTGGGCTCCTACGTTTTTTATTTTATTTTTTATTTTTGAAGCTAAAGGGTTGCTGTTTTCTTCCTGTATAAAAAAAATATTGTATATACATACATATATAAATATTATAGAAACTCTTTTTTTTTGTAGCAACAAGATGGCTGCTGGTTTCATTTAAATCAAGTGGTAAGGTCGTGGTGTTATTTAATGGTTGAGTCTACTCTGTCGTTACACCAATATGATGAAAGTATTATGCAGCAAAATTGCTAGGAGCTCTGGAATGTGATTAAAACATGCATACGAAAAATAACTCAATTTTTTTTTAAGTGTATTAAGGGAATTGAAATTTGCAACCAGAGCTGGATTTCCCGAATTGTTTGAATTAATATTTAATCACATTTTCCCTCAAGTTTTTGTATGATATGTAAAAATTATTTATTTTAATTACTAATAGTAATACAATACAAAGATTCGCAATAAATAAAAAGTCCCCAGTGTAAAATTTTTAGCAATTGAAAGAACTAATATTCAGATACTTCAAAAACACACAATGTTAAATAAATCACTGCTGGAATACCACGATGTTAACTACGCTGTTCCTTCCTTACACTAGATTTAACTCGACTAACTGCACTCTTAGTAGATGAATCGCTGCTTTTATATTTAACACAAAGTTTGCCGAAGATAGGCAGTTTTATTTAAAATTCTGTCAGCAATATTTTTAAATTTTTTTTACTCCTCTTTGTATAGAACCTTTTATTGTCTTCCGTAAAGAGGTCATATAAGAACATACCTTTAAATAAGGATATGACAGGTTAAAATTTTAGACAAAAATTTTGGTCACAAAATTCTACCATTGAAGCTTAAATGTTTTCAGGCTCTAAATTCAACTTCAGCCAATTAAATCTGTATTTGAGAGACTTTTTTAACACCAACTGTAAATTAGTACGATTTTAATTTATATATGTCTGCTATTTACTATTCAGGTGATTGTTCCCCTAGGTGAAGTATCAGTCAGTGTATATAAAAAATTTCAAACTGAAATAGAATACGAGAATTGTTTATCCCAAATCTAGGGAAAACCCCACAATCGTAGCAGGCACAAACAACATACATACATATTCCTTCTTCACTGTATTAATGAAAGTGAAATAACTGTTGGGAGAAGTAAGCTCCTCCATTTTTAGAGTTCCGTACACCAAAGGTGAAAAGGCACCCTATTGTTTTCGCTACGATATCCGTCTGTCTGTCCTAGGCTATTTTCTCGAGAACCGTAAGATCTAGAGACTTGAAATTTGGACAGAGTGTGTAGAGCTATGGCCGCTACATCAACAAATGCATGAGATATTAAAGGGTGTTCCAAAACGAGCAACGAAAAATGTTAAAATCCCATGTAATATACATACAATTGTATGTATATACGCTTGAAATTTGTAAGGTTAGTGTATTTTTATACAGACTACAACAATTAACATTAAAATTTAAATTAAAGGGTATTCCATCAGTTCATGTAATTTTGACTATGTAATTTTGACAACTTGTTGCATCTTGGAAACCGTAACCAAAACTCTTGAAATTTTCAAAAACGGTCAAACTAAAAAATTAAAAAATTATAAAATCGCCAAACCGAAAAAAATCGCCAAAAACAAAAAAAAAATCGCCAAAAACAAAAAAAAAATCGCCAAAAAGAATAAAAAATCTCAAAATCGAAAAAAACACCAAAATAAAAAAAATTTTTAAGACTAAAATAAATCGCGAAAAACCGGAAAAATCGCCAAAATTAAAAAAACGCCAAAATGGAAAAAATCGTCCAAATAAAAAAACCTCAAAAACAGAAAAAATCGTCAAAATAAAAAACACCACAAAAACTGAAAAAAAATCGCCAAAATGAAAAAAACCCAAAAAACAGAAAAAAAAACGCCAAAATAAAAACAAACCAAAAACAAAGAGAAACAAATCGACAAAATGAAAAAAATCTCCAAAATGAAAAAAATCGCCAAAATAAAAAAAACCCAAAAACAGAACAAATTGAGTAAATAGCGGCAAAACTGAAGAAAACTTCAGAAAAGCAAAAAAGCCACATTAAAAAAACGCTGAAAACCGAACGTACGGAAGCCTTCGAGCGCGAGTCAAAGTCGCACTTTACTGAATTTTATTTAATGAAGCAGATAATTTTTTTTAAAACAATATATTATTTATTTGTTTAACTGTTTTTGGAATGAATTTCCATTTTCTAGCTAGGTAATAATATAACTTGAAAGTAAAATAAAACATCAGAATTATTAATATACATATATTAACATTTAAATTAAAATTAGCAAAGTGATAATTGAAGTTCTACCTCCCGGTTTATACAACCCGAGCAGACAATTCGTCTAGATTCTATACAGTTCTTTAATTGGCCTGTACTGGTCTAGAAAGCTTTTTATAGACGGCTTTTAACTATGCAAAGCTTACTTTGTAAAGAGAATGAAAGCTCTTTCCCCTTTTCTAATACAAAATCCAGACTTTGCAAAGCAACATTTTTTACGTAAGTCTATCGTCTGTCTAGTGTAAATAGGGTGTTCCTTTTCTTCAGTAACAATATTAAATTCGAATTTGTGTGGAATTTTTAGGAAATTGAGGATAATTGAAGAATAAAAAAGCTTGTGTGGTTAACATACTCGTATGTAACTCATTTTGCACTTTCCTCATTTAATTTTTTAAAAACTTTAGGAACCCCTGATATTTTCTATTTGTATTTCCATTTTATGGGCAGAATTTTAAACTGATTTTTTTTTAATTTTTTCATCAGTCACTTTGTTAGTATTTAATAATGCCTGGGATTCTATCTAAAGTACTGTTTGCTTTTAATATTGCTTATGTTTTCATTCTGCAATTACGTTTTTTCCCTCTTATTTTGAAACATATTAACAAAAAAAGTTCAATGACATTTGAGGAAAAATGAAACAGAACCGTTTTTTTTAACGAAAACAACTCGACAGCGAAGCTCATGGCTAAACTGCTTGTGAACAACAAAAAAAAATATGCTTTTTGCCAAATTCAGGCAACAACATTGAAAATAATTAGAAAATATTGCCACAAACAGCAACTAAATGAGGGAGAGAGGCAGGGAATAAAAGACACTGTAAAAACATTCCAATTGTTGGCCATAAATTAAAAAATAAAGAAGCTAAAGAGCCGAAAAAGTTATAATTTTACAAGATTTTTCCGCAATAGTAAAAAAATAAAAAATGTGAAAACAACAAGTCCGTTAAAGCGTTTAAACGCGAATTACTAATTTGTTAAAACCTCGCACAGATTCCCGCTCAAAATCTCAAAAAAAAGGCAAAATATATAAAAGAAAAGTTTATTTATTTTTTTTATATTAAACGCTTTAATGTCATTTATAACAAATCATTTATTTAAACAGATTATTTAAACATCAGAAAAACACGACTGCAGGTGGTAACCAGGATTCTACACTTTATTTATATTTATATGAAAAATGCCCCAAAGATAAAAAAAACATACAAATAGAATGTTGAAAAATGCATTTGTAGCTGCAAAAACCAAAAAAAAAAATAAATAAAATTTAGCTTAAATCTTGCACCCTCGTGCTTTTGGCTGTTAAAAAAAAGAAGAAGACATATTTTTAAATAAAACAAAAAATAAAAATTAAAAGCTAAAAAAGTGACTAAAATAGATGGCCAAAACTCATCTTAACAACTTTAAAGTGGCATTTAAAATATTGACTACTGTGGCAAGCAAGAATATCAAAAAATAAAAATATATACACAATAATAATCGGGGGAAGGATGCCCAACAATAATACTTCATAACAATTCATAGCTGGAAGCATTACTTGTTATTGGAAGTCCGTAATTTAGAAAAAAAAGAGTAAAGCTATGCACAGACGATTGTCAGATCTTATAATATTGTTATAATAATAATCGGGGGAAGGATGCCCAACAATAATACTTCATAACAATTCATAGCTGGAAGCATTACTTGTTATTGGAAGTCCGTAATTTAGAAAAAAAAGAGTAAAGCTATGCACAGACGATTGTCAGATCTTATAATATTGTCATAATAATAATCGGGGGAAGGATGCCCAACAATAATACTTCATAACAATTCATAGCTGGAAGCATTACTTGTTATTGGAAGTCCGTAATTTAGAAAAAAAAAGAGTAAAGCTATGCACAGACGATTGTCAGATCTTATAATATTGTCATAATAATAATCGGGGGAAGGATGCCCAACAATAATACTTCATAACAATTCATAGCTGGAAGCATTACTTGTTATTGGAAGTCCGTAATTTAGAAAAAAAAGAGTAAAGCTATGCACAGACGATTGTCAGATCTTATAATATTGTCATAATAATAATCGGGGGAAGCATGTCCAACAATAATACTTCATAACAATTCATAGCTGGAAGCATTACTTGTTATCGGAAGTCCGTAATTTAGAAAAAAAAGAGTAAAGCTTTGTACAGACGATTGTCAGATCTTATAATATTGTCAGCTTATAATATTGTCAGATCTGGCAATGTGTTGACAATGTAGATTGACAGTTCACACGGTTGTATCAAATTTGTCAGAAAATCTTACAATTTATTTTCAGACGGTTGTAGTTATGGCAATAAACAAACTTATCTGACAAAATCGCCAGTCGAAAAATTGTCAGTTCACACGGTTGTCATATGCAAAAATATGGCAATGATTTAGCTTTTATTAATTTTTTCAAATCAACAAGGCCCGTAAGATCTGACCGTCTGTACAGGATCTGACCGTCACGCTGACCGTCTGTACATAGCTTAACTTACGATTTTTGTATTTTTGTAATTCTCAATAATTTGTTGTGAGTTTTTCTATAAACACTAAAGTTTCAAAAGCTCTTTTTAGCTGTAGTTGAAATCTACTGATGAGTTGCTTAAGCAGCAACGAAATTCATCTTTACGCGCTACAAACAAACTTTTTACATATCGCTTCTCTACTCAAACAAAGTCATAATTCCAAAAAACTAGTTTGGCAGAAAACGAATTTAAAGTTTTCAAATTACACACAACAATTAAAAAAATAGTTTTATTTAGCTTTCAAGACTTCGAGATATTAGTGTGAAACGTTTACACAATATGAAGAACTATATGAGCATTAATTATGCATCAATTTTCAACTTTAAACAATAATCATACATTAGAGCAACTTCCCCTTAATGTAGGAAATAAATTTTTTAGCGCCTCCAGGCTGTTTTCTTACATAAATCTTGTTTAAGAATTAGAATGAATGAAGAGGTTCCACCACTTTTACACTGCAGTGCACTGTGTGTGTGTAGTACAGTGAGTGTAGTGCGCCGCAGTAAGTGAGTTAGTGGGTTTCGGTTGTTGCTTTTGCTTTAGTTGGTGTTGAATGGCGATTGTTACCATAATGTGCAACCATTTTTCAACTTAATCTTCTTGCGGCTTCTTCCACTGCCACTGCTACTACTACTACTACTTCTGACAATTTTCTATTTGTGCAACTTACATACATACGTATGTACAACTGTACAACTGCAGCAGCAGGTAACTGCCGCTGCCTTAGAATACATTTCGATCATTTTTATTTGCTTTCAAATAAATCTTTTCGCATTCTAAGTGTAATTTAGTTCGAAAATAAAGACAATATTTTTTTATTTTGTAGACATACACCAATTTAATGGTGTTTGCAACTATTTTAGAAATATTATTTTCTTAAGATTTAAGTGGCCGTAGTTTTTCGCTGCAGCCATAAATCTAATTGTAATGATGGTAACAGCAATTTAATGTCTATTTCGTTTATAACAAACGATTATTTCGGTACTTTTCTTAATATTTGTAAGTGAATGTTTTTGTTTTTATAGTTTGCAGCTAATAATTATGTTTTCCTTTTTTGCTTCTTTTCTTTATAAGTTAGTTGCACTTGGATGACAGCGAGCTGGACCATATAGTTGCAATGCAGCAATAAGTATTAATGCTCCTAAAGGCATATTCGAATATACTCGTATTTAATTATTTTGACCTGCTTAATATAACAATATTGTTTTTTGATTTAAGAATCATTGAAAGAATATAATTGGTACTCCTCCTCGGGGTCAGTTATGCAATGTGCCACTGATGTCAGAGAAACAGAGAGGAAGGGAGTTTTGCAAAAGTATTTTGCTTAGGAAAATGGGACACTGCTGATGCAAACCAATTGTGCAACGGCTGATATTAAAAAATAGTCAGAAAAATTCATGTGTTAGTGGCAGATGAGGAAAACAATAGTAAGTACTGACTGCAGCTTATTTGTGGTCCTTCGAGCTGCAGTATGATTGCCAACATCGATGACTAAAGCAGGCACTACCGTTATTTCCGATATTGCTAAGCTGCCTCCGGCTTGTTTGGCACTTTAAAATTTAAAAAGGATAATTTTTTAAGCTGAACCAATTATATAAACATATATGGGCACTTCCACAGAAAAGTCCAATGTTTCTCAAGTTACATTACTTGGCGACATATCGTCGGTTGGTTGTTGGTTTGCGGTACAGTATATTCAAAATACATTATGTCTGCAGCAAATCAATAACCAACCGACGATATGTAGCTTGCTTCAAAAAGAAAAACGTATGTTCTAGAACATAGTTAGCCCTACATTCAGTAAAAGACAGAAACAAATCGGACAGCATAGCTCTAAATTACAGGCTTAATTGAATCGTGACAATGACCTATCGTGTCTGTGGAAATCACCACATACCTTTATTCTAATATAAATACCTTGAGCTATCTATCTATTTATGCACCAACCAGGTAATCACTGCAGTTGCATAATTTTTCAAGTAGCCCTAAAATTATGAACGCAAATTCTTTGGAATGCCTCTGATACTCTTATAGCTTCAATTTAATTATATCTCCTGGATCTTTTTTAAATAAATTAAATCTTGTAAGACTTGAAAGGCATGAAAGCTTAAGCAAAATGATCATCTTACTGTGACGTGTAAATTTAATTGCCACAATGTTCATTCACGCTTACATTTCATTCATAATTTAAACAACTAAAAGAGCTCATTTGCTAACGTAAATATTTATTAAATTTTATATTGAGAATAATAATAAAAAAAAAAATATATATATATATATATATATATATATATATATATATATAAAAATATGTAAGTAGGGAGGAGAGAAAGCTCCCCTAATTAATTACACAATATCTTGTGGCTTTAAAGCATTTTTAATAAGATGTTCGGTGTGCAGATCATTAAGAAAATTTGAATTTTTAATGAAAGGTGGAGCAATATTTTGTAAAAATTATTTAGTGACTTTAAAACAGTACAGTGGGAAAACAGGAAGGATACTTTATTTATAAGTACAAAATGTCTTAAAGTAATAAAAATAATTTTTTTTTCGAAAATGTTCAACAATATTTTTACACACAGATTTAGATAAAATTTGCAGCATTCAGCGCAATATTTTGATTAGAAAATATTGAAGTGCAAGAAAAGTAATTTTTTATAAGGCACTTTTTTTAAAGGTACCTTTTCAAAGATATTTTTTTAAAAGTGCTTTTTTAAAACTACTATTTTAAAGGTATTTTTTCTATTGTGTTTCAGTGTTTTTTACAAGAAAATTTTTTAAAAGATACTTTTTTATAAGATAGTACTTGTTTAAGAAAGTACTTTTCAAACCAATAGTATCTACAGTGAAAAAATGAGATAGTGCTACTGAGAAAGATATATTTAAGAACTTTATTTATAAGAACAAAATCTAAATAAAAATTAGTTTCCTTCAAAATTTTTCAATGCTATGTTTTGAGCGATTTAGATCAAATGTGCAGTTTTTCAATTCCAAAAAAGTAAATGACCTTCCGAAAAGGTTGCTCTTTAAACGGTTCTTTTTCTTTACGTCCTTTTTCTGCAAGACACATTTTTTTCAAGTTACTTTTTTAAAAGGCACATTAAGGGCCAATTTCACCAATAATATTTAGATATCAATTCATATGTATGTAATGTACTTTAAAGAGTACTTTTTCAGAGGTACTTTTTTGTGTGCTTTTCTTAAAATCTGTCTTTAAATATACTTTTCTCAAGAACTTTTAAAGGTACCTTTTTTAAAATATATGCAGTTTCCCTAAAGGTACTTCTTTAATAAGACACTTTAAAAAAATTACTTTTTACGAAAGGTAATTTAAAAAAATACTTAAAAAAACTTTTTAAGAGATATTTACTTAAAAAAAGTACTTTCTAATAAAAGTAGCGTTGGCTGAAGTAGTTAGCACGTTGACTACAAAACCGAAGGTCAACGCATTTTTCGGATGTTTATTAGTGTTTTTTGTATCAGTTGTTGTTGTTGGAAAAGTTCTAGTGATGCAGACATAAGGCACTGGTCGCTAAAACTACACCGGTACTTAAAAAAAGTACTTTTTAAAAATATAGTTTAAAAAAGGAGCAATTTTTAAGAAAGGTACTTTTTAAAAATATGTAATTAAAAAAAATTACTTTTTAAGAAAGTTTAATATTTTTATCGTACTTTTTTTAAATTTAATATTTTACTTGTTCAGTAAAATAATAAATGGTTTCTAAGCTGATTGAAATTGCAAAAAAAAAGTATTTTTTAGAAGTATTTTTTCTAAAAGGTACTATTTTTAAAATAATTTTTTAAAGGTTCTTTCTCAAAATATTCTTTTTTTTAATGCAATTGTTTTAGAAGGTACTGTTAAGGGCACTTTATTTCAAAGGTACTGTTTTTAAATAGTACTTTTGTAAAAAGTTACTTTGTTTAGAATATACTTTTTTTAAAAGGTACTTTTTTTAAAAGGTACTTTTTTATTATAGACTTTTTTAAAAAAGTACTTTTTTAAGGCCATTTGTAAAAAGTTATTTTTTTAAATATAATTTTATTTAAAAGGTACTTATTTTTAAAAATGTAACTTTTATTAAAATGTACTTTTTTACAAAGCGCCTTTTATAAAAGGGCAGTTTTTAGAAGGAACATCTTAGAGATATTTTTTAAAGGTACTTTTTTGAAAAGGCACCTTTTTCAAAAAATACTTTTT
This sequence comes from Tachina lurida, assembly GCA_944452675.1. Classification (NCBI taxonomy): domain Eukaryota; kingdom Metazoa; phylum Arthropoda; class Insecta; order Diptera; family Tachinidae; genus Tachina; species Tachina lurida. Next base: position 154,732,398 of record OX101753.1, on the reverse strand, counting down.
TCAAAAGGTACTTTTTAATTAAAAGGCACCTTTTTCAAAAAATACTTTTTTCATTAGGTACTTTTTTTAAAAGGTACTTTTTTCAAAGAGGAGTTTTTTCAAAAGGTATTTTTCTTTGGTATTTGCTTCAAAAGGTACTTTTTTGTATGCTTTAGTTAAAATTTATCTTAAAAAAAAATTAAACTTACAAAATTTTAAATCAAAACTTTATATTTTTTGCTTCTGCAGTCCTTCTGTACTTTTAAAAGCCTAATTACAGCACACTTTTGTTTGCATGTCGATTAACAAAAAGGGCCAGAAAGAAACACTTATGCGTATAAAACACTCGTATATATAAATAATTCTTAAAGCTAAAATAGTAACATAGGAAATACAATTTAATTGTAGCTTATTAATACATTCATATGAAAGTGCAGCAAACAACCCGTCAATTAGTTATATCCTCTTCTTTTGTTTCTTTATTCCATTTTTAACAACTTGGTATAGGTACGAGCAGCAACTGCTCCTAAATATTTGCGATACTTATTGCAAAGATATAAGAATATTGTTTAAATACCGGGGGAAATTAATCCCCTTGTAGTTTTTTCCCCCATATTTTGTTAACATGGCTTTATAAAATATCATTTTCTCAGTATTTCGCTGTTGTTGTTGTTTGTTGTTTGCTATTGTTTTACTTTAGTCATGTCTTTAATTATGTTGATTCTTCAAAAGCACGCATATTGAATTTCACACTCTTTTGAATGGTAATACGTATGTTTTGACCATTTATGCAACAGCAACAGCAACACCAACAAAAGCAACAACAATTGTAATAATTTCCAATAATATTTAACAACAATAAGAGGCCAATGAATTAACAATACCAGCAACAATAGAAATAAATATATTGTTACAAAAACTACAAAATAATAATAAAAAAAAAAAAATAAAATTAAAAACATCAAACGTTAAAAGCCGTCTTGTCTTTTTGTTATTTGACGAAGGAGCAAAAGAGTGGGAAGGAATGAAAGCCAGAGTTGAAGAGTATATATAAAATGGAGTGAGCGAGAGAGGGACAGGGAGAGTGTTACTAAATAATTACTTGTGGAAGGTTGCAATTTCCTGGTGTGTTCTACTGGAACCTTTATTAACGATTGCAATTTTTGCTGTTGTTGCTGTTGTTTTTTTTAGCATATTTTATGTTACAACCTTGTTAATTCATTAAAGGGAAATTTATGTAAATATACACTTAAAAATACACTTATTACGAAATAAGCAATATACAATATAATACACATACGAACGAGTACATACGAATGAGTGGGGTACACTCATGCAAATATTGTACCGTGTGGTAATTAAAAAGGTGCTTTAGTAGTTGTACAGTATGTTGCAAAAGCTTTCAAACTTAAGTTAATTACATACATATTTTTCGCTGCAACTAAATGATTTTGAAAGAGACTCCATAAAAGAAAAGTTTTGGTTTATTAAGAGGAAATGCTGAATTCTTGTCTTTAAGTCAGCTACGGCCAAACACACATACTTTGGCAATTGCTTTTGAAGTAAACAGCTTTAAAAGCTCTTTAATTTGTTCTTGTGTCTTTGTCAAATCGATTTTAAATATTGACTAATTTTTATAGACTTAAAAAGTGTTGCCGCAAATTTTTAACAACATCTCTAAAATGGTTGGTAGTCGAAAAAGGTGTCTGTCTGTTTTTTTTTTCAAATCAATTTTTAATACACAATATTCTTTTTGCTTAAAAAACTAGCGGGCTTAAACAAACTTTTATTTTCACTTGGCTGAAGACAAAATTTGGCAACACTGATGATATTTCTAAGGTGTTTTGTTCCAAAATTTAAAGCATAGCAAGATCCTGACATGTGAGCAGGTGTCGTAGAAATTATTTCAGCAAGCTTTCATAAGAATCGGTTGGGTAGAATGTTATGTGAAATTTTTATGGGCGTAGCCCCACCTACTTTTCTAAACGCTAGATCGTTTTATTGCAAAAGCCCAAGATGCATAAAGATTTGGTAGGAGTAAGTTAGGAAAAATTACATGGTATTAAAAACTAATTAATGGGCGTAATTACGCCCCCTTCTTCAAAAGCTAAACTCATGTAATTTTTTCGAAACACAATATTATGTGAAAATCAGTTAAACGAATTATTCTTTTACAAATTCTTGCGGGCGAAACACTGCTCTAGATGGATCTCTTGTTAAAATTATAATTCATGTACTTCTTGCCATACATTTCTTTAACAGTGCCTCGTTTCAGTGTAACTTGTGAGAAGTTCTCGCATCGAGAGAAATTAAATAATTATATTGGTTGCCCTATTTTGCACAGGATTATTTATATAAAAACTTAAATAAACTTAAAAACATACATATCAACAAACTGAGGTTTTTTTTCTTACTCATCCTCATTGTTGTGAAACACAAATTTTTTCGACTCGAAAAATTCTCACACTCCTTACATAAACGAGGCACGGAATATACATAATATGTATATTTTATCTATTCAGTCAAATATATTTTATTAAAAATACGAGTATGTACATTGAAATTGATTATTGTAACACTTCGCCAAAAAAAAAACACCAATTATTAACTTGACTGCACGCGGTCAAAAATACTTGTGTGGCAACACTCTATTCTTGCTAAATCAATGAATCATGAAAACATTGCCCAGTCCCGTTATTTTATTTTCTGCTTTTGACGTACACATAGAATTCTGTTGTAAACAAAGTAAATACATTTGTTTGTGGAATATACTCTCTCTCTCTCACACACACACTTTACAACAAATATATGTACGTGTGTATTCTATGATGACGTAGATGCGCAGTAGAAAATTTGTTTGTACGTCTGAATGCGTGATCTTGTTGTTTTGTTTCATGGCAATGAATATCTGCTGTTGGTTTTTGCATTTATTTTCTTAACACACTTCTTAGTCCCGGTTCACACGTTTCAACTTTTGTTGCTCAACTCGTAATTCAGCTGTAAGAAAGACGGAGGCAGAAATACATATATTTTTTTTTTTTTTTCTTACAGCTGAAGTACTTGTTGAGCAACAAAAGTTGAAACGTGTGAACTGGGACTTACAAATACAATTCGTGCTGAAACAAAGTCAGCCGAAGTAACAATGGTAAAGTAAAAAAAATAAAAAACAAGTTTATTATTATTATTGAGTTATTGACTCAACTTTGATAATAGTTGAACTTCTCATTTGTTTAACATTTAAACTAACATTTAAACTTTAAATGTAAGTTTAACTAAATATCTCCAGTTGTTTTTAGAAATGTTTGGGTAAAGGTTCAGTGGTGAATTTGCATTATGCCAGCCATACACTACACAAGTCTGGCACTGTACAGTGCGTTTGTGTAGTGTATGGGGGTGGTTGTGATATTTACGCAGTGAACTGAGCAAATATCAAAACGATTTTGATATTTGCTCAAGTTTGAAAACTGTACAGTGAACTTGTGTAGTGTATGTTGCAAACGCTCAGTTGTCTCGTGATTTTTTAAGAGTCCAAAACAAGAAATGAGAGTAGAAAAAATATTCTGAACAGAGTTCCTAGAATTGTACAAAGAATCACTTGCATTATGGCGCATTAAAATAAAAACTGCACAGTTTACTTGTATAGTGTGTGTCACAAGCTGAGTTTACGCACAGTGCCAGGCTTGAGCACTGAACTTGTGTAGTGTATGGCCGGCATTAGCAACAGTGAAATGCGCATAGGATCCAGCTAAACCCCTCAATAATCAATTTCAATGTATTTTTAAGAAAAAATATTTAACTGAAAAAGTAAAATAATAATTTGGGATTATTAGTGCGTTAATAAATGTTAAACTTAAATTGTAACAAATTGTTTTGATTTGAATCATCAGTTGAATTTTAGCGCCAACTGTTGGTTTAATGCGTGTTGGTTTGTTTGTTTGTCATGGCATCATAAAGTTGTTGCCGTTTGAATTCTGGTGTAAAAATGCACTTTGTTAAATCATGCAGAACTTCAAAAGGCATTTGTTTCTAGTTTGCGTTTATATGCATGTTCATGTGTGAAACAAAATAATAGTGAGTTAAACTTTTCATTAGTTTTCCCCTATTTTTTTCTTTTTTTTTTTTTTGCTATTATTTCACATTAGATGTGTGTATGTATGCTAATGCGTATTCTAAGGTTGTTGACCAATACCAAGACCAAGACCAAGACCAACAATCTCCATCTTTGCCAACATAAGCGGCAAGTTATTTTTTTTTGTTTTGCAACAAAACTTCAGTTTCTGCTACTCGTATTCTGCTCCACTGTCCTGTTTTTTGTTGTTTTGTTGTTGTTTTTTTGGTTCAAATTACTCTATTAGAGCATGAAACTAAAAGAAATGCAATTCACGCTTGTTAAAATGAAAATAAAAGGGATTTTTAATTTCTGCTCACTTTGTTCTTTTGCCGAATTTCAACAAAGTATCAAATTGCAAAATAGCAACACAACCAACCAACCAACCAACTGCAACTAAGGTGACTTTGTTAAATTGTTTATTTCACCGCTTTATTTTTTATTTATTTATTTTTTTGTTGCTTTGGTTCTTTTTTTTACTTTCCGACTTTTTCTGCATAGTTAACGATCATAAATAATTAGTTGTTGTTGTTGTTGCTGCTGCTGCTGTCTTGTCATCAGTTGTCAGTTGTGATAGTTGAAAGTCAATGAACTTGCGAGGAAATTTTAGCCAATTTTTTTTTTATAAATAATTTTTTTTACTGAAGAAAGCATTTCAAAATGTAAAGTTTATCGCATAATTAATAACATTCATTATTAATGGTTGAAAAGAAACTCTCTAAGAAATATATATTTCACTAAGTTTCTGATCTTAAAAGCAAAAAAAAAAAGAATAAGTTATAGGACTTTCATAATATCAATAAGATCGTGCTTTCTTAAGTTCCAAGCGTCAAAATAAGTAGCGTGCAGCGTGACCGTTTGATCGACAGTGGCAAATTGCCAATTTTTCGACTGCCTTGCCACTTTTTGTCCCCCTTATTTTTTAATTGAATTATATAATAATTACTACTGCACTCTTTGCAAAATAGAATTCTCATTTAGTTTATATTAAAAATGTATTTGAAATATATTAAAAAAAAATTTGTATGAACCATTTTAAATAAAATACATTTAAAATTAATTTTGAATTTTATAAATATGGCAGTACATATTTACGGCCTTATTTATAAAACTTATTAAAGCTTTGTAAAGGGGTTTTAAAACAAATTTCATAAACAATTTTTCTTAAAAAGTCTTTATAAAGCCTTAATAATTTTTATAAATAAGGCTGTTAGTTATAAAAATTAACAATAAAATTTACAGAAAAATTTTGCAAAAAATTTCGTTTCTGAACGTGTTAAATTTGTATGAAAAATAACGAAAATTCGTTTAAAAAATATTTTTTCCATACAAATTTCAAAACGAAAAAGAAAAAATTTGGCCTTTAGTCTATTTCATGTAATGGAAATGGGAATTGTGCCAATCTATTTTTGAGGATTTTCAATCTAATAAATAGGCATCAAAAATATTAATTTTTTGTTCCTTTCGCAAAAAATGCTCTGCGTTTAAATGTGGATATAAGAAGTTAAAAGGTTTTGCAATAATATTCTCTGCACAAAAGTGCTCAACCCATCATCCTGTATGCTGATTCACCACAATAATGTGCAAAAAGGAGGCGACAGGAAGGACATTCTTCCTTGCAATATGCTCAGACCAGAGATGGGCGCGTGTCGTGTTTAACTGTAACACGAACACGCACCACTCATTACGAAGTGTTCGTGATAGAAAATCTGATTTCGTGCTTGGTCGGGTAGTGTCGTGTTGAACACCATTGACACGAAAAAACACGAAACCAATTTAGAAAATATAATAAACACGGAACACCAGCAAATTTATTGATAGTGTTTGGATCTCTAAGGCAGCTACGTCCAAATACGCATAAACTGATATTTGCAATTGATCTAAACAGCTTTGGAAGCTCTTAAATTTGCTCTTGATTCTGCTGTGTTGTTGTTGTGGATGTTGTACTGTCGTCGGTGTGAAAGCACAAAAAGCTCTTTAGAAAAGTTTGCACATTGTGCATATGGCTTGGACGTAGCTGCTGACGTAATTCTGAAATTAAACAAAAATGTGTATCTATATGAATATAAAAAAAAATTATCAGCTTGATTTCTATGACGTTTTTTTTTCAAGTAAATGAGCGATATAGGCTTCAAATTAAGGATTTACTTTTTCATATCTTTATTTGGTTTGCAGCTAAACGAACAGATCTTTATTTTTGCAAACTTTCTTTGTAGCGACAACAGTGCGCTTTTAAATTTTACTCTAAATTTTCAAAATACGAATTCAGTTTACATATGTTGATTATAACGCAATTATATTAGCGTTTGTTTTTTTTTGCACAAAAAATCTTTCTGAAAAATTTACTAATTGCCAAGTGAGAAATAAAAGCCCGACACAAGAAAAAAATAAAAGTATTAATATAAATCTTTTCCAAACAATTTCATTTCAAAAGCGATTTTAATAGTAGGGTACGATTTATTTACAACAAAAAGAATTGTATTGCAAAGTCTTAACTTTCAAGCACCAAATAAATACTGAGTTCATGGTAATATTGTACGTAAATGCATTATTGCGATGCATAGCATGTTTAGTGCGATGCAATGCTTTTGTTAATTAAAATTTTGTAATTTTTCTTCATTACAAAATTTTTCTGATTTACAAATATGTACTTATTTGCGCTTGTTGGAGCCGAAATTACTGAGAGTTGTTGCATTTTTGTAATCTTAAAGATTCAATGTTGTCATTATTTGCTTTTAGGAATGTGTTACGCATAGTAAGCTGTGCAGTGTTCAGTGAAGCATTGACGATGATTATCCACAATATATTTATTTTTCAGAGAGTTTTTTTTAAAGTTCTAAGCCTTTTAGAAATTTAAATTACATATTATAAATTTTCGAAATAAAGTTTAATTTTCGAAAATGCGTATGGACTGCTATGAAGATTAAATACTTTTAAATAATTCAATATATCAATTTTCAAACAGAATATTTTGATTTTATATGTAAAATTTGTATCATATAATGCAATTTTGAACACGTTAACACTTCGTGGGCACTTGTATCGAACTCATTCAGTAGCAGTGATCATACCCATGTAATTTAAAAATGTTTGATCATTGGCTTGTGTCAAAAACGAGCTACTGAATGAGTTCGATACAAGTTTAATAATATTTTAATATTATTTAAATTTAAGAAATTCACTTAATTCACAAGTGTTACAAAATTTTAATTTTATAAATAAAAGTATTTAAAAGTTATTTTTATACATAAATTGCATATAACGAAAAAAAGTTAGTTTTCGAACTTGAGTTCGAACTTTCGAACATATGTCAAAATTTAATAATATTGATTTACCTGAAATATTAAAGCAAAATAATTTTATTTTGACACGCGTTAAATAAAAAATAAAAAATTTTAACACCTTGAAAATTTCTGTGCGCACATACCAGTCTGCGCAATATTTTAATACAGTCGAACTTCCATAACTCGAACTTCTCTAACTCGAACTGGTTGGGTTGGCAGTAGCGTTGAAAGAACAAATCACATACAATTCTGTAACTCGAAGTCTCCGTAAGTCGAAGTTTTTTTTTGGGATAATAGTGATTCGAGTTATGGAAGTTCGACTGTATTATTCAAATTTGAAAAATTTACATGGTCCACAATTGTTGAAAATTTTTAATTTTATAAATTAAAATATGTATTTCAAAGTTATTAAAAAAAAACCTTTTGCATATTTGAAAAAAATAAAATTTTCGAAATTGATTTCGAATTTTCGAACATATGCAAAAATTTGATACTATTGATTTACATGAAATATTTTTATTTTTTTTTTTATTTTTTAAGAGAAGTAATGAATGCCTACTACTATTAATAAAAAAAATAATTTATATTCTTCAATAGAAATACGCTTTGGCATTTTTTCTTCTTTTTCACACATATTGTTTACTTCGCACGGTATTGCGAAAAAAAAAACGTCTGAATAAAAATGACAAGCGAAACAAGAAATCGAAATCACTCGCAACAATTTGATATTCGTAGCTAAGTTGTTTGTCAGTTGAATGAAAATCAAAATTTTTTTATTTTTTTATTCAAGCGATGACCAACCAGACCTCCAACGTATCAATTGGCTGTACAACTTGATCACATTGTACAACAAGTCTCAACGTGTAGGGGCCGCATTAGAAGCAAAATTTCACACGTATTTGTAGTCGTATTTTTCGGTTGCTCCCTACTTTATATTCATACAACCACATGAACTAACAATAACATACGATAGAGATCGCCCATTCAATAAACAGCAGCAAAGCAATCGACCAACAAACTCAACAACCAACCACCAACCAACCAGACAGTCAGCCAGCCAGCCAGCCAGCCAGCCAGCCAGCCAGTTCATCCAGCAATTTAGGACTTTTGGATCATTAATATTTTGATGCCTGCATTTTCGTAATGCATTGATGCATTTTATAAGGCATTACAAAATGGATGTAATAAAATTTTTTTTTTACATTTCCATACATCGACAATTAAAGTTTTATTATAATAATTTTAATGCACATATTAAAATTTTTTTCTGATGCATTTTTATACATATTATTGGTTTTTTTTTGGACTTTGTTCTATATTGCGTATTTAAAGAAAAAAAATATTTAAATTTTATACCGTACAATATTTTGCTCTTTTTTTATATTAAATTTAGCACAAATATTAATTAATGCATAGAAACAACTGTTTAAGTGCTTTAAGCATTTAATGAAATATTTAGATTTTATTAAAAATTATTTAGGCGATATAAATGAATTCAAACATTTATTTCAAAGCAAAATAAGATGGTAAAAAATATAAGAATTAAGCTTTGGTTAATAGAGCAAAATTAATACAGGTAACAGCAACATCTAATAGAATGCATTCATTAAGTAAAGTTAAGAATTTCAGAGAATAGCAAAGTCAAGATGTCGCAAAGAAAATTACATCTTTGAGGTCTTGAATCGATTGTGGGCCATTAGAATAGAGCTTAACTTTTCAATTATTGTGTTATTTTAAAAGTCATAAGACGACCTAAGTTTTAAAAGCTTACGTTTAATAATTCATTTTCACCAGCACAAAATCTAGCAGATTTCAGTTAATTTCTTTCCAAAAATCTATACCGTTTACACCAAGTCTTTTTTACGTTTATAAAGGTTTTTTAATTTAATTAACTTTCAATTAGAATCTTTATAAAAATCTTTACCGTTTACAGCAGTTTTTTTTTAATTAATTAAGATTTTTATAGCTATGCTATTTATTGCGCTATACAGGAGTTAGGACGTGATTTTCGTAACAAAAATAATCGACACTATTACAGTTAGAAATTTATTTTTGTTTTGATTTTTTTTTTGTACTTAAAAGCAGAGTACGAAAATAAACGAAACAAATTGTTTGATTTTATGATCAAACAGAATAAGTCGGTAACTTCAGGAAAAATCGCTGTCAAATTAACAAAGCCCATAATAAAAGCTACGGCAGTAACTTCAAATGTTCTCTAATTTTTACTTTATTTTATTTTGTGCTTATTTTTCTTTGTAGTTTTTTTTCGAATTTTATTTATTGACTTCTTTGAATTCATTTCAATTTGTTGTTCTCACATAATTTTAGTTTTTTTTTTAATTTTGAATATTGTGTGGTGCACAATGAGTGTTTCTGTTGCTTTTGAGTTCCCTGTAGTCTGAAAGCTTAAATCAAGCTCTAATTTGCAAAATCCATCATAAACGCTCAGTCAATCACAAAAGCTGTCATAACTAGGAGGATAATTTGACTTAAAGCAATTTTAATACGAGTGCAATATAAACTAAGCTAAGTTGCAAATGTTTGTAGTTGCTACTGCTGTTGCTGTTGCTGCTTCTACCGCTGTGTTAATGTTGCCGTTCGTTGGCTGCTAAGTTTATAGATTGTTTTTTAATGCTTGCCACACATAGACTGGAATTAATATGAAATCTCGTTGTTTTTTTTTTCTTTATTTTTATTTTTGTTTAATTTAATTGCAACCAAATGCTGGACTTAAATATAAATCTGATTTTCTGAATCTGAATTACAAATGCAAAGAGGACATTGGCCGTTGAAAACAGGCGAAAGGAAAACAAGAAGATTTAAAAAAAAATAAAACAACAAGTAAACATGTTTAAAGCCGCAAAAACACGCAACTACTTGGATGGATGGATAAGCTCACATGGAGTGCTGCATTGGATTTCACTTAATTCTTATTTTTTTTTAGCATCTCGAAGTTGTGGAGTTGGATGGAGCCTGTTATGTATGACGACGATTGCATCTCACTTAGTATGTATGAATAGAATTCATTTGTATGCGCACAGTTTTATTGTTTGTTCATTTAAGACTTATTGTTTGTTGTAGTTTTTGTTGTTGTTGGTTGTTGTTTGTTATCTGTTGAAAGTTTCAAAAGCCAACTTTAACCGGTTTTTATAGCCGAATGACCTTGCTTAGGACGTTTGATGATGTATGTATATATCGTTAGCTTAATATAGAAAGGCCTTAACTCGTTATTTTTTTGAAATTGAGCTTTTAGTAAATCTTTTTCTTTTTATATGTACTATTGACCTGCACAAGACCATTTATAAGACCTTTCAAGACATGCGACATTTTTCAAACGCTTTACTACAGCGAAATATTCTAAAATAAATGCTAAACAACACTGTTGGCAATATTTTTTTTTGAGTTATTTCTCTTGCCAACAGTGTTTTTCAGCGTTTGTTTTAGAACATTTCGCTGTAGTAAAGCGTTTAAAAAATGTCGCATGTCTTGAAAGGTTTTATAAATAGTCTTGTGCAGGACTTTAATATGTACATATATAAATCTAATATACGTGTGTATGTCACTGAACTCCTCCTAAACGGCTGGACTGATTGGAATGAATGCGTTTGGGTGGCGCCCTGGATGGTTTAAATTCACAAATTAACCCGACAGATGGCGCTGCAGTCTCGCTATCTAGGTTATTTATCTATACTGCAACTAAACAACTGGATCGACTTGAATGAATTTTTTGTTTTTTTATTTTATTTTATTTTATTTTTTAAGAATTCTCAAAAAGTACTTTTCTCAAAAGGTACTTTCCTTGAAATGTACTCTTCTTGGAAAAAAAATTCCCTTCAATTCTCCAAGTCTCTTTTTAGGGTTCCGCACACCAAAGGTGAAAAGGAAACCTACTGTTTTCGGTACGCTGTCCGTCACAGGCTATTTTCTCGAGAACCGTAAGAGCTACGGACCTGAAATTTGGATAGAGTATGTAGACCTTTGGCCGCTACAGCAACAAATACATGAGAGATAAAAATAAAAGGGTGTTCCAAAACGAGCAACGAAAAATGTTAAAATCCCATGTAATGTACATACAGTTGTATGTAGTATGTACAGGGTATTTTCTCGAGAACCGCAAGAGTGTGTAGACCTTTGGCTGCTACAACCACAAATACATGAGAGTTAAAAATTAGAGGGTGTTCCAAAACGAGCAACGAAAAATGTTAAAATCCCATGTAATATACAGACAATTGTATGTACATATATACACTTGAAATTTGTAAGGTTAGTGTATTTTTATACAGACTACAACAATTAACACTAAATTAAAAAAAAAATTAAATTAAAGGGTGTTCCATCAGTTAATGCAATTTTGACTATGTAATTTTGACAACTTGCTGTATCTTGGAAACCATAAGAGCTAAACTCTTGAAATTTTCAAAAACAGCAAAACAAAAAAATTCCAAAACCAAAAATAATCGCCAAAACAAAAAAAATCGCCAAAAACCAAAAAAAAAAATCGCCAAAAACCAAAAAAAAATCGCCAAAAAAAAATTCTAAAACGAAAATAAATCGCAAAAAACCGGAAAATCGCCAAAATAAAAAAAAATCGCCAAAATGAAAAAAATCGTCAAAATGAAGAAAAAACGCCAAAATGAAAAAAAATCGCCAATATGAAAAAAAATCGTCAAAATGGAAAAAAACTGGAAAAAAATTTCCAAATTGAGAAAAAAGCGAAAAGAAATCATTTCAGCTGAAAAAACGTCAAAAACGCAAAAAAAAAACGTCATACTAAATATATGCTCAAAGCCCAACGTACGGAACCGTTCGTGCGCGAGTCAAAGTCGCACTTTACTGAATTTATTTATAATTTCTAATTCTCTAATTTTTTTTTTGGATTTGGAGAAATTCGAGTCACTTTCAGAGACCGCTTAAGGCTGGTGGTATTCACTATCTTGCATAGTCAAACGACTTTTATGAAAATACAACCCTGGTATGATAGAGTTTATAAAATTTTTCAGAAGGCAACAATTCAGTACATCAGGGTTGTATTCTTTTTTTCAAAAGTCGTAAGATTATGCAAGTTGTGAATACTAGCGTTCATAAATTAAAATGTGTAATTTTTATATTCTTTATTTTACAATATTTATTTTTGAGATATAATGGAAAAAGTTGCTTTTTTCAAGTTTGTCTTTTATCGTTTATTTTATCAACCTCGAAAATTTTCGATGCCATTGGCATAACTCTTAATTGATTTGTTTATTTTTAAGAACCCTTAATAAAAATTAAACTGAATTGTGTTGCAGGCATTTAGCACTTAATTTTGAGTGACTTGAATTAAAATCATTTTTAACAAATGCGCCAACAAATTATTTCAGTTAAAAAAATAATGTTAAGATGAAAAAGTGGAAAGATTTATTTAAAATTTTACACGCATTTAAGTTTTCATGCAATCATTCGAACGTAAATTTTATCCTTATGCAGTTAGACATTTGTCTGCATGTATACATAATATAATCCTTTTTATTTTTACTATAATTTACTATACAACTTTACTACCACATACAATTTTCAAATGGAAACGTCAACCTGCCCTTCATTTGCTCGTATTAAAGCATTCCCTAACACGGGACAACATTACGAGTAAAATGAGTAAAATTTTGTGCTTATGTACGAGTACGTTCCGTATTTACATAAAAAGAAATTGTAAACGCGTTTACATGGGGACCATGATAACATATAGGGTGCTTTTTGGTGCTAGAACTTTCACATTTTATTTATGTGTTTTTTATTTTTATTTTTTGTATTGCTCTTACTCCTTTAAATGCACATTAATACAACTGCAGTTTATTTACGACTCAGGTAATCCATAGAGTTCAATGTTCCTTGAAGCTTCCTACTCTGCCAACGCCATCACCACCACCAGCCAGAACAACAAAACATATGGTCGTTGTAGCAACAGCAACGACAACATCTGCAACAGCCGTAACGAGAACAAAATGAAAACAGCAGTGCAGCATCAACAAAAAACTTTTTTTCTTATACTTATTCAATGTGGCGTGTAAAGTTCTACTCAACCCATTTGCAACTTGAAACATTTTAAATGTTTTTTAAACACAAAAATATCAAATTTTTACATTTGTCTAATAATTTAAAAATAAACTTGAATACGCTGGTTTTGAGGAGAAATATCAGGTATGTGAAGCGAATCAATTGCCATTTCAATTTGATTATGTGTGTACCTGCAGATGACAAACAGCCACAACTCAAAATTATCAAAATTGTTTTGTTTTTAACGGACTTCAAAAAAAAAGAAGGAGGAGGTTATCAATTCGTCTGTATTTTTTACTTTTTTGTTGGTTATGTTACTTCATAACTCGACACGTTTAAAAACGATTGTAAGTTTTCTTTGGTCTTAGATGTTATAGCTTCCATTTGGTTCCATTGTAAAAAATGTGGGCGGGAGCACTCCTACTTATTTTTTAATTTGATTGTATGATATATTTCTCATACGATTGCTACGAAATTTACCCGACACATTGGACTTTAGTAAAGATACAATCTCCAAGTTGAAAAAATGGGCGGTGATTTCTATGAAATTTGGCACACACCTTGAGCTCAGAACAATGTTCCCTTCTAAAAAGTGGGCGGGAAACGCCTATAAAATTTTAATATTATATTTCCCATACTTTTTCTCTATCGATTTTAACGAAACTTGGCACACACCTTGAGCTCTGAAAAATACTCAATCTTGCATTAAAGAAAAGTGGCCTGGACTACGCCTATTAAATTATAATATTATATTTCGTGTGCTTGTACTTAATCAATTTTTACGAAACTTAGCAAAAACCTTGAATTCTTAAAAATACACAGTTCTGCGTTCAAAAAAGTGGGCGGGGCCACGCCTGTTAAATTTCAATATATATTTCATGTGCTTGTACTTAAGCAATTTTTCCGAAACTTCGCGAACACTTTGGGCTCTTAAGAATACACAGTCTTGCATTACAAAATTGGGTGGGGCCATGCCTTTTAAATTTTAATATTATATTTCAAGCTCTTGTATTTAACCAATTTTTACGAAGCTTAGCACACACCTTAATCTTTTAAAACGACACAACCTTGCATTCAAAAAAGTGGGCTGGGTCACGCCTATTAAATTTGACTTTTTCTTTATAGATTTTTACGAAACTTGGCACACATCATGGGATCTTAAAAAAACTCAATCTTGCATTCAAAAAAGTGGGCGGAGGCACGCCTACTATATTTTAATATTATATTTCACGTGTTTCTACTCCATCGATTTTTATGAAACTTGGCACACATCTTGGGCTCTTAAAAAACTCAATCTTGCATTCAATAAAAGTGGGCGGAGACACGCCTTCTATATTTTAATATTATATTTCACGTGTTTCCACTCTATAGATTTTTACGAAACTTGGCACACATCTTGGGCTCTTAAAAAAACTCAATCTTGCATTCAAAAAAGTGGGCGGAGACACGCCTACTATATTTTAATATCATATTTCGCGTGTTTCTACTCTATCGATTTTTACGAAACTTTGCACAAATCGTAAGCTCTTAAGAAGACACAATTTTGGATTAGAGAAAGTGGGAGGGGCTACACCCATTACAATTTAATGTTATATTTCACGTGCTTCTTCTCTATCTATTTTAACGAAACTTGTCACGCACCTTGAAATTTAAGAAATACTTTATCTTGCGTTAAAAAAATGGGCGAGGCTTCGCGTATGAAAGTGAATCGGGCGTAACCACGGTCCTAAAAAATTAACTAAAAATTTGAAATTGAAACTTAAAAAAACCGACTTCAAAATAAGCACCAAAAAGTTCAAAATAATTTAGATTAAGTTATATAAGATATTTTTATATGTGTTATCTATAATGATATTCAAAGTCGGTTTCAATCAGGTTACGGTCACAGTTTCTGAATTAGTGTGCGATATACATATTTTCCAAGTTATTACACTGTACAACCACATCAGACGTTTTCTCAAATATCAAGGCTCTAACAACTGATTCCGGTGAAGGTATAGGCTAGATTAGCAAACGGTAACGACAGCGCAACTGATGCTCCAGCCATTTTTTTTTAAGAAATCGATTGGAGGCTTAATACTAAGTCGATTTTTTTTATCTACGTAGTTACATAGTATAAAACTGTTTCATTTAGTTTAGATTTTGCGACTCTATAAAATATAAAAGCAATTACACATTTTCGGTAACAATTAATATTTTAGTTAATTATTATTTTTCGAACTGTATTTGTTTCTATATTCTTATGAATTGAATAGGCTAAAGTTCGTAACGCTTTTTAAGCCAAACATGATAACATCATCAGACAAATGGCCGTCATTGCTACGCTTGAAGGACCATATTCTCTCATGAAATTGTCCATCACAATTCGCACATTTGCGAATGTACTAAGTCCCATCTTTGCACTTTGTCCCATAGACAAGCTGAATTAACACATTTGTTTTTGAAAACATTTTTTTAGATGTAGTTTCTCTCTATTTTTTTTTTCTCTCGCTTAGAAAGACGTCAAGCTACATACAAAAAATTTGATTGGAACAAAAATGTTCTCCTTAAGATATCTAGAGGAACTACGAATATTATAAGGAAAAGTTAAAAAAAGAAATTACATATATGCACATCATGATATTAATTTTTTGAAGCATATTCGAAAATTCGAACTTAAGTAAGGAATGAATTTTCATGATAAAATTGTCTATTGTAACTGTTTTAGAGGAAAATGTAAAAACAAATTAACATTTAAAGCATGTTCGAAATGTCGAACTAGCGTCAGTCACGGCAGCATTGTTGAATTCTAGGATTTATATGATATATGTATATATGTATATATAATGGGTCATTGGCAAAGACCTTATCTTATCAATCAATCAATCACGTACCCCAAAAGAAACAAAGTCTCTCTTGATAATTGTGATCGCCTGTTCGAGAAATCATACGATGAGGAAACTTTATGTATGTATAAGTATGTAGGTACAGCTATTAATTTTTTTATGTGATCGTTCCCACTGTATGGCAGGCATTTGAATTCCGCTAATAGGCTTAATACGTTATTTACAAAAAAAAAAATTTTTAACTCACTTTTTTTGGTTACAAAATTTCCAGAATATTTACCTGAAAAGATAAAATATAAAATATTTTTTTTAGTTAAAGGTACAAGCATACAAGCATTTCGACATATTTTGAAATTAATATTTTATTATATATTTTTTTTAGATTTAAGCAATTTAAATTCCAGGAAAATTTAATAATCTTCTATACTATTTATTGTTGGCAAAAATGAAAACAATAAACATTTTTTTTTCTTGTCTACTCATATTTAACAGGGCAGAGACACAATCTAAAAGGAATTTACACTTAAAATAATATTCAAGGCAGTTTATAAGAGTCAATGGGGAATTTTCAAGGAAATCGCCTTTTTATGCACACAAGTGAAATTATTTTTTACTTTAAGCGAACGAAAACTAGAGCAGACTTGTTACTCGCAAAACAATTAAAACTGAGAAAAAAATATTTAAAAATATTTTTTGCATATGAAATTTTTAATGAATAACAGGAAAGCATAAAATAAAATATACAATTTATTAATGAAAGTTTTATTTGAGGCTAGCATTAAATATCCTACACCATCGTGCGACTTTTGAGAAAATGCAACCCTGGTATGATGGACTTTATGAAAAATGTGCAAAAGACATTAATAATGCATTAGATCTGTACCTGGATTCAGTAACTTTTACTACGATAATCGTATCGCTATAATAAATATGTATAACGAAAATTTATCGAGTTTGCTATTCAATAACACATTCTAACGATATGCGTTGTCGGTTGGAAAAAAACAAATTAAGTCACAATATCAAATTCATTATTCTTTGTGCTTTTCGTTTATTTTCAAATTTTCTATACAGAGCTACCACATAATATTGAATTAAATGGTGAGTAAGATAAAGCTGGAGACTATGAGGGCAATTGTGAATAAAATTCCGCGAGAAATTTTTCCCGTGGAACAATTCCAACTAATAGCAAGTAATAGGGAAAACAAAAAATTCTAATCGGAAAAGCGAGAAATTTCCTGCGGAATTTTATTCATAATTGCCCTGTATAGTAACAAAGAAATTACGGAATTACATTATGGTTACCGCAAGCGAATAAATATGTCAATAAATATTACGATTTTCCTAATCCACAAAATTCAGGTATACGGTTGTTGTTTTTCAAAAGTAGTACGATTGTGTAGAATAGTGAGTCTAAGACTTTAATTGAATTTCTTTAATAATTTCAAATTAAACTGCTTGTGGCAAATACTCGTACTAAAAGGACCAGCAGAAAAGCCTCAAAATATCTAACAATATATATACAAGCCGAATTAACCCATTGGTTTCGAACAAAATTTTTTAGATGTAGTTTCTCTCTATTAGAAAGACGTCAATCTACATAAAAAAATTTTATTGGAACAAACATTTTCTCCTTAAGATATCTAGAGGACATACGAATATTACAAGGAAGTGTTTTAAAAAAAATTTGTATGCATATCATGATATTCCTTCTTTGAAGCATATTCGAAAATTCGAACTTAAGTAAGGAATGAATGTTCATGATAAAATGTAAAAAAATCAACATTTAAAGTATGTTCGAAATTTCGAACTTGCGTCAGTCACGGCAGCATTGTTGAATTTTAGGGTTCATATGATAAAATTAGCTCGTATTTCTTTTGTATATTTGCATTGTTTAGGATAGTGAGTCCTATGATTTAAATATCTAACAATAAATAGATACGATTATTTAGATTAACCCATTTCTTTCGGACAAATTTTTTTTTTATATTTTAAGAAAAACGAAAAAATTTTGTTAGACGCAATTTACACTGTGCCTTTTCTGCTTGCATGTGTAGGCAGGCTTTTTCAGTTCGTTGGTGAGAGGTGTTGAGAAGCATGCGGAATAAAACAAAAGGCACGAAATGAAAATTCGAGGGGATTTTTGACATTTCTCTTTGTTTTTTTGTACTCTCAGCACTAAGAGTGTATACAAATGTCAAAAAGTCATGAAGAAAAATGTCTTAATGTAAAAGTGCTTGACTTTTCGTAGGGGGTTTAAAAGAAAATTGTCGAAAGAAGGCAGGCTAAAAAGGCATAATGTGAATAGGCACTTAGAATACAAATTATGTTTGTGTTTTGTTTTTTTTTTTTGTGTGTAGACAAACTACGAATAATACAACGAACTGTTTTCAAATATGAATTAGCAATTAAATTTGATATGCATATCATGATATTTACTACATATACATACATATATATTCTTTGAGGCATATTCGAAAATTCGAACTTAGTATAGAATTAATTTTTATAGTAAAATTGTGTAACTGAGGAAAATCAAAAATAAATTAACACACAAAATATGTTCGAAATTTCGAACTTGGTTTTTTTTGCTTACCGATATCTCTCGAATGAATCATTCGATTTTGTTATGTTTGCAGCAGTCGGCGTTGTTTTCCTTTTTTTTTTGAGTTCAAGAGCTGATTAGATTTCGGAATAAGCTGATTTATGATTTATATTTACTTTTTTTTCGAAAATTTTCAAAAGATAGCTGAATGGAATCAGTTTATTTTACTACAACATCTAAGTGCGATCACTGTCGTTAGTCAGTGTTCAAAACGTCTAGGTTTGGGGGCAAATTACTGAATTCTGAATATTGATTTTTTTTTTGGTATTGTATTGACGTGATGTCGATGTTGACAACTTTAATAAAGGTGATTATTTAGTGCAACATAATTAAGATCACATATGAAAAAATAAATAAAAATGGAAAATATACAACATTCATTGACTTTTGATATATTTGAAAATATTTTTTTGAAGTCTAATTTATTTTCGGAAATACTGCGTTTAGCTGTAAACACTAAAAAAATTGTTCTAAAACAAATTAAATTTTAATTTTTATTTGTACACTTTTATTATTTCTATATACACATTTCCACACAACTTTCTAAGCTCCATACTTATTTCTCCCAGTGTAAAATTCAATATGAGACACACAAAGAAAACAAAATAAGCCTTTTTTTCATATTCGTAGACTTGAGCTTAAGCTTTGTTTTGGTTTTGGCTGCCAAAGAATCCAATTAATTTCCAGGAATTGTTTGTTTATTATTTACGTTATTAAATATTTTGTTTATTTATATTCTTTTATTGTGTTTGTCTAAAAAAAATAAATTAGATTTTTTGTTGTTGTTTTCAATTTAGAAGGTTTAAAATATCGTTCGTCTCCGTTAGAAATTTCTCTACATACAAACATACTTGTGTAGATCGTTGTTTTTGTTATTATGGTTGCTTTTTTGTCTTTTATTTTTCATTGTTGTTTATGTTAAGAAGTAGAGTTCGACCGATTAATCGGCTTCGGCTTCGGCCTTCGGCCAAAAATTGGTAATCGGCCAACATTCGGCCTACGGCAAAAATCGGCCGATTAGTCGAAGCCGAATATTTTTCATTCCAAGCTTGAAAAATAACATTATTTTTGGTCGTTGCTCGCCGACAGTTGCTATTGTTTTTAACGTTTTGAAAGGGTTGTTTTGAAATACAACCCTGTTTCTTTCTATTTTCTTTTACTTGGACGTTCTTGTGAGTGATCATATGAAAAAGCAATCTAGAAATTGCAAAATAGTTTTATTTTTCTTGTTATGTATCCAATAGATATTACAGCTATTTCAGTGATCTCAAAAAAGCAAACTTTTTTCTTAATTCATATAAAACAAGTATCATTTTTAAAATTTAAAACATTCGGCTTCGGCTTCGGTTTTGGCCGAAGTTTAGGATTTTAGCCGAAGTTCGGCTTCGGCTTCGGCCAAAAAAAAAACGCCTTCGGTCGATCTCTATTAAGAAGTTTTAATTTTGTTGTTTTTTTTTAATTTTTTGTGTGTTTTCATTGTTTAGGACTTCCTTAAGGTTTGTTTCTTCTTAAGGAGTGCGTGCAAATAAAATTTATCAAAAATAAGCGTTTTTTTTTCTTCTAACAAATGTGACCGCTGAAATGAAGTTCAAGGTCTCAACATTCTTTCCCAGCAAAAGTTTCGATACGCTATTAAGGACTTCGAAACATTTTAGCTAATTTCATTAGTCAAACTCTTTTTTAAAGCTGTTTTATTAAGTACGTACATTTCTTAAAACTATTTTAAGCCAAATTAAGTACATTTAATGAATATCGGTCGCCTTGACTACTTTCACTAGACTAATAGATAGAAAGCTTAATAAAGGACTGAAATTTACATCAGCACACACTTTGCACTTAGGAAGACGATCATGATGACATGGCTTTAATTTTTTTTTTATTTTGTTCAACCACTGCACTATAGGAATTTTCCACCTTTTTTTTGGCCAAAAATAAAAAAATTAATATTGAAAATTCGCAATTATTATTGCTGTAATATATCTAAAACAACGTTTCTATAAAAAATTTCCATCGGTTTGTGAGAGTTAATATATTATGGAGAGGGGTATATATTCCAGATTTTGGAATTGAAATGTCCTTTAGACTCCCGGACGAACGTAGCATACTACAGGCAAAAATATCCGCCATAAAAAGAGCAACACACTGGTTGAGTTATTATCGGGTACATAATATGTAATATATCCGTTATTATTATTATAACGGACAGCCAACCCGCCATCAAAACCCTTGCAGGTGTGTATTCTACATCATTCCTTGTCCAAGAATGCCGCACAGTTCTGGATAAACGGGGGCAGCACTCAACCATCACACTATACTGGTTGCGTGGACACGGGACCAATTCAGGCAATATAGTTGCGCATGAACTGGCAAAGAAAGGAACCCTACTTGGTGAAGTCGATATTGACAATCTCTGTTGGCTCCCTCTCTCGTCCTGCTGGAGACGCTTCGATACTGCCTTTCAAAATTCAGCTCAGGAAAGATGGCGCAATGAGCCTATCTGCGTTATATCGAGGACCCTTTGGCCTCGTCTAGATATCAACTGAACCAAAAACCTCATTAGCTTTACCAGGAAGCACCTGAGGAATCTCTTGGCCACACTTACAGGCCACTGCACTTTCGGAATTCACGCTAAACGTATGGGTCTCCCGTATAATGATTACTGCTACAGCTGCAATGATGAGGAAGAGGAGGAAAGCATATCGCATCTTCTCTGCTTCTGCCCTGCTTTGGAGGATCTCCGTCTGCACTTCCTTGGTAGAATATCCTTCAATAGCCTGTCCGAGCTATCGGATATACGACTTAGAAACCTAAGTCTATACATTAGGAGAAGCGGCTGGTATAGCCTCTAGCCTTCCTCTATGGCATGTGGATGTACTAGACCCTTATTCTTACACTTTCAACTTACAGGCAGCATAAATGGATCATCGTATTGGACCCAAGAGACCCCTAAATGTTCATTCTTCACTAGCAGCCTGCTAACCTAACCTAACCTAACCTTCAGCAATAGGAGTTTATAAATTCTAAAATTTAATAAAAGAAATTATAACAAAAATTTGGCGAATTCGTGTATTAGATCGAGTAAATCGAAATTATTGAAGTGACCTTAAGATAAACTAATAGAACTATCGGGCATATTCTGAAGGTCACATTTTCCAAATCACACTTTTACGAAATGGGTAAAATTTCCCATAGTGCACTGTCTAAACAAAGGATATTTCCCTATTAATTAGAAGAAGGAGGCATTAATTGTGCCAATTTCTATCATCATCAAATATTCGAATACTTTAAGCTTTCCCTGTCTTATAACATGTGTTCTATATTATCTTAACTCACTTCTTTTAAAACCAGCGTTGTTGTTTTCGCAAAATAAATGTATGTACTCGTATTAATAAACAGCAACAGTTGGTTGGTTGGGCCTTGTTTTTCCTACGATCATTTGTTTACTACACTTCGTTTTTTATCTCAAATTCTATCATGTGTTCCGATATGTTTTTTGTTTTGATCTGGTTATAAAATTCTAAGAACTTTTGCAGTAGCGGAACTGTACACGCTTTTGTTTTTGTTTTTGTTTTGACAAAGAAAAAGAATTCAATATGATATGTTGCCATTTGTTGGATTTTGTCTGCAAGCAGCGTTACCGTTGTGCGACTAAAGTCGCATTTTGCCCCTTTTTCGAATGCCTTGCCACTATTTATGGGGCACATTAGTTTTAAATCCCCTTTTGGTATCATTTGCATTATTTTTTGCCCCTTTTGGTTCAAAGTCAACTTTAATTTTTATTTTCTACAGCATTCGACAACAAGATTTTATTTACTGTGTGTATATATGAAAAAATAAATTTTTTAATGAATCTTTTCATTTGTTTAAGAGTTTTAAATATGAAATTACATACAGTAATTCATAGATAATTCTAACTGTATTTTCCGCAGCCAAATTTGATTTTAAAGCTAAATTTGATAAAAGTACATAATTTTTAAAGGTGAAAAACTTTATGCTAAGGAAAATAATATATATTGTATGCAACTACCATACTGAATTGCTATCATCAAATAATGCTTTTGATTTAAGTTCCCATGAAATTAGTTCATCAGGTGAGCCTATTATCTTGGAAAAACCAGTAAAACAGAAAAAAGCAATACGAAAGTATTCCAATGATTAGGAGAGACGGTATAAATGGGTTCAGATGGATGCAGATACCAAAAAACCCATTTGTGTTTTCTGCAATCAGTTGCTCATCTGCCGAATGAATCATTGAATGCCACACACGTGGCCAATTCCAAAAAATAAATGATGTAAAAATATCCGTGCTTTTACCACAAAAAAGTACCGATTTTCGGAGGAAAGTTGATATATCTGAAAATATGAATGAATGAAGCTTATTTTAAGGATGATAAGATGAACCCGTTTAAGCAAATGGACAAATTGGCAAAAATATATTCAGATTTGCCAGTTGCAAAGTCTGCGAGTTACTCCTTATTTCTTTATCTATATAAAGTAAAATTAAAAAAAAAAACATATAAAGCATAAACATAAATAAATAAGTACTCGTATTACGAAAAAATTATCAAATAGACTAAAAGTAGACACTTGTCAGTCCATGCTGTCTACTTTAAATTTATTTTAATATGATTTGGCAGAATGGATTCCAAGTAAAAAAACTTATTAATAAATACATATGTACAATTTCAAAAGAAAGGGTATTTAAGGTATTTAATAACTATGCATAATGCCTAAAAAGAATATTATCCTCTTAAGAATCAAATTTGTGTCAAAACTTTATGACGTTAAATACATTTTTTGAATTATGCTGGTGTTTAAGTAAATAAGTGATATGACTAATGTCCCAAAAATGATAAAAAAATGTATTTATGTATTCTTAAAGTTTTTATATATCTTAAGAACTGGGGCGAATTACTGCATTCGATATCTATCAAAATTTTTTATTTTCTGTTGGAATTTCGATTGATATCAAATGCAGCAATTCGACTACTGTCTTATTATTAACATATATTTTATGATTTTTTTTTATATAATAGCTATTTATACTACGTTTATACTGGTCTTATTTGCAAATGGAAGCATATACAAATTTCGTTTTCTGTATACATACATCTCATCCCCAGCAATAAGTAATTGTTCTCGTGAATTCGTAAGTTACAATTTTTACTGGCAAATAACACGTGCGTATAAACGTAGTATATGAGTTCTCATAAAATTAATGTTTTTTTACTTCTTATTCTTGTTGTTTGTTGTTTACTTTAAATAAAAATAAGTTAATAAATATGCTTGTTTCTTTAATTTTTCTTGATTTTTAAGTTGCCCCATTTTTTCTTTGAAATCCCCTTTTTGTGCCACTTTTTTTTTGAAAATCCCCTTTTTGTGCCCCTTTTTGAAATTTTTCAACGGTAACGCTGTCTGCAAGTTCATATGTATATATATATATATATATGTGTGTGTGTGTGTGTGTGTGCAAGTATTTTGTAGGCGGTTTTTAATTAAATTTTTATCGTTACTTTGAACTTTGCATTTGGCGTAGTTCTAGGAAGGTTTAATTCATGTATGTATGATGAGAAACAAAGAGGCCTTTTATAATTAAGGCAACATTTTTTTTCTAAAGTTATTTTTTCTTTTTTTTTAAGCATGAAGAATATTCAATAACAACTGAAGGAATTACTGTTTTAAACTTTAAAAAATTTAAAGGAATAGGTATACATAGTATGTACATACTTACATACATAGTACATGCTTTATTCTGACAAAAATATAAGGAAATATATTATGAATATTATATGTATATGTATTTACCTACACAGAGAAAAATTATCATTATGTAGTTTTGTTTTTCAATTAGATAAGCGCTGTTGTTTGATTGATATGGTTTCAAAATTGAATTAAGTTATTGACTAATTGTAAAAATAAATAATTTTTGTTTATTTTTTTCAATCAACTTTTTGCTTGATTTTTAAATATATTTTAGCAAGCAAAATATTGATTGATTCAATTCATTCTATTACTTAGAATGTAGCATGTTGTTTTGAAGTTTTTTGATTTGTTTTCGAATGAATATTTAACTATAACCTTACGTCGACACCTGATATATTTTTATCATAACAAAAGTCAAATTTTATATTGATAAATAATTTTTTTTATGTTAACTCTTTTTTCTATATGGAATTTGACATTTGTCATGATAAAAATATATCAGGTGTAGACGTAGGGTAATATCAATGTTAATAAATAAATAAAATTTTTTTTTGCTATTTCGATTACAGTGACGAAGAAAAAAAAAGGTTAATAGAGAAAATAAAACTTCTCAGTCGGGAAGAAGTTAAGCATTTTTCTGTTACCAGATGAAAAACAAGTGTTAAATTCAAAGACATGCATTCCAAATAGTGCGTATAGTTTCTCTTTTCATTAATATAGGATGTACCAAAATGAACGCAAGATTTGAATTTGTCGCCCTAAAAGAAAAAATTCGTTAGCTGACAGTGTTTAGGGTTAGTAAAAACGGAGCGTTACATGACAGAACAAGTTTTAAAAAAATAATGATAGACTAAAAATGTGTTTTCTATTTAATAGATTTTAATTTTGGGACACACTATATTTGAAAGCTATTTCCGGCTGAATAAAACATCATTTATGCACATATTGGATAAAATATAGCCTAATTTAAAAAAAGGAATCATTGCAACATTGACATTAAAATTTTTTGCTCAGGGATCGCACCAGATCAGTGCCGGTATTGTCAAAGATTTTGTCTAAGTCCCTGGATGCCATGGCCGATTGAAATGCTTTTTTGAAATTAAACTTCGCAAGCCTCTATCTTAAGGTCCTTTCTATTTATCTCTTACGCTCACGTTCTCTCACGCGTGATATTTTTGACTAATATTAATAATAATGTACTCACCTTCGACATTATATTCAATTTCATTTTAATTTTCAAAAGCTATGAAAACTTGTACGACACTCAAAACGTTATCACGTCAAGCACTAAAACAATTGATAAAGTGACAGTAAATCAAACTTGTTGCACATTTTAAAAAAGAGTAGTTTTATTTATTATTCTTTTTAATATTAAAGCAAAAAAAAAAAAAAATTTCGCTTAAGTTACCGAGAAAAATAGGTTTAAAAAAATCAAATATTTGCTGCTGAAATATTTCAAGTTCGGAAGATAATCAATTATCCTAGAGAACTGTGATCATGAGAAAAGTGTTTATAGTTATATTAGTTTAGCTTAAAATCACTTCAATGATCCTTATTCCTTGTTTACCCGTTGTCGAAAACAACTGAAAGATAATGTAAAAACAATTCCAAAAATATTTTTTTTGCCACGCCTAAAAATAGCGCCTTTCTAGTATTTTGTTCACTGTGTCGCCATTTTTAGTCCGATCACGGAAGTGACTATTTGAGCCCACTTCTACTTGGTGGCCCAAGGCCATTTAGCACAGTCGCAGCACTCGTTCACTAGTTTTTTTGTTGTTGTTGTTCAAACTCATGTAATTTAAGCGGCTTTGATAATTTGTTTGTGTCAAAAATGAACTAGCGAACGAGTTCAATCCAAGTCTACTTGGCACTATTCATTTTCCTCATTATAAAATTTACCATATTCTATCAAACCCACATATTTGCTGGCGAATTACCTTGGATATGTGTATGTATTTGTATGTGTGTGTGTGTGATTGTTCTAAATCATAATTTCCATCCACATTATGCATGTTCATCTGTTTAGATTATTTATTATCACAAGTATAATAAACATACTATTGTTACGATTATTTCATTTACATAAAAATATTAACTCTTTAAGCACATTTTGTGAATTAAACACCTCTGCACGCACATTAAAATGCTAACAAATAATACTCGTATTATGAAATGAATTCCCATTAAAATTTTAAAACCAAATATGTACAAAAATTCTCTTCACGTTTTGTTACATCATGACGATACATGATACGAGTATCGTATAATTCTATAATATTTGTCGTCTGATTATTTATGCAAATGTTGACAATGATGATGCCAAACCAATGACCACTCGCAGCAAACCCGTATTAACACGATTTCAGTGAGTGAATGAATGAATGACAATAACACGAGTAATTTTCTACCACCACCTATTATCGAAGAAATAAAAAACACGCCATACCTCAAAATTGCCTATTTTTATTTTTAAAAATTCAGAAATCGTATGAGAATAGTTTTTAATTGTACCACAGAAGGGATTTTTGTAAGAATAAAAACGGACAACCTTGACTTGGTCTAGTTTTTGTTGTTTGTATTAAGTTTAGGGCTTTGGAGTTGTGACTTACATATGTTTCCTTAATTATGAAAGTGGTGTAAGTAAACATAAATTTTTCATACATAATACAAACATATGTTGACAGTCATCACCCGCAAACCACTTGACCGATTTTGAAAGTTCTTTCCCCAGTAGAACACACATGGGCTATTTTTATCCGGTTTGTAACCGGTTTTTCATATTTGCCACGGATTTTCAAACAACTAAACCGATTTTGAAAAATCTTTCACCAGTGGAAAGCTACATTTCCAACGGCAACCATCGCTTATTTTTCTCTATCCGATTCGGAACCGTTTTTTTCATATCTAAATCGAATTTTTTCCGAAAAACACATTTTTGGACTGGTTAGGTAAATTTTCGTTGCGGGTTTGATTGCTTAAACAGTTTTAAAATTGGTTTTTATTCTCCCTGCAGGAAATGGAACTGACACAAGACTAGTCACGTGATCGGTCTTTAAGTGGTAGGGACCAGTCCGAGTTCTAACACTTCCTATGAAGCGGGTCAGTCACTTTTACATGGGGATGTCATAGGATGGGGTTAATTGATACTTTGTATACGCCTTTTGACTTGTCACTGAACTATCCCACAGTAACCTATTCGATGTAGAATAATATAAATTATTTAAAAATGTCATTCCGACCAGCGAGACCATTTGACGGGCTAAAGTGGCAAATTTCCACTTTTTCTCCCTTTTTTTAGAGTGTTTTATATACTAATACAAAAAAATAATGTAGTTTTCTCGTTTTTTTAATTTTGTACCTTTTTTTTTTTTTTTTGATAAATCCCCTTTTGGTGCCACTTTTTGAAAAGCGTTATCGGTCACCCGGACACTCAACTCTAATAACAATGAAAACTTATGATTTTTGGTTTTATTGTTACAAATTCAATTATAATTTATTTTTGGGACTCGAACTGACAACCTCGTGCATGACAGGCTCGCACACTACCCACTCGACCACAGAGGCACTCATATTTCAAAAGTATAAACACCTGTTAAGCTTATTTTAATATCTAAGTCTAGCTACGGGACTTGTTTCAGAGTGACTTGACCGTCCATTTATATCGATGCACTGTCTTTCCCACCCAAGTCTTTCTTATATATATAGTAAACCAAAAAAAAAAATTAAATATATTCGTAATACATAATACATGCACTACCGGAGTCTTTCTTAAATAGACATACTAAACAAAAAAAAAATATTCGTAGTACATATAATATATATAATATTCGTAATAGTGCCCTATTGAACTAATGGAGAATAAAAGTAAAGGAACAAAAATGTGTTCAGGTAACATTTACCCGGCTTAGGTGGAAACACCACATTGATTCTAGCGAACACAAATGAAGCTTAAATTAACTCAGATACATTGGCTGATTAACTAGTAGAAATTCAATCCTCAGTCTAGATTGTAAACTTTTAATATACTTTTGAAATCTGAAATTTGAATCTATTTCTGAAAAGCATGAATTTGAACTCGTATTGCCAAAATTTTCAACTTGGCATTTTCTGAAGGATACAACTTTTTTTTTGGGAGTCAATGCTGGCGGATAATAGATTATTATATTATTTAATAGGTCCTGGACTCAGCTACAATACTAGAACGAGTCCCAATAACTGGAACGAGCATGCTCTGATGTCTGTTGAAGCTTTTTAGCTGTTAAGATGTTTGGTAATTCTCAATTACTTTATGGTAAATTTTGTATAATTCCATTTTGTTTTAAGAATTTGGTTGGACATTTTATGATAAATTGGCATTAGCATTAACGTAATTCAGCGTATTGAAAATATTAAACAATATAGTTACCTTAATATAAAAACCGCCTAACTCATTTTTTTTAAATCGAGATTTTGGCATTTCTCAATATATTAGATGCATACATCACGAAAATGGTGAATATGTAACCACTTACACGATATATCTTCTTTTCACCATACACTACGCTCTACTTTTTTTAATACTCCCATTTTCTCAAGTCCTACGACGAGTACGCTTGGTTCAATTGTCACCAAATTTTCTGCAGGGCTGTTTTTTAATTCTTTCTATCGTCTTTTTGTCGGTCTTTTTTTAACATTATCACTGAAGTAACAAATAACAAAACATTCATAAGTTTTAAGTATAGTATAGTATAGATCAATGAGAGCGGAGTCGCTTGTAAAAGCTAGTGTTTATAGAAAAAACAATGTATTTCAAATCTATTTTAAGTAAATTTGACAGGAATATCAGGTCACACATCGATCTTAAATAGGATCGGTTTTGGTGATCAGGAATCCTTAACCCCAGGGTTTACGGGCTATAAGGTCGCTGTGATCGATTTTGGTAAGACACCCTTAATGGTAATTCCGGATAGGGACCATTGGGTCAATTCCGATAGGCTATATGAGGGTAGTGCAGTCTTTACAGACGGGTCAAAAATGGGGGAAGGCACAGGCGCTGGTGTCTATATCTTGGGAACGAACATTCGTAGTTCTTTCAGACTGCCACGGAGCTGGTGGCCGGGAATGTGGCTGAAGGTGAAAAGTTAACCTTCTACGTCGACAGCCAGGCAGCGCTAAAAGCTTTGAAAGGACACAATGTCAAATCGAAGCTTGTTAGTGACTGTAGGAAAGCCCTCAACTTGCTTATGGATAACTATAGTGTCATACTATGTTGGGTTCCTGGCCACAGCAGTGTTGAGGGAAATGAAATTGCCGATGAGCTGGCAAGAATAGGATCAGCGTTAGACGAGGGAATGTCTGACAGATCGGTGAAATTACCGATAGGTCATTACTATAAAGAACTCAGTAATTGGGTGGAAAGCAGGACGAACAGTTGGCGAAGTAGGGAGGATTGTAGGGTCTCGAGGGTTTTATGGCCAAAACTAGACTCAGGAAGATCTAAACTACTACTGGGCATGAATAGGAAGGCAATGCGAATCATGATAGGCGCGTTGACAGGTCACTGCTCGGTCAGAGCAAGAACCAGCATTTGGGAAATTGGCACTCCAGATTTTTGTAGGATGTGCGGGGATGAAGAGGAACCAGAAACCATTGAACATATTATCTGTCACTGCCCGAAGCTGCAACGTCATAGGCTTAGATGGCTGAGCAGACGTTTCCATGAAAGCATCACTGATGTCGGGAAGTGTAAACTAGAGGATATCAGGGGCTTCATCATGATGATTCGGTGGCTTAATGACGGATAATAGGGTTTCTTCTGGCTAAAAATGGGAGGGGTAAATATTACCAGTAATGGGCAATAGAAGGGAATCACAATGGACCCAATTGGGTCTCCGAGTGGAGGTGCGGTAGAGCACCACCCTTCCTAAACTAACCTAACCTAAATTTGACTAATTTTAAATTTTAAGAATAAAGGCCATGTCAGATGAAGCTCTTGCTTCGCGTTGCGTTGAAGATTCGCTTTGACATTTAAGATGAAATGTACATGGTTATATGAAACATGCCACATAAAGTACTTTTAACACAAAGCGAAGCGAAAAGTTAGGCAACTCTCAACTTTTTGCGTGCTTTGACAATCAGTTGGTATACTTTTCTTAATTTGTTTGACAGTCGTTAAGCAGCTCTGGGTCGAAGAACATGAATTCGCGTCATCGTAATTATTTCTTAAACAACCACGTTGCTACCTATGTGAAGGCATAGGTCGTACAGTCAGTCACAAAACTTTTTTTTTTGAAAATACTGTTAATAGCATCTTGGGCATATGGTCTAGTTACTCCCCCCCCCCATATTCACGCAACACCATGCTATGCAAATTTGGAATTGGGCTTCAAATTGCTCCCTCATCCGCCCTATTCTCCAGATTTAGTACCTAGTGACTACTTCCTATTTCCAAACCTAAAGAAATGGCACGATGGAAAGAGATTTAGCTCCAACGATGAAATTATTGACCAAACCTCGAAAAATCCTATTTTCCGGAAGCGATACAAAAACTGGAAGTAAGTTGATTAAGTGTACTGAGTTAAAAGTAGATTATGTTGAAAAATAAATTATTGTTTTGCAAAAGAAAACTGTGTTTCATTCAAAAAGTTACGGACTTATTGATCCACCCTCGTACATATGTATGAATGTGGGGACGGGTAAAAAACGGACGTACGACCGGAAGTGGCAACTTCTATTAGCAGTGCAACTCTGTTGTAATAGACTGTAGACGAGCATTTTAGGGAAAGAATAGAACTTTTTGGTACACAAACATTTTGACAACAGAACTAGTACACCGAAAGAATTTTGCTTCATAAGTTCAATGAAACAATTTCATTAAAAATTTTCACAAATCTAATGATAATTTCACAAATCCAATGAAAATTTCATGAATATTGTAAAAGAGTTTCATTAGAATTGATTGCTTCGTTGGTATTCTGGTTTCGTAAGAATATTTTATTGGATTTATGACAACAATATTTTCTAATTACTAAGAAACCCCTTTATATTTAAGTTATTTCATTATTTTCATGAAATTATTTTATTGTTTCGATGAAGTTATAGCACTGCATTAATTACACTGTTAAATAAATTTGATTAAGCTTTCAATAAAATAATTTTGACGAAACTGGTTTCATTAATCCAACGAAGCGTGACGTTGGTTGAATTTTAATGAATTTTTCATTAGATTAATATCGAAATTCATAGAATTTAGGCCGAAAATTCTTTCAGTGTAGGTAGACAGACGTTGGACAGAAAACAAAATTTTTCGCTTTATCCATTATTTGAAATAAAATTATATATACTTTTTTAAATTTAAATAAATTGTTTTCATTAAAAAGTCCTACAGATAAACATATTAAATAATACTCAAAAATTTCATTTAATGTTTAATGATTAGTTGGCATTAGCACCTAGAAAATTAATTAAGAAATGTTTCTAGAAAAAAATTCATAAAACCATGTCTACTAAAACGAACCGTCCGTCCGTCTGTCTTATTTATTGCATTATGCCACTAAAACGTATTCTAGACTTAAACTTAAATTAAACCCGTTTCTTTAGCTGCCAAAATACATACAGTATTTGTGACTAATTCTTTCATATTGCATTTCATTTCTCCGCTTTTATATAAACGGCACATTAGTAAAGTCTTAGAGTTAAAAAATAAAAATAGTAAAGTCTCACAAGTTCATCGTGATTTACAACATTTCATATTTCTAACAATAAAAGCGCTAATAATTCTTTGATCGGTGCGTGTGTGGTCTTTCGCATTATGCATACTTGCATAAAGGATCTTTCAATAGGGCTTTGACAAGCTGACAGACATATGTATTTGTTGAAGCACGCACATCATAGACGGATAAAGCGTTCAACGTTCACGTATAAATGCTTAAAATATATTTTAACATAGCAAATATGTAATAGAAGAGGATAGAAAACAGGTACGTGAAATATAAAATTAAATTTTAATGGGCGTGCCTCCGCCCATTTTTTAAATGCAAGATTGTGTGTTTTTCAGACTTCAGGGTGCGTGTTAAGTCTTGTAAAAATCGGTAAAGTAGAACCACTTCAAAGAAAATATTAAATTTAAATGGGTGTGACTCCGCCCATTTTTTTAAATGGAGGATTGTGTCTATTTTAGAGCTCAAGGTGTGTGGTAAGTTTCGTAAAAATCGGTTAACTAGAGCAGCGTGAAATGTTATAATAAATTTTAATGGGCGTAACCTCGCCCCTTTTTTCAATTTTCATAGTGTTTAATTACAAGAACCAAAGATGTTTTGTGGGTTTTGCAGCAATCAAATAAGTATAATATCATAAAACTAAATAAAAAATGGTGGGCGTGTCCCCACCTACTTTTCGACAATGGGAATATATGCCCTTCGTCGGTTAAACAAATTGCGTATTCTGTTTGGGCAACGTTCTTTTCGTTCGCTTCGTCCATTTTCCGGTGGCTAACCACTAACCTCTTTGGCCAGAATTGGATGTCATGATTTCAACATGATGGCGTCATGTGCTACACAACTCATGCCACTTTGAGCGCATATTTTGCGCGAGAGCCTGGTCATCTCACGAGGAGCTGATGTTACCTTTACATTTCGGCAGCCCGTCACTGACATTTTCTTGATGTTATATTCCATACAGAATGCTATGAATTACTTTTTAAACTCTATTTTATTTAAATTTAAAGATAGCAAGCAAGTGCTTTATGCAAGACCCTTTACATACATACATTTCTTTCTAAAAAACCATAAAGATGTCATTAATGGTTTTGACCATTAAGGGGGAAAATGACTTTGAAGAAAGACGTTCCTTCAAATCATAAACGAGATTGCACGCTAGAGAAAAAAAGCGCAGCGTACAATGTGTGAATTAGATAGAAAAATAAAACGAAAGATGCAAATGAAAGAAAAAAACAGCACAAACGTCAAGTTTAACGATAGTCATAAAATCACAATAAAAATGTGTGATGATGTTAACGACAAAACGACAACATTGATGCAGAAAATAATGATCAATGTTTAATAAAAAAAAAAAAAAAATTACAACAAAAAAGCAAACGTACGTTTGACTAATTCTAAAGCTAAAACGAAGAGACAAGAAGGAAAAAGTTAAACCACAAAACAAGATCAAAACTTACTCGTAATACTTATGTATAGAAATAGAGGACCACACATGGTGTTTGTTTGGCTACGGATGGTCAACAACATCAACAACAACATCATCAACAACATCATCAACATCATTATCGTCATCAATGACTGATAATGATGAATGAATTGACACAATATAATGGGAATTCAAGAAATCAACTGCAGACAAACAAGCGGCCGACTTGAGACAAACAAAAAAAAAATAAAACTCTTGGTTGCATCTGTCATGATCAGTATTTCTTAGTTTTTTTTCTCTTTAAGCTCTGGTGCATTTCTTTCCGCTTTTTTTTTTGTCGCTTCGTTGAAAATGGATTTTTAATATGACTGGAAAAAAAAGCTCAATATGTGTATTTATATTGACAGTCGTAAGTGAAAGTGATCCATATAAAGAGTGTGTTAATCAATCAATTTGTCATTTCAAATCTAGAAATGACCAAATGTTATGTGTCGTTGATCTTTAAATGGCGATTGGTCTCTAGGAAAATAAAAGTTTGAAGAGCTTATGTTATATTTTTTTTTTTGATTTCGCAAAAATGTTGATTAAATGCTTTGGGTAATTTTAGCTTAAAAAATCTACGTTTTATTTAGTTTAGGCATTATTTTCTTAGGCCATTATAAAGAATATATAAAGGGTGTTCAAATTTTAAGGGCCGATATTGAATGTGAACCACACCTAAACGTCAAGTTTTTTTCTGCATTTCATTTGACATTTCTCAATTTCAGACTAACTCAATTTGAACCATGGAAAGATACACAATCGAGCAATGCGTTAAAGTTATTCAGGCTTATTATGAAAATGGGCGTTCAAAATTTTATTTATTCCGGCTTATTATGAAAATGGACGTTCAAATCAAAATGTATATCGTACACATGATGAGGCATATTTTCACTTTAGTGGATTCGTCAATAAGTATAATTGCCGCATTTGGGCGAATGATAGTCCAAGAGTGATTGTCGAATAATAAATGCACCCACCACAAAGAGTGACTGTTTGGTGCGGTTTATGGGCTGGCAGCATCATTAGGCCGTATTTT
This sequence comes from Tachina lurida, assembly GCA_944452675.1. NCBI lineage: Eukaryota > Metazoa > Arthropoda > Insecta > Diptera > Tachinidae > Tachina > Tachina lurida. Next base: position 154,697,663 of record OX101753.1, on the reverse strand, counting down.
TTCCAAAATGAGGCCGGTCAGGCAGTTACTGTGAATGGTGTTCGCTATCGTGAGATGATAACGAACTTTTTATGGCCCGAATCGGAAGATATGGATGTGGACGATATGTGGTTTCAACAGGACGGTGCCACGTGCCACACAGCTAACTCTTTTTGCGCGACAAATTCAATGACAGTGTTATCTCACGTGGTGGCGATGTCAATTGGACGCCAAGATCATGTGATTTGACACCGTTGGACTTCTTTCTTGGGGGCAATTTGAAAGAAAAGGTGTACGTCGATAAGCCAGCAACAATTCAAGAGCTAAAGAATGAACCTCAATTATGCATCAGTGTTATCGAAAATTTTGACCATCGGATAGAGGTGTGCCGCTGAGGTCGCGGCGGCCATTGGCCGATATTTTGTTCCATATATAATTGAACCATACCCTATTATCATAATAAAAAGAAATGACAATAATTTCTTAAATAATTTGTATTTTATTAAAAATCAACATCGGCCCTTAAAATTTAATCACCCGTCGTGCTCACCCTAATGCTAAAAATTTTTGAACGACAGTCATGACTAGAATATGACGTGGTAGTAAAAAATTATTCAAGACAGAAATGTAGCCCTTACAGAGCCATGGGGACACCGGTGTACAAAATGCTATGATCGGACTAAAAATGGCGAAACAGTGAAGAAAATACTAAAAGGGCGGTATTTTTAGGCGTGGCAAAAAATAAAAATAAATATTTTTGGAATTGTTTTTACATTATCTTTAATCCTAAGGGGGTGACTGGGTCAACTTTTTTTTTTCGAACCACTCTAGAGTAGAGATGGGCGCGTGTCGAATTTTTCCAACACTACACGACACGAACACGAATACCAAGACGTGTTTAACGCGTACGAAACACGCATGCGAAAATTTTTGTCGACACGATACTTGCACAGCACGCACGAAATATTATTGGGATTGTATTGAAAATCGGAAAATTTAATTGATTTTTTTCAAGAGTCAGTCACTTTTCAAAATATGGGATCGAGTTGGCACTGCCAGCTGATACTATCTGCCGCCACAGCTGATGCTATCGGTGTCCGTACAGAACTTTAAGCTTCAGAGGCCCATACAATATCAACATATCGATCCATAACAGCCAAAAAAGCTTAAACGACACATTTTTTTAACCTCGTTTTTTTTACGAAATTCGATTATTTACCATCGCAAACGATAGAATTTTATCAAAAAATTAAATTCGAAAATTATGTCGCTTAAGCTTTTTTTTTTGGCGGTTATGGCACGACATATGCTGAAGTTGTGTGTTTGACGATACAAAATATTAAATTTTTTCTCTACTGGAAATTCATTCATACATACATACATATTTTGCATCTAAAATCGTGTGAATTTTGCTCAACACGAAACGACCCGTACAGGCACGAAATCAGATTTTTTATCACGAACACGTCGTGTTGAGCCGTGTGTTTTCGTGTCACGAAAAAAACAAAACCCGCGCTCATCTCTACTCTAGAGTGCATATTACATTGAACTTTCAAAAAGTGTTTTATCGTTACTGGAGTTTTTTAAACAGAAAATTGTTTTTGATACCTTGAACTTTTTGAAAACAAATGTTGCGATAAATTTATTTTGTTCGAAGTAAAAATTAATGAAATTCAAAGTGTGTTTTCCGACAAGAATTATTTCTTATTTGTTTGAAGTTAATTAATTTAATCCTCTAGCGTGTTTGCAAATTAAATAGAATTTCTTATTTTTATTATTTTTTTTTGTTTAACTTTATCAGCAAATATTTTGCACCTATCGACGAAACTCATACGCAAATGTGCAGTTTGTTATTCAACTAAAGTTATTTTTTATTCTATACCCATAGAAGCAACATTTTTTTTATTTTATCTAACAAATATCTGTCTGTCTTTCTGTCTGTCTGTCTAATGCAAATGTTCGGCTAGAGGTGATGCCACCTGATTATACATATATTGCATGTGTGTGTGTGTGTGTTTTTTTTGTTACAAACTTAAACAAATAAAATAAAAAATATTTTGCATTCAAATTTAATTTTTTTTATAAATATTTAGAAGCATAAGTTAACTGGGTTTTTCTTAGATTTATAATCTGGCAATATTATTTTGATACTCGTAAATCCCCGCTAAGTCTGAATAAAAAAACTATTCACACACACTCTTTTATTTGTTGTGGGGCTCTTCATACACATGCATGTAACTAAATATCAAGAACAATTCGCCAGGATTTGTGTTGCAGTAGTGAAAAAAAAAAATACTTTGAAATTGATTGAAGTTGTCAGTTTTGCCGACAAAGGCGGCAACCATTAAAAGAAAAGTGCGATTCTGTGTGTACAAAACCCGGTGTGCAACAGCAACAGCAACAGCAACAGCAACATATTCGCTCGTACAACACTACCAAACAACAGAACCAGGCTGACAAAAAAACAACAAGAGAAAACAAAAATTCACTTTGACTATTCTGGCAGTGATTCCAAAAAGTAAAATATAAAATAAATAAAAAAGAGATTGGGAATATATAAACAACAAACAATATTAAAACGGCAAAAGACCCTACAACAACAAATGGTCGGTCAACACAAATGCAAGCAGCAAAAAAGCGCAAATCTAAACAAAAAATCAAAGGCAGCCTATAAAAAAAGCTCTTCTTGTTCGTTCGCTAATGGACAATTGAAGGCGGTGGCAAAAAAAAAAAAAGAAATGTTTGACAAAAGAATTTATTCCGATAAGCTAGACAGACGACTCCAGTTAAACTCGAGTTTAAGTAATCTTTACATTAAAGTAAGTTAATCGAAAACAGTCGAGAACATATTTGTTTTGATTGAAAAGCTTCTTAAATAAATGTTTCCAGAAAATTCCTATTTTCCTTTTTCCTATTTAATTCCAGTTTCCAGTTTTTATTGTTTGATGTTGTTTATGTTGTAAATTTTTCTTAAATAATTTTTTTATATTGATTTCCATAATTTGCAAACATAATCCACTTTCGTTCGTTAAGGTGGCGACCAAATAAATTGCACTTGTAGCAAATTAAGCAATTAAAAAGAATTTCATAATTTAAAGTTTCATATTTCAACTTAAAACTTACTAAGTCACAAATATTAAACATTGGCATGACTAATAGCCACTGTGTCCGACCGATTTATACATAAACATATTGGCGCATAGTCATAGTCATAATCAAAGTACACTTTAAGAGTTTAAAACCAGTATTGCCATACAAAATACTGATTTTAAAGTCATAAGGTATACTTTATTTTGACTATGACTATGCGCCATTTTCTTTTCTTAGGAAGTTGAATGTATGCACAATATTATATAGTTGTGATACAGGGAATTGTTCTGAATTATTAACTCAAAAAACACATTTTTTCACATATGACAATAATGCAATAATGCATCAACATATTTATAATTGAACTATTTTTTCTCTTCCATAAATTATTTAACATAAAATAATAACAAAATCGTTTCTTACTTTAGATTTCATAAATAAAGTTCGGCTTATGTTCGGCCGAATTTAGAATAAAAATATTGTCCACATTCGACTTCAGTCACCATTGGCCTAATAAGTGATTTCGATTGGGTACTAGTTGGCACTGAACCAGCCATTTTATATATAATTTACAAACAATTTGGTAAATTTCCCAAACACTGGTAGTCCAAACAATTGAATGAGAAAACTTTGTTTTACACGAAAAGAAAAATTTAACAGGGTCAACTAAAAAGAGTGTGCTAAACGTAAGATATTAAGGGCCTTACTTTGCAAAACGCAACTCTAAGTGCAAACAAATTTTGCATGTTTTTCGTTTTAATAAGTTAAATTGTTTCCCATATAAATCTTTTCAAATCTTAGCGTAACGTTTTACAAAATAAGGCCCTAAATGTTTTTTAATACATGAGGGCTAGTAAGGGGCCCTCATCTGTACAAATTAACAAACGTTTCACAACACTAATTTACGGAAATTTTATCTCAGAGTCTAAAATAAATTTTAAAAAATTATTTAGCACTTTTTTATGAGAATATGCTATTTTAATCACAAGTACTTTTTTTATATAAAATCTGCACTTTACATAGAATACCTTTTTTTATTCAAAATTGCCTTTTATAAAATACCACCTTCTTCTGAAGCTGTTAATACAAATTAAAAGTGCATTTTTAATAAAGAATAAAATATGTAATAAAAAAAGTATGTAATTTTTATAGTACCTGTTAATAAAAATGTACTTTTACACACAATCAAAAAATATTTTCATAGAAAAGTACCTTTTAATAAAAAAGCACCTTTCAATTTAATAAAAAAAGTACCTTTTAATAAAAAAGTACCTTTTAATACAAAAAGTTCATTTTAACAACAAAAGTACCTTTTAATAAAAAAAGTACCTTTTAATACAAAAAGTACCTTTTAATAAAAAAGTTCATTTTAACAACAAAAGTACCTTTTAATAAAAAAAGTACCTTTTAATAAAAAAGTACCTTTTAATAAAAAAGCACCTTTCAATTTAATAAAAAAGTACCTTTTAATAAAAAAGTACCTTTTAATAAAAAAGTACCTTATAATACAAAAAGTACCTTTTAATACAAAAAGTACCTTTTAATAAAAAAGTTCATTTTAATAAAACAAGTAACTTTTAATAAAAAAGTACCTTTTCATAAAAGAGTACCTTTTAATAAAAAAAATAGTTTTAATAATAAGTGCCTTATAATACAAAAATTATCTTTTAATACAAGAAGTACCTTTTAATAAAAAAGTTTTTTAGTAAAAAAATTAACCTTTGATAAAAAAGTACCTTTTTTTTAAAAAAAAGTACCTTTTAATACAAAAATTACCTTTTAATACAAACGTTTTTTTTAATAAAAAATTACATTATAATAAAAAATACCCTTTTAATGCAAAAAGTACCTTTTAATAAAAAAGAAGCTTTTAATAATAAGATACCTTTTAATGAAATAGTATCTTTTAATAAAAAAAGTACGTTTTAATAAAGAAAGTACATTTTAATAAAAAAGTGACTTTTAATAAAAAGAAATACCTTTTAATCAAACAGGTACCTTTAAACACAAAGTTTATTAAAAAAGTAATTTTTAATAAAAACCAAAAATTTTACTACAAAATACATATGTCTTGAAAACAAAAATAATTTTCTGTTCGTTTTCCAAAAAAAAAAAAAAACACTTTTTATGAACAAGTGTCTGGTTATAAAATGTTCCTTATGGTAAAAAACGTACTTTTATAAAAAATATTGTACTTTTTAATAAATTGTCTTCTTATAAAAGGATATACATATATAAATTTTTATAAGAAAATAATATATATTTTAATTAACAGTAATTTATTACAAAAATAATAGCGCGTAGTCATAGTCAAAACAAAGTACACTTTAAGAAATTAAAACCAGTATTTGGTATGGTAATACTGGTTTTAACTCCTTAAGTGTACTTTGTTTTGACTAAGACTACGCGCCAATATCTTAAAAAAAAAGAACTCTTTAATTAAAAGTATTTTTTAACAGCACATTTGTATTAAAAATGCATTTTTTATAGAAGGTGGTAACTTTTTATAGTAAAGTACTTTTTGTGGAAAAAAAAACTTTGCAGAAAAGTACCGTTTTATAAAAAATTAAATATTTTTACGGAAAATTAAATTTTTATAAGAAATGATCTTGTTATATGACGTATATTTAAAATAAGTAATTTCTTATAGAAAAGTGAATTCTACTTTAAAATAAGATAATTTTTATAAAAATTTTTATATTTACTAAAAGGAAATTTTTTACAAATATGTATGTGCTACATATTTTTATATATTCGATTCATACTCCTAATTTACACTATGCAAGTCTATTGCTTATTGCTTAAGCTGATTAACTTGTAAGGAGAAACAGAAACGCTTCTTTTCCCATCGTCTCTCTCGCTCTCAAATGAATCAGCTTAGCAATAAGACTTGCATAGTGTAAGCTGGGACTTATGAAGAAACAATTTTAGTGAATAAATATGTATTTATTTAAATAAGTATATTTTGATGAATACATTTCGATAAGTTACGACTACTTTTTTATGCAAAATTTCATTAAAATGTTTTTATCTCTTTCTCAAAAACTCAAAACTGCCATACCTAGAAAAATAAATGCAAATGTGCATTTGTTTTCCCTTCAATTGTAATTGAACTTTTATTAATAACAATATTTTTTTTTATAAACCATTTAAGGAATTCCATAAAAATAACAAACAAACTCTCTTGCTTTAAGTTGACATATTGCCATTTCTGTTCGATAATTACCAATTAACACCCACTGTTGACAAGTAGTCAGTCGGTCGCAGCAGTAGACGCACACAAAGTCTTTATTTGGGAGTCGTAAAATAAACAATTTATTTATTTTTGTTTCTTTTAATCACCAATTAAGTATTTTGTTTTCTGTTTTGTTTAATTTTTTTTATTTTTATTTTTTTTTTTTTGCAGCAACCCGTCGCGCATTTGTATGGCTGGCAAACTTTGTCGGCAATTTACATTTAATGAAAAAAAAAAGAAGAAAATTATGAAAAAATTAATTCAAAGCACGCTTATACAACAAAAAAAAATGAGGAAAAAATCATATAATATATTTTTTTTATTTAAAAAATTTTTGCTAAAAATTGTTTTCAACTGCTGTGGCTGACTGGCGCTGCGACATTTGCTAAACAACAAGAAAAAAAAAAGAAAAAATCGCTCCATCAGCAAATTTATTTCAACAATTATTCACCACCTACTTATTGCATGAGTTGCTTGTACAAACAAACAAAAAACAATATCATAAAAACTGTTAATTTCATGTTGTTGCCAGTAAAACCTGCAAAAGAGAATGAAAAGCTGCTGAACGAACAAACGAACGAACTGAACGAACGAACACCTGATTTTTGTTGTATTAATTAATTTTTTCTTCGCCATTAAATTTGCAAGTTGGCGTATTTACACGAATCATCATTGTTGTTAAACATCAATTTACTACTCGTATCATTTCTTGTTTCAAGTTGTACGAACACAAATAAAAAAATTAATGTTTTGTAGATTTTTATCAAAATTACACTTTATGTGCAACATTTTTAAAGTCGTACAAGTTTTCGCAATTACATATTTCAATGATGTTTGTTGTTAATTCGGGGCCTTTATTTTAATAAATATAAAAATGTGCAACACTCTTGTAAAACAAGAGTGCAACACTTTTATAGGGGATACTGCGAGGTACATTTTTGTGCATAATTTTCAATCCCCTAACTCTTCCCGGCATGGGTCTTTTCCTTGCTCATATACTTAATTGTAAATACACTAAAAGCTTGAGAGTTAACTTTAACCTATAAAATCAAAAAATTACCATTGACTGATTGACTGGAACCCACATGGCAGGTCACGAAGAATAGGCAGATCATTACACACCTGGCGTCGGCAACTGAACATCGAAATCAGATCTAAGCTGGAGAGAATTAAAACAACTATCATCCAACCGTACCGAATGGAATAGATTCGTTGTGGCCCTTTGTTCCAATAGGAACCATAGGACATAATATATATATATATATATATATATATATATATATATATATAAATATATATATATATATAAAATCTACATTACGAAATTAATACGAAGCTTAAGCTTCGACTTGTGAAATTGCACATTTCGCGGAATATATTCTATTCATAATGGCATCAATGGGCTTTTCAAACTAATAAAAAAATCTCTTTGATATCTTACGAGTACACACACTTTGTTTTATTTAAATTTAAAAAGGAAGCTCCTAATGCAAGAACTTTTTTACATAGAAAAAAAAAAAGTACTTTCTATAAAAAGTGCCATTTTAAGCAAAAAGTAAGCTAATGAAGAAATAAAATACCCTTTTATAAGAAAGTACATTTTTACGTAAAATTATCTTTTAATAAAATGGTACCTTTTTAAGAAAAAGTATCTGCTAAAAAACAATTACATTTTTACAAGGAATTAAGTTTTTATAAAAAAGTACTTTTTAAAAAAATATTATCCTTCTTATTACAAATATGTACATAGTTCCTTTTCGTGCAAAATTATATTTTTGTAAATTTTTTTTTTATATAAATGTACCTTTTCATAAAAAATTTAATTTTTAACAAAGAGTACTATTTATGAAAATGTACCTTTTTGTAAAAAGTAACTTTTTGTAAGCAGTACATTTTCGTAAGGACTGCCTTCTTGTAAGGAGTACCTTTTTGTAAAAATAAGTTTTTGAAAAAAGTAAATTTTTGAAAAAAGTACCTTGTAATAAAAACTACCTTTTTCTAAATAGTAGCTTTGTTAACACTACCTCTTTGTAAATAGTAGCTTTGTTAACAGTACCTTTTTGTCAAAAGTACCTTTTTGTAAAAAGTACCTTTCTGTAAAAAGTACGTTTCTGTAAAAAGATCCCTTTTGTAATAAGTACATTTTTGTAAAAATATTCTTTTTGTAAAAAGTACCTTTCTGGAAATAGTACCTTTTTGTAAAAGGTACCTTTTTCTCATAAGTACCTTTTTGTATAAAAAGAACTTTTTTAAAAAGTACCTCTTTGTAAAAAGTAACTCTTTGTAAAAAGTACCTCTTTGTAAAAAGTACCTCTGTGTAAAAAGTACCTTTCTGTAAAAAGTACGTTTTTGTAAAAATATCCTTTTTGTAATAAGTACCTTTTTGTAAAAATATCCTTTTTGTAAAAAGTACCTTTCTGTAAATAGTACCTTTTTGTAAAAATTGCCTTTTGGTAAAAAGTACTTTTTTGTTAAGTGACTTTTTGGAAACAGTAAAAAGTACCTTTTTGTAAAAACTACCTTTTTGTAAAAAGTTCGTTTTTTTTGAAAAGTGCATTTTTAAGTGAAAAATTATTTTTTCTCAGAAAAACTACCTTTTTATGTACAAGCACTTATTCACAAAAAGTGCGTTTTTGCGTTAAATTTTATTTTAATCGAAAAGTCATTTTTGTGAAAAGTTTTTATGAAATATGTAGTGACTTGAATAAAAAGTACATTTTGACTAAAAAATTATGTACACACACATACATATTTTAATAAAAAAGTACTTTTACAAAATCGTATACTTTTTAAGAAAATCTTATTTTATGAGAAAACAGTGTCTTAAAAAAAGACTATTTTTATGAGAAAAGAAAAGTTATCACAAAAATAGTATTTTTTTGAAGTGTAATTCTTTAAAAATTATCTTTGATAAAAAAATATATAATTTTGTGACAAAATCATATCTTTTCATAATGTATTTTAATGAGAAGTGTTGTTTTATAAAAAAAGTACTTTTTTTTTGTAAAAAGTACTTTCTTGTAAAAGTACTTTCTTGTAAAAAGTACTTTTTCTTAGAAAAGTTTTTTTCATACTCTTTTTACAAATCCCTTTTTATGATAAATTTGATTTTTATATTTTAATGAAATATGTAGTAACTTGAATAAAAAGTACCTTTTGAATAAAAAAACATGTACATATATATTTAAATAAAAAAGTACTTTTTACAAAATGGCAATTTTGTAAGAAAATCGTATTTTGTGAGAAAACGGTGTCTTATAAAAAAACTCATTTTATGAAAAAACTATTTATCACAAAAAGTACTTTTTTTTGAAGAAGTGTGCCATTTATAAAAAGTATCTTTGATAAAAAATAATATATTTTTATGACAAAGTACCTTTTTAAAATAATTTCGTATCTTTTCATAATGTATTTTAATGAGAAAATATGAAAAAAAATTCTTTTAATTTTTATGGCAACGTACTTTTTTGTGAAAAAATTAAGTTTTTACAGAAAAGTACATTTTTAAAAAAATATTATGTTTTTAAAAATAAATTTATACCTGATTATAAATTGTTAACTTTTATGCAAAAGTACTTTTTTGCAGATAGTATTTGTTTTATAAAATATATAAATTTGTGTGAAACATTTAATTTTTACGGAAGAGCACTATTAATGAAAAAGTACCTTTTTGTGAAATGTACGTTATTGTGAAAAGTACTTTTTTGTTTCATATACATATATACCTCGTGAGAGAAGAATATTTTTTCATGTCTTCATTGAGTTGTATATAAATTGAAAACTTTAAACGCATTTTCTGCAAAACTAGTTTTTTTTGAGTTGTGACACTATTGAAGTAAATGAGCGATACGTATGTATACTAGAGTTCGACCGATTAATCGGCTTCGGCCTTCGGCCAAAAATTGGTAATCGGCCAACATTCGGCCTATGGCAAAAATCGGCCGATTAGCCGAAGCCGAATATTTTTCATTCCAAGCTTGAAAAATAACATTATTTTTGGTCGTTGCTCGCCGACAGTTTCTATTGTGTTTAACGTTTTGAAAGGGTTGCTTTGAAATACAACCCTGTTGCTTTCTATTTTCTTTTACTTGGACGTTCTTGTGAGTGATCATATGAAAAAGCAATCTAGAAATTGCAAAATAGTTTTATTTTTCTTGTTATGTATCCAATAGATATTTCAGCTATTTCAGTGACCTCAAAAAAGCAAACTTTTTTCTTAATTCATATAAAACAAGTATCATTTTTAAGATTTAAAACATTCGGCTTCGGCTTCGGTTTTGGCCGAAGTTTAGGATTTTAGCCGAAGTTCGGCTTCGGCTTCGGCCAAAAAAATGCCTTTGGTCGATCTCTAATGTACACCTGTTGATTTTCAAATGTAGATTTACACTTGTTCAAGCAATCCACAGCCCATTCTAATTAATTAAATTTAAAATTTGTCGTTTTGTTTTTTTTTGTATAAAAAAACAAAATCAAGTTTTTGTATATCAAACCAAATATTGTTTATCAGTGACAAGATGTTAGTTACATGAACAATTTTTATTTATTATTATTATTATTTTTTTTTTGATTTAAACACATCTTTTTAAATTAGTTTTAGAAAACTATAAAAATGTCTATTTAAATGAATTTATTAATATTTGAAATTTAATATTTCAACGCGGTCGTCGTCATCAGCCGCATTCTCACTAGAAACAAAAAACTAAAAAAAAAATCTAGTTCAATTTTAATAAAATGATTTACATTCGCAATAAACTAGCAAACCGCCAAATATGGCAAAATTAGATGCTGATTTCGAAAAAAATTCAAATGAATTTAAATGAAAATAAATATTTCTCGTGGCTTTGAAATGATTTATTACTAGATTAAGGGAGGGGAATAAACAAAAAGTGTTGCAGAAATAATTAAGCCAGCACGATGAGAGGAAAGAGTAGGTTTCACGAAGACAGCTAATAATCTATTACACTGAACAAAATCAAATAAATAAATGGGCGTTGAATGAATGCTTGCGTACTTAGCTGATCTTTATCTGAGAGACTTTGTAAGCAATTGAAATCTTGCTTACAATTAATTAAATGTTTATGGGTTTTTGGAAATAATGTTTTGCTGCTGTTTGTTGTCTTAATGGAAACAAAATAAAACTTATACGCGTACAAAATAAATTTAATTAAATGTTTATGCGTTTTTGAAATCATTATTTTAATTTTTTTCTTGTTGTCTTAATGGAACCATACTATATGACTTGTTCAGTTTTCCTTTTTCTTTTTTTTTGTTTATTTAAAATGCAACCATGTGTAACACAACAAACAATTTAAATTTGATTTGCTATTTTAATAAACATAGTTTGCGTAGTTTTATCTACAAGATAATTATTTATTATATGTGCTTTTTTTATTATTTATTACTATTTGAAATTGCATTAATTTTGTAACATAAAACGTTTTTTAATTTATTACCACCACCAATTATGTGTAGAAATGAATTTGAATTAAATTAATTAAAATAATTTGTACAAGTTCAAATGTATATCAAAAATACATTGAAAAGAACGGTTCAATAATGAAACAACTAAGAGTGATATATGCGGCTGTGCCGAATCTTATATACCCTTCCCCAACACGTATGTATTTGTAGTATACAGATACATACATAAGTACATAAATACATATTTTTTACCCAAAAAAATTTTTTTTTAAATTTCCAACCCTGGAACTATAATTAAAACTTTTCTGGTTTTAATACTAATTTATTTCTGTCTAAAATATAGAATGTATTTAATATATCATAAAAGTGTACGTTTCCCAACCCTAGAATTATGCTTTTATATTTTTCTGGTTTCTTATATCAATATTCATCCTTATTCCAGTTGTCAACATCGATGTCACGTCAATACAATACCAAACAATTTGGGCTTGTATAACCGCTCCTGAGAGCAAATTTGTGCTATTGATAGTCTATTTCTGTTACCTAAGCTCTACAAAGTAGCATGAGCCTGTCAAAAGCAATTAGTTGTTTTCGACAACGGGTAGACAAGGACCAATTATTTGGTATTGCATTGAAGTGACGACGATGTTGACAACTGGAATAAGGGTGATTGTTCTTTAAAAAATATATAAAATATGTTAAGTGAACAAAGAAAAAAAGATCTAAAGAAAATACTAGTTTTATTTAGTTACTTTAATATCAAACAACTCTAGAATTTCCTAGTTTTAGTGTTTTTTTTTTTGTTTTTCTAATTCTCTATACCCAACTTTTTTTTCCAAAACATATAAGATAAATTAAAATATAAAAAAGAAAAAAATAATTATACCTAGTTACTTTTATATATGTATCACAAAAAGTTTAAGTTTCCCAACCCTGGAATCATAATTTTAAATTTTTCGAATTTCTTTTTTTAAGAATGTAAGATATTTTTAATTTATAAATAAAAAGGAAAAATTAGTTTTAGTAGCTTATTTTTTATATAACAAAAAAGTTAAAGTTTACAACCCTGGAAACGTCTATTTTGATTTATTTTTTTTATATTTTTAATACAAAATTTATTCGTACTGAAATATAAAATAAGTTTATTTAAAAAAAAATCAAAAAATTTATGTTATCTAGTTACTTTGATATGGCAAAATCAAGTTTAAGTTTTCCAGCTCTGAAACAGTCTGCTCAATTTTGCTGATTCTCAATACCAGTCTCTTTTGGACCATTTCTGACACACCAGTCCAAGACGGAAGTCTCTAGCTTATCTGGAAGCTTAGGAAAACCTTTTTCACGTATACCAGACGGACGGACGGACATCGCTTATTCGCCTTCCCTATTCATAAGGACCCAGAATATAGATATATTTTTTACGGGACGCATATAAATATTATGGAAATTACACACGCAATGACTAACCTATATATACCATTTACCATTTTTGGTAAAGGTTATAAAAAAAGTGGGAACATTCCGGTCGAAATTTTAACAAGCTGCGCTATTTAGTTTGGGTTCTTGTACAGCGTTCTTGTTTTGAGAACACTCCTTCCTTGATTTGACAAATTTCGTTCTCGATTCGATTAAATGGTAATTTGTATCTTTTCGCTCCCGAATTCTTGACGCGACAATGTTGAATTCTTGACTTGGTTTGTCAATTTTATATCATCCCTTCCCATCCCTGAATTAAGTTAAAGTTTAAAGCTGGCAGCTCTAAAACTTTTTTAAAAAGTACCTTTTACCCGACTGCCAGAAGGAAGGGTCATGTTTATCGCGCGTTTTTGAGAAATATCTTTTAGCTAAAAAACATGATAGTTTAGAACGATGTTAACTGACTATGAATGTAGTCGTATTTAACCAAATAATGTTTTTTTATTATTCTTTAATATTGTATGTTAATCAGATCATTTGTGAAACAAAATTAACGGTCATTATCATATTTCTTCGCTACGTTCCCACTGTATTTATGTGGCGAACCACAAAAAAAATATATATATATATATATATAAAACCACAAAGCAAACTCATTGTAGACAACTAGACGCTAGAATTGCCACAATTGTTGTTAATAGTAATAAATAAAAATAATAATAAAACTAGCACATGCAATAAAAAAAAAAAACATTAAAAACATACTTGAAATCAACCACATGTTTTTGAAGTAAGAGGGATAAATAACCCGACCGACTACTTTGAATAAAATTCTATGACTAAAACCCTATAATAATAAACATTAACCGTCCACCCACCCACCCATACAAGTTAAATTCCCAGCTATTTTCCAATAATTATAGCTCGAATATCAGTTAAACAAAAAGGTAACAAATTTACATTATTGCACATTGTTTTATTGCTGCGAACGAATGAATGCTGCTGTAACGAAATTATTTAAATTTCAAGGTACTTTTTCAAAAGATACTTTTTTTATGTTTGTTTGTCTAGTTTTTCAATATTTTTTATATTTTATTATTTCCACTATATTAAATTTTTATAAACTACAATTAATAATAATAATCTATTTAAAAATTTTGCAGCAGCTTTCAGCAACTTCTTCAGCAAACAGAGGTACTTTTTTAAGAATACTATTTTTAGGTACTTTTTTGCAAAGCGCTATTGGAAGATATTTTTTGAGAGACACTTTTTTAATAGCGAAAGTACTTTTAATGGAATAAGTTTTTTTTAAGGTATGCACTTTTTTTAAAGGGAACTTTTCTCAAAATGTAATTTTTTAAGAAGCGCTTTTCTCAAACGGACCTATTTGAAAAGGCACTTTTCTCAAAACGTACTGTTCTTAGAAGGTACTTATCTCGAAAAATTTATTTTGAAAAGGTAATTTTCTCAAACAATTATTTTTGGAAATGGTACTTTTCTCGCAAGGTACTTTTTTTAAAAGTTACTTTTCTCGAAAAGTATTATGTATTTTAATTTTCTCAAAAAGTACTTTTTTGAATAGGCACTTTTCTCAAATTTTTTTTTTGAAAATGTACTTATATCAAAAAGTATTTTTAAAAAAGATACTTTTCTCAAGAGGTACTTTTTTAAAAAGTTTCTTTTCTTAAAAAGTAGTTTTTGGACAGGTACTTTTCTCAAAGGGTTTTTTTTTTAAATGTACTTATATCAAAAGATATTTTTGGAAAAGGTACTTTTCTCAAAAGGTACTTTTTTGAATAAGTACTTTTCTGAAAGGGTTTTTTTTATCTACTTATGTCAAAAAGTATTTTTGGAAAAGGTACTTTTCTCAAGATGTAGTTTTTTAAAAGTTTCTTTGTTCAAAAATTAGTTTTTAGAAAGGTACTTTTTTAAAAAATAAATTTTCTCAAAAGGTATTGTGTTTAAAACGTATTTTTTCAAAAGAAACGTTTTCAACAAGTACTTTTTTGAAAAGGTACTTTTCTCAAAAAATATTTTTTGAAAGGGTACTTTTTTAAGAGCTGGTTCTTTACGGGGTGATTATTTAAGTTACTTTTTTTGAAGGTAGTTTATCCCACGCACTTTTTTCAAAAACTATTTTTTTTGTAGTAAGAATGGAAATTTTGAAAAAAAGTACTTGTTTTCAGTAAAATTTTTTTCAAAATTGATTTTTTAATTATTTTTTTGCAACGTTTCTTTCATAATATGTTGGTTTTGGCATAGGTACGTTTTTAAAAGGTAATTGTTTTAAAATTTGAAAAAAATGCATTTTTAAAATGTACTTCTTTTAGCAAGATATTTGTTTTCAAATATATATTATTTTAAAAAGTACTTTTTCTAAAAATAACTTTACTTTAAGGGTACTATAATTAATAATTTTACTTTAAGGGTACAAATACTTTTTTAAAGGGTTATTTTTTAAATATATTTTCTCTAAGAGGAATTTTTTGTAAGAGGCACTTAAAAAAAAAATTAAGTTTTCAGAACGTACTTTTTTTAAAAAGCTACTCTTTTCAAAACGCAACGTCTATTGTCTTTTTTAAAAAGGTACTTTTTCAAAAGGTACTTTTTCGAAAGGTACTTTTTTCAAAAGGTACTTTCTTAAGAAATAATTTCTTAAGAAGTACTTTTTTCAAAAGATACTTTCTTAAGAAGTAATTTCTTAAAAAGTACTTTTTTCAAAAAATACTTTCATAAAAGGTACTTATTTTAAATGTACTTTCTTAAAAAGTACTTTTACAAAATATACTTATTTAAAGGTCAGTTTTAAAAAGCTTTTTTCTTTCAATATGCTCCTAATTTTTTAAAACAGTTTTATTACCACATTGTATTCCTTGCCCGCTCACAAATATGTTACCCTACTCTGTATTTGTTTTCTAAAATTTCAAGAGCAAAATGTGAAAATTAAACATAAGTCTTGCCACTATTACCCACCAATAATTTAGCGAGTTGCTGTATTATATTTTCTATCCTTGAAATTTATAAATTTAAACTTAAAACTTGGCCATGATTTACAACTCCACAACTTGGCAGTGAGTAATATGGAAACTAGAACGCCTACAAAATGAAAAGAGGAAAAACTAACATATTGTGCACTTATTTTAATAATTTCTTGTATTGAAAGCGCAACACGAAGTGTTTATAACAGTCATTTTGATTCAACTCTATCGTTTCCATATAAAATATCTGTCCATAATTCTGTATTGTCCATAGTTAAAGACGTTAAAAATACAATAACTTTTAAAGATAATATAAATTCATGTTTCGTAAAGGGTGTAGTAAAAACAAGTGTTATATGTATTTAAAATGCCTTGTTTTAATAAAGTCTGCTTGTTTACGCGCAAGGTAAACGAACATACCTATTGTAGGCGTAACGAAACTCTCTTTTGGTGAATCCCGTCTGGTAAATGAGTTTCGTGTGTTAGGCTACAATAGGTATGTTCGTTTACTTGGAGCGCTACCAAAACTTTTCTATACATTTAAAGAATTACAAAATGTGCATCTGCAGCAAAGCAAACAAAATGAAAAAAATATGTTAAAAATCGAGTGAATATGTCCAAATAATGGATTGGCAAAAATGAATAATATCTCAAGTAGATACACCAACATTTCATTGGAAATTCCCAATTTCTATATTATTGAATCACCCTTCTTTTTCTTGTTTCTTTTTTTTCAAACAAAACACACACACACACACACACACACACACTTCAGCAGCCGTTGGTTCAAATTAAAACTAATGTTTAACGGTTTTATGCTTGACTTCGTTTCCTAACATTGATTTGTAATTTTTGTTTATTTATTTTTTATAACTTTTTCGAAAAAAAAAATACACTTTCTACGTTTTCAAGTTAGTGGGCCAAGTTTATTTTAGCGGGGCATTAATTTAAAGAAAATTTCAATATTTTTTTTCTCTAATTTTGTGAAGGAAGTTAATGTGTATTGTGGCGGATACAAGGTAATGAATTTTCT
This sequence comes from Tachina lurida, assembly GCA_944452675.1. Lineage (NCBI taxonomy): Eukaryota > Metazoa > Arthropoda > Insecta > Diptera > Tachinidae > Tachina > Tachina lurida. The sequence continues at coordinate 154,680,514 of OX101753.1, read as the reverse complement.
CTACAGCAAATACAAAAAAAAACTAATGTAAAGGTTATAAAAATTTAATAAATAAATATTATGCATGTTATCAACTTTTAGAATGAAGTATTTTCATAATTTTGATGAATAGTTTTTGCATATTGGTTTTTTTTTTTAAATTGAGTGTTAAGTAAGTATCTAGTAAGTTTTTTTTTTTGGTTAATAAGTTAATTTTTAAACGATACTTTTAATTAAAACAGATATTTTTTCTTGAAAGGGTACTATTTCTTAATATGGTACTTTTGCTTAAAAAGGCACTATTTCTTCAATATGTACTATTTCTTAAAATGTCACTTTTCATTAAAAATTAGCTTTTTCTGCAATATGCAATTTTTCTACAATACACTCTTTTGCTAAAAAATAGTACTTTTTCTTAAAAAGGTACTTTTTCTTGAAAAGAAGCATTTTCTTTAAAAGGCATTTTTCCTTAAAAAGGAACTTTTTCTTTATAAGGAAGGATATTTTCCTTCAAAAGATAGATTTTCTTGCAAACGTACTTTTCTTTAAAATGTACTTTTCTTAAAATTATCATTTTTCTTAAGAAGATACTTTTTCTTAAAATTATAATTTTTCTTGCAGATACTTTTTCTTAAAAAGGTACTTTTTCTTGCAATTGAAATTTTTCATTTTTCAGAAGTTACTTTTTCTTGTAACGTTAGTTTTTCTCAAAAATTTACTTTTGCTTGAGAAGATACTATTTCTTAAAAAGGTACTTTTTCTTAAAAAGGTACTTTTTCTTAAAAAGGTACTTTTTCTTAAAAATAAAATTTTTTAATCAGAAATAATTTCTTAAGCCGGCTTAAGTTAAGTAATTTCAATTCTTACCGAATGAAACATTTTTATTAATTAATGTGAGTTTATAAACAAGACAAGAAAAATTAAACTAGACTTTATTAGCGGGGGGAAATACCGATATTTTTCTGTGCAGCCACGCACTTCATCAGCACCCATGTCTATCTACTGGGGTAGAGATTATTTTTAACATCAGCTATTTAACTTAATAAAATTTTTCATAAAATAGTACTTTTTCTAATAAAAATTAAATTTTCATTAAAATGTACTTTTTCTTTAACAGGTAATTTTTATTAAGCCACAACCTTGCTTGAGATTGTACTTTTTCTTAAAAAGTAATTGTTCTCATAAACAATGTATTTTTTAAGAATAATTTTTTTCTTAAAAATTTACTTTTTCAATGTAAGTACTATTTCTCAAAAAGGTACTTTACTTAAAAATATATTTTTTCTAAAACGTAATTTTTCTTTAAAAGGTATTTTTTTATCTCGAAAAGTTACTTTTTCTTAAATATTTTAGTTTTCTAAATTAATATTTTTTCTAAGAAAGGTACTTGTTCTTAAAAAAGTACTTATTCTTAAGATTCTTATTCTTCGAAAGGTGTTTCTGCTTAACACTATACCTTTTTTTATAAAAATAGTTTTTCTTGAGAAGCAACTTTTTTAAAAATAATTTTTTCTTTAAATATACTTTTCGTAAGGAGATACTCCTGAGAAGTTATTTTTTTGATAAAGGTACTTTTGCTCAGAGAAGTACTTTTTCAGTTTTAAAGGTATGTGCTCTTAAAAATGTTTTTTTTTGTATATGTGCACTTTTTGTTAAATAGGTTCTTTTTCAAGAAATTGTTTTTTTTTTTAATATTTCTAAATATAATAAAGTGTTTTCTAAAGATTTTTTACCAGATAGTTTTTAAAAAAAAGGTACTCTTAAAAAAATATTTTTCTTGAAACAGGTACTTTTTGTTATAAGTCTCAAAAGGTACTATAACAAAGCTACTTTTTCTTAGAAATGCGTTTTTTTTTTGTTATATACATACATACATATGTAGGTACTTTTTTCAAAAAAGGTACTTTCTTTTACAGAAATTTTTAAAAGATACCTTTTCTGGAGAAGTGGCTTGTATCAACAAGTTTGTGTTTTAATTTTTCCAGCTAAAAATATACAGCCTTATTTAGAAAAATTATTAAGGTTTTTTAAGAAAAATTTTTTATGGAAATTTGTTTTAAAAAACCCTGTATAAAGCCTTAATAAGTTTTATAAATACGGCTGATACTGTTTAAGAACATAAAAAATTAAATTTTTATTAAAATTTATTTTTTAAGTTTCTTTAAAAATTTTATTTTTTTTTTCAATAAAAGTTATCAGCACTGAATTGAAAGAAAATAATAATAATAAAAATAAAATCTTTACTTTGCTTCTTCCTATGGAAGTTAATTGCAACACGTTGCAATATGTTTAGAAAAAACAAACTCATTACCCGTCAGCATGCAAAGCTGTTGTAGTTAAATAGAAAAGTCTATCGTGGTCGCTTCAACTAAAGAGGAAGGAGCTGGTGAAAAATGATGTGTAACAACCATGAATATACCAGGGACCTCATACTGTGTGACGCATTCGACGTTGTCTGTTTTGATGAGATGATAAAGTTCAACAAAATTTAAAGAATAGACAAAAGATGTCTTACAGAATAGAATAAAATAAAATAGAATAGCTTTGAATCACATGAATATACAATTTTGATTTTTTCTTCTGGCAATTATAAAATAAAAAATTATAATGAATACTTTTGCGCGAGCTCCAACTGTCAAATGAGCAATTAATAAACTACGTAAGCGTGAACATGGACGAATTTGGCAAAATAAACTTTACAAACAAAAAAATAAAAACGCGAAGAGATTGTTGCAAATTAATTTGTGCATGTGCAATACTAATGAATGCAACAGAAGCATAAATGCAGATACAAAAAAAAAACTGCAAGTTAAGCAAATCTATGCAGACAGTTGCTACGTTTTATAAGTTAAGAATTTCTTTTGCCACTGCAACACATGCTGCTGTTTTCGAAAATGAAATTCTCGCACTCATGATGACGATGACATACATGGTCGTGCCTACTAATAATAAAAATCTAAAACATATTTTTCCCTCATTGCGCAAAAAAAAAAAAACTCACAAACTTCTTCTTATCGGCCTAAGAAGTTTTTGCCAACACTTTAAGTTATAATGTTTTTTCTAAACCCATTTCATATTTTTACACAAACGCCCCACTGTACTTATTGCCTTTAACTGATTACTGTTGCAGCAGCACAAGCTGACACGTCAGACACACATCTTAAGTGAAATTATTTCAGTTTTTTGTTTTTTGTAAAATCTTTGAAATTTTCCTTTTCACTTTTTGGTAGAATTTATTGATAAGTAGCTTTTACTAAAAAAGAAATAATTTTATTTGGCTTGAGGCCAAAACCTTTAATAATAAAGAAAAGAAAGATGCAAAAAAAAAAAGAAAACTCACACGAAATTTTTCTTTGACTGCATGTTACGGAATAATAATAATAATTTACTACAGATGAGCACTGAATGGTGCTGGACTGGCAAAAACCAAAAAAAAAAAAAAAAACAAAAAAAAAAGATTAAAAATTATGAACATGCCACATGTCCCAAAATATGTTTTCAATACGTTTAAATTTATGATATTTTCACTCGCTCTCTTTTAAAATACTTCTTGGCAACACAAGGAACTGCAATGACGGGAATGAACGCAACTTGATTAAAATACTTGAACGTATGAACTGAAATTTATGTGCATTTTTATTTTTATTTATAAAAAAAAATAAAAAGAGTTTAAAGTCCATTTTAAGAAAATTTTAAATAAAATACATTTGAAACTCATGTTAAATGTTATGAAAGGGGGGGGGGGATAGTTTAAAAAAAACTTAACTTTAAAAGTTTTTTCTAAAGAATTGTTTTCTTCATAGTTGATACTTTATTTATTAAAAGTACCCCATCAAAATGTAATTTTTAATAAGAAAGTACCTTTTTTTAAATAAAAAATTATATTTATTAAAAACCTACTTTTTAATAATAAGGTAATTTTAATAAATAAAAATACTTTTTAATAAATAGGTACTTTTTAATAAAAAAAAAGTACTTTTTAATTAAAAAAATTACTTTGTAATAAAAAAATTACTTTTTAATAAAAAATAGCTTTTTATAAAAAAATCCTTTTTAATAAAAATATAAATTTTAATAAACAGGTACTTTTTAATTAAAAGGCATTTTTTAATTAAAAGGTACTTTTTAATTAAAAGGTACTTTTTAATTAAAAATAGTTTAAAAAAAAAAAATTCTTTTTAAGAAAACTATACATTTTAAATGATAAAAAGAAGCTTTACTTTTCAATAAAAATGTAAAAGAAAGTGTTTAAAAAACTGAAATGATTTCCGTTTCATTTCATTTTGCTTCTGCTTTCGCTTTTGAAAACTACAACAGTTTCAGTCAAAGCAAAATCATCAAATGCTTCATGCCAATTGCGCAATACTTTCAGCAGTCGACAATTTGAAAAGTTTAATTTTTGATTTGGTTTTACTTTTGGATCATATCGCAAGTAAAATCAGAAGTAGTTTGTATAATTTTGAAAGTCGAAAACAGTCACAGTCGAAGAAGCAAAAACTTTTGCAATCGCAGTAAAGTGGTTTTTGTTTTTGCCTCTTGTCTGATGTGCAAAAACCACAACAACAACATGACACACACCACAAAATAGTTGACTGAACCTGCTGAAAGCTTCTAAAGCGAGAGCTTTTGCATTTTCCACTGTGACTGTTTGGTACTTGCTAACCAAAAGCAACAGCAAATCAAATTCAAACTTTTGAAATCGCAGACTGTGGAAAGTGCTGCGCAATTGTTCATAATTCGTTTTGTGATTCTGCTTCGACTGCGACTGTTGATTACTTTCACAAGCACAAGCAAAATCAAAAGCATTGGTTCCTTTTTAAACAGTTGGAAAAAGCCAAAGCAGTGAAAAGTAAAAATTTTACGACTTTTGCTACTTGGACTTAAGTTTTTTAAACACTGAAAATAGGTACTTTTTAATGGAAGGGTACTTTTTAAAAAACATTTACTTTTTAATAGAAACGTATTATTTATTAAAGGATACTTTAAAAAAAAAAAGTACTTAGAATGTACTTTTTAATAAAAAGATTTATACTTTTTAATAAGAAAGTATTTTTATGACGGTACTTTTAATTAATAAAATTTAAATTTTTTTTTTAAAATAACAAAAATTAAAAATTTGAAAAACCCGCGATATTTCTAGAAAAGATGTGACATCTTCTAAACGGCTGGACCGATTTTCTTCAAACATGGTTAAGAACCATCTCGAGCAAATCACCTTTTAAACAGAGCAAACTAAATCAAAATCGGTCCAGCCGTTTGGGCTGTACGTGGACACGCCCAGACACACAGATACACAGACACACACTACAAACTTATAACAGCCCTTTTTTTGGTCCGGGTTTAAAATGGGATACAAGACGTTTATATGTTTAAGAAATTTATTTGTTTTATACAAATAAAATATTGAAATAACTATTTATAAATTTTCGGCCGCCTTTCAAGTGCTTGGTGCATTAAGAAAAAACATCATAAATAAAGTAAAAATACAAATGAAATTTTTTAGGCATATAGAGCATGAAGATAATGCAACTACAATGTTAAAACAAAACGAAAATGTCGCAAGTTTTTATTTTATTTTCTTTTTTGTATCTTCTGTTGTTAGATTTTTGTTGCGATTTTAGCTGCACATTGTTGACAGGAGGACATGCACATTATGGGCAGATAAATTATAAAAATTAGAAGAAAACACAAAAACAACAACAACACAAGTACAATAAGAAAATGTGCACAAGATTTTCAAATAATTTTTAATTTTGCTTCCGTGTTTTAAAAATATTTAAAAAAAAAAGTAACATATACATTTCACAAAAATAGATTTACTATAGAATATTTTATTATAAATTTACTTTACATATTTCGGTTTTTAACAAAAATATTTGTTTGTTAAAAATATTTTTATATTAAATTAGCAATTGACAAAAAAAAAAGGATTATTTTGAACAATAGTTGCGATTAAATAAATTTGTACATATGTACATACATGCATATCGTTACCTTAATATAGAAAGTTCCTAAATCAATATTTTTTTTTTTGGAATCGAGTTTATTTTGTATATTTCCATAGAAGAACATCTAATGTATTGAAAAAAAAATGCAAAAATCTCGATTTTAAAAATATATGTAATGAGTTAGGGCTTTTCTATATAAGGTAACGATATGCATGTATGTATGTATGTGTGTGGCATGTATGTATGTGTGTGCATATATGCACACAATACATTGAAACTTGAAAAACTATTAAATATTTTATTAATTTTTATTGCCGTTTATATATATACACAGATATGTACATCCACACAAACCGCAATACCGCAACTGTCAATGTCATAATAACAACAAACGTTTATAATGCAACAATATTGTGGTTCATGTCAAATAATTGCACTTTGGCTGGTTTACTGCAATATTATTATTCCTTTCTGCTACACGAATGTACAAAGTTGGGGGGGGGGGGCGTAATCTTAGTTTAAGATTTAATTTGTTGCCATACAAAACTACTCGTTTCTTTAAAGCAGATACGTCCACGACATATGCACAATGTGTAAACTTTTATAAAGAGCTTTTTGTGCTTTCACACCGATGAGTGTACAACATCCAGAACAACAACACAACAGACAGTAATGCTTGCTCTTACTTTGCAAAGAAACAAGAACAAATTTAAGAGCTTTCAAAGCTCAGTGTATGTGTGTTTGGATGTAGCTGGTTTAAATTAAAATAAAAAAAATTTTGATAATGTTAAACTTGAATAAAAATATTAACAGCCTTATTTATAAAACTTATTAAGGCTTTATAAAGGCTTTTTAAGGAAAATTTTTTAGGAATATTTGTTTTAAAAACTCTTTATAAAGCCTTAATAAGTTTTGTAAATGAGGCTGTAAGAATTTAGAGCAGCTACGTCCAAGCACACATACACTGATATGATAAGAGCTTTGAAAGCTCTTAAATTTGTTCTTGTTTCCTTGCAAAGTAAGAGCAAGCATTGGTGTCTGCTGTGTTGTTGTTGTGTATGTTGTACTCCCGTTGGTGTGAAAGCACAAAAAGCTCTTCATAAAAGTTTGCACATTGTGCATATGGATTGGACGTAGCTGATTTAGAGCTATGCTTTCAGAATTTTCAGAAACTTCTAGTTTAACTAATACTCGTATACTGTTATTAAAGCTTTCTACGTAACAAAGCTTTTATGAAAAAGTTCTCACATTGTGCTGACTAAAGAGCTGTTTAGAAAATTGGTGTAATAGTGTTTTAACAGTGAAAGTTAAAACCTGGTTTTAACGTTACAACCATAAACAGGTGATTTTGCATTCACACTGCAAGTTTGTTAAATTGAGGTTTTAACTGACAGACTGTCTAATAACTTTGCTCAAAATAAAATAAAACCCCTGCAGATATGCGTGTATTTGTTGTTGTATTTTCTACTTTTTATTTGACAAACTGTACAACAACAATGCGTTGTAAAATGGGAATTATTTTATATTTTGTAAATAAATATTTTAAAATTATGGAATTACTTATACAAAGTGAAAAAGTGCTTGGAAATCAAGTTATTGTATATACGAGTAAAAAATGCACAAATACAAAATACAAATAAAAAATAAAACTTTTTATCGAAGTATCGATGTCAGTCTTATCGTCTATTTTCAGTTCCCAGAGATCAATTCAAATATTTTCATTGTTTGTCTTCCAAAAAACTCTTTTTTTTCCATAATTTTTATTTTTTTTTTTGACTATTGCTGCTGCATCCATTTTTAAGCAGAAAATGTATCAATTCGTAGCTATTCTTATTCACTGGCATAAACATTATCAGCTGCTGCCAGTCATTTTAACTTGGCAGCACTGAATTTGGCAAAGCGAAAACAAGGTTGCATTTCATAAAAGCAACTTAAAAAGCAATTCTAAAATGGTTTTAAGTTGGTTTTAACAAAAATAATTTTTATGGTAAAACCAATTTTTAACAGTTGGTTTTAACGTTAAAACCAACAGTGTGAAAACACTATGAGAGGTCTACAAAATTCTACACCAACTGCGGCAAGCATATTATTACATACTTTATTTTTAAAACTAAGCTTTTGGTGTCAATGCTGCCAAATTGTCTGCACTGTAAAACATGAGCTTTTGTTGTTTGTCACTGTCATTGTTTGCTTTGTAAAGCCATAAAAACCGCACATTGACAATGTTGTATGGAATACTTAATAATTATGACAAATACTCAACATAAATTGAGCAAATTTAATTTTCTGTTATTTAATTTTTTTATTTTTTTGCTTTTAATTACAAATATTTCACATCTTAGGATGCCATAATTTTTTTTTAAATATTCAACACATTCCTTTTCGTGTAATTTTAAAACCCACATATATAATTTGTTTATAAATGAAAATTATCAACAAAAACTAAAATATTTATGAGGAGTAGCCATAACTGGGCAGCGAACTTAACATGTCGCGCCATAACTGCCAAAAAAGCTTAAGCGACATTTTTTTAAACTACGATCGTAAATAATCTATGTTCGTAAAAAAATTTAGATCGAAAACTATGTCGCTTAAGCTTTTTTTTTGCGGTTATGGCCCAATGTGATTTCTTTGTGCATATCGTGCCATAACCGCAAAAAAAGCTTAAGCGACATAAATTTTCGAAATTAATTATATTTTTTATCAAAATCGATCATTTGCGATTGTAAATAATAGATTTTCGTAAAAAAAACGAGGCCCACAAAATGTGTCAGTTAAACTTTTTTTTGGCGGTTAAGGCACAATGTGATTTCTTGGTGCATATTTTGTTTATACAGATTTTTGATTTTTTATATATAAATTTTTTTTCAGTAACTTCACAAGTTTTAAGGAACACTTCTCGTATACAAATTTGATTAATAGAGCTTTTGTTAACCAATTTATTTTAAGAAAAAGGCCGTGATACTAGTACGCGAGCTTTTCAACAAGTCTGACTTCTCGGCCCCTAACGAAGGGACGACTCAGCTTCTGTCAGTCAACAAATATTTGGCAGTTGATTCCTGTCAAAATTTAGACATGCGACGGAGTTTGGTCTGAGTTTGACAGCTATTGATTTGAGAAGATTTAGAGAGGAAGAATGGAAAAAAGTGAATTAGGTGTAAACTATTTTTTGAAAAAAAAACCAAGACTAAGCTTTATAAATAAGTAATATGAAGACCCTTCACCACCAGTTTTAATAGGAAAAAAAGTTAAAGTTTCTACACCCGAAAGAAAGGAAAAAAAATAACGATAATGTAATGTTGGCCGATCGGAGATTGAAAGTGAGAGAGATTGTGGAAGCCAGAGACATGGAAGCCACATGACTAAGGGGTTTTAATGTTGAATGATCACTCAGGTATGGCAATAAAATGTAAAAATTTCGCATGAGTGTTTGGCATTGGTGAACTGTAAAAAGGACGATATTTTGCGTTGTTTCGAACTACCACATAGACCAAACAGCAGTTAAGACAGCGGGTCTATCGGAGTGAATGGGCCCCAAAGAAGGCCAAGGTGTCATGGCTACCGTTTAGTGCGATACACGTGTTAAAATCCACATTTACTACCTTCAATCAATGGAAAATATTCACGTTTGAATGGGCTCACCCGCCCTTTGCTCCAAACTTAACCCCAAATGATTATTTTTTGTCCCCAAAGCTAAAGAAATTGCTCGACGGAATGGAGATCTTAATGATCTCCATTATTTATATGAACATTTATCAAGATCTCTTCCACCATTATCCAGCTACCAGACTATATATCGTTACCTTAATATAGAAAGGCCCTAACCCAGTATTTTTTTAAATCGAGATTTTTGCATTTTTCCATACATTAGATGTTCTTCTAATGAAATATACAAAAAAATCTATTTAAAAAAAATAATGAGTTGGGGCCTTTCTGTATTAATTTAACGATATTATCAAAATAAAATTCTAAAGCCAATCTTTGGCTAACGTTTCGCATCTAAGAAACGAATTTGATTGCTTTTTAGTATGTCTTTGTATGTATCAGAGATTGGCAATGAAACATGTTTTCGCTATTCATACTGACTCATAAAATTTTAAATATATGTAAGTGAGTAGATATCATTTAAAATTAACTTAACTTTTTGATTTATAAGCATAGGTTGGAATAAATATGAATGCGACGTCAACATCATAGTCATACCATACTCACACTCATAAATCACCTCAGTTTGATTTATAATTTCAGGAAAATACTTATACTAATCTATTGATTCAGTTCACTCAACTCATGTATGTATGTTTGTTTAAAGTTTTAGCCATTAAAGAGAAAGAGTTTGCAAAAAGTATACAATAGTAGTAAATAGGGTTGCTTTTCAATTTTATTTATTTATTTTATTTATTTATTTATTTGTATGTTCAAGTCCTATACATCAAGAATTAATCTTATATTTATAGTACAGGAAAGTAGTATCCATAACTTAATTACGGCAGCAAACATAAAAACAGACATTAAGATACAAATTTACAAAATTAATTAATTGCATATATTATAGGAACAATATTTATGAATTTCTAATTTGAGAAGTAATTAAATAAAAATTGCTTAAAGCTAGTTGCGTTGCTATTAAGTTGTTGTGTATGTGGAAGAGTATTCCAGAGACGCGCAGCATGTATATAAAACTGCCATTCAGAAACAAGTAGACGATGTAAAGGAACTATGATCTTTTTCCCCCTAACTGATCTTGCAAACCTTATTTTATCAGTAAGATATCGTGGCATTTCAGAATAAATAATTTTATGAAGAAATAAAAGCACACGTATATTAAGAAGATTGTTGAACGAAATGCCATATAGTTTCGAGGAAAATTGAGAAACATGATCATATCTTTTCAATCCGTATACATACCTAATAATATTGTTGTATAAAACGTTAAGCTTTCTTTTGCTAATTGAGTCACAGCTAGCATAAAGTTCACAACCGTAGATTAAGCCAGGAACTATATAAGACTTAGCAAGAAGTTGCCTTATATTGAAAGGAGTATAGTGCTGTGATGACCAAAGACATCTCAGCTTTGAGTAACTCTGGCCGACAACTGCGTTAACATGGTTTGACCAGGTAAGGTTGTTATTAAAAATTATTCCAAGATTTTTGGCAGCATTTACAATAGTAATTTTTTCTCTGTTTATTAAGATCTCAACATCGGCAATATTATTAATTGTTTTCTTACGTACTATGATACATTTTGATTTGTGCGGGTTCAAACAGAGTCCATTTGCAGTTGCCCAAAGATAAATTCTATTTAGATCATCATTAAGTCTTGAAATATTATCAGCAACAGAATTGACTGGACTACTCAAATACAACTGAACATCATCAGCATACATATGAATTTTGCAGTGCAAAAGTTGTTTAGGCAAATCATTTGCATATATAGAAAAAAGTAGTGGTCCAAGGATTGACCCTTGAGGCACTCCCCTTGACAAATTTAATGCTGAGGATCGGTGGTTGCTCGCGTAAACAAATTGCCTACGGCTAGAGAGATATGATGATAGCAGTCTAGTTGACGTAAAAGAAAAATTAAAGAAATACTGAAGTTTCATGCAAAGCGTACTATGGTCGACCGTGTCAAAGGCCTTAGAATGATCTAGAAGAATCAAATAATTAATTTTTCCTTCGTCAAGTTCACGTCGTATGTTTTCAGTTACATCCATTAAAGCGGAGACACAGCTATGATTTTGACGAAAACCTGATTGCATATTAGACAACAAATTATTATTTTTTATATAAAGCGACATCTGATTATAAAGAATTTTTTCAAAAGCCTTAGATATAAAGCACAGTATGGCAATTGGCCTGAATTCTGAGTCTTTTTTAGGTATAGGCACTATTTTTGCGTATTTCCATTTCAACGGGAAAGTGCTAGTCATTATAATAGTGTTGTACAAATGTGTGATATATGGCAAGAGTAGTGGTAACAATATCATAACGAATTTCGGGTGAATGTTATCGGAGCCCACCGCATTCGACTTAATTAAACTGAAGCTTAAATATACCTCAGATTGGCTTACACGAGCGAATTGAAACATATTACTATTGATATTGTGAAGATTAGAAGTTATACTTGTAAAGTTGTAGAAAGTGTTGTCAACTGGAAGAAGCGGTATATTTGTGAAGGTTCTATTAAGCTCATCTGCATCGACTTGACAACTGCTTGAACTCTCTGATCTGCCAACTCCAATCTCACGAATATACCTCCAAGTTTGCCTAGAGCCTATTGCGGAGCCAAAACGTCTAGCGTAATACTCGGTTTTTGCAACTCTGATGCTGATGTTAACGTTACGTCTAGCAGTCTTGAATTCGTTTTTTAACTCTGGAGTTCTAAATCGCTTCCATCTTAAATAAGCACAGTCTCTTTTAGCGATAAGAGATTTTATATGAGCAGAAAACCAAGGCTTATCCCTACAAGAAGTCATTTTAGATTTTAGCGGAACTGTCTCATCAAAAAGACGTTGAATATTGTTTTCCAAAAATTCAACTTGCTCATCAACTGAGGGCATAAAATACATTCGTGACCAATCAATTAGAGAGGCACTTGCACATAACATGTTGTAATTCAAGTTTTTGAAGTCACGATAGTAGACTGTATGTTCTGACAAAGGAATATTCCTGCAAAAAAAAAAAACAAAAAAACAAGAGAAAAACACATAACCTAATAATGAGAGAGAATCATACTTATTTTGCATCCTCCATAGGCATTGAGTTAAGGAGAGTCGAAATCAACAACATCATAAATATTTGCTAAGTATGAATTCGATGCGCACTTCAAACTTTCGAGTGAATATGATTCATAGACAACATTGCAATAAGTAGACTTGTGTCCAACAGTTCTTTTTGAACTAGCTTAAGAGCGTTTGAATCAAAAGTTGTTTCAAACCCATTTACTTTACTTTGCTGTTTTTGTCCTGTCTTGTGTCCAACTGAACGAACTAGTTCAAAAAGAAATGTTGGACACAAGTGTAGCAATAAGTATGAGTGCGCATAAGTACAAGAAATTATAAATAATGATTCAACTCTACTCACTTTTCCGCTACTCATTGCGCTTCTCTGGTATGTATACATGGGGGCCACTTTGAGAACAGATTACGTTTAATCCATTTAATTTTTTACTTTAAATTGTGTGTTGTTTATAAAAAGAAAAAAGAAAACGACGCATATACTACAAAATCAACTTTTACTTATCTTTGATAATTATGGGTTTGCAAGTTGCCAATGAACTAACGGCTGCTGTTTCTTCAAATGCCTTCTTCTACTGCCATAACTTTTATACTAAAATCTCAAAATATATTGTTTTAGCTCTGTCAAAAGCTGCTAACTACTTCTTTGACTGGGGTTTTTATATAGATGTGTGCCTGTAGTATATAGGAGTATGTAAGCACGGTGGAGTTCGGCTATAATGAACTCTATGGAATGAGGCAAGTTTTGCAGGTTATAGATATATGTAGAGGTTACTAAATTTCTTACATAGTAATTTCGTACTTGGTTTTCGTATACTTCATTAGTAAGGCAGCATAATAATAATTTTATATTTATACGATTTATCGTATGACTATACCCAACGTTAGGGGTAAAATTCGTTATGATTGGAGTCACTACTGTTATTTTTCTAAAAATATATACATATATATATTTTTTTTAAATATTTGGTACATAAACTAAATCTACAAGTTAATATTGGCGCACAGTGGGATTGTTTCATACATTTTTGTGCAAAATATATAAGGAGTGGCCCTTAGTTCATTTAAAATTTGCAAAATTATTAACATGTACATATATGTTGTAGTGAATTGCGTGAAAATATACATTATTTTCACCCTGGCACGGGACTTACTTAAATTTTTCAATAAATAAAATATAATTTTTCTAAAAGCCATTAATTACAAATGTCATATTTTCAAATTTCTCTACAAAACTGCATCAATTGATTTTTAATATTGAGTGGTCGAAAAATAGGGTGGTTTTTGATACCAAAATCCCACTGTGTGGATCATCTTTTACACGATGTAAACTTTTTTGGAAGGTATTAACACAATATTTAGGAAATTTGTTTAACTTCTTCTTCTCCACAAAAAAGCTGTACATATTTTATTTAAAAAATTACCAATTTTTCGATGTGTGTGAAGTTAGATTTTAAAATTTGCTTTAACAGAGCTCTGTTAGCGTAATAACATAGCTCGGTTTCCTCATTTATTAGAGAAAAGTCCTTTCGAAATTCATTAATCGAATATTTAAAGCTTAACAGAGCTCTGTTATTACGCTAACAGAGCTCTGTTAAAGCACAAGGTTTGTGTCAATCGTTATAAGTTTTAAAATCTAACTTTACACACATAATTTTTTGTTCTTTATAAACGTAAAAACTTGTGTGTAGTTTTATTTGCAGAACTTAAAAACAGTTCCCTAAAAGCGAAAATTCGCTAAAAGCCAAAATTTTTTACAAACGGCATTCGCTATAAGCGTACTGGATTGTATGAAATATTAAAGCAAAATTGTTTTGATAGTATAAATTGTTCGTTAAACGTGATAATTCGTTGCAACGGAGCTTCACTGTATAGACATTTTGTGCAGTACTTCTTAATCATCATTATTATCAACATTGTGTACGAGTAGTTTTCTAATAACAAAAATCGTAGCAAAAGAACTCTAAACTTTATTTTTCGAAATGTCTGTTTCTTTGTTTTTATTTCTTTGCCTTAGTTTTGCCTGGAAAGTGGTAGCAGTATTAATGATGATTATGAATGCTGATAATGAATTTGTGGCAGCCAAATTTATAATCTTGCTAATGGATAACAGTTTAAATAAAAAGTTTATGACTTTTTAAGTTATTGGAAATTTTGTGTTCTCTTTCATACGCAACAAATTTTCTTGCTCAAATTTTGATTTTATATGAGATAGACAAGATAGAGAGAGAGAGAGAGAGAGGTGAGAGAGAAATATAGCGTTAATTAAAACGCGAAACGTCTTATGTAACAAAAAAAAAATTGGATATGGACTTGTTATAAATTCAGATGTATTTGGCCAACACACATCAGTAGAAAGAAACCCTGATTTGATTTTATTAAGAAATACATATTTAGAAAGAAAACTTATTTGAGCAATTACATAATTTAATACGTGTTTTGCTCTAAGAGTACGAAAATGTTAGTTATGGCGTTTTGCTTCGTAAGTGGCGATATGTGTGGGCATATCGCTCATTTACTAAAACAACAACATAACTCAAATAAAATCACTAAATTCGTCTTTGACTCGCGCACGAAGGGTTCCGTACGTTGGGTTTTGAGAATTTTTTTAATATGACGTTTTTTTTGCGTTTTTGGACGTTTTTTCAGCTGAAACGATTTTTTTGTTCTTCTTCTTTTTGCTTCTTTCTCATTTTGGCGATTATTTTCAGTTTTTTTTTCATTTTGGCGATTTTTATCCATTTTGACGATTTTTTTTCATTTTGGCAATTTTTTCAGTTTTTGCCGTTTTTTTAATTTTGTCGATTTTTTTTAATTTTAGAGGTTTTTTTTTCATTTTTGCGATTTTTTTTCATTTTGACGATTTTTCCGGTTTTTTGCGATTTATTTTATTTTTAGAATTTGTCTTTAATTTGGCGATTTTTTTCTTTGGTTTTTGGCGATTTTTTTCGGTTTGGCGATTTTATAATTTTGGGATTTTTTAGTTTTACCGTTTTTGAAAATTTCAAGAGTTTGGCTCTTGCGGTTTCCAAGATACAGCAAGTTGTCAAAATTTCATAGCCAAAATTACATTAACTGATAGAACACCCTTTAGTTTAGATTTTTTTAAATTTTACATTTTTCAAGTGTATATAAATACATACACTCTTTAACTTTTAACTCTCATGTATTTGTTGTTGTAGCGGCCAAGGCTTTACACACTATATATATGCAAATTTCAGGTCCGTAGCTGTTACGGTTCTGGAGGAAATAGCCTGTGACGGACGGACAGATAGACGGACAGCGTAGCGATAACAATAGGGTTCCTTTTCACCTAAAAACTAGTTTGCCAAAAAACGATTTTAAGGTTTTCCACTTACAACACAACTTAGTCCCGGTCCAGACTTGCATTTTTTGTTGCAGCAGTTTTGAAATAGAAATATATACTTTTTGTATTCCTCTCTCGCGCATTTGCACTAAAACAAGTTGCATTAACAAAAATTGCAAGTCTGGTTCGGGACTTAATGGAAAAAGAAAATTTTATTTTTCTCTCAAGAGTTAAGTAAACAAGATATTTGTATGAAATTTTTACACAATAGAAATAACGATATGAGGATTAAATTTTGCATCATGAGGGTGGCGTTGGCTGAAGTTGTTAGCACTAACAGAAGGGCCTTGAGTTCAATCCCGGTCTCGAACAGTCATTAAAATAACAACACCACGTATTTTACTGTTTTTTGTTAGGGTCCCTTTGTATCAGTTGTTGTGGGAAAAGTTGTTCTAGTGATGCCGGCATAAGGCACTGGTCCCTAAAACTACACCTAGAGTAACATCAGAGCTTCCTCCTGCGTCGCTATTGTGTAGTTAGCAGAATCATCGGCGAAGTAAAATAACAAATAAAATAGCTACTAAGCAAAGCTTCCAAAATTTAATACGCCTCATTGACACCAGAGGCGCTGCAACACTGCATTATTAAAAAAGCGTGCAAAAATCAGAGTTGTAAAAGAATGAAGCTTTCCTCTATTTCTGCCTTCACCACCTACCTGTCTTCTCTAACACTATCGCCTTCCTAAAAAAAGGTAGACGTTCGTGGCCTGAGTGTTACTTCTCTTAAAAGAAAAAAATAAATTATGACCTTATTGGAGTAAATGAGCGATATGTACTATAAATATGCAGCACACTACATTCTCTCTGTAAGTTAGCAACAACAAACTTCCTAAATTTTGTCTAACGAATGTGAATGTGCAAACTTTTAAAATTTAACTCAATAAGCTGCTGCTGCTGCTGCGGCTGCTGCAAAACAACGTCAGTAATCTAAAGTATATTATCAATTCTAGCAAATATTTTAGACCATTCAATTGATGGGCATTTTATGATACAGTTTGTTGTTGCCAATAATTCCACTTCTGCAACAAGTAGCACAAAATCAGCACAAACACATTATTAGTTGTTGCATGTTGCAATTGAGCAAAAAAAAAATGAACTGAAGTGAAAAAAAACACACAAACAAGGAAGTAAAATAATAGTTATAATAAAATAGAACAAACCCAACCAACAACAAGCCAGCCGACAACAACAACATCTTAGAATGCCTTTCTTTATTACTTTTATAATTCAATACAATAAATATATCGAGTATATGTATGTTACGGACGGCATCGGCCTGTTTAATAATAATAAAAATTGATGGCCTTTGCAAAACCTTTTATTAAATTTAATGTTAACTTTTCAGCTGAGAATGTTGGAAGGAAAGTCTTTTTGTAATTTTTTGTTCTTTAAAATGGTCAAGATTTATTTCAGTTAAATCAGTTAAATCACTCACATTTGAGGTTAAAAGCCTCAAAACGTACAGTAGCTGGGCTGCCTTTAAAAAATGTATAAATAATTCTTAAATTTAAGATGTTCATGTGAATTAGAAAAGTGCGCGTAGCCGCTCGCGTGATTTGGCATGACTCATCAATGATTACGAGTGCTCACGCAAGATGGTGAGTGATTTTTTTTTTCACCACTGCAAGAGTTTGATAAGACAATTTTTTTTGGCGCACTTGAGCTGAGAGCATGACTAGAAATTTTGTGACAAACAAATTGAATACTTTTCAACGCTTATAGATTTGATGCATTAATAAATTAAAATAATTGATTTGTCCCATTACACGTGCAGTGCAAAATTTTTTTCCCAGATAACAACAACTGTTTCTGACAGAGGCGACAAAAACCAACGGCGCCGCATATCTTAATATATATAAAAATCAAAAACACGTTTATTTGTTAGGGGTGAACTCTTCAATGCCCCAACAGATTTTCGCCTTCCACCCCACCAAATATTTGTAAAAGATCGGCGTGTGTTTTTATATATATTCTACCCCGGTAAATGCTACGCCCCTTTCAGAAATAGTGATTCGTCCGACAGATGGCGCAATGTTTAGTTTTTTTGTGTTTTTGCACCGTAACTCAAGAACTACTGCACCGATTTCGACCAAGCTTTATATACATGCTCTATGGGGCGTGAGGAGCGTTTTTTGTGTAGTTTGAAATTCGTCCGGCAGATGGCGCAATATTTAGTTTATTCGTGGGCAAAATCCAATTTTCATATTGTACCACCAATGCCATATACAACACTAATGTTTGCTTAGGGCCAGCAACGCGGACCGGGGTCAGCTAGTTTATAGTAAAAACATAGTATTCTTGAAAATCTTAAAACCATTAGGTCTGTTCATTTACTTTGCCAGCAGAAAGTAGTAACGAGAGAGTAGGGCAGAAATTTATAAAATTACTCTCCTAATTATGAAAAATTAAATGAACGCTTTATGCTATAAACACAATTGGGACGAACGACGAATTTCGTTCACGTTGACGAATCCATAAGAATTCGCTGAGTAAATTCGTCGTATGAAGCACAATAACGAAAAATTTACTCACCGAATTCTGCTGTCATAATTGATAAAGTTGGTTACTGCGTATTCAAAGAGAGAGAGAGAGAGAGAGGGAGAGAGAGAAAATTGTTTTTTCGTCGTTCGTCGGCGTACAAAATAGAAATAAACCTATCTCAGAGTTCGTCACACACGACGAATTTCGTTCTACGGTGCTGTTGTGTTCATTTTCATATGCGCAAATGTGTTTTATTTTTTATGACGAAAATTCGCACCGAAATATTCGCCGTTCGTCCCAGTTGTGTTTCTAGCATTACTTGTAAAAACTTGCAAGAAAATTTAATTCATATCAGAACCATGAATGGAAATCATGATACAATTGCACTTTTTCTGAAGTATTTTGTTTGATAATATTTTAAATTGCAATTTTTTTTTAGAAATTACATTTAATATGAAATTCTTTACACAGTTTCATGTATTTTTACTATTTTTATGCATTATTCATATTTTTTTTAATTTTATTCATTAACAAATACAAAAATAGCACTTTCCATCTCTGATCATATATTAGAAACAAACAAAACTATTTGCCATTAAAATTTAGAAAAAATTCACATTTTTCAGTTTTCCTTTTTCAGATATTTTTTTAAATAATTAATTTGACAACAAAACATACAACAGGTGGTTGGATAATTCTTGCAAGTAAAAATTTTACTAGTAATAATCAGGGCTGTCAGATGTGGCGATTTCTCGACAAACATGGCGATTTTTCAAATTGTTTGGCGTCCAAATTTTTGGTTTGGCGACATGGCGATTTTTCTGGCGATATATAAATTTGTTAGCGATTTTTGTGGCTATTGTGAACAAAATTGATATTCAAAATTTTTCTAATTCAGCAAAATTAGTTTGTGGAAGGAGTAGTTTAAAAAAATATATCCTTCCAAAAGTCCTCTGCAAGATTTAAAATCAACTCGATTTTGATGATTTTTCTTATATTAATTATTTTAATTTATTCATTTTGAATTTGGATGAGAAAAATTTGAAAAAAATTATTTTTGACGACTTTAATTCTACTTTTGGCGATTTTCTGTTAAATTTCTGTACGACTATTTTATAAAAATTTATATTAAAAAGTTTTATATAAAATCAAGTTTATTATCAAATATTTATTAAGAAAAACTACATAAAATTGATTTTGGCGACTTTTGGGGATTTTTTAAATCGAATTGGCGAAATAGGTCAGAAAAAATCTGACAACCCTGGTAATAATTTGTAGGAATTATTTTGTCTCTCAATTTTTTTCTCTCTTCTGACGCCCCTCTCCCTGCAAACTTTTTGAGTTAATGCACACTTTCCAGTAACAATTGTTACAAATTCGTAACAATTTTTAGTAAATGAACAAACCTATTATTATCATGAAAAACTAACCCTGTGCTTTAACAGAGCTCTGTTAGTGTGTTAACAATGCTCTGTTAATCTATATCGCTTTTGAAAAAAGCGAGAATTGAAGTACCTTTGATAACGTTCGTACTTCTTAATGCATTAAACACATTCACCGCAGCAAGCTACCGACTACAAAATGTCACGGATAGAATACACTTGTTTATATGAGAATGATTCTTTTGTCGACAGCAAGGCAACAGGGCGAAAGGTTGTTGTCTATGCTGATTTTGTCGCTACTAGTCCAATTAAACTACATAATTTCTATTTCTTTGGCTACAATGAGCAAATACCATGTTGCCAGTATAATACAAATGACAATTATTTCATATTATTTATCAGAAACAATATCCAAAAATTTATGTAAAAAATTAAATTAATTTTTGTACTTTTACGTGAAATAAGTACATTTTAAAAGAGTAATTAATTTTTATAAATGCAAAATACATGAAAGTGGCAATACTGAACTATGTAGTTGTACTTGAATATCAGGTGCAGATGGTGCTGCTGCCGTCTCCAAAATAAGCCGCATTTGAAATCGTGTGTTCGTGTAGCCTGCTGTGGTGAAGAAGTTCAATGCATTATTTAAATGCATATTTTTTTTAGCAAACACCAATAAATAAGTTCGTATTTACTTTGTTCTTAACATTCATCTTCAAACCTTTTTGAGTGGCAACAAAGCAAACGCAAAGTCATCATCAAATCAGCAGTTTGACTTAAGAAGGAATAAAATGTTGGCGGGCAAGGCGCAGGAATATAAAACAAGTAAGAGTGCTATATTCGGCTGTGCCGAATCTTATATACCCTTTACCAACGTACGTTCATACAAACATATTTGTTTTGTGAAAAAATTTATAATTGTTTTCTCTAAAGCAATTAATAGTAAGTGACTTTTCAGTATTTTTCGATTAAAGAATTTGATTCAATTATTTTATTTTCGATATTAGAAATAGTTGAATATTTTACTCTACACTCTGTGGTTAAGATATATTTTACATTCACTCTTATTTCAGTCAACATCGACGTCACGTCAATACAATGCCAATAAATTGGGGCTTGTTTACTCGCCCTCGAGATGTTCAAAAACCGTGCTGCTATTTAATAACTCTAAAATATTCTTAGTATTGCACCTCCATACCAAGTAAACTAACTTGTTTTATATTTTCCCGTATTTAATAATCATTGATGTTGCAAAACTGCTTAGTGTCTTGATTTAAATTTCCCATTGCAAATGGTATACATCGTGGTATTATTTAAACGTTTTATTCCTACAGGATTTGTTTGAAATTTGCTCAGCAAAAAGGAAAGGTATCAGGAAACTGAAACGGAACATGTCCTTTATGTCCTTAGCGATAAATTTTAGTTTTATTTCCATTTACTAAAAATTAATAGTTATTATGCTGAGAGCTCAATAAGCACAAACCTTCGTTTATACTTCAATTAGTTTAGATATCCATAAAAAAATTAACCAATTAATTAATTAACCAAGTATAAAAAATCTTGAGTAATGATTTTCCTAAAACATAAAATCTGTTTAACTGAAAAAAAATATTTTTGGTTATTTTTTTACCGAAACTCTTTTTAAGCTCCAACCCTGGAACAATTTTTCTGAGTTTCTTTATAAAATATAGAATATATGTAATTACCAAGGTAATAATTAGTTTTATATACCAGAAAAAGTTTAGGTTTTCCAGCTCTGGAGCTATGTCTTTTATTTTTCTAATTTCTACGCCAAACTATTTCATTCTAAGTCATAAAGTATATAAAACTTGTAAACAAAAAGAAAAAAACTAAATTTACCTAGTTACTTTTGTAAAAAAAACAATAAATTTAGCAACCCTGGAATCAACCTTTTAGATTTTTCTGATTTAAAAAATTAATAAAGTGTGTTAAATGAACAAAGAAATAAAAAAAATTAATTTTATACTTTAATATTTAATATTTATACGCCAAACTTTTCTTTCATAAGCATAAAATATATTCAACTTATAAAGGAAAAGAAAAAAATTTTTAGAACTATTTAATTTTAAATAACACAAAAAGTGTAAGTTTTCCAACCCTGGAATCATAATTTAGGATTTTTCTAATTCCTTATACCAATCTAGTTCTTTAAAAAATACATAAAATATGTTAAGTGAACAAAGCAAAAAGGAAAAAGAAAAAACTTAGTTTTATTTAGTTACTCTACTATCACAAAAAGTTCAAAGTTTCCATCTCTGGAGCCTTGGTTTTCATTTTTATAATTTTATAGGCCAATTTTTTCTTTCAGAAGCATAAAATATATTTAATTTATAAGGGAAAAATTAATTATTTAGACGTATTTAATTTTACATAACACAAAAAGTGTAAGTTTTGCAACCCTGGAGTCATAATCTTGGATTTTTTTGATTATTGATACCAATCTAGTTTTTTAAAAAATACATAAAATATGTAAAGTGAACGAAGCAAAAACGAAATAAGAAAAAACTTAGTTTAATTTAATTCCTTTAATATTAAAAAATTCAGTAAAGTGCGACTTTGACTCGCGCAGTTATTTTCAGTTTAAACGATTTTTTCAGTTTTGTCGCTTTTTTTCTCATTTTGGCCATTTTTTTCTGTTTTTTTTTCATTTTGGCGATTTTTTTCTGTTTTTGGGGGTTTAATTTAATTTTGGCGATTTTTTTTAATTTTGGCAATTTTTTTGGCGATTCTTTTTCCATTTTGGCGATTTTTTCCTATTTTGGGAGTTTTTTTCATTTTGGCGATTTTTTTTTTCATATTGGAGATTTTTTTTCTGTTTATGGGGCTTTTTTTCATTTTGGAGATTTTTTTCATATTAGCGATTTTTTTTCATGTTAGCGATTTTTTCCTGTTTTTGCGGTTTTTTTCATTTTGGCGATTTTTTTCTGTTTTTTTGGGGTTTTTTTCGTTTTGGCGATTTTTTTTTCATTTTAGCAATTTTTTTTCATTTTGGCGATTTTTTTTCTCTTTTTGGGGGTTTATTTTCATTTTGGAGATTTTTTTCCTTATGGCGATTTTTTTTTAATTTTTGCGATTTTTTTTTTATTTTGGGGTTTTTTTCATTTTGGCGATTTTTTTCATTTTGGCGTTTTTTTTTCATTTTGGCGATTTTTTTTCTGTTTTTTGGGTTTTTTTTTCATTTTGGAGATTTTTTTCATTTTGGCGATTTTTTTCATTTTGGCGATTTTTTTTACTGTTTTGGGGGTTTTTTTTAATTTTGGCGATTTTTTTTTATTATGGGTTTTTTTTCATTTTGGCGATTTTTTTTCATTTTGGCGATTTTTTTCCTGTTTTTGGGTTTTTGTTCATCTTGGCGATTTTTTTTTAATTTTGGCGATTTTTTCTGTTTTTGGGGTTTTTTTTATTTTGGCGATTTTTTTCTGTTTTTTGGGGTTTTTTTCGTTTTGGCCATTTTTTTCATTTTGGCGATTTTTTTTTCATTTTAGCAATTTTTCCGGTTATTCGCGATTTATTTTAGTCTTAGAAATTTTTTTTGTAATTTGGTGCTTTTTTTCGTTTTGGCGATTTTTTTTTGTTTTTGGCGATTTTTTTCGGTTCGGCGATTTTATAATTTTTTGATTTTTTAGTTTTACTGTTTTTGAAAATTTCAAGAGTTTTGCTCTTACGGTTTCCAAGATACAGCAAGTTGTCAAAATTGCATAGTCAAAATTGCATTAACTGATGCAACACCCTTTATTTAAAATTTTTTGGAATTTTAGTGTTAATTTTTGTAGTCTGTATAAAAATACACTAACCTCACAAATTTCAAGTGTATATACATACATACATACAATTGTATGTATATTACATGGGATTTTAACATTTTTCGTTGCTCGTTTTGGAACACCCTTTAATTTCCAACTCTCATGTATTTGTTGTTGTAGCGGCCAAAGGTCTACACGCTGTGTCCAAATTTCAGGTCTGTAGCTCTTACGGTTCTCGAGAAAATACTAATATAGTTTTAGACATAGTTAATTTTACGTAACACAAAAAGTTAAAGTTTTCCAACCCTGGAAACGTCTTTTTAATTTTTTTATATTTTTTTAATTTAAAATTCCAATTTTAGTCGTACGGAAGTGTAAAATAAGTTCATTTATTAAAAAAAAATAAAAATTTGTTTTCGGTAGTTACTTTTATATGGCAAAATGAAGTTTACGTTTTCCAGCTCTGCAATCGTCTGGTCGATTTTGCTGAATTTCAATACCAATCTATTTTGGAAAATTTCTGACACACCAGTCCAAGAACGAAGTCTCTAGCTTTTCTGGGAGCTTCGGAAAACCGATTTCACGTACAGACAGACGGACAGACGGACAGACGGACAGACGGACATCGCTTATTCGTCTTCCCTATGCATAAGGATCCAGAATATATATATTTTATGTGTCGCTTATTGATATTATAGAAATTACAAACGGAATGACAAACCTATATATACCCTTTTACCATTTTTGTTGGTAAAGGGTATAATTAAGTGCAATTTTTAGCCATTGCAGGAAGATGCTGATGAAGAGTTAAGTAAATGAATGAGGGCTTCTAGCATATTTGGCGCCAACACTATACGAGTATGAATATGTAAAGAAATATTCTAGAGTTGCTGCCTCAAACAGCATCCGTAACAACAACTACAACAGCAACAGCAGCAGCAATCTTAGAAAATTATTACAATAAAACGACATGGAGCAGCCATAATTCGGAGACATTAAAAACAAACTATTCACGCATTTATGCAACCAGATCCAGCCAGCCAGACAGACAGACAGACAGACAGACATTGATGCATCAAAACAAACATTCATGCATGCATGGCAAGATTAAATGACTGATGTTAAAAGCACACACACGCACAGTAGCACGAGAAAAATAATTAGTTTTTTTTTAAATATATGAAACATTTATAAAATTATATTCTAAAAGGAAATTTCAACAATTTATGCAAAATTAAAACTTGCTTTTGAAAAATAATTGAGAAAGTTATTGGAATTTATTGCAAATTTTTTGGAATAATTATAAGGAAAAAATTTTTGGTTATAGAACTCGACTCTTTTACTCGCTTCAGAATATCAATCGAAAACATTAAACGCATTGAGTTTGTTTGACAAAAATATTGTGAAAATTTTTTCAAGCTTTAAGGTAGGATCACACTTTACAAGCATTTGCTCAAAAAAGCGTAACCACTAAATATTAGTGAAGAAAGAACCTTTTGATGCAAACACAGATCCCGCTAACCCCTCAATAATAAATTTCAGTGGATTTTTAATAAAATAACAAATTTGACTGAACAAGTAAAATAATAATTTGGGATTATTAGTGCGAGCCTTATTTGCGATTTTATCGTAAGCGACATGTTATCGAAAATAGACTTTTTTAATGGGCCAAAATGACAAAATTGTTGATAACTTTTAATACACGTTGTCAAAAATTGTCTAAACAAAATTTATCGCTTTCAAAAAATTTGTTTAAAAATTTTCTTAATTTTCTAAATAAAACTTATCGATATCAAAAATTTTCTAAAGCAAATTTATCGATAACAAGTTTTCCGAAATTTTTTTTGTAATTTTCAAATGACAAACTTTTTCTAAATAAAATTTATCGATATCAAAAATTTTGTAAGGAAAATTTATCGATATCAAAAATTTTCTGAAAATTTTATTTCCAGAGACAAACATTTTCTGAATAAAATTTGTCAAATCTAACGAAAATTTATCGAACTTAAAAACTTTTTAAAAAAAATTTATCAATGTTAAAAATTTTATAAAGAAAATTTATCGATATTATTTTCTAAATAAAAAATTTTCCAAAGAAAAATTATCGATATCAAAAAGTTAACGATATGAAAAGTTTTCTAAGCAAAAAGTATCGAAATAAAAAATTTTCCAGTGACAAACATTTTCTAAATAAAATTAGCAGATAAGAAAATTTTCTAAAGAAAATTTATGGATCTTAAAAATTTTCCAAAGAAATTTTTAAAGAAAATTGATTGATATTTGGATAAAGAGAATTTATCGATTTTTAAAATTTTTTTCATTAAAAAAATTTTTTTAAACTCGTATCAAAGATTTTTCAAAGAAAATTTATCGATCTTAAAAATTTTCTAAAAAAGTTTTATGGATATTAAAAATATTCTAAAGAAATTTTTTAAAGAAAATTTATCAATTTCTAAAATTTTTTAAAAAATATTTTCAATATAAAAATTTCTTTTTTTTTTTCATTAAAAAAATTTTTTGATACTCGTATCAAAGATTTTCCACAGAAAATTTATCGATCTTAAAAATTTTCTAAAAAAGTTTTATCGATATTAAAAATTTTCTAAAGAAATTTTTTAAAGAAAATTTATCAATTTCTAAAATTTACTAAAAAATATTTTCGATATAAAATTTCTTTTTTTTTTTCATTAAAAAAATTTTTTGATACTCGTATCAAAGATTTTCCACAGAAAATTTATCGATCTTGAAAATTTTATAAAAAAGATTTATATAAAAACGTTTGGAAAGAAATTTTTTAAAGAAAATTCATAGATGTTAAAAATTGTATAAAGAAAATTTATGGATTTTAAAAATTTTCTAAAAAAAAAAATTTCGATATTAAAATATTATTTAGTTATGTATGAAACTGTTAAGAAACGTGTCTGTTTCTGTTAGAATAAATTTTAGTGGTTACGCTTCTTTGGCAAATAGTTGCCAAGTGCACCTGGCTAACATTTGACCAAAAAAGTGTAACCACTAAATACCAATGAAAAGCCTTTGATTTAGTCACATGTTTATAAAGTTAAACAGCTGCATAAAATCCATTATTATTAGAAACTGTTTAACTTGATAAAATCGTTTATGAATGAAAAGATCTTCCATTGGCATGTAGTGGTTACGCTTTTTGGGCAAATGCTTGCCCAAGTGTAATCGTACCTTTAGTTATATTGTTTTTTTCTTTTTTTGTTAGACTATTAATCGATTATTTTATTCGTTTAACACTAAATTTTTTTTTGTTCACTTTTACATAACCAAACTAAATTAGTAACGTGCCTGTGCGCGCGCGGCGTTTTGCATAAAATAAAGGATTATTTCAAAGTCATTTTAAGAGTCATTAAACTTGATTTTTTATGATTTTAAGCAGAATTTCGAATGATAATTTTTTTCTTTCTTTTAATTTTATGATTTGTATGTAAATAAATTGCCGCCACACTATTACAGACAGCCAGACACTTAGACGGACAGACTGACTGGCAATTTGGGTAGAGGCTGAGACAAACAGAAAAAAAACCATTGACGCCGTTCATTATTTAAGGAAAATTTGCAAGGAAAACAGCCAGCAGATTCAAGTAGACCTTGGAGCATATTATGCATTTAAGGATGGCGTCTACGAATACAAATAAGACAACTGAAAATCATAAAACTAGTGCTTAGAAGTAAAATGTATAAGTATATTTTGCAGCAAATATCTGCCAGTTTTGGGGGGGAGGGGTTACTGGCACGCCTTAGCATTTAGGGTAGGAGACGCAAGCAGTCCAGACTTGAGGCACAAGCAAACTAAATAATAAAATCTTTTGTTTTAAGCACAGCAAGGCATACTTCAAACCATCAATGAATATTCTTAAACACACACACACACACAAATCGGCCGTAGTTGCTTGCATGAACATGCAGCGATTTTTAACAGAAAGATTTTCCACCAAAGATAATAATATGTCGCATTACAGAGTGCGTGCTTGGCATGCGCAACATTCAATTCAAAATGCAGCCAACAAACAACATCATTTTCAAATGTTTAAATCTCAACACACACACACACACACTCTCACACAAACTCTGCACTTGCAACTTGCAGCTTGCTTATTCTATTTGTTTGCTGTACACGAAAGATGATGGCAAATGAGCGAATAAATGTGTGAGTGCAGCATGGAAAGATATCATCAACCGTTCCATCAGTTGCAGCAGCAGCAGGTGAATTTAATGTTTAAAATGTTTGACATTGCTGCAAGCTGCTTTCAATAAATGTTCGTTAGTTTTTTTTTTTTTTTTTTTTTTTTGAGAATGTTTAGATGGATCACTTTTGCACAATCACAAGTGCCGACAGTTCTTTTATTTTCCACTTATTTTTTCGTTGTCGTTGTTGTTGCTGTTATACTAATGCGTTAGTTAGTGCTTGTTGGCAAGTGCAAGTGTGTGTTAAAATTATTAGAGAAGCAGTTTCCAAGAGGAGTGCAATCATCTCACAAAATTATATTAAGCCTGCAAATTTTAATTTTGTGTTTTATTAGGCATTTGTTTGATATACTATTTCATTAATTTTTGATTAATTTATAATTAAAATTTGTTGCATATTGACTTCGACTGTGCTTTGGGAATTGTGCTAATTTGTGCACGTCTCAAAAATTAATTTCCAAATTTACAAATCATCTCAACTTTTGCAACGCAATCTCTTATCATGCAGCTGGCGGCAGATTACATTGGGCCTAAAAATGTGTAAGGCGTTTTTCAAGTACGACTACTACTGTTTGGTAATAGATTAAAGAAGACTGCAACAGTTTTTCTTTAATCTATTACCAAACAGTCGTAGTCGTACTGGAAAAACACCATTAATTCAGTAGCGTAACAAATTAAAAGAATTTTTGATCTAAAATTTTTTTCCAGAATATTTATCGATATCAAAGATTTTTTGAAGCAAGTTTTCAGCAAACATGTTAAGAAATTTTTCGATATCAAAAATTTTCCATATAAACTTTATCGGGAAAAAAACTTAAAGAACATTTATCAATATAGAAAGATTTTTAAAGAAACTCTTTCAATATCAAAAATTTTCAAAACAGATTTTCCAATGACATTTTGTATATAAAACTTATCGATATGACACATAATATATGTATAATAACAATTATCGACATTAAATATTTATCAATATCAAAAAAGTTAAACGTTGTCTAACAATTTTCCAAAGAAAATTAATGGATCTCAAAAATTTTCTTGAAGAAAAGTGATCGATCTCAAAAATTTTCTGAAGAAAATTATGTGTGTGAAGTTAAATGTTAAAATTTATAACCCTTGACACAAACCTTGTGCTTTAACGGAGCTCTGTTAGCGTGTTAACAGAGCTCTGTTAAGCTATAAAAATTTGATTAATGCCTTTCTAAAGTACTTTTCCATTAAATGTTGCAATCGAGACGGAAAAAAATAATGCAAATTTATACACAAGGGTTCCTTTATTATTTCGTATGAATCTATTTCTGAAAAACATGGATTTGAACCAAATATCGTCAAGTTTTCAACTTGGCAATATCTGAGGGTTACACACTTTCTTTTTTGGGAAAGATGCGATGCGGGCGGAGAAAAGGGTGACCTATTGTGGACCACATTGTACTCTAAAAACGTGCATACTCAGAATTCCTGGAAGTTCGAGTTTTCAGGAGATTTTCGAAAAACTTTAAATTTGCCCAACTATATTAAAATTTTTCGAACCAAATTTTTTTAGGAAGGAGGCGATGCGGGCGGACAAAAGAGGTGACCTATTATGGACCACATTTTACTCTAAAAAAGTGCATACTTAGAATTTCTGGAAGTTCGAGTTTTCCGGAAAAAACCTTAAATTTGTCCAACTATATTAACATTTTCCAAGATTTGACCAAACTTTTTTTTGAAAAGGAGTCGATGCGGGCGGACAAAAGTAGCCACCTATTATGGACCACATAGTACTGTAAAAAAGTGCATACTCAGAATTTTTGGAAGTTCGAGTTTTTACGAAATTTTCGAAAAACTTTAAATTTGCCCAACTATATTAACACTTTCCAAGATGTGACCAAATTTTTTTAGGAAGGAGGCGATGCGGGCGGACAAAAAGGGTGACCTATTGTGGACCACATTGTACTCTAAAAACGTGCATACTCAGAATTTCTGGAAGTTCGAGTTTTCAGGAGATTTTCGAAAAACTTTAAATTTGCCCAACTATATTAAAATTTTTCGAACAAAATTTTTTTAGGAAGGAGGCGATGCGGGCGGAGAAAAGTGGTGACCTATTATGGACCAGATTCTACTCTAACAAAGTGCATACTTGGAATATCTGGAAGTTCAAGTTTTCAGGAAAAAACCTTAAATTTGACCAACTATATTAACATTTTCCAAGATCTTACCCAATTTTTTTAACATTTTGCAAGATGTGACCAAATTTTTTTTAGGAAGGAGGCGATGAGGGCGGACAAAAGTGGTCACCTATTATGGACCCCATTGTACTCTAAAAACGTGCATACTCAGAATTTCTGGAAGTTCGCGTTTTCAGGAGATTTTCGAAAAACTTTAAATTTGCCCAACTATATTAACATTTTCCAAGATGTGACCAAACTTTTTTAGGATGGAGGCGATGCGGGCAAACAAAAAGGGTGACCTATTGTGGACCACATTGTACTCTAAAAACGTGCATACTCAGAATTTCTGGAAGTTCGCGTTTTCAGGAGACTTTCGAAAAACTTTAAATTTGCCCAACTATATTAACATTTTCCAAGATGTGACCAAATTTTTTTAGGTAGGAGGCGATGCGGGCGGACCAAAAGGGAGACCTATTGTAGACCACATTGTACTCTAAAAACGTGCATACTCAGAATTTCTGGAAGTTCGAGTTTTCAGGAGATTTTCGAAAAACTTTAAATTTGCCCAACTATATTAACATTTTCCAAGATGTGACCAAATTTTTTTTAGGTAGGAGGCGATGCGGGCGGACCAAAAGGGAGACCTATTGTAGACCACATTGTACTCTAAAAACGTGCATACTCAGAATTTCTGGAAGTTCGAGTTTTTACGAAATTTTCGAAAAATTTTAAATTTGCCCAACTATATTAACATTATCCAAGATGTGACCAAATTTTTTTAGGAAGGAGGCGATGCGGGCGGACAAAAAGGGAGACCTATTGAATTCCTGGAAGTTCGCGTTTTCAGGAGATTTTCGAAAAACTTTAAATTTGCCCAACTATATTAACATTTTCCAAGATGTGACCAAATTTTTTTAGGAAGGAGGCGATGCGGGCGGACAAAAAGGGTGACCTATTGTGGACCACATTGTACTCTAAAAACGTGCATACTCAGAATTCCTGGAAGTTCGAGTTGTCAGGAGATTTTTGAAAAACTTTAAATTTGCCCAACTATATTAACATTTTTCGAACAAAATTTTTTTAGAAAGGAGGCGATGCGGGCGGACAAAAGTAGCCACCTATTATGGACCACATAGTACTGTAAAAACGTGCATACTCAGAAATTCTGGAAGTTCAAGTTTTTACGAGATTTTCGAAAAATTTTAAATTTGCCCAACTATATTAACATTATCCAAGATGTCACCAAATTTTTTTAGGAAGGAGGCGATGCGGGCGGACAAAACGGGAGACCTATTGTAGACCACATTGTACTCTAAAAACGTGCATACTCAGAATTCCTGGAAGTTCGCGTTTTCAGGAGATTTTCGAAAAACTTTAAATTTGCCAAAATATATTAAGATTTTCCAAGATGTGACCAAATTTTTTTAGGAAGGAGGCGATGCGGGCGGACAAAAAGGGTGACCTATTGTGGACCACATTGTACTCTAAAAACGTGAATACTCAGAATTTCTGGAAGTTCGCGTTTTCAGGAGATTTTCGAAAAACTTTAAATTTGCCCAACTATATTAACATTTTCAAAGATGTGACCAAACTTTTTTAGGATGGAGGCGATGCGGGCAAACAAAAAGGGTGACCTATTGTGGACCACATTGTACTCTAAAAACATGCATACTCAGAATTTCTGGAAGTTCGCGTTTTCAGGAGATTTTCGAAAAACTTTAAATTTGCCCAACTATATTAACATTTTCCAAGATGTGACCAAATTTTTTTTAGGAAGGAGGCGATGCGGGCGGACAAAAAGGGAGACCTATTGTAGACTACATTGTACTCTAAAAACGTGCATACTCAGAATTCCTGGAAGTTCGCGTTTTCAGGAGATTTTCGAAAAACTTTAAATTTGCCCAACTATATTAACATTTTCCAAGATGTGACCAAATTTTTCTGGGAAGGAGGCGATGCGGGCGGACAAAAAGGGAAACCTATTGTAGACCACATTGTACTCTAAAAACGTGCATACTCAGAATTCCTGGAAGTTCGCGTTTTCAGGAGATTTTCGAAAAAACTTTAAATTTGCCCAACTATATTAACATTTTCCAAGATGTGACCAAATTTTTTTCGGAAGGAGGCGATGCGGGCGGACAAAAAGGGTGACCTATTGTGGACTACATTGTACTCTAAAAACGTGCATACTCAGAATTCCTGGAAGTTCGCGTTTTCAGGAGATTTTCGAAAAAACTTTAAATTTGCCCAACTATATTAACATTTTCCAAGATGTGACCAAATTTTTCTATGAAGGAGGCGATGCGGGCGGACAAAAAGGGAGACCTATTGTAGACCACATTGTACTCTAAAAAAGTGCATACTTAGAATTTCTGGAAGTTTGAGTTTTCAGGAAAAAACCTTAAATTTGACCAAATATATTAACAATTTCCAAGATTTGCCCCAATTTTTTTTGAGAAGGAGTCGATGCGGGCGGACAAAAGTGGCCACCTATTATGGACCACATAGTACTGTAAAAACGTGCATACTCAGAAATTCTGGAAGTTCAAGTTTTTACGAGATTTTCGAAAAATTTTAAATTTGCCCAACTATATCAACATTTTCCAAGATGTGACCAAATTTTTCTAGGAAGGAGGCGATGCGGGCGGACAAAAAGGGAGACCTATTGTAGACCACATTGTACTCTAAAAACGTGCATACTCAGAATTTCTGGAAGTTCGAGTTTTCAGGAGATTTTCGAAAAACTTTAAATTTGCCCAACTATATTAAGATTTTTCGAACAAAATTTTTTTAGGAAGGCGGCGATGCGGGCGGACAAAAGTGCTGACGTATTGTGGACCACATTCTACTCTAAAAAAGTGCATACTTCGAATTTCTGGAAAATCGAGTTTTCAGCAGATTTTTGAAAAACTTTAAATTTGCCCAACTATATTAACATTTTTCGAACAAAATTTTTTTAGAAAGGAGGCGATGCGGGCGGACAAAAGTAGCCACCTATTATGGACCACATAGTACTGTAAAAACGTGCATACTCAGAATTTCTTGAAGTTCGAGTTTTTACGAGATTTTCGAAAAAATTTTAATTTGTCCAACTATATTAACATTTTGCAAGATGTGACCAAATTTTTTTAGGAAGGAGGCGATGAGGGCGGACAAAAGTGGTCACCTATTATGGACCACATAGTACTGTAAAAACATGCATACTCAGAATTTCTGGAAGTTCGAATTTTTAAGAGATTTTCGAAAAATTTTAAATTTGCCCAACTATATTAACATTATCCAAGATGTGACCAAATTTTTTTAGGAAGGAGGCGATTCGGGCGGACAAAAAATTAGACCTATTGTAGACTCCATTGTACTCTAAAAACGTGCATACTCAGAATTCCTGGAAGTTCGAGTTTTAAGGAGATTTTCGAACAACTTTAAATTTGCCCAACTATATTAACATTTTCCAAGATGTGACCAAATTTTTTTTAGGAAGGAGGCGATGCGGGCGGACAAAAAGGGTGACCTATTGTGGACCACATAGTACTGTAAAAACGTGCATACTCAGAATTCCTGGAAGTTCGCGTTTTCAGGAGATTTTCGAAAAACTTTAAATTTGCCCAACTATATTAACATTTTCCAAGATGTGACCAAATTTTTTTAGAAAGGAGGCGATGCGGGCGGACAAAAAGGGTGACCTATTGTGGACCACATTGTACTCTAAAAACGTGCATACTCAGAATTCCTGGTAGTTCGCGTTTTCAGGAGATTTTCGAAAAACTTTAAATTTGCCCAACTATATTAACATTTTCAAAGATGTGACCAAACTTTTTTAGGAAGGAGGCGATGCGGGCGGACAAAAAGGGTGACCTATTGTGGACTACATTGTACTCTAAAAACGTGCATACTCAGAATTCCTGGAAGTTCGAGTTTTCAGGAGATTTTCGAAAAAACTTTAAATTTGCCCAACTATATTAACATTTTCCAAGATGTGACCAAATTTTTCTATGAAGGAGGCGATGCGGGCGGACAAAAAGGGAGACCTATTGTGGACCACATTGTACTCTAAAAACGTGCATACTCAGAATTTCTGGAAGTTCGAGTTTTTACGAGATTTTCGAAAAAATTTTAATTTGTGCAACTATATTAACATTTTGCAAGATGTAACCAAATTTTTTAGGAAGGAGTCGATGCGGGCGGACAAAAGTGGCCACCTATTATGGACCACATAGTACTGTAAAAACGTGCATACTCCGAATTTCTGGAAGTTCGAGTTTTTACTAAATTTTCGAATAATTTTAAATTTGCCCAACTATATTAACATTATCCAAGATGTCACCAAATTTTTTTAGGAAGGAGGCGATGCGGGCGGACAAAACGGGAGACCTATTGTAGACCACATAGTACTGTAAAAACGTGCATACTCAGAATTCCTGGAAGTTCGCGTTTTCAGGAGATTTTCGAAAAACTTTAAATTTGCCCAACTATATTAACATTTTCAAAGATGTGACCAAACTTTTTTAGGAAGGAGGCGATGCGGGCGGACAAAAAGGGTGACCTATTGTGGACTACATTGTACTCTAAAAACGTGCATACTCAGAATTCCTGGAAGTTCGAGTTTTCAGGAGATTTTCGAAAAAACTTTAAATTTGCCCAACTATATTAACATTTTCCAAGATGTGACCAAATTTTTCTATGAAGGAGGCGATGCGGGCGGACAAAAAGGGAGACCTATTGTAGACCACATTGTACTCTAAAAACGTGCGTACTCAGAATTCCTGGAAGTTCGCGTTTTCAGGAGATTTTCGAAAAAACTTTAAATTTGCCCAACTATATTAACATTTTCCAAGATGTGACCAAATTTTTTTAGGAAGGAGGCGATGCGGGCGGACAAAAAGGGTGACCTATTGTGGACTACATTGTACTCTAAAAACGTGCATACTCAGAATTTCTGGAAGTTCGAGTTTTCAGGAGATTTTCGAAAAACTTTAAATTTGCCCAACTATATTAACATTTTCCAAGATGTGACCAAATTTTTCTAGGAAGGAGGCGATGCGGGCGGACAAAAAGGGTGACCTATTGTGGACCACATTGTACTCTAAAAACGTGAATACTCAGAATTTCTGGAAGTTCGCGTTTTCAGGAGATTTTCGAAAAACTTTAAATTTGCCCAACTATATTAACATTTTCAAAGATGTGACCAAACTTTTTTAGGATGGAGGCGATGCGGGCAAACAAAAAGGGTGACCTATTGTGGACCACATTGTACTCTAAAAACATGCATACTCAGAATTTCTGGAAGTTCGCGTTTTCAGGAGATTTTCGAAAAACTTTAAATTTGCCCAACTATATTAACATTTTCCAAGATGTGACCAAATTTTTTTTAGGAAGGAGGCGATGCGGGCGGACAAAAAGGGAGACCTATTGTAGACTACATTGTACTCTAAAAACGTGCATACTCAGAATTCCTGGAAGTTCGCGTTTTCAGGAGATTTTCGAAAAACTTTAAATTTGCCCAACTATATTAACATTTTCCAAGATGTGACCAAATTTTTCTGGGAAGGAGGCGATGCGGGCGGACAAAAAGGGAAACCTATTGTAGACCACATTGTACTCTAAAAACGTGCATACTCAGAATTCCTGGAAGTTCGCGTTTTCAGGAGATTTTCGAAAAAACTTTAAATTTGCCCAACTATATTAACATTTTCCAAGATGTGACCAAATTTTTTTCGGAAGGAGGCGATGCGGGCGGACAAAAAGGGTGACCTATTGTGGACTACATTGTACTCTAAAAACGTGCATACTCAGAATTCCTGGAAGTTCGCGTTTTCAGGAGATTTTCGAAAAAACTTTAAATTTGCCCAACTATATTAACATTTTCCAAGATGTGTCCAAATTTTTCTATGAAGGAGGCGATGCGGGCGGACAAAAAGGGAGACCTATTGTAGACCACATTGTACTCTAAAAAAGTGCATACTTAGAATTTCTGGAAGTTTGAGTTTTCAGGAAAAAACCTTAAATTTGACCAAATATATTAACAATTTCCAAGATTTGCCCCAATTTTTTTTGAGAAGGAGTCG
This sequence comes from Tachina lurida, assembly GCA_944452675.1. Taxonomy (NCBI): domain Eukaryota; kingdom Metazoa; phylum Arthropoda; class Insecta; order Diptera; family Tachinidae; genus Tachina; species Tachina lurida. The sequence goes on along the minus strand of OX101753.1, from coordinate 154,644,430 downwards.
ATGCGGGCGGACAAAAGTGGCCACCTATTATGGACCACATAGTACTGTAAAAACGTGCATACTCAGAAATTCTGGAAGTTCAAGTTTTTACGAGATTTTCGAAAAATTTTAAATTTGCCCAACTATATCAACATTTTCCAAGATGTGACCAAATTTTTCTAGGAAGGAGGCGATGCGGGCGGACAAAAAGGGAGACCTATTGTAGACCACATTGTACTCTAAAAACGTGCATACTCAGAATTTCTGGAAGTTCGAGTTTTCAGGAGATTTTCGAAAAACTTTAAATTTGCCCAACTATATTAAGATTTTTCGAACAAAATTTTTTTAGGAAGGCGGCGATGCGGGCGGACAAAAGTGCTGACGTATTGTGGACCACATTCTACTCTAAAAAAGTGCATACTTCGAATTTCTGGAAAATCGAGTTTTCAGCAGATTTTTGAAAAACTTTAAATTTGCCCAACTATATTAACATTTTTCGAACAAAATTTTTTTAGAAAGGAGGCGATGCGGGCGGACAAAAGTAGCCACCTATTATGGACCACATAGTACTGTAAAAACGTGCATACTCAGAATTTCTTGAAGTTCGAGTTTTTACGAGATTTTCGAAAAAATTTTAATTTGTCCAACTATATTAACATTTTGCAAGATGTGACCAAATTTTTTTAGGAAGGAGGCGATGAGGGCGGACAAAAGTGGTCACCTATTATGGACCACATAGTACTGTAAAAACATGCATACTCAGAATTTCTGGAAGTTCGAATTTTTAAGAGATTTTCGAAAAATTTTAAATTTGCCCAACTATATTAACATTATCCAAGATGTGACCAAATTTTTTTAGGAAGGAGGCGATTCGGGCGGACAAAAAATTAGACCTATTGTAGACTCCATTGTACTCTAAAAACGTGCATACTCAGAATTCCTGGAAGTTCGAGTTTTAAGGAGATTTTCGAACAACTTTAAATTTGCCCAACTATATTAACATTTTCCAAGATGTGACCAAATTTTTTTTAGGAAGGAGGCGATGCGGGCGGACAAAAAGGGTGACCTATTGTGGACCACATAGTACTGTAAAAACGTGCATACTCAGAATTCCTGGAAGTTCGCGTTTTCAGGAGATTTTCGAAAAACTTTAAATTTGCCCAACTATATTAACATTTTCCAAGATGTGACCAAATTTTTTTAGAAAGGAGGCGATGCGGGCGGACAAAAAGGGTGACCTATTGTGGACCACATTGTACTCTAAAAACGTGCATACTCAGAATTCCTGGTAGTTCGCGTTTTCAGGAGATTTTCGAAAAACTTTAAATTTGCCCAACTATATTAACATTTTCAAAGATGTGACCAAACTTTTTTAGGAAGGAGGCGATGCGGGCGGACAAAAAGGGTGACCTATTGTGGACTACATTGTACTCTAAAAACGTGCATACTCAGAATTCCTGGAAGTTCGAGTTTTCAGGAGATTTTCGAAAAAACTTTAAATTTGCCCAACTATATTAACATTTTCCAAGATGTGACCAAATTTTTCTATGAAGGAGGCGATGCGGGCGGACAAAAAGGGAGACCTATTGTGGACCACATTGTACTCTAAAAACGTGCATACTCAGAATTTCTGGAAGTTCGAGTTTTTACGAGATTTTCGAAAAAATTTTAATTTGTGCAACTATATTAACATTTTGCAAGATGTAACCAAATTTTTTAGGAAGGAGTCGATGCGGGCGGACAAAAGTGGCCACCTATTATGGACCACATAGTACTGTAAAAACGTGCATACTCCGAATTTCTGGAAGTTCGAGTTTTTACTAAATTTTCGAATAATTTTAAATTTGCCCAACTATATTAACATTATCCAAGATGTCACCAAATTTTTTTAGGAAGGAGGCGATGCGGGCGGACAAAACGGGAGACCTATTGTAGACCACATAGTACTGTAAAAACGTGCATACTCAGAATTCCTGGAAGTTCGCGTTTTCAGGAGATTTTCGAAAAACTTTAAATTTGCCCAACTATATTAACATTTTCAAAGATGTGACCAAACTTTTTTAGGAAGGAGGAGATGCGGGCGGACAAAAAGGGTGACCTATTGTGGACTACATTGTACTCTAAAAACGTGCATACTCAGAATTCCTGGAAGTTCGAGTTTTCAGGAGATTTTCGAAAAAACTTTAAATTTGCCCAACTATATTAACATTTTCCAAGATGTGACCAAATTTTTCTATGAAGGAGGCGATGCGGGCGGACAAAAAGGGAGACCTATTGTAGACCACATTGTACTCTAAAAACGTGCATACTCAGAATTCCTGGAAGTTCGCGTTTTCAGGAGATTTTCGAAAAAACTTTAAATTTGCCCAACTATATTAACATTTTCCAAGATGTGACCAAATTTTTTTAGGAAGGAGGCGATGCGGGCGGACAAAAAGGGTGACCTATTGTGGACTACATTGTACTCTAAAAACGTGCATACTCAGAATTTCTGGAAGTTCGAGTTTTCAGGAGATTTTCGAAAAACTTTAAATTTGCCCAACTATATTAACATTTTCCAAGATGTGACCAAATTTTTCTAGGAAGGAGGCGATGCGGGCGGACAAAAAGGGAGACCTATTGTGGACCACATTGTACTCTAAAAACGTGAATACTCAGAATTTCTGGAAGTTCGCGTTTTCAGGAGATTTTCGAAAAAACTTTAAATTTGCCCAACTATATTAACATTTTCAAAGATGTGACCAAACTTTTTTAGGATGGAGGCGATGCGGGCAAACAAAAAGGGTGACCTATTGTGGACTACATTGTACTCTAAAAACGTGCATACTCAGAATTCCTGGAAGTTCGCGTTTTCAGGAGATTTTCGAAAAACTTTAAATTTGCCCAACTATATTAACATTTTCCAAGATATGACCAAACTTTTTTAGGATGGAGGCGATGCGGGCAAACAAAAAGGGTGACCTATTGTGGACCACATTGTACTCTAAAAACATGCATACTCAGAATTTCTGGAAGTTCGCGTTTTCAGGAGATTTTCGAAAAACTTTAAATTTGCCCAACTATATTAACATTTTCCAAGATGTGACCAAATTTTTTTTAGGAAGGAGGCGATGCGGGCGGACAAAAAGGGAGACCTATTGTAGACTACATTGTACTCTAAAAACGTGCATACTCAGAATTCCTGGAAGTTCGCGTTTTCAGGAGATTTTCGAAAAACTTTAAATTTGCCCAACTATATTAACATTTTCCAAGATGTGACCAAATTTTTCTGGGAAGGAGGCGATGCGGGCGGACAAAAAGGGAAACCTATTGTAGACCACATTGTACTCTAAAAACGTGCATACTCAGAATTCCTGGAAGTTCGCGTTTTCAGGAGATTTTCGAAAAAACTTTAAATTTGCCCAACTATATTAACATTTTCCAAGATGTGACCAAATTTTTTTCGGAAGGAGGCGATGCGGGCGGACAAAAAGGGTGACCTATTGTGGACTACATTGTACTCTAAAAACGTGCATACTCAGAATTCCTGGAAGTTCGCGTTTTCAGGAGATTTTCGAAAAAACTTTAAATTTGCCCAACTATATTAACATTTTCCAAGATGTGACCAAATTTTTCTATGAAGGAGGCGATGCGGGCGGACAAAACGGGAGACCTATTGTAGACCACATTGTACTCTAAAAACGTGCATACTCAGAATTTCTGGAAGTTCGAGTTTTCAGGAGATTTTCGAAAAAACTTTAAATTTGCCCAACTATATTAACATTTTCCAAGATGTGACCAAATTTTTTTTAGGAAGGAGGCGATGCGGGCGGACAAAAAGGGTGACCTATTGTGGACTACATTGTACTCTAAAAACGTGCATACTCAGAATTCCTGGAAGTTCGCGTTTTCAGGACATTTTCGAAAAAACTTTAAATTTGCCCAACTATATTAACATTTTCCAAGATGTGACCAAATTTTTCTATGAAGGAGGCGATGCGGGCGGACAAAAAGGGAGACCTATTGTAGACCACATTGTACTCTAAAAACGTGCATACTCAGAATTCCTGGAAGTTCGCGTTTTCAGGAGATTTTCGAAAAAACTTTAAATTTGCCCAACTATATTAACATTTTCCAAGATGTGACCAAATTTTTCTAGGAAGGAGGCGATGCGGGCGGACAAAACCTATTGTGGACCACATTGTACTCTAAAAACGTGAATACTCAGAATTTCTGGAAGTTTGAGTTTTCAGGAAAAAACCTTAAATTTGACCAAATATATTAACAATTTCCAAGATTTGCCCCAATTTTTTTTGAGAAGGAGTCGATGCGGGCGGACAAAAGTGGCCACCTATTATGGACCACATAGTACTGTAAAAACGTGCATACTCAGAATTTCTGGAAGTTCGAGTTTTTACGAGATTTTCGAAAAAATTTTAATTTGTCCAACTCTATTAACATTTTGCAAGATGTAACCAAATTTTTTTAGGAAGGAGTCAATGCGGGCGGACAAAAGTGGCCACCTATTATGGACCACATAGTACTGTAAAAACGTGCATACTCAGAAATTCTGGAAGTTCAAGTTTTTACGAGATTTTCGAAAAATTTTAAATTTGCCCAACTATATCAACATTTTCCAAGATGTGACCAAATTTTTCTAGGAAGGAGGCGATGCGGGCGGACAAAAAGGGAGACCTATTGTAGACCACATTGTACTCTAAAAACGTGCATACTCAGAATTTCTGGAAGTTCGAGTTTTCAGGAGATTTTCGAAAAACTTTAAATTTGCCCAACTATATTAAGATTTTTCGAACAAAATTTTTTTAGGAAGGAGGCGATGCGGGCGGACAAAAGTGCTGACGTATTGTGGACCACATTCTACTCTAAAAAAGTGCATACTTCGAATTTCTGGAAAATCGAGTTTTCAGCAGATTTTTGAAAAACTTTAAATTTGCCCAACTATATTAACATTTTTCGAACAAAATTTTTTTAGAAAGGAGGCGATGCGGGCGGACAAAAGTAGCCACCTATTATGGACCACATAGTACTGTAAAAACGTGCATACTCAGAATTTCTTGAAGTTCGAGTTTTTACGAGATTTTCGAAAAAATTTTAATTTGTCCAACTATATTAACATTTTGCAAGATGTGACCAAATTTTTTTAGGAAGGAGGCGATGAGGGCGGACAAAAGTGGTCACCTATTATGGACCACATAGTACTGTAAAAACATGCATACTCAGAATTTCTGGAAGTTCGAATTTTTAAGAGATTTTCGAAAAATTTTAAATTTGCCCAACTATATTAACATTATCCAAGATGTGACCAAATTTTTTTAGGAAGGAGGCGATTCGGGCGGACAAAAAATTAGACCTATTGTAGACTCCATTGTACTCTAAAAACGTGCATACTCAGAATTCCTGGAAGTTCGAGTTTTCAGGAGATTTTCGAACAACTTTAAATTTGCCCAACTATATTAACATTTTCCAAGATGTGACCAAATTTTTTTTAGGAAGGAGGCGATGCGGGCGGACAAAAAGGGTGACCTATTGTGGACCACATAGTACTGTAAAAACGTGCATACTCAGAATTTCTGGAAGTTCGCGTTTTCAGGAGATTTTCGAAAAACTTTAAATTTGCCCAACTATATTAACATTTTCCAAGATGTGACCAAATTTTTTTAGAAAGGAGGCGATGCGGGCGGACAAAAAGGGTGACCTATTGTGGACCACATTGTACTCTAAAAACGTGCATACTCAGAATTCCTGGTAGTTCGCGTTTTCAGGAGATTTTCGAAAAACTTTAAATTTGCCCAACTATATTAACATTTTCCAAGATGTGACCAAATTTTTTTAGAAAGGAGGCAATGCGGGCGGACAAAAAGGGTGACCTATTGTGGACCACATTGTACTCTAAAAACGTGCATACTCAGAATTTCTGGAAGTTCGAGTTTTTACGAGATTTTCGAAAAAATTTTAATTTGTGCAACTATATTAACATTTTGCAAGATGTAACCAAATTTTTTAGGAAGGAGTCGATGCGGGCGGACAAAAGTGGCCACCTATTATGGACCACATAGTGCTGTAAAAACGTGCATACTCCGAATTTCTGGAAGTTCGAGTTTTTACTAAAATTTCGAATAATTTTAAATTTGCCCAACTATATTAACATTATCCAAGATGTCACCAAATTTTTTTAGGAAGGAGGCGATGCGGGCGGACAAAACGGGAGACCTATTGTAGACCACATAGTACTGTAAAAACGTGCATACTCAGAATTCCTGGAAGTTCGCGTTTTCAGGAGATTTTCGAAAAACTTTAAATTTGCCCAACTATATTAACATTTTCAAAGATGTGACCAAACTTTTTTAGGAAGGAGGCGATGCGGGCGGACAAAAAGGGTGACCTATTGTGGACCACATAGTACTCTAAAAACGTGCATACTCAGAATTCCTGGAAGTTCGAGTTTTTACGAGATTTTCGAAAAAATTTTAATTTGTGCAACTATATTAACATTTTGCAAGATGTAACCAAATTTTTTAGGAAGGAGTCGATGCGGGCGGACAAAAGTGGCCACCTATTATGGACCACATAGTACTGTAAAAACGTGCATACTCCGAATTTCTGGAAGTTCGAGTTTTTACTAAATTTTCGAATAATTTTAAATTTGCCCAACTATATTAACATTATCCAAGATGTCACCAAATTTTTTTAGGAAGGAGGCGATGCGGGCGGACAAAACGGGAAACCTATTGTAGACCACATAGTACTGTAAAAACGTGCATACTCAGAATTCCTGGAAGTTCGCGTTTTCAGGAGATTTTCGAAAAACTTTAAATTTGCCCAACTATATTAACATTTTCAAAGATGTGACCAAACTTTTTTAGGAAGGAGGCGATGCGGGCGGACAAAAAGGGTGACCTATTGTGGACTACATTGTACTCTAAAAACGTGCATACTCAGAATTCCTGGAAGTTCGAGTTTTCAGGAGATTTTCGAAAAAACTTTAAATTTGCCCAACTATATTAACATTTTCCAAGATGTGACCAAATTTTTCTATGAAGGAGGCGATGCGGGCGGACAAAAAGGGAGACCTATTGTAGACCACATTGTACTCTAAAAACGTGCATACTCAGAATTCCTGGAAGTTCGCGTTTTCAGGAGATTTTCGAAAAAACTTTAAATTTGCCCAACTATATTAACATTTTCCAAGATGTGACCAAATTTTTTTAGGAAGGAGGCGATGCGGGCGGACAAAAAGGGTGACCTATTGTGGACTACATTGTACTCTAAAAAATGCATACTCAGAATTTCTGGAAGTTCGAGTTTTCAGGAGATTTTCGAAAAACTTTAAATTTGCCCAACTATATTAACATTTTCCAAGATGTGACCAAATTTTTCTAGGAAGGAGGCGATGCGGGCGGACAAAAAGGGAGACCTATTGTGGACCACATTGTACTCTAAAAACGTGAATACTCAGAATTTCTGGAAGTTCGCGTTTTCAGGAGATTTTCGAAAAAACTTTAAATTTGCCCAACTATATTAACATTTTCAAAGATGTGACCAAACTTTTTTAGGATGGAGGCGATGCGGGCAAACAAAAAGGGTGACCTATTGTGGACTACATTGTACTCTAAAAACGTGCATACTCAGAATTCCTGGAAGTTCGCGTTTTCAGGAGATTTTCGAAAAACTTTAAATTTGCCCAACTATATTAACATTTTCCAAGATATGACCAAACTTTTTTAGGATGGAGGCGATGCGGGCAAACAAAAAGGGTGACCTATTGTGGACCACATTGTACTCTAAAAACATGCATACTCAGAATTTCTGGAAGTTCGCGTTTTCAGGAGATTTTCGAAAAACTTTAAATTTGCCCAACTATATTAACATTTTCCAAGATGTGACCAAATTTTTTTTAGGAAGGAGGCGATGCGGGCGGACAAAAAGGGAGACCTATTGTAGACTACATTGTACTCTAAAAACGTGCATACTCAGAATTCCTGGAAGTTCGCGTTTTCAGGAGATTTTCGAAAAACTTTAAATTTGCCCAACTATATTAACATTTTCCAAGATGTGACCAAATTTTTCTGGGAAGGAGGCGATGCGGGCGGACAAAAAGGGAAACCTATTGTAGACCACATTGTACTCTAAAAACGTGCATACTCAGAATTCCTGGAAGTTCGCGTTTTCAGGAGATTTTCGAAAAAACTTTAAATTTGCCCAACTATATTAACATTTTCCAAGATGTGACCAAATTTTTTTCGGAAGGAGGCGATGCGGGCGGACAAAAAGGGTGACCTATTGTGGACTACATTGTACTCTAAAAACGTGCATACTCAGAATTCCTGGAAGTTCGCGTTTTCAGGAGATTTTCGAAAAAACTTTAAATTTGCCCAACTATATTAACATTTTCCAAGATGTGTCCAAATTTTTCTATGAAGGAGGCGATGCGGGCGGACAAAAAGGGTGACCTATTGTGGACTACATTGTACTCTAAAAACGTGCATACTCAGAATTCCTGGAAGTTCGAGTTTTCAGGAGATTTTCGAAAAAACTTTAAATTTGCCCAACTATATTAACATTTTCCAAGATGTGACCAAATTTTTTTAGGAAGGAGGCGATGCGGGCGGACAAAAAGGGAGACCTATTGTAGACTACATTGTACTCTAAAAACGTGCATACTCAGAATTCCTGGAAGTTCGCGTTTTCAGGAGATTTTCGAAAAACTTTAAATTTGCCCAACTATATTAACATTTTCCAAGATGTGACCAAATTTTTCTGGGAAGGAGGCGATGCGGGCGGACAAAAAGGGAAACCTATTGTAGACCACATTGTACTCTAAAAACGTGCATACTCAGAATTCCTGGAAGTTCGCGTTTTCAGGAGATTTTCGAAAAAACTTTAAATTTGCCCAACTATATTAACATTTTCCAAGATGTGACCAAATTTTTTTCGGAAGGAGGCGATGCGGGCGGACAAAAAGGGTGACCTATTGTGGACTACATTGTACTCTAAAAACGTGCATACTCAGAATTCCTGGAAGTTCGCGTTTTCAGGAGATTTTCGAAAAAACTTTAAATTTGCCCAACTATATTAACATTTTCCAAGATGTGACCAAATTTTTCTATGAAGGAGGCGATGCGGGCGGACAAAACGGGAGACCTATTGTAGACCACATTGTACTCTAAAAACGTGCATACTCAGAATTTCTGGAAGTTCGAGTTTTCAGGAGATTTTCGAAAAAACTTTAAATTTGCCCAACTATATTAACATTTTCCAAGATGTGACCAAATTTTTTTTAGGAAGGAGGCGATGCGGGCGGACAAAAAGGGTGACCTATTGTGGACTACATTGTACTCTAAAAACGTGCATACTCAGAATTCCTGGAAGTTCGCGTTTTCAGGACATTTTCGAAAAAACTTTAAATTTGCCCAACTATATTAACATTTTCCAAGATGTGACCAAATTTTTCTATGAAGGAGGCGATGCGGGCGGACAAAAAGGGAGACCTATTGTAGACCACATTGTACTCTAAAAACGTGCATACTCAGAATTCCTGGAAGTTCGAGTTTTCAGGAGATTTTCGAACAACTTTAAATTTGCCCAACTATATTAACATTTTCCAAGATGTGACCAAATTTTTTTTAGGAAGGAGGCGATGCGGGCGGACAAAAAGGGTGACCTATTGTGGACCACATAGTACTGTAAAAACGTGCATACTCAGAATTTCTGGAAGTTCGCGTTTTCAGGAGATTTTCGAAAAACTTTAAATTTGCCCAACTATATTAACATTTTCCAAGATGTGACCAAATTTTTTTAGAAAGGAGGCGATGCGGGCGGACAAAAAGGGTGACCTATTGTGGACCACATTGTACTCTAAAAACGTGCATACTCAGAATTCCTGGTAGTTCGCGTTTTCAGGAGATTTTCGAAAAACTTTAAATTTGCCCAACTATATTAACATTTTCCAAGATGTGACCAAATTTTTTTAGAAAGGAGGCAATGCGGGCGGACAAAAAGGGTGACCTATTGTGGACCACATTGTACTCTAAAAACGTGCATACTCAGAATTTCTGGAAGTTCGAGTTTTTACGAGATTTTCGAAAAAATTTTAATTTGTGCAACTATATTAACATTTTGCAAGATGTAACCAAATTTTTTAGGAAGGAGTCGATGCGGGCGGACAAAAGTGGCCACCTATTATGGACCACATAGTGCTGTAAAAACGTGCATACTCCGAATTTCTGGAAGTTCGAGTTTTTACTAAATTTTCGAATAATTTTAAATTTGCCCAACTATATTAACATTATCCAAGATGTCACCAAATTTTTTTAGGAAGGAGGCGATGCGGGCGGACAAAACGGGAGACCTATTGTAGACCACATAGTACTGTAAAAACGTGCATACTCAGAATTCCTGGAAGTTCGCGTTTTCAGGAGATTTTCGAAAAACTTTAAATTTGCCCAACTATATTAACATTTTCAAAGATGTGACCAAACTTTTTTAGGAAGGAGGCGATGCGGGCGGACAAAAAGGGTGACCTATTGTGGACTACATTGTACTCTAAAAACGTGCATACTCAGAATTCCTGGAAGTTCGAGTTTTCAGGAGATTTTCGAAAAAACTTTAAATTTGCCCAACTATATTAATATTTTCCAAGATGTGACCAAATTTTTCTATGAAGGAGGCGATGCGGGCGGACAAAAAGGGAGACCTATTGTAGACCACATTGTACTCTAAAAACGTGCATACTCAGAATTCCTGGAAGTTCGCGTTTTCAGGAGATTTTCGAAAAAACTTTAAATTTGCCCAACTATATTAACATTTTCCAAGATGTGACCAAATTTTTTTAGGAAGGAGGCGATGCGGGCGGACAAAAAGGGTGACCTATTGTGGACTACATTGTACTCTAAAAAATGCATACTCAGAATTTCTGGAAGTTCGAGTTTTCAGGAGATTTTCGAAAAACTTTAAATTTGCCCAACTATATTAACATTTTCCAAGATGTGACCAAATTTTTCTAGGAAGGAGGCGATGCGGGCGGACAAAAAGGGAGACCTATTGTGGACCACATTGTACTCTAAAAACGTGAATACTCAGAATTTCTGGAAGTTCGCGTTTTCAGGAGATTTTCGAAAAAACTTTAAATTTGCCCAACTATATTAACATTTTCAAAGATGTGACCAAACTTTTTTAGGATGGAGGCGATGCGGGCAAACAAAAAGGGTGACCTATTGTGGACTACATTGTACTCTAAAAACGTGCATACTCAGAATTCCTGGAAGTTCGCGTTTTCAGGAGATTTTCGAAAAACTTTAAATTTGCCCAACTATATTAACATTTTCCAAGATATGACCAAACTTTTTTAGGATGGAGGCGATGCGGGCAAACAAAAAGGGTGACCTATTGTGGACCACATTGTACTCTAAAAACATGCATACTCAGAATTTCTGGAAGTTCGCGTTTTCAGGAGATTTTCGAAAAACTTTAAATTTGCCCAACTATATTAACATTTTCCAAGATGTGACCAAATTTTTTTTAGGAAGGAGGCGATGCGGGCGGACAAAAAGGGAGACCTATTGTAGACTACATTGTACTCTAAAAACGTGCATACTCAGAATTCCTGGAAGTTCGCGTTTTCAGGAGATTTTCGAAAAACTTTAAATTTGCCCAACTATATTAACATTTTCCAAGATGTGACCAAATTTTTCTGGGAAGGAGGCGATGCGGGCGGACAAAAAGGGAAACCTATTGTAGACCACATTGTACTCTAAAAACGTGCATACTCAGAATTCCTGGAAGTTCGCGTTTTCAGGAGATTTTCGAAAAAACTTTAAATTTGCCCAACTATATTAACATTTTCCAAGATGTGACCAAATTTTTTTCGGAAGGAGGCGATGCGGGCGGACAAAAAGGGTGACCTATTGTGGACTACATTGTACTCTAAAAACGTGCATACTCAGAATTCCTGGAAGTTCGCGTTTTCAGGAGATTTTCGAAAAAACTTTAAATTTGCCCAACTATATTAACATTTTCCAAGATGTGACCAAATTTTTCTATGAAGGAGGCGATGCGGGCGGACAAAACGGGAGACCTATTGTAGACCACATTGTACTCTAAAAACGTGCATACTCAGAATTTCTGGAAGTTCGAGTTTTCAGGAGATTTTCGAAAAAACTTTAAATTTGCCCAACTATATTAACATTTTCCAAGATGTGACCAAATTTTTTTTAGGAAGGAGGCGATGCGGGCGGACAAAAAGGGTGACCTATTGTGGACTACATTGTACTCTAAAAACGTGCATACTCAGAATTCCTGGAAGTTCGCGTTTTCAGGACATTTTCGAAAAAACTTTAAATTTGCCCAACTATATTAACATTTTCCAAGATGTGACCAAATTTTTCTATGAAGGAGGCGATGCGGGCGGACAAAAAGGGAGACCTATTGTAGACCACATTGTACTCTAAAAACGTGCATACTCAGAATTCCTGGAAGTTCGAGTTTTCAGGAGATTTTCGAACAACTTTAAATTTGCCCAACTATATTAACATTTTCCAAGATGTGACCAAATTTTTTTTAGGAAGGAGGCGATGCGGGCGGACAAAAAGGGTGACCTATTGTGGACCACATAGTACTGTAAAAACGTGCATACTCAGAATTTCTGGAAGTTCGCGTTTTCAGGAGATTTTCGAAAAACTTTAAATTTGCCCAACTATATTAACATTTTCCAAGATGTGACCAAATTTTTTTAGAAAGGAGGCGATGCGGGCGGACAAAAAGGGTGACCTATTGTGGACCACATTGTACTCTAAAAACGTGCATACTCAGAATTCCTGGTAGTTCGCGTTTTCAGGAGATTTTCGAAAAACTTTAAATTTGCCCAACTATATTAACATTTTCCAAGATGTGACCAAATTTTTTTAGAAAGGAGGCAATGCGGGCGGACAAAAAGGGTGACCTATTGTGGACCACATTGTACTCTAAAAACGTGCATACTCAGAATTTCTGGAAGTTCGAGTTTTTACGAGATTTTCGAAAAAATTTTAATTTGTGCAACTATATTAACATTTTGCAAGATGTAACCAAATTTTTTAGGAAGGAGTCGATGCGGGCGGACAAAAGTGGCCACCTATAATGGACCACATAGTGCTGTAAAAACGTGCATACTCCGAATTTCTGGAAGTTCGAGTTTTTACTAAATTTTCGAATAATTTTAAATTTGCCCAACTATATTAACATTATCCAAGATGTCACCAAATTTTTTTAGGAAGGAGGCGATGCGGGCGGACAAAACGGGAGACCTATTGTAGACCACATAGTACTGTAAAAACGTGCATACTCAGAATTCCTGGAAGTTCGCGTTTTCAGGAGATTTTCGAAAAACTTTAAATTTGCCCAACTATATTAACATTTTCAAAGATGTGACCAAACTTTTTTAGGAAGGAGGCGATGCGGGCGGACAAAAAGGGTGACCTATTGTGGACTACATTGTACTCTAAAAACGTGCATACTCAGAATTCCTGGAAGTTCGAGTTTTCAGGAGATTTTCGAAAAAACTTTAAATTTGCCCAACTATATTAACATTTTCCAAGATGTGACCAAATTTTTCTATGAAGGAGGCGATGCGGGCGGACAAAAAGGGAGACCTATTGTAGACCACATTGTACTCTAAAAACGTGCATACTCAGAATTCCTGGAAGTTCGCGTTTTCAGGAGATTTTCGAAAAAACTTTAAATTTGCCCAACTATATTAACATTTTCCAAGATGTGACCAAATTTTTTTAGGAAGGAGGCGATGCGGGCGGACAAAAAGGGTGACCTATTGTGGACTACATTGTACTCTAAAAACGTGCATACTCAGAATTTCTGGAAGTTCGAGTTTTCAGGAGATTTTCGAAAAACTTTAAATTTGCCCAACTATATTAACATTTTCCAAGATGTGACCAAACTTTTTTAGGATGGAGGCGATGCGGGCAAACAAAAAGGGTGACCTATTGTGGACTACATTGTACTCTAAAAACGTGCATACTCAGAATTCCTGGAAGTTCGCGTTTTCAGGAGATTTTCGAAAAACTTTAAATTTGCCCAACTATATTAACATTTTCCAAGATGTGACCAAATTTTTTTTAGGAAGGAGGCGATGCGGGCGGACAAAAAGGGAGACCTATTGTAGACCACATAGTACTGTAAAAACGTGCATACTCAGAATTCCTGGAAGTTCGCGTTTTCAGGAGATTTTCGAAAAACTTTAAATTTGCCCAACTATATTAACATTTTCCAAGATGTGACCAAATTTTTTTTAGGAAGGAGGCGATGCGGGCGGACAAAAAGGGAGACCTATTGTAGACCACATAGTACTGTAAAAACGTGCATACTCAGAATTCCTGGAAGTTCGCGTTTTCAGGAGATTTTCGAAAAACTTTAAATTTGCCCAACTATATTAACATTTTCCAAGATGTGACCAAATTTTTTTTAGAAAGGAGGCGATGGGGGCAAACAAAAAGGGTGACCTATTGTGGACTACATTGTACTCTAAAAACGTGCATACTCAGAATTTCTGGAAGTTCGAGTTTTTACGAGATTTTCGAAAAAATTTTAATTTGTCCAACTATATTAACATTATGCAAGATGTGACCAAATTTTTTTAGGAAGGAGGCGATGAGGGCGGACAAAAAGGGAGACCTATTGTAGACCACATTGTACTCTAAAAACGTGCATACTCAGAATTTCTGGAAGTTCGAGTTTTCAGGAGATTTTCCAAAAACTTTAAATTTGCCCAACTATATTAACATTTTTCGAACAAAATTTTTTTAGGAAGGAGGCGATGCGGGCGGACAAAAGTGGTGACCTATTATGGACCACATTCTACTCTAAAAAAGTGCATACTTGGAATATCTGGAAGTTCGAGTTTTCAGGAAAAAACCTTAAATTTGACCAACTATATTAACATTTGCCAAGATTTTACCCAATTTTTTTAACATTTTGCAAGATGTGACCAAATTTTTTTAGAAAGGAGGCGATGCGGGCGGACAAAAGTAGCCACCTATTATGGACCACATAGTACTGTAAAAACGTGCATACTCCGAATTTCTGGAAGTTCGAGTTTTTACTAAATTTTCGAATAATTTTAAATTTGCCCAACTATATTAACATTATCCAAGATGTCACCAAATTTTTTTTAGGAAGGAGGCGATGCGGGCGGACAAAACGGGAGACCTATTGTAGACCACATTGTACTCTAAAAACGTGCATACTCAGAATTCCTGGAAGTTCGCGTTTTCAGGAGATTTTCGAAAAACTTTAAATTTGCCCAACTATATTAACATTTTCCAAGATGTGACCAAATTTTTTTAGAAAGGAGGCGATGCGGGCGGACAAAAAGGGTGACCTATTGTGGACCACATTGTACTCTAAAAACGTGCATACTCAGAATTTCTGGAAGTTCGAGTTTTTACGAGATTTTCGAAAAAATTTTAATTTGTC
Source organism: Tachina lurida (assembly GCA_944452675.1). Taxonomy (NCBI): domain Eukaryota; kingdom Metazoa; phylum Arthropoda; class Insecta; order Diptera; family Tachinidae; genus Tachina; species Tachina lurida. The sequence continues at coordinate 154,628,989 of OX101753.1, read as the reverse complement.
CAACTATATTAACATTTTGCAAGATGTAACCAAATTTTTTTAGGAAGGAGTCGATGCGGGCGGACAAAAGTGGCCACCTATTATGGACCACATAGTACTGTAAAAACATGCATACTCAGAATTTCTGGAAGTTCGAATTTTTACGAGATTTTCGAAAAATTTTAAATTTGCCCAACTATATTAACATTATCCAAGATGTGACCAAATTTTTTTAGGAAGGAAGCGATGCGGGCGGACAAAAAATGAGACCTATTGTAGACCCCATTGTACTCTAAAAACGTGCATACTCAGAATTCCTGGAAGTTCGCGTTTTCAGGAGATTTTCGAAAAACTTTAAATTTGCCCAACTATATTAACATTTTCCAAGATGTGACCAAATTTTTTTAGAAAGGAGGAGATGCGGGCCGACAAAAAGGGTGACCTATTGTGGACCACATTGTACTCTAAAAACGTGCATACTCAGAATTCCTGGTAGTTCGCGTTTTCAGGAGATTTTCGAAAAACTTTAAATTTGCCCAACTATATTAACATTTTCCAAGATGTGACCAAATTTTTTTAGAAAGGAGGCGATGCGGGCGGTCAAAAAGGGTGACCTATTGTGGACCACATTGTACTCTAAAAACGTGCATACTCAGAATTTCTGGAAGTTCGAGTTTTTACGAGATTTTCGAAAAAATTTTAATTTGTCCAACTATATTAACATTTTGCAAGATGTAACCAAATTTTTTAGGAAGGAGTCGATGTGGGCGGACAAAAGTGGCCACCTATTATGGACCACATAGTACTGTAAAAACGTGTATACTCAGAATTTCTGGAAGTTCGAGTTTTTACTAAATTTTCGAATAATTTTAAATTTGCCCAACTATATTAACATTTTCCAAGATGTGACCAAATTTTTTTAGAAAGGAGGCGATGCGGGCGGTCAAAAAGGGTGACCTATTGTGGACCACATTGTACTCTAAAAACGTGCATACTCAGAATTTCTGGAAGTTCGAGTTTTTACGAGATTTTCGAAAAAATTTTAATTTGTGCAACTATATTAACATTTTGCAAGATGTAACCAAATTTTTTTAGGAAGGAGTCAATGCGGGCGGACAAAAGTGGCCACCTATTATGGACCACATAGTACTGTAAAAACGTGTATACTCAGAATTTCTGGAAGTTGGAGTTTTTACGAGATTTTCGAAAAAAATTTAATTTGTCCAACTATATTAACATTTTGCAAGATGTAACCAAATTTTTTTAGGAAGGAGTCAATGCGGGCGGACAAAAGGGGCCACCTATTATGGACCACATAGTACTGTAAAAACGTGCATACTCAGAATTTCTGGAAGTTCAAGTTTTTACGAGATTTTCGAAAAATTTTAAATTTGCCCAACTATATCAACATTTTCCAAGATGTGACCAAATTTTTCTAGGAAGGGGGCGATGCGGGCGGACAAAAAGGGAGACCTATTGTAGACCACATTGTACTCTAAAAACGTGCATACTCAGAATTCCTGGAAGTTCGAGTTTTCAGGAGATTTTCGAAAAAATTTTAATTTGTCCAACTATATTAACATTATGCAAGATGTGACCAAATTTTTTTAGGAAGGAGGCGATGAGGGCGGACAAAAGTGGCCACCTATTATGGACCACATAGTACTGTAAAAACATGCATACTCAGAATTTCTGGAAGTTCGAATTTTTACGAGATTTTCGAAAAATTTTAAATTTGCCCAACTATATTAACATTATCCAAGATGTGACCAAATTTTTTTAGGAAGGAGGCGATGCGGGCGGACAAAAAATGAGACCTATTGTAGACCCCATTGTACTCTAAAAACGAGCATACTCAGAATTCCTGGAAGTTCGAGTTTTCAGGAGATTTTCGAACAACTTTAAATTTGCCCAACTATATTAACATTTTCCAAGATGTGACCAAATTTTTTTTAGGAAGGAGGCGATGCGGGCGGACAAAAAGGGTGACGTATTATGGACCACATTCTACTCTAAAAAAGTGCATACTTCGAATTTCTGGAAAATCGAGTTTTCAGGCGATTTTTGAAAAACTTTAAATTTGCCCAACTATATTAACATTTTTCGAACAAAATTTTTTTAGAAAGGAGGCGATGCGGGCGGACAAAAGTAGCCACCTATTATGGACCACATAGTACTGTAAAAACGTGCATACTCAGAAATTCTGGAAGTTCGAGTTTTTACGAGATTTTCGAAAAAATTTTAATTTGTCCAACTATATTACATTATGCAAGATGTGACCAAATTTTTTTAGGAAGGAGGCGATGAGGGCGGACAAAAGTGGCCACCTATTATGGACCACATAGTACTGTAAAAACATGCATACTCAGAATTTCTGGAAGTTCGAATTTTTACGAGATTTTCGAAAAATTTTAAATTTGCCCAACTATATTAACATTATCCAAGATGTGACCAAATTTTTTTAGGAAGGAGGCGATGCGGGCGGACAAAAAATGAGACCTATTGTAGACCCCATTGTACTCTAAAAACGTGCATACTCAGAATTCCTGGAAGTTCGAGTTTTCAGGAGATTTTCGAACAACTTTAAATTTGCCCAATTATATTAACATTTTCCAAGATGTGACCAAATTTTTTTTAGGAAGGAGGCGATGCGGGCGGACAAAAAGGGTGACCTATTGTGGACCACATAGTACTGTAAAAACGTGCATACTCAGAATTCCTGGAAGTTCGCGTTTTCAGGAGATTTTCGAAAAACTTTAAATTTGCCCAACTATATTAACATTTTCCAAGATGTGACCAAATTTTTTTAGAAAGGAGGCGATGCGGGCGGACAAAAAGGGTGGCCTATTGTGGACCACATTGTACTCTAAAAACGTGAATACTCAGAATTTCTGGAAGTTCGAGTTTTTACGAGATTTTCGAAAAAATTTTAATTTGTGCAACTATATTAACATTTTGCAAGATGTAACCAAATTTTTCTAGGAAGGAGGCGATGCGGGCGGACAAAAAGGGAGACCTATTGTAGACCACATTGTACTCTAAAAACGTGCATACTCAGAATTTCTGGAAGTTCGAGTTTTCAGGAGATTTTCGAAAAACTTTAAATTTGCCCAACTATATTAACATTTTCCAAGATGTGACCAAATTTTTTTTAGGAAGGAGGCGATGCGGGCGGACAAAAAGGGTGACCTATTGTGGACCACATAGTACTGTAAAAACGTGCATACTCAGAATTCCTGGAAGTTCGCGTTTTCAGGAGATTTTCGAAAAAACTTTAAATTTGCCCAACTATATTAACATTTTCCAAGATGTGACCAAATTTTTTTAGGAAGGAGGCGATGCGGGCGGACAAAAAGGGTGACCTATTGTGGACTACATTGTACTCTAAAAACGTGCATACTCAGAATTCCTGGAAGTTCGAGTTTTCAGGAGATTTTCGAAAAAACTTTAAATTTGCCCAACTATATTAACATTTTCCAAGATGTGACCAAATTTTTCTATGAAGGAGGCGATGCGGGCGGACAAAAAGGGAGACCTATTGTGGACCACATTGTACTCTAAAAACGTGCATACTCAGAATTTCTGGAAGTTCGAGTTTTTACGAGATTTTCGAAAAAATTTTAATTTGTGCAACTATATTAACATTTTGCAAGATGTAACCAAATTTTTTAGGAAGGAGTCGATGCGGGCGGACAAAAGTGGCCACCTATTATGGACCACATAGTACTGTAAAAACGTGCATACTCCGAATTTCTGGAAGTTCGAGTTTTTACTAAATTTTCGAATAATTTTAAATTTGCCAAAATATATTAACATTTTCCAAGATGTGACCAAATTTTTTTTTAGGAAGGAGGCGATGCGGGCGGACAAAAAGGGTGACCTATTGTGGACCACATTGTACTCTAAAAACGTGCATACTCAGAATTTCTGGAAGTTCGCGTTTTCAGGAGATTTTCGAAAAACTTTAAATTTGCCCAACTATATTAACATTTTCCGAGATATGACCAAATTTTTTTTAGGAAGGAGGCGATGCGGGCGGACAAAAAGGGAGACCTATTGTAGACCACATTGTACTCTAAAAACGTGCATACTCAGAATTCCTGAAAGTTCGCGTTTTCAGGAGATTTTCGAAAAACTTTAAATTTGCCCAACTATATTAACATTTTCCAAGATGTGACCAAATTTTTCTGGGAAGGAGGCGATGCGGGCGGACAAAAAGGGAAACCTATTGTAGACCACATTGTACTCTAAAAACGTGCATACTCAGAATTCCTGGAAGTTCGCGTTTTCAGGAGATTTTCGAAAAAAACTTTAAATTTGCCCAACTATATTAACATTTTCCAAGATGTGACCAAATTTTTTTAGGAAGGAGGCGATGCGGGCGGACAAAAAGGGTGACCTATTGTGGACTACATTGTACTCTAAAAACGTGCATACTCAGAATTCCTGGAAGTTCGCGTTTTCAGGAGATTTTCGAAAAAACTTTAAATTTGCCCAACTATATTAACATTTTCCAAGATGTGACCAAATTTTTCTATGAAGGAGGCGATGCGGGCGGACAAAAAGGGAGACCTATTGTAGACCACATTGTACTCTAAAAACGTGCATACTCAGAATTCCTGGAAGTTCGCGTTTTCAGGAGATTTTCGAAAAAACTTTAAATTTGCCCAACTATATTAACATTTTCCAAGATGTGACCAAATTTTTTTAGGAAGGAGGCGATGCGGGCGGACAAAAAGGGTGACCTATTGTGGACTACATTGTACTCTAAAAACGTGCATACTCAGAATTTCTGGAAGTTCGAGTTTTCAGGAGATTTTCGAAAAACTTTAAATTTGCCCAACTATATTAACATTTTCCAAGATGTGACCAAATTTTTCTAGGAAGGAGGCGATGCGGGCGGACAAAAAGGGTGACCTATTGTGGACTACATTGTACTCTAAAAACGTGCATACTCAGAATTCCTGGAAGTTCGCGTTTTCAGGAGATTTTCGAAAAAACTTTAAATTTGCCCAACTATATTAACATTTTCCAAGATGTGACCAAATTTTTCTATGAAGGAGGCGATGCGGGCGGACAAAAAGGGAGACTTATTGTAGACCACATTGTACTCTAAAAACGTGCATACTCAGAATTCCTGGAAGTTCGCGTTTTCAGGAGATTTTCGAAAAAACTTTAAATTTGCCCAACTATATTAACATTTTCCAAGATGTGACCAAATTTTTTTAGGAAGGAGGCGATGCGGGCGGACAAAAAGGGTGACCTATTGTGGACTACATTGTACTCTAAAAACGTGCATACTCAGAATTTCTGGAAGTTCGAGTTTTCAGGAGATTTTCGAAAAACTTTAAATTTGCCCAACTATATTAACATTTTCCAAGATGTGACCAAATTTTTCTAGGAAGGAGGCGATGCGGGCGGACAAAAAGGGAGACCTATTGTGGACCACATTGTACTCTAAAAACGTGAATACTCAGAATTTCTGGAAGTTCGCGTTTTTAGGAGATTTTCGAAAAACTTTAAATTTGCCCAACTATATTAACATTTTCAAAGATGTGACCAAACTTTTTTAGGATGGAGGCGATGCGGGCAAACAAAAAGGGTGACCTATTGTAGACCACATTGTACTCTAAAAACGTGCATACTCAGAATTCCTGGAAGTTCGCGTTTTCAGGAGATTTTCGAAAAAACTTTAAATTTGCCCAACTATATTAACATTTTCCAAGATGTGACCAAATTTTTCTATGAAGGAGGCGATGCGGGCGGACAAAAAGGGTGACCTATTGTGGACTACATTGTACTCTAAAAACGTGCATACTCAGAATTTCTGGAAGTTCGAGTTTTCAGGAGATTTTCGAAAAACTTTAAATTTGCCCAACTATATTAACATTTTCCAAGATGTGACCAAATTTTTTTTAGGAAGGAGGCGATGCGGGCGGACAAAAAGGGAGACCTATTGTAGACCACATTGTACTCTAAAAACGTGCATACTCAGAATTACTGGAAGTTCGCGTTTTCAGGAGATTTTCGAAAAACTTTAAATTTGCCCAACTATATTAACATTTTCCAAGATGTGACCAAATTTTTCTGGGAAGGAGGCGATGCGGGCGGACAAAAAGGGAAACCTATTGTAGACCACATTGTACTCTAAAAACGTGCATACTCAGAATTCCTGGAAGTTCGCGTTTTCAGGAGATTTTCGAAAAAACTTTAAATTTGCCCAACTATATTAACATTTTCCAAGATGTGACCAAATTTTTTTAGGAAGGAGGCGATGCGGGCGGACAAAAAGGGTGACCTATTGTGGACTACATTGTACTCTAAAAACGTGCATACTCAGAATTTCTGGAAGTTCGCGTTTTCAGGAGATTTTCGAAAAACTTTAAATTTGCCCAACTATATTAACATTTTCCAAGATGTGACCAAATTTTTTTTAGGAAGGAGGCGATGCGGGCGGACAAAAAGGGAGACCTATTGTAGACCACATTGTACTCTAAAAACGTGCATACTCAGAATTCCTGAAAGTTCGCGTTTTCAGGAGATTTTCGAAAAACTTTAAATTTGCCCAACTATATTAACATTTTCCAAGATGTGACCAAATTTTTTTTAGGAAGGAGGCGATGCGGGCGGACAAAAAGGGAGACCTATTGTAGACCACATTGTACTCTAAAAACGTGCATACTCAGAATTCCTGAAAGTTCGCGTTTTCAGGAGATTTTCGAAAAACTTTAAATTTGCCCAACTATATTAACATTTTCCAAGATGTGACCAAATTTTTCTGGGAAGGAGGCGATGCGGGCGGACAAAAAGGGAAACCTATTGTAGACCACATTGTACTCTAAAAACGTGCATACTCAGAATTCCTGGAAGTTCGCGTTTTCAGGAGATTTTTGAAAAAAACTTTAAATTTGCCCAACTATATTAACATTTTCCAAGATGTGACCAAATTTTTTTAGGAAGGAGGCGATGCGGGCGGACAAAAAGGGTGACCTATTGTGGACTACATTGTACTCTAAAAACGTGCATACTCAGAATTCCTGGAAGTTCGCGTTTTCAAGAGATTTTCGAAAAAACTTTAAATTTGCCCAACTATATTAACATTTTCCAAGATGTGACCAAATTTTTCTATGAAGGAGGCGATGCGGGCGGACAAAAAGGGAGACCTATTGTAGACCACATTGTACTCTAAAAACGTGCATACTCAGAATTCCTGGAAGTTCGCGTTTTCAGGAGATTTTCGAAAAAACTTTAAATTTGCCCAACTATATTAACATTTTCCAAGATGTGACCAAATTTTTTTAGGAAGGAGGCGATGCGGGCGGACAAAAAGGGTGACTTATTGTGGACTACATTGTACTCTAAAAACGTGCATACTCAGAATTTCTGGAAGTTCGAGTTTTCAGGAGATTTTCGAAAAACTTTAAATTTGCCCAACTATATTAACATTTTCCAAGATGTGACCAAATTTTTCTAGGAAGGAGGCGATGCGGGCGGACAAAAAGGGTGACCTATTGTGGACTACATTGTACTCTAAAAACGTGCATACTCAGAATTCCTGGAAGTTCGCGTTTTCAGAAGATTTTCGAAAAAACTTTAAATTTGCCCAACTATATTAACATTTTCCAAGATGTGACCAAATTTTTCTATGAAGGAGGCGATGCGGGCGGACAAAAAGGGAGACTTATTGTAGACCACATTGTACTCTAAAAACGTGCATACTCAGAATTCCTGGAAGTTCGCGTTTTCAGGAGATTTTCGAAAAAACTTTAAATTTGCCCAACTATATTAACATTTTCCAAGATGTGACCAAATTTTTTTAGGAAGGAGGCGATGCGGGCGGACAAAAAGGGTGACCTATTGTGGACTACATTGTACTCTAAAAACGTGCATACTCAGAATTCCTGGAAGTTCGCGTTTTCAGGAGATTTTCGAAAAAAACTTTAAATTTGCCCAACTATATTAACATTTTCCAAGATGTGACCAAATTTTTTTAGGAAGGAGGCGATGCGGGCGGACAAAAAGGGTGACCTATTGTGGACTACATTGTACTCTAAAAACGTGCATACTCAGAATTCCTGGAAGTTCGCGTTTTCAGGAGATTTTCGAAAAAACTTTAAATTTGCCCAACTATATTAACATTTTCCAAGATGTGACCAAATTTTTCTATGAAGGAGGCGATGCGGGCGGACAAAAAGGGAGACCTATTGTAGACCACATTGTACTCTAAAAACGTGCATACTCAGAATTCCTGGAAGTTCGCGTTTTCAGGAGATTTTCGAAAAAACTTTAAATTTGCCCAACTATACTAACATTTTGCAAGATGTGACCAAATTTTTTTAGGAAGGAGGCGATGCGGGCGGACAAAAAGGGTGACCTATTGTGGACTACATTGTACTCTAAAAACGTGCATACTCAGAATTTCTGGAAGTTCGAGTTTTCAGGAGATTTTCGAAAAACTTTAAATTTACCCAACTATATTAACATTTTCCAAGATGTGACCAAATTTTTCTAGGAAGGAGGCGATGCGGGCGGACAAAAAGGGAGACCTATTGTGGACCACATTGTACTCTAAAAACGTGAATACTCAGAATTTCTGGAAGTTCGCGTTTTCAGGAGATTTTCGAAAAACTTTAAATTTGCCCAACTATATTAACATTTTCAAAGATGTGATCAAACTTTTTTAGGATGGAGGCGATGCGGGCAAACAAAAAGGGTGACCTATTGTGGACCACATTGTACTCTAAAAACGTGCATACTCAGAATTTCTGGAAGTTCGCGTTTTCAGGAGATTTTCGAAAAACTTTAAATTTGCCCAACTATATTAACATTTTCCAAGATGTGACCAAATTTTTTTTAGGAAGGAGGCGATGCGGGCGGACAAAAAGGGAGACCTATTGTAGACCACATTGTACTCTAAAAACGTGCATACTCAGAATTCCTGGAAGTTCGCGTTTTCAGGAGATTTTCGAAAAAACTTTAAATTTGCCCAACTATATTAACATTTTCCAAGATGTGACCAAATTTTTCTATGAAGGAGGCGATGCGGGCGGACAAAAAGGGTGACCTATTATAGACCACATTGTACTCTAAAAACGTGCATACTCAGAATTCCTGGAAGTTCGCGTTTTCAGGAGATTTTCGAAAAAACTTTAAATTTGCCCAACTATATTAACATTTTCCAAGATGTGACCAAATTTTTTTAGGAAGGAGGCGATGCGGGCGGACAAAAAGGGTGACCTATTGTGGACTACATTGTACTCTAAAAACGTGCATACTCAGAATTTCTGGAAGTTCGAGTTTTCAGGAGATTTTCGAAAAACTTTAAATTTGCCCAACTATATTAACATTTTCCAAGATGTGACCAAATTTTTTTTAGGAAGGAGGCGATGCGGGCGGACAAAAAGGGAGACCTATTGTAGACCACATTGTACTCTAAAAACGTGCATACTCAGAATTCCTGGAAGTTCGCGTTTTCAGGAGATTTTCGAAAAACTTTAAATTTGCCCAACTATATTAACATTTTCCAAGATGTGACCAAATTTTTCTGGGAAGGAGGCGATGCGGGCGGACAAAAAGGGAAACCTATTGTAGACCACATTGTACTCTAAAAACGTGCATACTCAGAATTCCTGGAAGTTCGCGTTTTCAGGAGATTTTCGAAAAAAACTTTAAATTTGCCCAACTATATTAACATTTTCCAAGATGTGACCAAATTTTTTTAGGAAGGAGGCGATGCGGGCGGACAAAAAGGGTGACCTATTGTGGACTACATTGTACTCTAAAAACGTGCATACTCAGAATTCCTGGAAGTTCGCGTTTTCAGGAGATTTTCGAAAAAACTTTAAATTTGCCCAACTATATTAACATTTTCCAAGATGTGACCAAATTTTTCTATGAAGGAGGCGATGCGGGCGGACAAAAAGGGAGACCTATTATAGACCACATTGTACTCTAAAAACGTGCATACTCAGAATTCCTGGAAGTTCGCGTTTTCAGGAGATTTTCGAAAAAACTTTAAATTTGCCCAACTATATTAACATTTTCCAAGATGTGACCAAATTTTTTTAGGAAGGAGGCGATGCGGGCGGACAAAAAGGGTGATCTATTGTGGACTACATTGTACTCTAAAAACGTGCATACTCAGAATTTCTGGAAGTTCGAGTTTTCAGGAGATTTTCGAAAAACTTTAAATTTGCCCAACTATATTAACATTTTCCAAGATGTGACCAAATTTTTCTAGGAAGGAGGCGATGCGGGCGGACAAAAAGGGTGACCTATTGTGGACTACATTGTACTCTAAAAACGTGCATACTCAGAATTCCTGGAAGTTCGCGTTTTCAGGAGATTTTCGAAAAAACTTTAAATTTGCCCAACTATATTAACATTTTCCAAGATGTGACCAAATTTTTCTATGAAGGAGGCGATGCGGGCGGACAAAAAGGGAGACCTATTGTAGACCACATTGTACTCTAAAAACGTGCATACTCAGAATTCCTGGAAGTTCGCGTTTTCAGGAGATTTTCGAAAAAACTTTAAATTTGCCCAACTATATTAACATTTTCCAAGATGTGACCAAATTTTTTTAGGAAGGAGGCGATGCGGGCGGACAAAAAAGGTGACCTATTGTGGACTACATTGTACTCTAAAAACGTGCATACTCAGAATTTCTGGAAGTTCGAATTTTCAGGAGATTTTCGAAAAACTTTAAATTTGCCCAACTATATTAACATTTTCCAAGATGTGACCAAATTTTTCTAGGAAGGAGGCGATGCGGGCGGACAAAAAGGGAGACCTATTGTGGACCACATTGTACTCTAAAAACGTGAATACTCAGAATTTCTGGAAGTTCGCGTTTTCAGGAGATTTTCGAAAAACTTTAAATTTGCCCAACTATATTAACATTTTCAAAGATGTGATCAAACTTTTTTAGGATGGAGACGATGCGGGCAAACAAAAAGGGTGACCTATTGTGGACCACATTGTACTCTAAAAACGTGCATACTCAGAATTTCTGGAAGTTCGCGTTTTCAGGAGATTTTCGAAAAAACTTTGAATTTGCCCAACTATATTAACATTTTCCAAGATGTGACCAAATTTTTCCAGGAAGGAGGCGATGCGGGCGGACAAAAAGGGTGACCTATTGTGGACCACATTGTACTCTAAAAACGTGAATACTCAGAATTTCTGGAAGTTCGCGTTTTCAGGAGATTTTCGAAAAACTTTAAATTTGCCCAACTATATTAACATTTTCAAAGATGTGATCAAACTTTTTTAGGATGGAGGCGATGCGGGCAAACAAAAAGGGTGACCTATTGTGGACCACATTGTACTCTAAAAACGTGCATACTCAGAATTTCTGGAAGTTCGCGTTTTCAGGAGATTTTCGAAAAACTTTAAATTTGCCCAACTATATTAACATTTTCCAAGATGTGACCAAATTTTTTTTAGGAAGGAGGCGATGCGGGCGGACAAAAAGGGAGACCTATTGTAGACCACATTGTACTCTAAAAACGTGCATACTCAGAATTCCTGGAAGTTCGCGTTTTCAGGAGATTTTCGAAAAACTTTAAATTTGCCCAACTATATTAACATTTTCCAAGATGTGACCAAATTTTTCTGGGAAGGAGGCGATGCGGGCGGACAAAAAGGGAAACCTATTGTAGACCACATTGTACTCTAAAAACGTGCATACTCAGAATTCCTGGAAGTTCGCGTTTTCAGGAGATTTTCGAAAAAAACTTTAAATTTGCCCAACTATATTAACATTTTCCAAGATGTGACCAAATTTTTTTAGGAAGGAGGCGATGCGGGCGGACAAAAAGGGTGACCTATTGTGGACTACATTGTACTCTAAAAACGTGCATACTCAGAATTCCTGGAAGTTCGCGTTTTCAGGAGATTTTCGAAAAAACTTTAAATTTGCCCAACTATATTAACATTTTCCAAGATGTGACCAAATTTTTCTATGAAGGAGGCGATGCGGGCGGACAAAAAGGGAGACCTATTATAGACCACATTGTACTCTAAAAACGTGCATACTCAGAATTCCTGGAAGTTCGCGTTTTCAGGAGATTTTCGAAAAAACTTTAAATTTGCCCAACTATATTAACATTTTCCAAGATGTGACCAAATTTTTTTAGGAAGGAGGCGATGCGGGCGGACAAAAAGGGTGATCTATTGTGGACTACATTGTACTCTAAAAACGTGCATACTCAGAATTTCTGGAAGTTCGAGTTTTCAGGAGATTTTCGAAAAACTTTAAATTTGCCCAACTATATTAACATTTTCCAAGATGTGACCAAATTTTTCTAGGAAGGAGGCGATGCGGGCGGACAAAAAGGGTGACCTATTGTGGACTACATTGTACTCTAAAAACGTGCATACTCAGAATTCCTGGAAGTTCGCGTTTTCAGGAGATTTTCGAAAAAACTTTAAATTTGCCCAACTATATTAACATTTTCCAAGATGTGACCAAATTTTTCTATGAAGGAGGCGATGCGGGCGGACAAAAAGGGAGACCTATTGTAGACCACATTGTACTCTAAAAACGTGCATACTCAGAATTCCTGGAAGTTCGCGTTTTCAGGAGATTTTCGAAAAAACTTTAAATTTGCCCAACTATATTAACATTTTCCAAGATGTGACCAAATTTTTTTAGGAAGGAGGCGATGCGGGCGGACAAAAAAGGTGACCTATTGTGGACTACATTGTACTCTAAAAACGTGCATACTCAGAATTTCTGGAAGTTCGAATTTTCAGGAGATTTTCGAAAAACTTTAAATTTGCCCAACTATATTAACATTTTCCAAGATGTGACCAAATTTTTCTAGGAAGGAGGCGATGCGGGCGGACAAAAAGGGAGACCTATTGTGGACCACATTGTACTCTAAAAACGTGAATACTCAGAATTTCTGGAAGTTCGCGTTTTCAGGAGATTTTCGAAAAACTTTAAATTTGCCCAACTATATTAACATTTTCAAAGATGTGATCAAACTTTTTTAGGATGGAGGCGATGCGGGCAAACAAAAAGGGTGACCTATTGTGGACCACATTGTACTCTAAAAACGTGCATACTCAGAATTTCTGGAAGTTCGCGTTTTCAGGAGATTTTCGAAAAACTTTAAATTTGCCCAACTATATTAACATTTTCCAAGATGTGACCAAATTTTTTTTAGGAAGGAGGCGATGCGGGCGGACAAAAAGGGAGACCTATTGTAGACCACATTGTACTCTAAAAACGTGCATACTCAGAATTCCTGGAAGTTCGCGTTTTCAGGAGATTTTCGAAAAACTTTAAATTTGCCCAACTATATTAACATTTTCCAAGATGTGACCAAATTTTTCTGGGAAGGAGGCGATGCGGGCGGACAAAAAGGGAAACCTATTGTAGACCACATTGTACTCTAAAAACGTGCATACTCAGAATTCCTGGAAGTTCGCGTTTTCAGGAGATTTTCGAAAAAACTTTAAATTTGCCCAACTATATTAACATTTTCCAAGATGTGACCAAATTTTTTTAGGAAGGAGGCGATGCGGGCGGACAAAAAGGGTGACCTATTGTGGACTACATTGTACTCTAAAAACGTGCATACTCAGAATTTCTGGAAGTTCGCGTTTTCAGGAGATTTTCGAAAAACTTTAAATTTGCCCAACTATATTAACATTTTCCAAGATGTGACCAAATTTTTTTTAGGAAGGAGGCGATGCGGGCGGACAAAAAGGGAGACCTATTGTAGACCACATTGTACTCTAAAAACGTGCATACTCAGAATTCCTGAAAGTTCGCGTTTTCAGGAGATTTTCGAAAAACTTTAAATTTGCCCAACTATATTAACATTTTCCAAGATGTGACCAAATTTTTTTTAGGAAGGAGGCGATGCGGGCGGACAAAAAGGGAGACCTATTGTAGACCACATTGTACTCTAAAAACGTGCATACTCAGAATTCCTGGAAGTTCGCGTTTTCAGGAGATTTTCGAAAAAACTTTAAATTTGCCCAACTATATTAACATTTTGCAAGATGTGACCAAATTTTTTTAGGAAGGAGGCGATGCGGGCGGACAAAAAGGGTGACCTATTGTGGACTACATTGTACTCTAAAAACGTGCATACTCAGAATTTCTGGAAGTTCGCGTTTTCAGGAGATTTTCGAAAAAACTTTAAATTTGCCCAACTATATTAACATTTTCCAAGATGTGACCAAATTTTTTTAGGAAGGAGGCGATGCGGGCGGACAAAAAGGGTGACATATTGTGGACTACATTGTACTCTAAAAACGTGCATACTCAGAATTTCTGGAAGTTCGAGTTTTCAGCAGATTTTCGAAAAACTTTAAATTTGCCCAACTATATTAACATTTTCCAAGATGTGACCAAATTTTTCTAGGAAGGAGGCGATGCGGGCGGACAAAAAGGGAGACCTATTGTGGACCACATTGTACTCTAAAAACGTGAATACTCAGAATTTCTGGAAGTTCGCGTTTTCAGGAGATTTTCGAAAAAACTTTAAATTTGCCCAACTATATTAACATTTTCAAAGATGTGACCAAACTTTTTTAGGATGGAGGCGATGCGGGCAAACAAAAAGGGTGACCTATTGTGGACTACATTGTACTCTAAAAACGTGCATACTCAGAATTCCTGGAAGTTCGCGTTTTCAGGAGATTTTCGAAAAACTTTAAATTTGCCCAACTATATTAACATTTTCCAAGATGTGACCAAATTTTTTTTAGGAAGGAGGCGATGCGGGCGGACAAAAAGGGAGACCTATTGTAGACCACATTGTACTCTAAAAACGTGCATACTCAGAATTTCTGGAAGTTCGCGTTTTCAGGAGATTTTCGAAAAACTTTAAATTTGCCCAACTTTATTAACATTTTCCAAGATGTGACCAAAATTTTTCTGGGAAGGAGGCGATGCGGGCGGACAAAAAGGGAAACCTATTGTAGACCACATTGTACTCTAAAAACGTGCATACTCAGAATTCCTGGAAGTTCGCGTTTTCAGGAGATTTTCGAAAAAACTTTAAATTTGCCCAACTATATTAACATTTTCCAAGATGTGACCAAATTTTTTTAGGAAGGAGGCGATGCGGGCGGACAAAAAGGGTAACCTATTGTGGACTACATTGTACTCTAAAAACGTGCATACTCAGAATTCCTGGAAGTTCGCGTTTTCAGGAGATTTTCGAAAAAACTTTAAATTTGCCCAACTATATTAACATTTTCCAAGATGTGACCAAATTTTTCTATGAAGGAGGCGATGCGGGCGGACAAAAAGGGAGACCTATTGTAGACCACATTGTACTCTAAAAACGTGCATACTCAGAATTCCTGGAAGTTCGCGTTTTCAGGAGATTTTCGAAAAAACTTTGAATTTGCCCAACTATATTAACATTTTCCAAGATGTGACCAAATTTTTTTAGGAAGGAGGCGATGCGGGCGGACAAAAAGGGTGACCTATTGTGGACTACATTGTACTCTAAAAACGTGCATACTCAGAATTTCTGGAAGTTCGAGTTTTCAGGAGATTTTCGAAAAACTTTAAATTTGCCCAACTATATTAACATTTTCCAAGATGTGACCAAATTTTTCTAGGAAGGAGGCGATGCGGGCGGACAAAAAGGGTGACCTATTGTGGACTACATTGTACTCTAAAAACGTGCATACTCAGAATTCCTGGAAGTTCGCGTTTTCAGGAGATTTTCGAAAAAACTTTAAATTTGCCCAACTATATTAACATTTTCCAAGATGTGACCAAATTTTTCTATGAAGGAGGCGATGCGGGCGGACAAAAAGGGAGACCTATTGTAGACCACATTGTACTCTAAAAACGTGCATACTCAGAATTCCTGGAAGTTCGCGTTTTCAGAAGATTTTCGAAAAAACTTTAAATTTGCCCAACTATATTAACATTTTCCAAGATGTGACCAAATTTTTTTAGGAAGGAGGCGATGCGGGCGGACAAAAAGGGTGACCTATTGTGGACTACATTGTACTCTAAAAACGTGCATACTCAGAATTTCTGGAAGTTCGAGTTTTCAGGAGATTTTCGAAAAACTTTAAATTTGCCCAACTATATTAACATTTTCCAAGATGTGACCAAATTTTTCTAGGAAGGAGGCGATGCGGGCGGACAAAAAGGGAGACCTATTGTGGACCACATTGTACTCTAAAAACGTGAATACTCAGAATTTCTGGAAGTTCGCGTTTTCAGGAGATTTTCGAAAAAACTTTAAATTTGCCCAACTATATTAACATTTTCAAAGATGTGACCAAACTTTTTTAGGATGGAGGCGATGCGGGCAAACAAAAAGGGTGACCTATTGTGGACTACATTGTACTCTAAAAACGTGCATACTCAGAATTCCTGGAAGTTCGCGTTTTCAGGAGATTTTCGAAAAACTTTAAATTTGCCCAACTATATTAACATTTTCCAAGATGTGACCAAATTTTTTTTAGGAAGGAGGCGATGCGGGCGGACAAAAAGGGAGACCTATTGTAGACCACATTGTACTCTAAAAACGTGCATACTCAGAATTCCTGGAAGTTCGCGTTTTCAGGAGATTTTCGAAAAACTTTAAATTTGCCCAACTTTATTAACATTTTCCAAGATGTGACCAAATTTTTCTGGGAAGGAGGCGATGCGGGCGGACAAAAAGGGAAACCTATTGTAGACCACATTGTACTCTAAAAACGTGCATACTCAGAATTCCTGGAAGTTCGCGTTTTCAGGAGATTTTCGAAAAAACTTTAAATTTGCCCAACTATATTAACATTTTCCAAGATGTGACCAAATTTTTTTAGGAAGGAGGCGATGCGGGCGGACAAAAAGGGTAACCTCTTGTGGACTACATTGTACTCTAAAAACGTGCATACTCAGAATTCCTGGAAGTTCGCGTTTTCAGGAGATTTTCGAAAAAACTTTAAATTTGCCCAACTATATTAACATTTTCCAAGATGTGACCAAATTTTTCTATGAAGGAGGCGATGCGGGCGGACAAAAAGGGAGACCTATTGTAGACCACATTGTACTCTAAAAACGTGCATACTCAGAATTCCTGGAAGTTCGCGTTTTCAGGAGATTTTCGAAAAAACTTTAAATTTGCCCAACTATATTAACATTTTCCAAGATGTGACCAAATTTTTTTAGGAAGGAGGCGATGCGGGCGGACAAAAAGGGTGACCTATTGTGGACTACATTGTACTCTAAAAACGTGCATACTCAGAATTTCTGGAAGTTCGAGTTTTCAGGAGATTTTCGAAAAACTTTAAATTTGCCCAACTATATTAACATTTTCCAAGATGTGACCAAATTTTTCTAGGAAGGAGGCGATGCGGGCGGACAAAAAGGGTGACCTATTGTGGACCACATTGTACTCTAAAAACGTGCATACTCAGAATTCCTGGTAGTTCACGTTTTCAGGAGATTTTCGAAAAACTTTAAATTTGCCCAACTATATTAACATTTTCCAAGATGTGACCAAATTTTTTTAGAAAGGAGGCGATGCGGGCGGACAAAAGTAGCCACCTATTATGGACCACATAGTACTGTAAAAACGTGCATACTCCGAATTTCTGGAAGTTCGAGTTTTTACTAAATTTTCGAATAATTTTAAATTTGCCCAACTATATTAACATTTTCCAAGATGTCACCAAATTTTTTTAGGAAGGAGGCGATGCGGGCGGACAAAACGGGAGACCTATTGTAGACCACATTGTACTCTAAAAACGTGCATACTCAGAATTCCTGGAAGTTCGCGTTTTCAGGAGATTTTCGAAAAACTTTAAATTTGCCCAACTATATTAACATTTTCCAAGATGTGACCAAATTTTTTTAGAAAGGAGGCGATGCGGGCGGACAAAAAGGGTGACCTATTGTGGACCACATTGTACTCTAAAAACGTGCATACTCAGAATTCCTGGTAGTTCGCGTTTTCAGGAGATTTTCGAAAAACTTTAAATTTGCCCAACTATATTAACATTTTCCAAGATGTGACCAAATTTTTTTAGAAAGGAGGCGATGCGGGCAAACAAAAAGGGTGACCTATTGTGGACCACATTGTACTCTAAAAACGTGCATACTCAGAATTTCTGGAAGTTCGAGTTTTTACGAGATTTTCGAAAAAATTTTAATTTGTCCAACTATATTAACATTTTGCAAGATGTAACCAAATTTTTTTAGGAAGGAGTCGATGTGGGCGGACAAAAGTGGCCACCTATTATAGACCACATAGTACTGTAAAAACGTGCATACTCAGAATTTCTGGAAGTTCGAGTTTTTACGAGATTTTCGAAAAAATTTTAATTTGTGCAACTATATTAACATTTTGCAAGATGTAACCAAATTTTTTTAGGAAGGAGTCAATGCGGGCGGACAAAAGTGGCCACCTATTATGGACCACATAGTACTGTAAAAACGTGTATACTCAGAATTTCTGGAAGTTGGAGTTTTTACGAGATTTTCGAAAAAATTTTAATTTGTCCAACTATATTAACATTTTGCAAGATGTAACCAAATTTTTTTGGGAAGGAGTCAATGCGGGCGGACAAAAGGGGCCACCTATTATGGACCACATAGTACTGTAAAAACGTGCATACTCAGAATTTCTGGAAGTTCAAGTTTTTACGAGATTTTCGAAAAATTTTAAATTTGCCCAATTATATCAACATTTTCCAAGATGTGACCAAATTTTTCTAGGAAGGAGGCGATGCGGGCGGACAAAAAGGGAGACCTATTGTAGACCACATAGTACTGTAAAAACGTGCATACTCAGAATTTCTGGAAGTTCGAATTTTTACGAGATTTTCGAAAAATTTTAAATTTGCCCAACTATATTAACATTATCCAAGATGTGACCAAATTTTTTTAGGAAGGAGGCGATGAGGGCGGACAAAAGTGGTGACCTATTGTGGACTACATTGTACTCTAAAAACGTGCATACTCAGAATTTCTGGAAGTTCGAGTTTTTACGAGATTTTCGAAAAAATTTTAATTTGTCCAACTATATTAACATTATGCAAGATGTGACCAAATTTTTTTTAGGAAGGAGGCGATGCGGGCGGACAAAAAGGGTGACCTATTGTGGACCACATAGTACTGTAAAAACGTGCATACTCAGAATTCCTGGAAGTTCGCGTTTTCAGGAGATTTTCGAAAAACTTTAAATTTGCCCAACTATATTAAGATTTTTCGAACAAAATTTTTTTAGGAAGGAGGCGATGCGGGCGGACAAAAAAGGTGACGTATTATGGACCACATTCTACTCTAAAAAAGTGCATACTTCGAAATTCTGGAAAATCGAGTTTTCAGGAGATTTTTGAAAAACTTTAAATTTGCCCAACTATATTAACATTTTTCGAACAAAATTTTTTTAGAAAGGAGGCGATGCGGGCGGACAAAAGTAGCCACCTATTATGGACCACATAGTACTGTAAAAACGTGCATACTCAGAATTTCTGGAAGTTCGAGTTTTTACGAGATTTTCGAAAAAATTTTAATTTGTCCAACTATATTAACATTATGCAAGATGTGACCAAATTTTTTTAGGAAGGAGGCGATGAGGGCGGACAAAAGTGGCCACCTATTATGGACCACATAGTACTGTAAAAACATGCATACTCAGAATTTCTGGAAGTTCGAATTTTTACGAGATTTTCGAAAAATTTTAAATTTGCCCAACTATATTAACATTATCCAAGATGTGACCAAATTTTTTTAGGAAGGAGGCGATGCGGGCGGACAAAAAATGAGACCTATTGTAGACCCCATTGTACTCTAAAAACGTGCATACTCAGAATTCCTGGAAGTTCGAGTTTTCAGGAGATTTTCGAACAACTTTAAATTTGCCCAACTATATTAACATTTTCCAAGATGTGACCAAATTTTTTTTAGGAAGGAGGCGATGCGGGCGGACAAAAAGGGTGATCTATTGTGGACCACATAGTACTGTAAAAACGTGCATACTCAGAATTCCTGGAAGTTCGCGTTTTCAGGAGATTTTCGAAAAACTTTAAATTTGCCCAACTATATTAACATTTTCCAAGATGTGACCAAATTTTTTTAGAAAGGAGGCGATGCGGGCGGACAAAAAGGGTGGCCTATTGTGGACCACATTGTACTCTAAAAACGTGCATACTCAGAATTTCTGGAAGTTAGAGTTTTTACGAGATTTTCGAAAAAATTTTAATTTGTGCAACTATATTAACATTTTGCAAGATGTAACCAAATTTTTTAGGAAGGAGTCGATGCGGGCGGACAAAAGTGGCCACCTATTATGGACCACATAGTATTGTAAAAACGTGCATACTCAGAATTTCTGGAAGTTCAAGTTTTTACGAGATTTTCGAAAAATTTTAAATTTGCCCAACTATATTAACATTTTCCAAGATGTGACCAAATTTTTCTAGGAAGGAGGCGATGCGGGCGGACAAAAAGGGAGACCTATTGTAGACCACATTGTACTCTAAAAACGTGCATACTCAGAATTCCTGGAAGTTCGAGTTTTCAGGAGATTTTCGAAAAACTTTAAATTTGCCCAACTATATTAACATTTTTGGAACTAAATTTTTTTAGGATGGAGGCGATGCGGGCGGACAAAAGTGGTGACCTATTATGGACCACATTCTACTCTAAAAAAGTGCATACTTGGACTATCTGGAAGTTCGAGTTTTCAGGAAAAAACCTTAAATTTGACCAACTATATTAACATTTTCCAAGATTTTAACCAATTTTTTTAACATTTTGCAAGATGTGACCAATCTTTTTTAGGAAGGAGGCGATGCGGGCAAACAAAAAGGGTGACCTATTGTAGACCACATTGTACTCTAAAAACGTGCATACTCAGAATTCCTAAAAGTTCGAGTTTTCAGGAGATTTTCGAAAAACTTTAAATTTGCCCAACTATATTAACATTTTCCAAGATGTGACCAAATTTTTCTAGGAAGGAGGCGATGCGGGCGGACAAATCGGGAGACCTATTGTAGACCACATTGTACTCTAAAAACGTGCATACTCAGAATTCCTGGAAGTTCGCGTTTTCAGGAGATTTTCGAAAAACTTTAAATTTGCCAAAATATATTAACATTTTCCAAAATGTGACCAAATTTTTTTAGGAAGGAGGCGATGCGGGCGGACAAAAAGGTTGACCTATTGTGGACCACATTGTACTCTAAAAACGTGAATACTCAGAATTTCTGGAAGTTCGCGTTTTCAGGAGATTTTCGAAAAACTTTAAATTTACCCAACTATATTAACATTTTCAAAGATGTGACCAAACTTTTTTAGGATGGAGGCGATGCGGGCGGACAAAAAGGCTGACCTATTGTGGACTACATTGTACTCTAGAAACGTGCATACTCAGAATTCCTGGAAGTTCGCGTTTTCAGGAGATTTTCGAAAAAACTTTAAATTTGCCCAACTATATTAACATTTTCCAAGATGTGACCAAATTTTTCTATGAAGGAGGCGATGCGGGCGGACAAAAAGGGAGACCTATTGTAGACCACATTGTACTCTAAAAACGTGCATACTCAGAATTCCTGGAAGTTCGCGTTTTCAGGAGATTTTCGAAAAAACTTTAAATTTGCCCAACTATATTAACATTTTCCAAGATGTGACCAAATTTTTTTAGGAAGGAGGCGATGCGGGCGGACAAAAAGGGAGACCTATAGTGGACCACATTGTACTCTAAAAACGTGCATACTCAGAATTTCTGGAAGTTTGAGTTTTCAGGAAAAAACCTTAAATTTGACCAAATATATTAACATTTTCCAAGATTTGCCCCAATTTTTTTTGAGAAGGAGTCGATGCGGGCGGACAAAAGTGGCCACCTATTATGGACCACATAGTACTGTAAAAACGTGCATACTCAGAATTTCTGGAAGTTCGAGTTGTTACGAGATTTTCGAAAAAATTTTAATTTGTCCAACTATATTAACATTTTGCAAGATGTAACCAAATTTTTTTAGGAAGGAGTCGATGCGGGCGGACAAAAGTGGCCACCTATTATGGACCACATAGTACTGTAAAAACGTGCATACTCAGAATTTCTGGAAGTTCAAGTTTTTACGAGATTTTCGAAAAATTTTAAATTTGCCCAACTATATTAACATTTTCCAAGATGTGACCAAATTTTTCTAGGAAGGAGGCGATGCGGGCGGACAAAAAGGGAGACCTATTGTAGACCACATTGTACTCTAAAAACGTGCATACTCAGAATTTCTGGAAGTTCGAGTTTTCAGGAGATTTTCGAAAAACTTTAAATTTGCCCAACTATATTAAGATTTTTCGAACAAAATTTTTTTAGGAAGGAGGCGATGCGGGCGGACAAAAGTGGTGACGTATTATGGACCACATTCTACTCTAAAAACGTACATACTCAGAATTCCTGGAAGTTCGCATTTTCAGAAGATTTTCGAAAAACTTTAAATTTGCCCAACTATATTAACATTTTCCAAGATGTGACAAAATTTTTTTTAGGAAGGATGCGATACCGGCGGACAAAATGGGTAACCTATTGTGGACCACATACTACTGTAAAAACGTGCATACTCAGAATTCCTGGAAAATCGAGTTTTCAGGAGATTTTTGAAAAACTTTAAATTTGCCCAACTATATTAACATTTTTCGAACAAAATTTTTTTAGAAAGGAGGCGATGTGGGCGGACAAAAGTAGCCACTTATTATGGACCACATAGTACTGTAAAAACGTGCATACTCAGAATTTCTGGAAGTTCGAGTTTTTACGAGATTTTCGAAAAAATTTTAATTTGCCCAACTATATTCACATTTTCCAAGATGTGACCAAATTTTTTAGGAAAAAGTCGATGCGGGCGGACAAAAGTGGCCACCTATTATGGACCACATAGTACTGTAAAAACGTGCATACTCAGAATTTGTGGAAGTTCAAGTTTTTACGAGATTTTCGAAAAATTTTAAATTTGCCCAACTATATTAACATTTTCCAAGATGTGATCAAATTTTTCTAGGAAGGAGGCAATGCGGGCGGACAAAAAGGGAGACCTATTGTAGACCACATTGTACTCTAAAAACGTGCATACTCAGAATTTCTGGAAGTTCGAGTTTTCAGGAGATTTTCGAAAAACTTTAAATTTGCCCAACTATATTAACATTTTTCGAACAAAATTTTTTTAGAAAGGAGGCGATGCGGGCGGACAAAAGTAGCCACCTATTATGGACCACATAGTACTGTAAAAACATGCATACTCAGAATTTCTGGAAGTTCGAATTTTTACGAGATTTTCGAAAAATTTTAAATTTGCCCAACTATATTAACATTATCCAAGATGTGACCAAATTTTTTTAGGAAGGAGGCGATGCGGGCGGACAAAAAATGAGACCTATTGTAGACCCCATTGTACTCTAAAAACGTGCATACTCAGAATTCCTGGAAGTTCGAGTTTTCAGGAGATTTTCGAACAACTTTAAATTTGCCCAACTATATTAACATTTTCCAAGATGTGACAAAATTTTTTTTAGGAAGGAGGCGATGCGGGCGGACAAAAAGGGTGACCTATTGTGGACCACATTGTACTCTAAAAACGTACATACTCAGAATTCCTGGAAGTTCGCATTTTCAGAAGATTTTCGAAAAACTTTAAATTTGCCCAACTATATTAACATTTTCCAAGATGTGACAAAATTTTTTTTAGGAAGGATGCGATGCCGGCGGACAAAAAGGGTAACCTATTGTGGACCACATACTACTGTAAAAACGTGCATACTCAGAATTCCTGGAAGTTCACGTTTTCAGGAGATTTTCGAAAAACTTTAAATTTGCCCAACTATATTAACATTTTCCAAGATGTGACCAAATTTTTTTAGGAAGGAGGCGATGCGGGCGGACAAAAAGGGAGACCTATAGTGGACCACATTGTACTCTAAAAACGTGCATACTCAGAATTCCTGGAAGTTCGAATTGTCAGGACATTTTTGAACAACTTTAAATTTGCCCAACTATATTAACATTTTTCGAACAAAATTTTTTTAGAAAGGAGGCGATGCGGGCGGACAAAAGTAGCCACCTATTATGGACAACATAGTACTGTAAAAACGTGCATACTCAGAATTTCTGGAAGTTCGAGTTTTTACTAAATTTTCGAATAATTTTAAATTTGCCCAACTATATTAACATTATCTAAGATGTCACCAAATTTTTTTAGGAAGGAGGCGATGCGGGCGGACAAAAAGGGAGACCTATTGTAGACCACATTGTACTCTAAAAACGTGCATACTCAGAATTCCTGGAAGTTCGCGTTTTCAGGAGATTTTCGAAAAACTTTAAATTTGCCAAAATATATTAACATTTTCCAAGATGTGACCAAATTTTTTTAGGAAGGACGCGATGCGGGCGGACAAAGAGGGTGACCTATTGTGAACCACATTGTACTCTAAAAACGTGCATACTCAGAATTTCTGGAAGTTCGCATTTTCAGGAGATTTTCGAAAAACTTTAAATTTGCCCAACTATATTAACATTTTCCAAGATGTGACCAAACTTTTTTAGGATGGAGGCGATGCGGGCGGACAAAAGTGGCCACCTTTTATGGACCACATAGTACTGTAAAAACGTGCATACTCAGAATTTCTGGAAGTTCGAGTTTTTACGAAATTTTCGAAAAATTTTAAATTTGCATAGCTATATGAACATTTTGCAAGATGTTACCAAAGTTTTTTAGGAAGGAGGCGATGCGGGCGGAGAAAAAGGGTGACCTATTGTGGACCACATAGTACTGTAAAAACGTGCATACTCAGAATTCCTGGAAGTTCTAGTTTTCAGGAGATTTTCGAAAAACTTTAAATTTGCCCAACTATATTAACATTTTCCAAGATGTGACCAAATTTTTTTAGGAAGGAGGCGATGCGGGCGGACAAAAGTGGCCACCTATTAAAATCTGAAAATTTATCGATATCAAAATTTTTCTAAGGAAAATTTATCGATATGAAATCAATTTTATAAAGAAAATTTAAGCATTAAAAACTTCTTTAAGAAAATGTTTCCATATTAAAAATATTCTAAAAAAAATTTATCGGTATTCAAAATTATCTAAAGAAAATTTATTAATTGAAATTTATTTGCTGGTGGTTAAGCACTGTCTATGTATTTCATTGGTGCTTAGCCAAATCCTCAGTAGACTTCAACCACATATTTCCTAAATGCAAATTTATCAATATAAAAATTTTTTTAAAATTTTCAAAAAAAAAATTTAATATCAAACATTTTTTAAAGAAATTTTTTTTGCTGTGTTATGTTATGTTTTCACTTCGCCATTTATCTATTTAAACATTAAATTCATTTCGCTAGTATAAACGAAACTTAAATTCCCAATCTTGTGGATTTAAATTATATGTATTTTATTTATGAAACGACTTTAAAAAAAGGAGACATATTCATCCCACTTACGTATTCATTCCTTTACTCATCTGTCATGGCATATACATACATAAGTATGTGAGCTTTGAAAAGACGACAGTTGTTATCTTGTTGTTATTTGCTTGTCTATAATTCTGAAAAGGGAAGTTCATGTCTAAGATACGACTATATAACACTATGCGAATGCAAACTAACTAACTAACTAACTAGTGGCAAGTACTCGTACATAGAATAGATGCATGTTGTTCAAAATTTGATGCCACTTTATTATTCCACTAAAGACTAAATGGCAGCGAAAGAGAAATGCTTAGTTAAAATTCTACTTTAAAAATAAATATCTATGTATTATATATTTTTTTTTCTAAGCAGATTTAAATGCAGCTTATTAAGAAGACTTGTTGCAGAGCAACTCAATAAATGGATTGGAGAACGAACGAAGAACACCTTTTTAAGTTTTCAAAATGTCTACTGTAGTCGTTGGTCTATGGACTTGTGTACTCGTTTGTATGAATGTTGTTTGGCTGTCTGTTAAGTGTTGTTTGCCTCACGAATGTATCAACAGAAGTTGCTTCTTGCCGAATAGTGGAAGAGTATTGGATGGAGCTTTCGCTGTCGCCGTTGTTGTGTAATTATGATCACAAAAGTTGGCGACAGGGCGCCTTAATTAATTGCCTTGCCACAACAGCCATGTTGTGTTTTCAACTCCACTGGGTGCAATGTTTTGATTAGATAGATATTCACCAATTTTGCGCAATAAAAGTTGAGAATGAAACGTAATTATGGTGTTGGCATTATAATGTTCTTGGTAGCTTTCTCATACTGATGATTTTTCGTGACGTTTGATTAAAACTAATCGGTAATTACATGACACTGAGTGTTAAGTTGCAATCATTTAATAATTTGATGATGAAACGATGAAACGTTTATTTTTAGTGCTTCATAAATACTGAATTAAATTTTTCTTTTGAGTCCACTGGCTTGAATTCGTTCAAGAATTTTAATAACGCTAAGTTTTTTTTTCTAATTCACATAATTCACAGATATAATAAATCTATAGAGTTTCACAAAGAGAACGAACAAAAGATTTTGGCCAACTTTTCATAACTTCCAATTGGAACAATACCAACCAAGTCTGTATTCTTGTTGAAACTCAAGATTTCATTGTGGCAAAAGAAAGAGATGAAAGTAAAGAAAGCATTAATAAATAATCCATATGAGTATCATTAAATATAATTCGATTTATCTAAAGTGGTTTTCTGTATTAATCCTGATGACTGTAATAAATGACGACAACCACAACATTGATCGTTTGGCTATTGATCATCTCTAATTTCTCTCTTATGGGGTTCTGAAACCGGCGCAACAACAGCAAAATCTATTGGATAAGAAGATAATCAAATTGATTTTCAACTCACTGACAATGAATGAAATCCAACCACAACTGTGAGTAGAATTAAACTGCAACCAAATGTGAGGCAATCAAACATGTTTACGTCTGAGACTTGGGATGTAAAAGTTTATATACAATGACGCGTTTGAAAGGTAAGATAATTGAAAGGAATTTGTTCTTCATAATTTATAAAATAAAATTTTATCATCAAAATATATAAAATTGTTTTCTTAAGTTTTTCCCAAATTTTTTTTTTTTATAGAAGCCAAAATCTTTCTTTAGAGAATTTATCGATATCAGACACTTTTATTAATTCATCGATATCAAAAATTTTCTAAAAAAAATTATTCCATATAAAAATTATAATCGAACTAGAAAAATTATATATAAATATATATATATATATTTTTTAAAAATAATTTTTGAATATGGAATATTTTTAAAGAAACTTTATCAATGTCAAGAAATTTTTGCAGAAAATTTTTCAATATCAAACATTTTTAAATTTTCTAATAACGAAAATTTGCCAAAGTAAATTTTCCAATATCGAAAATTGGCCAAAATAATTTTTTTACATCGAAAAGTTTTTTAATGAAAATTTTTGGATATCGAAGAGGTTTATAAAATTTTTAAAATTCGAAAATTTAAATTAAAAATTCCAATATAAATAATATTTAAAGCAGCAGTTTTCAAAATCAAAAAGTTTTTAAATAAAGTTTTACTATAAATTTTTTTTTTTAAGAAAGTATTCGAATATCGCAAAATGTTTACGGAAAACTTTTCAATATCGAACTAATTTAAAAAAAAAATTCAATATTGAGTATTTTTTTAAGAATATTTTTCTGTATCGAAACATTTTTAAAGGAAATTTTTCAATATCGTAACATTTTTAAAGAACATTTTTTATTATCGAAAATTTTTTTTGTTATCGAACAATTGTAAAGAAAAGTTTTCGATATCAAAGTTGTTGAAAGGAAAATTTTCAATATCGAAAATTCTCTTTCAACAGCGACAAATTTTTCAATATCAAAAACTTAAAACTTTCCAATATCTAAAATTCGTCAAAGTAAATTTTCCAATATCGAAAATTTTTTAATAAAGGAATATCAAAAATTTATTAAAGAAATTTTTTTATAACGAAAAATTTTAAGCAACATTTTTTAATATTATAAATTTTTTAAAGAAAATTTATTGATATATATAAAAATATTTTGAATAAAATCTTTCGATATTAAAGTTGTTTAAAAAAAATTTAAATTCGAAAATTTTAACAAAAATTTCCAATATCGAGAGTTTTTGAAACATTTTTCAATATTGAACAGTTTTGAAAAAAGTTTTTAAAAATAGAAAGTTTGTTAAAAAAAAGTTTTTCAATATCGAAAAATTTTTTAAGGAAAATTCTTCAATATCGAAAATTTTTTAAGGAAAATTTTTCAATATCGAAAATTTTTTAAGGAAAATTTTTCAACATCGAATTTTAAAATTTTTTTTTCAATTTTCAATATCGAAAATTTTTAAAAATTTTTTCAATATTGAACAGTTTTGAAAAAAGTTTTACAATATAGAAAATTTGTTAAAGAAAGTTTTTCAATATCGAAATTTTTTTCATTAAAATGTTTCAATATCGAAAATTTTTTAAGCAAAATTTTTCAATATCGAAATTATTTAGCAAAAAAAATTGTTTAAGGAAAATTTTTCAATATCCGGACTGGTTTCAAGAAAATTTTTCAGTATCCAAAAATTGTTAAAAAAAAAAATTTTATTATCGAACATATCGAGCCTAATTTGCGGTTTTATCGTAGGTGACATCTAATCGAAAATAAACTTTTTTTTATTGAATTTAGAATTTTATGGGTTTTAAGAAAATTTTTCAATATCAGAAATTTTTTAATATCGAAAATGTTTCATTACCAACACGTTTTTAATATCGAAAAATTTTCAATATCAAATTCACATATTTTAAATAAAATTTTACGATATCTAAATTTTTTTAAAAGAAAACTTTTCAATATCGAACTTATATATTTTAAATAAAATTTTTCGAAATCTAAATTTTTTTTTAATAAACTTATATCGAAAATTATTCGATATTGAAATTTTATTACATATCAAAAAATTTTACAAGACATACAGCCCATATACTATAGAATATTTATCGATATCGAAGGTAGTGGAGAAATATTTTTATACATACAAAATATTTAAATCAATATTGAACACATTCATTTATGCATCTGCTTTGAGCTGTCAACGCTTCTTTGACTGCGTATTTGCGGGTGAAGCCCACTAATATTCAGAAGCATAACTGCTTTAGACATTTTAAAGCAACACATTCAACAGCACGCATCACTGAAAACCAGCTACTGTTGCCACTTCACTAATGCCAACATAATTGGTAGCATCAATAACAATAATAACAACAACAACAACAACAACAACAACAACAACAACAATAACAACGATAAATGAAGTGCTTTTGCTTCATCGGTTTAAGTCTGTTGCAAAGAAATACAAGAACCGCTATTTTGGTTTTTATTATTATTATTCATCAAAAAGCCAAAGAAAAACAAAAAAAAAAAGAAAGACAGAGACCAAAATATTGAAAGAATCAAAAGCAACAGCATTGACTTGAAGTTTCCACATGAATGTGTAACTGTGTAAGTAAATCACAGTGTGTGTACGAGCGTGTATCATTGAGTTGGTGATAAAAAAAAAGCAGCACTGTGGGAGAAGGGGCCTTGTACCCACAGATTTTATTATAGTGATATTGATGATGTGGTTGAGTGACGAAAACAATGAAGGAATTATATACTCGTATGTATACTCATCCGCAGTGAATTACAAATACCCTGCCTGTGAAAAAATTACGATGATTACATTTGGAAAACGGTTGAAACAAATGAATAATGAAGACCAAAAGTCCACAAAAGTAGAGTGCAAAATCATGCATATGAAAATAACGAGTTCGAAATAATACTCTGCCAAGTTTTCACAAGTTGCTGTTGAATAGTGAACGGGTGGAGGAAGAGGAGGTGGCGGCGGCGTATCGGCTAGGTATTGAAAGAATATATCAGCTTCAAAAATATATGAACATTATAATCAATTAAATTAGCATCCGCTTATGATAACGTGCAATGATTATTGGTTAGACGGTTGGTTGCTTGAGCTGTTTGGTTGGTTGGCTTGCTGGGTTGGCTTGGTTGGGTTTGACTGGTTAGCTTGAGCGGCTGGGTTGCTTGCATGATCAGCTGAAAAGTTTATACCGGTAAACGCGAGGGTTGTGTTTTGGCTCTTCATTGAAAATATTGTATGTCTGTAATTGGGTCAAAGTATTTTCTTAGACGAAGTACAGTAGTTTTCCGATTTAACGAAAATTCGATTTAATGAACATCGCATTTAATGAACACCCAAATTTTTTCTATTGAGTACCTTATATGCAGGGTTGTCAGATTTTTTCTGGCCTATTTCGCCAAATTGATTTTAAAAATCGCCAAAAGTCGCCAAAATCAATTTTATGTAGTTTTTCTTAATAAATATTTGATAATAAATTTGATTTTATACAAAATTTTTTTTTAATATAAATTTTTACAAAATAATCGTATAAAATATTAGCAGAAAATCGCCAAAAGTAGAAATAAAGTCGCCAAAAATTATTTTTTGCAAGTTTTTCTCATCCAAATTCAAATTGAATTAATTAATATAAGAAAAATCATCAAAATCCAGCCGATTTTATTTCTTGCAAACGAGTTTTTGTGGGATTTATTTTTTTAAACTACTCCTTCAACAAAGTAATTTTGCTGAATTACAAAAATTTTGAGTTTCAATTTTCTTCAAAAAATAGCCACAAAAATCGCCAAAAAACTTATTTATCGCCAGAAAAATAGCCACGTTTGGCGAGAAATCGCCATATCTGACAGCCCTGCTTATATGACGAACAAACATTTTATTTTATACTCGGTTTAACGAACATATGTATGAAAAAATGTGATAACAAAACATAATTTAGAACAAAACTTTCTAAAGAGAAATGTAAATAAAAATATACCGCTGGTGTTCTTGTCTTTTGGTGTTATTTCAGAGTAACATATTCCGCGAAAAATAGGGAAAACGAAAAATTCTAATTGGAAAAGGGTGAAATTTCTCGCGGAATTTTTTTCATAATTGCCCTGATTTTAAAGCAGCGTTTCTTCTCGTACATTCTAATCAGCTGTTTTTATAATACAAACGATATGTTGGAAAGTGTCAAAAAAGCAGATGTACACGACATCAATTTTGCAACAGTATACGACATAGATTTTGACAGAAATCTACTAGTTAGATTTCATTCAGATGTAAATGTAGTAACTACACGCAAAGAAAAGATATGGTTGTAAAATGTTTGAGAAAACAATATTATTTTCTCTGAAACAAATGTGTGGTCATTGAAAACTAGTTATTGTTATTTTAAACATTAATTTCGTTACGATAAACAGAATAATGTTTGAATTTAATAATTACATTATTATATTCACAGATAGTGCGATATAGTTAAAATTTAACAATATAGTTTTGTTAAAAATTTATGACTACAATATAATTTGTATTATTGTGTAAAAATAATATGATGTAAATAACAATCTAATGTTATCCAAAACCATACAATGTTTAGTTTTTAAAAAAATCAATTTTCAGAAACTTCTTCTGTTAGTTCAGATTTGCCAATAAATATATGATAAAATAATACTATGGTCATATTTAACAATATTATTATAATATTAGAACATGGTATGGTAAGTCTCAATTATATTTTAGTCACATCTAACAATAGTGTTGTCTTATTTACAATAATAAGATTAGGTATAACAAAGTTAATTTTTTTTGTAGATAATATTATTATTAACTCAGAAAATAATATTATTTAAACTTTGCTTTTCCATTAACAATAATATGATTTAACTGCAACCATATAATTCAATCATAGTATGTTGCTGTTTGATTAAGGTTACCTCAACCATATTTTTTCTTTGCGTGTATGAGGACAATTTATATTGCTGTCATATTTTTAATGCTTGTACATATTACCCAATTATATTGATTGTAATAAATGTGTTATTCAAACGACCCTCGCTATTTGTATGTATGTATGTATGTATTATCTATCAAACTTAAACTGATTGGAAGCATTTTCTTATACGAGGGCGGTTCGGAAACTTCTTAGCCTAGCACAAAAAGTGCGGTATAAACAGAAAAAAGTTAAGTGTTTTGGAAACTTCCATCTCTGTTATGAACACATGTTGAATTTTGTTTCGATCTGGCAACTCCTTCATATAGAAACAGGTGTTCACAAAAGACGCATCCGCGATTTTTTAACAATGGAAAAATTAGAAATGCGTGGTGTCATTAAATATTTACATCAAAAAGGTTTATCGGGACAAGAAATTCATAATGATATGGTGAATGTGTTAGGTGAAAGTGCTCCTTCATATGCAACAGTAAAAAATTGGGTTGCTGAATTTAAATGTGGTCGTACAAGCACTGAAGATGAACCACGTAGTGGACGTCCAAAAACAGCAACAACAACAGAAATTGTAGCCAAAGTGCATGATATGGTATTAAATGATCGACGAATAAAAGTGCGTGAAATAGCTAATATCATGGGCATCTCAAATGATCGAGTCCATTTAATTTTGCATGAAGAACTACAGATGAAAAAGCTTTCTGCAAGATGGGTGCCGCATTTGTTAACAGTCGACCAAAAACGCATAAGAATGAACATTTCTCAAGCTTGTTTGGATCGTTTTAAGCGAAATAAAATGGATTTTAAGCGTCGTTTCATAACTGTTGATGAGACATGGATCCACCACTATACTCCAGAGACAAAGAGCAATCTAAACAATGGACTGAAGCTGGAGGAAGTGCCCCAAAGAAGACAAAAACAATTCAATCGGCTGGTAAGGTTATGGCAATGGTTTTTTGGGACTTCAAAGGTATTTAATTGATTGACTATCTGCAAAAGGGTAAAACAATAAATTCAGAGTACTATTGCAACCTTTTGGAGCAATTAAATGTACAAATTCGAGAAAAACGTCCTGGCTTACAACACAAAAAAATAATTTTTCACCAAGACAACGCACCAGCGTACAAGAGTGTTTTAACAATGGCTAAAATCAACGAATTAAAGTACGAGTTGCTTGACCACCCACCTTATTCTCCTGATTTTGGCTCCCTGTTCCTTGCTGGCAAGCGTTTTACCTCAAATGAAGATGCAATTACAGTTGTAAACCACTATTTTGAAGACCTTGAGGAAAACTATTTTAATCAAGGGATAGAATTGCTAGAAAAGCGTTGGACTAAGTGTATTGAAGTTTCAGGAGATTATATTGAAAAATAAAAATATTTTTGAAAAACTAACTATTCTCTTTCATTGATAGGCTAAGAAGTTTCCGAACCGCCCTCGTATTTAACAGATAAAGTAGAATGTTTCTATCTTTGATAAAAAAAAAGCTTAATAGTCAAAACTTATTTACGGTTGGCAACAATATAGTTTCTTTAATTTTCAACTACCTGAACATTATTTGGTTGGATGTCAAGCAAAATTTAAAAAAATTTATTTATGTTGCTAATTTAAATAAAAAAAACACTGAGTTGTAAATTTTCACTTGTGATTTTTATTTTTTGCTGTAAGAATTTTATCTACTTTGCTGCTTATTTAACAACTGCTGTTAACGTCTGTTACGTTCGGGCTCAAAGTTTGCTCTCCAGCTTTAAAGTCAATTTAGATTTATAATCAATCTTTTGATCAAAATAATTTTGCTTTAGTAACACATGGAGTTTTAGTTATGTTCCACAAGCTTTTTATTTATTTATTTTTTTTTTGCTCATAAAATATTATTTGCAACAAAATGCACAAACACACACACACACACAGCTTGACCTCGCAAGAAAAATGTAGCACATCAATTTATTTTCAACGATTGTGGCATAAATATCAACAGCAATTTAACAAAAAAAAAAAAAATATATATGCATACCCATATACGAGTGCATTATATTTCTTACGAGTATTTGATTTTTCCAGTTGCAACAAGAAGTCATTGAAATATTTTTTGAGAGTGAAAGATGCCATTATACTTGTGTATTAACAGGTTTAGCCATACATACATACATACATACGAGTATGTCTATAAGGATTAAAGGGTGCAAAAGTGTGCGAAAGTGTGCGAAAGTGTGCGAGTGTGGTGTTTTGACAAGACTGCTTAACCCAGTTGCAACTACCCAAATTCGTATGTGTGTGTGTTGTGTATGTATGTATGTGTTATGCACATACTCACACATTTTTATTGCATTTATATTTTCAAATATTATTTTAGCATACATTTAGGTAAGAACTTCTCGTACATATACGAGTACAGTGGAATCTCTCTTGAGCGGACATTAAAGGGACCATTGAAATGGGTCCGTACAAGGGGACTGTCCGGTCAAGAGAAAACTAAACATTTAAATGGAGCGCTGCCGGGACCTGTCAAAAGTGTCCGTCTAAAGGGGGTGTCCGCCTATAGGAAGTGTCCGTTAAGGGAGATTCCACTGTATATACACAGCATATAAAACACATTTTAATAGCGAAATAAAATAAAAAAGGAGGAAAAGTTTCTCTTTGATTTTTCCTGCAGCACTTGTATAATGAAGTAGTTGCCATTACGTGCAACATCAACATTCAAAGTGAATGCGTACAAATTAAAGGAAAAAATATGAAAAAAAAATTAAATAAAATTGCATATAAAATTTTAGCAGGAGGAAGAGAGAGAGAGAGTGAAGCGTAGACCCCCACTCCTTTTAATGAGCGGTAATGGGAGGTGGGGAGAGGCTTATGAAATAAGGATTGCTTTGTGCACACAAAGAAAGTCAAAGAACCAGCCAGCGAAATAATGAATGAACAGAACAACAAACCAACGAAAAGTATTTTAAATCAAATATTAAAATTTTAATGTGAAAAAAGAAATCAGCAATTTTCGCTTGTTCTCTATTCTTTTTTAATTTTTTTTTTTATTTTCATACCGATGAATACAAAGTATTGGTTGTATTTTATCATTATGCTGATGAGGGGCCGATCGGCCGTATGTTTGAGAATTCATTTGGGTGTGTATGAGTGTATGTGTTTGCTGGCTTGGCTTTGATTTTATGTGGAACAATTTTGTATTTTTCTTTAGTTTTTCTATGTTTGAGCGATGACCCAAATTAAGGGCAGACATTTACATTTGAAATAGATTGGAATTTAGATTGATGCTGGCAAAAACAGCAATTTAACAAAAAAATAATAAAATAAAATAATATTAAAAAATATATATACATATTTTTAAAAGAAAACTGGCACAAGCCAAAACCAGAACTGGGGGGAAAAAACATAATGATATTTTTATTGGTGAAAAAGCTGGCAAAAAGGTTTTGAAAATCCGTTTCAACAGCTCAAGGAGTCAAGTCATTTTCCATTATTGGTTTCACTTAGATTTTCGAATATCCAGGGGTCCATTCTGTATTTCGATTCGAAAGAAAATGTTTTCGAATTTACTTGTTATAAATACACAAATTCGAAAGCTTTTTCTTTCGTTTCGAATTACACAGTAAACCCCAGTTGTCATCAGGTTTTGATGTTTTAAGTAGAGTTGAGCTGTTTTGAGTGAGCGCTCTTTTCAGCGCAGCTCAGTTCACTTTACATGGAAGTCAAGGCGAATTTATACCAGATAGGTGGTCTCGATTTGGAACTCTGCATAAAATGCATGTATATATGTATATATTTGTTCTTCTCTTCTTTAGAGAAAATTAAACTAGACCTAGACATCAATTCAAATCACATTAATTAATAATAATATTCCATTTTGTAAGAATTGAAAATACTGAATTTAAGCCCGATGAAACAAATTATTCCCGATTTAAATTAAAAGTTTTTTTTTTTAAGTTGTCTCATAGTTTTCAAGAAAACAATATGTTATGTCTTTCGACTATTGGACATTGATTTGGGAATATCCAGGGCTCTCCCCCAATTTCTTTTTTTTTCTTATCTCCTACTGGAAAAATAGCCAAAATCCATACTATGAGTGTATTAAAATATGGAATTTACGTGTCCTTGGGATTATTAAATGTTTAAATAAATAGTCGAGGTATAGAGAAGGCACCCGGATTAAATTTTCTGGTTCAGGTTTTCTTACAAAAAACGGGTATCTGGTGCATTTTATGAGAAAAACCATATGTGACGTTCTCCGAGAAAAGGGACCTAGTGTGCAAAAAAACGGGTTTGGACTTAAGAGTGGATTATGGTACCTAAAAGGGTGTAGAATAAGATGAAATGAGTTAGTCGGCACCCAATCATAACTAACCATACCAAATCGCATCTCCCAACTGAAGGTGTGTTCAAAGTGTTAATGCGTCATGAAACTTTAAATGCGTTTTTCTCAAAACTTCATTTTCACACACTAGGTCCCTTTTCTCGGAGAAGGTCACATATGTTTAATATTTAACAGGGGTCGGTTTTTTTTTTTTTTTTGGTAACATAGTTCTGTTTGTGTCTAGGGTTATAAATTTTAAAATTTATCTTCACAC
The DNA here is from genome assembly GCA_944452675.1 of Tachina lurida. Lineage (NCBI taxonomy): Eukaryota > Metazoa > Arthropoda > Insecta > Diptera > Tachinidae > Tachina > Tachina lurida. Next base: position 154,592,656 of record OX101753.1, on the reverse strand, counting down.
ACATTCGAACCTAACCTAAACTATTTTTAATACGATGCGAATACGAATTAAAAAATGTATTTAATGCTGGTTAAGCACGTTTAGATACAATTGAATTGTGATTGAAGTCTACTGATGTGCAGCTTAAGCAGCAACGAAATGCATCTGGACGTGCTTAACCAACAACAAATAAGGTCTTTTAAATTCTTACGTAGTTTTACGATAATGTCCGTATGGATATATGTGTGTGTAAGATAGTGTGTGTGTGTGTGTATGAAAGCTCTCAGACTTTAAGATATGTTATGATATTTGCATTTAAGTAAAACAGCTTTGAAAGCTCTTACAATTTGTTCTTGTTTCTTTGCAAAGTACGCAGCAAGCATTGTTGTTGTGGCTGTTGTACTCTCGTCGGTGTGAAAGCACAAAAGCTCTTTTGTAAAAGTTTGCCCATGGCTTGGACGTAGCGTAAGGTATTGAACAGATTCAGTTCAACAGATTTTGAGATTCGAAGTTAAAGTTTTTTAGATCTAATCAGCTTTTCAGCTTAAAAAACAACGTCGAATGCATAAAATCTTAAAAAGATCGATTGATTCGTTAAAGAGTCATCCTTGAGGAAAATGTTGAAAAAACCACGTAAGTTAATAACTTTAAAAGCTCTTGTTAAATAGTTTCCAGTATGCATTTAATTTTCTGGACTACAAAACTATGTCTAATGCTGCACATTTAATTCGACAGATAATATTGGCGAATATTTTAGGGAAAAAAATTTCTTTTTTAGTTAGTCTAAACTTTTTTGTCAAATTGGTTTTCAGGAGATTCCAGGAATGGCTGGCAAGGGCAACCGCATTTCATATTGTTATTTGTGAACTGCGAATATGAAAGGATTCTAAGTAACAATAAAAATATTTCGAGTTTCGAGATTCGACTTCTAGCACTTTACCGATTATTTTAATTTGCTATTTGTTTCGCTTTATCAACTTCTTGTCAAAATATCACTAAAGCTTATCCATCTTTGCATTCAAACGTTTATGGAAATTGAAAGCAAGAGAGACGAAAATAAAATAAAATGATAATGAAATAGAATAGAATTTTTAAAATATTCTGCTACAAACAGGGGAGTGACTGACTTTCTTACAACAGTGATTGTCGCAATGCGGAATGTCATTTCAAAAAGAAAAAAAAAGCCGGCGTAAAAGTATAAACACACACAAACTTGTGCTACTCGTGTTCAAAGTAAAGGAGAAACATTAAATAAATTCAAATAAATTCTATTAAGGCAGCGACAGAAATAACTTAAGTACTCGGCACAGTGGGCGAAAAAACACTTGCAGCATTATAGGGATTATAGCACAGCAAGTAAATGTAAAGTAAGGTAAAGTTTTAAAAAATTTTATATATAAAAATATAATATAAATATTAAAGGCTTTATTCAGAAAAAAAATATTTTTTATTTACATATAAGAAGTTGTTAAAACAGTTTTTCTTACAAAATTAGTTTTATAAACCCTTTATAAAGCAAAATTATATTTCATGAATAAAGCAGTATATATTCTACTTCTGGGTGACTCGGTAGGATGTTGAGTAGTCGCGCTAGCCTATCAGTGTGAAGATTGTGGGTTCGATATCCCATCGTAGACACTGGTCTGTTTCACTACAACGAGTGAAGGTCTTTGTTACTATTCTCGTTTAAATTAAGTTATGATATAATTTGTAATTGTATATGTAACATTAAATAAATAAATAAATCAAAAAATAAATTAAAAATCTACTTCTAGACACACACAGAGAAAAAATACCAATGTAAAATTACCATGCAATCATTTTGATTTGAAATCATATTAAATCATATCGAATTAAAGTTCAAATCATGGTGGTATATGTTTACAGCCTTATTTATAAAAATTATTAAGGCTTTATAAAGGGATTTTAAGACAAATTTATTTTATTAAGCCTTTATAAAGCCTGAATAATATTTATAAATACGGCTGTTAGTGTGTATGTAAAGAATATTCAACGTTGTTGTGGCTACAGCGGGAAGCACGTTGACTACCACGCGATTCAAATCTTGGCCGGGGAAGCCAATTATATACATACAAAAATTTTTTTGATGCTTGTTGCAATATACACATACACACGTAAGTAAAATAATTAATAAAATAGAATGGCTATCTTAAGTTAAATTCATATTGTTTCAATGTGAAATAACTTTGATTTAACATGGTTCCTGGTGTTATTTCACTATCGAATTTACGTTGTTCCACCTTGGTATAACTTCAATTCAACATGATTCTTCATTTTGATTTAACTGTATTGGCATGTTGAATACACATGAAATAATGATATTCCAAAAGGAAAACTTTTCTTTGAATATTACTGTAAATCATGTTGAATTAACATGAAACACATATGAAGAAAAATCATTGTAGGAAAAAGGTTTAAATATGTTCTTTTTTTTGTGTGTAATATCTGTGATAATCTAAAAATAACTTAATCAGGGCAATCATGAATAAAATTCCGCGAGAAATTTCTGCCTTTTCCAATTGGAATTTTTTTTGTTTTGCCCTATTACTTGCTATTGTTTGAAATTGTTCTCCGGGGAAAATTTCTCGCAGAATTTTATTGATCATAGCCATATTTCCACAGCTCCTTGTATTTTAGTTTGTATTGCTATAAGATACATTAGGCGTTATTATGAGACGTATTCTTATTTTTGTTTAATTGCAAATCTTTGAAAATAATTTTTAATCCAGTAACACAAACTTTGTGCCCCATAGTGCGCTTTTCACGACTGATTCATAAACGTTAGAAAACCAATTACAATCATGTATTATCTAGACTTTTTCAAATGGTCACTATAAAAAGTGTAATAAATTTAATAACAAATATATTCGCTGATAAGTGTAAATAAAAATGACAATTTCGCTTAGATAACATTAACATTGAATGTGTCATATTTTGTGTCAGACATTAAGACCAGACAAGAAGGAGGAATGAAAGGCAAGACAAGAGCAAATTGTCATACAATTTTGCGAGAAGATAGCCAGTCCGACCAAATTGGTGACTAGAAAACTTTATTATGACAATAATAATTATGAAATTGCATGATTTAAAACAATTATATACATAATACTCGTATGTAGTAAGTAATTCATGGGGAGTGTGTTTTGTCCTTGCACTGACAAAACAAAATTTATATTACATTTATATTCATGTCACAAATTGATATTTTGCCAAAGAAAAAAATATTTATTTTTGTTGTTCAGCCATAAGTTTCAAAATATTTTACTTGTTGTGGAAAGTTTTTTTTTAAAGAATTTAGCAATAAAATTTGTGCAACTATTGTGGAGTCAAGCGACTTAAATTGCAACAGTAGATTGTACATTAGAGTGGTTCGAAAAAAAAAGTTGTGCAAGTCACTCCCAGGGATTGAAGTAATGCAAAAACAATTCCAAAAACGTGGGATACGAAATGGCATGCATTCATTTGAATTTTTAAGGCCCAAAATTTTTTAAATATATTTACACCGGGAAAATATAAACAATAAAAAACTATTAACTTTCCTTTGTATCGAGTTTTCATCATATTTCGACGCATGAAGGTACTGGGAGTCGATTACGACTATTTTCGCGATGATGTTTGTATGGATGTACAGTTCATTGCCTTAATATAGAAAGGCCATAACTCATTCTTTTTTTGAAATCCAGTTTTTTATATATTTCGATAGAAGAGCATAGGTTAGGTTAGGTTAGGTTAGCAGGCTGCTGGTGAAGAATGAAATTTAGGGGTCCAGCTCACTTGTGTCCAATACGATGATCCCTTTGTGCTACCTGTAAGTTGAAAGTAGTAGAATAAGGGGGAGACAGGGAATACAGGGAGGATATAGATGGAAAGTTTCTTTAGAATAAGAGAGAGTAAAGGAGAGGAGAGAGGAGGAGAGAGGAGGAGATGTGGGACAGGGTCTAGTACGCACACATGCCATAGAGGAAGGCTAACGGCCATACCAGCCGCTGCTCCTAATGTATAGACTTAGGTTTCTGAGTCCTACTTCCGATAACTCGGGCAGGCTATTGAAGGATATTCTGCCAAGGAAGCGCATGCGGAGATCCTCCAAAGCAGGGCAGAAGCAGAGAAGATGCGAAATGCTTTCCTCCTCTTCTTCATCATTGCAGCTGCAGCAGTAATCATTATACGGGAAACCCATACGCTTAGCGTGGGTTCCAAAAGTGCAGTGGCCGATTAGTGTGGCCAAGAGATTCCTCAGGTGCTTCCTGGTGAAGCTAATGAGGTTTTTGGTTCTGTTGATATTTAGGCGAGGCCAAAAGGTTATCGATATAGCGCAGGTAGGCTCATTGCGCCATCTTTCCATAACATCTAATGTATCGAAAAATGCATAAACCTCGATTAACAAAAATTAGTTAGGGACTTTCTATATTAAGGTCACGATATGTATTTATATAGGTATGTACGAGTATGTATTTGTGCTTAAATTTGTATGTGTAAACTAAAACTAAAAGGGGTCAACGGATCGTAAGCAAATTTGCTGCATTCGAAAGATGTTGAACTCACTTAGATGTCGTAAAATAGTGAATCGGTTCGATTCGATAGAGGAGCTTGAAAATTTTCGAATATAAAACTTCCACAAAAACGTTTCTTTTTAAACAAATTCTTAGCTTTTAAACTCAAAACGACACCTTGAAAAATTTTGAAAAAAAAACTTTTTCTTTTTCTTCTAATACGAGTAACTTTAAAAAGGTTTTTACCAAATCGATATTAGATATTCCATGATTTTTATAGACCTAAAAAAATGTATCGGATAGCGCAAAATTTGGCAAAAATCTGTAACTAAGCGGGATATTTCAGCAATGACCTGCAAAGGTCAACAAATCAATGTCCACATTTTTTCTGAATTTTTTTTTACAATTTTATGCTAAAAAAAATACGAAATATTTACTTATTTTTTGTAAAATTCTAAAATTCTATGTACACAGAAAAAAAATTTTCTCCCATTAACACTTTGGAAAAAAAAATACAAATACAAATCAATTAAAATTTCAATGGGGTCCAATAAACTCTTGTTTGAAATGTTAATGATTCAAGAATTCCGAACAAAATTTCGTTGAACAAAATTATTTTTTAACAGCTTTTACCCGCAGCTCCGCTAGCATTTATCTGTTTGAAAAAATACACACAACCCGTTTTTAAAACCGGTGCCAAATATAAAAACCGGTTCCGGGTAAAGGCTAACAATAAATTTAAAAAAAATTAAATTACGGATTTTACGAGTCGTTCTAAAACTATAGTCCAACGAAACAACGTCTAAATAATTTTTTATTTCCCCTCATAGACATAAATAATACTCGTATATTAATTCAAGTTTGTGGTCTTAACTATTAAAATCGGCATTATTTAAGGGGCTAGATGCAATGCTTATGACTTCGGATTCGGCATGAGGCAGACAGCTTTTGAAAATTTTTATGTTTTGTATACAAGATTTTCGTTTTAACTTTAGCGAAAAAATTTCATGCTCCAAATGAACAAAATATTTAGCAAAATAAACATAAGATTTGTTACATCAGTTGCAGCAATTTTTTTTTTTTGTTCAGTGTAAGTCATTTTGTTTTATTTAATATAATAATAACGATTAGACGATTATGTATAGGGAAAAAGGAGATTCAACTGTATTATTTTTTTCATTAAAATTTATTTATCTTTAACCTTTTAACATTCACAGTGTCAAATATCCCCAGCCATTTTCATTTTAGCTACATCCGTTTCCGCTTCCGCTTCCGCTGCCGCTTTCATTCGTCAAAATACTGCGCACTATTGAAGGCAATTTTAAGGCAGAGGGCTTAAACGACAGAAGAGGATGAGTTAGTTGGTAGAGAGAATATTTTGCGTGTGCCTACTTTTTTCCATTTAAAATTTACTAACACGCACACAAAGGCGCACACACACACGCACACGCACACATTCATAAACAATGAATTTGGAGAAAACTTTATTCCATATGTTTGTGTGTGCCAAGTGAGCGAGCGTGTGTTGATAACATTTAAGTGCTTGCCTTAATGCTACGGTTTACTATTTGACTATTCTTCTTCCTACTTTTCAGCTGTTTAACTAGTCGCAGTGCCGCATTTTTCCCTACACGTTTTTCTAATTTAGTTTTTTTTTCCATCTAATTTTCCTTTTTTGAACAATTTGGTTTTAATATAAAACACTTGCGTGTGTGTTTAAGTTTGTTTGTGTTATTTTCCTCCTTGCCAAGTGTCTCGACATTGTCGCGTCAAACGTCTTTGGCTTGTCTGCCATTTCCAACAAAACACAGCCAGTGTCTGTTGTAGGGTTCCTCGTGCTCTTTATAAGGTTCAAGTTTTAGCATTTTACAATACAAGCACACAAGGCGCACACACACACACACACACACACACTCACACAAACACATATACATACATCCACATGTATTTTGGTATTCACAATAAATGATTTGCAGGAGCCTTTGTGTAAATTTGTATGTTTTAGTGTGTTGGCTTATGAAGCAAACTGTCATATTGATAAGGTTGACAATTGATGTGTCACACAGTGGTGCAAGAAAGTTTTAATTTTTAAATAATTGGAAAAATGGGGAACTATTGAATTGTAATTTCCTTAAAAATTTTTAGAACTTTCTCTAGACACTTTCTCTAGAGCCAAGTCAAATTGGATCCAAAGCGGCACTGCTGCAAATGGAACTGACACAAGACTAGTCACGTGATCGGTCTTTAAGTGGTAGGGACCAGTCCGAGTTCTAACACTTCCTTTGAAGCGGACCAGTCACTTTTACATGGGGATGTCCTAGGATGGGGTTAATTGGTACTTTGTATACGCCCTTTGACGTGTCACTGAACTATCCCACAGTAACCTATTCGATGTAGAATAATATAAATTATTTAAAAATGTCATTCCGACCAGCGAGACCATTTGACGGACTAAAGTGGCAAATTTCCACTTTTTCTCCCTTTTTTTAGAGTGTTTTATATACTAATACAAAAAAATAATGTAGTTTTCTCGTTTTTTTAATTTTGCACCTTTTTTTTTTTTTTTGATAAATCCCCTTTTGGTGCCACTTTTTGAAAAGCGTTATCGGTCACCCGGACACTCAACTCTAACAATGAAAACTTATGATTTTTGTTTTTATTGTTACAAATTCAATTATAATTTATTTTTGGGACTCGAACTGACAACCTCGTGCATGACAGGCTCGCACACTACCCACTCGACCACAGAGGCACTCATATTTCAAAAGTATAAACACCTGTTAAGCTTAGGTTAATATCTAAGTCTAGCTACGGGACTTGTTCCAGAGTGACTTGACCGTCCATTTATATCGATGCACTGTCTTTCCCACCCAAGTCTTTCTTATATATATAGTAAACCAAAAAAAAAAAAAAAATAAATAAAATATATTCGTAATACATAATACATGCACTACCGGAGTCTTTCTTAAATAGACATACTAAACAAAAAAAAAATATTCGTAGTACATATAATATATATAATATTCGTAATAGTGCCCTATTGAACTAATGGAGAATAAAAGTAAAGGAACAAAAATGTGTTCAGGTAACATTTACCCGGCTTAGGTGGAAACACCACATTGATTCTAGCGAACACAAATGAAGCTTAAATTAACTCAGATACATTGGCTGATTAACTAGTAGAAATTCAATCCTCAGTCTAGATTGTAAACTTTTAATATACTTTTGAAATCTGAAATTTGAATCTATTTCTGAAAAGCATGAATTTGAACTCGTATTGCCAAAATTTTCAACTTGGCATTTTCTGAAGGATACAACTTTTTTTTTGGGAGTCAATGCTGGCGGATAATAGATTATTATATTATTTAATAGGTCCTGGACTCAGCTACAATACTAGAACGAGTCCCAATAACTGGAACGAGCATGCTCTGATGTCTGTTGAAGCTTTTTAGCTGTTAAGATGTTTGATAATTCTCAATTACTTTATGGTAGATTTTATATAATTCCATTTTTTTTTTCCAGAATTTGGTTGGACATTTTCTGATAAATTGGCATTAGCATTAACGTAATTCAGCGTATAGAAAATATTAAATAATATAGTTACCTTAATATAAAAACCGGCTAACTCATTTTTACACACATACATCACGGAAATGGTGAATATGTAACCACTTACACGATAAATCTTCTTTTCACCATACACTACGCCCTACTTTTTTTAACACTCCCATTTTCTCAAGTCCTACGACGAGTACGCTTGGTTCAATTGTCACCAAATTTTCTGCAGGAGGACGACATGTTCAGAAACAGCAATTTTTTACACGTTTCTATCCCACTGTGCAAACCTCATTTTAATAAAATACACGTGTAAATGTCACTTTTTGTTTCCATATTTCCAAAGAAAAAATTGTAATAAATTTTAACAAGGTTATGACCTTAACAAAACTACAAATAATGAAGAAATATACAATACAAAATATTTACAAGAATGTACAAGTATGTAAAGGAGACAAATGCGTGTCCCACACTCATCAAAAAGTATGTATACATGTCAATATGTATATTCATTATTTTTCTCAAAAGAAAGGTGTTATTGAAAAAAGAATATTTGGGGTATTCACAAGTGTGTCTTAAGTGTTCTATGTGTCATAATGTCTTAACATTTTAACATAGTTTAAAAAAATTGTTGTTGTGGCTCAAACAAAAAGGACATAAAGTAGTAAGACTTTCTCAGCTATGTTTATTGTTTGTCATAACTACTGTACGCATACTGTAGAAATGCGTGAGAGTTTACCAAAGGAATTGACAGAGAGAGTAAGCAATGTACAAAGGTGCTAAAACAAAAATACAAATAAGTACAATATTTTTAATTGTAAATTATGAGGGGTTGCTCACAGCATTATATTTTTTCATGTTATTACTTTAAAACCTATTACTTTATGGGTATCATCTGAATACCCCAATTATATACATTAATACGGAACACATTTTTTGTCGTACACTTTTAGTTATCTTATCGTCCAAGAAGATTGGTGAAACATATATCACTTGAAAAGGTATTTCTATATGCACAATATCAATGTTTTTTTTTTAATTTTTATCCTAAAAGTGGAAAAAATCTAATTAAATTTGCTTAAGAAATACTATTTATTGGGCTTTATCACGAGTGTCGTATCACGACTTCGACTACGACGATTTTGTATTAGACTAAAGAACAAAATCGTCGTAGTCGTAGTCGAAATACGACACTCGTGATAAGGCCCATTACACAAAGAAAACAGTGCCTCCTAAATACCTCATAAAATAGAACAAAATTAATAAGAAATCTCTATGGTTTTTTTTTCAATAAGGAAATCTTATTAATTTCATAGAGAAAACCTTTTTGAAAAAATCAAGAAGAAATCTTGTAGTTTTTATGAGGTTATCTTATTGATTTTTTCAATAAAAAAATAAAAACAAAATTGCATCTTTATTCTCTGTACTTATGTATTTTCATTTAAATTCTATACCATATACATATGTATGTAGTATATTGTAGATGTTATTTATTTATACATACATGCATACACATTATGTTATATTATTAACTAACTTACTCACCAAGTATTTAACCAGCAAACTTCTACCTGATAGACAAGCACTCTACCCAATATGCTAACAAGCAGCCTGAATAACCATTGAAATTATTGTGCATACATTCTTATACAAAAATGAAAAAGATCATGAAAAAAATTGTCTCTATGTCTATTTATAGAAACCAAATAACAAGACACCTTATAAAATCAAGAAGATTTTCTTATTAAATAAATCAATAAGATGCCTTACACATACTCATATAGGAACCTAATAAAATCAAGAAGAAAACCTTTTAAAAAAAATGAAGAAGGCAACCTAATAAAATCAATAAGAAATCCCTATAGTCTACAATTTATAAGAAAACCTAATAGAATCAAGAAGTTTTTCTCTATGGATTGTTTTTTTTTTTTGGTGCCAAAAATAACGGAAATTGAGTAAAAAAAGTTATGAATAATAAGATTTCTTCTTGATTTTATGTGGTTTTCTTCTTGATAAAATTAATAAGATTTACCACATAAAAACAATAAGGAATCTCTATGGAAAAATCTTCGTTTCTTTCTGCTGGGATACCCCTTAGCATAAAAACGGTTCATAGAGAAAATCTTATTAATTCTATGAGGCAGTTTTTTCTCTGTGTATGTTTTGTATTTCCAAACACTCAAGTGGCCACATATGTACATGTTTATAATAGATGTAGACAATACATACATACGTGTCAAGCGTTCTAATTTAAACCACCGGCCGATTCTAATCATTTTAAATACACAACTATTTTAAAAGAAGATTTAATGGTTACTTACTATAATAAGTTTTATTATTGCAATAGACTTACCTGCAAAGAAAAGAAAAAAATAAAAAATATTAAGGATTAGTAAAAGTTCTTCAAATATCTTGATAAAAAATACTGATTAAATAATAATATATAAAATTTATAAATTGATAACCTCCTCCTGTTTTAAGAGTCGATTAAAAAACAAGAATAAATTGAAAAAATTTCTTTCAAAATTAGTTTTAAGAAAAATTAAACAATTTAAATACACACTGTGTTATATTTTTTAAATTGAAGAGGAAAGAAAAACTGCCATAAAATCCGCACAGCGAAATTTATGAATTCTTTTTAGGTTTCCGTACACCAAAGATGAAAAGGCACCCTATTATTATAGCTTCGATGTCCGCCTGACCGCCACAGGCTGTTATCTCGAGAACCGCAAGAGCTACAGACCTGTATAGCTGTCAGCTCAGAATATGCAAGAATAAATAAAAAAAAAATCGCCAAAAATAAAAAGCAAACAGAATTAAAAAAAAAATTGCTAAAACGGAACTAAATCGCCAGAATCCGAAAAAATCGCCAAAACTAAAAAAAAATCAAAATAAAGTTCACCGGGTACTTAAATTTGCTTGAAAAGTTACAGTACAGGTTGCATTCCCAAAAGTATATGTGTTATGAAAATATATATATGTATATATTTTTTTAAAACTCAAAACAGATTCGAAACTATAATTGTATATCCAGTATTTACTTAAAAAATCACAAGTAGAACTTTAAACTAAAAATTTAATAAATAAAACACAAATTTAAGTTGACCTATTTAATTGCATTCCGACTACTCGACACAGTAAGAAAAATTTTAAATCACCCAACCAACCAACCAACCAACCAACCAACCAGTCAGCCAAACAACCAGCCAACTCACTAACTAATCCATTAAAACAAGTGATGCATACAAAACGTCATAAAATGCAAGAAAATGTGGGTTGGAAACAGTGAGTGTGAGTGTACGTGTATGCGTGTGTGTGTAATTTTGTGCATTTGAGTGTTTGTGTGTGTCTGTGTGTGTTTAAAATATTGTAACAAAAACCAACAGACTGTAGTGAATAACAATAGACCAGCAACTTTTAGTATGAATTTTCAGAGTCAAATGATTTTTGCAGAATCACAATGCACACACACAAAAACTCATACACTTACTCGTACATACATTTTTAGACAATTTTTATTTTTATTTCTAGAACACCAACATCCGTGAGTACAAAAAAGTGAAAAAGAAACATGATGAGAATTACTAAGAGTAACAACAAAATTTTTAAAGAAAAAAAAACCAAAAATTATTTAAAGTTTTCTGCTTAAAGCATGCATACACACATACATATCCACATACATACATACATACAAACACACATACACAAGTTGGACAAACATTTTTTTGTATTAATTTGACTTTGCTGCAACAACTTCTTTGCTGGTTTAATTTTGAATAAAAATAAACATAGACTTCAAATAAACATAGACTTCAAATAAACATAGACTTCTCGTCCATTGTAATACCACGGAGTCCCCAACTTCGAACCAATTAGATCTTCATATAAAGCTAGACGGCTTTTACACACGCAAAGTTTACTTTCAGAAGTCTTGAGTTTGTTCGAAGAAGGGAGAGAGAGTTCTCATTCTCATTCTCTTACGCAGAATTTACTTTGCATAGTTGTGGGTGTGTAGGAGAGAAGGGAAAAGAGAACAAGAAAAACTTGGTGCGTGTAAAAGCCGTCCCACTAACACATTAACAGCCTGTCCCACGGTGTCACCAGAAACAATAATAGCATTAGAAAATTTGTTGTTGTTTGCAATACAAGTAGACGATCGAACGATTACTGCTGACATCGTGGCACAGGCCGTAAAATTCAGTCCTGGCAACGTCAGCAAGTTCTCTCAACTCAAGAGAGCCCCTGGTGGTCATTCCCTTTCTTGGTAATCCAGGCCGATGACACATCAACTTTTTTAATTTTTTTCCTTCCCCAATATCTTGGCAACTGGGGTAAAAGTCATTGTATTCAACCCTTAACGTTTGTGCATGCCTCTCGTATGAGTTATTGCCGGGCAACAGGGACACTAATATCGAGATTTCTTTCATATTTCTTGAAATCAAAGAAACCGTATTTTTCTTACGTAGGTGAGTCCATAAGTGCCTGGTGACTGTCGTTAAGCAGCTCTGGGTCGAAGAACATAATTTCGCGTCATCGTAATTATTTATTAAGTGCGGTCAGGCTTAGTTCTGTTGTTGGGCCTTCGAGAGTTTTTCGTCTCGCTCGCACTGGTTGACTGATCTGCCACGGATAACCGTATAATCTTGCGGTTTTTTGTCAAATTTCTTTAACAACCACGTTGCTACTTCCTATGTGAAGGAATAGGAGGTCGTACAGTCAGTCACGGAACTTTTTGGGCATATGGTCTAGTTACTCCGCCCATATTCGTGCAACACCATACTATGCAAATTTACTTTGTATAGTATGTTTAATAAATACAGAAATAAATAAACTGCCTGGTGATCGAACAGTCATTTCTTGTGGCCCACCTTTTATTTCTTTTTTTGTCAGTATTGCGTCTCGGTTTGAGTTTGTATGAACCTGGAACCTGTAAAGTTATTCTTGCAGTCCCATCTGAAAGCCAGTCGATCCTAATATTAAACTACTCTGCCATTTCGTATATAGATGATGGAATGACGCGTTTGTTGAAATGACATTATACTCACAAACAATCCGCAACTTCCTGTATTAACAAGTATGTATGTATCTCTGCCGGATGATGATCACTGCAATGATCCGGAGTTCGATTTGCAATACGAAGAACTAATGTCCCTGAGTAAGCTGCGTAACTCACATCTACTTGAATTTGGTATACAACCGTATACGAGTACAGTTCAACACCCCTTCTCCTTTCTGGTGCACCATTCAACTTGAAACATAAAACCACCGCCTTTTCAATTTAAGAACTTGACTAAAACAGCAACAACAAAAACTTTATAACAGTATAACAAACAAGAAAACTTTTACATATTGATTGCTATACTTGGGGCACTCACATTTTCCTGTAACAATTCTTTTTTTTAACGAGCCAAAGGTTCGACTGCACTGAATTGATTGCATTCGTGTTTCCTGTCTGTTGGGTTTCCCAACAACAGTCTGTTCCACCAACTGACAGTGCGCCTAACTTTGCACACATTTGTTAATATTTGTTTTGTTGAATTGCTGCTTTTAAGCTAAAATCCATTTTTTGTTTTATTGCCCCCCGGCTAATCAAAAAAAAAAAAAAAAAATGGCGTCAAAGGCGTCCTTCCACTCAAAAGCAGCAGCTGTTCGGCTTCTCAACCCAGCAGTGTGATGACGACTAACATTAAAAAAAAAGAATAATAATAAAAAAAAATTACAACAAAAACTACGAAAACATATGAAAGAGAGAGAGAGAGAGACACAAAACGAAAGAGAGCATGAGATACTTTTCATAACCTCACAGACTAAATCCATTTTAGTCTCCAACTAAACGGGCGCATCTCGCAAACTGTCTTTGTTATCAGCATCAGCAACAGTAACAATATACCCCACCTCATTCAAACAGAAAATATATGTATGCATGCTTGTAAGTATGTATGTATGTATGTATGCATATGCAAGCAAGTTTGTGTCTAACCAGGCCAAACACAACACCACGGCAGACTACAGCAACTACTAAAGCACATATTGATAAGAAAGCGAGTGGCAAGAGGGTGAGAGACACAAAAAGTTTGCCATATTTCAATTTAAAAAAAAAACATTTAAAAATAATTCTGCCAAAAAAAAACCGACTTCAAAGCAAACTCTTTCAAAAAAAAATTTTTTTTTTTGAAAATCCGTTGATTAAGAAGAAGTACACTTATCCCTCGATTTGCACGATACTTTTTTTACACGATTATTTTGGTTTTCGTGTAAATTGAGAGATTTATGAAATACCTCGATTTACACAATTTTTTATGTGTCTTATTGGATATTTTTGAATATTTTATGAATTACGTTAATTTTGTTTTTGTTTTTATGAATAGCATCTATTTTGTTTAATGAATAAAGGTTTATGTGTTTTGAGTAATGGGCGCGCCTCCGCCCATTTGTTTAAAATGCAAGAGAATGTGTGTTTTTCAGAGCTCAGGGTGTTTTTTAGGTTTTGTAAAAATCGGTAAAGAAGAACCATTTAAGAACCAATAAAATATTAAATTTTAATGGGCGTGACTCCTCCCATTTTTTCAAATGGAAGATTGTGTCGATTTTAGAGTTTAAGGTGTGTGATAAGTTTCACAAAAATAGGATAAGTAGAACCATATGAAATATAATATTAAAATTTTAATAGGCGTATCCCCGCCCATTTTTTTAACTTTAAAATTGTGTATTTACAAGAACAAAAGGTGTTTGCTAAGTTTCACAGCAAACAAATGATTAGAATATCATAAAATCAAATAATAATATTTGTAGGCGTGTCCCTACCCTCTTTTTTGCAATGGTACCAATTGGAAGATATACCTTCTCTTGCTATAAAAAACAACTTTTACAAGCGGTCTAAAATGTATCGAGTTATGAAGTAAGAATGTCAAAAAAAATACAGACGAATTGATAACCTCCTTTTTTTGAAGTCGGTTAAAAAATAAGTCTATTTATTCACAAAAAAATTATATCAATTACTATAAAACTCTAAATGATTTTAAAATATAAATGCTTTTGTTTAGAAAATTCTTTCTAATATAATCATAATCATATTCTTTTCTAAAAAAACCATACAACTTTCCTGCAGACAGGTCAAAAAAAATATATATTTCAGCATATGTATTACCCTATGTCTATACCTGATATATTTTTATCATGAAAAATTCCATATAGAAAAAAGTGGTAACATAAAAAAAATATTTTTCAATATAAAATATGACTTTTGTTATGATAAAAATATATCAGTTGTTGACGTAGGGCTATTTTAAGAAGTTTTCCAACAACATATTTGGGCTATTCACACAGTAGTCTTAAGTGTCCTAGTGTCATTTTTTTTTAATTTTTGTTTAAAAGAAAAAACAAAAACAATTATAATAAAATAATTTAAGACATTATGACCAGGGAAACTGCAAATATGCAATTGCATGTTTTTTCTTGTATAACGTATTGATGCGGCAATATGATATGTATGCGTTTGCGAACTTTTCATGAACTTTGGCATCGATTTTTTAATGCACATTTTTATATATTTTACACTTTAAGGCATATTTTTGCATATTTCACTCTTAAATGCATATTTTTGGATGTTTTCGAGCTTCCAGAGCATAGCTAGCATATTTAAAGATTTTAGACATATTTTCATATTTTAAAGAATTTTTTATTTACATTTAAAATATGCGAAAAGAATTTATGAAAAATATAACATGGCAAATTTATAAAAAAAAACATTATTTATGGATTTAAATAGAACTTAAATAGACGAAAACATCCATGCCACTGAATAAAACCAATCACTCCACAATTATCAAACTTTGTGACGATTCAATAAAAATATTGGACATTAATTTCAATAAAAATTTGGTTTTGCTATATGTAACCTGTCAATACTGTTTGTTGGTAACAACAAAATATTTTTTTCACAGAAAATTAGATTTACTATCCCTTGTCGTGTCCATCACGTCTTAGCGTAATCAGTTGTCATGATATCGAAATTTTCTATAATTTACTTCTATATGTGCATATATGTATGTATATATGTATGTATGTGTTATTTGGAGTATGTGTGTGTGTGTGTGAGTGCATTTGTGTGCTGCATCACGTGCTAATGTTGTATGGGAAAATGTCGATTGCAAAATATACATAAATACATACATACACTCCCAACAACAGATGCCATTAAATTTTGTTGTAGCAAGACCCGCTGCAAAAGGTGGTGGGAAGGTGACGGTGGCATGTAATTTTGTTTGTGTTCTTGTTGTTATTACTGTTTTGTTGCTGTAAGCACAAGCCAGCGAATAAGTTGGTCAACCGACTGACTGACTGATTCACCGACTGACAGCACAAAATTCATCTCACGCAACTGACTATGGTCGGGTCGGGTAGGGTCGGGCAGTTATTCAGTAGGATAAACGTTGCAAATGTATGTCAGACAGACTTCGACCTAAAATCACAGACATAGTTTGTGTCTATAAACAGCTTGTGAGTGCAACCATGTACTACATATGTTTGTGTGTGTGTGTTTGCTTTTAAAACTATTCGTTTTCGTTAATGTATTAGTGACACATAAAACAGAGAACTTTTGAGCACACAACATACAAACATACATACATATTTTACAACAAATGGGGTCGGGCGGTTTGAATGTGCACAAGGAGTTTGTTAGTGCAAGCTTGTGTTTCTGTGTAACAGAATCCTTTTAAATCTATAACTATGTATGTATGTATATGTACTTGTGTGTACTTTATATAGAAATAAGGAGTGTCTGCTCTAGAGACATAAAATACAAAACTAAGCTGAAGCAAAAAAAAAACTTGTAAAAACTTTTTACATTTCTACATTAGAACATACACAAATGAACACATTGACTTACACAATTACATACATACATACACTTTTATCTATGTATGTAGATATATGTATACTCTATATTTTCGCATTTACTGAGAACATTTTGGGTGTGTAGCAGAGATGTTAAATCTTTTTTTTTTTGTATAATTCAAAAAACAAACATCGTTAGTCACAAGTTCAATTTTTAAAGAAACAAGTTTACTTGAAAAAAAAACTTATGGTGTTTTCTTTTAAAGGAAAAAAAATATTATTGCACTTTTTAATGAAAATTCGCCACAAAATTCTTTTTTTATATACAGATTTTATTAGAAATTATCGTATCACCCCTTAGGACCATACATTTTTACTTCAAGCGCACGCTAGCTTTTTTAGTCTTCTTAATAAAAAGTTAAAAAAAATGTTTCACTTTTTCTCGAAAAGAAGAGAGCGGTGTTAACGTTTTAAATTATTAACATAACAATATCGTCCTAATTTTATTAATCATATCAACGATTTCTAAGGTCTAAGTTATACTCTAAGCTTAAGTCTAAGTCTACGTATATGTCTAAGTCTAAGTCGAAGTCTAAGTCTCAGTCTAAGTCAAAGTCTTAGTATAAGTCTTAGCCTAAGTCTAAGTTTAAGTTTAAGTCTAAGTAAATGTCTAAGTCTAAGTCCAAGTCTACGTCTACGTTCAAGTCTAACTCTAAGTATAAGACTAAGTCTACGGCTAAGGCTAGGTGTAACTCTAAGTCTGAGTCCAAGTCTAAGTCTAAAGCTAAGTGTAATTCTAAGTCTAAGTGTAAGTCTAAGTCTAAGTATAGGTCTAAGTGTAAGTCTATGTCTAAGTCTAATGCTAAGTATAAGTGTAAGTCTAAGTGTAAGTCTAACTGTAAATGTAAGTCTTAGTCTACGTCTAAGTCAAAGTCAAAGTCTAAGCCTAAGTCTAAGCCGATGTCTAAGCCTAAGTCTAAGTCGAAGTCTAAGTCAAAGTCTAAGTCAAAGTCTCAGTCTAAGTCTTAGCCTAAGTCTAAGTTTGAGTTTAAGTTTAAGTTTAAGTCAAAGTATAGGTCTAAATATAAGTCTAAGTCTAAGTATAAGGCTAAGTCTAAGTCTAAAGCTAAGTGTAAGTCTAATTCTAATTGTAAGTCTAAGTCTAAGTATAAGTCTAAGTGTTAGTTTTAGTCTAAGTCTAAGTCTAAGTTTAGGCTTAAGTCTAAGTTTAAGTCTAAATCTGAGTTTGAGTATGAGTCTAAGTCTAAGTGTAAGTGTAAGTGTAAGTGTAAGTGTAAGTGTAAGTGTAAGTGTAAGTGTAAGTGTAAGTGTAAGTGTAAGTGTAAGTGTAAGTGTAATATATATATCAGCAATATCAGCAATAACATCAACACCAACAACATGAACTACAGCGTCAACAACAACGTCAACAATATGAATAACAGCATCAACAACAACGTCATTAACAACAGCAACTTGAACTTGAATAATAATATTCACAACAACAACATTAATAATAACAGCTACAACAGCAACAACAGCTTCAACAGAAGAGGCATCAACATAAACAACATCAGCAATAACATCAACACCAACAACATGATCTACAGCTTCAACAACAACGTCAATAACATGAACAACAGTGTCAACAACAACGTCAACAATATCAACAACAGCGTCAACAATAATGTTATAAACAACACCAACTTTAACTTAAACAATAGCATACACAACAACAACAATTACAATAACACCTTTACCAACTACAATACCAACAGCACTAACAACCTTGCCAAAAACTTACAGATTTTGAATGTTAAGAATATATATTACACAACGATAATAAAAGAATTTTTCAACAACAATAGATTTTTGCAGCCAATTGACCACACTCACAACACCAGGAGACGTGCGGAGGGCAGATTCAAAGTGAACCACTTCAAAAATGAATATGGCAGAAACACATTGTCCGTAATGTTACCAACAACATTAAATAAAATCCCTGTTAATATAATTCAGACTTCAAACAAATTTAAACGAAACCAGCTAATCAAGAAATATTTAATTAATCATCAATAATCAATCCTTAAAATACTTAGAATACGTTACTTTAACTTCATTGTTAATATTATTTTTTATTATCAATTTTAACCAGCTATTTATTTCGTTTTTTTATTTTTTTTTTATTTTTTATATACCATCGCTTTCTGTTTATTAAATATATATTTGGAAAAGAATTTTAGGAGGAAAACGTCAATAAAATATTTATTTTATACCTACTTAATACACATATATACATAGAAATGCATGTGTAATCTATATTTTAAGATACAATGAAAATTAGTAGTAATTTTTCTGCAGACAAGCTTTTAAGCTTTGCGGAACTTATTCTAACATGAATTGTATGAAAAAATATTGAAATAAAAATACAAAAATACAAATACAAGTGTAAGTGTAAGTGTAAGTGAAAGTGTAAGTGTAAGTGTAAGTGTAAGTGTAAGTGTAAGTGTAAGTGTAAGTGTAAGTGTAAGTGTAAGTGTAAGTGTAAGTGTAAGTGTAAGTGTAAGTGTAAGTGTAAGTGTAAGTGTAAGTGTAAGTGTAAGTGTAAGTGTAAGTGTAAGTGTAAGTGTAAGTGTAAGTCTAAGTCTAAGTCTAAGTCTAAGTCTAAGTCTAAGTCTAAGTCTAAGCCTGAGTCTAAGTCTAAGTCTAAGTCTAAGTCTAAGTCTAAGTCTAATCTAATTATAATCTAATCTAATCTAATCTAATCTAATCTAATCTAATCTAATCTAATCTAATCTAATCTAATTTAATCTAATCTAATCTAATCTAATCTAATCTAATCTAATCTAAACTAATCTAATCTAATCTAATCTAATCTAATCTAATCTAATCTAATCTAATCTAATCTAATCTAATCTAATCTAATCTAATCTAATCTAATCTAATCTAATCTAATCTAATCTAATCTAATCTAATCTAATCTAATCTAATCTAATCTAATCTAATCTAATCTAATCTAATCTAATCTAATCTAATCTAATCTAATCTAATCTAATCTAATCTAATCTAATCTAATCTAATCTAATCTAATCTAATCTAATCTAATCTAATCTAATCTAATCTAATCTAATCTAATCTAATCTAATATAATCTAATATAATCTAATATAATCTAATCTAATCTAATCTAATCTAATCTAATCTAATCTAATCTAATCTAATCTAATCTAATCTAATCTAATCTAATCTAATCTAATCTAATCTAATTTAATCTAATCTAATATAATCTAATCTAATCTAATCTAATCTAATTTAATCTAATCTAATATAATCTAATCTAATCTAATCTAATCTAATCTAATCTAATCTAATCTAATCTAATCTAATCTAATCTAATCTAATCTAATCTAATCTAATCTAATCTAATCTAATCTAATCTAATCTAATCTAATCTAATCTAATCTAATCTAATCTAATCTAATCTAATCTAATCTAATCTAATCTAATCTAAACTAATCTAATCTAATCTAATCTAATCTAATCTAATCTAATCTAATCTAATATAATCTAATCTAATCCAATCTAGTCCAATTACATTAAAGCTAAACTAATCTAATTTCATTAAATCTAATGTAATCTGTCTAATCTAATTTAATCTTTGTAACAAATCCTTTAGAGAAAATAGTTTAAGCTTTGCCACAACTTTTATTATTTCTAAGTACAACCCTGTCTTAAAACACAGCGATGTACCGAGGATACAAGCACACATACATTCCTGTGTGTGTGTGTGTGTGTGTGTGTGTGTGTGTGTGTGTGTGTGTGTGTGTGTGTGTGCGTGCAAGCGTGTGTGCATACAAATGGTTAATGCGTAACTATGTCAATGAATAGCAGGATATTTTATAGCATACTTTTTGGCAAGTCATTCTATCTTTTATTTTTTTTTTATAATAGTTTCTTTGCTAATGTTGGTGGGTGCTACTGGTAAGTAAATATTGTTTCTGTTGCTGCTACATTAAGTAATTTTCTTTTTTTATTTATAATAAAGTTTAGTTCAGACAGTCATTATGGTTGCAATTATTGTTTTTTATCTATAAGCGGCTTAATACAACCCTGTCGAAATAGATGGATAGAATAAAAAGTATTAAAAGCCAAATTGGTTTCTTTGGAAACGAAAACTTTTCGGAAAATTCTGAAGAAATCAAATTAAATTCAATATTGGAGTTAACAAAATGTATTTGATTTATAAAAGGCTTGGAAAACAAATTTTCTATGGAAATTTGATTGATAAACCTTTTATAAAATAATATTTTTTTAGGAATACATACATGTGTATTGCCTTATTAAATATTAAATATTAAATATTAAAAAAAAAAACAAAATTTTTATATTTTACTTAAATATATTTTCTTAAAGCCTAAAACGAAGATTTTTCTTTAAAAATAATTCTAGTGAACATTTTTTTTATAGTTTTCTAATCTATGACAAACTTTAAGAGAGCGATATAACTTAAAGCAGCCCATCGATTATACAATATTATTGCATATTATTTGTTGTACATATTATTATAGTTTTGACCTATACTATGTAATAACATGACACAATATTTTCAAATGAAAATATTGTCCAATTTTCCTGACAGTGAAAATGTAAACAACATTGAATAATCTTGCCACCACAGTACACAATTGTCGTGATTGTACAATAAAAATCAAACCTTCGAATACGACATTGGCGATATTATTGTACAATACTAAAAATTGCACAATTATATTGCAAGTTGGTGAGTGTGT
Source organism: Tachina lurida (assembly GCA_944452675.1). Classification (NCBI taxonomy): domain Eukaryota; kingdom Metazoa; phylum Arthropoda; class Insecta; order Diptera; family Tachinidae; genus Tachina; species Tachina lurida. The sequence goes on along the minus strand of OX101753.1, from coordinate 154,570,981 downwards.
GGGCCGCTTAAAATAGGGAAAATCAAGAATTTAAAGCGTATGAGTAATATTTTATGAGTTGATAATACATATTAAGTATACGCTACTGGTTATTATGTTTGCCTTTACAGTGGGTTAAATTTGTAATGCAACGACGTAGATTTTTTAAGGCTGATACGTGGAGATCACCTTCAACATAAAAATAATTCAGTTTGGAGACGTTATTATAAACTAATTCATATAAATTCCTTCATCTTAAAGCTATTAAAATATTTTTTTAATTTATTTAAAATATGTAAAATATTGCACTAGATTAAAGCTACATGTATTCCTATATGCCCGTTCCTATAACCATAATTATCTTTTGGCTATTACGACCACCATGCATTTTTCTTTATTCCTTCCACCATTGTTTTTCCCCTTCTCACTGTTGGAGAATTTAGTGCAACAAAATATTGCACCAGTAATTGTCGTATGCCGACATAACGGTCGGCCATTAGATGTGCTGTTATAAAATAAAACATCTTACAATGAGCACCAAAGAAACCAAAAGCAATGCAGATATTTGCAGCGCCAAACAGCTTGCCAGACAGTTGGACAGAAAATGCCATACGCCAAAGCATTTCACTAGCGAGACAAGCAAACAGCAAGTATCTGACACACTACCAGACTCAGGCAAACATAACCCCTGCTGCCTGCCTTGTAACCAAATGCTATAACGAGCAAACATTGCCCAGTGCAATAAATTACAAGTGACGACATGCGCGAGCACTTCTAGACTAATGGAAAAATATTGCCAGGGTATGAGTTTGTGAGTTAGTGGTGGCCAAGCCAGATAGTTTGAAATTTACTGTTATTTTGTGCTGAAAAGCCCTTTGCGAGGCAGCTAGTGGTAGCTTCGCCATTGAGTACGTATATACATATAACCAGGGAAACCGCAAATATGCAATTGCATGTTTTTTCTTGTATCACGTATTAATGCGGGGACAATATATTTATCCGTTTCAGAACTTTTAATGAATTTTGGCATCGATTTGTTAGTGCATATTTTTGCATATTTTACCCTTTAAAGCATGTTTATGCATATATCAGTTTTACACGCATATTTTTAGCATATTTTCGAATTTTTAGAGCATAATTTACGCTTTTAGGGCATATTTTCATACTTTATAGAATTTATTTTATTTCAACCCGCTTGGCACCACCATCCTTTAAAAAAACTCTCCATTCCGAAAAAAAAATTTATGAAATTTTTTTTTTAGCAACGCATTAAAATTTCATTTTCGAAATAAAAATTTAAGTTTTAAAGAAAATTTTTTTCCTGTGATATCTGGGTTAATATGCTTACAAATTATTTTTAATTTTCGCCATCTAAATCTCTGTTCCAATGTTCCATGTAGTGTATAATTTTTTTTATATATAACCCAGTTTTACGGACGTTAGTTGCAATACAAATTTAGCTATGTGTGATTTAGCTGTGTGTGATTTACTCTGCCCCGAAAAGACCTTGAAGGAACATTGTAAATGTATGAAAGTTCATTAAGACGGGACAGAAAAGATTTTTATTTGAAATTCTAGGTCAATATTTTGTTATTTATTGCAATAAAAATTATAAATTAAAATCTTGTCTTATTTATCCAAAATACAGTACCAAAGCCTTAATTCTGATATCGTGATCTTTTGAAATTAAAGTTAAATGCTTATGCATCCAATAAAAATTAATTTGGTTTAGTAAAAATTTTTATAGTAATTTTGTTTTAACCTGCACTTCAAACCCAGTTATTCTTTGTTAATTATGTTTCCGTTTTTTGGTTATTTGTTTTTTTCTTATTTTATATGCAAATGTTGTTGAATTTTTTATTAAAAAATATATTTTCATTTACAAATAAACCAATTTATTCTATTTTTAAGAGCATATTTTTTACTTTTAAGCGCATATTTACAAGTTTTTAGTGCATATTGAATGCGCATAAAACACTTTTTTTAGAGCATATTTGTGGTTTCCCTGCATATAACTGTGCTAGAAAACCTTTATTTTTTTCTCTAGTCTGTGTTGTTAGCCGTCTTTTTTGTTGTTTATTTTTATTTCTAAGCAATTTTCTGCCTCACTTGCATGACTATGTCGTCCATCTATTGCAAAAAAAAAAAAACAAACAAGTTTTTCCTACTTGTTTTCATTATGATTGTTTGCTTTGTTGCTCACCAAAATTTCTAACCGGAAGATGCTTTTATGGGTTAGAATTGGAGCACAACAAAATTTAAGTTTGAAAAGAGTTACCAAATACGAGGGCGGTTCGGAAACTTCTTAGCCTATCAATGAAAGGGAATAGTTAGTTTTTCAAAAATGTTTTTATTTTTCAATATAATCTCCTGAAACTTCAATACACTTAGTCCAACGCTTTTCTAGCAATTCTATCCCTTGATTAAAATAGTTTTCCTCAAGGTCTTCAAAATAGTGGTTTACAACTGTAATTGCATCTTCATTTGAGGTAAAACGCTTGCCAGCAAGGAATTTTTTTAGATTTGGGAACAGGTAAAAGTCACTGGGAGCCAAATCAGGAGAATAAGGTGGGTGGTCAAGCAACTCGTACTTTAATTCGTTGTTTTTAGCCATTGTTAAAACACTCTTGTGCGCTGGTGCGTTGTCTTGATGAAAAATTATTTTTTTGTGTTGTAAGCCAGGACGTTTTTCTCGAATTTGTACATTTAATTGATCCAAAAGGTTGCAATAGTACTCTGAATTTATTGTTTTACCCTTTTGCAGATAGTCAATCAATAAAATACCTTTGAAGTCCCAAAAAACCGTTGCCATAACCTTACCAGCCGATTGAATTGTTTTTGTCTTCTTTGGGGCACTCCCTCCAGCTTCAGTCCATTGTTTGGATTGCTCTTTGTCTCTGGAGTATAGTGGTGGATCCATGTCTCATCAACAGTTATGAAACGACGCTTAAAATCCATTTTATTTCGCTTAAAACGATCCAAGCAAGCTTGAGAAATGTCCATTCTTATGCGTTTTTGGTCGACTGTTAACAAATGCGGCACCCATCTTGCAGAAAGCTTTTTCATCTGTAGTTCTTCATGCAAAATTAAATGGACTCGATCATTTGAGATGCCCATGATATTAGCTATTTCACGCACTTTTATTCGTCGATCATTTAATACCATATCATGCACTTTGGCTACAATTTCTGTTGTTGTTGCTGTTTTTGGACGTCCACTACGTGGTTCATCTTCAATGCTTGTACGACCACGTTTAAATTCAGCAACCCAATTTTTTACTGTTGCATATGAAGGAGCACTTTCACCTAACACATTCACCATATCATTATGAATTTCTTGTCCCGATAAACCTTTTTTATGTAAATATTTAATGACACCACGCATTTCTAATTTTTCCATTGTTAAAAATCGCGGATGCGTCTTTTGTGAACACCTGTTTCTATATGAAGGAGTTGCCAGATCGAAACAAAATTTAACATGTGTTCATAGCAGAGATGGAAGTTTCCAAAACACTTAACTTTTTTCTGTTTATACTGCGCTTTTTGTGCTAGGCTATGAAGTTTCCGAACCGCCCTCGTATATGAATTTTATAGCCAAAAGTACGTTTGAAGTTTACTATGTAATAAAGTTTAAATAATTTAAAAATTTAAGTCCTTTTTCAGAAAAAATAATTTAGGTTTACAAAACGTTTAACAAACAAAATTTCCTACAAAATTTGTTTCGTAAAGCTTTTGTAACCCAAAATACTTTTTTTTGTGAACAGCAGTTAAAATTTAAATAATAATTGATGATGAGGCAAAAAAATTTTTATCTTATGATGTTTTTCAAGCAAATGAGCGATATGATGTCGATTATGAAAGACAAGAAGAGGATTTATTATTGGTATAAATATATGTTTTATGTTTGTATAATTTATTGGGTACCATTGATTACTTTCCATTAACTTTGTGAAATGTATACACTATATCGCTTTTTAAAGTACTTGTATGACTTCCATTAAAATTTTGTGATAACTTTTACATATTATAATTTTATTTTTTTGTGAAACATGTAAATCAAGTAATACGTACTCGTATCTAAATTTCAAATTCAATATTTTTGTGCGCAAATGATGTCTTAAGATACTCATATTCGTATTTACGATTACATATGTGAATATATTCCAGGGATCGCAAATAACGATTATTTTCCAAATTTAAAGTAAAAAAATCACAATAATAGAGAAGTGCTACGTGCACAAGGAATATACCAAGATACTCCATGTTACATGGACTACCGATAGATGCAATGATTTTTATTTCTTTGATTTTTATTTATTCCTCACAAAATAACTCTTATTTTGTGACTTTAATTTATTCCTCAGAAAATAACAGTTATTTCTTGATTTTTATTTATCCCTCACAAAATAAGAGTTATTTTGTGACTTTTATTTATTCCTCACAAAATAACAGTTAATTTTTGATTTTTATTTTTTTGCTCAAAAAAATTTTAACTTTTAAAATTAATAAATAATAAAAAAGTAAATTTAATTTAACATACAAGAGTTTTTTTTAAAGACTCTCTCGATAAATTCAATTTTAAATCGGTTAATATTCATTTTAACGCAAAAATTACGCTTTCTACATTTTAAAAGTTAAGCAAAAAAATAAAAATCAAACAGTAACTGTTATTTTGTGAGGAATAAATAAAAGTCACAAAATAACTCTTATTTTGTGAGGGATAAATAAAAATCAAGAAATAACTGTTATTTTCTGAGGAATAAATAAAAGTCACAAAATAAGAGTTATTTTGTGAGGGATAAATAAAAATCAAGAAATAATGATTAAAAAGTGATTTTTAAAATAAAAATTATAACTGTTACGGTCCCTGATATATTCTAATTCTTTACATCATATATGTATGTATCTTTAGTGCTTACAGACGTATGATTAATATTTTAGAATATTTAAATATATTAATCATACGCTCCAGTTACGTATAAATAATTAAATTTGGTGTAACAATAGAATGCTTTCAGGCAATTTCATGGGCTCATGGGTTTGTCGGCTGTACGACACGATCAATTTAAATAAGCAACAACAAGAGTACAACAAACAAACCAAACCAACCACCAAAACCCTAAAAATTGTAATTCTTTTCTGTCTGCTCTGCTTTCAAGTTAAATTCCTGGACTACTCTACATCTTGAAGAAGAGCCCTTGCAAAACAATTAATAACAATTTCTTAACTTCTTTTAGAGGGACTTAAGTTCTATTAGATTCTGGTTTGAGAATCGTTTTGCAACGACAGACAGATTAAAACGACAATTTTATATTCACCCCTATCGTGAATAAAATGTGAAATTTTTATTCCCATGATATTTTCATTCCCCATGAAGGGAAATTTGCTATCGGGAATATTATGTGAAAGTCTGTTCCCGCTATCAATTCGTAGTGAATGTAAAAAAAACGAAAAGGAGATTTGTAAAGCTTCAAAATTAATTTAAAATCAGACAAAATTATTTTTGATAGCAAGAAATACACACATTTTTTCTTTCAAGTGCAATGTTTTAATTATAAAGTTGTGTTTTTATATATTTTAGGTGCCGTGGAAAAAATTCTTAAGTATGCCATCGCCATAAAATTTACTGCATGTGAACCAAAGAAGTTCATTATTCAATGAAAAAAGGGGTTGTACGTATTATTGTTGTAATTAATCGTGGATACTAAAAATGATAATTTATAACTTTTAATATATAATTGGAAGTCTAATAATGAAATATCGCTATGTATTGATTTAGTTCGCCTTGAAAAATTAAGTGAACAAAACCAAGGAAAAGTGAAAAAATCCATGTGAAAAATATTGTTCACGATAAAGGGAATTAAAAAAAGGCAAAAATTATTCACGATTGCAGTTTTGGGGAAAAGGGAAAATATTTTGAGGGAAAAACTGTTCACGATAGGGCTGATTGAAAATGTACCGTGTTACCCTAGTACTGTACTACCATTTCAATATAAAATTATTGTTTTTAAGTGTCGCTTACGATACGAAGAGAATTGGCGCGAATGTTCTTGTCTTCACTAAACAAAGCGAGAGAGAGAGTGAGAGAGAGAAAGATTGGGGGGGGGGAGAGAAAAATATTATTGTTTGGTGGAACAAACAATAACTGAACAGTAAGAATAAGGATTGCTTGACACATGCATTAATATTAATTCAATGTTATCTCTGCAAAGTTGGCCTGCAAAATCCAGGCCAAAAAAAGGAAATCAAAAAGCTACCTCCAAAAAAAAAAACTACTTAAGCATCAACAATATAAATGAGTTTTTGTTTTCTAAATATTTTTCAAAAATACACCGCAGCCTTTAATACCAGAAATTGAAATCTATTGGGTTAAGCTCCATTTACAGGTGCCATAACAATAACCACACAAAAGGAAACAGTTTGAAGTAAATTTTATCGCCAGCAATGTATTTGCTTAGAGGTCATAACGTCAGAGCCATAACTATTGATAATGTAGATGGAATTATTTATTTTCTGCCATAACCATATCAAGCTAACAGCTGTTTAAATAATATAGTTTTGTTGTTTTTTTTTTCTTTTTAAGCTTTCGAATAAATAAATGTCGTGTATGTGTGATTCTTTAATAAATGTAAACTTGTTATACTTATAAAACTACTAAACGGCGAAAGAAAATTTAATTAGGGTTATCATATTATGATATAGTTAGTTTAGTGCCCGCAATTTCTTCACCCAGATAATTTTACTAAGGTTCTTACCTAAGAGCTTAATTAAAAAAATTTAACTTACCCAATAGTTGTCTGTACAATAATAGATAGTCCATGGGTAGCAATAACTAGCATAACTGAAGCTTTTTTTTTTTTGACTAGCCATCATAAAATCTTAAACATTTACCCCAATATTCATAAAAATAAAATGAATTTAAAAACCATTTGAGGAAAATTTTTTATGAAAAATTTTAAATAAAATACATTTAAAATTCATTTTAAGTTTTATGAATACGGCGGTTAAATTTTAAATTTTCAACAAATCCAAAACAAAGAATTATATTAAAAACAGCGAAATACTTATGCAGTAATATTTAAATTTTAAGCAATTGTATAGATGAGTTTTTTAATAAAAACCAACAACCCCCATGAGTAAATATATAATAAGTGACAAAAAAGAAATTATTACAATTGTTATAATGACAGTAGACTTAAAAATTAAAGTTTACAATACAAAACAGGAAAAAGAGAAATACTTGCACTAACATATACAGCGACAAGCAAAAAAAAAAAAAAAAAAACAGGAGGGAGAGAAAGAGAAAAATATAAAAATACCAAAAGTTGACGTCAGCTATTTTTTCCCGCATTATCGCAATAATGCTTGTATTTATTGCAAACTACAACAACAATAGCAATGACAACAACACCAACATCAGCAGCAGTAATAAAAATTAAAAAAAAATTAAATAATGCTGAAAATAACAACAGACGGAGGACAGACAACGTTTACACAACTCTTGACTGTTATAAACTATTTAAATCAACAGCGACAACTGCACAAACACACACACACACACTCATCGATATGTATGTATGTATTTACCTGCTGATACACACCCTTACTCAATATACACACACACACACACATACACACACAGGCGATTATTATCAGCAGCAGCCATACTAAAACGAAAAGTCTCGTATGCATTTATTTTCATATGCAAATGAGAGGATTTGCACAGAAAAAAATCATCATACTTGATTGTGGTGTGATTTTGCTCATTTACTTGAGAAACGTCATAACTCAAAAAATTACAATTTTTAATTAATAATGCAACATAAGGTTTCATATTGTTATTCATAATGTGTACAGATTTCATACAAATATCGTGAGAGAAAAGTGAAATGTTCTCATTCCATTAAGTTGTAGATAAATTGAAAGCTTTAAACACCTTTTCGGTGACACTAGTTTTTTTAAGTTATGACGTTATTAAATTAAATGGGCGATATGCATAGGACAAGTCTGATTTTAATAGCAATAATCGCGTATGTCTTGTGGTTTATTTTCTTTTTGCAATCTTAGTCATCTGGAAAATTTATATGAAATTCCCTCAAAAAAGTTTTTCTAAAACAACCAAAAATTTAATAGAGTTAAATTATAAAGCTTACTGAGGAAAAATTGCTTTTGAATGAAAGTCGAACGTACAATATCTAACTAACTGCCAGCAGTTTATCGAAGACAATAAAAACTGTTCATCTAAATGTTGTTAATGTTTGTTTTCAACTCAACTTATTCTGTATTTGGTTGGTAACGGTGAAAAAATTGGCAACTCCGTGTTTAAGGGTTGCCATATGAAAGGTGATGATGTCTAGTTGTTGCATAAATTTTTAACGGCGCCAAAAAGTGGTGACATCGATGTTTGCGGAGGAGTTTTCGGTTGATACAGAATAAGAGAGATGATGCGAATAGGTGGCAACGATGTCTAGTTGCACAATAACAAATAATTTTTAACGGTAGCAGCGGTTACCGATTGGTGATAATACCAATGTAATATTTATATGAAATCAATATTGAATGAATGAATGAATGAATGAATTAAGTCAAAGGGGAATTACAGGACAGTGCGACCAAAGTAGATCTATTGTATCACTTGCCAGGTGCTAGAGCACCTCATCTAGACCTAATCTCCTGATGAATCTCAGGATTACCAGTTCCCAATCCTCCAATAGGTGCTTGCGCAGTTGAATATATCTGCTGGGGCATAACGCTTCACAGTCCTTCAGAATATGCTCTAGAGTTTCATCTTCATAATCACAGAATCTGCACAGGCTGCTACTCTCAATGCCAAGTCTGTTGAGGTGTTTTCCCAGTCTACAACGGCCTGTGTGGAAGCCTGTGAGCATTTTTAGATTGTTTTTACTCAGGGACATGAAATAAAATACAAGGCAAAGCAGTAAAGCAATTAATTTTTAAAACTTTATTTAAAAATAATAATTAATTATTTTTTAATTTTAATTAATTAATAATTAATTATTTTTTAGGGTGCTGTACACTAAAGGTCAGTCATTCAGTCACAGGCTGTTTTTTCGAGAACCGACAGATCTACGAACCTAAATATGTAAACCTTTGGCCGCTACAACAACAAATCTATATGTATATAAAAGTTAAAAGTTAGAGGTTGTTCTACATAGTTAATTCTTGAATAAGTCTATATGGCTTTATTATCAATACAGTGTGGTGCAGTTATGTAGTTATATTTCAATTAGTTGAGATATAAGACAAATTTACCTTATTACTTAGGACTCTATTTCAGTGAGCCGACGAAAATCGGTACATTGCGCCGATCGTGTGATGCCAGCTTAAGGATTAGATTTTTCTTTTAATAAAATAAGGAATAATTGCTGAAGACTAAATTTCCTTAGTTATTTATCATTTTATGATACTTTAAGTAAAATTATGATCGGTTTTACTCACCAAGAACAACGATTTCGTTTACAAGAGAATACAGAAGATGGCTTATGGCCGAAACCGGTATTTTTCTCAACCAAATTGGGTTATGATATAGAGTATTTCCAAATAAGTATGCAAAACCCTTCAAAAGAAGAAACACATAATTTAAAAATGAAAATTAAAATTTTTTTCCTACCAAAAGTACTTTTCAAAATAACACATTTTCTATTAAAAAAAAAAAAATAAAAAATACTCAACCCTCTGTATACATTTAAATTACAATAGATGACTCAAAAGCAGAATGAAAGCCGGTTATAGAAACGCAAACAACACACACACACACACACACAAACACACCAAAAAGAAACAGAAACAGCAAATGAATTACAAACAAGTCCTGAAGACATACTCCCACACACAAGTTGGCAAACAAACTGGCATAAACATTTATTATTACTCTGTTTTTTTTTTGTTTTTCTGAAGGCCATTCAACGAACTTTTCCTTTTCTGTCTTGTTTTTTTTTCTATTTTTTTTTTTTTTTTTGATACAACATGAGTTAAGTAGACCAGCAGCACATTGTAGTCATGCAACGAATATAATACAAATACACCCCTTCACCCACCCCCAGACACATATTTTATTGATACACACACACACACACACACACACACACACAAGCAAACGCACATTTATGAAAGGGCGAGAATACATATAAACAAAGCAGCCAATACATTAACTGCACACATTAACACACAGACACACGCAAACACGCACACGCACACACATACATATTCACACCACAGCCATACACAGGCATTTATAACGACTACAAACACGAGTGGATTTTCCGCTTCTTCTTCTTCTTCTTTTTGTTTTACTTCCAACAAAAGCTCCAACAAAAAACTGAACTGAAATAAATTTATACAAAAATAATAATAAAAAAGAAAAAACAAAATGACATAAAAAGGCTCCATCCAGTTGCTACAACAACAACAACAACAACAACAACAACAGCAACAGCAACAGCAGATTTTATTTTTATATTAATTTTATGTAGTTGCTGGGCTCTTGCCACAACTGCTGCTCATAATTCTGCTGATGCTGTGAATGTAGTATGTTGCACAGTGACCAGGGTTTTAGAAAAAAAAACCTGCTGTAAGTTTTTCCAGCGAGCGATCCAACAAATAAAACTTGCAATAAGTTTTATTTCTTAAAAATTGCCAAATTGTAGTCAATTCTGAAGGGATGGCAGGCGGTAGTTTTTTCTTTTCTGTTTTTAAATAAAACATTCTTATAACTAATTGGTCCCACGGTGCCACGCTGCTTGTTTAGTTCCTTTACTGTTTGTTCGTTCATTGTGTTGTGGACAATGATGACGATGATAATGATGATGGTGATGATGATGTTCATCATGCTGCTCATGGTGCTGATGATGATGATGGGCCATCAAGGACACATAACATCGCACAATGGCTGAATTTATTTTTACCCAAGTATGTATGCAATCGATGTGTGTGTATACGTTTGCATGAGCACGCCTCACCCAAAACACACAAATACATACATACATACGTACACAAACTCCAAAGCGATAAAAGCAATTTTATTCCCAATAAACACAAGCTCAGGCAATAGAGAAAGAAGCATGATGGCTTTATCACTTTATGTCTAACTGTATTAGATTTCAAGCCTTCTTTTTGTTTTCATACCTAGACAGACGCTTGGGAATTAAGTCGAATAAACGTTTTAATAGTTACATATTCCCAATTTGTCACATCAAGTGTCAAAGCAACACTACCGCCATTCATTCCTAAATTGTGTTATATCTGATGTAACGATTAACAAAAACTTCATTTATGAAAAAGTTATAATTTTTTGTTTAGTTTTTAGCAAAAATGTCCCAATAAGATTAAAAAAAAATTTTTTTTTAAACTTATTGATTTTTAATGTGTTTGAAAATTTCCCAAAAAAAAAATGCATGAGACTCTTTTCATTTGCTAGTGCAAGCGGCAGGAAGAAGAACAACATGAGATCTTTATGATCTTAAAGCTAACGACTTTAGTAATTTTAAACATTAAGGGCCTGTGCCACGATGAGAGCGAGAGAGCGTTCGACATCAAACAAATTTTAAAATTTTGTTGTTGTTTCCAATGTAACTGTGCGACAAGTTGAACGTTATCGGCATCGTGGGACAGGCCCCCCTAACGTGGTCAGCTGATATCAACTTCGACTATGAAGTTTTTGTAATAAAACAGAGAACATCGCGAAATTATTTCCTTAATCTAGCACAAAAATGTCGTATTCGAAGTCCATATAGCCCAATCACGATAAGGTCCAGTTCAAATTGTTCGAATCAAAGTTTATAAATATTATTTCATTAATGATTTAAAGTTTTGTTCAAATCGATAAATATTTTGGTGAATCGAAATTTTTGAAGTGAAACGAATAAATTTTAAATATTACTCGAATAAGCCACAAATTAACAGTTTTATTCGAATAATAGAGCAATATACAAATAAAAAATTTAACGACCATTTTTTTTCAAAGGTCATTATTTAAGTAAAAAATTAAAATTTTTATTCGAATAAATTTTTTTTATAAATAATGTAATAAAAGACAAGAAAAAATTTTGCGCATAATGATTTATTCGAAACTGAAAAGGTGTGCTAAAGTTATTTTCCATAAAAAAAAACTCAATTAATCGATTAAATTTTATTCGGACAGCATATTCTAACGAATAAAACAAATAAATACAATTTTAATACATATTATACAATGAAATCAAAAGAAGAAAAATAGAGAATATTTTTTTTGTTTTGTACTGGTTTTGCTTCACTGAAAACCCCCGATTAATCGATTAAATTTTATTTGGATGACAAAAATCATTTTTGTAATTAACATTATTGGAATAAAAATTACAAAAAAATTAGTCGATATATTAAAAAAAATTTTAGTTTTATTCGATTATTCAAACGACGAATGCATACATATCTTATCTTAATATATATAAAATCAAAAACACGTTTATTTGTCAGGGGTGAACTCTTCAATGCCCCAACAGATTTTCGCCTGCCACCCCACAAAATATTTGTAAAAGATCGGCGTGTGTTTTTATATATATTCTACCCCGGTAAATGCTACGCCCCTTTCAGAAATAGTGATTCATCCGACAGATGGCGCAATTTTTAGTTTTTTTGTGTTTTTGCACCGTAACTCAAGAACTACTGAACCGATTTAGACCAAACTTTATATACATGCTCTATGGGGCGTGAGGAGCGTTTTTTGTGTAGTTTGAAATTCGTCCGGCAGATGGCGCAATATTTAGTTTATTCGTGGGCAAAATCCAATTTTCATATTGTACCACCAATGCCATATACAACACTAATGTTTGCTTAGGGCCAGCAACGCGGACCGGGGTCAGCTAGTTTATAGTAAAAACATAGTATTCTTGAAAATCTTAAAACCATTAGGTCTGTTCATTTACTTTGCCACCAGAAAGTAGTAACGAGAGAGTAGGGCAGAAATTTATAAAATTACTCTCCTAATTATGAAAAATTAAATGAACGCTTTATGCTATAAACACAATTGGGACGAACGACGAATTTCGTTCACGTTGACGAATTCGTCGATAAGAATTCGCTGAGTAAATTCGTCGTATGAAGCACAATAATGAAAAATTTACTCACCGAATTCTGCTGTCATAATTGATAAAGTTGGTTACTGCGTATTCAAAGAGAGAGAGAGAGAGAGAGAAAATTGTTTTTTCGTCGTTCGTCGGCGTACAAAATAGAAATAAACCTATCTCAGAGTTCGTCACACACGACGAATTTCGTTCTACGGTGCTGTTGTGTTCATTTTCATATGCGCAAATGTGTTTTATTTTTTATGACGAAAATTCGCACCGAAATATTCGCCGTTCGTCCCAGTTGTGTTTCTAGCATTACTTGTAAAAACTTGCAAGAAAATTTAATTCATATCAGAACCATGAATGGAAATCATGATACAATTGCATTTTTTCTGAAGTATTTTGTTTGATAATATTTTAAATTGCAATTTTTTTTTTAGAAATTACATTTAATATGAAATTCTTTACACAGTTTCATGTATTTTTACTATTTTTATGCATTATTCATATTTTTTTTAATTTTATTCATTAACAAATACAAAAATAGCACTTTCCATCTCTGATCATATATTAGAAACAAACAAAACATTTTTCAGTTTTCCTTTTTCAGATATTTTTTTAAATAATTAATTTGGCAACAAAACATACAACAGGTGGTTGGATAATTCTTGCAAGTAAAAATTTTACTAGTAATAATCAGGGCTGTCAGATGTGGCGATTTCTCGACAAACATGGCGATTTTTCAAATTGTTTGGCGTCCAAATTTTTGGTTTGGCGACATGGCGATTTTTCTGGCGATATATAAATTTGTTAGCGATTTTTGTGGCTATTGTGAACAAAATTGAAATTCAAAATTTTTCTAATTCAGCAAAATTAGTTTGTGGAAGGAGTAGTTAAAAAAAAAATATATCCTTCCAAAAGTCCTCTGCGTTTTTGTGTAGTTTGAAGTTCGTCCGGCAGATGGCGCAATATTTAGTTTATTCGTGGGCAAAATCCAATTTTCATATTGTACCACCAATGCCATATACAACACTAATGTTTGCTTAGGGCCAGCAACGCGGACAGGGATCAGCTAGTGTATATATAAAAAATGTTTACGTATAATACAACGAAATCAAAACAACAAAAAGAACTGAGTGCATATTTTTTATATAACGGAAACTAGAAAGTTTTGTTCAGGTTTTGCTTCATGTAAAAAACGCACTTACTCGATTAAATTTTATTCGGATGACAAAAAATTTACGCGATAATTTTTATAATTGATATTATTAAAGTACAAATAAAAAAAAAAACATTAGAGCAAACAACAACCTTAAAATTTTTATTCGATTATTCCAACGAATAAAACAAATAAATGCAATTTTGTTTATGTACAATGCAATGAAATTAAAAGCATAAAAATTAAAGGCATATATACTGAGAAGTTTTGCTTCATGAAAATATGACTCAATTAATCGATTTAATTTTATTCAGATGAAAAAAAGGTTCCGCGATGAGTGTAGAGATATTTATCTCGCCCTCTCTCTATCTATCTATCTCTATGTCACATTTATGTTGTGTAACGTCAAAAATTAAACATGTGCAGAATATTTAAAAGAAACTGTCAAAAAGTCAGACGAAAAAGCCATTACATTGTGGCTTTTAAAAATTTAATACTTCAATATAAAATTTTAATTCAAACTACAATCAATTGGAGATGAAAGCTGTGTGATTGCTGGGTTAGGTTAGGTTAGGTTAGGAAGGGTGGTGCTCTATCGCACCTCCACTCGGAGACCCAATTGGGTCCATTGTGATTCCCTTCTATTGCCCATTACTGGTAATATTTACCCCTCCAATTTTTAGCCAGAAGAGACCCTATTATCCGTCATTAAGCCACCGAATCCCCATGATGAAGCCCCTGATGTCCTCTAGTTTACACTTCCCGACATCCGTGATGCTTTCATGGAAACGTCTACTCAGCCATCTAAGCCTATGACGTTGCAGCTTCGGGCAGTGACAGATTATATGTTCAATGGTTCCTGGTTCCTCTTCATCCCCGCACATCCTACAAAAATCCGGAGTGCCAATTTCCCAAATGCTGGTTCTTGCTCTGACAGAGCAGTGACCTGTCAACGCGCCTATCATGATTCGCATCGCCTTCCTATTCATGTCCAGTAGTAGTTTAGATGTGTTTGCTGGGTTACTATTATTACAAGTATATTTACCAACAGCCACACTTTAGACATTTTAAGGACATCATTAAAATGTGTGCGCTTCTACACATACATACATACACACATACATACAAAATGAAGAGGAAAAAAGGGGGCAGATTATCAAAAATAAACAGCAGAAATGTTTATTTGTTGTGTAAGGTTGAGAGAGATGTTATTCAACTTTTACACGTGTCAACATTTCTGCCGTAACTATGTCGATAAAATTAGTAAATGTACTTAAGCCCACACATACACACACACAAACATACACACACATACGCTCACACACACACTAAATACAGGCACAAAAGAACCGACAAGATGTACCCCAGACATTCTCTCAAAAAAAAAAAACAATATAATTTCAAGAACGTGTATCTGAGGATGGATAAAAGAAAATATTTTACGAGGAAGCAAAACACAGTAATTCTTTGCTTGTTTTTTTTTTTTGCAATAGTGCTAAATTTATTGACTTTCCTTGAAATGTTTTTCTAAGAAGAGGAAAATTTTTAAAGCTTTTGTTGGTTTCCAACACAAACAATGTAAAATGGAAAGATAAACACTTTTTAAATTCTTTTTTTTTTTTAAAGACAGACAGCAGCTGAACGAATGTTAAGCTGAATTGTGGATTCTTAAAGGTTTTCAATTTAACTGAATATTTTTAAATAATTTGTTACCGTCTGTATGTTTGTGTGTGGGCTGAAACAGACTTTTTTTTATCCTGCTAATCTAACAAGTGAGACAGTTTGCATATTTAATTTTTAGTGAATTAATATTAAGATTTTCAGAATATTTTATAAATTTCTAATGAAATACGTGGTATTTTCTCCCTAAAATTGTTTAACTTCTAATCCCATTATTCGCTGAAATTTGTATTTTATTTTATTTTTTATTTTTGGTTTTCTATTCGCATATCACATACAACTTAAAATTAATTATTATTATTTATTTATTCGAAATATTATATATTTAAATTCAGTTAAGAACTTCTTAATAAAGTTCAAAATTTTGTAAATAAAAAAATATTTTTTTACAAGTAACTAATACGATATACTCAAATAGGATAACAAAAATTAGTTAGACTGGTTAAGGAAAAAACTTTTGATTCATACACAAGCGTTTATTAAGTTAAACAGTTTCATGCAAAACAACGTCACAGAAACCTAAATATTATTGGAAACTGTTTGATTTAACAAACATGTGTCTGATTCAAAGGGGTTTTCATTAGGATTTAATGGGTACCCTTACTGGGGCGAATGTGTGCTAATTGTAAGCGTGTACCTTTAGATTTATTAGTTTATTCGAATGAAATTTTTTCCAATTCTCTTAATTTGTGTTTATATTTCATCGCAATAGTAGTAAAAAATTTTTTATCTTTAATCGAATAAAATTTAATCGAATAAAACTTTAATCGAATAAATATACAAGGTATAAAGCTTTATGCAGTTAGCTTTGATAAAATAATAATTAATATTTATTAGCGCGTCGAATAATAATTATTCGAATAAAACTGAATCGATTAAAATTTTAATATAACAAATATAATAATAAATTTATTATAATTTTTCTGTTCGATTAAAAGTTTTAATTCATTTTTCATTTCAATATTCGAATAAAACTGAAATTATATGTTATCCCAGTATTCGAATAAAACTTTTGTATTTGTTTTTTTTTTAATAATAAAAACTTCTTTTTTCATTAACGTTTAGTTTTTTGAGTGAATTTTTTTATTCAGTATTTATTTGTATAATCGAATAAAACTGAAAACATTCAACTTTAATAGAATAAATTTTAAGATTTATTATTAAGTCGAATAATAATTGCTCGAATTAGACTTAATCGAATTTAACTGTATTGAATAAATTTTAGTCGAATAAAATGTATTGCTATTTAATTTATTATTCGATTAAAAACTTTTATTCGTTCCTTATTTCAATATTCGAGTTACATTATTTAATTTTTTTTTATTATTCGAATAATTTTATGCTCGCTATACAGTCGGATAATCGAATATAACTGAAAAAATATGATTAAACTTTAAGAGTTTAACCTAAATTGCGTTAGCAGCAGGATACGCATTTTCAGTACATTTATACGCATAACTAATTATTTGAATGCATTGAAATTACATACCCTGCTGCTATCGCAATGCCTGGACGTTTTAATTTAGGTTGGACTCTAATAGAATACAATATTAATCTTAATAATAATCTTAATCGAAAAAAAACTATAAAATATATGGAATAAATATCTTAATATTCATTAAAATTTTATTATCCGTTTAAATGTTTTATTTGCTTTTCATTTAATATTCGAATAAGGCTGAAACTCTATATATTACCCCAATAATCGAATAAAATTTTTTATTCCCTATTTATGAAACTTCTGATTTATTTTTCGAATAAAATTATTTGTTCACTATTTATTCGCATAATCGAATAAAACTCAGACTATTTTTAACTTTAATACAAATGAAATTTCATATTCAGGGCATTCATGAATAAAATTCCGCGAGAAATTTCTCCCTTTTCCAATGCGATTTTTTCCCCTATTACTTGCTATTATTTGAAATTGTTCCTCGGGAAATATTTCTCGCGGAATTTTATTCATGATTAAGGGATGATTGAACCTAAAAACTTATCGAATAATACTTAATCTAATAAATTTCACTTGTGGGTCCCTTTTGTGCTGTAATATTCGAATAAAATTTATTATGCATTCGCATAATCGAATAAAATGTTAAGTATATTATCATTTGTTGTTCATTCGAATAATCGAATAAAACTAAAAATTTACGATTGTTTCAGCATTCGATTGCATTTTCTTTCGTTATATTACTATTCGAATAAAATTTTTTGTTCAATATACATTCGAATAGTCTAATAATATGTAAAGCAAATTATTATATCAGTGTAAGAATAAATTTTTATTCATTTATTTATCCTGATTCATTCGAATAATCGAATAGATTTAAAAAATTATTCGAATAATTTTTTTTTCGTTATTCATCGAAGAACAATTTGTTTTTATTATTATTATTATTTTTTTTGTAATGTTTTTTCTTGATTTTTTTTATTCGAATAATCGAATGAAAATACTATTATGTTTGTTATTTATTAGAATAATTGAGAGCCACTTACAATTTACAATTACTACGTTATTCAAATAGTTTTTTTATTTGTTATTAATTCGAGTAATCAAGTAATCGAGTAATCGAATAAAATATTTTGCTCGTTTTTCGTGCTAATAATCGAGTAAGACTAAATTTTTTTTTTACTTTTAGAGTCTTAATGTTATCAAAAATAAATGTTTTTCTTACCCACTCGAATACAAAAGTAAGATTTCATATATGCTACTAATCTATTATGCGAATAAAATCGTTTTGCACTCGAAGAATGCCTTAAAATTTTAAACTTATAAAATCAAATATTTCACTAATAATTTTATTATTAAGCTAAAGTTAAAATTATTACATTATTATTTATTTATTATTACATTATTCGAATAAAAATTTTTCTGTTCGTTACTCAAACGAATAATCGATTAAGACTCATTGTGTTTGTTATTTATTTGAATAGTTGAGATTAGTTTACTCACATACATTTTTTCCGTTACATATTCGAATAATCAAGATTCGAATAAAATTTGGTGCTATTTTTTTTAGCAAATAATCGCTCAGGACTTAAATTTATTTTTATTTTTAAATTCTTTATACAATAAAACAATTTTTTTGTTATCCATTCCAAGTGCGAGCTGGCACAGAAAAATGTCGGCATTTTCCCCGATATTTCATTCTATAAGAATTGATGATACTGATTCCTGATTAAAATTTATTCTGTAGTACAATTAAATTATAAATATGTAAAATTTATTATGACATTATTCGAATAACATATTTCTGTACGTTTTTTATGCAACTAATCGATTAAAACCTGCTCCACTACGTCGTTAGAAAACGTTAGATCGACTACTTACACCCTGTTTCCAGAAGTCAGGCAGGCGATTCGTCTAGCAAATTTGTGTGAAAATCACTGAAGTCAGCCGTGTGTGTTGTGGAAACAGAGGGTTATACTGAGAACAAAAAAGAAATTTTCTCATTTTATTGTTGTTTTCAATACACGTTGTCGATTGAACGTTTTCTGTTGACATCGTGCGACAAGGTATTACTTTTTAGCCCCCGACTAAAAAAAGGGGTGTTATAAGTTTGTCGTGTTTGTCTGTGTGTCTGTGTGTCTGTCCGTGTCCACGTACAGCCCAAACGGCTGGACCGATTTTGATTTAGTTTTTTTTACTGTTTGAAAGTTGACTTGATCGAGAAGGTTCTTAACTGTGTTTGAAGAATATCGGTCCAGCCGATGAGAAGATATGACATCTTTTCTAGATATCCCGGGTGTTTTTAAAATTTTTAATTTTTGTTATTATATTTTTTTATTTGTTATTCATGTGTATAGTCGATTGAAAAAATCTCATTATTGCATTATTCACATAAGATTTTTTTTTAACTTGTTAATTATTCATATAATAAACAAAAATCCGCATAGTTTTTTTTTTGTTCGTGTCAAAAGTCAAAAAAATAATAATTTGTTTGATTAATCGAATAAATTCTAAGTTAAGCTCCAACAATTGACTATAATAATTTCTTAGTTTCTATTAAATGGGAGTTTAGTTAATAATTTGCTATTCTACATGATATTATGGCAATTAATTAATTAATTTTATCTACAAGTTTTAGTTTTGCTTGTTAGTCATAAAACTAATTAAATTTTAGTTTACAGCATTCCTTTAAAGCTCTGAAAGCAATTAAGCTAACCAGCAAACAAAAAACACGAAAAGGGAGACTGCTAGACACCAACAAACCCACCAACCAACCAACAACCAACCGCCAACACCAATTTAAGTATTAAATAAATGAACGGAGAGAGAGCGAAGAAGCAAAAAAAAAACACTTAAAAGAAACCGATTTCATGTTTTAAGTTGATGTTTCATTGTTTATTATTGCTGATGTTACGTTTGCTGTTGCTCTTTCTGTTGCTGTTGCTGCTAATGATTATGATGGGTGCTAGCTGTTTGTTTGCTGTTTGTTGCTGCAACTTTATGAAAGTATATTTGTTGTGTACAGTGTCAGATGTTATTGAAACCGATAATGATAGCAATAATGACGATGATGAGGAGGGAGACTCATGATAATGACAATAAACTTTTAAAACATTGATCATAATGATTATTGCAAAGGCCAAAACCATGTGTTGTACTGCAACTAAATGATCAGGCCACTCACACTCACTCACTCACTATACAAATGTGTTGTATTTATGTTGTACAACAGAAAAAAAAACAAATTAAATGAAAAAGTAAAAAAGATCTGGTTGGTAGCTAAATGATCTTGTAAATATTTATATGAATGTTTGTTTGCAGTGATTGCCACTAAACCGATTGCAATTATATTGGGAGTGCATGTATGTAGATATGTATGTATGTATGTATGTTTGAATGTACCCTGTCGGAAATTTGGCTAACTTTAAACTAACTTTAAGCTAACTATTTCGCAACTAGTACTGACTGACACTTGGATTACTTTGCAATGTAATCACACACACTCTGCACTACTTTCAACTAACTTAAAGTTGACATTTTTTAAATCACCTGGTAGTCAGTAAATTAAAAAAAATTTCTGGGGTTCGTACATGTAACATCACACGTTGTGTACTCAACGCGCTACCACTCGGCTAAGCTGCCATCTAAAATAACAACAGCAAAATGTTAATTTGAAACTGAAAATAAACTTGTTGGCTCTCATCAAATTCGATTACGTACTCAACTTAAGAATTAATTTTGGGTTTGTTCTGGATGACTTTGCAGCTAGCTTTTAGTCAGTCTAAGAAAACTTAACTATAAGTTAACTATTTTTGTAGTCAACCACACATTCTCCGACAGGGTATGTATTTTCAAATGTGTTGGGTTGGTATGTGTTGGCGGCATATGCACGGTTTGTAAATTGCACATTTAAACTAAAGATCTACACGTATGTACTCGTATGTAATACAGAGTTATTTATGTTCGAATGCCTTTCTAAGCCACTAACTAAGCCAGCATTTTTATTACAACAAAAAAAAAACAACAACAAGAACATAAATGAAGGCCGCCTAAGCTAGGGAGGTAGTTGGCGGCATATTGTCTAATTTTCTTTTTTTTCTTCTTTTTCTTTTTCCATCTAGTGGAGGGGGCCAAATCAAGAAAAAAAAACCATACATTTAACAAGATAAAGAAACAGAAAAAATACTGGCAAGTATAAGTATTTAACGACACACAGACGTCGTAGTGCCGGGATGTATAAAACGCCAAGCCAGGTAGTGATTAGACATTAACAAATGTTTGTTTTCGAACATAAAATACAAAACTATTACAAGTATTATTGCAACAAAGCACTCAAAAAATGTGTTTAGTATTTAAATGTTTATAGCGTCGGCTTAGAGTGTAAACCTGCTAAGTCGCTTCAATCAAATTTTACAGGAGAGACAAACTACTGTTAACATTTTCTATACATACAAAGCTTAATGTCCTTATGCAAAAACAATTGTTAAAGTTAAAGCATGCTTTAAAACCGGTTTTGCCATACAAAATTCGTTTGTTAAACCAACTTTAGGTTTAACAATCGTCTTTGCATAAGGGGGTAAGAATTTAACATAATACATTAAGTTTTTTCAACATATACCCCCATATTTATAAAGAAAATAAAATGAATGACAATCAATTTTAATAAAATTGTTTATGAAAGATTTTAAATGAAATAAATTTCAAACTCATTTTAAATGTTATGAATATGGGGGGGTATACAGTTTTGATTTAAAATAAATATTTTAGCCAGTCGATGAAGCGTCAGTTTCTCTTTCGAACGGCTTTAAAACGTCATATGTTACAAAAAGTGGACTTAGCAGGTTTACACTCTCCAGCCGACCATATGTATTTTCTTAATAAGATTTTTTATATAACATACAAAATTTTTTAACTCACATTGCAGTGAGCCAGACATAAAGGTTTAACCATTTTAGTGGTTTCCTAAACGCAGGTCTGGCAAGGATGTCTATCAGCTGTTAAATATCTGTCCAGTGAAGTGTCATTTGTTTAGTGAAAGATTTTCCTTTTATGAATATGGATTGTTTAACAACTCAAGAATGTAAAGAAATAAAATTACCCAGCAAAAATATTCGTCTACCTGGAACAGCGTGACAGGTTGAACGACTAAAGTGGCAAATTGCCACATTTTGGACTAACTTGCCACTTTTCTCTCCCGTTTTTTTAAGTGAATTATATAATAATACATTAAAAATAAGAATTTTAGTGTAGTTGTCTCTAGACTTGTATCGAACTCTTTCAGTAGCTCGTTTTTGACACAAACCAATGATCAAACCCTTGAAAGAGCTCGATAAAAGTCTAGTTATTCGTTTTATTAATGTTGCCCCTCTTTTTATGAATCCCCTATTTGGTGCCACTTTTTGAAAAATGTCATCGGTCACCCTGACCTGGAAGCAGGTTAGTAAGAGAGAGAGAGAGAGAGAGCACAACTCTCACTTACCAACCTGCTTCGGTATCATATATATTAAAATTGTTGTGCAACAACAAGAGGTTTTATTATTTAATTCTACGATCAATAATTTTTCGAGTTTAAACAGCTCAAATGTATTGTAAATGTTGCATGTTTTTGTATTGGCTTAGCTGCGGATTAACATTAAATGCCTGGTAGCAGGCAAGAGTTTTTGTTTCTAATTCCTAAACTGATTAGGCAATTTGTTAGCTAAACACAATCGTACAAAAAATGAACACACGAGAAGTCTATAAGATTTCTCTTTTCTTTACAACTTCTTATACTTCTAATCTGATCAGATAAAACATACTTACAAAATAATGAAAAAAAAAGTTTCGATTTGTTCTTTCTTTTTTTTGCTAAATGTTGATCATGTTTTCATTTTGAAGTTGAGTTCATTAAAAGTGACACATTGTTTCCTGTGGCGTTTCACATCTGTAAAGTCAATGTTAAAATAATTTGCTTGTTTAGTTGTTTTTTTTTTCGCTCTCTATCTCTCTCTAAAAGGATCTTGAACATGTTCCACATCAGTACATCATAATCAATGTCTGTCAGAGAAGCAATTTACAGCACAATTTGTAATTGATGTCTAGCATTTATTTATATTTGTATTTATATGTAGTACTTGTATATTTTTTTTGTTAAGTTGGCATTTACATAAGTACGATAGAAATAGTTGTCAGCAGTTAAATAACGAGACAATATCGTTCGTTTATTGCAAAATAATTATAACTCAAAAAATGAAATTTCGGATTAAAACATGCAACATAATTTAATACAAAAGTTTTATTTGTATTTTTCTATTCAAGTTTGATTATGATTGTTTAAACCTACAGAAGATTGGGTAGAAAGGCCCTAAATCAAATAATTGCAACTTTACAGGAGAAGGTAAAAACATAATAGAATCTGTACAACTGCTTGTACAAACTGCTTTGTAAAACTGCTTTGTAAAACTGCTTATAAAAACGTTATTTTTTATACTACTGCAATACATTTTTGTGACGAGGTATATTTGTGTGAAATGTATTAGAATCACTGCAAAACTCAATTTCGTAAAAAATACGAGTTAGGGCCTTTTTACTTGAGACCATCTATATACATATGTATATGTATATCTAGATCTTTAACATTCTCTCTAACACACTCTCTATATCTGTCTCTATGTCTTTGGCCTGTATTATGAGCAACTTTCGATCTTCGACTCTTTAGTCGAAACTGCTGATCGTACGAATTTTCATTTGGTATTTTGACGAGCATTCGACAGAGAATGAATCACTGTGATTTTTAAAATTTGCAAAAGATTTCTTTAAAATTTTAAGCCCAAGAATCATGCATAGTAATGGAAATTAAAATACATTTGATCGAATACAGCAAATTCAAAAGTGAATTATTTCGTAATGTTTAGTCCTTACGATCTCAGAGATCTATATAAAATCTACAAAAATAGTTCAAAATTTCTCTTTGGATTGTCTTAAAACTTACATGTTTAATAATTTTTTCACATTAAAATACTGCATCGAAAGCAAATTTCTGTTCGATAGCGAATTCGTTGCACAAAGAAAGTTTCCATGCTCATAATATGAATTTGACATTCGATAGCCAGCGAAGATAGAATATCCAATGGGTTTATCTCTATAAAACTGAGTCTCTCTCTCTCTTTTTCTCTATATCTCTCCATACGTCTCTCTTTTTCTCTCTATATCTCTCCATACGTCTGTGTCTCTTTCTCTCTATATATCTCTATAACGTATTTTTCTTTCTCTATATATCTGTTTATAACAGTGTTGCCGAATCGCGGGTAATTACCCGAATCAGGTGTAATTTTTATGTGCATGTGTAGCGCGTGGGTAATTGCACTCAGGTGTAGTTTACGGGTAATTTGAAATTCTTTTGTTTTATATAATAAATATATATTATATAAATTATCGTCTGATACCGTTGCTGCAATTTTATTATTTAAAGAAGGTACCTATAGAGAAAAACGGCAATAATAATTTTAAACCTCTCCTAAGGAATAGTATTAAAAATTTAAGTTCAAATGACCTTATTAGTTTTAAGATTTTTATGTTGCTTTTTATTACACATGTAAATTTTTTTTGTATATTTCTCTTTAATTACTGTATAGTATAACAAATATTTAATTTCTTTTATTGTATCAATTTGCTGTTTTATGAAATAAAATAGTTATGAAAAACGTATTGCTTGTTATGTGTTCAGCTGGTATATATCGAGAGCCTATATTTAAAGTACGTCAACTCAAAAAAGCTAACTTTTCAGTAGAGCAAAAAAACAATTTAATTCTCGCATTATTGTAATAATAAATGATGAGCCTTCCATAGTATATTTTAAATATGCTTGCTAATTTATAGGTCTCCAAAAAAGAATTATTTTGCACTGGTTTGCGTATTTTTTTGAGATAGCATATTTAGTCGATCAAAAAACAAGTGTTTTTTTAGAGTTAGGAATTTTGTCAGAAAAAAATATGATATTTTTGAATATCAGGCATGTTCTGAAAATCACATTTTTCAAATCACTAGTGATTTTAAAAGTAATAATGGTCCTCTAGACGTTTTTAAAATCATATTCGATAAATTTCTTTCAGAAATGATATTTGATGCTCTACACAATAGAAAAATTAAAAAAAAAGAGCGAACAAATATCTGCATAACCATCATTACTTTTAAAATCACTAGTGATTTGAAAAATGTGATTTTCAGAACATGCTGTATATTTATTTTTTAATCAATTTGAGAAATATTTTACTCAATAATAGATGTAAAATATCAAAATCTACGAGAAAAACCTAAAATACCATAAAAAATATAAACTTAAGCCTGACTGAAAGCCTCTTTCATCTCGAGGTGGTAAGCTTTGACTCTCTCTAACTTAATCTCTATTGTAGCAAAGTCACTCCAAATTTTCAATTTCGAAAGCTTACATCATTGACTATAATCGGTCCATACATAATATTTCAATTTGATTGACAGTTTAAAAGTTATACATATATTACCAATTCTTTTATCGGAACCCCTATGTACTATTCATAGGATATCAAAATCTTTACCTGACTCGTGTTCAACATGCCAAATGCAATTATATGTGAGGTAGATTTATAATAAACTACTTTTTTTAAGTTTGGAAATCTACATGAGAGTTAGCATTTATTTTCACCAAAAAAAACCTATACTTTGATAGCAGAATAAAAAAATTGTACAAAACGATAAAAAATGATTTTTGTGATGGAAATTTATATTACAGATGAATATTACATAGGGGAGCTTTATGCCATCGGAAACTTATTTTGACCAAATTTGAGTTGACGTATTTTGAATATACACTCTCGATATTTTGCATTTCATTCGGCTGATACCGAATCATAAGTATACCTTAAACAAGATTTTTTAAATGTGTCAAATCTTTATTTTAATATTGGGTGTAATTCCGTTCAAATCGGGTAATTTTGGCTCCTTCCAGGTGTAATTTTGAATATATATTTTGGTAACACTGGTTTATAAGTAGCTCTATTTCTTTCTCTTTATATCTCTCACTCTCTATCTGTCTGTAGAGCAGTTACCCGCAAAATAAAATATTTTTGTATTGGTGTGAAAAATGAGAGTAATATAAAGTTACACTTGAAGAAAAGTTTTGTAATTTAAAATACATGCTGTGGCCATTCATTGTTTGAATATTTTTTGTAAATAAGCAATTTAATTAAAACTTAAGAAAAAAAGTAAACAAATTTAATAA